>CM076998.1:130154991-131582319 GCA_039090855.1 Macrothele yani | reverse complement strand
ATGTTCAACTTCAGTTATCTATTAAAATAAACAAAACTGGCCACTAGATTTCAACATTTCAACGGACCTAGGATTGAATTGATTTTCATGGGTTCAGTTAATACCGCTTTGGTAAACGAACGAGTCTTTTTTTTTCCCATAATTTTACGACCACCCAGAGCACTAAGAAACGCTCCTCCCAGTTAAAAAAGCATCTAATGCATTTCAACGGACCTAGAGATTAATATTGAGCATGAAAATGGGTTCAGTTAATACCGCTTTTAGATGCATTTTAAACGAACGCTTAGTCTTTTTTTCCCATTGGAAGTTTTACGACCACCCAGAGCAACTCAATGGGCTATAAACAATCGCCCGTCCCTAATTTAGGCCCACTGGTTCCAGGAAATGGACAGAGCCAGGGCTGTAAGGTAAACACAACATCCGGGGAAAGCCGGGGTTCGAACCTGGACCCCTTTCAAACGAACGAGCTCGTTATATTCAACATATACATGCCCAACTTCAGTTATCTTTAAAATAAACAAAACTGGCCACTAGATTTCAACAGAGGTGAATAATTTTCACTAAGAAACGCTCCTCCCAGTTAAAAAAGCATCTAATGCATTTCAACGGACCTAGAGATTAATATTGAGCATGAAAATGGGTTCAGTTAATACCGCTTTTAGATGCATTTTAAACGAACGCTTAGTCTTTTTTTCCCATTGGAAGTTTTACGACCACCCAGAGCAACTCAATGGGCTATAAACAATCGCCCGTCCCTAATTTAGGCCCACTGGTTCCAGGAAATGGACAGAGCCAGGGCTGTAAGGTAAACACAACATCCGGGGAAAGCCAGGGTTCGAACCTGGACCCCTTTCAAACGAACGAGCTCGTTATATTCAACATATACATGCCCAACTTCAGTTATCTTTAAAATAAACAAAACTGGCCACTAGATTTCAACAGAGGTGAATAATTTTCACTAAGAAACGCTCCTCCCAGTTAAAAAAGCATCTAATGCATTTCAACGGACCTAGAGATTAATATTGAGCATGAAAATAGGTTCAGTTAATACCGCTTTTAGATGCATTTTAAACGAACGCTTAGTCTTTTTTTTTCCCCATTGGAAGTTTTACGACCACCGAGAGCAACTCAATGGGCTATAAACAATCGCCCGTCCCTAATTTAGGCCCACTGGTTCCAGGAAATGGACAGAGCCAGGGCTGTAAGGTAAACACAACATCCGGGGAAAGCCGGGGTTCGAACCTGGACCCCTTTCAAACGAACGAGCTCGTTATATTCAATATATACATGCCCAACTTTAGTTAGCCAGGGCTGTAAGGTAAACGCAACATCCGGGGAAAGCCGGGGTTCGAACCTGGACCCCTTTCAAACGAACGAGCTCGTTATATTCAATATATACATGTTCAACTTCAGTTATCTATTAAAATAAACAAAACTGGCCACTAGATTTCAACAGAGGTGAATAATTTTCACTAAGAAACGCTCCTCCCAGTTAAAAAAGCATCTAATGCATTTCAACGGACCTAGAGATTAATATTGAGCATGAAAATGGGTTCAGTTAATACCGCTTTTAGATGCATTTTAAACGAACGCTTAGTCTTTTTTTTCCCATTGGAAGTTTTACGACCACCCAGAGCAACTCAATGGGCTATAAACAATCGCCCGTCCCTAATTTAGGCCCACTGGTTCCAGGAAATGGACAGAGCCAGGGCTGTAAGGTAAACACAACATCCGGGGAAAGCCAGGGTTCGAACCTGGACCCCTTTCAAACGAACGAGCTCGTTATATTCAACATATACATGCCCAACTTCAGTTATCTTTAAAATAAACAAAACTGGCCACTAGATTTCAACAGAGGTGAATAATTTTCACTAAGAAACGCTCCTCCCAGTTAAAAAAGCATCTAATGCATTTCAACGGACCTAGAGATTAATATTGAGCATGAAAATAGGTTCAGTTAATACCGCTTTTAGATGCATTTTAAACGAACGCTTAGTCTTTTTTTTTCCCCCATTGGAAGTTTTACGACCACCGAGAGCAACTCAATGGGCTATAAACAATCGCCCGTCCCTAATTTAGGCCCACTGGTTCCAGGAAATGGACAGAGCCAGGGCTGTAAGGTAAACACAACATCCGGGGAAAGCCGGGGTTCGAACCTGGACCCCTTTCAAACGAACGAGCTCGTTATATTCAATATATACATGCCCAACTTTAGTTAGCCAGGGCTGTAAGGTAAACGCAACATCCGGGGAAAGCCGGGGTTCGAACCTGGACCCCTTTCAAACGAACGAGCTCGTTATATTCAATATATACATGTTCAACTTCAGTTATCTATTAAAATAAACAAAACTGGCCACTAGATTTCAACAGAGGTGAATAATTTTCACTAAGAAACGCTCCTCCCAGTTAAAAAAGCATCTAATGCATTTCAACGGACCTAGAGATTAATATTGAGCATGAAAATGGGTTCAGTTAATACCGCTTTTAGATGCATTTTAAACGAACGCTTAGTCTTTTTTTTCCCATTGGAAGTTTTACGACCACCCAGAGCAACTCAATGGGCTATAAACAATCGCCCGTCCCTAATTTAGGCCCACTGGTTCCAGGAAATGGACAGAGCCAGGGCTGTAAGGTAAACACAACATCCGGGGAAAGCCAGGGTTCGAATCGAACCTGGACCCCTTTCAAACGAACGAGCTCGTTATATTCAACATATACATGCCCAACTTCAGTTATCTTTAAAATAAACAAAACTGGCCACTAGATTTCAACAGAGGTGAATAATTTTCACTAAGAAACGCTCCTCCCAGTTAAAAAAGCATCTAATGCATTTCAACGGACCTAGAGATTAATATTGAGCATGAAAATAGGTTCAGTTAATACCGCTTTTAGATGCATTTTAAACGAACGCTTAGTCTTTTTTTTTTCCCCCATTGGAAGTTTTACGACCACCGAGAGCAACTCAATGGGCTATAAACAATCGCCCGTCCCTAATTTAGGCCCACTGGTTCCAGGAAATGGACAGAGCCAGGGCTGTAAGGTAAACACAACATCCGGGGAAAGCCGGGGTTCGAACCTGGACCCCTTTCAAACGAACGAGCTCGTTATATTCAATATATACATGCCCAACTTCAGTTATCTATTAAAATAAACAAAACTGGCCACTAGATTTCAACAGAGGTGAATAATTTTCACTAAGAAACGCTCCTCCCAGTTAAAAAAGCATCTAATGCATTTCAACGGACCTAGAGATTAATATTGAGCATGAAAATGGGTTCAGTTAATACCGCTTTTAGATGCATTTTAAACGAACGCTTAGTCTTTTTTTCCCATTGGAAGTTTTACGACCACCCAGAGCAACTCAATGGGCTATAAACAATCGCCCGTCCCTAATTTAGGCCCACTGGTTCCAGGAAATGGACAGAGCCAGGGCTGTAAGGTAAACACAACATCCGGGGAAAGCCGGGGTTCGAACCTGGACCCCTTTCAAACGAACGAGCTCGTTATATTCAATATATACATGCCCAACTTCAGTTAGCCAGGGCTGTAAGGTAAACGCAACATCCGGGGAAAGCCGGGGTTCGAACCTGGACCCCTTTCAAACGAACGAGCTCGTTATATTCAACATATACATGCCCAACTTCAGTTATCTTTAAAATAAACAAAACTGGCCACTAGATTTCAACAGAGGTGAATAATTTTCACTAAGAAACGCTCCTCCCAGTTAAAAAAGCATCTAATGCATTTCAACGGACCTAGAGATTAATATTGAGCATGAAAATGGGTTCAGTTAATACCGCTTTTAGATGCATTTTAAACGAACGCTTAGTCTTTTTTTTTTTTCCCCCATTGGAAGTTTTACGACCACCGAGAGCAACTCAATGGGCTATAAACAATCGCCCGTCCCTAATTTAGGCCCACTGGTTCCAGGAAATGGACAGAGCCAGGGCTGTAAGGTAAACACAACATCCGGGGAAAGCCGGGGTTCGAACCTGGACCCCTTTCAAACGAACGAGCTCGTTATATTCAATATATACATGCCCAACTTTAGTTAGCCAGGGCTGTAAGGTAAACGCAACATCCGGGGAAAGCCGGGGTTCGAACCTGGACCCCTTTCAAACGAACGAGCTCGTTATATTCAATATATACATGTTCAACTTCAGTTATCTATTAAAATAAACAAAACTGGCCACTAGATTTCAACAGAGGTGAATAATTTTCACTAAGAAACGCTCCTCCCAGTTAAAAAAGCATCTAATGCATTTCAACGGACCTAGAGATTAATATTGAGCATGAAAATGGGTTCAGTTAATACCGCTTTTAGATGCATTTTAAACGAACGCTTAGTCTTTTTTTTCCCATTGGAAGTTTTACGACCACCCAGAGCAACTCAATGGGCTATAAACAATCGCCCGTCCCTAATTTAGGCCCACTGGTTCCAGGAAATGGACAGAGCCAGGGCTGTAAGGTAAACACAACATCCGGGGAAAGCCGGGGTTCGAACCTGGACCCCTTTCAAACGAACGAGCTCGTTATATTCAATATATACATGCCCAACTTTAGTTAGCCAGGGCTGTAAGGTAAACGCAACATCCGGGGAAAGCCGGGGTTCGAACCTGGACCCCTTTCAAACGAACGAGCTCGTTATATTCAACATATACATGCCCAACTTCAGTTATCTATTAAAATAAACAAAACTGGCCACTAGATTTCAACAGAGGTGAATAATTTTCACTAAGAAACGCTCCTCCCAGTTAAAAAAGCATCTAATGCATTTCAACGGACCTAGAGATTAATATTGAGCATGAAAATGGGTTCAGTTAATACCGCTTTTAGATGCATTTTAAACGAACGCTTAGTCTTTTTTTTCCCATTGGAAGTTTTACGACCACCCAGAGCAACTCAATGGGCTATAAACAATCGCCCGTCCCTAATTTAGGCCCACTGGTTCCAGGAAATGGACAGAGCCAGGGCTGTAAGGTAAACACAACATCCGGGGAAAGCCAGGGTTCGAACCTGGACCCCTTTCAAACGAACGAGCTCGTTATATTCAACATATACATGCCCAACTTCAGTTATCTTTAAAATAAACAAAACTGGCCACTAGATTTCAACAGAGGTGAATAATTTTCACTAAGAAACGCTCCTCCCAGTTAAAAAAGCATCTAATGCATTTCAACGGACCTAGAGATTAATATTGAGCATGAAAATGGGTTCAGTTAATACCGCTTTTAGATGCATTTTAAACGAACGCTTAGTCTTTTTTTTTTTCCCCCATTGGAAGTTTTACGACCACCGAGAGCAACTCAATGGGCTATAAACAATCGCCCGTCCCTAATTTAGGCCCACTGGTTCCAGGAAATGGACAGAGCCAGGGCTGTAAGGTAAACACAACATCCGGGGAAAGCCGGGGTTCGAACCTGGACCCCTTTCAAACGAACGAGCTCGTTATATTCAATATATACATGCCCAACTTTAGTTAGCCAGGGCTGTAAGGTAAACGCAACATCCGGGGAAAGCCGGGGTTCGAACCTGGACCCCTTTCAAACGAACGAGCTCGTTATATTCAATATATACATGTTCAACTTCAGTTATCTATTAAAATAAACAAAACTGGCCACTAGATTTCAACAGAGGTGAATAATTTTCACTAAGAAACGCTCCTCCCAGTTAAAAAAGCATCTAATGCATTTCAACGGACCTAGAGATTAATATTGAGCATGAAAATGGGTTCAGTTAATACCGCTTTTAGATGCATTTTAAACGAACGCTTAGTCTTTTTTTCCCATTGGAAGTTTTACGACCACCCAGAGCAACTCAATGGGCTATAAACAATCGCCCGTCCCTAATTTAGGCCCACTGGTTCCAGGAAATGGACAGAGCCAGGGCTGTAAGGTAAACACAACATCCGGGGAAAGCCAGGGTTCGAACCTGGACCCCTTTCAAACGAACGAGCTCGTTATATTCAACATATACATGCCCAACTTCAGTTATCTTTAAAATAAACAAAACTGGCCACTAGATTTCAACAGAGGTGAATAATTTTCACTAAGAAACGCTCCTCCCAGTTAAAAAAGCATCTAATGCATTTCAACGGACCTAGAGATTAATATTGAGCATGAAAATAGGTTCAGTTAATACCGCTTTTAGATGCATTTTAAACGAACGCTTAGTCTTTTTTTTTTTTCCCCCATTGGAAGTTTTACGACCACCGAGAGCAACTCAATGGGCTATAAACAATCGCCCGTCCCTAATTTAGGCCCACTGGTTCCAGGAAATGGACAGAGCCAGGGCTGTAAGGTAAACACAACATCCGGGGAAAGCCGGGGTTCGAACCTGGACCCCTTTCAAACGAACGAGCTCGTTATATTCAATATATACATGCCCAACTTTAGTTAGCCAGGGCTGTAAGGTAAACGCAACATCCGGGGAAAGCCGGGGTTCGAACCTGGACCCCTTTCAAACGAACGAGCTCGTTATATTCAATATATACATGTTCAACTTCAGTTATCTATTAAAATAAACAAAACTGGCCACTAGATTTCAACAGAGGTGAATAATTTTCACTAAGAAACGCTCCTCCCAGTTAAAAAAGCATCTAATGCATTTCAACGGACCTAGAGATTAATATTGAGCATGAAAATGGGTTCAGTTAATACCGCTTTTAGATGCATTTTAAACGAACGCTTAGTCTTTTTTTTCCCATTGGAAGTTTTACGACCACCCAGAGCAACTCAATGGGCTATAAACAATCGCCCGTCCCTAATTTAGGCCCACTGGTTCCAGGAAATGGACAGAGCCAGGGCTGTAAGGTAAACACAACATCCGGGGAAAGCCAGGGTTCGAACCTGGACCCCTTTCAAACGAACGAGCTCGTTATATTCAACATATACATGCCCAACTTCAGTTATCTTTAAAATAAACAAAACTGGCCACTAGATTTCAACAGAGGTGAATAATTTTCACTAAGAAACGCTCCTCCCAGTTAAAAAAGCATCTAATGCATTTCAACGGACCTAGAGATTAATATTGAGCATGAAAATAGGTTCAGTTAATACCGCTTTTAGATGCATTTTAAACGAACGCTTAGTCTTTTTTTTCCCCATTGGAAGTTTTACGACCACCGAGAGCAACTCAATGGGCTATAAACAATCGCCCGTCCCTAATTTAGGCCCACTGGTTCCAGGAAATGGACAGAGCCAGGGCTGTAAGGTAAACACAACATCCGGGGAAAGCCGGGGTTCGAACCTGGACCCCTTTCAAACGAACGAGCTCGTTATATTCAATATATACATGCCCAACTTTAGTTAGCCAGGGCTGTAAGGTAAACGCAACATCCGGGGAAAGCCGGGGTTCGAACCTGGACCCCTTTCAAACGAACGAGCTCGTTATATTCAATATATACATGTTCAACTTCAGTTATCTATTAAAATAAACAAAACTGGCCACTAGATTTCAACAGAGGTGAATAATTTTCACTAAGAAACGCTCCTCCCAGTTAAAAAAGCATCTAATGCATTTCAACGGACCTAGAGATTAATATTGAGCATGAAAATGGGTTCAGTTAATACCGCTTTTAGATGCATTTTAAACGAACGCTTAGTCTTTTTTTTTTTCCCATTGGAAGTTTTACGACCACCCAGAGCAACTCAATGGGCTATAAACAATCGCCCGTCCCTAATTTAGGCCCACTGGTTCCAGGAAATGGACAGAGCCAGGGCTGTAAGGTAAACACAACATCCGGGGAAAGCCGGGGTTCGAACCTGGACCCCTTTCAAACGAACGAGCTCGTTATATTCAATATATACATGCCCAACTTTAGTTAGCCAGGGCTGTAAGGTAAACGCAACATCCGGGGAAAGCCGGGGTTCGAACCTGGACCCCTTTCAAACGAACGAGCTCGTTATATTCAACATATACATGCCCAACTTCAGTTATCTATTAAAATAAACAAAACTGGCCACTAGATTTCAACAGAGGTGAATAATTTTCACTAAGAAACGCTCCTCCCAGTTAAAAAAGCATCTAATGCATTTCAACGGACCTAGAGATTAATATTGAGCATGAAAATGGGTTCAGTTAATACCGCTTTTAGATGCATTTTAAACGAACGCTTAGTCTTTTTTTTCCCATTGGAAGTTTTACGACCACCCAGAGCAACTCAATGGGCTATAAACAATCGCCCGTCCCTAATTTAGGCCCACTGGTTCCAGGAAATGGACAGAGCCAGGGCTGTAAGGTAAACACAACATCCGGGGAAAGCCAGGGTTCGAACCTGGACCCCTTTCAAACGAACGAGCTCGTTATATTCAACATATACATGCCCAACTTCAGTTATCTTTAAAATAAACAAAACTGGCCACTAGATTTCAACAGAGGTGAATAATTTTCACTAAGAAACGCTCCTCCCAGTTAAAAAAGCATCTAATGCATTTCAACGGACCTAGAGATTAATATTGAGCATGAAAATGGGTTCAGTTAATACCGCTTTTAGATGCATTTTAAACGAACGCTTAGTCTTTTTTTTTTCCCCATTGGAAGTTTTACGACCACCGAGAGCAACTCAATGGGCTATAAACAATCGCCCGTCCCTAATTTAGGCCCACTGGTTCCAGGAAATGGACAGAGCCAGGGCTGTAAGGTAAACACAACATCCGGGGAAAGCCGGGGTTCGAACCTGGACCCCTTTCAAACGAACGAGCTCGTTATATTCAATATATACATGCCCAACTTTAGTTAGCCAGGGCTGTAAGGTAAACGCAACATCCGGGGAAAGCCGGGGTTCGAACCTGGACCCCTTTCAAACGAACGAGCTCGTTATATTCAATATATACATGTTCAACTTCAGTTATCTATTAAAATAAACAAAACTGGCCACTAGATTTCAACAGAGGTGAATAATTTTCACTAAGAAACGCTCCTCCCAGTTAAAAAAGCATCTAATGCATTTCAACGGACCTAGAGATTAATATTGAGCATGAAAATGGGTTCAGTTAATACCGCTTTTAGATGCATTTTAAACGAACGCTTAGTCTTTTTTTTCCCATTGGAAGTTTTACGACCACCCAGAGCAACTCAATGGGCTATAAACAATCGCCCGTCCCTAATTTAGGCCCACTGGTTCCAGGAAATGGACAGAGCCAGGGCTGTAAGGTAAACACAACATCCGGGGAAAGCCAGGGTTCGAACCTGGACCCCTTTCAAACGAACGAGCTCGTTATATTCAACATATACATGCCCAACTTCAGTTATCTTTAAAATAAACAAAACTGGCCACTAGATTTCAACAGAGGTGAATAATTTTCACTAAGAAACGCTCCTCCCAGTTAAAAAAGCATCTAATGCATTTCAACGGACCTAGAGATTAATATTGAGCATGAAAATAGGTTCAGTTAATACCGCTTTTAGATGCATTTTAAACGAACGCTTAGTCTTTTTTTTTTTCCCCCATTGGAAGTTTTACGACCACCGAGAGCAACTCAATGGGCTATAAACAATCGCCCGTCCCTAATTTAGGCCCACTGGTTCCAGGAAATGGACAGAGCCAGGGCTGTAAGGTAAACACAACATCCGGGGAAAGCCGGGGTTCGAACCTGGACCCCTTTCAAACGAACGAGCTCGTTATATTCAATATATACATGCCCAACTTTAGTTAGCCAGGGCTGTAAGGTAAACGCAACATCCGGGGAAAGCCGGGGTTCGAACCTGGACCCCTTTCAAACGAACGAGCTCGTTATATTCAATATATACATGTTCAACTTCAGTTATCTATTAAAATAAACAAAACTGGCCACTAGATTTCAACAGAGGTGAATAATTTTCACTAAGAAACGCTCCTCCCAGTTAAAAAAGCATCTAATGCATTTCAACGGACCTAGAGATTAATATTGAGCATGAAAATGGGTTCAGTTAATACCGCTTTTAGATGCATTTTAAACGAACGCTTAGTCTTTTTTTTTCCCATTGGAAGTTTTACGACCACCCAGAGCAACTCAATGGGCTATAAACAATCGCCCGTCCCTAATTTAGGCCCACTGGTTCCAGGAAATGGACAGAGCCAGGGCTGTAAGGTAAACACAACATCCGGGGAAAGCCAGGGTTCGAACCTGGACCCCTTTCAAACGAACGAGCTCGTTATATTCAACATATACATGCCCAACTTCAGTTATCTTTAAAATAAACAAAACTGGCCACTAGATTTCAACAGAGGTGAATAATTTTCACTAAGAAACGCTCCTCCCAGTTAAAAAAGCATCTAATGCATTTCAACGGACCTAGAGATTAATATTGAGCATGAAAATAGGTTCAGTTAATACCGCTTTTAGATGCATTTTAAACGAACGCTTAGTCTTTTTTTTTCCCCCATTGGAAGTTTTACGACCACCGAGAGCAACTCAATGGGCTATAAACAATCGCCCGTCCCTAATTTAGGCCCACTGGTTCCAGGAAATGGACAGAGCCAGGGCTGTAAGGTAAACACAACATCCGGGGAAAGCCGGGGTTCGAACCTGGACCCCTTTCAAACGAACGAGCTCGTTATATTCAATATATACATGCCCAACTTTAGTTAGCCAGGGCTGTAAGGTAAACGCAACATCCGGGGAAAGCCGGGGTTCGAACCTGGACCCCTTTCAAACGAACGAGCTCGTTATATTCAATATATACATGTTCAACTTCAGTTATCTATTAAAATAAACAAAACTGGCCACTAGATTTCAACAGAGGTGAATAATTTTCACTAAGAAACGCTCCTCCCAGTTAAAAAAGCATCTAATGCATTTCAACGGACCTAGAGATTAATATTGAGCATGAAAATGGGTTCAGTTAATACCGCTTTTAGATGCATTTTAAACGAACGCTTAGTCTTTTTTTTCCCATTGGAAGTTTTACGACCACCCAGAGCAACTCAATGGGCTATAAACAATCGCCCGTCCCTAATTTAGGCCCACTGGTTCCAGGAAATGGACAGAGCCAGGGCTGTAAGGTAAACACAACATCCGGGGAAAGCCAGGGTTCGAACCTGGACCCCTTTCAAACGAACGAGCTCGTTATATTCAACATATACATGCCCAACTTCAGTTATCTTTAAAATAAACAAAACTGGCCACTAGATTTCAACAGAGGTGAATAATTTTCACTAAGAAACGCTCCTCCCAGTTAAAAAAGCATCTAATGCATTTCAACGGACCTAGAGATTAATATTGAGCATGAAAATGGGTTCAGTTAATACCGCTTTTAGATGCATTTTAAACGAACGCTTAGTCTTTTTTTTTTTCCCCATTGGAAGTTTTACGACCACCCAGAGCAACTCAATGGGCTATAAACAATCGCCCGTCCCTAATTTAGGCCCACTGGTTCCAGGAAATGGACAGAGCCAGGGCTGTAAGGTAAACACAACATCCGGGGAAAGCCGGGGTTCGAACCTGGACCCCTTTCAAACGAACGAGCTCGTTATATTCAATATATACATGCCCAACTTTAGTTAGCCAGGGCTGTAAGGTAAACGCAACATCCGGGGAAAGCCGGGGTTCGAACCTGGACCCCTTTCAAACGAACGAGCTCGTTATATTCAATATATACATGTTCAACTTCAGTTATCTATTAAAATAAACAAAACTGGCCACTAGATTTCAACAGAGGTGAATAATTTTCACTAAGAAACGCTCCTCCCAGTTAAAAAAGCATCTAATGCATTTCAACGGACCTAGAGATTAATATTGAGCATGAAAATGGGTTCAGTTAATACCGCTTTTAGATGCATTTTAAACGAACGCTTAGTCTTTTTTTTTCCCATTGGAAGTTTTACGACCACCGAGAGCAACTCAATGGGCTATAAACAATCGCCCGTCCCTAATTTAGGCCCACTGGTTCCAGGAAATGGACAGAGCCAGGGCTGTAAGGTAAACACAACATCCGGGGAAAGCCGGGGTTCGAACCTGGACCCCTTTCAAACGAACGAGCTCGTTATATTCAATATATACATGTTCAACTTCAGTTATCTATTAAAATAAACAAAACTGGCCACTAGATTTCAACAGAGGTGAATAATTTTCACTAAGAAACGCTCCTCCCAGTTAAAAAAGCATCTAATGCATTTCAACGGACCTAGAGATTAATATTGAGCATGAAAATGGGTTCAGTTAATACCGCTTTTAGATGCATTTTAAACGAACGCTTAGTCTTTTTTTCCCATTGGAAGTTTTACGACCACCCAGAGCAACTCAATGGGCTATAAACAATCGCCCGTCCCTAATTTAGGCCCACTGGTTCCAGGAAATGGACAGAGCCAGGGCTGTAAGGTAAACACAACATCCGGGGAAAGCCAGGGTTCGAACCTGGACCCCTTTCAAACGAACGAGCTCGTTATATTCAACATATACATGCCCAACTTCAGTTATCTTTAAAATAAACAAAACTGGCCACTAGATTTCAACAGAGGTGAATAATTTTCACTAAGAAACGCTCCTCCCAGTTAAAAAAGCATCTAATGCATTTCAACGGACCTAGAGATTAATATTGAGCATGAAAATGGGTTCAGTTAATACCGCTTTTAGATGCATTTTAAACGAACGCTTAGTCTTTTTTTTTTTTCCCCATTGGAAGTTTTACGACCACCGAGAGCAACTCAATGGGCTATAAACAATCGCCCGTCCCTAATTTAGGCCCACTGGTTCCAGGAAATGGACAGAGCCAGGGCTGTAAGGTAAACACAACATCCGGGGAAAGCCGGGGTTCGAACCTGGACCCCTTTCAAACGAACGAGCTCGTTATATTCAATATATACATGCCCAACTTTTCAGTTAGCCAGGGCTGTAAGGTAAACGCAACATCCGGGGAAAGCCGGGGTTCGAACCTGGACCCCTTTCAAACGAACGAGCTCGTTATATTCAATATATACATGTTCAACTTCAGTTATCTATTAAAATAAACAAAACTGGCCACTAGATTTCAACAGAGGTGAATAATTTTCACTAAGAAACGCTCCTCCCAGTTAAAAAAGCATCTAATGCATTTCAACGGACCTAGAGATTAATATTGAGCATGAAAATGGGTTCAGTTAATACCGCTTTTAGATGCATTTTAAACGAACGCTTAGTCTTTTTTTCCCATTGGAAGTTTTACGACCACCCAGAGCAACTCAATGGGCTATAAACAATCGCCCGTCCCTAATTTAGGCCCACTGGTTCCAGGAAATGGACAGAGCCAGGGCTGTAAGGTAAACACAACATCCGGGGAAAGCCAGGGTTCGAACCTGGACCCCTTTCAAACGAACGAGCTCGTTATATTCAACATATACATGCCCAACTTCAGTTATCTTTAAAATAAACAAAACTGGCCACTAGATTTCAACAGAGGTGAATAATTTTCACTAAGAAACGCTCCTCCCAGTTAAAAAAGCATCTAATGCATTTCAACGGACCTAGAGATTAATATTGAGCATGAAAATAGGTTCAGTTAATACCGCTTTTAGATGCATTTTAAACGAACGCTTAGTCTTTTTTTTCCCCCATTGGAAGTTTTACGACCACCGAGAGCAACTCAATGGGCTATAAACAATCGCCCGTCCCTAATTTAGGCCCACTGGTTCCAGGAAATGGACAGAGCCAGGGCTGTAAGGTAAACACAACATCCGGGGAAAGCCGGGGTTCGAACCTGGACCCCTTTCAAACGAACGAGCTCGTTATATTCAATATATACATGCCCAACTTTAGTTAGCCAGGGCTGTAAGGTAAACGCAACATCCGGGGAAAGCCGGGGTTCGAACCTGGACCCCTTTCAAACGAACGAGCTCGTTATATTCAATATATACATGTTCAACTTCAGTTATCTATTAAAATAAACAAAACTGGCCACTAGATTTCAACAGAGGTGAATAATTTTCACTAAGAAACGCTCCTCCCAGTTAAAAAAGCATCTAATGCATTTCAACGGACCTAGAGATTAATATTGAGCATGAAAATGGGTTCAGTTAATACCGCTTTTAGATGCATTTTAAACGAACGCTTAGTCTTTTTTTCCCATTGGAAGTTTTACGACCACCCAGAGCAACTCAATGGGCTATAAACAATCGCCCGTCCCTAATTTAGGCCCACTGGTTCCAGGAAATGGACAGAGCCAGGGCTGTAAGGTAAACACAACATCCGGGGAAAGCCGGGGTTCGAACCTGGACCCCTTTCAAACGAACGAGCTCGTTATATTCAACATATACATGCCCAACTTCAGTTATCTTTAAAATAAACAAAACTGGCCACTAGATTTCAACAGAGGTGAATAATTTTCACTAAGAAACGCTCCTCCCAGTTAAAAAAGCATCTAATGCATTTCAACGGACCTAGAGATTAATATTGAGCATGAAAATGGGTTCAGTTAATACCGCTTTTAGATGCATTTTAAACGAACGCTTAGTCTTTTTTTTCCCCATTGGAAGTTTTACGACCACCCAGAGCAACTCAATGGGCTATAAACAATCGCCCGTCCCTAATTTAGGCCCACTGGTTCCAGGAAATGGACAGAGCCAGGGCTGTAAGGTAAACACAACATCCGGGGAAAGCCGGGGTTCGAACCTGGACCCCTTTCAAACGAACGAGCTCGTTATATTCAATATATACATGCCCAACTTTAGTTAGCCAGGGCTGTAAGGTAAACGCAACATCCGGGGAAAGCCAGGGTTCGAACCTGGACCCCTTTCAAACGAACGAGCTCGTTATATTCAACATATACATGCCCAACTTCAGTTATCTATTAAAATAAACAAAACTGGCCACTAGATTTCAACAGAGGTGAATAATTTTCACTAAGAAACGCTCCTCCCAGTTAAAAAAGCATCTAATGCATTTCAACGGACCTAGAGATTAATATTGAGCATGAAAATGGGTTCAGTTAATACCGCTTTTAGATGCATTTTAAACGAACGCTTAGTCTTTTTTTTTCCCCATTGGAAGTTTTACGACCACCGAGAGCAACTCAATGGGCTATAAACAATCGCCCGTCCCTAATTTAGGCCCACTGGTTCCAGGAAATGGACAGAGCCAGGGCTGTAAGGTAAACACAACATCCGGGGAAAGCCGGGGTTCGAACCTGGACCCCTTTCAAACGAACGAGCTCGTTATATTCAATATATACATGCCCAACTTTAGTTAGCCAGGGCTGTAAGGTAAACGCAACATCCGGGGAAAGCCGGGGTTCGAACCTGGACCCCTTTCAAACGAACGAGCTCGTTATATTCAATATATACATGTTCAACTTCAGTTATCTATTAAAATAAACAAAACTGGCCACTAGATTTCAACAGAGGTGAATAATTTTCACTAAGAAACGCTCCTCCCAGTTAAAAAAGCATCTAATGCATTTCAACGGACCTAGAGATTAATATTGAGCATGAAAATGGGTTCAGTTAATACCGCTTTTAGATGCATTTTAAACGAACGCTTAGTCTTTTTTTTCCCATTGGAAGTTTTACGACCACCCAGAGCAACTCAATGGGCTATAAACAATCGCCCGTCCCTAATTTAGGCCCACTGGTTCCAGGAAATGGACAGAGCCAGGGCTGTAAGGTAAACACAACATCCGGGGAAAGCCGGGGTTCGAACCTGGACCCCTTTCAAACGAACGAGCTCGTTATATTCAATATATACATGCCCAACTTTAGTTAGCCAGGGCTGTAAGGTAAACGCAACATCCGGGGAAAGCCGGGGTTCGAACCTGGACCCCTTTCAAACGAACGAGCTCGTTATATTCAACATATACATGCCCAACTTCAGTTATCTTTAAAATAAACAAAACTGGCCACTAGATTTCAACAGAGGTGAATAATTTTCACTAAGAAACGCTCCTCCCAGTTAAAAAAGCATCTAATGCATTTCAACGGACCTAGAGATTAATATTGAGCATGAAAATGGGTTCAGTTAATACCGCTTTTAGATGCATTTTAAACGAACGCTTAGTCTTTTTTTTCCCCATTGGAAGTTTTACGACCACCGAGAGCAACTCAATGGGCTATAAACAATCGCCCGTCCCTAATTTAGGCCCACTGGTTCCAGGAAATGGACAGAGCCAGGGCTGTAAGGTAAACACAACATCCGGGGAAAGCCGGGGTTCGAACCTGGACCCCTTTCAAACGAACGAGCTCGTTATATTCAACATATACATGCCCAACTTCAGTTATCTATTAAAATAAACAAAACTGGCCACTAGATTTCAACAGAGGTGAATAATTTTCACTAAGAAACGCTCCTCCCAGTTAAAAAAGCATCTAATGCATTTCAACGGACCTAGAGATTAATATTGAGCATGAAAATGGGTTCAGTTAATACCGCTTTTAGATGCATTTTAAACGAACGCTTAGTCTTTTTTTTTCCCATTGGAAGTTTTACGACCACCCAGAGCAACTCAATGGGCTATAAACAATCGCCCGTCCCTAATTTAGGCCCACTGGTTCCAGGAAATGGACAGAGCCAGGGCTGTAAGGTAAACACAACATCCGGGGAAAGCCAGGGTTCGAACCTGGACCCCTTTCAAACGAACGAGCTCGTTATATTCAACATATACATGCCCAACTTCAGTTATCTTTAAAATAAACAAAACTGGCCACTAGATTTCAACAGAGGTGAATAATTTTCACTAAGAAACGCTCCTCCCAGTTAAAAAAGCATCTAATGCATTTCAACGGACCTAGAGATTAATATTGAGCATGAAAATAGGTTCAGTTAATACCGCTTTTAGATGCATTTTAAACGAACGCTTAGTCTTTTTTTTTTCCCCATTGGAAGTTTTACGACCACCGAGAGCAACTCAATGGGCTATAAACAATCGCCCGTCCCTAATTTAGGCCCACTGGTTCCAGGAAATGGACAGAGCCAGGGCTGTAAGGTAAACACAACATCCGGGGAAAGCCGGGGTTCGAACCTGGACCCCTTTCAAACGAACGAGCTCGTTATATTCAATATATACATGCCCAACTTTAGTTAGCCAGGGCTGTAAGGTAAACGCAACATCCGGGGAAAGCCGGGGTTCGAACCTGGACCCCTTTCAAACGAACGAGCTCGTTATATTCAATATATACATGTTCAACTTCAGTTATCTATTAAAATAAACAAAACTGGCCACTAGATTTCAACAGAGGTGAATAATTTTCACTAAGAAACGCTCCTCCCAGTTAAAAAAGCATCTAATGCATTTCAACGGACCTAGAGATTAATATTGAGCATGAAAATGGGTTCAGTTAATACCGCTTTTAGATGCATTTTAAACGAACGCTTAGTCTTTTTTTTTCCCATTGGAAGTTTTACGACCACCCAGAGCAACTCAATGGGCTATAAACAATCGCCCGTCCCTAATTTAGGCCCACTGGTTCCAGGAAATGGACAGAGCCAGGGCTGTAAGGTAAACACAACATCCGGGGAAAGCCAGGGTTCGAACCTGGACCCCTTTCAAACGAACGAGCTCGTTATATTCAACATATACATGCCCAACTTCAGTTATCTTTAAAATAAACAAAACTGGCCACTAGATTTCAACAGAGGTGAATAATTTTCACTAAGAAACGCTCCTCCCAGTTAAAAAAGCATCTAATGCATTTCAACGGACCTAGAGATTAATATTGAGCATGAAAATAGGTTCAGTTAATACCGCTTTTAGATGCATTTTAAACGAACGCTTAGTCTTTTTTTTTCCCCCATTGGAAGTTTTACGACCACCGAGAGCAACTCAATGGGCTATAAACAATCGCCCGTCCCTAATTTAGGCCCACTGGTTCCAGGAAATGGACAGAGCCAGGGCTGTAAGGTAAACACAACATCCGGGGAAAGCCGGGGTTCGAACCTGGACCCCTTTCAAACGAACGAGCTCGTTATATTCAATATATACATGCCCAACTTTAGTTAGCCAGGGCTGTAAGGTAAACGCAACATCCGGGGAAAGCCGGGGTTCGAACCTGGACCCCTTTCAAACGAACGAGCTCGTTATATTCAATATATACATGTTCAACTTCAGTTATCTATTAAAATAAACAAAACTGGCCACTAGATTTCAACAGAGGTGAATAATTTTCACTAAGAAACGCTCCTCCCAGTTAAAAAAGCATCTAATGCATTTCAACGGACCTAGAGATTAATATTGAGCATGAAAATGGGTTCAGTTAATACCGCTTTTAGATGCATTTTAAACGAACGCTTAGTCTTTTTTTTCCCATTGGAAGTTTTACGACCACCCAGAGCAACTCAATGGGCTATAAACAATCGCCCGTCCCTAATTTAGGCCCACTGGTTCCAGGAAATGGACAGAGCCAGGGCTGTAAGGTAAACACAACATCCGGGGAAAGCCAGGGTTCGAACCTGGACCCCTTTCAAACGAACGAGCTCGTTATATTCAACATATACATGCCCAACTTCAGTTATCTTTAAAATAAACAAAACTGGCCACTAGATTTCAACAGAGGTGAATAATTTTCACTAAGAAACGCTCCTCCCAGTTAAAAAAGCATCTAATGCATTTCAACGGACCTAGAGATTAATATTGAGCATGAAAATAGGTTCAGTTAATACCGCTTTTAGATGCATTTTAAACGAACGCTTAGTCTTTTTTTTTTCCCCCATTGGAAGTTTTACGACCACCGAGAGCAACTCAATGGGCTATAAACAATCGCCCGTCCCTAATTTAGGCCCACTGGTTCCAGGAAATGGACAGAGCCAGGGCTGTAAGGTAAACACAACATCCGGGGAAAGCCGGGGTTCGAACCTGGACCCCTTTCAAACGAACGAGCTCGTTATATTCAATATATACATGCCCAACTTTAGTTAGCCAGGGCTGTAAGGTAAACGCAACATCCGGGGAAAGCCGGGGTTCGAACCTGGACCCCTTTCAAACGAACGAGCTCGTTATATTCAATATATACATGTTCAACTTCAGTTATCTATTAAAATAAACAAAACTGGC
The DNA here is from genome assembly GCA_039090855.1 of Macrothele yani. Classification (NCBI taxonomy): domain Eukaryota; kingdom Metazoa; phylum Arthropoda; class Arachnida; order Araneae; family Macrothelidae; genus Macrothele; species Macrothele yani. Next base: position 131,563,386 of record CM076998.1, on the reverse strand, counting down.
CACTAGATTTCAACAGAGGTGAATAATTTTCACTAAGAAACGCTCCTCCCAGTTAAAAAAGCATCTAATGCATTTCAACGGACCTAGAGATTAATATTGAGCATGAAAATGGGTTCAGTTAATACCGCTTTTAGATGCATTTTAAACGAACGCTTAGTCTTTTTTTTCCCATTGGAAGTTTTACGACCACCCAGAGCAACTCAATGGGCTATAAACAATCGCCCGTCCCTAATTTAGGCCCACTGGTTCCAGGAAATGGACAGAGCCAGGGCTGTAAGGTAAACACAACATCCGGGGAAAGCCGGGGTTCGAACCTGGACCCCTTTCAAACGAACGAGCTCGTTATATTCAATATATACATGCCCAACTTCAGTTATCTTTAAAATAAACAAAACTGGCCACTAGATTTCAACAGAGGTGAATAATTTTCACTAAGAAACGCTCCTCCCAGTTAAAAAAGCATCTAATGCATTTCAACGGACCTAGAGATTAATATTGAGCATGAAAATGGGTTCAGTTAATACCGCTTTTAGATGCATTTTAAACGAACGCTTAGTCTTTTTTTCCCATTGGAAGTTTTACGACCACCCAGAGCAACTCAATGGGCTATAAACAATCGCCCGTCCCTAATTTAGGCCCACTGGTTCCAGGAAATGGACAGAGCCAGGGCTGTAAGGTAAACACAACATCCGGGGAAAGCCGGGGTTCGAACCTGGACCCCTTTCAAACGAACGAGCTCGTTATATTCAATATATACATGCCCAACTTTAGTTAGCCAGGGCTGTAAGGTAAACACAACATCCGGGGAAAGCCGGGGTTCGAACCTGGACCCCTTTCAAACGAACGAGCTCGTTATATTCAACATATACATGCCCAACTTCAGTTATCTATTAAAATAAACAAAACTGGCCACTAGATTTCAACAGAGGTGAATAATTTTCACTAAGAAACGCTCCTCCCAGTTAAAAAAGCATCTAATGCATTTCAACGGACCTAGAGATTAATATTGAGCATGAAAATGGGTTCAGTTAATACCGCTTTTAGATGCATTTTAAACGAACGCTTAGTCTTTTTTTCCCATTGGAAGTTTTACGACCACCCAGAGCAACTCAATGGGCTATAAACAATCGCCCGTCCCTAATTTAGGCCCACTGGTTCCAGGAAATGGACAGAGCCAGGGCTGTAAGGTAAACACAACATCCGGGGAAAGCCAGGGTTCGAACCTGGACCCCTTTCAAACGAACGAGCTCGTTATATTCAACATATACATGCCCAACTTCAGTTATCTTTAAAATAAACAAAACTGGCCACTAGATTTCAACAGAGGTGAATAATTTTCACTAAGAAACGCTCCTCCCAGTTAAAAAAGCATCTAATGCATTTCAACGGACCTAGAGATTAATATTGAGCATGAAAATGGGTTCAGTTAATACCGCTTTTAGATGCATTTTAAACGAACGCTTAGTCTTTTTTTTTTCCCCATTGGAAGTTTTACGACCACCGAGAGCAACTCAATGGGCTATAAACAATCGCCCGTCCCTAATTTAGGCCCACTGGTTCCAGGAAATGGACAGAGCCAGGGCTGTAAGGTAAACACAACATCCGGGGAAAGCCGGGGTTCGAACCTGGACCCCTTTCAAACGAACGAGCTCGTTATATTCAATATATACATGCCCAACTTTAGTTAGCCAGGGCTGTAAGGTAAACGCAACATCCGGGGAAAGCCGGGGTTCGAACCTGGACCCCTTTCAAACGAACGAGCTCGTTATATTCAATATATACATGTTCAACTTCAGTTATCTATTAAAATAAACAAAACTGGCCACTAGATTTCAACAGAGGTGAATAATTTTCACTAAGAAACGCTCCTCCCAGTTAAAAAAGCATCTAATGCATTTCAACGGACCTAGAGATTAATATTGAGCATGAAAATGGGTTCAGTTAATACCGCTTTTAGATGCATTTTAAACGAACGCTTAGTCTTTTTTTTTCCCATTGGAAGTTTTACGACCACCCAGAGCAACTCAATGGGCTATAAACAATCGCCCGTCCCTAATTTAGGCCCACTGGTTCCAGGAAATGGACAGAGCCAGGGCTGTAAGGTAAACACAACATCCGGGGAAAGCCAGGGTTCGAACCTGGACCCCTTTCAAACGAACGAGCTCGTTATATTCAACATATACATGCCCAACTTCAGTTATCTTTAAAATAAACAAAACTGGCCACTAGATTTCAACAGAGGTGAATAATTTTCACTAAGAAACGCTCCTCCCAGTTAAAAAAGCATCTAATGCATTTCAACGGACCTAGAGATTAATATTGAGCATGAAAATAGGTTCAGTTAATACCGCTTTTAGATGCATTTTAAACGAACGCTTAGTCTTTTTTTTTTCCCCCATTGGAAGTTTTACGACCACCGAGAGCAACTCAATGGGCTATAAACAATCGCCCGTCCCTAATTTAGGCCCACTGGTTCCAGGAAATGGACAGAGCCAGGGCTGTAAGGTAAACACAACATCCGGGGAAAGCCGGGGTTCGAACCTGGACCCCTTTCAAACGAACGAGCTCGTTATATTCAATATATACATGCCCAACTTTAGTTAGCCAGGGCTGTAAGGTAAACGCAACATCCGGGGAAAGCCGGGGTTCGAACCTGGACCCCTTTCAAACGAACGAGCTCGTTATATTCAATATATACATGTTCAACTTCAGTTATCTATTAAAATAAACAAAACTGGCCACTAGATTTCAACAGAGGTGAATAATTTTCACTAAGAAACGCTCCTCCCAGTTAAAAAAGCATCTAATGCATTTCAACGGACCTAGAGATTAATATTGAGCATGAAAATGGGTTCAGTTAATACCGCTTTTAGATGCATTTTAAACGAACGCTTAGTCTTTTTTTCCCATTGGAAGTTTTACGACCACCCAGAGCAACTCAATGGGCTATAAACAATCGCCCGTCCCTAATTTAGGCCCACTGGTTCCAGGAAATGGACAGAGCCAGGGCTGTAAGGTAAACACAACATCCGGGGAAAGCCAGGGTTCGAACCTGGACCCCTTTCAAACGAACGAGCTCGTTATATTCAACATATACATGCCCAACTTCAGTTATCTTTAAAATAAACAAAACTGGCCACTAGATTTCAACAGAGGTGAATAATTTTCACTAAGAAACGCTCCTCCCAGTTAAAAAAGCATCTAATGCATTTCAACGGACCTAGAGATTAATATTGAGCATGAAAATAGGTTCAGTTAATACCGCTTTTAGATGCATTTTAAACGAACGCTTAGTCTTTTTTTTTTTCCCCCATTGGAAGTTTTACGACCACCGAGAGCAACTCAATGGGCTATAAACAATCGCCCGTCCCTAATTTAGGCCCACTGGTTCCAGGAAATGGACAGAGCCAGGGCTGTAAGGTAAACACAACATCCGGGGAAAGCCGGGGTTCGAACCTGGACCCCTTTCAAACGAACGAGCTCGTTATATTCAATATATACATGCCCAACTTTAGTTAGCCAGGGCTGTAAGGTAAACGCAACATCCGGGGAAAGCCGGGGTTCGAACCTGGACCCCTTTCAAACGAACGAGCTCGTTATATTCAATATATACATGTTCAACTTCAGTTATCTATTAAAATAAACAAAACTGGCCACTAGATTTCAACAGAGGTGAATAATTTTCACTAAGAAACGCTCCTCCCAGTTAAAAAAGCATCTAATGCATTTCAACGGACCTAGAGATTAATATTGAGCATGAAAATGGGTTCAGTTAATACCGCTTTTAGATGCATTTTAAACGAACGCTTAGTCTTTTTTTTCCCATTGGAAGTTTTACGACCACCCAGAGCAACTCAATGGGCTATAAACAATCGCCCGTCCCTAATTTAGGCCCACTGGTTCCAGGAAATGGACAGAGCCAGGGCTGTAAGGTAAACACAACATCCGGGGAAAGCCGGGGTTCGAACCTGGACCCCTTTCAAACGAACGAGCTCGTTATATTCAACATATACATGCCCAACTTCAGTTATCTTTAAAATAAACAAAACTGGCCACTAGATTTCAACAGAGGTGAATAATTTTCACTAAGAAACGCTCCTCCCAGTTAAAAAAGCATCTAATGCATTTCAACGGACCTAGAGATTAATATTGAGCATGAAAATGGGTTCAGTTAATACCGCTTTTAGATGCATTTTAAACGAACGCTTAGTCTTTTTTTTTCCCATTGGAAGTTTTACGACCACCCAGAGCAACTCAATGGGCTATAAACAATCGCCCGTCCCTAATTTAGGCCCACTGGTTCCAGGAAATGGACAGAGCCAGGGCTGTAAGGTAAACACAACATCCGGGGAAAGCCAGGGTTCGAACCTGGACCCCTTTCAAACGAACGAGCTCGTTATATTCAACATATACATGCCCAACTTCAGTTATCTTTAAAATAAACAAAACTGGCCACTAGATTTCAACAGAGGTGAATAATTTTCACTAAGAAACGCTCCTCCCAGTTAAAAAAGCATCTAATGCATTTCAACGGACCTAGAGATTAATATTGAGCATGAAAATGGGTTCAGTTAATACCGCTTTTAGATGCATTTTAAACGAACGCTTAGTCTTTTTTTTTTTCCCCATTGGAAGTTTTACGACCACCGAGAGCAACTCAATGGGCTATAAACAATCGCCCGTCCCTAATTTAGGCCCACTGGTTCCAGGAAATGGACACAGAGCCAGGGCTGTAAGGTAAACACAACATCCGGGGAAAGCCGGGGTTCGAACCTGGACCCCTTTCAAACGAACGAGCTCGTTATATTCAATATATACATGCCCAACTTTAGTTAGCCAGGGCTGTAAGGTAAACGCAACATCCGGGGAAAGCCGGGGTTCGAACCTGGACCCCTTTCAAACGAACGAGCTCGTTATATTCAATATATACATGTTCAACTTCAGTTATCTATTAAAATAAACAAAACTGGCCACTAGATTTCAACAGAGGTGAATAATTTTCACTAAGAAACGCTCCTCCCAGTTAAAAAAGCATCTAATGCATTTCAACGGACCTAGAGATTAATATTGAGCATGAAAATGGGTTCAGTTAATACCGCTTTTAGATGCATTTTAAACGAACGCTTAGTCTTTTTTTTTCCCCATTGGAAGTTTTACGACCACCCAGAGCAACTCAATGGGCTATAAACAATCGCCCGTCCCTAATTTAGGCCCACTGGTTCCAGGAAATGGACAGAGCCAGGGCTGTAAGGTAAACACAACATCCGGGGAAAGCCAGGGTTCGAACCTGGACCCCTTTCAAACGAACGAGCTCGTTATATTCAATATATACATGCCCAACTTCAGTTATCTATTAAAATAAACAAAACTGGCCACTAGATTTCAACAGAGGTGAATAATTTTCACTAAGAAACGCTCCTCCCAGTTAAAAAAGCATCTAATGCATTTCAACGGACCTAGAGATTAATATTGAGCATGAAAATGGGTTCAGTTAATACCGCTTTTAGATGCATTTTAAACGAACGCTTAGTCTTTTTTTTTCCCCCATTGGAAGTTTTACGACCACCCAGAGCAACTCAATGGGCTATAAACAATCGCCCGTCCCTAATTTAGGCCCACTGGTTCCAGGAAATGGACAGAGCCAGGGCTGTAAGGTAAACACAACATCCGGGGAAAGCCGGGGTTCGAACCTGGACCCCTTTCAAACGAACGAGCTCGTTATATTCAATATATACATGCCCAACTTCAGTTATCTATTAAAATAAACAAAACTGGCCACTAGATTTCAACAGAGGTGAATAATTTTCACTAAGAAACGCTCCTCCCAGTTAAAAAAGCATCTAATGCATTTCAACGGACCTAGAGATTAATATTGAGCATGAAAATGGGTTCAGTTAATACCGCTTTTAGATGCATTTTAAACGAACGCTTAGTCTTTTTTTTTTCCCATTGGAAGTTTTACGACCACCCAGAGCAACTCAATGGGCTATAAACAATCGCCCGTCCCTAATTTAGGCCCACTGGTTCCAGGAAATGGACAGAGCCAGGGCTGTAAGGTAAACACAACATCCGGGGAAAGCCAGGGTTCGAACCTGGACCCCTTTCAAACGAACGAGCTCGTTATATTCAACATATACATGCCCAACTTCAGTTATCTTTAAAATAAACAAAACTGGCCACTAGATTTCAACAGAGGTGAATAATTTTCACTAAGAAACGCTCCTCCCAGTTAAAAAAGCATCTAATGCATTTCAACGGACCTAGAGATTAATATTGAGCATGAAAATAGGTTCAGTTAATACCGCTTTTAGATGCATTTTAAACGAACGCTTAGTCTTTTTTTTTCCCCCATTGGAAGTTTTACGACCACCGAGAGCAACTCAATGGGCTATAAACAATCGCCCGTCCCTAATTTAGGCCCACTGGTTCCAGGAAATGGACAGAGCCAGGGCTGTAAGGTAAACACAACATCCGGGGAAAGCCGGGGTTCGAACCTGGACCCCTTTCAAACGAACGAGCTCGTTATATTCAATATATACATGCCCAACTTTAGTTAGCCAGGGCTGTAAGGTAAACGCAACATCCGGGGAAAGCCGGGGTTCGAACCTGGACCCCTTTCAAACGAACGAGCTCGTTATATTCAATATATACATGTTCAACTTCAGTTATCTATTAAAATAAACAAAACTGGCCACTAGATTTCAACAGAGGTGAATAATTTTCACTAAGAAACGCTCCTCCCAGTTAAAAAAGCATCTAATGCATTTCAACGGACCTAGAGATTAATATTGAGCATGAAAATGGGTTCAGTTAATACCGCTTTTAGATGCATTTTAAACGAACGCTTAGTCTTTTTTTCCCATTGGAAGTTTTACGACCACCCAGAGCAACTCAATGGGCTATAAACAATCGCCCGTCCCTAATTTAGGCCCACTGGTTCCAGGAAATGGACAGAGCCAGGGCTGTAAGGTAAACACAACATCCGGGGAAAGCCAGGGTTCGAACCTGGACCCCTTTCAAACGAACGAGCTCGTTATATTCAACATATACATGCCCAACTTCAGTTATCTTTAAAATAAACAAAACTGGCCACTAGATTTCAACAGAGGTGAATAATTTTCACTAAGAAACGCTCCTCCCAGTTAAAAAAGCATCTAATGCATTTCAACGGACCTAGAGATTAATATTGAGCATGAAAATAGGTTCAGTTAATACCGCTTTTAGATGCATTTTAAACGAACGCTTAGTCTTTTTTTTTTTTCCCCCATTGGAAGTTTTACGACCACCGAGAGCAACTCAATGGGCTATAAACAATCGCCCGTCCCTAATTTAGGCCCACTGGTTCCAGGAAATGGACAGAGCCAGGGCTGTAAGGTAAACACAACATCCGGGGAAAGCCGGGGTTCGAACCTGGACCCCTTTCAAACGAACGAGCTCGTTATATTCAATATATACATGCCCAACTTTAGTTAGCCAGGGCTGTAAGGTAAACGCAACATCCGGGGAAAGCCGGGGTTCGAACCTGGACCCCTTTCAAACGAACGAGCTCGTTATATTCAATATATACATGTTCAACTTCAGTTATCTATTAAAATAAACAAAACTGGCCACTAGATTTCAACAGAGGTGAATAATTTTCACTAAGAAACGCTCCTCCCAGTTAAAAAAGCATCTAATGCATTTCAACGGACCTAGAGATTAATATTGAGCATGAAAATGGGTTCAGTTAATACCGCTTTTAGATGCATTTTAAACGAACGCTTAGTCTTTTTTTCCCATTGGAAGTTTTACGACCACCCAGAGCAACTCAATGGGCTATAAACAATCGCCCGTCCCTAATTTAGGCCCACTGGTTCCAGGAAATGGACAGAGCCAGGGCTGTAAGGTAAACACAACATCCGGGGAAAGCCAGGGTTCGAACCTGGACCCCTTTCAAACGAACGAGCTCGTTATATTCAACATATACATGCCCAACTTCAGTTATCTTTAAAATAAACAAAACTGGCCACTAGATTTCAACAGAGGTGAATAATTTTCACTAAGAAACGCTCCTCCCAGTTAAAAAAGCATCTAATGCATTTCAACGGACCTAGAGATTAATATTGAGCATGAAAATAGGTTCAGTTAATACCGCTTTTAGATGCATTTTAAACGAACGCTTAGTCTTTTTTTTTTTTCCCCCATTGGAAGTTTTACGACCACCGAGAGCAACTCAATGGGCTATAAACAATCGCCCGTCCCTAATTTAGGCCCACTGGTTCCAGGAAATGGACAGAGCCAGGGCTGTAAGGTAAACACAACATCCGGGGAAAGCCGGGGTTCGAACCTGGACCCCTTTCAAACGAACGAGCTCGTTATATTCAATATATACATGCCCAACTTTAGTTAGCCAGGGCTGTAAGGTAAACGCAACATCCGGGGAAAGCCGGGGTTCGAACCTGGACCCCTTTCAAACGAACGAGCTCGTTATATTCAATATATACATGTTCAACTTCAGTTATCTATTAAAATAAACAAAACTGGCCACTAGATTTCAACAGAGGTGAATAATTTTCACTAAGAAACGCTCCTCCCAGTTAAAAAAGCATCTAATGCATTTCAACGGACCTAGAGATTAATATTGAGCATGAAAATGGGTTCAGTTAATACCGCTTTTAGATGCATTTTAAACGAACGCTTAGTCTTTTTTTCCCATTGGAAGTTTTACGACCACCCAGAGCAACTCAATGGGCTATAAACAATCGCCCGTCCCTAATTTAGGCCCACTGGTTCCAGGAAATGGACAGAGCCAGGGCTGTAAGGTAAACACAACATCCGGGGAAAGCCGGGGTTCGAACCTGGACCCCTTTCAAACGAACGAGCTCGTTATATTCAACATATACATGCCCAACTTCAGTTATCTTTAAAATAAACAAAACTGGCCACTAGATTTCAACAGAGGTGAATAATTTTCACTAAGAAACGCTCCTCCCAGTTAAAAAAGCATCTAATGCATTTCAACGGACCTAGAGATTAATATTGAGCATGAAAATGGGTTCAGTTAATACCGCTTTTAGATGCATTTTAAACGAACGCTTAGTCTTTTTTTTCCCATTGGAAGTTTTACGACCACCCAGAGCAACTCAATGGGCTATAAACAATCGCCCGTCCCTAATTTAGGCCCACTGGTTCCAGGAAATGGACAGAGCCAGGGCTGTAAGGTAAACACAACATCCGGGGAAAGCCAGGGTTCGAACCTGGACCCCTTTCAAACGAACGAGCTCGTTATATTCAACATATACATGCCCAACTTCAGTTATCTATTAAAATAAACAAAACTGGCCACTAGATTTCAACAGAGGTGAATAATTTTCACTAAGAAACGCTCCTCCCAGTTAAAAAAGCATCTAATGCATTTCAACGGACCTAGAGATTAATATTGAGCATGAAAATGGGTTCAGTTAATACCGCTTTTAGATGCATTTTAAACGAACGCTTAGTCTTTTTTTTTTTTCCCCATTGGAAGTTTTACGACCACCGAGAGCAACTCAATGGGCTATAAACAATCGCCCGTCCCTAATTTAGGCCCACTGGTTCCAGGAAATGGACAGAGCCAGGGCTGTAAGGTAAACACAACATCCGGGGAAAGCCGGGGTTCGAACCTGGACCCCTTTCAAACGAACGAGCTCGTTATATTCAATATATACATGCCCAACTTTAGTTAGCCAGGGCTGTAAGGTAAACGCAACATCCGGGGAAAGCCGGGGTTCGAACCTGGACCCCTTTCAAACGAACGAGCTCGTTATATTCAATATATACATGTTCAACTTCAGTTATCTATTAAAATAAACAAAACTGGCCACTAGATTTCAACAGAGGTGAATAATTTTCACTAAGAAACGCTCCTCCCAGTTAAAAAAGCATCTAATGCATTTCAACGGACCTAGAGATTAATATTGAGCATGAAAATGGGTTCAGTTAATACCGCTTTTAGATGCATTTTAAACGAACGCTTAGTCTTTTTTTTTTCCCATTGGAAGTTTTACGACCACCCAGAGCAACTCAATGGGCTATAAACAATCGCCCGTCCCTAATTTAGGCCCACTGGTTCCAGGAAATGGACAGAGCCAGGGCTGTAAGGTAAACACAACATCCGGGGAAAGCCAGGGTTCGAACCTGGACCCCTTTCAAACGAACGAGCTCGTTATATTCAACATATACATGCCCAACTTCAGTTATCTTTAAAATAAACAAAACTGGCCACTAGATTTCAACAGAGGTGAATAATTTTCACTAAGAAACGCTCCTCCCAGTTAAAAAAGCATCTAATGCATTTCAACGGACCTAGAGATTAATATTGAGCATGAAAATAGGTTCAGTTAATACCGCTTTTAGATGCATTTTAAACGAACGCTTAGTCTTTTTTTTTTCCCCATTGGAAGTTTTACGACCACCGAGAGCAACTCAATGGGCTATAAACAATCGCCCGTCCCTAATTTAGGCCCACTGGTTCCAGGAAATGGACAGAGCCAGGGCTGTAAGGTAAACACAACATCCGGGGAAAGCCGGGGTTCGAACCTGGACCCCTTTCAAACGAACGAGCTCGTTATATTCAATATATACATGCCCAACTTTAGTTAGCCAGGGCTGTAAGGTAAACGCAACATCCGGGGAAAGCCGGGGTTCGAACCTGGACCCCTTTCAAACGAACGAGCTCGTTATATTCAATATATACATGTTCAACTTCAGTTATCTATTAAAATAAACAAAACTGGCCACTAGATTTCAACAGAGGTGAATAATTTTCACTAAGAAACGCTCCTCCCAGTTAAAAAAGCATCTAATGCATTTCAACGGACCTAGAGATTAATATTGAGCATGAAAATGGGTTCAGTTAATACCGCTTTTAGATGCATTTTAAACGAACGCTTAGTCTTTTTTTTTTCCCATTGGAAGTTTTACGACCACCCAGAGCAACTCAATGGGCTATAAACAATCGCCCGTCCCTAATTTAGGCCCACTGGTTCCAGGAAATGGACAGAGCCAGGGCTGTAAGGTAAACACAACATCCGGGGAAAGCCAGGGTTCGAACCTGGACCCCTTTCAAACGAACGAGCTCGTTATATTCAACATATACATGCCCAACTTCAGTTATCTTTAAAATAAACAAAACTGGCCACTAGATTTCAACAGAGGTGAATAATTTTCACTAAGAAACGCTCCTCCCAGTTAAAAAAGCATCTAATGCATTTCAACGGACCTAGAGATTAATATTGAGCATGAAAATAGGTTCAGTTAATACCGCTTTTAGATGCATTTTAAACGAACGCTTAGTCTTTTTTTTTTCCCCCATTGGAAGTTTTACGACCACCGAGAGCAACTCAATGGGCTATAAACAATCGCCCGTCCCTAATTTAGGCCCACTGGTTCCAGGAAATGGACAGAGCCAGGGCTGTAAGGTAAACACAACATCCGGGGAAAGCCGGGGTTCGAACCTGGACCCCTTTCAAACGAACGAGCTCGTTATATTCAATATATACATGCCCAACTTTAGTTAGCCAGGGCTGTAAGGTAAACGCAACATCCGGGGAAAGCCGGGGTTCGAACCTGGACCCCTTTCAAACGAACGAGCTCGTTATATTCAATATATACATGTTCAACTTCAGTTATCTATTAAAATAAACAAAACTGGCCACTAGATTTCAACAGAGGTGAATAATTTTCACTAAGAAACGCTCCTCCCAGTTAAAAAAGCATCTAATGCATTTCAACGGACCTAGAGATTAATATTGAGCATGAAAATGGGTTCAGTTAATACCGCTTTTAGATGCATTTTAAACGAACGCTTAGTCTTTTTTTCCCATTGGAAGTTTTACGACCACCCAGAGCAACTCAATGGGCTATAAACAATCGCCCGTCCCTAATTTAGGCCCACTGGTTCCAGGAAATGGACAGAGCCAGGGCTGTAAGGTAAACACAACATCCGGGGAAAGCCAGGGTTCGAACCTGGACCCCTTTCAAACGAACGAGCTCGTTATATTCAACATATACATGCCCAACTTCAGTTATCTTTAAAATAAACAAAACTGGCCACTAGATTTCAACAGAGGTGAATAATTTTCACTAAGAAACGCTCCTCCCAGTTAAAAAAGCATCTAATGCATTTCAACGGACCTAGAGATTAATATTGAGCATGAAAATAGGTTCAGTTAATACCGCTTTTAGATGCATTTTAAACGAACGCTTAGTCTTTTTTTTCCCCCATTGGAAGTTTTACGACCACCGAGAGCAACTCAATGGGCTATAAACAATCGCCCGTCCCTAATTTAGGCCCACTGGTTCCAGGAAATGGACAGAGCCAGGGCTGTAAGGTAAACACAACATCCGGGGAAAGCCGGGGTTCGAACCTGGACCCCTTTCAAACGAACGAGCTCGTTATATTCAATATATACATGCCCAACTTTAGTTAGCCAGGGCTGTAAGGTAAACGCAACATCCGGGGAAAGCCGGGGTTCGAACCTGGACCCCTTTCAAACGAACGAGCTCGTTATATTCAATATATACATGTTCAACTTCAGTTATCTATTAAAATAAACAAAACTGGCCACTAGATTTCAACAGAGGTGAATAATTTTCACTAAGAAACGCTCCTCCCAGTTAAAAAAGCATCTAATGCATTTCAACGGACCTAGAGATTAATATTGAGCATGAAAATGGGTTCAGTTAATACCGCTTTTAGATGCATTTTAAACGAACGCTTAGTCTTTTTTTCCCATTGGAAGTTTTACGACCACCCAGAGCAACTCAATGGGCTATAAACAATCGCCCGTCCCTAATTTAGGCCCACTGGTTCCAGGAAATGGACAGAGCCAGGGCTGTAAGGTAAACACAACATCCGGGGAAAGCCGGGGTTCGAACCTGGACCCCTTTCAAACGAACGAGCTCGTTATATTCAACATATACATGCCCAACTTCAGTTATCTTTAAAATAAACAAAACTGGCCACTAGATTTCAACAGAGGTGAATAATTTTCACTAAGAAACGCTCCTCCCAGTTAAAAAAGCATCTAATGCATTTCAACGGACCTAGAGATTAATATTGAGCATGAAAATGGGTTCAGTTAATACCGCTTTTAGATGCATTTTAAACGAACGCTTAGTCTTTTTTTTTCCCCATTGGAAGTTTTACGACCACCCAGAGCAACTCAATGGGCTATAAACAATCGCCCGTCCCTAATTTAGGCCCACTGGTTCCAGGAAATGGACAGAGCCAGGGCTGTAAGGTAAACACAACATCCGGGGAAAGCCAGGGTTCGAACCTGGACCCCTTTCAAACGAACGAGCTCGTTATATTCAACATATACATGCCCAACTTCAGTTATCTTTAAAATAAACAAAACTGGCCACTAGATTTCAACAGAGGTGAATAATTTTCACTAAGAAACGCTCCTCCCAGTTAAAAAAGCATCTAATGCATTTCAACGGACCTAGAGATTAATATTGAGCATGAAAATGGGTTCAGTTAATACCGCTTTTAGATGCATTTTAAACGAACGCTTAGTCTTTTTTTTTTCCCCATTGGAAGTTTTACGACCACCGAGAGCAACTCAATGGGCTATAAACAATCGCCCGTCCCTAATTTAGGCCCACTGGTTCCAGGAAATGGACAGAGCCAGGGCTGTAAGGTAAACACAACATCCGGGGAAAGCCGGGGTTCGAACCTGGACCCCTTTCAAACGAACGAGCTCGTTATATTCAATATATACATGCCCAACTTTAGTTAGCCAGGGCTGTAAGGTAAACGCAACATCCGGGGAAAGCCGGGGTTCGAACCTGGACCCCTTTCAAACGAACGAGCTCGTTATATTCAATATATACATGTTCAACTTCAGTTATCTATTAAAATAAACAAAACTGGCCACTAGATTTCAACAGAGGTGAATAATTTTCACTAAGAAACGCTCCTCCCAGTTAAAAAAGCATCTAATGCATTTCAACGGACCTAGAGATTAATATTGAGCATGAAAATGGGTTCAGTTAATACCGCTTTTAGATGCATTTTAAACGAACGCTTAGTCTTTTTTTCCCATTGGAAGTTTTACGACCACCCAGAGCAACTCAATGGGCTATAAACAATCGCCCGTCCCTAATTTAGGCCCACTGGTTCCAGGAAATGGACAGAGCCAGGGCTGTAAGGTAAACACAACATCCGGGGAAAGCCAGGGTTCGAACCTGGACCCCTTTCAAACGAACGAGCTCGTTATATTCAACATATACATGCCCAACTTCAGTTATCTTTAAAATAAACAAAACTGGCCACTAGATTTCAACAGAGGTGAATAATTTTCACTAAGAAACGCTCCTCCCAGTTAAAAAAGCATCTAATGCATTTCAACGGACCTAGAGATTAATATTGAGCATGAAAATAGGTTCAGTTAATACCGCTTTTAGATGCATTTTAAACGAACGCTTAGTCTTTTTTTTTTTCCCCCATTGGAAGTTTTACGACCACCGAGAGCAACTCAATGGGCTATAAACAATCGCCCGTCCCTAATTTAGGCCCACTGGTTCCAGGAAATGGACAGAGCCAGGGCTGTAAGGTAAACACAACATCCGGGGAAAGCCGGGGTTCGAACCTGGACCCCTTTCAAACGAACGAGCTCGTTATATTCAATATATACATGCCCAACTTTAGTTAGCCAGGGCTGTAAGGTAAACGCAACATCCGGGGAAAGCCGGGGTTCGAACCTGGACCCCTTTCAAACGAACGAGCTCGTTATATTCAATATATACATGTTCAACTTCAGTTATCTATTAAAATAAACAAAACTGGCCACTAGATTTCAACAGAGGTGAATAATTTTCACTAAGAAACGCTCCTCCCAGTTAAAAAAGCATCTAATGCATTTCAACGGACCTAGAGATTAATATTGAGCATGAAAATGGGTTCAGTTAATACCGCTTTTAGATGCATTTTAAACGAACGCTTAGTCTTTTTTTTTCCCATTGGAAGTTTTACGACCACCCAGAGCAACTCAATGGGCTATAAACAATCGCCCGTCCCTAATTTAGGCCCACTGGTTCCAGGAAATGGACAGAGCCAGGGCTGTAAGGTAAACACAACATCCGGGGAAAGCCAGGGTTCGAACCTGGACCCCTTTCAAACGAACGAGCTCGTTATATTCAACATATACATGCCCAACTTCAGTTATCTTTAAAATAAACAAAACTGGCCACTAGATTTCAACAGAGGTGAATAATTTTCACTAAGAAACGCTCCTCCCAGTTAAAAAAGCATCTAATGCATTTCAACGGACCTAGAGATTAATATTGAGCATGAAAATAGGTTCAGTTAATACCGCTTTTAGATGCATTTTAAACGAACGCTTAGTCTTTTTTTTTTTCCCCCATTGGAAGTTTTACGACCACCGAGAGCAACTCAATGGGCTATAAACAATCGCCCGTCCCTAATTTAGGCCCACTGGTTCCAGGAAATGGACAGAGCCAGGGCTGTAAGGTAAACACAACATCCGGGGAAAGCCGGGGTTCGAACCTGGACCCCTTTCAAACGAACGAGCTCGTTATATTCAATATATACATGCCCAACTTTAGTTAGCCAGGGCTGTAAGGTAAACGCAACATCCGGGGAAAGCCGGGGTTCGAACCTGGACCCCTTTCAAACGAACGAGCTCGTTATATTCAATATATACATGTTCAACTTCAGTTATCTATTAAAATAAACAAAACTGGCCACTAGATTTCAACAGAGGTGAATAATTTTCACTAAGAAACGCTCCTCCCAGTTAAAAAAGCATCTAATGCATTTCAACGGACCTAGAGATTAATATTGAGCATGAAAATGGGTTCAGTTAATACCGCTTTTAGATGCATTTTAAACGAACGCTTAGTCTTTTTTTTTCCCATTGGAAGTTTTACGACCACCCAGAGCAACTCAATGGGCTATAAACAATCGCCCGTCCCTAATTTAGGCCCACTGGTTCCAGGAAATGGACAGAGCCAGGGCTGTAAGGTAAACACAACATCCGGGGAAAGCCAGGGTTCGAACCTGGACCCCTTTCAAACGAACGAGCTCGTTATATTCAACATATACATGCCCAACTTCAGTTATCTTTAAAATAAACAAAACTGGCCACTAGATTTCAACAGAGGTGAATAATTTTCACTAAGAAACGCTCCTCCCAGTTAAAAAAGCATCTAATGCATTTCAACGGACCTAGAGATTAATATTGAGCATGAAAATAGGTTCAGTTAATACCGCTTTTAGATGCATTTTAAACGAACGCTTAGTCTTTTTTTTCCCCCATTGGAAGTTTTACGACCACCGAGAGCAACTCAATGGGCTATAAACAATCGCCCGTCCCTAATTTAGGCCCACTGGTTCCAGGAAATGGACAGAGCCAGGGCTGTAAGGTAAACACAACATCCGGGGAAAGCCGGGGTTCGAACCTGGACCCCTTTCAAACGAACGAGCTCGTTATATTCAATATATACATGCCCAACTTTAGTTAGCCAGGGCTGTAAGGTAAACGCAACATCCGGGGAAAGCCGGGGTTCGAACCTGGACCCCTTTCAAACGAACGAGCTCGTTATATTCAATATATACATGTTCAACTTCAGTTATCTATTAAAATAAACAAAACTGGCCACTAGATTTCAACAGAGGTGAATAATTTTCACTAAGAAACGCTCCTCCCAGTTAAAAAAGCATCTAATGCATTTCAACGGACCTAGAGATTAATATTGAGCATGAAAATGGGTTCAGTTAATACCGCTTTTAGATGCATTTTAAACGAACGCTTAGCGTGTTGTTTATTATTATTTTGTTTGGAAGCGAAAACAGGAGCAGCTGATCAAAAAAGAGAAACCCAAAAACTTGGGACAATCTGTCTGTGTTTCTAATAGAGTAGAGCCTCGGGGAGAGGCAAAAGGTTGTGCTGGTACCTAATGGAACGGGCGTTTGCTTCGAGCTGGACAGCAGCCAACATTGGTACGAATGCGCGAAGTTCCCTTTTGGAGGAGCGTGTAGGAGTCCGTCAACACTGGGATGTGCAAGCTGTTCGGAAGGTGAAGAAAGGCGTAAGTTTTATGCCTTGTAGTGTAGACGGGCGCTCGCAAAACGTGTGTGGGTACTGGTGTGGTGCTGAGGGGAGCGATCCAGAGGCCGTTTCGGCGGTTTTTCGCGGGGTGGGTCCGTCCGTCCGCCGATTCCCTCCCCGCGGTCGCCGTTTTCTCTCTCGGGGTCGGGGCGAGGGCCCCCACTTCCAGGGGCGGGCGCGTGCGTAGCACGCGCCCGCCATAGTCTGCTGCCCTGGGCCCTCGCCCCGACCCCGAGAGAGAAAACGGCGACCGCGGGGAGGGAATCGGCGGACGGACGGACCCACCCCGCGAAAAACCGCCGAAACGGCCTCTGGATCGCTCCCCTCAGCACCACACCAATATCCTACTGAAACCGTTCTACCAAATTTGGGCGTTTTTTCGCCATAGAGGGAAAAAATAAACAGCGGGGACGTGAGGGAAGGGGAGGGGAAAAAATTGGGCGCGGTGGAAGAGGAAAAAAAATGGGCGCGGGGGAGGGGGAAAAATTGGGCGCGGGGAGGGGGAAAATTGGGCGCGGGGGAAGAGGGGAAAAATTGGGCGCGGGGAAGAGGAAAAAAATTGGGCGCGGGGGAAGAGGAAAAAAATTGGGCTCGGGGGAAAAATGGGCGCCGGGGAAGAATTGGGCCCTGGAAAATGGAGTGGCGAAAAATTCGCAAACGTACGCACGGGGGAAGAGGGAAAAAAATTGGGCTCGGGGGAAGAGGGGGAAAAATGGGCGCGGGGGAAGAATTGGGCCCTGGAAAATGGAGTGGCGAAAAATTCGCAAACGTACGCGCGGGGGAAGAGGAAAAAAAATTGCGCTCGGGGGAAGAGGGGAAAAAATGGGCGCGGGGGGAAAATTGGGCCCTGGAAAATGGAGTGGCGAAAAATTCGCAAACGTACGCGCGGGGGCCAAAACATTAGGTTGAAGCAGAAAAAAAAAAAAAAAAGGGTTAATTCGCGCTCGGAGAAAGAGGGATGTGGGGGATTCCACATGTTTGGGCGCAGTGGAAGGAGAAACCTAATGGGCGGACATTTTGCACTCTGGCATGGGAAGAATTGTGGGACAGGAAGTGGGGGAAAAAAAAGTATTGAAATTTTCAAAAGAACCCAGCAAGAAAATTTCCGACCAGCAGGGTAACGTAATTACCAGCGAAATTATGGCAAAGGGCAAGTCGTAGTGCACTGCTGGACATTACAAATTCCAGCGATGTCATTTTTCTCTTGGAAGGGGCACTAAGTAGGCCCCAACTTTGGAATGATGCCTCTGAACTGAGTATATGGTAAACTGCGAGCTTGAAAAGCACAGAATATGGAAACAAGAGGGGGAAATTGTCTACAAGGAGAGAAGTCCCTATAGCGATGGGGAGCCCTGTTGACTCTTAGGTGCTCTGTATTATCTTCGTGATTATCGAAACCAGGAAGCTTATACACTTACGTGTTTTTGAAAAAAAAAAAAGATCACTTACCTTTTCACATTTCAAAATACATTTTACAAACAGTTATAAAATTCAAAACAGTAATTTCACCAATTTGATTTTTCAGTTGGTCTTTCCAAATCAGTGGAAAGACCAACTGACACTTTTTTTTTTTTTGCAGTTTTGTAAACTTTGGTACGTGAGAGTATGGACGAGATTTCAAAAGTATGAATTGGATCTTTTGTAAGATTGGAAAACATTGTACAGCTAAACAAGACACAGGTTGTCAGCCAAGTCCGTTTCAATTCAGGCAATTTTTTCAAAAAGTGCTTTGGGTAACTCTCAGGAGTTTTACTGGGGGAAAGATGTTGCTTGGAAGTGGCAGTCATACAAGAACAGCAGAGAGAAAAAAAAACACCTTACAGGAATTGATGACTCTTGAAATTTTAAAGCTACAGCTGAGAATTTAACTCTGTAGGAAGCACAGTGTGGTCGCTTTAATGTACAGAATTACTTTTCATGTTACTGGGTCTCATGTTTATGTAAAGAAAAAAGCAAAGTGTGAAAATATACAAAAAATGCAATGTTTCATCTCTTTAAAGGAAAACAGAAAATTGTTGCACCTTGAAAATTCAAGTGCAAGTGGTTCCTCTCTGCTCATGTTTGTTATAAAAATGCTTTGTCTGCATTCTACTTTTACAATGATAAATATCCAAATACTGAAAGAAATGAAAGATATCACATTTTAAAAATTCATATTTAAGATAGGGCAATTTTTTTAAATTTGAAAATTTGCCAGTTCAGTCATTATATGCCAGTACACGATGAAGCAAATTAATAATTATTATATAAAAAAGGTAGTTTTCCAGTTGTAAAATTTTTATACTCAGCCTAACAATGTACATTTCACATGGCAAATTTTGAGCAATAGCTCAAGAAAAGTGTAATATAAAAAAATATAGAATATTTGGAGAAATACAGGCTTGGTGCAACCACGAAAGAGAAGATACGTGCATTAGGAAAATGACAAGAGTTGTCATGGTTAAAGTGCAAATCACTCAGAGTGCGAATGGGCTGGACACATTTGCACAAAGAACAGGCCACTGTTTGGACAACTGAAATACCCTTTCGACAACAAGGGAAAGGAGATTATTCAGAAATGAGTGGATGAAATTTTAAAGTATGAAGGTAGAAAGTTGTGGAAAAGACGTGGGGGAGACCTTCACGCAGCAGTGAATTTCTTATGGTCGGCGATGATGTGTAATAGAAGCATCAGGAATAATATATGAAACTCACAAATTTAGGGAATTACATATCACTTTATCAAGACGTCCACGATTTCCCCAAAAGGGAGTTGATACAGGACTATTATTCTGAACCCATCAGTGGCATATAATCTTTCACAGCCAACAACCAGACATGCCAAATGTATCTGTCACCGAAAACATTTGGTAGTCATAAATCTATCTGATAGGCCAGAAGGATTCATAAATTTAACTATTTTAATGAGACTTACTGTTTGCTCACTCCACCAAATTTCTTTATCAACACACGTAGCAAAAAAAAAAAAAACTTTGTAAATTGCTACTCCATTTTTAGGTTCAGCGCAAGTTGAGTCAACACGTCTAACAGTTTGCTTACTGCCCTTACTATGCAAAGAGAGGAACCACATGCATGTGTGCACATGAATTTCCAAGGTGAAACAACTGTATAATTTTCTAAAAAAATTTTTATTAAAAATTGCACCCCAATTGATTTGCTTGCAAATAAATTGAACAGCACAATACCAGTCTGTAAACAGACCTACACACCAAACAGATGTTTATTCAAACCATGATTTCAGTTAATTTTTGCAGTTTTCTATAAAAGTGTGCCGCAGCTCCATATAGATATCTATGTGAGCTGGAAACTAAATTAACGGTGGTTTGGGTGAGTAATATCATACAGAACAAACTATCCATGTAAAAACTCCCAAGGCCGACAGACGAAATACCTCAAATGAACAAAAACTCGGTGAAAACACAAAATCTTGTAAAAAGGAGAGCATAGGATTCATTTGCTAGCAAATGATTGAACATCACAATAACATTTGCATTTTTGAACTTCACTTTTAGTTGGTAAAGTTCGATGAACACTTACCGCACGTGGGGCTTGGCTTTCAATTCATATTTCCGTTACGTGGATGCGGCACGGGATTTTTTCATTTGGCCACGGGTCCGCTTCTTTTTTTTTTTTTTTTTTTTTTCCATTGGAATTTATTTTGTCTCATCACCAAATGAGTTTTTCCTTTGCTGCATCCTCATTTACTTCAATATTTATTCATACCGAGTACTTTCAGTAAAATTCCTTTACCGTCTTCGAGGGGACGTTTTGCTCCGACTAGCACGGACCGTGTCAGCTGGGCATTTCGGTGGTTCTCGCGGGCTGCTTCTGTCATCGGCTATCGCTTCTTCTTGGGCGTTGTGGCGCCATCTCTTGTTGGTCAGTGATCTCACTTTTCGAACTTTTTCATTTTTTGCTCAATTCTAATTAAATTCTTCCAGCTGTTTCTCAAATTATTAGGGTCATTATGGTTGCAAACTTTTGTCCTATTTTTTTCAATCATTACCGACTCTGCTATTCTGAGGTGTGTTTTCGGATTTACAGCTTTTAATGATTTTTATATTTTCGAATTTTGGATATTTTTGGTTATCTAGACAGTATTGGATAAGTGCTGTTTTTTCTTCTTTTTTTCTGCCAGTTTTTTACGTGTTGTTTTAATCTGTGTTTAAGCTTATTTTTGGTACTTCCTATATAAGCCATTGGAGGATTTTCAGTAATAGGAATTGAGTAAATACCTGCTTTTTCTAACATTTTTATTTTTTCATTTTTTATTACTATATTTTTGATGGTGTTTACTTTTCCTCCAATTTGAATGTTATGTTTTTTACAAATGTTATTAATTTCATTGGTAGTAACCTTTTACGTAAGGAAAACCATTTAAATATTTGACTTCTTTTTTATTTACTACAGCATTATTTTTTAGTTTCTTTATTACTTCAGTGTCCCATTTTTTTATTAAATGGTTAGGATAACCAAAGCTGCCTGCAATTTTTTTATGAATTTGATTTCTTCATTGATGAACTGACTATTTTCAGAATGCGTATATGCTCTTTTAATTAAGGTTTTTATACTATTGCATTTTTGAGGATAAGGATGTGCTGAATTGTACGGGATTAGGACCGGAACGAATGAACTTTTCCGATAAACCCTGTATAGAAACTTATCTGTGGATTTGATAACCTGTACATCCAAAAAGGCTAATGCATTATTTTTTTCTATTTCAACAGTGAGTTCTATAGTTGGATATAAAGCGCTGTAACATTTTGTTAGTTTTTTTAATTCTTCTTCGTTCAGTTTTGATAGAATGAAAATATCATCCACGTATCGACAGTACACTTCTGGTTTTTCTTCCATACGATGCAGGACATTTTCTTCAATTTCGTTCATCACAACCTCAGCATATAGAGTTGATAATGGTGAGCCCATTGGGCCTCCTGAATTTTGCTTGAATATTTTGTTCTTGTATGTAAAAATATTATTTTCATATAAATAGACTAAAACTTTTTTGAATTCATGAATTTGTGTGTTATTTAAAATTTTAAGATTTTGCAACTTCTTAATGATAATTTCAATAGCATCTGGAACAGGAGTGCTTGGATATAATGCTTTAACGTCCATGCTTGCCATATTTAAGTCCTTTAGGTCAGTTTTTACATTTTTAATTTTCTCTATAAATTCATATGTGTTCTTGATGGTGAACTTGTTGTTCATGAAAGGGTGCTAGGAATTTGTAAATGTTTTTTTCTCTAAAGTTATCAATGGTGAGTTTTTTGTTTTTTTTGAAACTATCAGATAGTTTCAAAAAAAAACAAAAAACTCACCATTGATAACTTTAGAGAAAACATTTACAAATTCCTAGCACCCTTTTTCATGAACAACAAGTTCACCATCAAGAACACATATGAATTTATAGAGAAAATTAAAAATGTAAAAACTGACCTAAAGGACTTAAATATGGCAAGCATGGACGTTAAAGCATTATATCCAAGCACTCCTGTTCCAGATGCTATTGAAATTATCATTAAGAAGTTGCAAAATCTTAAAATTTTAAATAACACACAAATTCATGAATTCAAAAAAGTTTTAGTCTATTTATATGAAAATAATATTTTTACATACAAGAACAAAATATTCAAGCAAAATTCAGGAGGCCCAATGGGCTCACCATTATCAACTCTATATGCTGAGGTTGTGATGAACGAAATTGAAGAAAATGTCCTGCATCGTATGGAAGAAAAAACCAGAAGTGTACTGTCGATACGTGGATATTTTCATTCTATCAAAACTGAACGAAGAAGAATTAAAAAACTAACAAAATGTTACAGCGCTTTATATCCAACTATAGAACTCACTGTTGAAATAGAAAAAATAATGCATTAGCCTTTTTGGATGTACAGGTTATCAAATCCACAGATAAGTTTCTACACAGGGTTTATCGGAAAAGTTCATTCGTTCCGGTCCTAATCCCGTACAATTCAGCACATCCTTATCCTCAAAAATGCAATAGTATAAAAACCTTAATTAAAAGAGCATATACGCATTCTGAAAATAGTCAGTTCATCAATGAAGAAATCAAATTCATAAAAAATTGCAGGCAGCTTTGGTTATCCTAACCATTTAATAAAAAAATGGGACACTGAAGTAATAAAGAAACTAAAAAATAATGCTGTAGTAAATAAAAAAGAAGTCAAATATTTAAATGGTTTTCCTTACGTAAAAGGTACTACCAATGAAATTAATAACATTTGTAAAAAACATAACATTCAAATTGGAGGAAAAGTAAACACCATCAAAAATATAGTAATAAAAAATGAAAAAATAAAAATGTTAGAAAAAGCAGGTATTTACTCAATTCCTATTACTGAAAATCCTCCAATGGCTTATATAGGAAGTACCAAAAATAAGCTTAAACACAGATTAAAACAACACGTAAAAAACTGGCAGAAAAAAGAAGAAAAACAGCACTTATCCAATACTGTCTAGATAACCAAAAATATCCAAAATTCGAAAATATAAAAATCATTAAAAGCTGTAAATCCGAAAAACACCTCAGAATAGCAGAGTCGGTAATGATTGAAAAAAATAGGACAAAAGTTTGCAACCATAATGACCCTAATAATTTGAGAAACAGCTGGAAGAATTTAATTAGAATTGAGCAAAAAAATGAAAAAGTTCGAAAAGTGAGATCACTGACCAACAAGAGATGGCGCCACAACGCCCAAGAAGAAGCGATAGCCGATGACAGAAGCAGCCCGCGAGAACCACCGAAATGCCCAGCTGACACGGTCCGTGCTAGTCGGAGCAAAACGTCCCCTCGAAGACGGTAAAGGAATTTTACTGAAAGTACTCGGGTATGAATAAATATTGAAGTAAATGAGGATGCAGCAAAGGAAAAACTCATTTGGTGATGAGACAAAATAAATTCCAACGGAGAAAAAAAAAAAAGAAGAAGCGGACCCGTGGCCAAATGAAAAATCCCGTGCCGCATCCACGTAACGGAAATATGAATTGAAAGCCAAGCCCCACGTGCGGTAAGTGTTCATCGAACTTTACCAACTAAAAGTGAAGTTCAAAAATGCAAATGCATTAATGCACGTTAAATAATTAACCTCCAATATCGGAAGTAAATTGAAAAATCACAATAACAGTGTGCAAACAGACCTACACACCAAAGAGATTTTCATTAAACCATGATTTTAGTTAATTTTTGCAGTTTCCTGTAAAAGTGTGCCAAAACACCAAAAAGATATCTAGGCATGCTACAAACTAAATTAATAGTGGCTTGGGTGAGTAATGTCATACAGAACAAACTAGTCCAGTAAAAACTCCCAAAGCTGACAGATGAAAAACCTCAAGTGAACAAAAACTCAGTGAAGACAAAATCTTGTAAACAGGAGAGCACAGGATTCATTTGCTAGCACATTAATTCAACATCACAATAACAGCCTGTAAACCGACATACACGCTAAGTAGAATTTCATTTAAACCATAATGTCAGTTCATTTCTACAGTTTTCTGCAAAAGTGTGACACAGCTTTATATAGATATCTAGGCTTTCTAGAAACTGAATTAATGGTGGTTTGGGTGAGTAATATTATACAGAACAAACTATCCATGTAAAAACTTCCAACGCCGACAGACGAAATACCTCAAATGAACAAAAATTAGGTGAAAAGACAACTTGTAAAAGGAAAGCATAGGATTTATTTGCCAGCAAATGAGTTAAACACCACAATACCAGTCGGTAAACAGACCTACACACCGAAAAAATTTTAATTCAAACCATAGTTTCAGTTAATTTTTGGCAGTTTCCTGTAAAAGTGTGCCAAAGCTCCACAAATATATCTAGGCATATGCTACAAACTAAATTAATGGTGGTTTGGGTGAGTAATATCATACACAATGAACTAGTCCGTTATAAGCGCTCCCAACACCGACAGACAAAATACCTCAAATGAACAAAAACTCGGTGAAAAGACAAAATCTTGTAAAAAGCAGATAATAGGATTTTTTTGCTAGCAAATAAGTTGAACACCGTAATACCAGTCTGTAAACAGACCTACACACAGAAAATGCACTCAAACCATGATTTCAGTTAATTTTTGCAGTTTTCTGTAAAAGTGTGCAGCAGGCCCATAAAGATATCTAGGCGTGCTAGAAAGAAACTAACCGAACGGTGGTTTGGGTGAGTAATGTCATACAGAACAAATAAGTCAAGAAGAAACTCCCAACGCCAACAGACGAAATACATCAACTGAACAAAATCTCAGTGAAAAGACAAAAACTTGTAAAAACTAGAGCACCGGATTTAAGTCAGGCATGTTGAAGTAATAGGTTGTGCCACCCTTACTTGTCATGAAATAGCATATAGTAAATGATAAAATACATCATACTTTCACTGTAATTACGTCAAGGATTATAAATTACTTTTAGAATGGTTGGTAGCGCTATATAACAACGATATAGATAATTGTGTGGTCTTTTTGCGACAGAATTGGACTTACGAAATTTGGAGTTATTTATTAGCATATGTTGACATACACAATTAATTATAATTAAATTCTATGATTTGGAATTTCTGAAGACCAAACCATAAGGAATATAATTAACTCTGCCATCTATTTTATTGTGTTTGTTCGTTATGACAGTCTTAGGGCATTAAAATTGAACTTACAGATTTCCACATACATCTTGGTGGAGTGCTGCCATCTATCTTCGATTTGAGAAGGCTGAAGTATTAATTTGGTTTTGAGGTCATATTATAATTTACTTGTGTATCAAGTTTGATATTGGTTTATATAGAATGGGGACTCGGAAAACTGGCGCTCATTCAAATGTATCTAGGACGAGTACACCACCCGCTGGAGGTGTATCTGATCTTAATATGGATGTACTATTGAAAGCATTCAGTGACATTAATTTAAAAGTCCAGGAATCAAATGTTGAGATCAGACAGGAATTGAAGAAATCACTGGGTGAAATAAATATTAAGCTTGAGTCAATCCCTGATCTTAAGAAGGAATTGGAAGAGTATAAAAAAAACTATTGAACTAGTATCAACTAAATATAATGAGATTGCTAGACAATGTGAATCACTCCGTAATGAAAACAAAAATTTAAGAACCCAGAATGATCTTACTCAACAGGCTCATATAAAACATCTCTAAATACAGAAATTAAAAAGTGATATTAACGAAATCAACCAATATCTTCGCAATAAAAATTTAGAACTACATGGTCTGGATTTGACATTGATTCACAATGAGAATGAACTTAGAAACCATATTGATAAAATTGCAGATGCATTTGGTGTTCTTAATTATCATCAAGATGATATGGATATTATTCATCCACTTAAAGTGAACTCATATCTAAAACTAAATGTAGCAGCAATTGTACAATTTAAGACTGGAACAGCTAGAGATAGATGGTTACTCAGGAAAAAAATAACTGTTTTGAATTCAGATCTTGATGGAACTTTAGCATCATCCAAAATATACATTAATGAAAATTTGATACCTGATTATAAACACTTATTCTGGCAGGCTAGAAGACTATTACATCAGGAGAAAATTAAGTATGCGTGGGTAAGTAATGGAAAAGTTTTTGTGAAAGGTGGTGAATCTGACCCAAAAAGGAAGATACTCATACTTGAAGACCTATATGACTATGGTCTGATTCTGTGATTTTGACTGTCTTCCTGGACTGACACAAGATTATTAATCATTTCTATATCAGATTAATTAATTCTGATTTGTCTATCTATTGAGGTTTTTCACTCTTATTGGTGAGAGAGATGGGGGTATATTATTTTTTTTTTAATCATATAAGATTATTGTGAATTAAATACTTAGTCTGTTTACTGACTTAATACTATGGGATAAGATTGGAATTTGGGGGTGTTTACACTGTTGTGACTTGACTCTTCATGTTCTAATAGTGATAATACTGTATATGTATACAAATGTAATGGTTGATAGTGATTACTTTGTGAATTGTTTATTACCTTGAGATTTTTCACTTACCTATGGTTTGATTGGTTAAATAATACGTTATGTTAATTTAGTTCTTTGGATTATGATGGAGGGTGTCGAGATTAATTTATGTGTAAACTACACTTTGATTTTTTTTTTCTTACGGGTGTTTTGGTAGTTGGTTTTATTTTTTACAGTTTAGTTTATCATGCGTAATACTATGCCTATTGCTGTGATGTAATAGAAATAGAAATTTTACCTCTTTAATTATGGAACTGATTGTTTAACTTTATATTATTTTCATTTTCTTTTCTGAGTATGAGTTGGTGGTGGTGTTATCTATTTTAGTTTTGGAGTGGTTAATGTGACCTGAATTTGGATTTTGGTCTCTGTCTAATTAATTTTGATTCTATTTTATTGTTTTATAAAAAAAAAAAAGGAAGGAAAGAATAGAAATGGGGAAAAAGGGTATAGAACATAGAACAAAGGTGGGAAAATGATGTGAAGGGAAAAATAGCGGAGGGAAAGTGGAATGAGTGAGAAAAGAGGAAAGCTCTTATGAATAGGTATTCCACAAGGGCATTTTATTATTCATAATACATGATTCATAAGATGATTATATTTTGGCAAATTTGCTGTTTATCTCTTGCCTAATAGGTATTTCATTAGTCATCAGTTTTTGCCTTCTGTATATTTCGGCTTATCATGTTCAATGTCATGTACTACCAATTGTGATTTGATTGTAAATTTTCTTTCTTCTACAAGGCTAGACGGTGATTGATTTGTTTATCTTCTGTTTATTATATTTCTATGTTTGGTGATTTATCATTTTGTAATTACATGTTAAATTGTTGTCTGGCATAGTGAATTGGACACTCGTTTACTAAAAAGTGGTTTGTATTTTATGAGATACCTTGTTTCCTTAAATTTCATAATCTTACTCCCTATATTTTAAATAATGAGATGGTGTGTAGTAGGATGTGGCTAGATACTAGGATGTATAATTTTAGTAAAATGTGGCAAGGAGTGGCATTTGGTATTTTGTCTTTTGTTTTTGAATTAGGTTAATTCAAATAAGTTTTTTAATTTTTTATATAGTATATTATAAATTGTACTTGGATGTTCTGTTAATTGATGTTTGGTCTTCATATGTGGCCTGTGATTGTTAATAATAATGAGTGACATATATACACTACAGCAAGTTTCTAATCTGTTGTCTGGTGACTTTAATGATGCCTTGAAATTAATTCATATAAATGCCAGATCTCTTATGTCTAAGGTTACTCTTGTTGAGGCATTGATTCAGGCGACCGGATCGGGGATTGACATACTCTGTTTAACTGAGACATGGTTTCCGACTCAAACTTATAGTATTGATATACCTGGTTATAAAATATTTTTCCATAATAGAATTAAAACAAAGGGAGGTGGAGTGGCAATTTATGTAAATACCATTCACCAAAATTATTCTTTGATAACAGATTTAACTATTATTGACCCTTATATAGAAATTTTGGCAATTGAAAATGAATATTATATAATAATGGTTTGTTATCGCCCTCCGAGTTCTAACTTATCCTTATTTATTAGTAAACTATTCAAGTCAAGTATGCTGCATAGTAAGGGTTGAGCTTCCCCCGTCTCCGTATTATATATCATGAAAAGGATATACGACCTAAGTGATATTACTAATATGTGGTGACGGATCTCTTATAGCAAATTGATTTGTAGATTGAGTTGATAACATCATTAGAAAGGTTGAATTAAATCTCAAAACTACGGTTGTATTGTGGTGGTGCTTCACATGCGTGGAATCTTCAGTCTTTGGAGTCCTTTTGCCGATTCGGTCTACAAGATAGGTACTCTTTCTTGCTAGTGCTGGATTATTTTTTGCCTTGGAATGTGGTACGTGAAATAATTTTTTGGCTACATGTTCATACTTGCTTAATTTATTTTGACTGAACCTGAAGAAATAGTAGAATACCAAATTCTTGAATAAGGTGCCAATGTGCTGCCCTCTGGTGTGGCATCCACAAGTTGATAATTGACTGATATATATATAATTTTTTATTTTTTTTTTCGGATGTGACATTATGACTACAAGAAGCAAACAAAATATATCGAATAAATTAGGGGGTAGTCCATGTTTGAATCGTTCTAATCCAGTTGACATGGAACTAATTTTGAAATCACTACAAGATTTCAATGAAAAAATTGACTCCACAAACTTAAAAGTTAGAAATGATCTAAGACAGGCCTTGGATGATATAAACATAAAATTGGAACCTATTTTGGAATTGAAAAAAAGAACTGAAGGAATGTAAGGCATCTACAGAACATATGTCAACAAATTATGATTCAGTTTTGGAACAACTGGAGTCATTTAGGAAAGAAAATGAAGGTTTAAGGATTACACAAGATAATCTCTTGCAGCAGATGGAGTTCAAACAACTTGAATTGAATAAATTACAATATGACTTTAACGAATTGGCGCAATATTTATGTAAAAAAAAATCTGGAATTTCATGGTCTTGATTTGACTCATATACAAGATGAAAAAGAACTTAGAACTTATATGAGTACATTGGCAGAAGCTTTTGATGTACATGATTTCAATTTACAGGATATTGACATTATACATCCCTTAAAACTAGATTCTTTCAATAAACCTAATGCTAATGTGCTAGTTCAGTTTTTGTCCAGAACTTCAAGGGATAGCTGGCTTGATAGGAAGAGACCCACTACATACAATTGTGATTTTAATAGTATTTTGCCCAAAACTCGTGTATTTATAAATGAAAATCTTATTCCACCATATAATAAGGAATTATTCTGGCATGCAAGAAGACTGCTACATCAGGGATTAGTGAGATCCGTTTGGGTTAATAATAATGGACATATCTATGTCAGGAAAAATGTCTCATCACCAAGAAAAAATATGATTTCCATGAATGATCTGAGTTTGGTTTACCATCTACTTCCATTGATTCTACTGGTGTATGACTTTGGTATGAGAACTGACAAATGTAAACTGAATATGGCTTGTTATTATTATTCTACTTCATTTTATTTTATTCATTTCATTTCTTGATTTGCTGCACTGGACTATTGTACAGAACTGCTTTTGTACTATGTAATCAACTTATTTAATATTTCAGTAATTTATGCAGGTCATTGGAAATGTTGATGTCCTATTTTCACCTAGCCATTATTTGTGTATATTTGCTGGATTTTTGATCTGAGGGCAAAGATATCGGACTTATATTTGCTTGGATGCTAATAGTTTATAGCATCACTTCCTTATGATTTTTTGGTTTATTACATTATACCATCATATTTAATTAATAATTGTTTTTATTTGGAAGAAAAGAAGAAATTATAAGGTGTATAAAGGTTATTTCCATGAACCTAACTTCTATCTTATATTTGCATGTTATTAGAGTTGATTGATGGCAGATTCCATCAGTCTTTAGCTCTTGTTTAATCACTGGAATTTGGGCATGGGAACTCATGGGTTTACCTACTTGTCAAATTTGTATAATTATTGAAATTTTAGTATGGTAATTGGAAATTTGAACTATATTTGGTTAGCTATATTTGTACTATATTTTTGATTACCTACCATTCTTAGTTATTATACTTGACTGTTGTATAGCGGCTGGGGATCACTGGGAGGTATCAGGGAATTTGTACTGTGTATGGAGGTTACTGATACATATAGTTTTGACTGTCATTGGAGTTCCTGGTGACATGTTCCTCTCCTGTCATGTCATACCTGTTGGAATTTTGGTATGGGAACTAAAAAACTTGAATTGTATTTGGTTTTTACTATTATTTTTTATTAGTATATTTCGTTCGTTAGTTTAAAGATATGTTGATCATTGGGAAGAAGTGGGGAATTTGTATTACATATAGAGACTATTCAAATAAACACAATCTTTATTTAATTTCTCTATGTCATGAGAGTTGCTCATTGACATTCTTCTATCCAGTCACTGAATATGTTTAGCCACTGGAATTATGACATGGTAACTGAAAAAATGAATTGTACATGGTCCCTTACTATTACTAACCTTTTTTATTATATTCCCTTCATTGTTTGGTTTATTAATTGATTATAACACAGAATTGTTGATTATTGAGGGAAATATAGAATTTGTATGTGTACTGAGGTTATTAATATGTTTATAATTTTTTATTGAGTTCTTATATGTCACTGATTAAAACTATTGGAGAATGTCTTGATGTTTACATGGTACTTTAAAGATATGTTATGCAACAATAACTAACTGTTAGAATTTTTATTTTTTAATTCCTTTGGCATAACAAAAAAAGGGAAATATATATATAGATATAAGGAGATAAGGTCAATTAAATATTAATTGGTGCAGGGGGTGGCCACCATTTTGTGGGATTCTCAAATAGTGCTTAGGGAGGGGACTTGATCTTACAAAACTGCTTGGGGTACATTGATATATGACTATTAATTATTATTCAGTACAGCATCTTAATGATACAATATCTAATAACCCTAATAATTCTCTAAATGTTATTCATCTTAATGCCGGATCATTAGTCAATAAGATATCTGATCTGGAGGCATTAGTTAAACTATTAAATTATCAAATAGATATCATTTGCGTTTCGGAAACATGGTTTCCTTCTGAAGACTATTGTCTACATCTCCCATTCTATCAGACTTTAATAAAAATAGGACTGAGTCTAGAGGAAGAGGAATTGCAATTTTTGTTAAAACAAATAAATTGGACTACACCCAAATTGAAAAATTGACATTTTTTAAATTCTGATATTGAAATTATTACAATTAAAGATCAATATAATATAATTTCAGCCTGTTATCGTCCACCAACAGCGAACCCTTCTTTATTTATTGAAAAATTTACTGATATACTTAATTATATAAATTTTACAAGGAAAAAGGACTGTTACTGGGAGACTAATATTGATCTGTCACGGAATCTTTCATATCCACGAGAATTTAATTCTGCAATTGCCACTGCAGGAATCTATAACACTATTTCTTCAGCTACAAGAATATAACTCAATATACGGCCTCAATTTTGGATCTATGTATAACAAATATACCATCGGACTCTATTTTATCAGGTATTCTTAATTTTCATTTTAGTGATCATCTGCCAATTTTCTTAATTTACACATATAGTGATATACACGTATCTAGACCAACAAATACTATCTCTCGAATTATTAATGAGAATAATATGAATCTATTCATAAACCTAGTACAAGATACGAACTGGGATGAAATAATGCAAATTTCTAATCCTGATGTGGCTTATTAATTTATTTGAAATAACTTTGAAGAGATTGTACAATAAGGCTTTTCCATTTAAAAGAACCACATCTAAATTCAAGAATGAGCAAAAACCTTGGCTAACAAAGCACTGTCTTAATCAGATAAATAAAAAAAATAAACTGTTCACAAAGTTCTTAAAATCAAGGTCACAAATTGATTATAATGTTTTTAAAAAATTTAGAAATAATCTTAACTCCTATATTAGAAAATTAAAAAGAGATTATTATTTTCATATTTTTTCTAAAAATATCCAAAAGTAACCTGGAAGCACTTAAAACATATTATTAGGTTGTAGGAATGTACCAAAGACTTCGATTCACCTCACTCGGGATAACATCAAAATCACCGATCAAACTGAAATTGCTAATCAATTTAATGATCATTTTATTGTTTCACCACAACATATAAATACAACAACTTCCTAAGCTGAACGATCAACAATTACCTCATTACTCCAACTCATGTACCTTAAATTCAATGCGTACTTTGGAAATTACTAGAACCGAATTAATCTACCAACTGCAAAATATTAACATAAATACTGGACCTGGTCCAGATGATATTTTTCCCAAAATTTTAAAAACTATAACTTTTTTTCATTGTTACTCCCCTATTATACATTTTTTAATTCCATTCTAGCTACAGGTATTTTCCCAGATTCGTTATGGGCATTGTCGCTTCACGCATAGCTATTTGCTCTGTGGCGACACTGCCCCGGTGTGTGAGACATGCGACTGTTTACTCACCGTCTCTCATGTTTTGTGCAGTTGTGTTCGTTTTCGTAATCATCGGTTTCACTATTTTCAGTCTCATCTACTGGATGACTGCGCAGCTACACTGCAAAAGCTTTTGGGCGACCACTGCGACACTTTCGCAGTATTTTCGTTCTTAAATCAGATTGACTTTTTAAAACTTATTTAAAAAAAAAAAAAAAAAAAAAGTTATAATAATTATAACAGTGAATTAATAAATTTATATATAAACCTAATTAACTAACTAGTCTTCACAGCTTTCATCATTCTCTTTTCTGTCTGCTCTTAATCATTTCACCCCGCTTTTAAAAATCTTTAACTGATAGTTCTGTGTCTGGCGCTCTTTGGCCAGACCTGGCCCTTGCGCCACTAAAATCAATTAACTAACTAACTAACCAGATTCGTTAAAAGTTGCAAAAATTACTCCTGTTTTTAAAAAGGGTTCTTTGACAGATATTAATAACTATCTACCTATAGCTAAATTATCCATATTTGCTAAAAAATTTGAAAAATTACTATTTGTTAGATTATTTGCTTATATTGAAAAATATAACATTTTGCACAAAAATCAATTTGGCTTTTTACCAAATACCTCAACAGAAATCGCCCTTTTACATTTAAAAGATAAAATTCAATCTAATTCTATTAATAATAAATTTACATTGGGACTTTTCATAGATTTATCAAAAGCATTTGATACTTTAAATCACAACTAATTATCAAAATTGTATGCAATTGACATTCGGGGCACATTACATAATCTCTTCAGAAACTATCTCACTGGTCGCCAGCAATATACAGAAATTGAACATAAAAAATCTAACTTACAATCAGTCATTTCAGGAGTCCCTCAGGGCTTGGTACTTGCTCCATTATTATTTAATATTTATATTAATGACTTCTGTACCTGTCTACGCAATTCAGATATTATTTTATATGCAGATGATGCAACCATATTAATACATGGAAATGATAGTTGTAAATGCATTTATGGTACCTCTATTCATAGTGATTGTGGAATAGCTTTTTTACAGGTCTTATAGAGGTTATTTTTCATCAAAGTTGGTGGTCAAATTTTCGAACTAAAGCCTAGTTCGTCATCAGGATTATGTCACTGGAGTAGTTGCTGCCACTCAATTGGAAGAGTCCATCCGCAATTATCGTTAATTGTGGTACTTCTTCTTCTTGCTATTTCGATCCCTTCTTCTAGTTTCCTCTTTACTAAGTTTGACTGGTGGGCGATTATTTTCACTGAGTCCCAATTTATGGAGTGTCCACTTGCTTGTATATGTCTGTCTAGCCCTGTTTTGTTCCCAATGTTCCTAATAGCTGCTTGGTGTTCTTTCATTCGGACCTTAATACTTCTCCCTGTTTCTCCTATATAGCTGAGTCCGCAGTTACAGTCGATGCAGTAAATTACTCCTTCCTGCAATTGGATGTCCAATTCTTTCTGCTTTAAAGCTGGCAGGAATTTCTTTATTTTGTTATTAAGATCTGGAGCTAGCCTGATATTATATTTTGCTCCGATCCTTTTCAGTTTCTCGAAAAGTCCCTTGTGGTACGTAATTTTGCTGGTGAATTTGAAGTTGGTTTTCTCTTGCTTCTTTTTTGGCACTTGTTTAAATATTTTCTCAACATATGGGGAGGGGTAATTGTTTTCTGCCAATATTTCCTTTAATTCTTCTTTGTGAAGATCTTTCTGAGTAGCTGAAGAGACCAGGATTTCAATCTTTTCCAAAAATTGTCTCGCCGTATTCGATTTAATATAATCAGGGTGGAATGAGCAGAAGTCTAACATCTTCCCTGTGTTGGTGGGTTTTCTAAAAAGCTGAGTGAATATTTTCCCCTCTCTTGAGGTCAAGGTTAAATCTAGGTAATTGATGCTATGGTCTCTTTCCTGTTCTAGGGTGTACTGCAAGGTATTCTCTAGTAAGTTAAATTCTTCCAGAATCTGAGAGGGTAGAGATTGGTCCACAGTATCTACTATAATTAGGACATCATCCATGTGCCTTACATAGAGAGCAAACAAGGAGGGTTGTATAAGGATTTTTGCCTCTAGTTTACTTATATAATAATTTGCTAGCAGAGGTGCTAGTGGAGAACCCATTGTGTTCTCCACTAGCACCTCTGCTAGCAAATTATTATATAAGTAAACTAGAGGCAAAAATCCTTATACAACCCTCCTTGTTTGCTCTCTATGTAAGGTACATGGATGATGTCCTAATTATAGTAGATACTGTGGACCAATCTCTACCCTCTCAGATTCTGGAAGAATTTAACTTACTAGAGAATACCTTGCAGTACACCCTAGAACAGGAAAGAGACCATAGCATTAATTACCTAGATTTAACCTTGACCTCAAGAGAGGGAAAAATATTCACTCAGCTTTTTAGAAAACCCACCAACACAGGGAAGATGTTAGACTTCTGCTCATTCCACCCTGATTATATTAAATCAAATACGGCGAGACAATTTTTGGAAAAGATTGAAATCCTGGTCTCTTCAGCTACTCAGAAAGATCTTCACAAAGAAGAATTAAAGGAAATATTGGCAGAAAACAATTACCCTCCCCATATGTTGAGAAAATATTTAAACAAGTGCCAAAAAGAAGCAGGAGAAAACCAGCTTCAAATTCACCAGCAAAATTACGTACCACAAGGGACTTTTCGAGAAACTGAAAAGGATCGGAGCAAAATATAATATCAGGCTAGCTCCAGATCTTAATAACAAAATAAAGAAATTCCTGCCAGCTTTAAAGCAGAAAGAATTGGACATCCAATTGCAGGAAGGAGTAATTTACTGCATCGACTATAACTGCGGACTCAGCTATATAGGAGAAACAGGGAGAAGTATTAAGGTCCGAATGAAAGAACACCAAGCAGCTATTAGGAACATTGGGAACAAAACAGGGCTAGACAGACATATACAAGCAAGTGGACACTCCATAAATTGGGACTCAGTGAAAATAATCGCCCACCAGTCAAACTTAGTAAAGAGGAAACTAGAAGAAGGGATCGAAATAGCAAGAAGAAGAAGTACCACAATTAACGATAATTGTGGATGGACTCTTCTAATTGAGTGGCAGCAACTACTCCAGTGACATAGTCCTGATGACGAACTAGGCTTTAGTTCGAAAATTTGACAACCAACTTTGATGAAAAATAACCTCTATAAGACACGTAAAAGCTATTCCACAATGGAAATGATGTTGAGACACTGGTGCGACAACTAAAAGGCCGTTTTGTATCTATCACTAATTGGTTAACTAAAAATGATCTGGCTATTAATATTAACAATACAAAAGTAATGATTTTTTCAAGTACGTCAACCCCTATTTCCTTAATTCAGAATATTAATTTACTCGGATTATCTGTAGAAGTGGTTCAAAATCATAATTATCTTGGTATCATTATTCAGCATGATTTAAAATCGAATTAACATGTTGACTACTTATCTAATAAGATCTCAAGAAATATAGGGGTTATTAGTAGTGCAGTGGCTAATTTAACCCCAAAACTAATGATTTTATTATACTATACTTTAATTCAGTCTCATCTGATCTACTGTATATCTGTATGGGAATCGACTACCTTATATAATATGAAAAAACTCCAGTCGTTACAAAATAGATTCATCAGACTATTACAAATTAAATTACAATATACTCAATTTTCAAATACAGTCTTTCGGGCTAGACTCAGTCCAAATGATTTTAATATACTAACTATTCAACAATTGCATATCTATAGTATAGGTAAACTGATGTTTTTGAGAATAAAATATGGTTACTACCAAGATTTAATTTCAATAAGTACTCGTGGTCATGATTACTCCACGAGACAAAAAACAACACTAATCCCCATGTTTCCACTAACAGAACGATTTAGATCATTTATTAATTATACTGGTCTGGCATTATGGAATACATTTCCTACTGATATTGTAATATATTTAAACGAAAACTCGGGTATTTCTTACTGACCAAAAGTTCATAATGTATTAATCACCTTTATTAATTTATAGTACCACCCTAGCTGTGTTTGATATTGTGTGGACTTGACTTGTATATGTTTTTTTTTGTTTTTTTTTATCTTCATGAAAATTGTGATGCTTTGGGAGAAGAGGGCACGTCAGGCCTATCAGGCCTTTTCCCTCCTCATTCCCTGTTGTTACAAAAATATAATGTGTGCTATATATTTATGATTGTGTTATATCATGTCTGTAACAACTAAAATGCAATAAATGAAAATGAAGTGAAATTCTTAACTATATCAACTTGACAGGTAAAAGGGGTTTCTTGTTGGGAGACCTCAATATTGATATTTCCCAAAATAACTTACAAACTCAACAATTTATCCAATTGCTAAATACTGTCGGGTTTAGCAATACAATTACATCTCCAATGAGATTAACACCAGTAACTGAATCTACCATTGACCTATCTCTTACGCATGCTCCTTTAGAGTTGACTCCTTCAGGAGTTATAATTTATGATATTAGTGACCATCTACCAATTTTTACATTTTGCAAACATACATAAGCTGTAAATAAAAATAAATTAATATAGCAACCCGATTAATAAACAATAATACGTTAAATAAATTCTATAATCTATTACAACATACACTGGCAGAAAAAAAAATCCCAACACCACGAAAAAATAGTTGTAGAGGAATGAAATGGCAGCAATACATTCGTATACAGGGCTCCACAAATGCAGTCGCCAACTGCGACCAAAATATTTTGGCTGGCGACTATGTTTTCAGAAGTTTTAATAAGTAGTT
This sequence comes from Macrothele yani, assembly GCA_039090855.1. Classification (NCBI taxonomy): domain Eukaryota; kingdom Metazoa; phylum Arthropoda; class Arachnida; order Araneae; family Macrothelidae; genus Macrothele; species Macrothele yani. The sequence continues at coordinate 131,525,442 of CM076998.1, read as the reverse complement.
ATTATTGGGTTTTTTAATGTAATGAAGCAAATTTTGGAATGGTTGTGTTTTTATCTTTTACGTAAATCAGTAAACTGAGAGGCGTGCGTGCGGTCTCTCTCTTATCTGCCTATCCCCACCACACATCACGTGACCGGTGGGAAAGGCTTGCTCCTCATTACTCTTTGTCGCGATTTCGGAAGTGTAGGGGTCCCAGAATCCTTTGCGCTGAACGAATTTTAAACTGGGAACGCTTGCTTGCTGGATGTTATGCTGCATAAAACAAAATTTTTGTGATAAAGGAACTTCTGTCCCAGTCACAACTTTCTTGGCCTACTTAGCAGGTCAAAAACATAATTACGTTAAAAGAGAGTTCAATATGGAAATAAACCGTACAGATTCTCTTTTCTTCGTTTACTGTAAAGAAAAAAGTGTTTTAGTGAATACGTAATTTTGCATAAAAATGTAATAGCTTTGCTTTATCACTTTAATTTCTGAGTGCATGATATTTTTGTAAACAACTCCATACTTTTTTTTTTGTGCACTGTTAAAGTAAACCAAAGCTCTCCGTCTTCTGAAGTGGGATATCATCGGAACTTGTGTCATTGCTTTGTTTCAAGTTAAGAGTTTCGGCAGTAATGACATAGCCTCAGTCCACTCGCATAGTGCAGGTAGCCACCTCGGAACACATTGTTTGTTTGTTTTTGTTTTGTTTTTTACCTTGGTGGGGATGGGGGCATGGAATGGCAAAGTAAAAGGGCTGGGTTTTTTTTAATCATAGAGAAGCATGCAAACTCTACTTGCTTTATGCAACTATACATTTCTTGCATTACTCTTATTACTTCAAAGGGAGGACGAGGTACAAGGTTTTTTTTAAAGTAAATTTATGACGGTAAGATTACGTAAACAACATGCGTTGATTTCTGGAACTCCTTTTCAAACGTTCGCATCTCGGTATATATTTATACAGCTATGTATATATCTGCGTGTGCGTTAATTATTTATTTGAAAAAGCTAAAAATGCTTTTCTCCGTAACTTTTAAGTATTTATAATGCACTCATAAATTGACTTTGGCACCATATGCTGTTCTTGATTTTTGAAATATCTTCAGGATGTTTTTAAGCAGTTTTCTAGGTTTTCGCTAAAATTAGTTGGCAGGTATGCATAGGAAATTCACTTCCTTCATCAACTCTATTATTTTTAAGCACCCAGACTTATGCAGATCTTTGAAGTTTAATGCTTTTTTTTTTTTTTTTTTTTTTGCGTAAAGCGTCGTCGTAACACAGCAGAAGGAACAAGAGATTGAGAGTGTCATCTCCCTCTCCGTCACAGGTGTGCCATTTTTGTCCCACTGGACTTCGGGTGCCAACACCCATTTATGCCTGTAACGGTCACAGGCATGGGTATTGGCTGTTCTGATACTTTGGAAGGATTCTGACTGTGATAATAAAAATTTATAACCAGCTTCATGCCACTTAAAAAATATTTGGTTTGCTTCAAATTAAAAGTGCTTGACTTCCTCAGCTCACTCCGAGGCACGGTTTTTTCATGCTCAAGTTATTTTTATGATGGAACAAAAGAGTCTATTTTCATTTTTTTAGAAGTGACCGCCATTTGGAACTCTGCAAAATGATGACAAAGCCAAATTGAACAAGTGCCTCAGAAAAACAAACTAGGATTGTCTCAAAAGACTACAAGAGAAAATAAGACAGATGGCAAGAGAAATTTTCAGAAAAAATGGTGTGAAGAATTTCCATGGTTAGTGTTTGAAAACGATGAAGCTTCATGCAAAATATCCCAATATTTCAGATAAAAACTCAAAATTTGTTCGTGGTTTCCAGTGGCCTTTCAAAATTGAGACTTTCAAGATACACGAGCTATCAAAAATGCACAGAAACTGCATTGAACATGATCTTGCTGTAGAAAAACCAGAGTGTACACCATTAGCAGTGTGTCACAAAAAGATGGATGAAAAAATGTTTAACCATCTTGAAAAGCTTTTCAACACTGCATATTATGTGGCAAAATATAACAAGCCATTTACAGATTTTTCAAATCTGATTGTGTTATTAACTAAATTTGATGTAAATGTGAGTCTTGAACAATATCAGAATGATATGAGGTGTAAAGAGTTCATATTGCAGATGAGGTTAAGCAAGCACTAATTGCAGAAGTTAAACAGTGTAACCATGCAACTATCCTTCTTGATGCATCAACTGATAAGTCCACAGTAGAAGAGTTACTTATTTATATTTGCTAAGTCAAAGACAAGAAAGTGAAAGAAATGTTCCTGTCAGTAGTACCTCTTCAGTCATCTACTGCTGAAAGGTACTACAAGGTCTTGGATGAAGAAATGAGAAATTTGGGAATTAGTTGGTTAGAAGGACAGTGGTTGGTCAGGCTTGGTACAGATGCTGCTGCAAACATGATTGGTAAAGGAAATGGGCTAACTACAAAAATAAAGAGAAGCATCCCAGATGTTGTTTCCCAACACTGTGTTGCTCACAAATCAAATTTGAGTGTTCTGAGCTCAATAAAAAATTTTAAATATCTAGATGAATTAGATACTGTTCTCGAAAAGCTGTACAAGTTTTACCGGAACTTGCCTAAACGAATGGGACAGTTAAACAGTATTGCTAAAATTCTGGAGTCAAAGATTCTGAAATTTCAGTATCTACACGAGGTTCGGTGGGTTTCAAGCAAAGTAGGTGCTCTTACTAAATTAGTAAAGAATTATAATGTAGTTATAGCTCATTTAGAAGATGTATCAAATGAGAAAGGGGATGATGCTGCTGTAGCGAGAGGAATTGTAAAAAAAAAAAAAGTTTCAGATTTGTTGCAATGCTGCACTTTTTACTGGATTTTTGCTTAAATTTAAAGAAGTTTCATTGATTTTTCAAAAACAGCAGTTACTTTTATGCCAAGTTGAGCTACACATTAAAAGATCATTGAATGAACTTAAGAACTTGGAATCTAGGCCTGCCTCATATGAAAACCAATTCACAAATGTGACAACCATTAGTGGAAACTACTTGGGCATTCAACTTACAAACATTGACAGTAAAAGCTTTGAGTCAGACAAGAACAAAATGATCAACGATGGGATAAGGTACCTTCAGGAACAATTTTTAGAGTCTGAGACTACTTTACAAAAGCTTCTTCAGTGTTCGACACCTTTGTCTGGCCAGAAGAAAACCTGGAAGATTTTGGGAACAGTGAAATTGAAGTTCTTGCCAAGCACTTTCAATGACATCTTTCCTTCCATAATGAAACCTCATGGGAAACTAAAATGAAGTCTCTAATGAGTGAGTGGTAGTAATTTAAAGTTTTAGAGCAAGGTTTACAGATTGCAGATTTACTCCAAAAAAACATTATCTAACCAAGAGAGATTTCCAGTTCTTGGCCACCAACTAGAAATTGTTGCAGTTCTACCAACATGTACTGCATCATGTGAACGTGGTTTCAGTCACATGAATTTGATAAAAACAAACAACTGAACATCCATGGAAGCATCAACTTTGAATGATCTCATGATGATTCACTTGAATGGCCCTCCACTTAAAGACTATAAACCACAGAAAGCTATTGATAGGTGGTTCTTTGAATCCAAAAAATCTAGACACACACAAGGACATATGCCAGTAGTTAAGAAGCAAAAATTAGGAAATGCAGAATTTGAAGAACTACATCAGAAATAGAATGTTAAAAGAACTTTTTTTTTCCCTAGTGGGATGTCCTTTATAAGGCATACTACTACGGCACAAACATTTGAGAATGTGTTAATGCAATTTTCGTTTACAACTTCTTGAATCTTGTGTATGCGACATAAATTCTTATTGACATTTTTTTCAAAATCCCTATTAACTGTGAACATTTGAAGTTACCAAATGCAACATCTGAATTCACCGTCTATATTACTATATTTACTCTTTCTCAATCAATACAATAAAGACTTACGCTTTTTCGAAAATGCACAGTTAACAAAATGTGCCCCACAAAATTCAAGAGATGGACCAGACCACCACCCGTTTTTCTTGCAGAATTGTATTCAGTCCTGATCAGTATGCAATACTTTTTTAGTTAATGTGAGAACATGAAAAGTGTAACTTTGGACACAAACATTTCAACTTTATGTATATTGTTGTACAATTTCTTATTAACATTTATTCTGCATGTTGGAAACATTCTATGATCACTTACTGAAACAGTACAGTCTACTTTACATAATTTCTGATTTCCACATAAATAAACGTATGTAATTTATGTAAAAGCATATACAGTAATTTATACTTGTAACTAGGGGTCCACAAATATGTTTGCCACTAGAAACTATGGTTTTAGCAGTTTTATTAGTATATCTTTCCTGCCATGCAATGAGCTACAGCTAAAAAAATCTGTGCTATTGATCTACAACGAATTCTCAGTCTGTGAAAAAATAACTTCATGTTTATGCAATTTTTCCTTCCATCAGATTTTTTTCAATAATGCTTTCGGGAATCTAAGGAAAATGATGCAGGTGTTTCATATCTGCACCCGAGACCTGTTCCTTCTGCCTTTTGTATTTTACAAAAGGGACTGAAAATAAATAAATTCTGTAGACTGATTTTTGTAAAACTTTTTGGATACGTTTGTAACAGTAAAAAAAAAAGCAGTCCAGTCAATGAAAGTTACGCCTAGTCCCACACTATTTATGCTGGAAGAATCGCATGAACAGCGATTCTCTTGGGGGGACTCATAAATATGTTCTGTACTTGAAAAAATGGGGCTGGCCACTGAAAACTTTTACTGGCTACCAGGTTTTTTTCAATTTGTGGAGGCCTGTTCGTATAGGTAACATTTAATCGATTAAGGTTTCAAGATCACAGCTTATTGTAAGCGCGAGAAGAGCCATTTTAAATGTTTAAATGTGAAATGCTGGTACATTAATAACCGGTGTAGCTGCCAGAATGTTGAATGCAAGCACGCAAACGTTCATACATTGTGTCGTACAGATGCTGGATGTCAGTTTTGGGGATGGAGTTCCATGTCTGTTGCACTTGGTCGATCAATACAGGGACGGTTAATGCTGGTTGGGGGTGACGCTGGAGTTATCGTTCAATGATGTCCCATACGTGCTCGATTGATGAAAGATCTGGTGATCTAGCTGGCCACGGCAACATGTCGACACTCTATAGAGCATGTTGGGTTACAACAGCGGTATGCGGGCGAGCGTTATCCTGTTGGAAAACACCCCCTGGAATGCTGTTCCTGAAGGGAAGCACAACAGGTTGAATCACCAGACCGACGCACAACTGTACCGTCAGGGTGCGTGGGATAACCACGAGAGGGCTCCTGCTGTCGTAGGAAATTGCTCCCCAGACCATAACTCCAGGTGTAGGTCCAGTGTGTCTCGGCCGCAGACAGGTTGGTTGCAGGCGCTCACCTGGCCTCCTTCTAACCAACACACGGCCATCACTGGCACCACTGATGTCGCAAACGGCAGTGGTTTGGAGTAAGAGGAATGCACGCTACAGGGCGTCTGGCATGGAGCTGTCCTTCAAGTAATCGATTTGTAACAGTTCGTTGTATCACTGTGGTGGCAACTGCAGCTCGAATAGCTGCCGCAGACGCTGTACGATGCGCCGCGGCGGTCTTCCCTCTCAGCAGTGCCACGTGGCCGGCCGGAACCGTCTTCTTGAGGCAGTACTTTCCCTTGACCACTGCTGCCAACAATCATGCACAGTGGCTACATTCCTGCCAAGTCGTTCTGCAATATTGCGGAAAGAAGATCCACCTTCTCGTAGCCCTATTACACGACCTTGTTCAAACTCCGTGAACTGTTGATAATGGCTTCTTCGTCTTCTTAAAGGCATTCTTGACTAACATCAACACCGTACATCGAAATCTAATCTCAACAATAACTAACGCTCACAAACGTTACAGCGCGTATTGACAGCAAACCTGCTTTGCATGTTCCGAGGGGCGCTACTAGTGCCACGCGTATGCGCCGGGCACGAAATTTGCATAGACGTCATCTTACAGATGTACTCTCACCACCTACCAACTGTCGTTTATCTAACACAACCCCTTCTTGCTGTTGGGATTTTTTTCTGTCAGTGTATAAAATGGAAAAATGTTTTACAGTTGACTGATCCAAATCTTTTATATGGCAGCTTTGCATAAGTGCTAAATGAATTATGCATCCAAGCCTTTCCAATTTTACTTAACAAGAGGAAAGCTAAAAAGCAATGTAAACCCTGGCTCACTAGACATCTATTAAACCGAATTAATAAAAAAAAATGATTATACTCGAAATTTATAAAAAGTAAACTACATACTGATTTTCAAAAATTTAAAACATATAGAAATAAATTAAATTCTGATATTAGGAAATTTAAAAGAGAATGTTATACTAATATCTTTTCTCAAAACGATTTTAAATTAACTTGGAAACATTTAAACAGATTACTGGGTAAATCTTCAGGTTCAATTACACCACAATACCTAACTAATTTAACCAAAATAATTAAATCCAAACAAGATAAAGTCAATGAAATCAATAATCACTTTATATTAGCTCCGCAAATTCTTAAACAACAAGTTTTACTTACAAATTCTCAATATCATCAGTACTTTCAGAATTCACACCAATCAAACACGTTTCACTTGCATAAAATTACACGATCTGGACTTTTACACTTGTTGTTGCAAATTAATGTTAATAGTGGACCTGGATATGATGAAATTTTACCATTGGTTATCAAACATGTGGCTCATATTATTGTGGAGCCACTTTTGTTGATTTATAATTCTATATTTACTACAGGCATATTTTCAGATGCTTTAAAAATAACTAAAATTACTCCCAAATACAAGAAAGGTTTGGTAAACAAAGCAAATAATTGTCGGCCTATTGCAAATTTGACTATTTTTGCTAAATTGCTAGAAAAATTAATGTACATTAGATTACTTTCCTTTTTACAAAAATACAACATATTTAACAAAACTCAATTTGGCTTTTTGCCAAATAAATCAACAAGCTTGTAATTTCATTTACACATAATTTAATCCAACAAAATGCTATAAAAAATCAATCAACAATTGCAATTTTCTTAAGATTTATCTAAGGCTTTTGATACGCTAAACCATGATATTCTACTAACCAAATTATTTTTTACTGGAATTAGGGGTTCTACATATAATTTATTCAAAAGTTATTTATCAGCTAGAAAGCAATATACTGTGACTGATATGACATGGTCCTCAATGGGAGGTGTGATTTCTGGAGTGCCACAAGGTTCGGTCCTTGGTCCTATATTATTTAATTTGTATATTAATGATCTCTTTATAGTGGTAAAAGATAATGATTTAATTTTATTTGCTGATGATGCAACAATCTTATTCAAGGGTAATATAATACTTTATGAAAGAAATACGGGATTGTCATCTTCAAAATTTGTATCATACTTTAGATCTTACATCCAGAATAAATGCACAACTTGTGTTGGTGACAAATTGGTTAAATAGCAATGAATTGATTATTAATATAAACAAGACCAAGGCTATGATCTTTTCGAAACTACAAATACTACAATCTATGAGTCGCGTGGTGGTCTTGAATGGAGTTAAAATTGATTTTGTGAATAGTCATTTTTACTTGGAAGTATTGATTCGAAATGATTTGAAATGGAATATGCACATTAACAACCTGACTAATATAATATCTAGAAACATTGGGGTAGTTAGTAAGACTATGATAAATTTGTGCCCTAAAATAATGATACTTTTATACTACACAAACACATATAAATTACTGTATACTGACATGGGGTTGGTTGGTTGGTTGGTTGGTTGTTGGATTTTATTGGCGCAAGCAAGGCCAGGTTTGGCCAAAGAGCGCCAGACCAAGAACTATCAGCCACAGATTTTTAAAAAACGTGGAAAATGATTAAGAGCAGACAGGCTTGGTAAAAGTTGAAAAAGAGTATGATGAAAGCTGTGAAGACAAGGTAGTTAAGTAGGTTTATATAAAAATTTATTAATTGACTATTATAATTATAATTTTTTTTTTTTTTTTTTTTTTTTTTTAAACAGACTACACAAAGGATGAGTCACTCTCCTCCCCCCCCACACTCCCCTGCAATGCTGGCAGAGGGCGGGGACGAACTGTCACTCTCTTCTCCCCCATGTTCCTCTGCAATGTTGTTTGAGGCTGGGGACGAACTGTCACTCTCCTCCCCTATGTTCCTCTATAATGTTGGTTGAGGGTGGGGACCTCGCTGAGGCCGAGACAGTTGGATGGACACTGCACACCTTTGCGGATTGAGGGCCGGGTCGTCCGCACGTGCAGGCTTTCTGCTTTAAACTGGAAGAGAGGGTCGGCTGCAAAGAGAAGGCCCAGAATCAGGTAGTCGAAAAATCGCGAGCTCGGGGAAAAACACCTGTGTCGCTTGGTCAGCTGTAGATCGCTTGGCAAGCGCTGCGAGAGCTACAGGGCGCGGAACAAAGGGCTGCACGGGTTGTGGCAGAGACTTAACAACTGCGGCAAAACTACGCTGTCGGGTGTTGGGAATACCCAACTTGGCTTTGGCAGCAGGGTACGAGAGGCCTTCCAGGGTCTTGAGGCGCTGGATCGCCATCTCGTCCTTCCATTTCATACAGTTGCGGGAGTAAGCTGCATGGGCCTCACCGCAGTTAACACAGCAGGCCGCAGAAGTGCAACCTTCCCCGTCATGTTCACCGGAGCCACAATTAGCGCAACGAGCGGAACTCTTACAGAATCGTTGTGAATGCCCGTACCTCTGGCACCTGAAACAGCGCAGAGGACTGGGAATGTACGGGCGAACTGCACAGACCAAGTAGCCTGCTTTGATTTCTGTCGGAACTTTCGGGGAGTCAAAAGTCAAGATGACATTTTTTGACTTAATCATGGAACCATCACGCCGGAACATCATACGACGTGCAGCAATAACACCTTGATCAGCAAGTTCAGTCACGAATTCGTCTTCACTGCATGGCAAGAGATCAAACTCCGAAATAACACCCCGAGAGGTGTTAAGAAACGGGTGAGGTGTCACTTTCACAGGAATGCCTTGAAGACTAGTGAGGTTCAGAAAAGTGTTACTCTGAGAAACACTGCAAGTTTGGACAAGCAGGTCCCCAGAGCGAAGCTTCCTCACAGACTTCAAGGGGCCAACCGCAGCGTCCAAAGCTTTAGAAATGAAAAAGGGAGATCTGGTGGACAGTCTCTCATTCGGATCGATGGATTCTACAAGCAAGTGAGTAGCATGCGTAGTCACAGCAATTGAGGGAGACGACGCTTCGGAGCGACTGGTACAGCTGCCGAAGAAGAGGTTCCACATTCTTGGTCCAGGTCAAGGTCTAAAGACCGTTTAAGGGTATGAGACTTGGTAGGTTGAGAAGACGAAGGAGTGTCGTTGGCAACTATCATTTTGTCAGGTGACTTAAATTTGGAGTTTTTGTTCTTTTTACCCATGGAAAAAAAGGAGGAAGATTCGTCTGCAGACTACTCCACCCACCACCGAGCCCTACAAGGGAGAACTGGAGGTCTGCAAGCCAAGAAAATGACGCTGGACACAGTTCTGGAGCTTATACGTTGCAGATATAGTCCGTTGGCTGTGATCACACGCACTCGGCGGACACTTCGGCCTCCGGGTACCGTCATGCCAACGCCTTTGGCATGATCCCACAGCCCCGGGCTCACCCTGCCGTGCTATACGACAAAAAAGCCGCTAAAGCCGTGTACACAACTTGGTACAAGACTTCTGACTAGAGGTGGGTTAGTCTCTAGCCTCCCGTTTACAGCGAAGCCGGGGTCGAAGAGGAGTGTTGGTACACAGGAGGCACTTATCCGGTCTCCTGCGACCTCAGCCGCCAGACATCCCATTTCCGCCTCACGGGTCTCCGCACGCGGCAAACATGCAGGTAGGTCTAGCACCCAAACCAGCGAAAAGGAAAAAAGAAATCCAAAGAAGACAAATCCTGTCAGGGAACCTAAACGGAATCTCAGCAACCTACGAACTGAGCGGTTAATATAAATCAGTTAGTGGTGGAGGGTAACAAAACCACAAGACCGGGGTGTTAGTGCATAACGTGGTAGCGATTAGGTAAAGTATACAACACGGGCAACTAGCCAGTGGAGAAAATAAATAAAAACGAAAAAGCGAGACACAAGACCAGCTCGGGAACGTGGGGCCGCGACTCCCCAACAGCTGGATGAACAGCTGTCCCTGCAAACACCAAAATAAAAAACAAGCGGTGGCGTGACATCAGATGGTGACCAGTCACAAGGTCAGCTCGGGCCGTGGGGGCGCCGCTCCCCAAATAACTGGAAAACCAGTTATCCCCGTGCGGGGACTGACATGGGGACAAACAATACAATATAACTTAAAAAAAATACAGGTATTACAGAATAGATATATAAGATTAATAGACCTAAAAACTCTTAATTATTCTATACCTAAATTTTACCTTCAGGTCAGAAGTAAATCCCAATAAATATAATATACTTACAATAAAACAATTATTTGACTATAATCTTGGTAAAATAATGTTCAGAAGAATTAAAAATGATTTATACCATGACTTAATATCATTAAATATTCGTACTCATACTTATGAAACCAGGAATCGATCAACACTCATACCTAATTTCCCTCGGACAGAAACAATTAAAATGAATATTAATTATTCGGGTCCAACACTTTGGAACTCCTTGCCTTATGACATAAAATCTATTAACAATTTTGACCTATTTAAAAAAATTCAAGTATCACCTTATTAACAAGTCTCTCAATTAGTGCTGAGTTGACCTGATCTGGTTGCTGGATTGATTTCATGGCTTATGAATAGACCTTGCATCTGTATACACTTATGTATTTATTTAATCTTTCAGTTATATTAAATGGGCCTTTGACTTGTCTTTTGTATTGTTATTTGTTGTTCGTGTCCTTTTTTTTTTTTTAGTACTAGGGGTGGGAGGTCTATGTCAGGCCTTACAGCCTTTTCCCTCCTCCTCCTGGTTGCTACATTTTTTGTAATTGATTACCTATATTGTTTGTATTTTGAATTGTAATATGTGACAACTGAAAAATGAATAAATGAAAAAAGGAATTTGTTAGCAAATGAGTTGAACACCACAACACCAGTCTGAAAACAGACCTACACACCAAAAAGATTTTCATTACAACCATAATTTCAGTTCATTTTTGCAGTCTTCTCTGAATGTGTGCCGCCACTCCATATAGATATCTAGGCTTGCTAGGAACTAAATTAACTGTGGTTTGGGAGAGTAATATCATACAGAACAAACTAGTCCAGTAAAAACTCCCAACACTGATCAGGGAAATGCTCTAAAAGAGCAGCAACCAAGTGAGAAGCTAAAAACTTGTTAACAGAGGACTTTAAGCAGAGATGTGCTCCAGCCCTCCCAAATCACCTAGGTGAGCCAAGGAAATGCATAGGGGAGAAAAAAATGTGAGCCGTAGTTTTACAATTTCAAGAGTTATTTATTCCTAAAAAGGAGAAATTTCCTTCCATCAAAGCTTCACTGCAGTGCACCATTTTTAAAATGCCATAATTTGCACACAAACTTCTTATATATATATATATAATATATATATAATTTTTTCCCCCAGGAATAAAAATATTTTCTGTTATCGTATGACTACAGATTTCAAAGATATGCTTATATACGTGTAATTTCCTTGAAGATTTCTGAGGGATGCATTGCAGGTCTCTGCCTGATTTGAAATGGAGCAGGCCTGTTCCTCTGCATAAGGAAAATTCAGACTCAATGGAAGAACTGTTATACTCTCTGTCTGCTGAGCGTGCCAGGGAAAGGTCATCATTGTCTACAAGGTCTCACTTCAGAGCACTTGTGGGATGTACCAAGTGGTCTTGTGCCTCAGAAGGGCTGCAGTACCTAGATTTTGTATTATGTACGATGATGAAAAGGTATCTATCTGTCTGTTGGTCAAAAGGTTTGTGCTGTCCTCCTAGATTCAGAGAAAGCATGTGAACTTGGAAGGTCTTGAATAACGGAGGTATAACAACTGGGAATATGCTTCATAGTGCAAATTTAAAGTCAGTCACAAAAGTCAATATGTGTGCGCACACCCTTCTCTTCAATATGTAACTATATAACAAGACAATGAGCATCTGGGAGACCTCGCATGTTACGAACCTTCTGTTTTACAAGTGCAACAACACTGAAAAATACTAAATTATTGAAACAAAATAAATTCACAAGTCTTGATGCCTGTCAAAATTTCAATTTTCTCTAATTATGGTCTCATTTGCTTGATTTTCAATTGAGACACGTGGTTTCGGGTGCTGGACACAAATTTTGAAGCTAAAGTTAACATTTTGCAGTTTGAAGCCCCCTTAAAAATTGAATCTCTTCCTAGACAAATTTAATAAATGCCATCATGGGTGAAAGGAGGCTCACCTGCTAATCAGGTTTTTATAAAAATTTGGCCACTCAGTGTATATAAAATATAAATGATGATATGTGCATTAAGATGTATAAAACTTGGTGGGAGTGCTTTTGGAAGAAACACTACAATTTTCAAGGGCAATTCACCATTTATGTCCTAAAAGAAAAGTGTTTAATCAATGCAAGCTTCCACTTGTTACTTGTGGATCAGAGACATGGACTTTAATTAAGAAAGATACTCAGAGGCACAGACAATTCAAAGAAGCGTGGAGAAGATGCACGCTTGGCATACCCGGGAAAGAGAGCAGGAGGAATACATGGAATGGAGAAATGACACCAGTTGATGACATCGTGATCAAAGTCAAGACCCTCCAGTGGCATCGGCCTGAACAAACTGCTTGAACTGATCACAAACCAAAACAGCTGAAGTACCAGATTGGATACCAAGGAAGGTGAAAAGAAACACAAGAGGACAGCCATGGGACATGGGTGGATAACATTGGAAAGCATGCAAGAGCAACTTCAAGAGACTCGGTCAAAATAGACAGCTATGCAAAAGACTTGGGGAGACCTTCCTCCAGCAGTGGAACGGAAATAGTTAATGATAAATTACAGGGCAGGAACACAGCATTTTGTGGTGTAAAAACCAAAACAGCTGAAATAAAACATTGGGTACCAAGGGACATGAAAGGACCCAGCAGAACACTGCATAGGAGATGGGTGGATGCAATTGGAATGTGTGCAGGAGTAATTTGAAAGAGACTGCATCAGGATCTATGGGAAAGACTTGGGGAGACCTTCCTCCAGCAGTGGATTGAAAATGGTTTAGGATATACACAACAGGAACACAGTATTTTGTGGCAAAACTGAAATGCAATATTGGCTACCAAAGAACACGAAAAGACACAGAAGAAAACTGCATGGAAGATGGGTGGATGAAATTGAAAAGTGTGCAGGAGCAATTTGCAAGAGACTGGGTCAAGATCTGTGGAAAAGACTTAGGGAGACCTTCCTCTAGCATTGGATTGTAAATGGTTAATGATGTACATAACAGAAGCACAGCATTTTGTGGTATAAAAATGCCTAGTTACACCGGTGCCATCACATGTGGATGAGAAAGATGGGTGCATTCAAAACTTTCCTTATCTGCATGTGACTCTGTTCATTAATGGGTTAAAATGCAGACAGTTAAACTTGTAACATGCCAAAGCAGGTAGACAAGTCTAATGTAATATTCATGTCACTTGACCATCCCAATATATTAAAAAAATAATAATAAAAAAAAAACTCAGAAACACACGCACCAGTGCTGTACTGCAATCATTAAAAAAATCCGTTTTTTTTTGGGGGGGAAGGCATGGATGAAATGATTTCTGTAACTTTCTGCCCGTTCAAAATATCAGAATAAAAATGTAAAAACACACGGGAATTCCTAGAAGATTTTAAAGAGACCAGATTCCGGTGGACTCCTGGTCAACGGATGTTCTCTCTCTGGAAATTACTGTTTCAAACACAGATTTTGCACGAGGCAATTGGAAGGACTCTTTCCCATCCAAAATCCTTACAGAATTTCAAGATCCATAGGGCTTAAGTTTGGAATGACTGAGAATGGAATATGGTTCTTCCTAATGGTGGAAGAAATTTTTGACTTGCAAATTTACCAGTTGCTTTTATTTTTTTTTTTTTTTGTACCAGACAACATTGCATGATGAATTTTAGGCTGACAGTCTTAAAAAATATCTAAACTAGTCCATAGCAAACCAACCCTGCCCTCAAACGCAGTGTGCTTTCCACCGACGGAGCTGTCAAATCCGAATCTTTACATCACAGTTTCCTAGAAATATGCCCATTCCTTGATTCTGTAATAACTGCACCACGTTCGATGGGTCTGCTGAAACCGGCGTCTCTGTCCTTACCACCTAATATTCCTAATATCTTTCTCCACAGTGCCATTTTTTACTTGCTGGCTAGACTACTTACCTCAGTTACATGTGGTGCCACTGTCCTTTACTTACCTTTTTCCTGCCTAAAATGTATGCTTTATTCACCTTACCTCTTTCGTATTATTGACTGCTCACTTACTGCGTAAATTCCTTGAATTCAGAAGAGGCACTACAAACTATGATAACATCGCATATGGCACCTGATTCTTTGGAAAGCGCACTGCGTCTTATATAACAACCATCCTAACATTTTTCATTCCAACTGTGTCTTTGGAGTAAATGCCCTGAAATATATCATGCAATGTGCCCATCCTATTTGCACAGAAAAGTTTGTCAGAAATCATCAAAAGAGAAGCTATTCCATTCCCAATACTAAGTGCAAAATGGGTTACACCAGGCAAAATATTTGCCCTCATTTTGGGCAATGTGTTTGTCCTTTTTAACTACCAAGGAACATTCTTTTTTCTTTTATTTTAAGATTTTCCAGCTTCTGGCAGATCCACTTGACCTGTCGGTGCTGCTGCTTCGGTGACACGAAACAAAGGTCTGCAGTGTCAAAGCCTAATAATTAACAGTTTTTTTTCTCTTTCTAGGAGGTGGGGAGTGGACAGCTTTTTCATATATTCTCATTAAGCGAACAGCATTCATGCTGATCGACCTTACCAGCATGACTGGGGACAAAAGAACAATCAACTAGAGAGGTGACCTGAATGAATGCTTAGCAAGCAGTATGTCTTAAAAGAGAAGGGTCTAATCAACGAATCCCTCCAGTCCTGATGTATGCAGCAGAGACATGGACCTTAACTGAAAAAGACACAAAGGCTGCAGACATCTGAAGAAAGCAAGGAGAGATGCAAGCTTAGTGGGACCAGGAGAGACGAGAAAAAGAAAATTCATGGATCCGGAAAACAGCAAGAGTGGAATCTCTGAAATTGCAAGGCGTTGGACATGTTGCTAGAAGAACGGACCATTGAAATTTTAGACTGGATACCAAGGGACAGGAAAATACCATGTGGGAGATGGGTGGATGAAATACGAAAGCAGGCTGCAGGGACATGGAGTAGACTGGCTCAAGACAGATTATTGTGGAACAAACTTGGGGAGACCTTCATCCAGCAGTGGACAGTAATGGTTGACAATGATGACATAAAAATATATGTAATACACACACGTACAATGCTTGAAAAATAACATGTCCTAGATGCCCAGGGCAAGCAAAATATTGGCCTGGGCAGGTAAATAAAAAATTTGGTTACCCGGTTCATGCAAGTAAATTTAAAAATAAAGTTTGGAATAGAATTTCTCAGTACAAGACAGTCGTCTCATTTCGCTGCTAGTCACCGCAAGTTGTATCATTATTTCGGAGTATCAAGGACAGAAGAATATCACTTCTTTAATTGTATTATGCTGTAGGTCCAGAAATTGGAACCACGTGTAGTTTCACCCCAAATGTTTATGGTCAGCTGCGGGATGTGTGCTTCTAATAGCCTCTAGTGTTGAGTGACAAAGGGCAAAAACTTGAATAAAACAAGCATGGCAGAATCACTAAATTTCTCAAATACCAATTTCATCATCATGCCAATTTTCAGCATCATCATCTTAAAACTTGAGATATATGCTTTTGTGCATTGAATATTTTGAATACAGAGTCTCAGGGAAATGCAAAACATGTACAAAAGTTCAATTTTTTTTTACTTAAAAAAAACAAACCAACAGAATAATGCAGGGTTATGATTTGTTGTCTTGTGAGAAAAACTGTTTTCTGTAGGCATCTAGCTTTTACTACCTGGGCAGGTAAAAAATTTCTGCACGTGTAACTTTAGAGATTATTGAAGCTCTGACAGACACACGTATACATTAACATGTATTAATTCTGAGCTGCCCATCTTTATTGAGCCTGCAGGTACAGTAATTCTAGAAATATAATAACAAAAATCCCTAAAAAAACATTTCTCAGTTCCCGATTTTCAAATGAACTTGTCCATTTTACGGTTCTATGGAACACGGGCTCTGTTGCAATTTCACGTGAACTCGCCACACTGCCAGTACCTCACGATCAGTAAAAGCATTGTTTTTTTGTTTTTTTGTTTTTTTTTTGTTTTTACATTTACACATTTTCTGAATTCAGTTTTAAAATGTTCCAACAGGTTGCAAAACAGTCTGCTGTAGCAAACTAGATCAAAGTGAGCCTAAAATCAACACTAAAGTACTTAAGAATGAAAGAGCAACACCTGTAGCTCTTCTACGTACAATATTGTCAAAATTTCCCTTGTAATCCTAATACTTGAAAAAAAAATTTTAACTGTGTACTTCTCCCTATTTTTCTTATTTCATTAATTTCTCTTAGTTGAGGCAAAAACCATACACTCCTTGAAATTCCGTTGTGACAAATAGCCACTGTGGTGACCAAAGGAATAAAAACAATACACAGAAGCTTCGTGTACTCGGGGGAGAAAAAAATTATGAAAATTATATAAAACAAGTAACACTGCATAATATCACATATTATAAACAACAAGAGATCTCACTTTGTCTTTTTCTGTAAAGAACCGTGCAGACATCACTGGATGTTTTTTTTTTTTTTTTTTTTATTGCAGGTTTAACGACCACCGTGTGCAACTCAATGGGCTATAAGCAGTCGCCCGCCCTTAATTTTGGGTCACTGGCTCCAGGGAAGGGAGAGAGCCAGTGCCGTAAGACAAACACAACATCCATGCCTCACCGGGATTCGAACCCGGACCCCTTTGGGACGAACGATCAGGGGCAATCGCCTAGACCACTGCGCCACCGGGGCGGCTTCAGTGGATTTACACCAAGGTGAAAATATTCCAAATACGTATTATTATATTATTATTATTATTTATTATTATTATTATTGGATTCACACCAATAAAGTAATTCTGGTAAATGTAAAAAAAAAAAAAAAGCCAGCCTTCCAATTATTGGTCCTTCAAGTGGTAGAACACTAAACGAATATTAATGGTCTTTTTTCTTTAGCTCCTGTGATGATAGGTGTCCACAGATGCCATGTAAACAAAGTTGATGGACACATGGAATAGAACTATTTGAAGTGCTGATAATAATCAAAAGGCCAGACACACACAAAAAAAATAAAAGTGTGTTTACTAAATTTGATGATTGCAGAGATCATAATTGTTTCAATAAAAACAACTTCTCAGTCATTTCAGTGCTTGCAACTCAACATGTACCACAGATTCTTAAAAGATAAGATATTTTTTTCACTTCCTTAAGTTTGATCACTTAAGGTTCTGGGATGGATCTGTATAACTCAAAGATTTCATTAAACAATACACCTGCATACATTTAAGGCACTGTTTTCTTGTGCTTACACAGTCTGTGTGCGTTTGCTTTACGTTGAAAAACGGTTTAATACACATTGTTTCTTTTCTCTCTATAAATACATACACACACATACGATCTTTCTTTTAACACGTAGGAACTAAGATTGTTATGACCTGCTTCTTAAATGCTACAACAAAACCTCTATGCCAGGGAAAACTGTTTCATTCATATTCACATTCATACAGTTAACTCTGAATCTCATATACAAACAGAAACATTTTCAGTGCACACCCCCCCCCCCCCATCCCATGTAATCATTGTGCTTAAGACTACAGAAACATTTTTGGTTCCTACACAGACTCAGCATGGGAAGAAGAACATAACATTTGAAATTGTGGCCCTTCTACAAGAGTGGAAAAATAGTTCCCTGAAATGCACTGTTTTTGCAATGGATGTAATTACCCCAAGGGTGGAGCTGCAGTCTTGTATAGGACGAAAAGACCAAATGATCAAAAAATAATTCACAGCTATGAGCACCCCACAGTACTTGAACAGCTGAATGAAACTTGAGTTGCAAAAAGAAATTGCCTTCACTTCCCCAGCATTTTGATCTTGTTTGGGTGTCTAATAGCACTTCTTTTAAAGACAAATGTCACAATTTCATAATAGGAATTGAGGACAAAGAAAAAAATCCCTGAAAGGCATCATCGTTCATTCATTGGGTGGCTACTTCACAAACGTGCACGAGCAAAGGGCACAAGTTTTGAAACATGAAATAATTCCTTCCACATGACAACATACAGTACATGCAACACTGTGTTTCTAAGCACGAGAATAATGGGATCTTGGACACCTTGAAGTAAAGTGGTAACAACACCCTGCCCGGGCTACTTCTAAGCAAGACCTTTTAGAATCTACAATTATCTTTGTCAACAGAAACAATTTACATAAAAAAATAGTGTATTCCACAAAAGCAAAACACGCTTAGCATAGTTTTATAACATGAAATTATTTTAACACAATTACCTTAAAATACACTGCTTTTCCTAACATTAATTTCTTTTTAAATTCATTTCAATACACAAATTCAGATCTGCAACTGCCGCTCACCCCACCCCCGGTGGCGCAGTTGTCTAAACTCTGGCTTATGACAATTCGTCTGTGAGGGGTCTGGGTTCCCGGTGAGGCATGGATGTTGTGTTTGTCTAACAGCTCTGGCTCTCTCGCTTCCCTGGAACCAGTGGTCCTAAACTAGGGACGGGTTACTGCCTATAGCCCATCGCATTGCTCGTTAAACCTTTAATAATAAAAAAAGACCTGCAAACCTTTTATGGAACCCAGCAAGAATTGTAACACCCTGTCCACTGCTGAAATAGTTCACTACAAAACTAAATGCACTGTGAACTTAGAAATAAATATATATATATATTTCACTTTCATTGGAAATATGCATTCTAAAAAGCAAAACAAGGCAGATAACATTTTAAAAGCATCAAAAGTCAGGTGTTTCCAAAAGAAATGTTTCATATTTTCCACACATTGGGGAGGGGGCAGCATTTTTAGAAATTACCAGACAAATTAATGTAAAACGCATTTAATGCCTCGGAAGGAAATTCTAATTTAATCAGTCAAAAACTCACAAATCTCATAGCACAGGACAAGATCAAGATTTCTTTTTTAACTGGTACTGACCCAATCTCTCCATACAAAATTTCATATTATTATTATTTTTTTTTTTTTGATTGAAGGTTTAACGACCACCGTGAGCAACTCAATGGGCTATAAGCAGTCGCCCGTCCCGAATTTAGGGTCACTGGTTCCAGGGAAGGGAGAGAGCCAGTGCTGTAAGACAAACACAACATCCATGCCTCACTGGGATTCGAACCCAACCCCGTTCGGACGAATGATCAGAGGCCATCGCTTAGACCAATGCGCCACCGGGGCGGCAAATTTCATATTACCAAGTTTTCAAGAGAACAAGCCTGCATCGTCCTTGGACGGTTATTGCTACACAAATATTTTGCATTCATGTTTTGATACAACGAAACAAGACTAAATCTTTTATGTGCATTTTAAAACTTAAAAGTCTTGCAACGTGTTGTCCAACTCTCGCCTTAACTCGAAAATAGCATCGATGGCTTTGTTATCAATGGCTTTGTTAACTATGGGTTGACAAAGCCATCCATGCTAAAGAAAATTATTTTCGACTTTTAATTGTAGAGTTATGTACCAATGAAATACATAAATTAATCGTACTTACCTTATACATGAGCAATTTTTTCCAAAATTGATGGTTGCACTGTGTTACGAACAAAAGTAATCCATATTTGCGTGGTTCACTGTGCCCATCTGAAACACGTCCTCTCCCTTGAAAAGGGTCTGTACTTATAATTAAAAAGGACACCCCGTATAAGCGCGAATTCTAAACACAACCGAAACTAAAATCAGCCAATGAGCTTCGAGAAAATTTCAAATTCGATAGCTTGTGACAGAACTGGACTTGACTTCGACCTGTTCGCAAAGAGCGCTTGCTTGCGTTTCGTTTCTGAACGTCTTTCGGTAGCACGAAGTTCTATTAGTTACTAATGGCAGATGAATGCCACTTCAACGACGTATGTCAGTCTTACTTTCCCGAAACCATAGAGCAAGAATTTTTCTTGTTTTGTTTTGGGTGATGAACGTGCACAACAAGCAGCTAGCTACTGCTTTCCCCACTGTAGGGACGCTGGTTCCAGGGGGAAGAGAGCGAGTTGGACAAACGAACCACCCATGCCTCATCCGGAACTCAAACATGGGCCTATCTCTGAAATATGGACACAAGATCGGTGCCTCAAACCGTTCGTTTGAAAACTAAAGAAAGAGAGACACTGAGAGTAGCTGAAAGCAGCTTTCCTGACAAAATGTGATAGTTCCGCCTGGAAACAACCGCTGCTCCGGTGGCTAAATGACCATTAGTGCGAGAAGGGTCCGAGTTGGCGCCCCGGTGGCGCAGTGGTCTAAGGCGTTGGCCTCTGATCGTTCGTCCGTAAGGGGTCCGGGTTCGAATCCCGGTCAGGCATGGATGTTGTGTTTGTCTTACGGCACTGGCTTTCTCCCTTCCCTGGAACCAGTGACCCTAAATTAGGGACGGGCGACTGCTTATAGCCCATTGAGTTGCTCACGGTGGTCGTTAAACCTTCAATCAAAAAAAAAAAAAAAAAGGGTCCGAGTTCGAATCCCGTAAGGTATGGATGTAGTGTTTGACTTACGGCACTTGCTGTCTCCCTTCCCTGGAGTCATTGGCCCTAAATTACTGACGGGCGACTGCTTATAGCTCATCGAGTTGCTTACGGTGGTCGTTAAACCTCTAATAAAAAAAAACCCTTTTACACAATACGTGATAGTTATTGACCTCCAAATTTATGGAGGGATTTTTTTCTTGTTCTATATGGGTGACTAACGACCACCGAGAGCAACTCGTGTTGGTATAAAATAGGCGCCAATCCCTAATGTAGGGACACATTTTTTTTTTTTTGATTGGAGGTTTAACGACCACCGTGAGCAACTCAATGGGCTATAAGCAGTCGCCCGTCCCTAATTTTAGGGTCACTGGTTCCAGGGAAGGGAGAGAGCCAGTGCCGTAAGACAAACACAACATCCATGCCTCACCGGGATTCGAACCCGGACCCCTCACGGACGAATGATCAGAGGCCAGCGCCTTAGACCACTGCGCCACCGGGGCGGCACACATTTTCGAGTTAAGGCGAGAGTTTTTGATTGGAGGTTTAACGACCACCGTGAGCAACTCAATGGGCTATAAGCAGTCGCCCGTCCCTAATTTAGGGTCACTGGTTCCAGGGAAGGAGAGAGCCAGTGCCGTAAGACAAACACAACATCCATGCCTGACCGGGATTCGAACCCAGACCCCTTACGGACGAATGATCAGAGGCCAACGCCTTAGACCACTGCGCCACCGGGGCGGCAAGGCGAGAGTTGGACAACACGTATGAAACGCATATGTCGAAACCAATGTATAACACATGTTTCCGACACACAAAAACAGAAACAAAAAAATGAGCTCAAAGTGAATTATTCCACTGCACAGCATCACAATTAACAACACCCCAGTTTTTCCGAAGATCGTTGACGCAACACAACTTTCACTGAACACGGCGATTCCATTGCTTCGGAACAAGTTCAGCAATTACAAGAGAAGATTCCTATAGCGACACTGCTTCCTTTGAAAATTTAACAGGGAGTCCGGATCAAAACCTTTCACAGAAAATGATTGCGAATGAAATACCTTCCATGCACGTCAGGAATCTAATGAACGTCACCAGCTTATAAAACAAGTGCAGGAGGGAAAAATCAAAAATCGTCCACTCAATAACTTCGCCAGGAAATGTTTTTTTTTTTTTTTTTATTGGAGGTTTAACGACTACCGTGAGCAACTCAATGGGCTATAAGCAGTCGCCCGTCCCTAATTTAGGGCCACTGGTTCCAGGGAAGGGAGAGAGCCAGTGCCGTAAGACAAACACAACATCCATGCCTCACCGGGATTCGAACCCGGACCCCTTTCGGACGAATGATCAGAGGCCATCGCTTAGACCACTGCGCCACCGGGGAGGCCAGGAAATGTTCATATGTAGAGGATTTTAGGAAGGGAGTGTCTGACCCCAGGTCTTAAACAACCCTTAGAAATAGGAAGCTAGGAGATTTGGGTTAGAGTGCCCGATAGGAAAGTGACACGGAAGCGAAATAGAAAGGGGGACGAAGATACCCTTATTTATTACCGAGGGCCAGTACCCGGGGACCGACGGCTTAACGTGCCCATCCGACGCACGGCGGATATTTAGTGGATCGAGCGTTCGTACCGGCCTGGATCGAACCTGATGTCCTTTCCGTGGCAGTCACGAACGTTGCCCACTAGGCCACCCGTGGCCTAAGGCCACTTCTGGGTACAAAGCATAAATACACTCTTCGCAAAAAAGAACGAAGCGCCCAGAGGGAATAAACAAATCTAAGTGAAATTTGGTATGTGTAATGTACATGAACAGAAAAGAAAATGATTGCAATTCCAGAGCAGTTGGGTCATTTATTCTAATAAAATAGCTGCACCAGTGAAACAAGTCAGTACATTGTAGCGCCGCCTCCGGTTCGGATACAAGCGATTACTACGCGTTGGAATAGACGCACACAGTTCACGGACAGGCATAGCATGCCAGATGGTGTCCACATTGCAGATCAGTTCACGAATATTCCGGTATTTCTAAAAATTGCTATTTATTCCACTCCTCTGCCTCTGCTTTCCACAGTCCAATCATTCTGAAAATGCTCTTTTTAGCAGTCCGACGGCTCACCAGTCGATTGGTGACACGTCAGAGGTCTTTGAAGGAATACGGGGAAAATGTGTTGACCTGTTTTTTTTTTTTTTTGTTGTTTTTTTCATTTCATTAAGAAATAGAGTGCTAGATTTCGATGTATGACTGGCAGCCTTATCCTGACGGAGTTCTACTCTGTGAAGGCTCATTGGATAAAGGAATGGTATTTCCTCTTTAAAGATAGGAGTTAAAACATTATTTTCGTAATACGTAGAATAGATTTTAACATTCTTTTCAACTTTTCGTAACTTCCCTTTGTACGGGAAACCAGGAATAATCATGAAATCTTTATTGAAACTTTCTTCGGATTCTTGAAACCAAGACTGTAAGTTTTTCCTGCTCTTTTGCGACAGTAAATCAAGTATTTTTTGTTATCAGTCGTTTAGGTAGATCCATGTTTCATCAATAGTCACAATAAATTTCCATCCGTCTCCGGCTGACGGATTTCCATAAAGAAGTCTACACCGTGTTCTGCACTCAGCCGCGTGCCTAGGTAAAAGTCGGAGAACATTATGTTTTTTGTTTTTTTTTCAGATTCAAATCTTTGTTTACCTTGTTTACAGTTGATGCAGAGATTTTTAACGACTTAGCGATTGCTCTTTGGGTCGGTGGAGTTTCTTTTAAGACCAGGGACCTTACTATTGAAATAATCGCAAAAGCACGTTCCTTCTTTGGATTATGTTTGGTGTTCAGCAAAGCTTGACGATTCTTCCCTCGCCGCCCCGGTGGCGCAGTGGTCTAAGCGATGGCCTCTGATCATTCGTCCGAAAGGGGTCCGGGTTCAAATCCCGGTGAGGCATGGATGTTGTGTTTGTCTTACGGCACTGGCTCTCTCCCTTCCCTGGAACCAGTGACCCCAAATTCGGGACGGGCGACTGCTTATAGCCCATTGAGTTGCTCACGGTGGTCGTTAAACCTCCAATAAAAAAATTTCTTCCCTCTCTTATCAACAATGTTATTTATACAAATACGAAGATTTCTCTTCGTAAAGAGCAAAAACATAGTCTTCTATCCACCGCTAGTTTACGTTCGCCATTTTCTTAATAGACGATAATTAGCTGCAGTAGATTCTTTCGTGTTTATCTAACGCCCGTTTCAGTTATTTGAGCTTTATTAATTTTCTGTAATTTCTCATCAAAAACGTTCTAAAGATGCGTGAACCTACTCTGAATTTAAGCAATAAGCTCAGTTAGTCTCGGTTGTCCCTGAGACAGATTGCGTTTCTGTTCTACGCTCGGCAACCATTTCATAACAGTAAAAGAAAAAGAAAAAAATGAAGGAAGACAAACAAAGAAATAGAGTGACAAAACATCTTGTCAATCACAGAGGGAAAAAAAGGGTGGTATTTTTAAACACTACAGCACAGATAGAGAGGATTATTTTTAAATCACAAGGCTCAAATTGCGCATTTTTCTATGCCCCTTCTGGTCGTCTGTCAAGTTCTTGGGAACTCAACGCGCGCTGACTTGTGAAATTACGATTTATCATGCACAATATCGTACGCTATACCGTAGGAAATTTTGCCAATGTGCGCAGATGGATTCGCCGGCCACAGTTATAATGAATAAAATTCTCCGGCTGGACGTGTAGTGCAGGAAAGCTTACGTTAAGTCACGTTAGGGTTATTGAAAGGTTACTTGACGTAGCTAAAGTGTGCTTAATCTTCAAAGTGCTAGAGTTTGTTTAGGTAAGACACGCACGTGCAATGAATTCCAAGAATATGGAATTTATTTTTTTACTCAGCGTTCCTCATTATCTTGAATATCAGTAATATAACTTCGGTTTTAGTACATTAGTACCTTGAAGGCTCCTTATTAGAGCGGTAAACACAATATACCCTGAACTTAACGTAAACACTCAATGAAATAGACTTAACGGCCAGACAGAGGTCTGACAATAAAATGAACTAAGAAAACGTACTCACTTTTAACCTTTTAATAGGGAGCTCCTGGTATTACTCAAATACACACTCCAAAATAACACAACTACTGATAGCCCGAACTTTCGTACTATCGTAATATCGTAGAAACGTAGGTAAATCGCATATCAATAATCAGGAAGAACCTATCACATATAAAACGAAGCTCCTTGGTATACTTGAGCGCGCCTATATATACTGCATACCACCACGTCATGACTTACACTCGTTGCCACATATAATTCAGCGGGAGAAACAACATCTCGTTAAGTGAGAAGATAATTTGCATAGGAAAATAAAATAACAAGAGATAGTAAAATCAAAAAGAAACTGAATCTAGAGTATACGGTAATCTCCCCCTTATATATATATATATATATATTTTTTTTTTTTGGAAAACCTATCAAATTTTGTGTGTAGTCTTACATTTCGCTGACTGACGTTTATCGTCCTACTTTTTTTCTTTTTTTTTTGTGGCAGCAGTATTTACAACTTCAAGCTTAGCATAACAAATTCAGTAAACCTGTGTCCGCAGCTATTGTCGTCTGTGAAGCAGGAAACACTTTTTATACGTGTACAGAACAAACCTGCATCGGCATACCTTATTTTTATTCTGCCCAGCAGGAATCACTTTTTTGATTTCATTTTACTTCCTCATATTTTCAACTCTATATATATTTATCGTTGATTACAAACAAACTGTATCAGCAGCGAAGATTGCCTGTAGCTGCCTAACAGTAACAATTTTCACTATTTTACCCCTAACACATATATATAATATATAAAAAAATCGGATTAGTAGACGGACATAGAATATATATATAAAAAAAAACTACATATATACACAAAAAGAATGCGTAGGCCCACACGGAAAAAAAAAATTCTGTCACGCCAACTGGTCGTGCAGGAAAAACAACATAATGAGAAAATAACCTGTCCACGAGAACTTACTTATCTCGAGGACGCATAAAAAACCCTAGTACGATATCTTTTTCCAGGCCTAATCGGACTGGTAAATTCTGGTGGCGCCGATCTTTTCTGCGACTTGAATGGATCTGAAACATCTGTAGTCTGTCGGTCAAGAAATTCTGAAGTCTGTCGGTCAGGAATTCCCTGCGTCTGACAGGAACGGTCAGGAACGGCTGAAATCTGTCGGTCAGGAATTCCCTGCGTCTGACAGGAACGGTGAGGAACGGCTGAAGTCTGTCGGTCAGGAATTCCCTGCGTCTGACAGGAACGGTGAGGAACGGCTGAAGTCTGTCGGTCAGGAATTCCCTGCGTCTGACAGGAACGGTGAGGAACGGCTGAAGTCTGTCGGTCAGGAATTCCCTGCGTCTGACAGGAACGGTGAGGAACGGCTGAAGTCTGTCGGTCAGGAATTCCCTGCGTCTGACAGGAACGGTGAGGAACGGCTGAAGTCTGTCGGTCAGGAATTCCCTGCGTCTGACAGGAACGGTGAGGAACGGCTGAAGTCTGTCGGTCAGGAATTCCCTGCGTCTGACAGGAACGGTGAGGAACGGCTGAAGTCTGTCGGTCAGGAATTCCCGGCGTCTGAGGGGAGCGGGCTCCCCCAGGCTTTCGATATGTTGTCCCTTTGTGCTGGGGCCCGTGTTGTCCTTCCAACATTCTTTTGAAGGGACGTGGCTCCGGCCACATCGCTTGTTTTCTCTTTCTACTTTTTGGCATGACAGTAGAAGCAGGCATCGGCCCTGTTTGCCCTGAGCGTAAGTTCCAGGGGCGAAACCCGGGCGGATGCAAGGATCTCTGCCTTCGTCGCTGTTGCGGCGAAGCAGATTGGGGAGACAAGTTGCGTTTTCGACTAGCTTTTGGTGTTGCTGGACGGTTTGTAATATGTGTCTGGCGTTTAGGAATCGTCAAACTATTGTCTATATCTGGTAAATCAGAAATATGTGATGACTCTGAGTCGCTGCTGTAAGTTAGTGGTCGTGCAGGGCGATGTTTATTTCTGCCAATTGGAATACTCTCTGACGAGGTATTCAAGGAAGTAGGAGCTTGTGTTGGTGCAGAGTTATTAGGGAATGGTGCAGCAATAGTCTCGGCAATGGTTGAAGGGAAGGGAATGATACTAGAATTTGAAAAACTTGATTCGAGCCTTCGTCTTATGGTAGAATCAGGTTGCGTTCTTGGAAGCCAGTCTTGTGGAGGGGAGGGTGAAGAAAAAATCACTGGAGATTCTTCTAAAAGGTTTGTCGGTTCGTCCAAAATTTCTGGAGGTTGATCGTGTGATATAGACTCTTGAGTCTGTGGAACAGAAGGTTGAGTAGGGTTGATTATAAAATCTATATTTCGTTCATGATACTTGCGACACTGAGCAATGTGTACGTATTGAAATTGATTGTCAGGTTTTTCAAGGATAATGTTATTTTCATACACATTTGCCACCCGATATGGACCTTCGTAGCTGGGTGCAAATTTCTTTACTAAAGTATGAGAAACAGAAGACTGGAAGTGTGTCTCCAAGAGAGTTAGATCTCCAACGACAAGATCTGGTTCCCTACGCCTAGTATTATAGTATCTTGCTTGAGCCGCTTGTGCTCCTATCATTGCAACACGAGCTTTCTCTGCCATGATTCGTACTGATTGCGGAGTTGGTCGCTGGTTTAGTTCGTCGATAATCTCCGTTAAATTTTCAAAAGGGGTCTTAATTTTTCGACCCAAAAAAGTTCTGCGGGAGTAAACTTAGTAGATTCGTGAACAGACGAGTGGAGGGCGAACGAAAAAGCTCAAGATGTTCGTCCCACCGCTCGTGATGATCCATGACAAATGTAGCGATCATTTTAACTAGCGTGCGGTTTACTCGTTCCGCGGGATTACTCTGGGGATGATATGGGGAAATGAATTTATGCTTTATGTGTAGTCTCGCACACATTCTTTCAAAAATGTCAGAAATAAATTGTTAATTTATTTCTGACCATTATCCGAAACTACTTGATTAGGTGCACCATATCTAGAGAATACTTCATTAATTAATACATTACAAATAACTTCCGCCGTAGCGGCTTTAATGGGAAATACCTCGACCCATTTAGAGAAATTATCGGTTAATACTAAAACGTAACGAGCTTTGTTTTTAACATATAAAGGATAAGGTCCCAATAAATCTATTGAAATAACGTCAAAACATGAGAACTTGAACTAGATTTCAAGTGACCGGCCGGTCTTACATTACGGTAATTATAAATCTGACACAAGTGACATTATTGAACGTATGCGAGCACACTTTGGTACATGCCAGGCCAATAGGCAACATCCCGCAATTTACAACGGGTCTTGCGATACCTAAATGCAATAGGTTTGTCATGAAATTCGTTTAAAAGGGCCATTCTAAGGGTTCGCGGAATACATGGGCGAAACTCTGCCCTAGTAGTCCTAGATTTCGTATAGTAAAGAAGACCCTCTATGACTTCAAAATGCTGTGACCTCCCAGCCAGAGAAGGGTCACTTTGTTGTGGTGAACCCGCAAGCAAAAAATTATAGGTTTCCCCAAAATCTGGATCATTTACTAATTCTGCCATTATCTGCTCTCTGGATGTTATATCAGCTATTAAAAGTAAAGGCTGACATCCAGGAGTAGTTTCTGTGGGAACCCCACTAATCGGGACGCAAGATAATGCATCCGGTAATTGATTCTTATGACCTGGCTGGTACGAAATTTTGATATTGCTCTCTTGTAGCTTAAGAGCCCACTTCATAAGTCTTTTAGAGAGGTGCTTAGCAGAATTCAAATACTGAAGGGCAGAATGATCCGTAATTATATTAACTGTCAATTCGTTGAGATAACATTGAAATTTTTCAAGAGCATATACTACAGCAAGACATTCGCGTTCCGTAGCTGAATAATTGCGTTCAGCTTTGGCTAAAGTACGGGACACAAAAGCTATTGGATGCCCAGCTTGTGACAAAACGCAACCAAGACCAACTCCGGATGCGTCAGTGTAAATATCAAATTTCTTTGTATGATCTGGTAAAGCTAATACAGGAGGGTGAGTCAACGCAGATTTTAGTGCTTCAAACGCTGCGTTAGCCTCAGGTGTCCAAACAAACTTCTTGTATTTACGTTTCAAAGCATACAATGGATCACAGATTGTAGCATAAGCGGGGACGAACTGCTGATACCATCCGGTCATTCCCAGAAAGCGTGATAGTTCTTTGGCTGTTTTTGGCCGTGGAAAGTCAACTATAGGCCTGATTTTTTCATCATCCGTAAATAAGCCGTGGGGAGTGATTTTCAACCCCAAATATACAATCTCGTCCCTCGCTATCTGGCATTTACTAGGTTTTAACGTCAAGCCACAATTGTATATGAGTTGGAACACCTGTTTGAGCAGAGAAAGGTGCTTGTCAAAAGTCTCGGATGTAATAATAATGTCATCCAAATATACATGCACGTGGGGCCCTAGAACAGGTCTGAGAACCATATCCATAAGCTTTTGGAAAGTAGCAGGTACAGAGGCTAGTCCAAAGGGCATACGCAGGTATTCATAAGCCCCAAAAGGAGTCACAAAGCCTGTTTTATCTACGGAGTCTGGGTGTACCGCTACCTGCCAATATCCACTCGCCAAATCCAAGGTTGACATCCATTTAGTGGACGATAGGTCATGCAAAATATGCGACATGACAGGTAGTGGATAATTTATCGCTTTCGTGACTTGGTTTAGCTTGCGGAAATCTGTCACGAAACGAAATTCGTTGGGTTGTTTCTTTGGAACAAGAAAAGCAGGTGCGGCCCAGGCGCTTGTTGTTTCCCTTATTATGCCCTGTTTAATCATCTCTGAAATTTGACGTTGCATTTCATTTTTTTTATGGGGAGCACAAGGGTAAGGTTTCGTCGCTATCGGTTTCGAACCACCAGTGTCAATGACGTGATAAACCACCTGTCCAGGTTGGGCCGCCCCGGTGGCGCAGTGGTCTAAGGCGCTGGCCTCTGATCATTCGTCCGTAAGAGGTCCGGGTTCGAATCCCGGTCAGGCATGGATGTTGTGTTTGTCTTACGGCACTGGCTCTCTCCCTTCCCTGGAACCAGTGACCCTAAATTAGGGACGGGCGACTGCTTATAGCCCATTGAGTTGCTCACGGTGGTCGTTAAACCTCCAATAAAAAAAAAAATAAATAAATAAAAGAAACCAGGTTGGTCGGAAAATAAACCAGGTCTTTCATTCAAAAGTTGAGAAAGCTGGTTTCGTTGCCTCTCATTCAGTTGTTTACTCAGTAACAAATTCGTTATGTCTATATAGGATCTTTAGGAATCACTTCGACAGGTTCCGGAAAGGAAATAACATGTTGTTCGAAATTCATGGTAACTTTAAAAGTATTGATAAAATCTAAGCCCATTAGACATTTAACAGGTAGGTCGTCTATGAGCAGGAAAGAATGCGTAAAACGAGCCTTTCCCAGCCCTAGAGATAATGTGACAGTTCCTGTGATACTAAATATTTCGTTATTTGCACCTCGCAAATACTGCGTCGCAGGTTGGACGTGTATTGCAGGAAAACTTTCTGTGCAAAACTTCGTATTTAGGGCTGATATTTCAGAACCATTGTCGAACTTTGTCTCGACAATAATATCTTCAATTGTCAATAACACATCAGGCAACTGAGGAGTTTGGACAGTCAATAATACTATTTTAGGGTCAGAATTCTTGGTATCAGGAAGCAGTGCCGACCTTTGGTCTACTTCCTTTGGAAGTTTAAAGGATTCCTGGTTGTATTTTCATGCGGTCTGAAACCTCGGCCCTGCCTGGTATCGGTAAAGTTTTCACGCTTAGAAAAACTTCGTGAAAACTGTTGCGGGAACTCCGCATTTCTGTTGAAATTTCCATTTCTATTATTTCTTCCCTCAGCACGGGCAGAAAAATCATTATTGCCCTTAGCATAAAAATGTTCCGAATTCTGCGGATTGGAACGGGGTCGAGCATACTGTGCATTTATACTGTACCCAGAAAATTGTTTAGAAACTAGCGGTTGGTGTACCACTCTTCTATGCGGTGGTACGTATGATACTTGGACTTGCACCTGTGTACGCTCGTGTTGAAAGTCATTAGGCCTATTATGCTGCTGAGGATTTTCGTGATAAGCCTCCCGGGGTTCCCGAGCATGTTTAGTTGGTCCATGTTTGCCGGGTCGCTCCTCATACGTTCGTATGAGGCGAAGGCATTCATGTATTGTAGCAGGGTGTCGGACCTCAATAAACTCCTGTAGAAATGGATCGAGCTGTTGCAATAGGGTGTCCAACATGTCGACATGACTGGCATGTGGATCCCATAATTTATACAAGCGTGTTGTTTCTAAAGCAAACGCAACAGGGCTATCGTTGGGTCCTTGCTTACGAGAAAAAAGTTGTTGTGCAAGGCCAGCTCGACTGAGGCCGAAAGGAAAGACTTCTAAAAATTCCGCTCGGAAATTCTCATAACGAGAATACGGGTTCAATACTCTCCACTGCCGATACCAGGTCTTAGCGGCATCTTTCAAGAAAGTGCCTGCTATTTGCACTTTGCAATCTTGAGGAATATTGTATAAGTCGAAATGATCCTCCAAATCCTCGAGAAATTTCAAGGACCCCTCCAAACCATTGAAGTAATTGCTCCCTCATGCGGCACGAAATGTGCAAGCATTTTGCCTCTGTGAGAGGATTGAAATACCTCAGGTACGACCCGCGACTCAGAGTGATATGAAGCTGGTGAATGACGAAATTGTGAGGAATGCCTGGGTACTTGCAAATCATTGACATCAAAGTTAGACCCACAGGCTTCCTGCAAATTGTTGAAAATAACACCACCTCCACCAAAACTTGATTCAGGTTGAAATAGTGAAGTTTTCTCAGGTAATGAAGACACAGTCAATACGTGTCAATACCTCGTGTTCAAGAAATGTTCGGGCGCCAATTATTATGAATAAAATTCTCCGTCTGGACGTGTAGTGCAGGAAAGCTTACGTTAAGTCACGTTAGGGTTATTGAAAGGTTACTTGACGTAGCTAAAGTGTGCTTAATCTTCAAAGTGCTAGAGTTTGTTTAGGTAAGACACGCACGTGCAATGAATTCCAAGAATATGGAACTTATTTTTTTACTCAGCGTTCCTCATTATCTTGAATATCAGTAATATAACTTCGGTTTTAGTACATTAGTACCTTGAAGGCTCCTTATTAGAGCGGTAAACACAATATACCCTGAACTTAACGTAAACACTCAATTAAATAGACTTAACGGCCAGACAGAGGTCTGACAATAAAATGAACTAAGAAAACGTACTCACTTTTAACCTTTTATTGGGGAGCTCCTGGTATTACTCAAATACACACTCCAAAATAACACAACTACTGATAGCCCGAACTTTCGTACTATCGTACTATCGTAGAAACGTAGGTAAATCGCATATCAATAATCAGGAAGAACCTATCACATATAAAACGAAGCTCCTTGGTATACTTGAGCGCGCCTATATATACTGCATACCACCACGTCATGACTTACACTCGTTGCCACATATAATTCAGCGGGAGAAACAACATCTCGTTAAGTGAGAAGATGATTTGCATAGGAAAATAAAATAACAAGAGATAGTAAAATCAAAAAGAAACTGAATCTAGAGTATACGTTACACAGTGGCAGTTAGTGAAGCAGTTACAAGTCAACCGGAGCGTAGCGAATCGGTAAGGTTACCGCGGACCTCTGCAAAGAAACAGTACCATCTCGGGACGATTCTGCGGTTCAGGCAATTACCACCATACGCTTCGGCCATTTCTTTGTGAATTTCCTTCGGAGTTTTCCCTTTAGCCCACAAAAATCGGACTACACCGCGTTCCTTTTCATTCGTAGACCACGCTAACAAACGCGCCATCTTTGTGCCGTCGTTCACACTGTCCGTGACACCTGATCCAGCCAAACAGGTCTGTAGCGTGAAATTTAAACTCGTTGTCTGCCAAACTGCAACCTTCTACTTGCAGCCTGCAAAGAGAAAGAAAATTGCTTTGCGTTACTCTTCGATCCTCCTTAGTATATACAGGGCGTGCAAAAAGTATCTCCGCAGTGGGTACCTTATTTATACGGAAATCAAACAAATGTATTATGAGAACGTATAATTTACTCAGTTACTTACAGGAAGTGCTGAAACTGCCGTCCTTTATTTCAAAGACATAACCTAATTGTTTTACGCATATTTTCAAACACATTTGCAGGTGTCAAAAAGTCCCTCCGCAGTAATATTAAGGCTGTGGTGATGGCGCTACAGTCAAAATTTTTGCATTAAGTAACTTGTCGTACATTTCATTTCAGTTTTTTTTTATAATACATCAAGCTTCAGAATATGTTTCACATCAACACCAATATTCCCGAGCTTATGATGAGTTGAAAGTTTCTAAAATGTGGATGTTGTTTTCGACATTGCCCCTCAGGAGGAAGGACACTCTTCCCTTAATTTGCATGACAAATCATGTTTTAGGTCGCGGGCAGTAACGAGCACAATGTTCAACAGCGCGCATTTTTCTTTAAAAACAATTTTTTTTTCGCTCTTCAAAAATATAACGCAAATAAAACCGTGTCAGAAACACCATGATCCGACCCGTTTGACTCGCAAGAAATTGTTGACCCGCTGACTCGTGACACTTTTCAATCTCTGCAACGGTGGTGAGTTCTAGCAATATTGTTGCCACTTGAGGATCTTTACTTCGATCATGATATCATCCACTCTTGTCATTTTCGTGATCCACGACTTCGTATTCCTAACTTTTGTGACGTATATTCTAAATTAACCTTCCTTTTTAGTTTCTTTCCCTATGCAAATTTTGAGTTTGCTCTCAGGTGTACTTTACACTTAACGTGATATCTTCTCTCTCAAACGAATATTGTTGGCAACAATTGAAGTAGAATGAACGTGACGTATGCCTGTTATGAGATAAGAACCAGAGATAAAAACTACGAGACAAAAGTTGCTCGAGTGGGGTGTTGAATGTGGGGTGGTGATTTGTGTTAGAGATGTGTTTTGTGATTTCTATACTACATATCCTGAAGTGCTATTATCTGTGCTGGAGAAATAAAGCATCATTTACAGTAAGTTGACTTTTGTTTAAATGTTTCGTCTGGCCGTTAAGGTTTAATTTAGGAACTCTTTCATCTCATGGTTATGTTTTAAAATAACGTAAAAAGAGCGATAAAAGTTCCATCTCAAAAAGACCTTACGTTATACTTTCCTGGTTAAACCAAGCATGCGTCTTTCAGTTGTCTGCAGCCTTTGCATTTCTTTTTTTGTCACTAAGGTTCATGTGTGACGGACTACAGAGATGACACATACATCAAGACGCCAAGTAGCAGTGGTAATCCCTTGCCGGTGTTATTTATAATTGGGGGCTCCGAAGCCGAAAAATGTGACCGCCAAATTTGGCAATAAGTAAGAATTGGAAGGATGCATCTATCAAACGCTTTTCTTAAAACACGTAACGGTATATTGCGCTTGAAAATTCTACTGTTTCGTCCGAATCCACTCCATCCAAGTTTTATACGCCTATTAATTTCATCTTAGATGCGGCCCTCGCTTGCTATAAGTTACCCAAGGGAAATGTAGGTGTCGGTTACTTCTAGATCTGCTACGTCACTGTGAAAATCTTCAGCTCTTCTAAAAATATTGAACATTAGTTTTATTTTCCGAAAGTTCATTTTTAAGCCCATTTCTTTACTCTTATCAGCAAGTCCCTGAATAATTCTTTACAGCGCAAGGAGAACACTTGCACAAATTGCTATGTCGTCAGTGAAACGGAGAAATCGTTCTTCAGAAACTATTTTTCAAACTCCTTAGTTTCCTTGTTATAAATTTGCAGATACGTCTCGGGCCTAATGTGTACTCTTGTTGTTGCTCTTGTTCTTGTCTTGATTCATAATGCATCGGCGGTGTCAAGGTTTGCGACGGAATACATTCATTACCCAGCGAAGTAGTGAAGACTGGCGATGTACATTAGTATTGCACGCTCGGTGTGAAAATTTGGTTCGGTAACATCAAACTCCATCTGTTCTTGCTGTGCAGTTGAAGTGGAAAGTCGTGGCTCTAGAGTCAAACTCGGGTGAAACGCATCCTGGCGCCCGGACTTTCGACGCTCCCTACATTCCTTCGACCTTTCGCTTAATGACTTGGGGGGGGGGGGGACTTTTGAGATTCCTCTCGTTCTCTTCTAGCTGTTTCTTCAACTTTTTGTCGGTTCTTCGTACAGCAATTTTCCTTGGATTCTTGCGGCATTTCTAAATTTTCGTCGCCAATTTCTTTTTATCTATAAAATGAATACATTTTGTCACTTACTTCATTTCGGTTTGTCACATACGTCAGTTAGCTCTGAACGTCAGCTACGGAATGCGGGGTTGAGGAAATCGCTATCGCTATCTATTCACTAGTTATCAGTCTTAAAAGGGCGTGCAGCGAAACAAAATCACGCGAAATTTATCTTAACTTTCTAACGCTACTGTATCGAAGGTTTAAGGGGCTGAGGGTTGAAACTTGTTTTGTTATAAATGGAACTCTATAAACTATCTAATGATGTATTATTTATTACTCTACGATTATTAGTTTCGCAGATATAAGCGTTCAAAGAGCTATACATGTTTTCGTTGCATCCCTGTTCCTGATGTTAGCCCATACCCAGCTCGGAGAAAGACGTAGGTCTCCGTCAAAACAGAAAGAGCGACAACGAAAAATCTATCAAATTACTGAAGTTTCCATTATTTTACTAGCCGTATTCAGAAAACAAACCAAACCTGCGTAATAACCATAATCAGGAAATGTTTTGAAGCACGAAAAACTACAAAATATTTTCAGATTAGAATGCAAAGCTTTCTTTCGTAAGAGCAACAGAAACCCATCAGGAATTTGTCCTCGTTTCTTAACACGCTTGATCAGCAGAGTGATGATTCATAAGGAACGAGCGTAATGCCGTTCTTAGATGACTTAAAATTAGGCATTTTGGTGGTATTACACTTGGAAGAAAGGTCCGGGTCATAATATGCTTATCCTCATGCAAGCACATCCTTTCCGCCAATTATATCGAAAATGATTTTTTTTCTCTTTTTGCTCTGTTGTTAAAATGACATACTTTCTTTACAAAAGCAAAATATGAACGTATATTATCGGTGTGTCTTTGGATATGAATTATTTATTTCCGAAAGTGCTATTGTAAATCATCTTCTAGCATCGATTAGAAATTGGGTCAACACCCATCAACAAATAAAAAGAACACGCGTAGTATTTTCAGGTAGGCAAAACGAGGCCGGGAATTTCAAATTTCAGTCTTGTCGTCCACTGCAGAAACACATGTACCCAAAGGAGAACACTTCACAAATTCCCTCATGAAAAAAAAAAATCTGTTAATTCCCGGATGAAAGAAAACTGCTGAAACATGCTTTGTGAGACTAATTCAATCGTGAATAAATTTTAACAGCAATTTAAGGGTGAGAATATTTTAAAATTCCACTAATGATTGAATATACTGTAGAATATCAAAAACCATGCTCAAAACGAGGTGTTGTGCCAGATAATATTTGTTTAGTCACTCATCGTCTAATGCCCAACGATATTCGTGCCACCTTCTTGAATAGACGCCTTTTTTAAAGTCTATCCATCAGTTTAACCCTTGAGCTACCATTTACAACTAGTACCGGGAAATCGTTGTTTCTTTGAAGACAAATGTGATGGGATACGGATTTTCAAATATCTCTGCCGCATAATTGCTTTGTGGTCTGTGTCTGTTCGTGGTTAAGGGTGTGGCAATGATGCACCAACAAAATCGCTACTAGAGCCTTCTTCAAGATTACAAAAGGATAGGGGCCACCAATGTTCTTTTGTGACAAAAACTCTCATTTAAATTTTCTTTTTAGTTTCTTTCTCTATGAAAATTGGAGTTCTTTCTCCTTAGCGTTTTTTAAACGGAACGTGATATCTTCTGGCTCGCAAGAGTATGGTTGGCAACACCTTGAGGTCAGTATGTATGACGTGTGTATGTGTCAGATGAGCACTGGACGATATACGAGGTAGGATCCAAAAGTTCGGGGACTTCCTTACCTTGAATACTTTAAAACACCGATGCACAACCACCTTCAAAATAATCCCCTTTGGGAGACGATGCACTTTTGCCAGCGCTCTTGAAGCTTCTGGAAGCATTGCTGAAAGCCATGTTTTGCAACCCCTCGTAATGCATCCTGCGTAGCTGTTTTTACCTCACTTGTTGACACAAAACGACGTCCCGCATACTTTATTTCATCAGTGGAAAGAGGTAAAAATCGCAGAGGGGGATAAGTCGGGGAATAGGCGCGATGTGGAAGCACATTAGCACGATTTCTGGCGAGAAACTCCGTGACCAGTAGAAACCGATGTGCAGGCGCGTTGTCATGGAGAAAGTACCATAGTTGACTTCGTTTCATCTCCGGCCGTTTACGACGGATTGACTCCCGTTAGCGCCGTAGAATGTCCAGCTAACATTCCTTGTTTACTTTCGTGGCCTCAGGAATAAATTCGGAATGAACAATGCCGTGAGAATAAAAAACACCTCCAGCATGACTTCCCATTTGCTGCGATCCTACCTGAATTTTTTTGATCGCAGTGATTTCCATGTTGAAGAAGCACGCTTTGGCTGAATATCAAACAAGTAGCACCACGTTTCAACACCTGTGATGATGTTATCCAAAAACGTAGGATCGCTATTGGCTTTGTCGATTAATTTGTCCAATATCCGCATCCGTTCATCCTTTTGTTCAAAAGCCATGTTTCTCACATCGCAGAAAGCTAACCACAGCAGCAAACGTCTGCGCGCGCATTCCAATCGCTTACCATGGGCCAAACCATTCTGACTACGGAGGGAAAGGATGACGGGATTTCTTTTAGGCGCCATAACTTTAACTACCTGCTTGCGTTGTCACGGGTAGGCGCTATCCCCGAACTTTTGAATCTTACTCCGTATAATGTTTGAGCAGCGGCAGTATGTGGAGACGGTGGAAGTCATAATGCTAATTGTGGAAGAGACGTTGTTTAATTTGAAGGCTGCGTGTTCTACTTTAGTGTTCGTGTTGTTTCTTTAACCAAGAGTTACATTCGTTGGATTAAAAAACTAACGTTGAAAAGCGAATTGTATTTACGTCCTGTTGAAGTGGCAAAGCATATTTGGCTGACTACGTAAGTAACATTTTGTGAAGTTTCTTGGGTGTCTACTATTTTTCACGGTAACCCAAGCGTTTAAGAACTGTTTTATGTAGTGTTCGGCTAGCTATACTTCCACGAACATTACACCTTTCGCTCGAAGTCCAGCGACTTACACTTAACCGTTACTACAAGGTGTTTCAC
The DNA here is from genome assembly GCA_039090855.1 of Macrothele yani. Lineage (NCBI taxonomy): Eukaryota > Metazoa > Arthropoda > Arachnida > Araneae > Macrothelidae > Macrothele > Macrothele yani. Next base: position 131,487,175 of record CM076998.1, on the reverse strand, counting down.
TTGGAAGTCTCCCAAAGTATCAGTCAGTTTTTTCAACACACCCTACTTAGAAACGAAACACGTGGTTTACTACGTACCATAGTTCATGGGAATGCCTTTGCTCCATTCACAATAAATGCTGGAAATACACTCCACCTAAATCCGAGCACACTCGAACGCGCCGTTGCGTATTATCGAAGGTTCTCCGCACCATGTCATCATCAATAATCCTAATTGGCATGGTCAACATCTCAGCCGAGTGTTGTAAAGATTTCTCCAAAATCATTACAAGTTTAGAGGAAGTTTTAATTTCATTGGGCGTTTGATTTACGTCAGAATTTTTAAGGAAGTTACACAGACAGGTTTTATAGAAACTCAAATTGTAGTTGTTCCCCCTGAGCGATAGAGGAATTCAAATGCTCCGAATGAATAAAAATCTTGGGCGGGGGGCGCGTTTGCCTGAAATTCAGAAAGAAACGGTAACGTACTCCTTAGTTGGATACGTCATCTGAAAAGTTCTTGGAGTTTAGGATTAGGAACGCATCTCGCGAGCAGAGAAAGCTAGATGGCGAGCTCAGGAAATGTTTATAACATGGGATGGAATGCCATTCTTTCTGCTTAAATCCCACTTATACAAAAAACGGATTCAAAAAATGTGAACGAATACCCTTCTCGAGAGAAGGGGCATTTTGTCATCAGCAATTCGCACAGAACCTAAGCGCAAAAATACGCCTGGCGATGGTAAACAGGCCACCCTCCACCGTCAAAGCGGATGTACGAGGTCGTTCAAAAAGTAACGAGACTCATTTTACACGGGGCAGAAGTGTCATGCAGTAAACATACATCTATGCACTTTCCAAGTATTCTCCTTCTATACCTGAATGCACCGGTCCCACATATCTACCCACTTCCGGAAGGGAAGGGCTGTTGAAGCCCTTCCTGGACATGTGGTTCAGGATACCCATTGGCCAGTTGAGTATTTGATGCAATTCGACGCCTAATAATTTGTTCTTTTTTTCACTTCAGGGAATAGGTGGACGTCACACGGGGCCAAGTCTGGTAAATACGGATGGTGTGTCGTCTTTTTGATGCCTAGAGTTTGGTTAACCTGCTGGGTAAGCAAAGCACCACGGTGATGTATCTTGATGCAAAATCCAACCCGTTTGTGTATATTCCGGGCGTTCTGGGGAAACTTTTATTTAGAGGACTTTTGAAAACTTAATAAAAGGAACCGGTAATAGTTTTCCCTTGTGGAACAACACAATCATACGCAATTCTCTTTTTATCGAAGAAAACCATCCGCATGACCTATCGTGTACTTGCTTGAACCTTTGCTTTCTTGGATCGGGGACTCGGTGGGTGTTTCCATTGGGTGCTCTCTTGTTTTGCTACCGGATCGCAATGATGAAAAAATATTTCATCACATGTAACGACACGATTGCAAACGTGTGGCTCACGTCGTAGATAGCACTTCCATTGGCGACAAGTGATAACACGATTTGCCTTGTGTTCATCCGTGAGCAAGTGGGGAATCCATTTTGCAGTAACCCCAACCGGTTTCTCACAATGGCATCAACGGAACGTACAGTGCCTGGGTGGTATTGATAACGTCCGCTGGCGATGTCGAAGGCCTACCAGAGCATGACGCATCTTCCAGACACTCTTCACCATTCACAAATTTTTTGTGGCACTCAAAAGCTCTTGCACGGGACAGGGCATCTTCCTTACAGGATGTTTCAATCATTTCTTGGGGTTTCTGTGGCGGTTTTATTCAAAACACGCAAAATTTTATAGCTGCTGTTTGCTCTAGTTTTAAATTCATACTGGGTTACAGAAACACGTCTGAACTCTACGCCTTCTACAACAAGAATGAACTACTGAAGCGCTGAAACGACGCGTCGTCACGTGACTGACCTAGCAGGTGTTCCGACACGGCAGCTATCATTTTTCGGTGTGGTTGGTTTTGGCGCTATGACGTCAGTTTCGTTACTTTTTCAAGGACCTATGTCAATAGAAAGGAATACTATACTTGTAAGTAACGGAACATTGTTTCCTTAATATCTCCTCAGTTCGCGCATGTAGTTAACGAATCCCTTGAAATAATAAATTGTATAACCATAGGCTCCAAGTTCAAAACCGACTTTTTTGTGATCATATCAAGAACCGTATATTTTCAAACGTTCACTTAAAAGAAGACCAATAAAAACGCTGATTTGCCTCTCACAAAGCTGTTGGTAGTGTTTAGATAAGCTTCTACTCAATTGAACGGACGCTACACGATAAACTAGCAATATTTCTGTAAATAAAAAAGAATAAAAAATTTGGACTCGCTCCAGAACGGGCACCAGCACCTCAACACAAAGTTTTCAGCGAACGATGTTAAATTTTCTGTTGATGAAAATTATTTGCACACAAGCGGGTGTCCGGGTAATAATGGTAGTATAACGAAGTAAATTTCTCCGTCATTTTTATCCGCGCCGGGGTTCGAACCCGGGTCCACTCATTCCGGAATAAGTTGCTCTACCAATTAAGCTACGCGGACATTGATTCTAATTGCTATCTGCCTTTATGCGTGTGCGTCCTTCTGGCAGGTACGTCACATCTCCTCGTACGTTACAGTAGGTCAGTGTATAATTCCGCTTTTCCAGATGAGCAGTATTCGATCAAGTTTCTTTTTTTTCCGAGCACTTATTAACACTTTTTCGAGAATTTAACTCGGGGAAAAGCTGAAGACATTCTTGAACTTCGACCTCATATATCATAAAGTGTCGAAATGTCTTCAGTCTGATTAAAAACAAAAACCAGTTGGATCAGAATGTCTCTCTCTCTCTCTAAAATGTTATCAATGAACATCTTAAGTTGGTGGCAAATTTGCGATCAAAGTCTAATTCTCCAACGCCGAACTTCCGACTGGAAGAACACAAGACAGCGTGACGTCTTTAAAAAGCTCATGCGATGCAAACACACTTCAGTGGAGGGTAAAGAACATGACAGTGAATACGATGGGAGAGTTTAGTGCTAAATATAAATTCGAAAAACAACGCAGCGGTTCGTTTACGTCTACGCGTTTCTACAGTTTCAAAAGAAAACTTCCTACAACATGTGTCATAGCAGCTCTTCTCGTAAAATCCAAAAATTCCATGTATTAAGATTGAAATACCCTTCTCTATATCTCTGTCTCTTATACTGCAATATACCGTTGGGTAGTTTCAACATGAAAATTATGCTCCCTACTTTTTAGCACGTCTTTTGTAAAAAAACAGCGTGCTTATAGTATCACTTTGTACGTCTATCTGACCGTCCGTCCGCCTGTGGACACCATTTGTCTGCAGCTCTTAGCACGATTTAAAAAATTCTTTTTGCATTGGGAAGCTTGAAATGTAAGAACGATGGTCCTGTTTTTCCAGTCTTCCTGGTGCATATCCTCACCGGTATAGAGCGTAAGTGCAGATGATATGCAATTTAAAATACATTTTATTCGATGCATATGCAGGCATCTACATATCCGACTAAAAAAATTCTTCCAACCGATGCCATTTACAACGAAGACTATTTTGGGTACAGATTGTTCTTCAAGTAATACATAGATTTTCCGCTATAGGCGACGCAAAGGCAAAATGGGATTTCCCCGATATCTCTGCTTCTAAAAGTCCGATTTCAAAAATTCTTTTTGCATAGGTTACAGCTTCTGGTGGGAAAAGCTCTACATATACTTTCTAATTTTTTGTAGAGAATAGTTTGGCTAGCAGGGGGAGGGGTAAGTGTGTAATAGCGGAATCCTCTAAATTCCAGTAACATTCAAATTTCATTAATTTTTTTTTCAACTTTAACAATTCAGCGGTATAAAGAGTCAAAAATTCTCACGCAAACGGAAGGTGGGGTACAGAGGCTTCGCCCAGTTTCTAGTGAAAGCTCTATAGAAAGGAAGTTATAATGACTCTGAAGGGGGCGTAAGCCCTTCTAAAACCCCACACAGCGCTGGACGCCCCGTCGATTCCCTGAAAAGCCAAAAAACTCGAAATAGGCACGTAGCAAAATTCCGTACGTGACTTTTTCGGCGTCGAAGAAGCTAGGTGCGGCCACTACCATATAGTGTGGACGTCAGGTAAAAGGACAATATTCCGGTACCGATCGTGTTCTCTGAAAAGAGAAGCATCCACGGAACTTAAGAGAGGATCCAGAGTGATACACGAGTAGCAGGATGGATGGACCTATGGAGGCCAGTGACATAGCCCGATGCCATTTTGGGGGTGGGCAGTTACGCCCCTTCGTGCCTGGCCCCGGGCGACGAAAAAGGATTACGAGGGGAGATTTGCAGCAGAGTAAGAGAGGATACGTTCGAGATTTCCATCAGTGAAGTAGCAGAAAGGTCCGAGAAGAATATTAGTAAAGTCCGAGTAATGAAGCAGAAAGGTCCGATACGAATAGGAAAAAATCCGAGTAATGAAGCAGAAAAGTTTTAGTTTTTTTAAAGGAAGGTTAAGACTTCGGCAGAATAGAGTTCTAGATTTTTAGAGAGTATGTAGCAAGCCCTAGTAGGAGACTTCGCTTCCATAAGCTACAGCAAAGAAAAAGGGGTAAGATGCTTGCATTCTCATACATTTTCGAATCATGCCTCACAGCTTTACAAGTGCTATGCAGAGTCAGTCTCCCAGGATTCTCAGCCATAGTTTTTTTTAGTGATTATCTAGCGCACCGAAGTAGTTTTATATGTGAATAATCGCTAATGTTGTCTATGAAATTTCTGAGGTCTTTGAGCAATAAATGGTTAAATATCTGGTTACCAAATTATAGTTTAGAAAGCCTAATTTAAGTAATAATAACTCCACCGGTACTCAATGTACCTAACTTTAAAACGAAATTTAAAGAATACATTTTTTACTGTTTTCAATATCTCCCTGTGTCAATTCAGCATATAGTATATCCTTGACCACATTATCTAAGTTCAATTGTTAGGTATGTTTTACCCATACGGTCAGGCACAGGTTTTACAATAGTGTTTAAAGTTTTAAGTACCTCTGTTTGATCATTAATTTAACTTCTTTTGCGGCATGTGGAAGAGCATGGAAAACCCATGTTATTCCCACTGCGGCGAATATGAAACAAAACGCGATGCACTTGTCATCCCTGAGCTTGGAGACCCTTATTCAGGGAACCCAATTTCCTTGTCGATACCACTAGACAAAATGTAGGGGGGGGGGATTTATTATGCTAATTTTGGCCATTTAAATTATTCCCACTGCGGCGAATAGGACGTACTAGTGGTGTGCGGATACCTAGCAAAGGTGCGGTTAATAAGTGTTTATTTCTGTTTCTAATACATTTGCAGCAAAATCTAAGCTTCTTAAAACTCGATTAAAAACACTCTTTCGTGGAACGATACCGCTCACCTCGGAAAACCTATTGAGAATATATACACAGATGAGCAATTACATTATGACTAGCTACCTAATAAGCTGCAGGACCCCCCACAGTCCGCAAAACAGCGGTCACTCGGCAAGGCATTCATTCAATGAGGTGGCGATAGGTATCTGGTAGCATAATGTCAAAAACAGGTCCTCCCGTTTCCGTACATTTCGGGGTGGTGGTTATTTAGCGCGAACCCGCTTTCCCCAAGTGGAACCACAAACTTTCGATTGGGTTCATATCAGGTGAATTTGGTGGCCAGGGCATTAACAGAAAGTCACCAGCATGTACCTCCAAACCACTCCTTGTTGATTCTGGCAGTGTGGATTGACGAATTATCCTGTTTGTAATGGCCATCGCCAACAGGAACACAGTTGCCATGAATGGGTGAACTTGGTCCGCAACGATGTTCAGATACCTGACAGCTGTCAGGGATTGTTCTCTTGGGATAATGAAGCCTAAAGTGTCCCAAGAAAGCATCGCCCAAAAACACAACACTGCCGTCTCCGGCCTGTTTCCGCCCAATAGTGCATCCAGGTGCCATAACCTCCGTTGGTAATAGGCGTATCCGCGCTCGGCCGTCTACGTGATGCACCAGGAATCTTGATTCTTCAGCCCAGGCAACTTTTCTCCAATCATCCATGGTCCGATCTCGATGATCTTAGTCCTATTTCATGCGTTGTTGGCGATGACGTGCAATGAGCATGGGGACCCGGCTTTGTCTTCGTTACGCAGGCCCATGCGCAGAAGGCTGCGATGAACTGTGTTCTGTGACCCATTGCTCTGATAACCACTGTTGTAGCTGCTGGTGATTTGCCGCAATGTGGCCCTGCGGTCGCTGTGAATAATGCGCGACAGTCTCTGCTCCCCTCTGGCATCAATGAGCTGCGGACGACACACGGTTGGACGACGGGTCGTCGTTCGGCCATCTGTGCTCCAGTTGTGATACACACCTACTCACTACAGGGGCACACGAACAACCTACAAGCCACGCCGTTTCCGAGATCGTAGCGAATTGTAGGACCATTTTTATTTCGACACAACTGTAAATCTCGCTGTGTATGCAGACATCATCCATCAATTTGTAGCGATGCTGGAAGAACACGAACGTTACTGTTGGTTTCAACAAGATGGAGCAACGTGCCACACATCAAAGACACAATGGAGATGATCCGTGAGTTCTTCCACAATCGATTAATCTCGAAAAAACTTAGGCCGCCTCGTTCACCAGACTTTTATTTGTGGGGCTATCTGAAAGACACAGTTTACTACAACAACTCTAAGACGTTACAGGACCAGCGGAACAACATCATTACAGCCGTGAGGGACATACCAGCCAACACGCTGAAAAGAGTGTCCGCCAACATGTGTCGTCGGGTGAATTTGTATCTTCAACAGTATAATAGACAATTCCAGCATCTATTGTAAAGTGGTTTTCATTACCTGTAAGTATGAGTGTCAATATAACAATATGTAAAAATAGTTATACATCACTATATTCGTGGTAGAGATATTTAAATTCAGAGTTCGAGGACTTTTGAATCACCCTGTATATATATTCATTTGTTAGGGTTTTATTATAGCTTACAATAATACATTTTTAACCTATATTTTCTATTTACAGCGGCAATTTTTATAAAATAAAGGGAACTTTTGAAATTGGATATCATAACAGAAGAAGGAAGCAGCAGTTTGCCCATTACATTTCACTTTCTGGCAATTACAAATACAAAAGTGTATTTCACTCCTAGAAATTAAATACATGCAGTCTCTATGCTCACTGGAAACGGATTTCAGTAATATTTTCCTATTAAGAAGTGTCTTGAAACTAAATAATTAAAGCAATATTTTTAAAGTTCTAACGGAGCAACCGTACCATTATAACTTCAAAAACATACCTTTTTTGTGTAATGACTAACTGTGGCGAGAACGCCGCGTTCCCTTTTTGCACAACCCTATTCTCTGTTAATAATTACCAAATGTGGCCTCTACAGCTTCCGATAGCTTAGGGCATCGTCACTATGTCCAAATTCGGCCCAGTGTTAGAGGGTCTCATTAGCCGTTCATGGGAACATTCATGTCCAAATTCGGCCCAGGGGGCCAGGGTCTTAGGGTCTTTATTAGCCGTTCATAGGAACATTCATGTTGAAAACAAAGATACCATTGATAAATTTGAAAATGTGCCAAAAAGATAAATCTTAAGTTTTCTTTTAAATTTGGGGTGAGTGCAACAATCAGATTTAACTATTTTTGTCAATTATTTGTGAAGGGAAAATTAATTTCTGTCACAGTCACTATTTCCATTCACTTTCACTTTACCCTGGTGGATTTCAGAAACACCCATTTTTTTCCCCCTCCAGCGAAAAAAAATTCTATGTACGCCCCTGGCCCCTGCTTGAATTACATTACTCGCGCAATATTTCAGTTCCCTAAGCAGTTTGCCTGGACAAAAATCCACTCTTACACTCAGTTTGGCATACCGACAGGAGGGTTGGTGGCAAGGTTCTTTAATTTCTCTGGGGTTGGTTGATGCAGGCACCACGGCACGCTACGGGTGAGCTGGGGTGGGATTCAGCCATCACCCCCTAATAGCTATTAGGGGGTGATGGTTCAGCCCACCCAACTCTTCCTTAAGCCCACCCTTTAGCCCCCACCCCCACCCCAAACAAATATTTAAACTGTTAGAACACATGGCTGGTGCAACCGTCAAAGATTTTGGGGAACTTCGATAAACGTCTTGAATTTTTCGAATTCACATAAATTTTGTTATATAAAATTGATTTTTTGTTAAATATAGCGTTTGTATTTCTGGAAAATGGAGGCAGCCCTCTGAGCGAATGAGTAGTAGAAGCACACCATTTTTATAATTACAATTTAAAAGATAGATAGAGAGAGAGAGAGAGAGAGAGACCTGTAAGGATACAAATTAAAATTCGTAAATAGCCTTGTGACAGAGAAAAAGAAAGAGAAAGGAAAAACACCGTTAGTAGGCTAAAATTGCAAAGGAATAGTAACTTGCCATAGAGATTCGTATCCATAGTTCACATACTACATACGTTGAATGATTGAATGAGTACTACGTACGGTATACACCTGAACACTTTTTTCGACTAGGGATAACTTTATCAGCGTCGGGTAATATCCGCGTGAACGGAATTCTTTACCACAATTTCTGCCTAGCGCTTCAAATTTTGTGCCGCCCCACATCACATCATTGTTGGAAAGATTTTTCCAAAACAATTACAACAAGTTTATTGAAAGTTTTTAATTTCATTAAGTGTTTGATTTACGAAAAAAAATTTAAGTTAGTTACACAGACAGATTTTATACAAACTCAATTTGTAGTTGGTCCTTCTGAAATAGAGGAATTGAAATACTCCAAGTAATCAACGTTCTTCAGAGGCCACGTGTGGGTCATATTTAGAGAGAAATGCAAACGCACTCGTGGTTTAGATATGTGAGCAATAAAGTAAAGTTCGGAGGTGAGTTTTGGGAATGCATCTCTCTAGCAGAGAAAACCGCAGATGGCGAACTCAGGAAATGTTTATAATAGGAAATGGAGTGCCATTACTTTCTACATCATTCACACTTATAAAATACCACTTGTAAGTAACGGAACATTGTTCCACTATATTTTCTGAGTTCGCGCATATAGTTAACGAAATCCTTAAAACAGTAATTTATATTACTGGAGGCCCCAGGTTCAACACCGATTTTTTTTTCTGTATACCAAGAACTGTATTTCCCAAAAGTCTACTAAAAAAAACAAATAAAAACACTAGTTTGCCTCTGAGAAACCTGGTGGTAGCGTTTGCATAAGCTTTTGCTTAAATGATGGAGTCTATATAATAAACTAGGGATGTAAGGTCAGGTGATGCGTAACATCACAGCCTCTCCTTGACAAATGTCAACCCCGCCTTCTCGTGGTGCATCCTGTTCTCACTAAAAAGGCTCTGACGACTTCCAATAGCGGTATAACTATACCATCGGGATTAGAGGAAATGCTATCCCACACTCACCAACCCGCTTGGACAGCGTGGTGAGTTATGGCCAAACCCCTCCAAAATGACTCCACAATTTAAATCTTGGCCCTCAGTCTCCGGCAGCTCGAATGTACCTGGCCAAGGCAGCGGCCAGTGCGACATGAAGGCAGAGGGTGCTAAGAATCCCCGGAGGACCGGACTAGGCTGCCATTTGATGCTGACCTTGGCTACCTACAACGGACGCTCCCTATCTTCTGATTCAAGGCTTCTTGAATTGGAAGCGGAACTACAAAGGATCAAGTGGGACATCGTCGGGCTGAGTGAGGTAAGGAGAAAAGGAGAAGATCTCATTGAACTGAAAAGTGGACATCTCTTCTACTATCGTGGGACAGATACTGGCAGAACTAGTGGTGTTGGATTTATAATAAACAAGAAACTGAAGGATAAAGTTGTAGAAGTTAAAAGTTCCTCTGACAGAGCTGCACGACTAGTTATACAACTCTCGAGAAGATACCAGGCTCAGATTATTCAAACTTATGCACCCACCACAAGTCATCCTGAAGAAGAAATTGAAGAATTTTATGAGGAAATTCGTCATCTAAATAATAAAGGTAAGCAGCACTTGAAGATAATTATGGGAGATTTCAATGCAAAAATAGGGCAACGGCAACAGAATGAAACTTCAGTTGTAAATTCGGTCACGGCAACAGAAACCAGCGTGGAAATACTCTCGTTGAGTTTGCAGAGGCAGAAGGGTTTTTCATCTTGAACTCCTTTTTCAAGAAAAAGCCGCACAGGAAATGGACATGGAGACATCCAACTGGGACGACAAGTGAAATTGATTTTATTATGTGTAACAAAAATTCGTCATAGAAGACTGCAATGTCCTAAACAAATTCAACACAGGTAGTGACCATAGATTGGTGAGATGTAAGATGCACCTCAACACTAAACTCGAATGTGGCAAGCTCATAAGACAAACAAAATGTATTAACATAACCAACCTTAAAAAACACCGTAATACCTTCAAGTTGGAACTGAAAAACAGATTCTATGCTTTAGAAGGCCTAACATCGGAAGAAGTGGATATTTCTGAAGTTAACTGAAAAGTAACCAAAGCTCTTATGGAAACAGCAACAAAATTATCTGGGTCTAAGAACAAGTTGCATGTGAACAAATTATCAGGAAAAACCAAAATGTTGATGCAAAAAAGAAGAGAGATGAGGACAACTAAAGAAGATGTGACTTCCAAAGTGGATTACATAGAGCTATGCAAGACAGTACGAAAAAGTATCACTGAAGACGTAAGGAAATTCAACTGTGAACTAGTGAGGAAAGTAATTGAAAGCAACCAAAGCCTAAAGATAGCAAAGGGACATCTCAGTAAGGGAAGAAAACAGATTATGGCACTAAGAAAAGAAGATGGTTCTGTAACAAGAAATAGAGGTGAAATTTTGACAAGAGTGAAAGATTTCAACTCGAAGTTATATGAAAGGGATGATGCATGTACTCCAGACATCATGGAAGGTACCAGTACCAGAGTTCTTCCAGTCCTCCCAGCAGAAGTTGCACATGCAATCAAGAACATGAAAAGTGGAAAAGCTCCAGGAGAAGATGCAATTACTGTAGACATCATACAAGAAGCAAGTGGAGAGATCGAAACAGTACTCGCCCAAATTTTCACTCGATGTCTTACTGAAGGGAAGATTCCTGAGGATTGGAACAACGCTATAATGATCCTGCTACATAAAAAAGATGACATTGAGGATCTCAGGAACTACAGACCTATCAGCCTCCTATCAGTGGTTTATAAAATCTTCACTAAAGTTCTTTCACACCGTTTGAAGGTAACACTGGACATGGCTCAACCGAGAGAACAAGCTGGATTCAGTAGTGGCTACAACACAATAGATCATATCCACGTACTGAGAGAACTAATTGAAAGAGCGAGGGAATATGAACTTCCATTGTGCGTGGCTTTTAGCGATTATGAATAAGCCTTTGATTCGGTGAAACCATCAGCAGTTACAATGGCTCAGGAATCCTGCGGTATTGAAGATGCATACATTAATATTATTAGTAACATCTATGAAAATGCAAGTGCAAAGATTCGGCTCTTTGAAAATACAACACACATAAAAATTGGGAAGGGAGTGAGACAAGGTGACACCATATCTTCCAAGCCATTTAATGTCACATTAGAAAATGTTTTTCAATCACTGAACTGGAAAAACAAAGGGATAAAGATTAATGGAGATTATTTAACTCACCTTCGTTTTGCTGATGACATAGTCATTTTTGCAACTACCCCATCAGAGCTGCAGATATGATCCAGGAACTTGCTGACAAGAGTAAAGAAGTGGGATTAAAAACGAACTTTCAGAAGACAAAAGTGATGTAAACTGCTTTTACAAGAAATGAAGATTTATCGATTGATGGAGAAGAGCTGGAGATAACAGATGCGTACGTTTATTTTGGACAACAGATATCAAGTGAGGGTCACATTGATGAAGAAATTAATCGGCGTGTAAAACTAGCCTGGAGAGCTTTTGGAAGAAACAGCATAATTTTCAAGAGCAATATGCCATTATGTCTAAAAAGAAAAGTGTTTGATCAATGCATCCTTCCAGTGCTTACGTATGGTGCAGAGACGTGGACCTTAACTAAAAGAGACATACAAAGGCTGCAGACAACTCAAAGTAGCATGGAGAGGTGCATGCTTGGTGTAACCAGGGGAGATAAGAAGAGGAACTCGTGGATCAGAAAAATGACAAGAGTGGGAGACATCATGATCAGAGTAAAATCCCTGAAATGGCAATGGGCTGGACTTACTGCCAGAAGGACAGACCATTGATGGACAGTCGACATTTTAGATTGGATTTCAAGGGATAGACCCAAAAGATCGCATGGTAGATGGGTAGATGAAATTCGAAAGTATGCGGGAGAAACATGGAGGAGACTGGCACAAGACAGATAGTTGTGGAAGAGGCTTGGAGAGACCTTCGTCCAGCAGTGGATTGATAATGGTTGACAATGATGATGATGATAGCATTATTCAGGTCTCCTTTTTCACTTGCTTTTAATTTTTGTGCAATTTGTCCAACATATTTGTTGCAGGAGTTGAGGGAATTTGGTGAAAAACATTCCTTTTTTCATGTCGTCCTATGCAAGGGATGATATGCCTCTGTTCACGCATTTTACAATCTTATGTTGGGCTGCTGTTCTGATCTTTATTTTTAACTGTTTTAAGTGCTTGCTCATACTTTTGTTAAATTTTCGTAATAAGCTACTTCATTGTAAGCTTACATTTCCCATTTGCATTGTGATTTTCCTTCCCTTTTTGTTTGTTCGGGGGTTTAACAGCAGATAACTAATAGGAATGTGATATGATCTAACGTTCTCTGTGCGTGGGATGACAGTGGATGCTGGGAGATCAATAAAGCTATGGCATTTGTGGAATGTGGAGCAACAGTAGAAACCACATGCAGAATGGTTGATGCAGCAAAAATCAAGTAATGAGTTCATGACCTGTAAACAAAGACAACTAGTCAGTGCCCTTATAACGAAGTTAATTTTTCCGTCATTTTTATCCGCACCAGGATTCGAACCCGGGTCCCCTCATTCCGGAATAAGTTGCTCTACCAATTGAGCTACGCGGACGTTTGTTCTGACTAATATCTGCCTTTATGTCGTGTGCGTCCTGCTGGCAGGTACGTCACATCTCCCCCCCGAAAGAGGGCCGGGGCATGGCCCACGGGTCAGCCGTGACCATGAATCGTTGCAGGCAGCCATCCACTGTAGAACGTGCACTTGAGAACTCCCAGTCAATCTGGTGTGTGGAATGCAGCATCACACTTTTTTATTTTTCGAAGCGCTGGAGAAGGGATTCTCTGATTTTTCCTATCTCGCGGTGTGGAAAGAACATCACACCAATGCGAGATTTTGAACGGCCGAGTCATCCGGAAAGTTCGGGCGCCATTATAACGAAGTTAATTTCTCCGTCATTTTTATCCGCGCCACGATTCGAACCCGGGTTCCCTCATTCCGGAATAAGTTGCTCTACCAATTGAGCTACGCGGACGTTTGTTCTGACTACTATCTGCCTTTATGTCGTGTGCGTCCTGCTGGCAGGTACGTCACACCCTGAGGTGGGCAGAGGCAGTGAAATGTGGGTAAACCAGGTTTTCATGGGGGACTCCAGGCCCTTTGGTTTGGGTGGACCAGCATATGAATATCCAAGCATATGTAATTTTAATTCCTGATCGAGTGCATCCAATCACAAAGATGAACATTTCCAGCAGGTCAATACATGATGCAACAATGCTCACACATTATCTTGAGTAATTCTATGGTGGAAACTTTTTCCTGCTTTACTGGGCACTTGAGTTCCACGCAGTATTTGTGTGATGAATCTGAGTGGGACATCAGATGTTCTAAACCACTTACATCTAGTGTGTGTGAATTGGAAGATGCTGGTGAATTGGGACACACTGGGGCTAGAACACTTTGACCCAATTAAGCAGCTGCCCCAATTATGCGAAGCTTTATCCCAAAGAGCTAATGTGGGATATATAAATGGCTGCAAAGATTAACACAAGGTCAATTAACTGGAATCTACTATATTTCATCATGAATAGATTCAAGAAACAAAAAGTAAATTGAAAAGCATGATTAATTAAAATGGCACAAAGTTAAATCTGGCAGCCAGAGTTGCTTAAATGGATTAAACCTTGTATTAAAAGGTTCAAGTAATAGATATGAAGTGATTACCAATTCCTCTACACTCCAGATGTTGGGATCACATCAGGTAAGAGGTTATAACTGTAACTCAAACTTTACATTTGATCAATTCAGTTTTGCCACAAGATTATACATTTATTAAATTAAGAACACTTAAAATAATTTATGAACTAATATAATTATTTTTGCATGTACTTTGTATGTCCATTTAGATAACTTTCAGCTGATAAATGAGAAAACAAGAAAGATTACACCAAATTTTCTGTTTTAATGAGCACGTCTTTTGAATCCTTTCATATGTGAACAAAATTTATCAAAGTTATTCAAAGTCAATGGAACCAGTTAGAAAAAAAATCAACCAGATTTCTACAATCAATAACACATCCAAAAGCAAAAACAGCTACTTACTTCCACAAGCGGCTAAAAAGTGTGTTACGAAAATTAACAAATAGAACACAGAAAGTTTCTCATAACAGAAGGTATTAGAGACAAGAGATTTTCAAATCGAACAGTTAAAAGAAGAAATATAGAAGGAAATATGATATAACTCTACACCTTCTAGTGGAAGAATTTTGCATAATGGAAAAGTCGGACATAGGTGAAAAGTATTCTTCATGGTAAAAGCTATGCTAAGGAAAAAAAAAACTTTTCAAATATGTCTCTCAGAAGCAGGATAGCAAGAAAAAGGTTTTGACCTTCACACCCACTAGCAGGAAAACTGTGCATTATTTAAAGAGGATAATGCTCCCTATTTTTATTGTTACTGAATGGCATACAGTGAAAAAAGAAATTTCTCAATAGGGTTTTTAGAAGCAGAGATACAGCTACAAAAAGAAGTACACAAACACCACCTAGCAACAGAGAGAACTGTGAGCTACAAAACTTCTCAAATACAGACATTAATTATTCCACAAGGTAAATGGCATCCGGTGTTAAAAGAATTTTTAAATCACGCATTTAGAAGCAAAGATGTTGATAAAAAACGATTAAACATTTGCGTCTACTAGCGGTGAAATTTTGCATAATTTTGGGAAGAAAATACAGATGAAAGAGTTTTTGTAGTTACTAGTACCTGACCGAAAAATAATTTTTAAAATTGGGCACTTAGAAGCAGAGATATCAGCAAAAATAAGATATACATCTATTGGTAGAAAGGCCATTTTATGTAATATGAAGAAACCAATAATGAAGCAAAAAATTTCATGAATGATTTATTACATACTAAACTTTGAGTTGCTCATCCTCCAACCAAAAAAAAAAAAAAAAGAAAGAAAAATTAAAACATTGTTTCATGAAAAACCCCATTGGAGAACCTCCTGCTCAAAATAGTGCATAGTTTTTCCTCCAAGGGCATAGATGCATATAATGAAGCAAAAAATTTCACGCATGATGTATTACACACTAAACTTTAGGAACAGCTGTAGCATCAGCCTTGTTCACATTAAAAAAAGCACTCACGTGGTTGACCTCGCTTCTTTAGCTGTTGCCAGTAGAGAGTTCCAAATTATCGGAATATTGAAGGATGCGTCCGAATTGCAAGTTTTTTATTGAAGAGAATTTCAATGCTTTCTCAGTAGCGTAATGAAAATTTGTTTGAGAAGGGTGCAATCCTTTTAGCACCGTTCCAGGAGGATTAACAACCACCGTGAGCAACTCAATGGGCTATAAGCAGTCACCCATCCCTAATTTAGGACCACTGGTTCCAGGGAAGGGAGACAGCAGGTGCCATAAGACAATACAAATACAATGTCCACGCTTCACCGAGATTCAAACCTGGACCAATTTCGGACGAATGGTCAAGAGCCAGTGCACCACTGCACCACAGTATTTTCAATCAAGTTATCAGAAGCTGAGATTTTGCTGCAAATACATTAGAAGCAGAAATAAACATATACACGCCCTGGTGGCCAAGCCGCTCTTTATCAAAAATTTGAAATTACATGCAAAACATTTCCCATAAGGAGCTGTACCTAATGCAGGAGGAATTTTTCAAATTGGACTTTTAGAAGAAAAATCAGGGAAAATGTACTTTACCTTTACACCTCCTAGTGGAAAATCTATGCATTATTTATAACAGAGACTGTACCTAAAATAGTCTATATAAATGGCGTTGAAAGAGAAAAAAAATTCCATCAGATATTTAGAAGAAAATTTATAAAATAAAATATATTTTGAATTCGATATCATCTACATTTATGCCCTCTACCGGCGAACTTGTGCATCAGGGAAAAAACCGGAATACAAGGATCACCATTTTCACATTTCAAGCTTCCCAGTGCAAAAAGGATTTTTCAAAGACAGACGGATGAACAAAGTGATAACATATGCACAATCTTTTTCTTCCTTTGTTCTTTACAAAAGACATTGTAAAAAAGTTCAGCAGAACATGTATGCAGCATTTCTTTGTCAAAAAGGGAAGTTACAGTAGTATGTGCCAAACGTGCACAACTTTTGGCACTCGATTTGGAAGCAGTACATTGGTGGTACAGAAACAGCAATTTTTTTTTTGATTTTAGGTGTGACGACCACCATGAGCAACTCAATAGGTTATAAGCAGTCACCCGTCCCTAATTTAGGGTAACTGGTTCTAGGGAAGGGAGAGAGCCAGTGCCGTAAGACAAACACAATATCCATGCCTCACCGGGATTCGAACCCGGACCCCGTTCGGACAAATGATCAGAGGCCATCGCTTAGACCACTGCGCCACATCAATTTGCAATGAAGACAGTAGTTTTAACCAGATCTTACAGTGGTCTGTAAGAAGCTAAAGTTACTTATTATAGAGAAATATAACGACTGATTTATAATTGCATAATTTTGTCTTTGCACTGCACTCCATCTAACTTCAGGATAGGTGCAGGGATAAATACTGCAAATGTGGTACAAAACTTGCAAAAATGTGGGATGAAATGATTAAGAACAAATTACTGAACAAACTCCTTACATTAAAGTATTAATTTTTTTCAGTTTCCTTTTGGAATCATGTTTTATTTCACACACTTTTTGTTCCACTTGACGTGACAACAGAACACTGACTTTTAAAAATATCATCTATGTACATTTTTAGTTTGTTAAAAAATAAATTGATGATTATTGTATGAACTCATGGTTTATATCTCAAATAATTAATTTTGAATGAGTGCGCTTCATGATTCGTTCTACAATAAAAGCTTTAATTTGTACTCCATTTATTTAGTCTTCATTACATGTTCATTCTTTTTATAGTACTAAAAATGAACAATTTGTAATATTAATTAGGCACAGGACACAAACATCCTTTCGGCATCAATACAACCAATGCTAGTTTCAGGATTTTTTTTTCTGTGTTTATAAGCCCTGAAGCACGCAAAAGGATTTATTTTTGGTGTTAATAGCCCCACAAGCATCTAAAGCTGAGGAGTTGTGAGTACCGAATTTAGAGCCACTGATTCCACACAAGGTACATAGCCAGCAATGTAGGACAAATATACTAGCAATGCCTCACCCAGGACCTGAACTCAGAACCAACTTGGACAATTAGCCGCAAGTCCATGCTTATGACCAATCTGATGGCATGTGATGGACTTTAATTAAT
The DNA here is from genome assembly GCA_039090855.1 of Macrothele yani. Lineage (NCBI taxonomy): Eukaryota > Metazoa > Arthropoda > Arachnida > Araneae > Macrothelidae > Macrothele > Macrothele yani. The sequence continues at coordinate 131,469,493 of CM076998.1, read as the reverse complement.
TCAAGAATGTAAGAGAAGACAAAGCCGGCTGTACACAGGGGAGTATCTTACTTTTGTCTTTCAAGGGTTTAACTGTTTGGGTGTAGTAGCTGGTGAGTCAGGATATCTTAATAAAGAATCAGAAAATAGAACTAGCGAAGTTGGAAATGTATGACATCAGTTTTATAAGACACTTTGCACCAAGAGGTTTGGACACAGAACAAAGCTGGCTCTGTACAACATAGTACCTAGTTTTGCCCTATTTCATGGTTGTAAGAGTTTTGTTTGTAGTAAAGGTATAATTAGATTTGACTATATGAGAATGAGAACAGGAATGTCGGGTAAAACAGATGATTTCAGTGTTGTGATGGGATTAGCAGTGTGGTTATTACATCTGAGTTGAGTGCTTCTACAGAAGACAAAATTCAGTAAAACATAGAAACAAATGGGATGCAAATTACCAGAAGAACTAATTTAATTCCATACAAATACGTGAAAGGCACATAGACATAACTGTCAACATACAGATATCGTACACAGAGCTAGATCCAGGCAGTCTGGACAGCTGCCTGGGACCTGGTTCCTGCAGGGCCCCCAAGCTTTGATTTTTTTCTTTCTAATTTGCCATTGCATGTACATTAATTTTTCTGATTACATCACTGATTTTACCCAAGGGTCTTATGGCAGCATCCACCAGATTCAAACTTGTGTTCAGGGCCAGATTGGGGGGGTGGGGGTGGCTTTAGTAGCTGGATCCTCAGGACGCAACCTCACAGGCACCTTCACTGATATCCTTTAAAAATATGCATATATATTTTTTAGTTTGCATGTACTGCACATGACTGCTATCCTAAAAGGAATAAACATACCAAAATTTTTATTGTAGGGTGAAAGGTAAAGTAGTTTCTCTTTGTCAATGAAATCAACTGACTTACCAGTTTTTTACTTTAATTGCAATACAACTTATTGAATGCCTCTTGTATATATGATAAATACTGCTCATGATATATGCATAACATTTTCAATTACTCTATTGTTATTTTTCTATCTCTACTGTAAGTGCCATATATGCAAGGGATGAGGAAATTCCTTAAAAAATGTATAAAAATGCGAATACTCCCCTCTCCACGGTTTTACAGTTCATAATAACGCAAAATAATAATGGAGATTTCCTAATCTAGGTTCAGAGACCCGAACCCACAGCGGGCTGCGCCTTTTGACAGGTGAAAAATGAAAATAATTAGAAGCGGGAACAGGTTGCTCTGATAGGAAAGTAAGACAGAGTGCGGAAGAATTAGAGTTCAAGAAGTATACGGTTGCCCGTTAAGATCTGAAGTTATAAGCTGCCCTACATACTTACCTGCAACAAATCACTCCGGGCAACCTTCCCCGCAGCCATTGTCCGGCCGCAGGAGATGAAGAAAGGTCTGGTGAAAGGGGAACCTGAAAAATCAGACAGCACACAGAAAACAAAAACTCCCAGAGAAACAACCATTTTTCTCACAAAACCTTACTTTTTTTTTTTAAATTGCCGTTTCCTCAGTGTTTTGACAGGAGTCGGCTTTTTGCCTTGTTACTCAGGAGCCAATCGGAGAAAAAAAATTCCCATTGGCTGGGGAGAGCTTGGTACCAATTTTATCGGTTTGTATTCTTCTCACATGTGAATAATACACAGAAATCTCTAGTCCCAGTTATTACTTTTTTTACAAGAGTAGCTATGAATTGGGTTCTTTTCAGGAACTTTATTCAAAATACCTTTCGGCCTTTTGAATCTGTCAGTATCACTAACAGTATAATTTAGGGCCTCCCTAACAAGAGGGTTGGGATGATCTTTGGCTTTTTCATAGTACCTTTTAGCTAGATCATACATAGTAAAATGAATGGAGTTAACATTTAACATGCTGTGGATAGCATTATTTGAGGTTCTACCATCAAGTCCAACCATCGTAAATAGGGTTTTATTTTGATACGAGGTAATATTTTTTTGCTGCTTGTTGCAGTTACCCCATATGGGACAGCAGCCATAAGTAATAACAGGGCTAAATCAGGCTTTCCAGAGCAAAGTTTTATTTTTTTTGCTGAGCCTTTTATTTTTTCATATATGCATACAGCATTGCAAATGTCATCTAGCTGCTTAATTATTCACGTGCTATTTAGGCAATCTATATTTTGAGGTTACTCACCTTTATTCCCAAAATCTTTTAGGAGGTTTTAGTCTCTACATATTTTCAACACTTATTTTTCTTAGTTACTTTTTTTTTATTATGGGTTGTAGACACCCTCTAAGTTTTAGGGCTTTGGCCAAGGTTTATTTGATATGTTTGTTCCAATTAAGGTTGTGATCCATAATAAGGCCTAAATATCTAACATCTTTTACCCAAGGAATTTTTTCTATATAATTCAATTTCAAAGTCCGGATTATATCTCCATTATTAACATCAGTTCAAAAAACGTTACATTCCACGTTAACTAATGAACGTTATTACGTGGCATATTACATTAAGTTCATTAGCAGGAATTCATGGAAGTCCTGTAATTTTTTCTGTTCTTCACGTTTTTACTCAAGTTCGCTGAAAACCACGATATCCGGACTCCCTAACCTCTTATTCGTTCAGGTGGTATCGTATTGAGGGTGAATGGCTCATTTATTTAAAATATGAAATAAACAACACATAACTTATTTCTTAATAGAAGATGAATGATAGGGTTAAAATAATACCATTGTTACCTCATTGGTTTGCAGTCTCCTTTTGACTAGTTGCTCCAGGTATACATTCAAGCAACAACAAACTGCGTAGTCGAAGTTCCATAAAATGTACATTCTCCGTAGGCAACAATGAAATATTTATGATAGCTAAAACCTCTAAAAATCTTCTATCGAACACATAAAAACCCTGTTCTTAATAGAACTTGTAACAAAATCAATCCAAAGAATAAATAAAATCCAAATAAAAAACCATAATTCCAACCTCAAATTCGACTGATAACGATATACAACAGTCTTCATCGAAGGAATCCATATCCCGAAATTTCCGTCGCGCGTTTCAGCACACTCATTCGTGGCCATTTTCAAGGAGATGCCGTGTTGTACTGTTCCTTGCGTGTTAACTATTAACTAAGTCGACGGTGCTGCCATCTCCATCGTCTGCGTCATCATCATGCTCATCACGTAGAACATCGCTGGCACCATCTAGTGTCATCCTGTATTTTAAACATTGTTTCCTTTGTCGACTAGATCTTTTTATTTGGATTATTCGTTGTTTTTCCTGTTTTATCATGTTCAACCATGTTGGTGACAATTCGATCGGGACATTTAAATTGCAATTATATGCCTTGGTTTTCTCTATTATGATGGCTTCTGCTGTCAGAATCTTTTTATGTGTGTTGTGAGAAGTAACTAGATTTATATTCTCCCAGTCGGGTATGGCTTCATTATTATAACAATATTGTATAAGTGAAGTTCGAATTTCACCTTTATTCCAGTTATTTAAATGTTCACGTAATATCTCCATGTTCTGCGTGAGAACAAAATTGCTTGGGTTTTATCACAGGGTTCCCACTCTTTTTCTCCCATAAAAAATAAGCACTTTTTAAGGACTTTTAAGCACGTATTGAAAAAAATTTAAGGACCTCGGCAATTACACGTGCACCAGCTTTATATAAATACATTTCTTCTATATGTATACACAGAGTGGCCACTTTATTATGACTACCTGACAGTTTTAAGCAAATGAGCTATGGCTGCACGCTGTTGCCGCCAGAGGGCGAGGCTAGTATAAAAAGGGAAAGCTTATAGTGCTTGCGACAGTAGTAGAAGTGACTTTTGGGTGATGAGATGGGTAAAAAATGCGATTTGACGGACTTTCAACGTGGGACGATTGTATGAGCTCGGAGCCACGGAGCGAGTATCACCGAAACCGCCGCATTCGTAAAATGTTCCAGAGCAGCTGTTGTTAAAGTGTTTAAAAACTGGGTCTCTACTTGCAACGTGTGGTCATCATCGACTAGTGACTGCTCGGGCGGAACGGAGAGTGTGCAGACTGGTAACAGACAACAGAAGGGCAACAGTGCAGCAAATTACAGGCCATCTTAATCAAGGATCCCCCTCCAATTACCTCTGCACACACTGTTCGCCGTACACTGCTTCGGATTGGATATGACAGCCAAAGGCCTGTGGTGATTCCATGCCAAATCAACCAGTCACTCAACTGACCATTTCAGATTTCAATGAAACCTTCAGGGATCATTCCCCCTAGTGATATAAATGAGAATATATTTTTAATTTTTTTTATCTCATTGGGTTTTCATGTAATTAATTTAAATTTTTTTTAAAAATCGTCGTTTTTTGGCTTGCATAAACCTTTTCAATCTTGAATTTCTCAAGTTCTATAAGGCCTAGAGAGTTGTTTGACCCCTCATTTTAAAGAGAATTTCATAAGTTTTAATTTGCTATGCAACTTGACTTGGGGAAAAATAACATTTATTTTAAAAAATTAGAAAGTTTTAAGATAGTGTTTTTTAAAATTTTTGAAAAAAATATGTTTTTTGTAATATTATAAGCTTTAAATCCTGAAGCTTTAAGAGTGGGATCTCAATGGGATCAAGAGCTATGGTACCAATGGTATTGTTTTAAATACCAGTTAGGGCTACATTGCTACCTTTAACTTTTGTAAGGTAAACAAACAAATACAAAGAAATACATTGGCTATAAGGTAACCAATTTACATTAGGGTCTATTACAGATAATGATTTACTAAACCCTGCAATGGTAGCCCTAGTCAAAGAATTCTATCAAAATGATGAGGTTAGTCGTCAAATGCCTGGTAAAAAAGACTTTGTTTCAGTAAAAAAAAAATGGCAAACGTGTACATGTTCAAAAGTATACTTCCCTGTATTCAAAGCATTACTGCTAGGTTCCCACTGAAACTGCGCAGAGGTGAATGCGCGAGGACATCTGTTTATAAACATTTACTTAAGTTATTTCAGTTTGAATACATTTCACTTTCATGAACATAGGTGTCAGCACTTCCCTGTATTCAAAGCATTACAGCTAGGTTCCCACTGAAACTGCGCAGAGGTGAATGCGCGAGGACATCTGTTTATAAACATTTACATAAGTTATTTCAGTTTCTTGAGTTTAAATACCAGAGTGCCTTACTGTTCTATTCAAGGGATTGCTGACAACCTCCCACTGAAACTGCGCAGAGGTGAATGCGCGAGGACATCTGTTTATAAACATTTACTTAAGTTATTTCACTTTAAATATCAGAGTGCCTTGCTGTGTTTGTACATAGATGTCAGCACTTCAACCTTCCCGAATGTCGGGCGGCAGGCTGCATTATTGTTGAACGCAACGTGCTTTTGGTTTGGCGTTTGGTTATAGCTTGTAATCTATCTCGTTTTGGTCAGAAATAGTTTGTTTGTTTTTCGATATTGCGAAAAAAAGTTTTTGCGTTTTGGGGTGGGAACTCAGATAGTATAAATTCTATTCGGGAAAATGATTCTCCTGAACGTGAGAATTTACAGCATGGCGCAGTCGAAAGTTGTAATGTGCAAATTAATGCTGCTTCATCTGACGCGAACGTACCGATTTGTGAACCAGAAATTTGCGATTCCTCAGACTTGACACAGGCCAAAAAAGCTCGCATATTTAACCGTGGTACTTTTGAAAAGTGGCAAAAAACTTACAGTTGGCTGCAGACGGAAAACTGTTTTGTTCTGTATGCCGACGGAACGCTCGAGCTGATCACACCAGTTTTGGAAAAGGATGCTCAACGTTCAAGTTGGAAGCGGTATGTTATATTACTTATTTTTTAGCTTATTGTAATAAAATTGTTCAATTTTTCTTAATCCTTTTATAATGTATTTATTTGTTTTCATGTAATTAATCATGTTTTGTTTCATTCTTTGTTGAATGTCAGGATATTCCGAAAACATAAGGATAATATTATAGTTTACAGATATCGAAAACTAGTTGACATCATCATCATCATCATCATTGTCAACCATTATCAATCCACTGCTGGACGAAGGTCTCCCCAAGTTTCCTCCACAACGGTCTGTCTTGTGCCAGTCTCCTCCATGTCAACCCTGCATACTTTCGAATTTCATCCACCCATCTCCCATGTGGTCTTCTTCTGGGTCTTTTCCTGTCCCTTGGAATCCAATCTAAAATTTCGGCTGTCCATCGATGATCTGTCCTTCTGGCAGTATGTCCAGCCCATTGCCATTTCAGGGATTTAACTCTGATCATGATGTCTTCCACTCTTGTCATTTTCAGGATCCACGAGTTCCTCTTCTTATCTCTCCTGGTTACACCAAGTATGCACCTCTCCATGCTTCTTTGAGTTGTCTGCAGCCTTTGTATGTCTCTTTTAGTTAAGGTCCACGTCTACAATGATCTCTGCACCATACGTAAGCACTGGAAGGATGCATTGATCAAACACTTTTCTTTTAAGACATAATGGCATATTGCTCTTGAAAATTATGCTGTTTCTTCCAAAAGCTCTCCAGGCAAGTTTTGTACGCCGATTAATTTCTTCATCAATGTGACCCTCACTTGATATCTGCTGTCCAAGATAAACGTACGTGTCTGTTATCTCCAGCTTTTTCTCCATCAATCGATAAATCTTCATTTCTTGTAAAAGCATTGAACATCACTTTTGTCTTCTGAAAGTTCATTTTTAATCCCACTTCTTTACTCTTGTCAGCAAGTTCCTGGATCATACTCTGCAGCTCTGATGGGGTAGTTGCAAAAATGACTACGTCATCAGCAAAACGAAGGTGGGTTAGATAATCTCCATTAATCTTTATCCCTTTGTTTTCCCAGCTCAGCGACTGAAAAACACCCTCCAATGTGGCATTAAAGAGCTTCGGAGATATGGTGTCACCTTGTCTCACTCCCTTTCCAATTTTTACTTGTGTTGTATTTTCAAACAGCCTAATCTTTGCACTTGGATTTTCATAGATGTTATTAATAATATTAATGTATGCATCTTCAATACCGCAGGTTTTCAGAGCCATTGTAACTGCTGATGGTTTCACCGAATCAAAGGCTTTTTCATAATCGATAAAAGCCATGCACAATGGAAGTTCATATTCCCTCGCTCTTTCAATTAGTTCTCTCAGCACGTGGATATGATCTATTGTGCTGTAGCCACTCCTGAATCCAGCTTGTTCTCTCGGTTGAGCCATGTCCAGTGTTACCTTCAAGCGGTGTGAAAGAACTTTAGTGAAGATTTTATAAACTACTGATAGGCCTGTAGTTTCCAAGATCCTCAATGTCACCTTTCTTATGTAGCAGGATCATTGTAGCGGTGTTCCAATTCTCAGGAATCTTTCCTTCATTAAAGCATCGAGTGAAAATTTGGGCGAGTACTGTTTCGATTTCTCCACTTGCTTCTTGTATGATGTCTACAGTAATTCCATCTTCTCCTGGAGCTTTTCCCCGCTTCATGTTCTTGATTGCATGTGCAACTTCTGCTGGAAGAACTGGAGGAACTCTGGTGCTGGTATCTTTCATGATGTCTGGAGTGCATGTATCATCCCTTTCATATAATTTGGAATAGAAATCTTTCACTCTTGTAAAAATTTCGCCTCTATTTCTTGTTACAGAACCATCTTCTTTTCTCAGTGCCATAATCTGTTTTCTTCCCTTACTGAGATGTCCCTTTGCTATCTTTAGGCTTTGGTTGTTTTCAATTGCTTTCCTCACTAGTTCACAGTTGAATTTTCTTACGTCTTCAGTGATACTTTTTCTTAATAATTAGTATAATTAAATGCTTATTTTTCGGAGGATTATCAGAAAAATTTATTGATGACTAGTGCAACAACGGCATATCTCACTCTTTGTGTCCGTTTTGTAGATAGGGTTTTGCGACATGCCGCCCCGGTGGCGCAGTGGTCTAAGGCGCTGGCCTCCGATCATTCGTCCGTAGGGGGTCCGGGTTCGAATCCCGGTGAGGCATGGATGTTGTGTTTGTCTTACGGCACTGGTTCTCTCCCTTCCCTGCAACCAGTGACCCTAAATTAGGGACGGGCGACTGCTTATAGTCCATTGAGTTTATAACGAAGTAAATTTCTCCGTCATTTTTGGTCTACGCCGGGATTCGAACCCGAGGCCGCTTATTCCGGAACAAGTCGCTCTACCAACTGAGCTACGCAGACATGTATTCTGCTTCCTATCTGCCTTTATGTCATGTGCGTCCTGCTGGCAGGTACGTCACAAGTTGCTCACGGTGGTCGTTAAACCTCCACCCCACCCCCCACCCCCAAAAAAGACATGCAGCGTCGACGCATTTCGGTGAAAAGATCGACACTAAAGTTCAGGATTACCAACATTCGGTAATAAATGCGGTTTTTTAACTGCAGACTTAGAAAACAGCGTTTTACTCAACATATGTTAAAATATGCATGTTACTGCCCTATTTTATGCTTTCCAACCGTAGGTTGAAGAAGCGTATAGGCTCCAGCTTTTCCGTCTGTCCGCACGATAACTCGCGTAAAAATGGTTCGATTTCGATGAACTTTTAGTATGTTGTAGGGCACAACCTGGGAACGAACCCTATCGAAAATGGGCGAAATGGGGTCAAAGGTCTGGACATAAGAGCAGAATCCATTCCATCGCCCTTATGCGTCATAACTTACGTAAAAATGCTTTGATTGCGACAGAACTGTCGTGTTGTTCCGGCCCGGAGGTATACTGAACCTGTTCTGTTGAATATCATCAAAATGGGATCAAAGGCCAGGACACAGGAGCGAGATTCATTCTGCAGCCATTATCCTCATAACTTAACTAAAAATGCTTCTATTGAAACAAAACTTTAGTATGTTGTTCCGGAGGTATATTATACCAATTCTGTTTGATATCATCGAAATGGGGTCAAGGGTCAGAGCATAGGAGAGAGATTTACTCCACAGCCATTGTCCTCATAACTTGAGTAATAACTTCTGCTATGTTGGAAAGCGTATCATAATCAATGCATTGCATGATTTTACTAACTTGTTTAAATATATTTTTAGAAATCTAAACAAATTATGTAAGTGATATTCCAGGTGCAAATTCTCATAGTCTTTTATGTTTACTTTTCAGGTTAAAAGTCATAATGTACATCAACATGCATGTTCTGTGTACAAAGCACAGACCAAACCATCTGAGGCTCCTCTTGCTGTAGCTGTATCTAAGATGACCCAAGAATTAGAGAAATCCATGAAGGTGTTATTTCTTATTTCACACACAATTGCAAAAGGCAACGTTTCATTTAATGATTTCAAAAGTTTATGTGCAATTCAGAAAAAATTAGGAACTCAGTTGAGTGATACATACATTAATGATCAGGCAGCAAAAATATTCGTAAGCTACCTAGCAAAATAAATTCAAAGCAACCTTGTAAAGGATATTAACGAATCTAATTTTCTTGCAATAATGTCAGATGCCTCAACCGACAAAAGTATGTCAGAAAGAGAAATTGTGTTCATCCAGTATACGGATGGGCCAAAACAAAAAGTTTCTGTTCTTGGTCTTCAGCCTCTTCGGAAAGCTGATCCATCTGGCACAATGGAGGCCATAGAAACAATGATGAGTGAGAAAGGCATTACTAATTGGAAAGAAAGATTAGTTGCTTTGATGGAGCATCAGTGAACATGGGATCAATTAAGAAAAGGTGTTGCCAAACAACTGAAAGATAAAGTTGTGGTTTAGTTGTGCTTCACTGTTTGAACCACAGATTAGAACTTGCCTTTAATGAAGCCTGCAATGATGTGAGCTACTTGACAACTTTTGAGGATGTAATAAAAGGGACTGTATAAACTGTATAATAAAAGTCCGAAGTTATTACGAAATGTAAAAGAAGTGGCTGACATTCTTAATGAGTGCCGCCCAATAAACAGCATCCGATGAGTCATGTCAAGTATAGAGCAGTTTCTGCACTGCATAACAATATACACATAATTTGTAGCCATTTGCAGCACATATGTGCAGACAAAAATAAAGCAAGTAAACTGAAGGCTAAAGCTAAAGGGTTCTTGAAACATCTGACAGGTGCACGCTTTGTGAAATTCTTATTTATGTGCGATTTTAGTAAATAGCTAAGCGATACATCCCTGTTTCCACAAAGAGAAAAATTGGTATTACATCATAGAGTTAATGAAATGAACACGTGCATATCAAGATTACAAAATTTCCTATGTTCGAAAAGTGTCCGTGAAACTGAACTTCATGGTTTGATCTCCGATGGTACATTCCGTGATATTAAATTGGTTTCTGAGCAAAGCCAAAACGAACTTGGTTCTTCAAACAAAGATCTTCGCTCTTTCCACATTTATAAGTAAGTCACGGAAAAATTCTGATTGGCCGCCACCAGGAGTTCTTTTGAAGAGGATAGGAGAAAACTGCTTGTTGCAGTTAAAAGCTATATCAAAGGAAGATTATTTTCAGTAACCGATAGTCTTATTTGTTCCCTTGGCAAAAATTTTAAACCCCTCTCACTTTCCAGACAACAACACTGAAATCAATGAATATGGGAATGAAGAACTCTTGCAGGTGTGTAGTTTACTGCCCAAGTCTGTTTTTCATAATGGGAATGAAGATTCAGTGATGATAGAATATTGTAGGCTATTAAGCAGAGCGACGAGTATAATGACATAGACTGGAAAAAGAGTAGCATTTGAGGCTTTGTGTATAGATTATGCTGAAGAAGATGCAATACATTTTTAAAGCAACATTTAAAAGTTAATGGAGGTGATGCAGTTAGTGAGTGCAGTACTGCTGCTTGTGAACAAGCATTTCCTGCTATGAACAGAATAAAGTCATGTTTCAGGGCAAACATGAACCACCATACTTTGAATGATTTGATGATGATTAGGTGCAATGGACCACCCATGGAACAATATGAACCATGTGGTGCTATCAAACTATGGTGGACAGATACGTCTGATGGGAAAGTCCGGCATAATGCCTACCAACGTTAAATGAAAATCCTAAGTTCCTACCCTACCTAAATAATATTTTATGCTTTCAGTTATATATATATAAATACCTATGCAAGTTGTTGCTTTTGAAATCATACTGTGTAAAAAAAAAAAATTATATCCTAAACTAGCATTCATACTGTGTAAAAAAATAAATCCCAAACTAGCATTGTGTCAATACAATATCGATCAATTTTAATAAAGCTAATATTAATTCAAGTTTATGTTATTTGAATTGTTTAATGGATCCAAACCGTAAATTAGACAGGAATATCACAAAAAAAAAAAAAAAAATTGCAAAAATATTTACAAAAAAAAAAAAATTGTCCAAGCTCGTGCTTCAAATGTACAGATCTTGCAGATTAACCCAGGCCTGTATCTAATATGCAGCTTTGTTCTTAAAATTTCATAAATAGGCTTGCATCAATCAAAAAATTTGTGAGTATGCATTAAATATCTTTTAATTAATATTATTTCATTTAGAACTTAATTAGTTTATATTTTGGCGTGTAAGATTTTTCAAGTGGCTGGTAAAAAGTAGACCTTACCAGCCGAGGTGGCTGGTAAAATTGGGCACATTCGGGAAGGTTGTTCTAGACTGAAATAAATAACCAGCAAGAGAAGAACCTGACTAATTGCCTGTCAAAAACTAACTCCTAAACACAAAATAAGCAAACAACAAAAAAGTTTTACAAAAAGCTTACCTTGCTGACGTCTTCTCTTTACTTGGGATGACAACCAAATCAGCGAAGCACAGAACACACTACACGACTTGAAGCACACCGAAGAATTGAAGAAGCACCGGAATAAAACACACAAGAACTTGGATCGCGTAACATTCACAAAACATATAGGAACCACCACACGAGGCACACCCTTCACGAAGATTTAAAATCCCACCGGAAAAAAAAAGCACACGGAATTAAGGGAGTGACTCCACAGAACCCGATATCGTTGACCTTGAGACTAGCAGAAGATTAGTACACGTCTTTTTCGTTACAAAAGCAGGAAGTAGACTGAGCAGCCACGAGAGATAAAAAAAAAAAAATCACCAATATATAGTGCCAAGAGACCCTGAGCTCCAATCAAGCCACTCCACTACAAAAATGCATTTTTGCATGTAAAATTTTTTCACACATCAAATCCTTGATCATAACTAAACTTAAGAAATTCCAATATTAAATAAATAAAATATACAACAATTTCTTTTACAAATAACACATACAATTTATACAATCATAATTTCTGACTTCAGTACGTGAGCGCCGCCCCGGTGGCGCAGTGGTCTAAGGCGCTGGCCTCTGAGCATTCGTCCGTAAGGGGTCCGGGTTCGAATCCCGGTGAGGCATGGATGTTGTGTTTGTCTTACGGCACTGGCTCTCTCCCTTCCCTGGAACCAGTGACCCTAAATTAGGGACGGGCGACTGCTTATAGCCCATTGAGTTGCTCACGGTGGTCGTTAAACCTCCAATCAAAAAAAAAAAAAAAAAAGTACGTGAGCGACTACAAATTTTCTAATGACGTAATTTCTATCTCCCAGGCGAGCGAGCGACGCATGTCCAGAAAATGCACCACTTCACAATTACATGATACATCCCTACTTTCGAGAACGAGAGTACTCGGGTTCCTCGGGCTTCGGGTTGTTTCCGATCAAATCGTCTCCCTCTCTGAACAGCCAATCACAGCCTTGCGTGGAACCCGTATAAGATTGCCGTGGTGCATTTTCTGGACATGCTTCAAGCTACATCTGTCATTATAACAACAAGAGAACTTCAGTCTTTAGGAGTAAAGCGTACAAGGAATCACTGTCGAAGGAGATACCTTTTCTAACAACGCTTCTCATTGATCGAATGGGAGACGTCACGTAAGGGACCGTATATGCGCTTACCAAGTAGTGTCCCACAACTGCTAAATATTATACATGACCGTCAGGTTGGAACCAAAGCGAGTTTTGATGAATGATGACTGATCTGATAGTGCTGCTGTAGATTGTGGAATGAATGAACGATGTGACGTGAGTACCTGGGATTTTCAGTTTGTTATAGTAAGGCTTGTTGCGATGTCATGAGAGTGACTTGGTGTCGTTACTTACGGTGTGTGAAAACTTGGTGATTTTTTATCTAGAAAATGTAGAATTATTTGTGAATTTGATTTTTTTTAGAGAAATTTTCGCAGTGGTTCGCGTAATTATTTCTATATTTTCCTGGATAATTTTAGAAGAGCAAGGATGTCAAGACATGACACTTTTCACATCTTATATTCGTTCATGACGATTGCCACTAATTTGGATTTATTTGTTCATAGCTTTGAAAATTTACCGTGTTCATCATTAGTCAAGCATGCATATACAGCTAAAGGGTTTGACGACGGAGACGTGCCATCTGCTGCTATATCCGGTGAGGGTTTTTCTGTTCTTTTTGAATTGTAACTTTTTTTTTTTAGCTTTGTCTACCACCTAGAGCAATTTAGTGGGCTATAAGCACTCGCCTGTCCCAAATTTGGGGCCACTGGTTCCAGGAAAGTGAGAGAGCCAGCGGCGTAAGACAAACACAACGTCCATGCCTCAACTGGATTCGAACCCGGACCCATCTTGGACGAATGATCAAAAGCCAGCGCCTAGATCACTGCACCACCGGTGCCGCTAACTTTTATTCAAGAACTTTATTGCATTGTAGAGTTGTACTGAGTTTTTTTTTTTTTGCATGCCCTTGACATGGGTTTTGAACTTTAATATATAGCAGGCAGCAAATTTCAATTATTTGAAATAGCTCAATTGTGCAGGTAACCACATCTTTATTTATGAAATTACAAATGCTAAGAAAATTTGGCAGCTAATATTGCTCCCCATATCCAGCACAGTGGTCTAGATGCTGGCATTATCAGAGATGGATCTGGGTTCGATTCCAGGTGAGTCATGGATGTTTTTCTCCTGAAGCCAGTGCCCTGAATCAGAGATGGGCAATTGCTTGTAGTTCATCAAGTTATGCATTGTAGTTGTTAAACCATGAAACAAGCAACAAAATATGTGAAATAAGTATAAAAAAAAACTATATGGATCCCACAATAGCTGGTTGTTTTTCATAATCATATAACATAAATTCAAATGAAAATTGAATTGTGTGAATAAAAATCATTATTGTGGTAGTTCATTGTGATCTAAAAATGCAATTCCTGTCTTAACTAAGATAACTCGTACCATTTTAGCACGAATTCATCATTATGAGCAGACTTCAGCATGCCATTCATTATATGTATAGTAATATGACAGATATAAATGTTTTTATGTTAGAAAGAAAGCAATTCCTGTTCTTGAGAAGCAAATTTGTATGTGTCTAGCTAGGAGAGGTTCCCATTTCATCACTCTTCATGTTAAGTTTCTGTGAACTGGATGACAAACTAGGAACTTACTGAACATATAAAAAAATGTATATACACTGGTGTGCAAAAATTAAGGATGAAGAGGAGAAATTAGCATAACAGCGGAACAAGCAGGCAGAACGGACCGAAAGACCTCTCGGGAGATAGAATAGGGTTCGGTACGGTAGGGCATGCGTCTATATGCAGCGTGGGGTGGGGTGGGGTGTCGGAAGGGTATAAAGCACACGGGTGGTGTATGCTCAGCAATTTGGTGAAAGCTATTGCACAGTGTACATTGGTTTGAATGACGTCCAGTTGCTGCCACCGTGTGATATGGCCAACAGGCAATCCAGTAGACGACATCTGGATGACTTTACCCGAGGTTGCGTCATTGGGAAGTTGGAAAAAGGTCGAAGTGTGACTAGTGTGGCCGAGGAGTTGGCGATCGCTCACAACATCGTTTCACGAGCTTTAACAGCATTTCAAACGACCGGAATAGCTGTCCGAGAGTTTAGCAGTGGTCGTCCACGAGCAACCACGGCAGCGAACGACCGGTATATTGTCCTATAGGCGAAAAGAGACAGACGGCAGACAGCAAAATAAATCACAAGGCACATGCAACAGACAATTGGACGTCCATTATCGCGTTTTACAGTGGCCGGGAGGCTGCACAAAAGTGGTCTATTTGCACGACGACAAGTACGGTGTGTGCCATTAATGCCTGCTCATCAGAGACGGAGGTTTCTGTGGTGCCAGGAACGCAAGAACTGGACACATCAGCAATGGGGTCGAGTTCTCTTTATGGATGAGAGCCGATTTAGTCTGACGAGCAATTCTGGACGTATACACATCTGGAGAGAGCAGGGAACACGCAATCACACCTCCAACATCATCGAAAGGGACTGGTTTGGAGGTGGCGGAGTTCTCGTTTGGGGCGGTATCATGCTTGGTAGCTGTATTGACCTCCACATCTTCCAAGGAGGTTGAGTCACTGGTGTCCGCTATTGTACCGAGGTTCTCCTGCCTCACGTGCATCTGTTTAGAGGTGCTGTGTGTCCTGAGTTCCTCTTCATGGATGACAACGCTGCACCTAATCATAATGTGGCTGTCACAGAGCTGTTGGAGAGAGAAGATATTCAATGCATGGATTGGCCCGCAAGGTCCCCGGACCTAAATGCAATCGAATACGTGTGGACCTTCTCGAGAGATGCATGGCAGCACGTCACCAGCCGCCAGCAATGATTTCGCAGCTGCGATTAGCACTACACGAGGAATGGGCCATGATGCCTCAACAGCTCCTTGACAACCTCGTCCTCAGCATGGACAGACGTAAATCCTGCAACGCAGTCAGGAGTGATCATATCCCCTACTAAAGACTGGATTTTTCTTGGCAGCCGTCTGTCACATGGACATTTCTGCCTTCTGTCCAGTTGTGCTGAAGCTACCTTTTCAATAAAGTGCCTTTGTATCCTTTGGATTCCTTGTTTGGACAGTTTTGCTCACTTGTCCCATATTCTTACATATTGGGGATCTTATGGTATGATTTGAGTCTATGTGGAGCACTTCTGCACAACGTTACATTCGAAAAACCGTCTCGTCCTTAATTTTTGCATGCCAGTGTATATACACTGCTCTAAAAAATTTTAAAAATCTGGTAGCCAGCTAGATTTTTTAGTAGCCATTTCTGATGGCAAGTTTTTTTATTTTAATGGAGTTCATTAGGATTTAACTAACACAAAGACACATTCACAGCTTATATCAGGGATTCTCAACCGGTGGGGAATTCCCCCTTAGGGGAATTTCGTAGTTTCAAGGGGGAATGCGGCGGCAGAAAAAAATATGAAGAACCAAGAGAGGAATCTGGCGTGCAGCCAAAGTCACCGCTCGCTCGAAACCGGTTGGAAGCGCTTTTGTTGCACAGAAGGAAAAGCAAGTTTTTACGAACTCCTACGTGTTCATATCACCCTGTAACGTCGGAGCTTGTTATTGCGCGTTAATTATTTGCAAGGAAGTTGTAGTTGAGGGAGGAGATTTTTGTCTCTGAAGGGCTTTAGATACGATTTTCTCGTTAACTTTTTATTTATCAATAGTAGAATAGAATGAGTGTCAAAAAAAGAGCGTATGATAATTCATATATTCAATATGGATTCACATCCATTAAAGTCAATGGAGAAGACAGACCTCAATGTGTTATTTGTAGCAAAGTTTTGTCAAATGATTCCCTGAAACCAAGCAAGTTGAATCAACATTTGCAGAATGTTCATCCTCAACACAAGAATAAGGACAAAAGTTTTTTTGAGCGGCATGGGAATGCTCTTAAAAAGATGAAACTGGATTCCACAGTGGCATTTCAAGAAATGAACCACAAGGTTACCGAAGCTTCTTACGTCGTAGCATTGGAGATAGCAAAGCAGAAAAAAACACATACAATTGGGGAAACTTTGATCAAACCTTGCACTCTCAAAATGGTGGAAATTGTGTTGGGAAATGAAATGGAGAAAACACTTGCAGCAGTTTCACTATCAAACAGTACTGTTCAAAGGAGAATTAGTGACATGGCCATTGATATCAAGGATCAAGTTATGCAGGAGATTAGGGGTGCAGCATTTGGCTTATTTTCAATTCAACTTGATGTATCGACTGATGTGGTATTGTGTTCCCATTTACTGGTGTTCGTAAGATATCTTCACTTAGCTTCATTTAAAGAAGAGTTTCTCTTTTGTTCTCCTCTAGAAACAACTACTACGGCCTCAGATATTTTGAAAAAGGTTTAATCTTTCTTTGAGTCAGAAAATCTTTCATGGGATAATGTATGTGGGTGCTGTACAGATGGAGTACCAGCTATGTTGGGGACAAAATCTGGATTTCAAGTTAATGTGAAAAAGTCTCCAAAAGGGAAAGGCGTTCATTGCATGATCCATCGTCAAGCACTGGCCTCAAAAACACTTCCAGCTCCACTATTGATGGTTTTGGATCAAACAATTCAAATTGTGAATTTTGTCAAGGGAGGAGCTCTTAATTCCCGACTTTTCAAGCAGTTATGTATTGACCTGGATGCAGGCCATCATTTGCTTCTTTTCCACACAAATGTTTGTTGGCTTTCCAGAGGAAATGAAATGTAAGTGAGCGAGTATTTGAGCTTAGAGATGAGCTTAAAATATTTTGTGAAATTAAGGGTAAGATGGAATTTTTGCCTGGCTAGACGATGAGGAATGGATCTTGCGCCTTGCTTATTTGGTTGATATTTTTGAGCAGCTGAATAAATTGAATCTTCAGATGCAAGGAAGAAATACCAACATCATAAAATTCATCGATTCTTTCAAAGCTTTTATGAGTAAACTAGAAAATTGGAATAGAAAAGTCAACATGAAAAATGTTGCAATGTTTGAGAAATTGTCACCAATTCTTGTTACTAGTGGTCATGACGAAGTACTTCCAGAATTTGCAAAAAATGAAATTTTGCAGCATTTGACAGCACTAGAAAATGAATTCAGCCGATATTTTCCTGAACTTTGTGCTGAGGAGTTGGACTTGGTAAATCAATTCAAATTATCGGTTGAAAAAGTTCCTGAAGCTTTTCAAGATGAATTTTCTGGAACTGGCGACTGATTCGCGAGCAAGATACAAAGAAGTAGATCTTACCCAAGAGTGGCTGAGAGAGCTATCCATGCATTGCTTCCATTTGTGTCGACATATCTTCACGAGTCTGGCTTTTCAACTCTGTTGCAAATGAAAACAAAACAACGAAGTAGATTGGAGGTTGAAAGTGACCTGCATTGTGCTCTTTCAAGCACTCCTCCGCGTATCCAAGAATTGGCAAAGAAAAAACAATCGCAGGTTTCTCATTGAATATAAAATGGATTACAATATCCAAGGCATGTTATTGAATTTTTTATTAACTGAGGTATGTGTCATTTTATTAAGCCAGATTTAAGTATTTAGTTTACGAATATGAACTAATTTTATTCATGTTCTAAAATTCATCAACATTTTCTATTGCTGTTTATAAAACTCTGCTATAAAAATAATCTAAATAAATATATATGTACTAATATAAACAAAAAAAGATTTGCAGTGGTATATTCATTAAATTTGGTAATTCATTTTTCGCAATTTTGGAGAGGGGGGGTGACCTTTCTGATATATGGTGAAAGGGTGCATGGGGCAAAAAAGGTTGAGAACCCCTGGCTTATGTGGCCAATACGTCATGATAATCAATGCAGCAATGAGACATTGCTGATTGAGACATTGCTGTCAGCAATGAGACATTGCTGAATGAGACATTGCTGTCAGCAATGAGACATTGCTGACAGCAATGTCTCATTGCTGTGTTAATGAATGTCATAATTAATTGACTGTAATTACAGTCAATTCAGCAATGTCTCATTGCTGGGTTAATGAATGTCATAATTAATTGACTGTAATTACAGTCAATTATGACATTCATAGCTCTGAAAAAATGTTGAATTTAATTATCAAGAATCGCTTTTGTCTCTCATATTGTTTAAAACAGCAGTCAAGATTGTTGTATTTTCTCTTTTCAAGTTTTCTTTTTTACTTTTGGCAGACTTGCTGACAATGGAGAACAGTAATTAGTAGCTGAGCATTTTTTCTCTCATACTTAGAATAGAAACCCACACCTTTTACTGATTAGTCATGCTCTGTTCCCCCCCCTTCACTTCCTTTTTCACCACAGCAGTACTTAACACACCAATTCATGGCCGATAGTATCTTGCTGACCTAGTGACCTTGTACTCTTTCAAAAAATTAAACACCACATTTCTTACCATTCCATGCCTTCACTTCTGTCCTAACCATGAATGTGAATTCTTTTTTTTTTTTGTTTCTTTGCTGTAGCTTGTGGAAACTTTTGAGTTTCTTTTTGGATGTATGTATTAAAAAAAAAAAATAAAAAATCTGTCCTTTATTCTATGGCAAAAAAAAAAAAAAAAAAAAAAGAATTGAAATTGTTGTTACCAATGTGAAACTGGCGACTATTTCTGGATCCCTGTAATCATCATCATCAACCGTTACGTGGGGAAAAGTTTTCCATCCTAGGGATGGAATTCTGTTTTCACAAATTTTCGAAAATGGAAGTTAGATAAAACAAAAATGTCTCCCTAGTTAAAAAATAAATAAAAAATTCCTCGCGATCCCTCAGTTCATGCATTGTTAAATACCTGTTAATTCTACAAATGTTTGTATTTCAGCTTGATGTAGAAAGTAAGTCAAAGAATTTTACTTTGCATTTGGAGCTTTGTGTTCATTGATACTCTTATTTGTATCAGCGAAAGTATGTTCTATGCATTGCTGTGAAAACACTGCGGTTCATTAGGGCAAAGCATGGGGAAGGCTAATGTATCTCCCGGCATGTGCGCAATCCAGGGGCGGCCGGTCAGAGGAGGTAAGAGAGGCCAAGCCTCCCCAATGTTTCTCTCAGTAAAGTATTTGTATAAACATACAAACATACAGGGGCGGCTCCGGCTGTGGGGCTGCAGCCCCCCCCTATCCAAAGCAGTTTTTTTTCATGCTGTACCAAGAAAGAGAAGTTTTGTGAACACCGCTGTAAGTTTTCCCAGCATAATGCCACGGCTGCAGTTTTCTGAACTCAACTAGAAGTTTTCCCTGCATAACACCACTGGGAGCGGGAAGAACGTCAAGGACTGTGCTTCTTGCAGCCCTGACGGCTATTGAAACCAACTCATGTGGGAAACTCTGCCTATTCCCACACAGTTCGTTTCCTTTGAATAAAACTTCCCTGGGGACTGCATTCATGGCAGCTCTCGCTAGCAGGGTTGCTCGCGAAAGCAGTCTCTCGTTGCGTTGGAATGCATCGCCGGGCCTGTGTGCTTTGTTGATTAATACGGTTCTTGTGCTTCCGAATAAGACATAAAATAAGGGAATGAATTAAAAATAATGACGAATGTTGAAATAAAGTATTAAATAAAGTACGTTTGAATGTATCACTCAACCTGGTTTTTCTTTTCTTCCAATTTTTGGTTTGTTCGTGCTTTTATTCAACGTAATAATTCTAACAACAATGTTGCTTCCATCTAATAACAAATACTCAGTTGCCGGGACTTTTGCAAAAAAGTTTTACTTATATTTTCTCTTCTGGTCAAAATGGGCATGCGAACAAATTGCGATTAAAAATAGAGTTCAGTATTGGATAAATTGAAAAAAAAAAAAAAAAAAAAAAGAGAGAGAGAGAGATACTAATTTCTGCAGCGAAATACTTGCACAAAATTGATTTCTTCACTTGCCAAGCACAGCGAAATTTTCGCTTTTAAACTCACGTAAATTTTTATTCACCAAAAATCATTGAAGTCGCTCCACTGGATGCATTTTATTTTTCTGCTGCATCCCCCCTCCCTCCCAAAAATCAGCTGCGCATTTCAATTGAGGTAGTGTACTTAATTACTTTGAAAAGAACATTTAATCAGATATCATTGTTTAGAAAATTTACGAAGTTGGTAAATTTTGGAAGACAAATTTTTCTACACTAAATTATTATCATGATGGCTTCAGAATTAAAACTGGACTGAATATGTTTGCAATCAGTTTTTATTAAAGAGAATGCCGGTGTGCGAGTATCGCAATAATAACTTGTCGCGAAATTCTGGAAGACCCTTCAAAATTCCACAAAATGTTTTTCATCACCATCCAAGTTGCAGTGGTCGGTATCAAGTCGAAGTTTCAAAGGGAGTGTATCAGAAGAAAAAATATATATTGTCATATTTCTAGGGGTCACAATGAGACACTTGAGAATGCGTACATGACCTTTAGTGTGTCTCCGCTACCACTGGCACACGCATTATTTTTTTGTCCGTCCTTATATATATATATATATATATATATACTTAAGAGCAAAACTGAAGACTAAGGAAAAAATTTTAGAATTTAAAACGAAGGGTGCAAAATAACCTGAAAATCAAAACGCGCAACGCAGCAGTTTTGAAAATTCAGAATTCACATTCTATAAAGAAGATACCTAAGCAAAAAAATACATATATAATTTTGACTCACACCTAGTACAACATAGAAAAGGTTATGTATCTACCTGTGTGAGTAAAAGGAGAAAAGATAAAAAAATAATAAAATAAAACAACTGAATGTAGAAGGTGTCGAGAATACTGAGCCTTGGCTTTATCAAGGACCAGCAAAAACTCTGCATTTTCTCACTTCCACAAAGACCTAGTTGGAAATGGGTTTCTGCAAGGCCATAGATGCAAGTAACATTCCCAACAGATGAAGAGCATGGGTCGGGCCATGAAGGTTAATGGATGCAAGCGAAATTGTTAACTAGTGCTAGGTCATGCTACTCTACGGAGGACATGACTTATATATATATATTTTTAAACTATTTTAGGTGGGAATGTTACTTGCATCTATGGCCTTGCAGAAACCCATTTCCAACTAGGTCTTTGTGGAAGTGAGAAAATGCAGAGTTTTTGCTGGTCCTTGATAAAGCCAAGGCTCAGTATTCTCGACACCTTCTACATTCAGTTGTTTTATTTTATTTTTTTATCTTTTCTCCTTTTACTCACACAGGTAGATACATAACCTTTTCTATATTCTCTTACTAGGTGTGAGTCAAAATTATATATGTATTTTTTTGCTTAGGTATCTTCTTTATAGAATATATATATATATATATATATATATATATATATGTACGTACACTAAACTGGAACGTGGCAAGCTCATAAGACAAACAAAATGTATTGACATAACCAACCTTAAAAAAAACCATAATACTTTCAAGTTGGAACTGAAGAACAGATTCTCTGCTTTAGAAGGCCTAACATCGGAAGAAGTGGATATTTCGGAAGTTAACAGAAAAGTAACCAAAGCTCTTATGGAAACAGCAACAAAATTAGCTGGGTCTAAGAACAAGTTGCATGTGAACAAATTATCAGGAAAAACCAAAATGTTGATGCAAAAAAGAAGAGAGATGAGGACAACTAAAGAAGATGTGACTTCCAAAGTGGAATATATAGAGCTATGCAAGACAGCACGAAAAAGTATCACTGAAGACGTAAGGAAATTCAACTGTGAGCTAGTGAGGAAAGCAATTGAAAACAACCAAAGCCTTAAGATAGCAAAGGGACATCTCAGTAAGGGAAGAAAACAGATTATGGCTCTGAGAAAAGAAGATGGTCCTATAACAAGAAATAGAGTCAAAATTTTGACAAGAGTGAAAGATTTCTACTCCAAATTATATGAAAGGGATGATACATGTACTCCAGACATCATGAAAGGTACCAGAGTTCTTCCAGTCCTCCCAGCAGAAGTTGCTCATGCAATCAAGAACATGAAGCGGGGGAAAGCTCCAGGAGAAGATGGAATTACTATAGACATCATACAAGAAGCAAGTGGAGAAATTGAAACAGTACTCGCCCAAATTTTCACTCGATGCCTTAATGAAGGGAAGATTCCTGAGGATTGGAACAACGCTACAATGATCCTGCTACATAAAAAAGGTGACATTGAGGATCTCAGGAACTACAGACCTATCAGCCTCCTATCAGTGGTTTATAAAATCTTCACTAAAGTTCTTTCACACCGCTTGAAGGTAACACTGGACATGGCTCAACCGAGAGAACAAGCTGGATTCCGGAGTGGCTACAGCACAATAGATCATATCCACGTACTGAGAGAACTAATTGAAAGAGCGAGGGAATATGAACTTCCATTGTGCATGGCTTTTATCGATTACGAAAAAGCCTTTGATTCGGTGAAACCATCAGCAGTTACCACGGCTCTGAAATCCTGTGGTATTGAAGATGCATACATTAATATTATTAATAACATCTATGAAAATGCAAGTGCAAAGATTCGGCTGTTTGAAAATACAACACACATAAAAATTGGAAAAGGAGTGAGACAAGGTGACACCATATCTCCCAAGCTCTTTAATGCCATATTGGAAAATGTCTTTCAATCACTGAACTGGGAAAACAAAGGGATAAAGATTAATGGAGATTATCTAACCCACCTTCGTTTTGCTGATGACGTAGCCATTTTTGCAACTACCCCATCAGAGCTGCAGAGTATGATCCAGGAACTTGCTGACAAGAGTAAAGAAGTGGGATTAAAAATGAACTTTCAGAAGACAAAAGTGATGTTCAATGCTTTTACAAGAAATGAAGATTTATCGATTGATGGAGAAAAACTGGAGATAACAGATACGTATGTTTATCTTGGACAGCAGATATCAAGTGAGGGTCACATTGATGAAGAAATTAATCGGCGTACAAAACTTGCCTGGAGAGCTTTTGGAAGAAACAGCATAATTTTCAAGAGCAATATGCCATTATGTCTTAAAAGAAAAGTGTTTGATCAATGCATCCTTCCAGTGCTTACGTATGGTGCAGAGACGTGGACCTTAACTAAAAGAGACATACAAAGGCTGCAGACAACTCAAAGAAGCATGGAGAGGTGCATGCTTGGTATAACCAGGAGAGATAAGAAGAGGAACTCGTGGATCCGAAAAATGACAAGAGTGGAAGACATCATGATCAGAGTTAAATCCCTGAAATGGCAATGGGCTGGACATACTGCCAGAAGGACAGACCATAGATAGACAGCCGAAATTTTAGATTGGATTCCAAGGGACAGGAAAAGACCCAGAAAAAGACCACATGGGAGATGGGTGGATGAAATTCGTAAATATGCGGGAGTGACATGGAGGAGACTGGCACAAGACAGACCGTTGTGGAGGAAACTTGGGGAGACCTTCGTCCAGCAGTGGATTGATAATGGTTGACGATGATGATGATGATGTACGTACAGTATATGCATGTATATATAATTTGCAACCACCATCAATCCACTGCTGGATGAAAGTCTCCAAGTTTCTTCTTCCACAACAGTCTGCCTTGAGTCAGTTTTTTTCATGCTTTCGAATTTCATGTACTCATCTCCCTCTTGTCATCTTCTGGATATTGTTTTTTCCCTTGCTATCCAGTTCAATATTTCAACTCTCCGTCGGTGGTTCTTTCTTCTAGCAATATGTCCATCCCATTGCAATTTCAGGAATTTTGACCATGTCTTCCACTCTTGTCATTTTCCCGATCCACAAGTTCCTATTTGTATCATTCCAGGTAACATCAAACACTCATCTCTACATGCTGCTTTCAGTTGCTGCAATGTCTGTCTGTCTATTTTAGTTGAGGTCCATGTCTGTGCTCCATGCGTAAGAACTGGAAGGATGCACTAATTAATGTTTCTTTTTAAGAAATAATGTATCCTACGAAGTTTTATAGGTCGATTATTTTCTTCATAAATGTGACAATGTGGCCATCGCTTAATATCTGTTGCCTAATTTAGGTATCGGTACCTTTACATTTCCCCCATAATCGCTAAATATAAAATCTAAATATTAATTTCTTGTAAAAAAAGCGCTTTCGATCAGTATATATATATATATATATTTTATTGTTATTATTATTATTATTAAACGGACAGCGTCAGCACAGGCGCAGTAACTTAACTTTCGAAGTGGTATCGTGATATCTACAAAATTGAGATGCAGCCCCCCCCCCCATCTCAGCTTACCACGAGCCGCCACTGCAAACATACATATCACTAAACTGTTCTCTGAGATTCAGAGGTTAGCTCCAAAAAGAAATACAAACTACCAGATATTTTTACTTACTGTTGTCGTATCAAACTTCTCCATTTATAGCGATCTTGACATACAACTCGGGCTTCACTGATATCCATTACATGCCGTACACAAGATCTTTTATACTTCATACTCATATTCTTTTTCTCATGAAGACACTCCTGAATCTGACCCACCCTTGTCTTCCTTGGTCTTCCTCTGCCCTTCCTTCCTGCCACTTGGGCTAAAAAGATTTTCTTAGTAAGCATCTCATCACTCATTCTTTCAACATGGCCAAACCACCGAAGCATATTGGCCTCCACCTTGCTAACAACATTTTGCTTCACATCGCACAACTGCATTACATCTTCATTCCTCACACAATTTTCAGAGTTTGCCAAAATGCGTAATTACGCGTCTAGTACGCATCAAAATTTTACTAACGCGTAAAAGTACGCATCGGGAATTTTTCTCAGCACGTAACAATATGATTCGAGAAACGTGTAAAATACACACCGAAGAGTTTTACCAATGCGTAAAGATACAATTGGGGATGGTATTTCATCTTTCAAAAACGGAAGTAAATGAAATAAAGATTTTTTCTGTAATCGTAATTTCTTTTTCCCACGATGTTGCCTCTGCCCAGTATTGTTGTTATGTATCATTTTATTCCATAAATATTTGAATTTCAGTTTGAAACTAGAGGAAAAATTTCTGAAAACGGAAATTCGTTGGCACAAAAATTTCCCTGCAATCTTTAGGCATAAGAGTGCCACGGCTTCTAGAATTTCTCCTTTTCCGTCTTAATTTGTGTTATTATCGAGATCGATGCATAACTGAACAGAAATTTTGGGGCAGTTGGTATTGGTGAAGGATGCTTTCTACCTGAAACTTTAAAAAACGAAAATTTTGTCTTTCAAAACTTTCAAAAATGGAAGTTAGACGCATTGAAATTTTTTCCCGTAATCGTAATTTTATTTTTAATGCGATGTTTCCTCTACCTAGAATTGTTGTTAAATATCATTTTTTTTTTCATAAATATTTGTATTTCACCTTGAAAATAGAGGGAAATGATTGAAAACGGAAATTGGACGTAGCAAATTCTCCCGTAACTGTAATTTTTTTACCCAACAATGTTCCGAACATGTGTCCTGTGTTCTTAAATATTTAAATATTCCCTCAAAAAAGGTTTGCATTTCATTTTGATAAGGCGGAAGGGGAGGGTCCGAAAACGAAAGTGACGAAGCTGAAAAGTTTGTAAGAATGAAAGTTTTTCAGCATGATAGATAAAGTTTGTCATCCAAGGGCATAAAAGAAAAAAAAAGTGACAGTAAAGAAATGGGAAAGGTAACAAAGATATCAGCAAAATGAAAATTTAAGCACTGGATGCTGCTTAGTGCTTATTAGACAAATGTGGCTGGGTACTTGCTGAGAAGTTTATTAGATATTTTTAGATGTCTATAAGAATCTCAAAAGTGCAATGTATTCATTTCTTTAACACATTGCTGTTGCATGTGGTCATTACAAAGCATGATACATTTAACGCTATTGGTTTAAAATACAAATATCATCTAAAAAAGTTATTACCGAAACAAGAAGGAAAATGGATCCAAATTCTAAATACACCGAGTTGTAGTGAAATATTTTTTATTACGAAAAAATTCTGGATTGATTTTTCATAATCTCCCAGTATTTTTATTTTACACACACACACACACACACACCTGTTAATTTTTCTAAAATACTTCCCACTTTCAAAAATTACTCCCTAAATTTTTTCAAAGGAGTAAAAATACTCCTTCAAATTTTCTTTTTGGCAAACTGTGTCACACAATCAGACCGTGTCTTACCACAAACCCCCCATAAGTAATGCATTTCTCCAGCACACAAACGACTCCTATGTCATGATAATTAACACAGCAATCGTTCTTCAACTCTGAACTCCTATGTTTCTTCTGCAGTACCCAGGTTTCACTGCCATACATCAGAGTAGGAACGATTACACTTTCATACACAGCCATGCGGGACTCACTAGAGAACCCATCATTCCTGTGAAAACCTCCTAGAGCAGCTATGACTTTCAATTAATTCACTCGCCTACTAATTTCACCATCATATTCATTCTCTCTGTCAAACATGCTTCCTAAATACACAAACTCACTCACCTGGTTAATCACAGTGCCATTTAGACTTACATTACATTCAGTGCTACCAGTTCAGTTCCTCTCTCAAAAACGATAACTTTGGTTTTTCCATTATTTATACTCAATTTGAATTTCATGCAAACTTCGTACATCCAAGACAACATACTCTGCAAATCACTTTTGCTCTCTGCCAACAGGACAGGTTCATTCCGTGTCAAATCAACACAATTTTAATATGAATTTTAACTCGCCATCTCAGATTTTTATGAAACTTGGCACAGAGCTAGCCGACATATAGATGAAGAAAAATACCCAAATTTATTAAAATATGTTACCCATTTTGAAAATACAGCAATATGAAGTTGTCAAAAATCGCCAAAAAACACCCCACTGCCATAATTACAAATTGCTGTAGCGACTCTCCTAATTAAGCTAAAATGATGGGAGAGGTGTCATTTTGCAGCATTTTCCAAGAGCTTTCCTACGATATAAACCACAATATGGGTTTGAGATGAAAATTGTTTTTCAAATTTAAATTAAAATTAAAATTTTTGATTTATCAAAAAGTGCATCTTCAAAAAATTGTATACAACACTTCACATTATTGTTAACTAATTCTTTAAGTATGAAAGTGGGACTGTCATGGGTTCACACCTTTATAAAATTTCAAAAATACATATTTCACTAAAAAAGACATTTTTGTAAAATTTATAAAGCGGAAATATACATAACTTACCCGTAAATAAGTCTTCACTTTTTCATAAATTTATTTGTAATATATTTAAAATGTAACTAGTGACTATGATAGGGTGATTATTCTATTAGAACTACTGAAAATATGTTTTTTTATGAATACAATTGTAATCTGATAGCCATAATTATTAAAAGTTTTGAGTATATATAAAAAGTACAAATTGGGATAAAAAATCTAATTGTTTATTCCAACTATCATAAATAGCAAATTGCAATTTTATAGGATCTGCTCAGACTAAGCTCTGCCAGTTAAGGGTGCAGCCAACATGTCTGGAACTGTCTGAGTCTGGAGCTGTTATGACTCACCTGGTTTAAACCACTTGAAACCTGTTCCAACTAGTTTAAACCACAGGCAGACTGATCAGTCTTCATACTGATTTAGTGGCAGTTGGATGTGTATGTTGTTGGTGATTAATGTGGTGGTATAAGTTTCTTTTTTAAATGTTAATATTTTGTGAGGTGTTAGTATTTGTGAAAAAAAATATTTTCAAAGTTGTTACTCATTATTTCAGTATATTTTCTTAGTGTCTCTTCAGAAACATTTCTAAATTTTAACTGAGATCTGTTTGATATTATACAATGGAGAAAGAAAGATATCAGACACCACAAAGTTGTAATCTAAAAAAAAAACATAATCATTCTGTGAAAAACATAGAAACTGAATGGATGTGTTATGTTTCCTGATATGATGCCAAAGATATCAAAAATTTGTGATAATTGTAGGAAGCAGATTGGTTCATTGAAAAATATGCAAGAAAATAATGATTGCAGTTCGGATGATGAAACAAGTTATGATTCTCCACCTTCAGCTGTTCTGGAGACACTATACGTCTCTTCAGAAATTAGGAGAGTCCCCTGCACATAGTACAAATCTTCAGATGAAGCAGTATTCAACCAAAAAATTAAAAAAACAGTGGGTTAGCACTTAAAAAAACAACTATTTGCTAATGCATAGGATTCCTCAGAAAATGAATGTGAGTCACTGGAACAATCTGTCATAGGTAATCTGAAAACTAGCTTTTTTCAAGTAGTAGGAAAAAGAAAGTAATGCTACTAACTTGTTTGCCTGAATCTTGGAGTATAAGAAAGATAATGCATGAATTCAATGCTCCTTACTACATGGTATGCCAGGCAAAATGGCTTTTGAAGGAAAGAGATATATTAGAAAGTCCTGACCAAAAACCGGGAAAGAATCTGCCACAAGAAGTTGTGGAAACAGTACATTCTTTTTATGAAAATGATGAAATAAGTAGAGTAATGCCGGGGAAGAGAGACTGTGTAACTGTGAAGGGGGAGAATGGAGATAAAACTGTAATATCTAAAAGACTTATTTTGTGCAATTTAAAAGAAGCATATAAAATTTTCAAAGATAAATTTCAAGAAATGAAGATTGGGTTTTCTAAATTTGCAGAACTGTGCCCAAAACACTGCATTTTAGCAGGACATAGTGGAACACACTCAGTATGTGTTTGAACTGCACATCAAAATGTCAAACTTATGATAGAAAATGCTAAGCTCGGTGTGTTAACCAATGGAGAATTGGCCTCTTATAAACACTGTTTGGCAAAAGTGCTGTGCAACCCAGCATCAAATCACTGCATTATGGGAAACTGTAGTTCTTGCCCAGGAAGCGATCCAATAAAAAATACCTACAAAATGCATTTGATAATAATATGGTTGAAAATATCACTTTTCGACTGTGGGTTTTAGTAGACAGATGTAACTTGGAAACAATGCAGAAGACCTCATTGGAGTTTATTGAATTATTTTTTGAAAAATTGACCACATTGATACTCCATGATTTTCTAGCTAAGCTGCAAAGCTCTTTTATAAATGAAGTCAAGGAAAACTTGTATGAGGGTGAATATGTTGTTACACGTGACTTCTCTGAGAATTACACTTTCGTGATCCAAGATGAGGCCCAGAGTTATCATTGGTCAAGTGTTCATGCAACAATGCACCCCTTCGTAGTGTATTACAAAGGAGAGAAGAAAACAGAGCATATGAGCTATGTCATAATTTCTAAGACGGCATAACACTGTAGCAGTCTACTGTTTTCAAAAAAAGCTAATTCAATTTTTAAAAACCAATTTTCAAACTGATATACAGAAGATATACTACTTTTCAGATGGCAGTGCAGCCCAATACAAGAATAAAAATAATTTTGTAAACTTATGTTTCCACAAAGAAGATTTTGGCATCGAAACAAAATGGCATTTTTTGCCTCTGCTCATGGAAAAGGACCTTGCGATGGTGTTGGTGGCCCTGATAAGAGATTTAGCAACAACAGCAAGTCTGCAGAGGCCATATGATAACCAAATTCTTACTCCACAACAACTTTTTGATTGGGCAGTTAAAAACATTACATCTGTACACTTTGAATTTTCAACACAAGAAGAGTACATTGAAACTGAAACATTTCTAGAAGAGCATTTTAGTCAATCTGTTACCATCAAAGGAACACAGAGGTTACATGCCTTTATACCGATAGCATCAAGAACATCAAAAATATTGGTAAAAACTTTTTCAGATACAACAGAATCTACCGTTGAAACTGTCACAAAATCTCCGGAAAAACTGGCTTTGAGAGATATTCATGGATACATTACTGCCATCTACGACAAGAAATGGTGGCTAGCTTATGTTTTAACAAAAGACGACTTCAGGTCTTGATGAAGTTGAAGTTACTTTCCTTCACCCAACTGGCCCATCACTATCTTATACATATTTTACAAAACCTGATATTCTGTGGGTATCTGTAAATGATGTTCTTTGTAAAGTAAACCCAGTAGTAACACCAACAGGAAGAATATATCAAATTCCTGGGGATGATACTGTAAAAACAAATGAAGCGTTTAAAAAGAAGTGAAATCTTAAAACACTGTTTGTATCAGGTTTCGCAAGTGACATTTCGAATGTATGTGTTAACAGTAAATTTGAATGTGTACGTAGATATATTAAGAATAAAGAGTGAAGATTTATTTACGGTTAAGTTATGTATATTTCCGCTTAAATCTATAAATTTTACAAAAATGTCATTTATTTTAGTGAAATATGTATTTTTGAAATTTTATAAAGGTGTGAACCCATGACAGTCCCACTTTCATACTTAGGGGATTAGTTAACAATAATGTGAAGTGTTGTATATAATTTTTTGAAAAATTTTGAAGATGCGTTTTTTGATAAATTAAAAATTTTAATTTTAATTTGAAAAACAATTTTCATTACAAACCCATATTGTGTTGTATATCATAGGAAAGCTCTTGGAAAATGCTGCAAAATGACACCTCTCCCATCATTTTAGCTTAATTAGGAGAGTTGCTACAGCAATTTGAAATTATGGCAGTAGGGTGGTTTTTTGGCGATTTTTGACAACTTCACATCGCCGTATTTTCAAAACGGGGTGACGTATTTTAATAATATTGGGTATTTTTCTTCATCTATATGTTGGCTAGCTCTGTGCCAAGTTTCATCAAAATCTGAGATGGTAGGGTAAAATCACTGTGTTGACTTGACATGGAATGACTCGACAGTGTCATCAGCACACAGCAATCTGCACAAACGGATATCTCCGAGACATAAACCACTGTCATCTATTTTGGCATTTCGCATGCACGCGTCCATAAATATATTAAACAGCCATGGTGACATTACACAACCTTGTCTAACTCCTGCACCAATAGAAAACCATTTTGATAAAACACCATTCACTCGTACTTCACACTGCTTACAACTTTGTTTCCTACCAGCATACATGGCTTTTACACTATTAAGTAGATTCCCAGTAACACCATATTCATTCAGTACCTTGCACGAAAGTGTCCTATTTACTCTTTTGTAAGCTTTCTGTAAATCTATGAAGGCAGCAAAAACTTTTTTACCAACAGCCACATAGTTTTCATTCATTGTGCGTAAATGCAAAAATCTGGTTAGTGCAGCCTTTACCAGGCATAAAACCACTCTGAACATCCCACGCTTTCTCTGATGTAAGACCCCGTACTTTTTTCAATAACGACCTTACCAAACACTTTCCCTGGCACACTTAGTAGGCTAATACCACGATAGTTCTTGCATTCAGAGGGATCACCTTTTCCCTTATTCAAGGGAACAATAATAGCATCCTTCCAATCCCAAGGGACCATTCCTAACTCCCAGCACAACTGGCAAGTTTCAGTTAACCAGTCAATTACAGAGTCACCACCATATTTCAACATCTCTGCAGTTATGCCATCAACTCCCGGAGCCTTGCCATTCTGAAGAGATTTTAGAGCTTTACACACTTCTTCTCTTGAGATCCCTCCTGTGCTTTCATTCCTCATTGTGACATCATCTGCATCTGTCTTAGAATCATCTTTGCTTTCCTGATCTAATAACTCACAGAAGTATTCACCCCATCTGTCACTTAACTCATTGGGCTCCCATATCATTTCCCCGATCTCATTCTTCACACAACTTACAACTTTGTTTCCTCTATTTTTCCTGAGTCTTGTGTATTTCCAGAAAGACCTCCTATCTTTCCAAAAAGCCAGTTCGTGCCTTTCCACCTTCTCCTTCCTATCTTTTGCCTTTGATTGTAGGTTTTACGACCACCGTGAGCAACTCAATGGGCTATAAGCAGTCGCCCGTCCCTAATTTAGGGTCACTGGTTCTAGGGAAGGGAGAGAGCCAGTGCCGTAAGACAATCACAACATCCATACCTGACCGGGATTCGAACCCGGACCCCTTTCGGACGAATAATCAGAGGCCATCGCTTAAACCACTGCGCCACCGGGGCGGCATTATTTGCCTTACTCTGGCAAACCAGCTTAGCGGCTTCACACTTCTTACAGTGATATTCATGCACAGAGACTCTACCTTACAACATCCTCAAATCGGCTTCTTTCTTTCTCTTTACTGCCTCTTCAATCTCACTAATCTACCAAGCATCACCTGATTCACCTCTATTGTTACCCACTATTGTGGTGCCACATACCTCTTTAGCAGCAGTGACAACACAGTTCTTAAAACATTCCCACTTCTTTTCTACATCCCTCTCACCAGACTTCAGCTCTTTCAGTCATTCTCTGAGTAAGTCAGAGTAATGCTGATGATCTTCAAGGAGCCTATCAACCTTTATTCTTTCTATCCTGGGTCTCTTCCTATTCCTTTTTCTCCAACCAACATTAAGTTTCACTCTTGACACTACCAAGTAATGATCAGAACCAACATCTGCACCTCTCATCACACGGGTGTCAACAACTAAGTGTTTCAGACGCTGAGCGTAGACAACAAAATCTATCACACTCTTTTGACCAAGAGTACGATTTTCCCAAGTATATGTGTGGATATACTTATTGTTGAAAAATGTATTAGATACACACAAACTATTCTCAATGCAGAGTTCAATTAATCTTTCACCATTATCATTCACACAAGGATCATTACTCTTGCCCAGAACATTGTCAGAAATTGCATTATGCGCACCTACTCTAGCATTGAAATCCCCTGCTATTATAACTTTTTCTTTAGCACCAAACTTGCTCAAAACAGCTTTTAGTTCATTCCAGAAATCTTCCTTCTTATCAGAAGGCCCAGAGTCACAAGGAGCATACACTACAACAATTACAATTCTCTGAAGTTTCACTTTCAAACGAATCCAGAGAATTCTCTCACTTATGCAACTATAGTGAATCAAGTTGTTCTTCATCTTTTCACTTAAAATCACACCTACACCAGCCTGTCCTCTCACATTATCCAATACTCCAGACCACACACTGTGCCATTCACTTCTTCTACCTCAATTTCCTTTTTGGTTTCACTTACACACAGCACATCCAGTCTATACTTATTCATCTCCTCAATCATCTTATTCATCTTGCCATTTATACCTCTAGTATTCCATACACCAATCTTACATTCACTCAGCTGAGATCTCTTTCTCATACGCCATTTTGAAAGTCCAGGTCGATTCCGTACTGGACTGTCCTTCTCAAGTGTGGTAGGTCCACCATATCCCACGCTTGAGTCTGGATATTGATTTCTTTTTATCTTTTTAATCAGGTAAGTACATCAGTGTGGGGGATTAGCCCACAGCTCGAGGGTTCCAGTTAGTCATTCAACCTAAGGATTCTGGAACAAAACCCAGTGAGTTGGGGTCTTTTCGCCAATGTCACACAGAACTAGCTGGCACCTCTCCAAGATTCACAGAGGGCCCTAGTTGCTGTTGTGTGTGCCATTGTTACCACGCAGCGCCCCGAGGAGGCAAACCCATCGCTCACTACGACCGCCCACTTTGTATAAAGCAGAAGAATAAATTACATTTAAGTAGAAAAACAAACAATATACAGTGCTATTAAATACAGCATTATTCAGTTACATATAGCACCCATTCACACAAGCCCTTTCTTGGACTTTCTTTCATGGCTAACTACATGCAATAAAGTTTAAGAGAGAGGCCCATTTCTTCAAGACCGCCGGCATTACCATGGTCATAGTGCGGGAGCCAATCAATGTACAACATCCAACGGAAGCTTGGCGCTTCTATTAACAGATCACAGGAGGCGCATCGCAAGCGAGCTTCAGTCCTAAAGCAGTATCAAAAAAGTTTTCCTAGAATACGCGTCATCAAACCGTGCGAGTGATTTTTTTGTTACTTTTACTGCCACAAAAATAAATTTTGCATGTAAACGTTTGGATTTAACTGCACAGAATCAATATAATGGATGGGGAAAGTAGTATTTGCAGTGTATCAACTGTAATACTGACTTTATTAATTCTTTGTTAGAAGTTCCTTTCTCAAGGACAAATGACATTGAAAGACATGCGATTATAAAACAAGGAAGACCTCTTCCCAATTTTTCTCTTATGCAAAAAAGACAAAGGCAAAAACAGAACATTCCAATCTGCATGGTATCAACATAACACGGTAGCATATTGAAGGCGAAGTTATTCTGCTGGCCTCATTTGCTACTAAGCTCGAATAAAAGTGTGTGATCTTCTGAAGGATACAGCAAGCAAGTATTGCGTCATTTTCTTGTAAGACTTCTGTCCACAGTGGGTAGATTTTTTATGTCCCAGCCACCTACAGCAAGTTTGCCTTTTGGGCAGGACACAGAAACTGAAGGAATGAGAGCAAGTCTAGCGACTTTGACAGAATAGTTTGTAGTGAGATTAGAGTACAGTAGATGGTGCCACCGTACAAGTATGATGTTGCACATAGAGGGATGAGAGAATTTCGGGGGGGCATAGGAAAGGATACCCATTTAACCAGTGGGTCCAGCTTGGGGGCCGTCACTTAACGTGCTCGTCCAATGCACGGCGAATATTCAGTGATTGTTAACAAATCACACCACCTCCCCAGGATCGAACCTGAAGACCTTGCATTGGTAGTCTGAATTGCTAACCACTCAGCCATTCGCCGCTTTTCTGAAGGATACAATGACATAAAAAACTTATATAGGGCAGTGGTTAGACTCACATCTAGTAAAGGTCATTTGAATTCTTATGGTCCATTTTTTGTGACTACTGACAAATTATCATTTTGGCCTCGCCAGGGTTTGAACCCACCGTCCGCCACTGATGCAATCACTTGGCCCTCAGTCAGTCTCCGGCAGCTGGAATGTACCTGGCTAAGGCAGCGGCCAGTGCGACATGAAGGCAGAGGGTGCTAAGAATCACCGGAGGACCGGACTAGGCTGCCATTTGATGCTGACCTTGGCTGCTTACAATGGACGCTCCCTATCTTCTGATTAAGGCTTCTTGATTGGAAGAGGAACTACAAAGGATCAAGTGGAACATCATTAGGCTAAGTGAGGTAAGGAGAAAAGGAGAAGATCTCATTGAACTGAAAAGTGGACATCTGTTCTACTATCGTGGGACAGATACTGGCAAAACTAGTGGTGTTGGATATATAATAAACAAGAAACTGAAGGATAAAGTTGTAGAAGTTGAAAGTTCCTCTGACAGAGCTGCACGATTCGTTATCTAACTCTCTAGAAGATACTAGGCCCAAAATATTTCAAGCTTATGCTCCCACCACAAGTCATCCTGAAGAAGAAATTGAAGAATTTTACAAGGAAATTTGGAATCTAAATAACAAAGGCAAACAGCACTTGAAGATCATTATTGGTGATTTCAATGCAAAAGTAGGGCAACAGCAACAGAATGAAACTTCGGTTGGTAAATTCGGTTACGGGAACAGAAATCAACGTGGAAATACTCTCGTAGAATTTGCAGAAGCAGAAAGGTTTTTCACCATGAACTCCTTTTTCAAGAAAAAGCCACACAGGACATGGAGACATCCGAATGGGACGGCAAGTGAAATTGATTTAATCATGTGTAACAAAAAATTCGTCATCGAAGACTGCAGTGTGCTAAACAAGTTCAACACAGGCAGTGACCATAGATTGGTGAGATGTAAGATGCACCTCAACATTAAACTCGAATGCGGCAAGCTCATAAGACAAACAAAATATGTATTGACCTTTGAACCAACCTTAAAAAACACCATAATACCTTCAAGTTGGAACTGAGGAACAGATTCTCTGCTTTAGAAGGCCTACCATCGGAAGAAGTGGATATTTCTGAAGTTAACAGAGAACTCACCAAGGCTGTTATGGAAACAGCAACAAAAATAGGTGGTACTAAGAACAAGTTGCATATGAAGGAAATTTCAGGAAAAACAAAAATGTTGATGCAGAAGGGAGATGAGGACAAATAAAGACATAACTTCCTACGTGGATTATTTAGAGCTATGCAAGACAGTGCGAAAAGGTATCACTGAAGACATAAGGAAATTCAATTGTGAACTAGTGAGGAAAGCAATTGAAAACAACCAGAGCCTGAAGATAGCAAAAGGACATCTCAGTAAGAGAAGAAAACAGATTATGGCTCTGAGAAAAGATGCTACTACTGTAACAAGAAATAGAAACAGAAATTTTGACAAGGGTGAAAGATTTCTTTTCAAAACTATGTGAAAGTGATGACATTTATTCCAGACATTACGACAGGTACCAGTGCCAAAGTTGCTCCAATCCTCCCTGAAGAAGTTACATATGTAATAGTAACTTCTGCAGGGTGGATTGAATTTACATATGCAAGAACATAAAACGGGGCAGAGCTCCAGGAGAAGATGGAATTACCATGAGCATTATACAAGAAGCAAGTGGAGAAATTGAAACTGCACTCGCCCAAGTTTTCACCAGATGTCTTAATGAAGGGAAGATTCCTGAG
The DNA here is from genome assembly GCA_039090855.1 of Macrothele yani. Lineage (NCBI taxonomy): Eukaryota > Metazoa > Arthropoda > Arachnida > Araneae > Macrothelidae > Macrothele > Macrothele yani. Next base: position 131,432,473 of record CM076998.1, on the reverse strand, counting down.
GATTGAAACAATGCAACAATGATCTTCCTCCATAAAAAAAGGTGACGTTGAGGATCTCGGGAACTACAGGCCCATCAGCCTCCTTTCAGTGGTTTATAAAATCTTCACCAAGGTTCTTTCACATTGCTTGAAGGTAACACTAGACTTGGCCCAACCAAGAGAACAAGCTGGATTCAGGAGTGGCTACAGCACTATAGATCATATCCATGTACTGAGAGAACTAATTGAAAGAACAACAAAATATGAACTCCCATTATGCATGGTTTTTATTGACTATGAAAAGGCCTTCGATTCCGCGAAACCATCTGCAGTAACAATGGCTTTGAAATCCTGCGGTACTGAAGATGCATACATTAGCATTATTAATAACATCTATGAAAATGCAAGTGCAAAGGTTCGGATATTTGAGGATACAGCACAAATAAGAATTGGAAAGGGAAGTGAGACATGGTGACACCATATCTCCCAAGCTCTTTAACGCCACATTGCAAAATGTCTTTCAATCATTGAACTGGGAAAACAAAGGGATAAAGATTAATGGAGATTACTTAACTCACCTTCGTTTTGCTGATGGCGTAGTCATCTTTGCAACTATCCCTTCAGAGCTGCAGAGTATGATCCAAGAACTTGCTGACAAGAGTAAAGAAGTGGGATTAAAAATTAACTTGCTGAAGACAATGCTTTACAAGAAACGAAGATTATCGATTGATGGAGAAAAGCTTGAGATAACCGATTCCTACATTTATCTTGGGCAGCAGATATCGAGTGAGGGTCACATTGATGAAGAAATTAATCGGTATATGAAACTTGGATGGAGAGCTTTTGGAAGAAACAGTACAATTTTTAAGAGCAGAATGCCAGTATGTCTTAAAAGAAAAGTGTTCAATCAATACATCCTGCCAGTGCTTACGTATGGAGCCGAAACATGGACCTTAACTAAAAAAGACATACAAAGACTGCAGACAACTCAAAGCAGCATGGAGAGATGCATGCTTGGTGTATGCAGGAAAGATAAGGAGAGGAACTTGTGGATAAGGAAAATGACAGGAGTGGACGACATCATGACCAGAGTGAAAACACTGAAATAGCAATGGGCTGGACATGTTGCCAGAAGAACGGACCACCGATGGACAATCGAAATTTTAGACTGAATTCTGATGGACAGGAAAAGACCCAGAAGAAGACCCCATGGGAGATGGAAGGATGAAATTCGGAAGTATGCTGGAGTGACGTGGAGGAGACAGGCCTAAGACACGGATTGATAATGGTTGACGATGATGACATAAACATAACAATATCTCATTGCAATCTGCGTAAACTACGAGAACATGATGTGCATTGTTTCAACGATCTGATGACTTCTTCCTGCACCGTCAAATTGCTGACTGCAGGGATAATTAGAGCTATCTCGAATAACATATTGAAGTGAAGGTGTTGCGAGAGCAGTCCTGCCAGGATCAGACGGGTCTTAACCCGCACATGATCGGCCAATCTTCACCGCCCCCTCACCATTGGCCGTACGTGCTAATGGTAGGAGATTCTAAAGTGCGACTGGCTGGGAGATTCATTCACCATCCCAGATCTTATGTTGACCACTTGTCCTTTATTGTGTCTAAGTTATTATAACATTCATATTAAAATCACAATTAAGGTCTCATGTTTCCGGGAGATAAATCCTTTATTTCCATGAGACCTTTTCCATGAGACCTTTTACAGAGATGAACGAAAAAGATGATAATGACACTGATAAAATGGGTATGTTACACTCCTTAAACATTGGGAAGGTGTAAGGTGAGGATTCTGGGCCTGAGTCCTCTCCCACTTCCTGTCTTCCACTTCTTTCTTCTACTGCTCTCATGAACTCTTCTTGCCTGGCTACAAACTCTGGTCATCTCGATGATCCCTTTCTCGCTTTAGGAAAGCCGAGCAGGATCGAGATGTTAGTCTTTACCAATTCTGGAACGAGGACTTTTCTTCTCGTTGAAAGAGAATTGCATTCTAGAATCGTGTGGGCCACGTCTACGGACTCGGCACCGCATCAGCACGCCCTTCCTTTAATAGCAAACCTGCTGAAATACTTCAGTGAGTTATTAATTATTAACGAGTGAAGACAATTGGGTTCAAATACGCCACTCTAAATTAAATACAAGTAAAAATTCAAAGATCCGTTACTGGGCGTAAAAACTATCTTAACAAAATGCAAGCTCTCACTTCCAACGGGAAGCTTCATCAGGCAGCAGAAAATATAAATAGATAAAACAGACAAACTTCGTGTATATCTTCCATATATGGAAAAATATACTCTATACGTGGTTGAGATATTAAAATAAAAGTTGATATAACACATCAAAATATTCTATTACTCACGTCAAATGTTATGGTCGTGAGCTCCGTGATGCACAGCTATGGAATGGTATATACAATGCAGTAACTCTGCTGCAATGTGAAAGATTGTTACTTACTTAGCACTCTTTCCATTGTTCACTGCCGTAAGTCAACAAAATGGCGCCGAGAATTTTGTGTAATCTTTGTTATCTGCATAGAAACTGCGAATGGCAGTTTTAAGATCTGCCATGATATAATTCTTAACAAATTTTGCCATATGCAGAACAATTTCTTCGTAGATGGTTGGTGATAAGTATGACTGCTTACCACTCCCAGGATTGCCAAATTCTTTAAGGTGACCCATCAGAAATGGGTCAAATTGAGCAATAAGCTCCATAATTGCTAAGAAATTACCATTATGCTTGGATCCAATGATCTCTTCTTGCCCTCTAAATGCCATGCCTCTCTCAGCAAGAAAGATTGGCACGGCTACAACACGGTGCAATACTTCTCACCAGTATTTTTTTTTCCTGCACTTTTTTTCACTCCCTGTTAACACGAGAAGATTCCCTGCATCGAAGATTATACCTCAACACAGAATCTATGTGGCCTTGGCTTTGTTGATGAGCTTTCATTTTTTCATCTGCTTTTTTCCATTCATTAAAGCCATCCTCTCTGGTAAACCTGTCACGTCGGCTAATCATCAAAGTACAGTAAAAGCAGTAAAGTGCGCCCTTCGAAGGGCTGTGATGTGCCATTTTCTCAAATGCTGCTCACCATTGTCATGCCTAGTGTGAAGCATGGAATTCTTGAAATAACAATTGCCTTCCTGCTGGTCTTCACCTTCTCCCTGATTGATAATGGCGTCGGAATTCTAAGCAGGAGTCGGAATCATTTTTATTTTGACATATCATAGCTGATTTTGACCAAAAGGACACATGTTTTTCTCTGACAGAAAGCCACATGGCTGGATTTCGATCACGTGATGGCTCTTCGCTGTCTATGTTTGAAGTACATGTGGCATCAGATGATCCATCACCTTCAATATCTTCATGTGATACGTTACTCTTATTTTCTGCAGATGTATTTGGGAGTACGGCTGGTTCTTCAAAAGGGACATCTGGTACTAGTTCTTCATCAATGGCTTCTGTGTTTTCAATTTTCGAACTAGACTCGGGGCAAGGCTTAACCTGACTATGGAGTTTAAGTTACCACTGCATAATATAGTTCCAGTTCAAAAGCAGTGTTCGAGCTTGAACTGGGACCTAAGAAAGCACATGGATATAGATGTTCTAAATATCGTACGCACGCACATTAAAAAAATGAAGATCCCAGTTTCGGTCGTGTTTCTAAAAATAACAAATATTCGCATTTTGGCGGCGTCATTGTCACTTCCGTTTTGCTTCAGAAAGGCTCAGTTAACACGGAGGATATCAACTGCGACTGGGAGGGAAGAATTGTTAGCCAAAGGCATTGAGATAATCTTGGCGGTCATTGTAATAGCTTGCTCCTTTATTCGTGGTTGCTGTTTTAAAATACTCATTCAGAAATCGTTTGTCTGCTGGTCGGCAAGGCTGCGAAGGTGTGGGGGCAGAGGGAAACATCGTGATGAAACGCGGGAAGTTTCCTTTTGTCTCTTTTTCAGTCACCCTTAGGGAGAAGGGTCCACAATCCACGGTGAACACCCGTTTCCCCTAATTCCAGTTTGCCCTAATCACGTTTACCCCAATCGCGCTTCCTCGAAATCGCTTTTACCCGAATTCCCATTTCCCCTAATTTCGTTTGCCCTGATCTTGTTTCCCCTAAATCTTGTTTCCCCTAATTCAAGTTTACCTTAAACACGTTTGTCTGTATCAAAGTTTCCCCTAAAAACGTTTCCTGTATCAAGTTTGCTCTAATTCTCCTTTACCTTGATTCGCGTTTTCCTAAATTTATGTTTTCCCTAATTAAGGTTTGTCCTGATTCTTGTTAAGCGAACCAAAAAGTTTCTTTAATCGTCAAAATTCAGGAAAAAAAAATCGTTGTGTAACATATAATTTTTTTTATCGTCAAATTCAGGAAAATATATGTATATTTAATCATCATCATCAACCATTATCAATGCACTGCTGGATGAAGATCTCACCAAGTTTCTTCCACAACGGTGTATCTTGACCCAGTCTCTTCCATGTCACTCCCGCATGCTTTCGAATTTCATTCACCCATCTCTCTTGTGGTGTTCTGGGTCTTTTTCTGTCCCTTGGAATCCAGTCTAGAATTTCGGTTGTCCATCGGTGGTCAGTTCCTCTGGCAACATGTCCATCCGATTGTCTTTTCAGGGATTTCACTCTGGTCGTGATATCCTCCTCTCTTGTCATTTTCTTTATCCATGAGTTACTCTTATCACCTCTCCTGGTTACACCAAGCATGCATCCTCCATGTTCTTTCAGTTATCCACAGTCTTTGTATGTCTTTTTTAGTTAAGGTCCACATCTTTGCTCCGTACGTAATCACTGGAAGGATGCATTGATTAAACACTTTTCTTTTTGAGACATAATGGCATATTGATCTTGAAAATTGTATTGTTTTTTTCCAAAAGCTCTCCATCCAAACAGGGCGCTCCAAGGGTGTTTGCCGCCCATTGTACGAGAATATTTTTGAATTATTATTCATTTTTACATGAAATAAATACCTTTAGCAGCACCATTTTCTATTTCCCGTAAATTTAAATTTTCATAAAACACGAGTCTCATATAAAACTAAAAGAAAAAAAAAATCTGTGAAGCACTAGTTCTGTTGACACTTTGAATAACCCAAGAAGTCAGCTTCCTCTCTGTCAATTTACACAAGTCCGCTTTACCGGTAAAAAAAAGTTTTGTCATGTACGATTATAGACATATTACAGCTTCTTGGAGGGGGCAATTACATATACACTGCTGGCCACCCAAAATGCAACACCAAGAACAGGCATGAAAGACGTAGCGGAAATCCGCTTTTTTCTGTTCCGTTTTTGGTGTTACTGATATTATTTCAAAAATGCAATAAAAATTTTATGGAGGGAAGGGGCATGCCTCCCTCTTGCTGAAAGCAAAATCGTAAGGACTTCGAACGACGTGATGGTTTGGCTGGGAATGACGTCACCTCTTCCAGGGACGGAAATTCTGCACGCCAAAGTATGCCAAAACAAAAGTAGTGCGCCATCTTGCTACAAAAGGCAGGTTTTGCGTCATTGGGCGCTAGAACCTCTGTGCCCCGTCGTCATCGTCGGTACTTCGGTATAGTAAATTCTCCGTGCGCACCCTTCCGCTTGACGCTGAGTAAGTCCATGCGGTGGGAAGAATGATTCAACGACTCCAAGTACTAGGAATTTTACGTAGTTACTATGGAAATCATCAACTGAAAACATCGAGTATGCTATAAAAATCGTCGGTCCGCTACGAACGACGGAAAACGTCGAGTATGCAACGGAAATCGAAAATCTCAGTGAAATAACGTTATTAAACATCTGTGTAAAGTTTATTTTTGCGTTTTCAAGATTCTAACACTTGTTAAATATTTTCGGGAATGTTTCTTGGGTGTTGAGAACGTCACGCCGGTTTCTGTTTTTTCATATGAAATTTTTTCGACCAAGTCACCCCCACCCCCGTTTTTTTGTTTTCTTATCATATTCCTCGTTTTTAATATCTTCGGTAATAGTGAATAGGAGCGACTTTGTTTTTTTTTTTTAAAGAATTTTTTCTAACGAAATTCATGTTACCCTATTTCTAATACATACTTCTTCAAGAGGAATCGTTTTCACCCCTTTCCCTTTTACTAAACGAAATTACATTTCCAGATCAGTATTTAATCCGTCTGTGGTGGAATCCGTGCCATTTCCGTGTCCCGTAAAATTGTTTCACGGCAGAGTGAGCAACCCTGTATCGATTTTTCATTTTCCATAAAATTCGTGTTTTTCCACTTCTTAGTTACTTCTAGTACATACATGATATTATTTCGTAGATTCGCGGAATTCCGCTTTTTCTGTCATCATTTGGTTCATACTCGAGATCGATGTAAAACTGAAAAGAAGCTGTTTTTTGGGGGAAGGGAGGGGTCTTTTCCATCTGGGGACGGTATTTCATCTTTCAAAACTTTCGAAAACGGAAGTTAAACGGAGTGAAGATTCCCCCCATAATCCTAATTTATTTTTCTCGCGATGTTTCTTCTGCCCAGTATTGTTATTAAATTTAATTTTAATGTATAAATATTTGTATTTTAGCTTGAAAAACGGGGAAATGTCCGAAAATGGAAATTGGATGGAACAAAGATTTCGCCGTCAATCGTAATCCCCGCTCGCGCGACGTTCCTTCTACCCTGTGTTGTTGTTAAATGTCAGTATTTTATACTTTGGATGCAGTGATGTGCCCCAGTTTAATATTTACATAAATGAATTTCAGTGAATCCCAAAACATGCACTTTTTAAGTTAAACAAATTCAGTGCCCTCTCAAAAATAATGAAGGCATTATTGAGTTGTTTTCCTGGCTCTCAGGTGGAAAATTCTTTTAGTATGATCGGGGATGTACATGATAAAGAATCCAGCAACATGAAAATTGAAACATTTTTATCTGTTCAAACCATGAAATATAAGCTACTGAATCAGGATAAGTCAGCCTTGGAATTTTTAAAGTAATATGCATATGACCTCATCAGCAATTTTTACCCTTACATTATATTGTACTATATATTTTTCTTGAAACAAAATACATACATTAAACCTATGTAGTTGGCAGGCATGTGACCAATACCTAAATGTAGTCATGGTTGTATGCATTAGAGAGTGAAATGCAATATTCAACACTTTGTCACCCCCCCCCACCTGTGGAAGTTCAGCTTTTCCTATCACTGCCCACTTTCATGCCTGCAAGAAGGAAGCATCCGATTGGCCTGAAATTCGCAGCATGCGTCGCCCGCGAGAGGACATGCAAACAACTAGCATTGCAGGGCATGTGCGCCCGGCATGCCACCGAGAAGCACTATAAGAAGGGTGCACAGAAGGCAGGGTGTAAGTACTGGAAGTGTGTTGTGCTGCCAGATCTGTGCGTGGGAAGCTTCCTGATGCCTCGTCGCAGAATACGGCAGTCATTCCAGCACGTTTCAGAGTTTGACAGAGGACGAACAGTGGCTTATCACGACAGCGGTTTATTGTACCGAGACATCGGCGCCCGTGTGGGACGACATCTAGCCACAGTGAGGTGAGTATGGATTCGGTGGGTGCAGGAGGGACGAACAGACCGACGTGAGCAATTGCCGCAGCCGCGGCACACCACCGAACGAGAGGACCGGCATGTTGTGCGGCGGGCATTGACGGCTCACACCGCCACATCACGAACGTTAGCGCAGGAATTAGGGTGTGTTGCGCAACAGCCTGTGTCAGCACATACCGTTCGACGTCGTCTGCAGGAGCGGGGACTTGTCGCACGGCGCCCATTGCTCCGATTACCAGTGACGTTACACCACCGGCGAGTGTGGTGGCAGTGAGCCGTTGAACGCCGCACCTGAACTACGGAATGGCACGACATTGTCTTCTCCGACGAATCCCGCTTCTGCCTGCAACACTACGATGGTCGGATCCGCGTGTGGCGGCACCGCGGCAAGAGACTGTATGACGCCTGCGTTATGCTTCGTCATACCGGTGCGTCACCTGGCGTTATGGTTTGGAGCGCAATTGGATATGACACACGCACCTCTCTGGTACACATCGCCAGTACACTCAACAGCCACCACACCTCTCTGGTACACATCGCCAGTACACTCAACAGCCACCGCACCATCTCCGACGTTTTGGAGCCTGTAGTCCTCCCTTACCTACAGGACCTGCCAGCGGCCACGTTTCAACAGGACAATTCGCGCCCGCACGTGGCATGCGTCGTTCAACAATTCTTCACGGCCCACCAGGTGTCACTGCCGCTGTGGCCCGCCGGTTCTCCCGATATGTCGCCTATCGAACACGTCTGGTCGCTGATCGGCAACTGAGTGGCCCGGCAAGCACCACCCGCGGCTACGCCTGATGAACTGTGGCAACATGTGGAAGCAACCTGGACCGACATATCCCAAGCCCACATCCAAAGCCTATTTCGTTTGATACCGTGGCGTGTAGCGGGCGTTATTGCCAGCCATGGGGGCCACACGAACTGTTAATGTCTGCGTGTTTCGCAAGTCGCACGGACCTGTAAGCTCAATCGTTTCATCTTTGTATCTGTTGTTATGTGTCTAGTAAATCTGGCTTTGCTATCTCGTGTCTTTTTTGGTGTTGCATTTTGGGTGGCCAGCAGTGTATATACTAGATCAGGGCCGGTTGAACCATTAGGCAAACTAGGCGGCTGCCTAGGGCGCCGAAATTTAGGGGCGCCAAGATTTAGAGTTGATAAAATAAAATTAGTTAATAAATGAGACAAAAATTAAAAAAAACAACTACTTTATTTTCTGTTGCCCTTTCAATATTCTATATAACTTGCGAATTCTTATATTCCTTGAGTAAGTGAAAAACTGAGACCTACGCTTATAGATTAGGTAAGTCAGCGTGCTGTAAATGAGGTGCCGATGAGAAAGTACGCCTCTGTTGAAAAATTGCCATCAATGCAGCAGGCAAATCATGCGACACCTGAAGTTGGCAATGGATTCTATATTAATCAGTCTTTCGATCGAAACATCAAGACCGCTTCTTCTATCACAAATAGTAGCAATGCTCAACGCCAAAAAAATTGTTGTTGTGGTTTTAACGACCACCGTGAGCAATACGGTGGGCTATAATAAGCAGTCACCCGTCCCTAATTTAGGGCCACTGGTTCCAGGGAAGAGAGAGAGCCAGTGCTGTAAGACAAACACAACAGACCCATCTCAGACAAAAGGTCCGAAGCTAGAGCTTAGACCACTGTGCCACCCAGCTTGCCTAAAAAGTAGAAACTGTCACACTCAGACTATTTTCTAATGATAACAGGAGCAAGAGTAAGAGAGGCCATACTACTATATTCATTTCCCTGGCAATCTTGTTCCATTTTTTTCTTTCTATTTTTTTTTTTTTTTTTTTTTTTGATGGGGGTTCGGGGAAAGAAATTTGTTGGGTTAGCTATGTTACCGATCGAACAAGAAATTGCCCGTGAAGGCACGTGCTCGTAATTTTGCGAACAATAAAGAACGCAAAATGAAATTTTACATTAGTTTTAATGTATATTGAAAGTAATTAAATAGATATAGATTCCATTAGTTTCTTTCTATTTACTGCATTTTTGCATCTTGAAATTACTATTGAATAAATCCAATATATTTAGCCACACAAAGAATAACATAAAGTTTGGGGGCGCAAGGATGATGGCCAGCCTAGGGTGTCAAGCGCACTAGCACCGGCCTTGTACTAGATGCGGCCACGGCTTCGCTCGCGGTGAAGATGTGACTGAAAAACAGGGCTATGATAACATGTGTAATCCGATCCATCCATAAGAACTGTAGTTGAATTTCATAGCAACCGGTGGAGGAAATTGGCCTAAAGATTAAGTGGTCGGCAGTTAGTTTTTCAAATGAACGAAAATTATAATTTTTACATAAATTCAAGTACATAATTTTTATTTTATTTTTTTAAATTAATTCATAATGTGCATATATAACAACATTCTTTGTATCGTTTCCAGTCGTTATGAAAATAAATTGATTGTCTGAACTGCCGGTTCTCGAGAAGCCGACGTACAACTGTCCGTGCGAGAAACATTCTGCCGGCATATGCTAACGCAGGAAATCTGTCGGGGGGGGGGGGGGAGATGCCGAAAATAAAAATATAAAATATGAAGAATTTCTGTTTAAAAGCACATGCCCGGAGAGAATTTCTTGAGCTGTACTGTGTAAAAGCCGAGAATCTCCCAATTTTTACATGAAATAAAAAAAAATGCAAATTCTTATATTTTAGGTATTAAGCCCCCTCCCCCTCCTAGGCTTTCTACGTTAGAACATGCCCGCAAATAATTTGTTGACTTGTGTGTAAGCGCCGAAAATCTCCCGATTGGGTTACAAACTCTTAACATTTTATTTTTTCAGTATTAAGCCCCCCCCTCCTCCCCTGACAGGTTTCCTGCATTTGCACGTGTCCTCAGACAGATAATAATTTGTAGAGTTGTAGTTTGCAAACGTTGAAAATCTCCGGATTGGACCAGAAATTCTTTATATTTTATATTATTGGTATACCCCTCTGCTTCCGGACATACTTCTTGCGTTTGCAGAGAATTTATTGAGCTGTAGTTTTTAAACCGTGAAATTCTTCTGTTGAGTTGTAGATTATAAATTTTTCTATGAAGAATTACATTAAATATAGTAGTTAAGAAAATATGACATTACGGAAACTTTGTGATTCAGATAACCAACCTCTGGGGACGCGGCCACGAAGCGGTCGAAAATGCAGTTTTTATACGGACCCTTAACATTTTTGTGACCAGTTCTACACCCAATGAGTGATGGTGGTAAGTGGGAAAACATTCATGCCGGACAGACTGACATATACTATTAAGATGGAACTGAATTCGCGAAAGGCATTTCCACTGCTCACGCTTAGTCTCGTACGGAGGAGTTCAAGTTGCTTCTTGGACTTGAGGAGTCGTGTTTTTCAACTGGGAGAGACTAGAAAAACTCGCAACATTTGGAAGTGAACTCTTTTTCTCAACTTCTCGAGACGGCGAATTCCATTGATTCCAGAAACAGTTCTCTGATGCTAGCGGGATTTTTCACTTAACAACAGGAGTTGCATTAACCAGAAAGCAGTTTAAGAAACTCCAAATTATTTTGGATGGCTTGTGGGACAGCATCCAGGAATTGTTAATGGGTTCAGAATTCCAGAAAATCGTACTCGGAGAATCCCGAAAGTTTCAAAATACATCGATTGAGGAGTGTGAACTTAGACACAATTTAATTGAATGTTTAAAAAATTTATTCGGGGAGAGCATCCTGAAGGTATGTAGATGTCGCGAATGCATTTCTGAAGTACTTCCACCTATTCAGATGCATCCTCCATGCCTAACCACTGAGTGCAACAGGAAAGCGATTTCAAGTTTCGAAAACGCTGTGGCCTTGTTGAATCCTAAGGAAGTAGCTCAAGCTTCAGTGAACACATGTGGAAAAGTGAAGATTTCAGAAGAGTTCCTCTCTATAATCAGGGTAAAAGAACTACTTGGAGAAGTAATGATTTCGGTTATATAAATTCAGAAATGAATGTAGTTTTTTTTTTTTTTTTAAATGGGCAAAGTAGAAGGTGAGTTTGTGAATATTTATTATTTATTGAAATATTAAGCGTAAATATTTTTTAGTTTTAAGGCATAAATTTAAAGAGTAATTATTATTTTTTAAAATTAAATTTTAAGTGAAATTATTATTTTTTTTGAAATGAGTCAAAAATATTGAGCTTTCAAGATTTTTAAAGTAAAAGTAAGAATTTGAACTTCTTTTTTGAAATGCGTAAAACAGTAACAGAATGAATGCAATTGTTTTAATGGGGAACTAGTGCTTTTTTTTTTTTTTTTGCTAGACTTTTCTTAATGATATTTGGGAATTGTTATTGGAAAGGGGCCTGATGTTTTCCATTAGGCAACCAATCGGGGAGGAATTCCGACTGGTCTGAGAGCAATGCTTTACAGTATTGAGTCGAAACCAGAGTACACGGACTTAATTTCAGGGAGTTTGAAATGTTTCAAACTGACTCGCTTTATTCTTTGAGTTGAAAAGAAGAAGCGCTCTAACTGAAAACCCCCTAGCCTGGAAAAACTAAACAGTCTGTGTTTCATAAAAATTTCTTTCCTTACACATTTTTAGTACATCCATGTTCAACCTCATCTATTTTCAACTTTCAGGAACTTGCTGTGACTGTTTTTACTGCATTCTATTTTCTACCTGATTTGTTTTCAACTTTTTCAAAAACGATCTTCAACAGATTTTTACTCGTTTCGAAACAGGCTTTTTATTCATGCTAGTTTTCCCATGTTATTCTATGGGAATTTCCCTGCTTTTAGTGAAACGTGTTTCATCAAAACCACCCCTAAGAAAAAATGAAGTGTTCCATTTTTAACCCTAGGAAAGAATGAACTTTTCCGAAAATGAATACATTTAAAAAAAGAGAGAAAAAATCAATTCAAAAGAATGATACTTTATGAAAAATAGATTAAGAAAAGAAGTTTTAAGTTACACAGGGAAAAACAAGAAAGGAAAGAAGAAATGAAGTAGAAAAAGAATAAAGTTTGCATGAGGAAATACAGAATTTGATGCGAAAAGAGCCACTTAATGCTTTGAATAGGGTAAACTTGTTTCAGTAAAAAAAATTCTTATTCTTATGATTTCCTTAAGAAAACTGACATTTTCAGCAAATTTATGCTTTCCTGTGAAAGTTTTTCTCAAAGGACTCCATTAAGTTGATCTCAAGTCTTTGAAGTGAATGATAAGAAAAATAACATGTCTATGTGTTATGAGAAAATGAAAGAATTTCCTTAAGACAGTGTGAAGTGAATTCAACATGAAGCAGTAGTAAGATATTTTACTATCATAATATGTACATACATTTTGAGACCAATATCTTCTAAAGTTAGAGGGGGAAATATATGAATATAAAAAAAATATCCTTAGATTTACAAATAGAGTATTTGAAGCAGAAAGAGGGATGGAATGCTTTGAATAGGAATTTCTTGTTTCAGTGAAGGAATTCTTATTCTGGAATTTTTTTTTAAAGAGAAACTATCATTTTCAGGAAATTTCTGGGGGAGTCGAACTTGGTCATTTAACAAAATTCTTAGATATATAGGAATTTGAAGAAAGTTTATGGAATGACACATGAGGAGAAAGAAATGGTTAACATTCAAGCTTCATCATATTTTTTTTTTTTTTTTTGGTTCCTCATACAATCTGAGGAAATTTTTTTTACATTTCTGTGAGAACTAGTTTTTTTCAAAATCAACCCTTTAGAAGTTTATAAGATAGAAAAAATATTGACTAAGGGAATCTTAAGTAATACAAATTCTGACTTGAAGCACTTTTAAGTAAGAAAATATTTGTCTGAAGTAATTTTTCAATGTTTAAGCATTGACATCTGACTATTCATCCGTCCGAAATTGAATCCTGGGGAGGCTTGAGTTATGAGCTTTTGAATTACGACACTAGCTTTCTACCTTCCTTGGAAACAGTGGACTAAATCAGTGTCTGCTTACTTCCCTTCTAGTGGTTCATGACAGATCTCTTAAAGGGTGAATGAACGGCAAAGTTCAAATGCTCTGTCTCATTGAGTCACCAGTTTTAGATTTTTGTCATATTAGACAGTTTAAGTTCGCTCAGAAAACTGCTTTTGCAAGCATGAGTTTGCATTCAAAGTTCAAAACCATAATTTAGTTTAATCTCCCAAGCAAAGTGATTTCATGCCATATGAGGTTTTCCGCAAGCAGTAGAAGTGTGAAAAAAGTCGCAGGAGATAGTCAGTTTCTGACAGAAACAGGGGGGATTTCAAAGTTAATTTCTTTGGGAAAGCTCACACACTGGAGGGAGCCTAAAAACACCCTTCTTTCATGTTTTAATGTAAACCTCGAGGAATTAGTATCTAACTATGAAAAGGAAGTTCTAAAGATTTAGGGGCATTTACACTAAAATCCGGGATGTAAGGTCAGGTGATGCGTAACATCACAGCCTCTCCTTGACAAATGTCAACCCCGCCTTCTCGTGGTGCATCCTGTTCCCACTAAAGGGGCTCTGACGACCGCCAATAGCGGTATAACTATACCATCGGGATCAGAGGAAATTCTATCCCACACTCACCAACCCGCTTGGCCAGCGTGGTGAGTTATGGCCAAACCCCTCCAAAATGACTCCACAACTTAAATCTTGGCCCTCAGTCTCCGGCAGCTGGAATGTACCTGGCCAAGGCAGCGGCCAGTGCGACATGAAGGCAGAGGGTGCTAAGAATCCCCGGAGGACCGGACTAGGCTGCCATCTGATGCTGACCTTGGCAACGTACAATGGACGCTCCCTATCTTCTGATTCAAGGCTTCTTGAATTGGAAGAGGAACTACAAAGGATCAAGTGGGACATCGTGGGGCTAAGTGAGGTAAGGAGAAAAGGAGAAGATCTCATCGAACTGAAAAGTGGACATCTCTTCTACTATCGTGGGACAGATACTGGCAGAACTAGTGGTGTTGGATTTATAATAAACAAGAAACTGAAGGATAAAGTTGTAGAAGTTGAAAGTTCCTCTGACAGAGCTGCATGGCTTGTTATCCAACTCTCGAAAAGATACCAGGCTCAGATTATTCAAACTTATGCACCCACCACAAGTCATCCTGAAGAAGAAATTGAAGAATTTTATGAGGAAATTTGTCATCTAAATAATAAAGGTAAGCAGCACTTGAAAATAATTATGGGAGATTTCAATGCAAAAATAGGGCAACGGCAACAGAATGAAACTTCAGTTGGTAAATTCGGTCACGGCAACAGAAACCAGCGTGGAAATACTCTCGTAGAGTTTGCAGAGGCAGAAGGGTTTTTCATCTTGAACTCCTTTTTCAAGAAAAAGCCACACAGGAAATGGACATGGAGACATCCAAATGGGACGACAAGTGAAATTGATTTTATTATGTGTAACAAAAAATTCGTCATAGAAGACTGCAGTGTGCTAAACAAGTTCAACACAGGCAGTGACCATAGATTGGTGAGATGTAAGATGCACCTCAACACTAAACTTGAACGTGGCAAGCTCATAAGACAAACAAAATCTATTGACATAACCAACCTTAAAAAACACCATAATACCTTCAAGTTGGAACTGAAGAACAGGTTCTCTGCTTTAGAAGGCCTAACATCGGAAGAAGTGGACATCTCTGAAGTTAACAGAAAAGTAACCAAAGCTCTTATGGAAACAGCAACAAAATTAGCTGCGTCTAAGAACAAGTTGCATGTAAATAAATTATCAGGAAAAACGAAAATGTTGATGCAAAAAAGAAGAGAGATGAGGACAACTAAAGAAGATGTGACTTCCAAAGTGGAATATATAGAGCTATGCAAGACAGTACGGAAAAGTATCACTGAAGACGTAAGAAAATTCAACTGTGAACTAGTGAGGAAAGCAATTGAAAACAACCAAAGCCTAAAGATAGCAAAGGGACATCTCAGTAAGGGAAGAAAACAGATTATGGCACTGAGAAAAGAAGATGGTTCTGTAACAAGAAATAGAGGCGAAATTTTGACAAGAGTGAAAGATTTCTATTCCAAATTATATGAAAGGGATGATACATGCACTCCAGACATCATGAAAGATACCAGTACCAGAGTTCCTCCAGTCCTTCCAGCAGAAGTTGCACATGCAATCAAGAACATGAAGCGGGGGAAAGCTCCAGGAGAAGATGGAATTACTGTAGACATCATACAAGAAGCAAGTGGAGAAATCGAAACAGTACTCGCCCAAATTTTCACTCAATGCCTTAATGAAGGAAAGATTCCTGAGGATTGGAACACCGCTACAATGATCCTGCTACATAAGAAAGGTGACATTGAGGATCTCGGAAACTACAGACCTATCAGCCTCCTATCAGTAGTTTATAAAATCTTCACTAAAGTTCTTTCACACCGCTTGAAGGTAACACTGGACATGGCTCAACCGAGAGAACAAGCTGGATTCAGGAGTGGCTACAGCACAATAGATCATATCCATGTGCTGAGAGAACTAATTGAAAGAGCGAGGGAATATGAACTTCCATTGTGCATGGCTTTTATCGATTATGAAAAAGCCTTTGATTCGGTGAAACCATCAGCAGTTACAATGGCTCTGAAAACCTGCGGTATTGAAGATGCATACATTAATATTATTAATAACATCTATGAAAATGCAAGTGCAAAGATTAGGCTGTTTGAAAATACAACACACATAAAAATTGGAAAGGGAGTGAGACAAGGTGACACCATATCTCCGAAGCTCTTTAATGCCACATTGGAGGGTGTTTTTCAGTCACTGAGCTGGGAAAACAAGGGGATAAAGATTAATGGAGATTATCTAACCCACCTTCGTTTTGCTGATGATAGTCATTTTTGCAACTAGCCCATCAGAGCTGCAGAGTATGATCCAGGAACTTGCTGACAAGAGTAAAGAAGTGGGGTTAAAAATGAACTTTCAGAAGACAAAAGTGATGTTCAATGCTTTTACAAGAAATGAAGATTTATCGATTGATGGAGAAAAGCTTGAGATAACAGATACGTACGTTTATCTTGGACAGCAGATATCAAGTGAGGGTCACATTGATGAAGAAATTAATCGGCGTACAAAACTTGCCTGGAGAGCTTTTGGAAGAAACGGCATAATTTTCAAGAGCAATATGCCATTATGTCTTAAAAGAAAAGTGTTTGATCAATGCATCCTTCCAGTGCTTACGTATGGTGCAGAGACGTGGACCTTAACTAAAAGAGACATACAAAGGCTGCAGACAACTCAAAGAAGCATGGAGAGGTGCATACTTGGTGTAACCAGGAGAGATAAGAAGAGCAACTCGTGGATCCGAAAAATGACAAGAGTGGAAGACATCATGATCAGAGTTAAATCCCTGAAATGGCAATGGGCTGAACATACTGCCAGAAGGACAGATCATCGATGGACAGCCGAAATTTTAGATTGGATCCCAAGGGACAGGAAAAGACCCAGAAGAAGACCACATGGGAGATGGGTGGATGAAATTCGAAAGTATGCAGGGATGACATGGAGGAGACTGGCACAAGACAGACCGTTGTGGAGGAAACTTGGGGAGACCTTCGTCCAGCAGTGGATTGATAATGGTTGACAATGATGATGATGATGACACTAAAATCCTACATGACTTTATTTGAAACATGGAAGAATCGGCCTTATAGACTAAAATACATCAGAAGATTTTTGATACATTTCTGTTCAAAAGTAAAGTCGAATGTGAAAATAAGAGTAATTAAATCGATAGGAAAAGATTGATGGTTTGAATCAGGAAAAAAAAACAAGAAAAAAACTAAAAAAAAAGTTTCATAAAAATAAACCTAAGTTTGAAGAATCATACAATACTGAACAGAAGGAAAAATATAATAAGTACTCTAAGGGGAATACGATATTTTCACTATGGGAGTTTGGAAACAACTGCTTTTCTGAAGAATTAGTAAAACGTGAAAAAAAAAAATGTTTAGAGTAAGTATAGACTTAGTCGCTATGTCTCCAAAATGAAAGCTTTTTCTGCTGAGACGAATAAAAAATATGATAATGAAAACCAAATTAAAACGAAAGAAAAGGTCAATGAAACTAAACTTCTAAAGATAAAATGCATCAGGCACAGAGGTTAAAAATGAAGGGATAAGCACGGGAGAACTGGACGTTACGTGAATGAAATATATGCAAAGTTTTGAAACATCTCAAGTTAAAGTGAACTAAATGAGCAAAAGGAATGAGATTAGGGGAGTTCTTACTGACTTTGATGAGGTGAGTAAACAATAAAAATTTAGTTATACATGAAACAAGGTAAAAAAATAGCTCGTTTAAGAATATGATTTTTGGTGAAAGTATGAAATTTTAGTTGAAATGTCATGATCAGCATTTCGAAAAGTAATAGATTGAGTCGATGTGTAGGGAAAAGAAGTAAGTATTTCTTTATTTTCGCTATGGGGGTGGTGAGTTAGTAAAACGTTAAAAAATAATGTTTAGTGGAACAACGGAATTATTCGCTTTGCCTCCAGAATGAATGTTTTTTTCGGACGAGACAGAAAATTATACTGAAAATATGTTCCAAAGAATACAAATTTTATCGTAAGAAAAAAGGTTTTAGATTGCATGTCTTGACAATAAATGCTTTCCTGTGGGGACAGTCCACGAAAAAGTATAGCAAACTAGGAAAGAATATAAAAATGCATATTTGACATACATGCAAGCTTTGAGGAATACTTTAAAGCAAGTTGGAAAATATGATATATAAGGAAATAAAAACCTGATGATTTGCTACATCTAAAATAATCGTTTTGCTGAAATGAAATGAAAAAAAAATAGTCTAAATAAAAGGAGTCATACGTTTGGCCAAGTAAAAAATAAATTACTGACATATTGAAAAGTTTTACGAAATTTCGTAAAAAATAAAGTAAAATTGCGAAATTGGGAAGCTATAATGATATGCGAAATAAAGTAAGAAAATATTGTTTCATCAGAATTTTAACTGTGAAAGACCTGTAGAGTTCTTGAACACACGAAAAAATTACGAGAAAATAATATTGCAAAGGCAAAAGACTCAGAATTAGCATGAAGTCATTTCACAAAAAAATTGACAAAGTCCAATAATTACTGCGAACAGGAACGAAATCGTTTCTAAAGAAGCATTTCCTCATCTCATGATCTGGAATAGAATTGAATAAAGGAAAAAGAAAAGTTCCCCAGAAACAGATATCAAGTCGTTAAGAAGCGTATGTTGGTTTAAATCTGGAAAAAAAAAAAAAAAAAAGATACTGTTACGAACGAATGTTGTGTATAGCTAGCTGCTATAGATCTGTATATTTCTTGCACAAACATGAAACAGCTATATAGAAAACCAGATTAAGACATACAATAAAGGCAAGTAAGAAAAGTTGTTTGCATAAAAAACAGAAATAATAATGAAGAAACGTTTGCTTGTTTGAATCAGAAAAAATAAAGCCTGGAAAAAGTAGTTGATAGTTTGAAAAGTTAGAAAATAAAATAATGTTGGTACATCAAGAAGTTTAACGAGTACGTAAGCATTTAGAAAAAAGATTAAGAAAATGCGTTAAAAGGTACATTTCATTGAATAATCATGAAGAAATAAAAAAAAAAACATTTTGTGATATTGTGCATTTTTTGTGTATGTACCTGCTTCCACTGAATCCAAAAATAAGATTTCCCCTCACTCTGAATACAAGTTGCAATAAGTGGTTCATTGTGTATATTACTCCATCCATCTTCAATCAGGGTGACCTGTTTGCCTTCGATAAGTGTCTTGGTTCTATTTGTGACTTCTGCTGACACTATATCTAAAAGTTCTCGTGCTAATGCTTTACAACTTGGCGGTCTTATATCCTGGGCGCAGAGCTGAATCTAATTCTTTGAAGGTTTGATGTTCTATTGCAGTGAAGGCAATATTGCAGGTGTAAAAAAATTTGGCAACCAGTATATTCAAATTTTCTGCAGTTCTGTCACTTGTTTTTAAAATATGGGAATCTAAACACTGCTGAGTTTTTCTCTTTTTTGGTGGCACCACAAATCCACTTTTCATTTCCTTCTAGGAGTTCAAGGTTAGATGAATCCCGATCTCCAGTTTCTGCATTACTTACAATTCTATCATTACATACCTTTTCAGCTTCGCAATATAAAATGTGTTTTCTCAATCTGTCTGCTTTTCGAAATTGAACATTTCCACAGTATTTACATTTGGCATATTTACTATTACTTCCAGATTTTCCCTCATTCTGTACCTTAAGAAAATGTTGCCACACACTATCTGATGGTTTACCGCCTTTGTGCATTTTCAGTTTAAAATTTAATTCAGATTTTTTTACTAAAACAAAAACACTTCTTTCTTCAGGTTTTTTAGGCACCTGAAAACCAGTCTCCCCAAATCAAAATAAAGAAGTCTGTCTCCTGAAATGTAATGAAATATTTATATTTCAGTGAAATGCTGGTACAGTAGTACTTTTTTTTTACACGCACAGGATAATCACATATTTATTAATTATTATTACTGTACATAATTTCACATGCAAAATTTTTTTAGTAAAAAAACTAAAAAACTTTGTTTTGTTAGTCTGTTAGTATAGTTCTAGGAAAATCTACTGGTTTTTATGTGATATTTTTCATATTTTGACAGCTCTAAGTTTTTTAGACACCTTTGGACAGTTTTAGACGGTAAAAACCACATGTCCGGTCCAAAACCAGTTTCGGACGTCCAAAATCCCAATTACATTTTGCATGAGTGATGCAAATGTAAAAATACAGAAATATAGGTATCAAGATGAAAATGTACTCCAATACGGAGTGTGGTTACCCCGAACAGCAATACAGGCCCGACAGCGATGTTCCATCCTATTAATTATGGTGTCAAGCAGTTCCGTGGGTAGCTGCATCCATTGCTCGAGCAAAGCAGTACATATCCCCTGCAATGATCGGGGAGGGGGTTGGAGGCCAGCAACATGCCTCTGAGAGCATTTCATACAAATCAATTTGATTCAGATTGGGAGAGTGTGCTGGCCACTCCTTATGGACTATAGTCTCCTGTTCCAGGTACTGGTGTACGAGGCGAGTTGCGTGAGGGCGGGCGTTATCCGCCTGCAGTACAAATGTATCGCCAATTGCGGCCGCATATGGACGAACAATTGGGTCCACGATATCCTCTCTATACCTCTGAGCATTCAGGTTTCCATGTGGCAACACATGGAGGTCGGTACGGCCGACTAACAATACGTCTGCCCACACCAGAACATTAGCACTATCATAGGAGTCCCTTTCCTGGATATTAGAGGGAAGATAGTGAATACCAGCCTCTCTCCAGATGTAGACTCGGCGAGAATCACTCTGTAAACAGTATCGCGACTTTTCAGGGAAAAGAACGGACCTCCACTGATTTTGAGTCCAGTTCATATGCATTCATGCCCAATTGAAACGTTCCCTCCTGTGGGAGGGGGCACGCATAATACTGGACGTCAAGCATACAGTCCTTCATGTAACCTTCTGCGTACCTTTGAAGCTAATACCATCCGTCTGGTGGCTGCCGCGAGCACAGATCTGAGATGAGTCGGTGTAGCCGTGTTGTGCCGAAAGCCACAAATACTGGTCATCCGTGGAGGTCGTCGCACTTGGCGCCTATCTTTGCTGTATCTTCGGGAAGCTACACCCATAGCTTGGAACTGCTGCCACATCCTGCTGACCACACAACGATCTACATTGAGCCATCTTGCGACGTCCTGCCATTACCCTGCTTCAAATCGGTCTATCGCTCTGTAGCGTAACTCCTCTGGTAAATGATGTCTCAAAGCCATGTTAACGAAATCGCTATTGCAAAATCTTGTCATTCACCGCCGCATATGAATTAGTGACTCCCTCCGAAAAGGTGGTTTTAAGCTCTTTCAAATTTGCAGGGGTGTGCCGAGCGCACTTGCCACCCCCACCCCTTCCCTAACAAGTGAAAAAATTTCGAACTTTTATTCTTCGTTTTAAAAAGTGTATGAAGTAAATACTTTCAGGAACATCATTTTCTGTTACCCTTAAACTTAGTTTTTATAAAATACAAATGCTTCATACAAATATATATAAAAACAAAACAAAAAAAACCTTTGGTTTCATAAACTTGACCGTAAAATCTTCCATTCTTTAGATTTACAGATGCCCGCTTTGCAGATAAACACTTCAGAACATGTCCCACGTGATATAAAAATTTTGTTTTTTAATATTTCATTTTCAATAAGAAATTTAGTCATTTCCATGATTTTCGGGCCAAAGACAAAGCGGAAAGCTGGCTACAAAATTTTTAAGGTGCCGTATAAAAATTGCGTTCTTGACTGCTCGTCTTAGCGGTTGGCAATCTGACTCACATAAAGTTTCTGTAATTTTGTATTTTCTTAATTGCATTATTTAATGTAATTCTTTATAAAAATGTTTATAACCTACAACTCGACAAAAGAATTTCAGGATTTATAAACTACAGCTCAACATATTATTTGTGAGCATCCACTGCCGGGGGAACCCTGTGTGTGTAAGAGGCTTTATGCCAAACATATAAATAATTTCTAGCCGAATAGGTATTAAGCCCCCCCCCCAAACACACACACACTGCATCAACTCTGTGTGTGTGTCGGGGTGGGGGCTTAATACCGAAAATATAAACAGTTTCTTGTCCGATTGGGAGATTTTCAGCATTTACAAACTACACCTCAACAAATTCTCTGTGGGCATGTGCTAACATAGGAAATTTTGCAGGTGAGGGGGGGGGGAGGGGAGGCGCTTAATACCAAAAACATAAAGAATTTCTGGTCCGATCGGGAGATTTCCAGCATTTGCAAATTGCAACTCAACAAATTCTCTGAGGGCATGTGCTCCCGCAGGAAACCAGTCAAAATGGAGGGCGGGGGATTTAATGTCAAATATAAAAAAAATAAAGCCGCAGATTTTTAGCGTTTAAAAACTACAGTTCTGCAAAATTTCTGCCGGTGTCTGCTACCAACGGAAACCTGTCTGTGAGAAGAAAGGAAAATCCTGCTGACATGTTTCCTGTGTTAGCACGCGTCCGCAGAGAATTTGTTGAATTTTAGTTTGTAAATGCTGAAAATCTCTGAATCAGATCTGAAATTCTTTTTAGTTTTTTGGTATTACCCTCCCCTACCCCCGTCACACACACAGAGTTGTAGTTTGTAAATGCTAAAAATCTGCCTCTCATTCATCTAGAAATTCTTTATATTTTTGGTATTAAGCCCCTTACATGCACAGGGTTCCTGCGGCAGCGGATGCTCACAAATAATATATTGAGCTGTAGTTTATGAACCCTGAAATTGTTTTATTGAGTTGTAGATTATAAACATTTTTATGAAGAATTACATTAAATATTGCAATTAAGAAAATATGAAATTACGGAAACTTTTATGTGAGTCAGATAGCCAACTGCTGAGACGTGTGGACGAGCAGTCAAGAACGCAATTTTTATATGGTCCTTTAAGATTTTTAATTTTTGTGGCGAGTTCTCCGGGTGGCCAGTTCTCTGAGGGGCCAGTTTTCCTCTTTGTCTTTGGCCTGAAAATCATGGAAATGTCTAAATTTCTTATTAAATGAAATATTAAGAAAAAAATAATTGGTGAATAATAGTTGCTCAAGTAGTGGGAAATATAGCCACACAATATTTGCTTATGCAGAACAATTTTATGGCACTGAAGTTATTGTGCAATGTGTCCAGTTCTCCGTGTGGCCACTTCTCCATACCTGGGTTACACTTCTTGCTCATGCAAAAATGCAGAAACTGGAGGCTCTGTTATTTGTTCCCCCCAAGAAAAATGATAGGGCACTGTGTTTCCTACAAAATCTCAAGAAAAATATTTTATTTTCTCTTGGGGAAAATGACATTTGTTCCAACCTGTGCGTATGTTCTGTGACGTGTAAGTCATGGGGAAGCAACGAATCGGCCTACAATGGCTCGTACTGTATTTGAAACTATCCAACAACACACAGAGTGCTTCCCAGGGATGACGAATTAGCCAAATTATTAGGAGAGGGGAGTGCAGACTTACATATCCCACTTGGGAGGAAGCTAACACATCTGTTTATTCCATTGTGAGACGGGGGGAAAAATGCGAAAAAGGCAAAATAGAGGATTCGATGTATGTTCTAAAACTTGAAAACGCAATCGTACTTGCTCATAATAAGCAAATAATAAAAAAGAAAGAAAAAAATATTCTTTCTGATCATTATTATTTTAAAAAATAAATATGCACTTTTAAGTTTCGCGAAATATCCAGAAAGATTTTATTTCCAAAAGTTTGTAGAATATAAAAAATTAGAAGTGTAATTGTTAGCAAATGAGAGAAAAAAGCCCACCATAGCCTATATATTAGGGATTTGTTTTCAAGAATATTTTAATTCACACATTTTGAAAATGTCATACACACATACAAGAAATTATTTAATCAAACAGGATGTAAAACATTGAATAGACAACACTGCTCATTCTTAAAACTATTAAATGAACAAGATTCACCTACCTCTCCCGCCCCCCATTTTTTCGCCACCTCAGATGTTTATTAATCATACTGATACAAAAGTCTTATTTTTGGTTCACTAGTCCAACACTGTTTTGCGGAGAAAAATTAGCACTGTTACATGGTCGTACTGTATATTGTGGCGTCTTAACAATCATCATGAATGCTCATTATTTATGACTATCATAAATTTCACAACACAACATTTAATTTAATAAACAAAAAAAAAAAAAACAATAAGATTCTTATGCCCTGTCATCCTCCCTACAAATCAAAGCAAACCAACTCTCTCTCTCTCTCTCTCTCTCTCCACCCTCTTCACTCAGTCTCCTTCTGCTCTCTGACGTCAGCAATGACGTCACTATCCAGGACTGGGAACGGCACAGCTAGTTTCTTCCCCCTCCAGAGCTTTTCTCGATGATATGTTCGAAAAATGTTCATAGAGAAAAGTAGGTAAGTTCAAAAGTCTGTTAGGATCAGATGCAATCTACAATGAGATTTACCCAAAATAAAAATATAAACATTTTAAAACAATACTGCAACACAGCAACACAAAACTGGAACTTGTCCCTTGAATAGCTGATTATAGCCAACGAATGTGACTCAAACTGTCAGCATTTTAAGTAGCATCCCACGACGATGTACAACTTCGTAGTTATACGGTTGTAGAATCAGGGCCCATCTCGTGAGTCTAAGGTTAGTACTGGCGTGTGTACGAAGCCACACTAAAGGATTGTGATCTGTCTCTATCTTGAACATAGTTTGCTTGTCAAGAAAACAATGCAATTTTTTTACAGCATATACAATGGCAGCACATTCTTTTTCGGTAGTACAATACCGTTTCTCAACTTATGTGAATTTCTTGCTCAGATACAACACAGGGTGTTTTTCTCCTTGATCACTGATCTGAGAGAGTACAATACCCATTCTGAAATCTG
Source organism: Macrothele yani (assembly GCA_039090855.1). Classification (NCBI taxonomy): domain Eukaryota; kingdom Metazoa; phylum Arthropoda; class Arachnida; order Araneae; family Macrothelidae; genus Macrothele; species Macrothele yani. The sequence goes on along the minus strand of CM076998.1, from coordinate 131,407,507 downwards.
AAACATCACATTGGAGAAGAAATGCTCTATTATAGTCGGGAGCGTGTAGCACAATGTTACTACAAAGCTTATCTTTCAGCCCTTGAAAGGCTTTCTCACCCTGAGGGGTCCACAAATTTTTTTCTTTCTTAGTTTTGCCCTTTAATACTTCGGATAGCGGAACAACAGTGGTTGAAAACATGGGAATATATTGACGGTAATATCCAGCCAGTCCAAGAAATGCTCTTACATCAGTTTTTGTAGTAGGAGTAGGAAATTCACGAATAGTTTTCACTTTCAGATTCCAGGGGTTTTGGTACCTTGTCCTACTAGATGTCCCAGATATTTCACCTGAGCTTGAGCAAATTTACACTTCGAAGGCTTGATGTTTAGATGAGCATTTTGAATGCGCCAAAGGACTTGGTCAAGATGCTTCAGGTGTTCTTCCCAAGTACAGGAGAATACAGCTTCATCATCTAAATATGGTACTGCCGCCCCGGTGGCGCAGTGGTCTAAGCGATGGCCTCTGATCATTCGTCCGAAAGGGGTCCGGGTTCGAATCCCGGTGAGGCATGAATGTTGTGTTTGTCTTACGGCACTGGCTCTCTCCCTTCCCTGGAACCAGTGACCCTAAATTAGGGACGGGCGACTGCTTATAGCCCATTGAGTTGCTCATGGTGGTCGTTAAAATCTCCAATTAAATTAAATACGGTACTGCAAATTTTTCACATCCCTGCAATAATTCAGCCATCATCTTGCTAAAAAATATGGAGCGTTCTTTAGACAGAAAAGCATTTGTAGCGGACGATAGGTCCCAAAACTGGTTACAAACACTACTCTTTGTGCTTTTTTACTTAGAGGTATTTGCCAATATCCCTTCGCCAAGTCTAGTACAGTGATATAGCTGGCCGAAGTAACCGTCTCTACTCTTTGTTCAATGTTTGGTAAAGGGTAATACTGTGTACGAATAACTTCATTTAATCTATGATAATCAACACAAGGTCTTGGATCTCTGCCTGTAGATTCCACCAAAATCTTCGGGGATGTATAATCTGACTCTCCCATCTCAATTACTTTGCATTGCAACATTTTTCTTACTTCATTCTGCAAAATTTCAGTTTGTCTAGAAGACATAAAGTATGGCTTAGCTCTGATGGGCTCGTCACTAATTAATTCAATGTCATGCTCGACAAGATGTGTCATACCAGGTTCATTAGAAAAATGTTGCGTATTTACAAAGCAAATCCTGCAATTGTTTGTTCTACCTCTAGCCTTTCTTCCAAACTACTTTCCTGAACAATTTCTGCAAAATTAAAAACATCAGGATCATTTTCTATTCTAGGAATTTCTATTTCCAAACCAGGTTGATCCGGTGGTTCACTACTGGATAAGAAATTAACTCTGGTCTTTTGTAGAACGGTTTAAGCATATTGACATGATATATCTGCGATGGCATTTTCTTTCCAGGAACATTAACAATATAGTTAGTATCAGAGATTCTACTCTCAATAGTACCTGGACCAGTCCATTGGACAGCTAACTTATTTGGTCTAGAAGTAGCCAATATTAGCACCAAATCACCTTCTTTAAATTCTCTTTTTACTGCATTCTTATCATGCCAGGTTTTTTTCTTTACCTGCATTTCTCTCATTTTTTTGTACAGCCACTGTCTGGCATTTTTTAATCGATTTATCAACTGAAATGCATATTTCACGACTGAATTTTCTTCTTCGGTGCCTTCAGGTTTCATCCACTTCTCATAGAGCAGGTTAACTGGTGTCCTTAAATTCTTCTCATGGACTAATTCTGCGGGCGTAAACCCAGTACTTTCATGCGTCACAGTTCAAAGCGCAAATAATGCTTAATGAATGCGATGTTCCCAATCGGGGGCTGCTTCCAAACACAAGACTTGCAGTATATGATAAATCGTACTGTGAAATCTTTCAACAGGATTGCTCTGTGGATGATGAATCAAACTATGTTTTACTTTTATCCCAAATCGTTCCAAAAATTCTGTTGTTAAAGCGCTCATGAAAGAAGTTCCTTGATCACACTGTGGTTCTTTAGGAAACCCCATACAACTAAAAATCTGCATTAATGCATTGATCAATGATACGGACCCAATGTCAGTCACAGCTACAGCATCAGGATATTTTGAAGACAAACACATTGCAGTGATAATATATCTTTTCCCTGTAGGGGTAGGTGGTAAGGGACCACATGCATCTACATTTATCTTTGAAAGAAATTCCTCAATAACTGGCACTAGTTTTAAGGGAGCTTTTTTCTTATCACCTGATTTTCCTGCTCTTTGACAATTTTCACAAGATCGCACATAATCTTCTACTTCTTTATAACATCTAGGCCAGAAAAAATATCGGAATATTCTATCCTTAGTTTTCGTCACACTTAGGTGAGCTGAGGTTCCTTTGTGACACGAAGCTTTAAGGTGTTCCCTATATTCTTCAGGAACTACGAGTAGTTCTCTCTCAACACCAGTCTTGTCTACCTTCCGTTTCACTAATGTGTTCCTCAAAATATACGATTCCTTCGACAAATCAGTGGAAGAATTCCTAACAGTATCAAATAACGGTTTCAAATCCTCACTTCGATGCTGTGCAGCAGCAAAAATATCAGAATCTATTTCTAAAAGCGAACATATTGGATCGAGATCATTTTTTATAACTGGCAATAATACACCATCTTCCTCTCTCGGCTCAATCTATATTCCTGACACTTCAACATTACTAAATGAGCTCTCATTTTTTCTCTTTTCAAGTTCTTTCCCACTACTTTCTGGAACACTAGACATTTCCTCCAAAAACTTGTGAGCTAGTTTGCACGGCATTTAATTCTTGATGAACTAATCCTTTATCGTCCTTAATCTGATCTAATAAAGCAGCAGTACAATTTCCCAGTAAATATTGACCCTGGTCAAGCTCATTTCTAATTACAGCTGCTTTTGTCACGATGTGACCAAAATCTCCTATCAGTTGCTCTTGAGCTAAAGATTAACAAGTTGGTGCAGCATCAAGGAGCTGCTGAACCCAAACATATTCTCCTGTTAACATCTGAGATGTGATGGGCTGCTGAACCCAAACATATTCTCTTGTTAACATCTGAGATGTGATATGCTTCTGACAAACAATATCAATAGTCTCTCCAGAGTCTCGTAAAACAGGCATTTTAAACCCATTTACTTTGCCGATAGTTGTAAACGGTATCAACAATTCATCCTCTGTCAGTTCTGAAATTCTATTTATAGTTGCAGAAGCTGATTCATGACTTTTTTTTAATTTGGACGTTGAGGTTATACGATCCACATTCTCAAAACATTGTAATCTCCTCCGGCGTTCAAAATTTTCAAAATTCCTAGTTCTAGAAACATTAGGCTCTCCATGAGCTCGATCTCTTTGAGCTGTGATAGGCTCACTTCTACTGCTATTATCGTATTGGGCACATTCTTCTCTTTTTGCTGAATGTTTACTTAAGCATTTTTCATACTTCCCCGTACATTGTTCATAGTCATCCAACATCTCAGCAAGTTTGGACGATGAAGAAATCTTAGTCGATTCATGAATAAAATGCTCACATACCTCTATTGGTACTCGACGTTTCATCTGATCGGTCACCATTAGATCCAGTAACTGTTCCAAATTACAAATTTCAAGACCTGTAACCCATTCAGTGCAATAATTTCAACTTTCATAGCTAAAATAACGCCACGACAACTCTGCTTTCTTTTGATGTCTCACAAACATTTGCCTAAATTTGTCTGGACTTAGCTTAAATCTTTTTAGCAACAGAGTTTTTACATATTCATAGTTGTCTGCCTCTTCTTCCAGTTCTCTGGCTATAAGCTGAATAATCTCATACGGTAGTAATTCCATCAAATGCAAAACCCAATCTGCTTTTTTTATTTGTGCTTTACGCGCTTGCCTTTCGAACAAGACCAAATGTAGACTTATGTCGCCTTCCTTAGGATCAAAAGTTGGTATCAGATTATGTAAATCAATTTTAGGCCTTCGTAACATTCCTCCTACAGTTTGTTCTGAATCATTACCTTGTGTTCTACTTGAAGCTTCATTCGTCGTAATTCCAATTCATGTTCTCTTTCCTCTTTTCTCTGCTGTTCTTCCATTTCTTCTTTCCTTTTCCATTCCTCGAGTTCCTCTTTATCTATTCTCACTCTTATAGTTGTGGCTAATAATTCTTTCACAAATTCTTCTTCATACTGTTGACTTCCTAAAATTAACTTTTTAAAATCCACTATCTTATTGTCGGGAGATACTTTCTCTCCTAACTCTTCTGCCCAAAGTCGTAAGTCTTCTTTTTTGCCTTCGCTAAATATGCCATTTTACGACAAACAGTAAACCTAGATTCAGTGAACTTATCAACCTACAAGAATTTGTAATTCTAATGATTAGTACTGGCGTACAAAATTTCCTCAATACCGATTACAGAAACTTTTATACTATTGTATATATATATTTTCAAAATTCACTTTTATTTGTACTGACTCACTTAAGGAACACTTTTACTTTCGTATGTGACGAGTGTTCTAAATTAAAAAGGAACTATTTTGAAAGTGAAAAACAAAATTATATTTCATACCAACAGCACTGACGTCTTCCAACCTTAGTTTGTAAGCACATATATAGAGCTGATCAACATCCGGTCAACTTGACTTATTCACTGTTCACAAATTTCTCAGTTATCCAAGATGGCATATGAGAAAGATGTTTTTTCTGTGACGGAAAACAATGCTGTATCGAATCCCACCACGCTGGCACCATTTATTCATACTAAAGCTGTGGTGTCTTAACAATCATCACGGATACTCATTTATGACTATCATAAATTTCACAACACAACATTTAATTTAATAAACAAAAAACAAAAAAATACAATTCTTATGCCCTGTCATCCTCCCTACAAATCAAAACAAACCAACTCTCTTTCCACCCTCTTCACTCAGTCTCTTTCTGCTATAGACCTCAAAGCTCTCCTGTCACCTCTGACGTCAGCAATGGCATCACTATCCAGGACTGGGAATGGCACAATAGCTTATGCATCATGTAATCAGAGCAACTGACTAGGAATTTTTTTACTACGCTTTGTTATAGGTTTTGTATTACATTAAAATAGATTTTAATGTTTGTGAAAATACTACGGAAAATATAAAAAAAACCTTTCTGACTGTACATAACTTTATTGCAGAGCAATTTCAACTCGCGAAAATTGTGTTGAAAAATTGCATCTTAAAAAAAAAAAAAAAAAAAATGCATGTCTAAAGATACGGAGCATTCACCCTGAGTTTTGCATGTACTAAAGAAAGAAAGAAATTTTGTGCGAAGCTCAGGGTACAGATTCACATGCCTAGTGACATTAGAGCATGATCAGGAAGAGCAGGTCCCCCATACCTCCCTAACACTTGTAGTTGTAACACCCCGCCCCACCTCCACCCCCACAACACCACACCACACCGCACCGTCACCAAGTTTTTTCTCCAATTGGTAGATGTTAGAAAACACGACCTGTTTTTGTTATCACCAAAAGTCCACGAGAAAAACAACAGGATGGCGAAAAGGTGTAATAATGGAAATTGGTGCACCGAGAAAAGGGGATGGGTTGTCGGCATGATTGCATTGAAGGTGCTAACAATCCTTGCCAATATTGAAGAGGGTTGAAACATCTGTTGCTCAAAAAGCCACGTTGAATACCTATGGGATCTTATCCTCAATTGTCACCCTCTAGACACAAAGCAAATGTTCATCCTGAATAACGAACATTATTTGTGGACCAGAATAATTTTATCCCTAGGGAAGACATAGATGCTGTATCTTAGCTCGAACACCCGCCTATCCTAACTCCCTTCAAGCATTTAGAGAAGTTGCCATTCAGATCGTTTCTCTGTGACTTTTCAAGCTGAAAACGGGTGGTGTGGTGTTTGGGCTCGCTCCCTAATTCAGCATGATCCGAGACTGAGATAAACATACACAAATCACTTCCCAAAGTGTGCTGTATTTTATTCATACGTAAAAAGGTGCTTTGTGAAACTTTTGGGCAGTGAAGTGCTGCCCTTCTGCTGCTATTGTCTCAAGAAGCTACTTCCTTTTCTTAATGGGAAAGCGGCATTGGGAGCTAGGTCGTACTGGGTGGGGACGATGAATAAAGATGTTCTACGCAAATATACGTTCTGCTTTCTGTGGAAAAAAAGAAGACCCCCTCGTAATCAAGGGTGTTTGACAAAGGCAGTGGTTATTCCAACTGGCCGCAGGCAATATGTCACAGGGAGTAAGTACATTTGTGTTGATCACAAATACAGCAGTTTTGTATAAATCTTCTTGAATCTCCCATATGTGTTGGTTCACTCCCAGTGTGGTGAAATGTTACACCGTCAGAATGAAAGCATGATAACTGAATTACATATATAATGATTTTTTAAATAAATGTGCCACGAAGAATTGCAATTTCTTTAAGAATTTTTTTAAAAACTTCCATGTTTTCGATATTAATATATTTATCGAAAAATTTGACTGGAATTTTCTGCTGCCCCCTCGAAGCTGCACCCGTTGAACCTCCACTTGGCGTATCTCTTTGCATTTGCATAAAGCGCTGCCAGCGCCTCTCATTTGCCTTCCATACATCGATGCTGTATGCCTTTACCCGTAACAGGCAAATTTCGTGCAATTTGAACTATATTTCGCCCAATTATAGCAATTTTTCTGTTTGTTGCTTAATTTATGGAAACTAGTGTATTAATGCAGAAACTGCAAATTTCTGACGTTTACAAAATATGTAAAAATACTGATGGAATGATATATCTTTTAGACATTACATATAAAGTTATTCATTTTTTTTTTTTTTTTGGGAGAGCGGAAGGAGTTAACGACAAGCATCAGAAACTCCAAGGGCTATAAATAGTTGCTCATTGTTAATTTCCGGTAACTAGGTTGTGGATTGCCTAGTGGTTAGCGTTCATGACTTGCCACGGAGAAATCTCGGGTTCGATCCCAGGCAGATACGAACGCTCAAACCACTAAATGTCCGCCATGTGTCGAATGGTCACGTTAAACCATCGGATCTCGGGTACCACCCCCCGGTAATAAATAGGGACTCTCCCAATTCTACCTAATTTTTGCATCACTTTCCTATCGGGCACTCTAGTCTAAGGGTTGTTTAAGATCTGGGGTCAGACACTCCCTTCCTAAAATTCTCTACATATGATCTTATCTGATTTCCGGTCACTAGCTCCAGGGAGAGAAGTGAACCAGTGCTGTAAGGCTAACAAACTACCCATGACTCGTGCGAAATCAAACCCAGAACATCTCAGACCATTGGTCAAAAATCAGCACTTCTTCACAGGGCTTTTATAGGTTTCTAACATACACATGGTCATGCATTCTTGTCTACAACGCCGCCGCAGTAGCCAAGTGCTCTGATGCACGGGCTTTGTATCATTCATCCAAGAAAGTCCAGGACTTGCGTCCCATGCGAACAATGGGAGGTTGGGGTGTTTACTTGATAGCACTAGTTCTCTCACCTACCTGGAACAAATGGATTGAAATAGGAAAAGGCAACTGCATTTAGCCCTTAGATAATAAATAATTAGCCCTAATAATAATTGGGCTCTAGATAATTCATGGCAGTATTTTAACCCCGAAACAAACAAAAATGCTGTGTTTGTTCAGTGGATTTTAAGAAGGATGTTGTGTTTCAAAGCATAATGTGTATTAGATGCAGATTTCTGAACAAAATGAGAAGATAATCATTTCTTTCTTTCCCTGCGGTGATTTAATAAAGCATCAGTACATAACAATGCTTTATGAAATAGCTTGAAGGTGGAAGAACAATTCCTTCCACATTTATTGAGAGAGGGAGTATTTACCTCCACATTTCCACAAATGTGTACAACTGGCTATGGTTTCAACACTTTTGTTTTGTGATCTTTTAAATAGTAAATACACTCTCAGTGTCCAAATTATTATGACCCCCTGGATAGTACCTTGTTGGGCCACCTTTTGTCTTTAATACTGCTTGAATTCGCCTTGGTACAGACTCTATTAAATGCCACTGGGTATGTTTTTTATTATTACAAAAATACTTGTATGTTGCCTGAAACAGAGATTCGCTAGTGTCAGAGGTGAAGCCAGTTTAAAATGAAACTGTATATGAAATGTTACAAGAACTTGACAAAAAAGTTGCTAATAATGATGAACTCATACTAGCAATTACCACAATTATTGCTGAGTTGAGTACTAATATTAAGAACTTTGAATTACTTGTAGCTGAGACCAGATCTGCATTTTAAGAAAAGCATTTTTCATCTCGTACAAATTTTGCATATGATCATTACTTTACTCTTCATCTTTGCATTTGAGGAGATATTTGGCAACATTAATTTCTTTCCATCATGGGGTTCCAATTCCCAGTTCTTATAGAACTGAGAATTCGAATCCCATGAAGTGTATGAAAAGTTCTTATTAACTGGGAATTGAAATCCCCTGAAAAAACTAAATTATTATTGCCAAATATCTACATACATACATATCACTAAGCTGTTCTCTGAGATTCAGAGGTTAGCTCCAAAAAGAAATACAAACTTCCAGATATTTTTACTTATTGTTGTCGTATCAAACTTCACCATTTACAGCGATCTTGACATACAACTCGTGCTTCACTGATATCCATTACACGCCGTACACAAGATCTTTTATACTTCATACTCATAATCTTTTTCTCATGCAGACACTCCTGAATCTGATCCACCCATGTCTTCCTTGGCCTTCCTCTGCCTTTCCTTCCTGCCACTTGGGCTGAAAATATTTTCTTAGTAAGCATTTCATCACTCATTCTTTCAACCACCAAAGCGTATTGGTCTCCACCTTGCTAACAACATTTTGCTTCACATCACACAACTGCAATACATCTTCATTCCTCACACAATCAGATCGTGTCTTGCCACAAACCCCACGTAAGTAACTCATTTCTCCAGCACACAAACGACTCCTATGTTTCTTCTGCAGTACCCAGGTTTCACTGCCATACATCAGAGTAGGAACAATTACTGTTTCATACACAGCCATGCTCGACTCTCTAGAGAACCCATCATTCCTGTGAAAACCTCCCAGAGCAGCTATGACTTTCAAAGAAGAATTCACCCGCCTACTGATTTCACCATCCAACTTGTTCTCTCTGTCAAACATGCTTCCTAAATACGCAAACTCACTCACCTGGTCAATCACAGTGCCATTTATACTTACATCACATTCAGTGCTACCCAATCCTCTCTTAAACACCATAACTTTGGTTTTTCCCTTATTTATACTCAGTTTGAATTTCATGCAAACTTCAAGCATCCGAGTCAACATACTCTGCAACTCACTTTTGCTCTCTGCCAACAGGACAGTGTCATCAGCATACAGCAATCTGCACACACGGATATCACCAAGACATAAACCACTATTATCTATTTTGGCCTCACGCATGCATGCGTTCATAAATATATTAAACAGCCATGGTGACATTGCACAACCTTGTCTAACTCCTGCACCAATGGAAAACCATTTTGATAAAACACCATTCACTCGTACACAAGCTCTACTACCAGCATACATGGCTTTTACACTATTAAGTAGATTCCCAGTAACACCATATTCATTCAATACCTTCCACAAAAGTGTCCTATTGACTCGGTGGTAAGCTTTCTCTAAATCTATAAAGGCAGTAAAAACTTTCTTCCCAACAGCCAGATACTTTTCAATCATCATGCGTAATGCAAAAATCTGGTTAGTGCAGCCTTTACCAGGCATAAAACCACTCTGAACATCCCACACTTTCTCTGATGTAAGACCCCATACTTTTTCAATAACAACTTTACCAAACACTTTCCCTGGCACACTCAGTAGGCTAATACCACGAAAGTTCTGGCATTCAGTCTGATCACCTTTTCCCTTATACCAGGGAACAATGATAGCATCCTTCCAATCCCGAGGGACCATTCCCAACTCCCAGCACAACTGGCAAATTTCAGTTAACCAGTCAATTATAGTGTCACCACCATATTTCAACATCTCTGCAGTTATGCCATCAACACCCGGAGCCTTACCATTCTGAAGAGATTTTACAGCTTTACACACTTCTTCTCTTGAGATCCCTCCTGTGCTTTCATCCCTCATTGTGACATCATCTGCATCTGTCTTAGAATCATCTTTGCTTTCCTGATCTAATAACTCATAGACATTATTATTCACCCCATCTGTAACTTAACTCATTGGGCTCCCATATCATTTCCCCAATCTCATTCTTCACACAACTTACAACTTTGTTTCCCCTATTTTTCCTGAGTCTCATGTACTTCCAGAAGGACTTCCAATCTTTCCAAAAGCCAGTTCATGCCTTTCCTCTTTCTCCTTCCTATCTTTTGCCTTACTGTGGCGAACCAGCTTAGCAGCTTCAGGCTTCTTACAGCGATATTCATCCACAGAGACTCTACCTTGCAACATCCCCAAATAGGCTTCCTTCTTTCTCTTTACTGCCTCTTCAATCTCACTATTCCACCAAGCATCACCTCTATTGTTACCCACTATTGTGGTGCCACAGACCTCTTTAGCAGCTGTAACAACACAGTTCTTAAAACATTCCCACTTCTTTTCTACATCCCTTTCACAAGATTTCAGATCCTTCAGCCGTTCTCTGAGCAAGTCAGAATACTGCTGATGATCTTCAAGAAGCCTATCAACCTTTATTCTTTCTATCCTGGGTCTCTTCCTATTCCTTTTCCTCCAACCAACATTAAGTTTCACTCGTGACACTACCAAATAATGATCAGAACCAACATCCGCACCTCTCATCACACGGGTGTCAACAACTAAGTGTTTCAAACGGTGATCGTAAACAACAAAATCTATCGCACTCTTTTGACCAAGAGTACGATTTTCCCAAGTATATGTGTGTATATACTTGTGGTTGAAAAATGTATTAGATGCACACAAATCATTCTCAGTGCAGAGTTCAATTAATCTTTCACCATTATCATTCACACAAGGATCATTAAACTTACCCAGAACATTGTCAGAAATTGCATTCTGCACACCTACTCTAGCATTGAAATCCCCTGCTATTATAACTTTTTCTTTAGCACCAAACTGGCTCAAAACAGCTTTTAGCTCATTCCAGAAATCTTCCTTCTTATCAGAAGGTTCCGAGTCACAAGGAGCATACACTACAACAATTAGAATTCTCTGAAGTTTCACTTTCAAACGAATCCAGAGAATTCTCTCACTTATGCAACTATAGTGAATCAAGTTGTTCTTCATCTTTTCACTTAAAATCACACCTACACCAGCCTGTCCTTTCATATTATCCAATACTCCAGACCACACACTCACCGTGCCATTCACTTCTTCTACCCCAATTTCCTTCTTTTTGGTTTCACTTACACACAGTACATCCAGTCTATACTTATTCATCGCCTCAATCACGTCACTCATCTTGCCATTTATACCTCTAGTATTCCATACACCAATCTTACATTCACTCAGCCGAGATTGCTTTCTCATACGCCATTTAGAAAGTCCAGGTCGATTCCGTGGTGGACCGTCCTTCTCAAGTGTGGTAGGTCCACCATATCCCACACTTGAGTCAAATATCTCCTCAAATTTAAAGATGAAGAGAAAAGTAATGACCATATGTAAAATTTGTATGAGATGAAAAATGCTTTTCTTAAAGTTTAGATCTCTGGTCTCAGCTTCCAGAGTGTTGGACTGCAGTAGTGCTATATATGAAAGCAGGGTCATATTTAGAGCAGGGCAAGAAGACTGGCTCTCCCCCCCACACAAAGTATTTCATTTTTTTATGTGTTTTATTAATATGAAACTGCCACTTATATTAGAAAAACAAATATTCAACTTTTTTCTATTTTTCATGAACTTTTATTTTGCCTTAGTGAATTTCAAAAACTTCTAATTTTTGCCCCCCCCCCAAGAAAATCTTAAATATGCCACTGTATGAAACTATACTTACTCAGTACTTATGAAAATTGGCAGACCACAAAGATAGTGTATGAAATGCAAAAGACAAGCAAATTTAGTTTTACTACGTTTTGAAAAGAATGCTACAAAACGTTTAGATAATTCTACATTTCTGGGGAGCTTGGATAATAAAGTTGACCCAAAACTTTAGTTGTTTTGAAGTTACTACACTGTTAAAAATTTTGTGGTGCTTTTCACCAAAAAGTGGTACTACTCCAGCTGCACCGCACTTTGAGGAAAGATACACCAAAAGTTTGGTAAAATTATGCACCTATGGTACAACTGTACACCAGTTATGTTAGAACATTAATAAAAATAGAAACTTCAACATAATTAATTGGCATTTAAGTTAACGGTATGTGCAGCTACAAACTTCATCTTACTGAAGTGTAAAGAATTTTTTTTCATTTCAGAGTAATTCTTATTAAGCATCTATACTCGGGGCAAAGCTAACCCGATTACACTGTTAATGCTGTGAAACCGATTCATTGACAAGATACCTCTTGTGTACCAGTATTTCTCCATGCACTAATGGGGTGCCATGTGGCACTGACCCTTCTCCCTAAAAATGACTCTAGACAAGATAAAAGGAAGCTTTCCGCGTTCCATCACGATGTCACCCCTCAACCCCCACACCTTCTCAACCTTGCTGACCACCAGAAGAATGATTTCTGAATGAGTATTTTAAAACAGTAACCATGAAGAAAGGAGCATGCTTAATCGCCAAACCATTATCTCCCCACTTACCCTCAGGCTAACACAATTCTCCCCTCCTGCTCGCAGTAAATATCCTCCATGTATAACGTATAACCTCTCTGAAGCAAAACAGAAGTAACAATGACGTCGCCAAAATGCGAATATTTGTAGTTTTTAGATATGCGACCGAAACTGGGATCTTTATTTTAATAATGTATGCATGTACAACATTTAGAACATCTACATATGTCCAGGTCATTTGTAGGTCTCAGTTCAAACTCAAACACACACTTTTCAACTGGAACTATATTATGCAGTGGAAGTACACAATTCGCAACTTTAACTCCATAGTCAAGTTAGCCTTGCCCTGAGTAAAGAAAAGTAAAACATCCAAGTTAATGACATATTAGCCACCATTTTGGTTAAATAAAATGATATCAGTAATAATTGATGTCATGGCTATTCCCAGCCTTGATTATAAATTTTACTAAATTATGGGATTTACTCAGGAATTAAAGGATATTACTTACAGTCGAATTTTCAGGTAGCACCCCTACTTTTCTTTAGGACTAAGTAATATCCTTTTTTTCCTGAGTAAATTCCATAATTTAGTGAAAATGATCTCAGTAAACCTCACCAGTTATAATACCTAGAATTCTTATCATGTATTAGAAAGTAGGGTTAGAATAATGTGAATATCCATACCTCTGCTGTACAAAAAATGTACTATGCTAGCATATAAAATTGCTTCTAAATAAATAAATAAATAAATGAAAGAAATATGTAATTTTTTTGTAGAAAGTACACATGATTGTGTATCAACCAGTTATGCAGATGTACTTGCTGTGATAGTATTTCAATATTGCCCTTTGGCATTCATTATTCAGACCATCTTCATGGTTTTTATGACATAAATGAATAATCTCACCTGATATTTTTTTCTTTTCCTTTTCTCCATTTTTTTTTCAGAAATGTTGATCATATAATCAATTACTACATACATTTCATGAGTTGGAAAATGAAAACATACCATTTTCTTTTCATTTATAGGAGAACACTTACGAATTTGTGAGAGAGGCCTTACTTGTTGTACAACTGAAATGGAACACAAGCTGAGTACGTACAGTCGAGCAGAATTTGATAAACTTCTGCATAATAGCATAGGCGAGCTAGAAACAGTATTTGAAACTCACAACCGGAAGTTTGACGGTAAGAATTTAAGGTTAAATTTTTCTTGTTTAATTTAGTTTAAATGTACTGTGTGGGCTTTGCAAATGTTTTAATGTAAGGTTAGTTTGGTGTAAAAAAAAAAAAAAGAAAAAAAAAAAAGAAAACAACAAAAAACAAAAACAAGAAAATAAAATAAAATTCCAACTTAGTAAGTGCAGGATTTTTAAGGTGCAAAGCAAAATACCCACTGCCATGCTTACTGTTCAACATGTAATTATAACATCAGAAAGCTTTAAAATTAATTACACTTATTGTCATAAAAATCCACGCATCAAGAAAAAACCATGCGATTAACGTGAAACTCAGCGAATAGCTACGGGAGGGCAGACATGCAAAGATTAAAGTTTTGTGTGATTCCGCATGCCTGTGCATCCAAGACTGGAGCTGCAGTTGCAATCCTTGGAGATTATATGCAGGGGACTCCACATTCATGCCCAAATGCACGGTAAGAGTCAGGTGAGATCCCTGGGCAATAGACATGCCAAGGAGCCACCATAGATGTGTGTACGGGCAGCTGATGGAGTTTGAAGAAGGCCGTATCATCAGGATGAGAGAGGCAGGGTGGCCGGCTCGCTGAATTGGCTGCTATTCGGGCCAGTCGGATAGTACGGTTCAATCATGTTGGGAGCGATGGACATGGGCAGGCACCCAGACATGACGGACTGGCCCTGGACAACCTAGACACACTACCTGCAGAGAGGATTGTGATAGCAGCACGCGCAGATGCAACAGCGTCCTTGTCTAATATCCAGAGACATGTGGCAGCTGTACAAGGGACTCCGGGGTCTACCAGAACCATTTCCAGACATCTGGCAGAGGCAAATCTGCACTCTTGATAGCTCTTACGTTTTTTGCTATTAACACCTGACCATCGTCGGCACCAGTGAGCAACATGGAATGCTATGGACTGGTGACGTATAGTGTTCAGTGACGAATCCCGCTTCTCTATGGGTACAGACGGCCATTGTGTTAGAGTGTGGAGGACCACAGGTGAGCGCTACAATCCCAGCCTGACTGCATAGTGGCACACGTCCCGAACTTCAGGCGTGATGGTCTGGGGAGCCATCGTGTATGACAGCCGGACTTCCCTCACGGTGATCCGAGGGATGTTGACAGCCCAGCGCTATGTGCAGAAGATCCTGCAGCCCTGTGTGCTGTCTTTTCTGGGGGGTGGGGGGCAGCCTGGAGCCAGTTTCCAACTAGTTAACGCCCATTCACACATGGCTCGGGTTTCACAGGACTGTCTGTCATGTTTCGATGCTTCTTTTGCCTGCCAGATCGCCTGATCTTTCACCCATTGAGCACATGTGGGACCAGATGGGACACCAGCTTTCTCCGTGTCCCAGTGTTTGTTATTTAGAGCGTCAGTTGCAAGAAGTGTGGGCCAATTTGTCCCAAGATAACATACGGCATCTCTTTGACTCCATGTCAAGCCATATCACTGCATGTATCCGAGCAGGAAGCGGTCCGACGCAATCTCATTTCAATCTGATGCCTCCTTCTTGGTGTGGGGATTTTTATGACAATGAGAGTACATCCTGGAGCGGGAATTGAACCCGCATCTGTCAATTTCTGTTCGAGCATGCGGGTTTGATTTCCACTTCAGGGCAATGTAATGTTCAAATTTTCTGTTGTTATAATTACATGTTGAACAGTAAGCAAGGTAACCGCTATTCTGTTTGCTGCCTTAAAATTCCTGCAGTTGTTCCATGTATTTGCGAAGAATATTTCTTCCACAATCTCCATTAATGTTACATGTTGAACTGTAAGCAAGGCAATGACTATTCTGTTTGCCAGCTTAAAAATCCTGTAGTTCCCCGTATTTGCGAAGAATATTTCTTCCACAATCTCCATTAATGTTACATGCTGAACAGTAAGCAAGGCAATGGCTATTCTGTTTGCCACCTTAAAAATCCTGTAGTTATTTCCAGTGGCATATCTAGCGTAAACAACGCCTAGGGCAAGCGCAGAATTTGCCCACCCCCCCACTCCGACATGCATATCATTCCAGTTCCAAATTCCACCTTTTCTACTTCTTTGTTAAACATGATTTTGATTCAGGAGAAAAACAAAAAACTTCATTGTTCAAAGCATTTTATTTTTTCCATCATGCACAAACAAATTACAGTATTATTTTTCTTGCCTTCATTGCTGCAAACTTGTGTATGATGTTCTCAAAGTTGACTTTTTCCACTTCTTTTCTCTCCACACTTAATAGGGCAAATCTTGGCCCATAGATACTGTTAAGTAGGAAAGAATCAGATTTAACTTGCTGAATGATCTCTCGCAGCTGGCAATGGAAACTGAAACGGTTAGCATTATTTGTGTCACAATGCGCAGATTGGGGATGACTATCTCCATACCGCACGATGAAATCGAAAAGCCCTTCAGGCCTTGAAATTTTCACATTGCGAGTCAAAAGCAACATTCTGCAATCCAAAAAAATTTCATGAAGCTACTGCCCATCAATATTACAGCTGTAGCTTTCGCCCAAACTTCTGTACATGTTTTTTAAGTCACTATTGTCAACACCGTAACACAGCACGTTGACGTCTAGAAGGAACCCAAACTTTGAATTGGCATCTTGCAACAGAGTGAACCTTTTTGTCCATTTCCATGTGAAGATGCTTGAGTGATTCCTTCATGACTTTCTCCATTTCTATGTAGCGGTTAATCCAACATCTCTCGAGCTCTCGCCAGGCATCATTTTCTTTTGTCTATGACATCCCTCAACCTCAACATGCCATTTTTGACGGAGAGAAAATCCTCCATCCAGTGACTCATTGACTAAAAATTCTCTTTTGGCGTAAAAATGATCTCTGAGACCTTTCAAATTCAGAGCGGCATCGTGCAAGTTCATGTTAGGGTCTTGCAGCCTCTTTTGAACTCAGTCAATTGAAATGAGAACTTTGTTCCAAAATCCCAACAAAGTTAGGAATCTGTAATTCAACAAGCTTGTGTATAGCTGTCCTGCTTCACTTCTTGTTTCACTGTTTGCGTTCTCATCATCTCTCGTGGCCTGAAGAACCGGAAGTATCTCTTCAGTGTACTTGCTGATGAGCTTCACAGTTTCTACCTTTGCACTCCTAGTTTTTGAGTCTGACTTTAGAACAACAGGAATGGCATTTTTCAGTTTTCTCCAGCGCTATGTTGAACGATTGAAGAAGACGTAGAGAGCTTCAATAGTTCCAAAAAATGTTACCATCAAAGGATCCTGTTTTGCTGCATGTACACCCATCAAGTTGAGTGAATGATTGTCTTAATTTATGAACATTGCCAGGTTCTTTTCTTCTTAATTCTTTGACTAACACCACTTCTGTATCCTGCCAGCACAGCAATGCTATCGTAGCACTGGGACCTACAATCTCTTATGTCCATTTCGTTTGCCTGTAGTTGCTTCAAGATGACTTCAACCAAGCTGTCAGCATCCTTCTGCTTTATTTCAAAAAGCCAAAGAAAGACTAACACATACTGTTTTGTTCTCAAAATCAACTTCCACATGCCCCACTACTTCAGACATCTGTTCTCGGTGTGCCTGATCATTAGGAGTTGAGTCAAACATTAAGCCACAATACTTGGCTTTATGTATGCTTTTTAGTAACCTCTGTGGAATACTGGATGCCATTGGGTGGATAAATTCGTTCTGAACACTTGGTGAAAGATAAGATGTTGATCCAGGATGTTCTTCTGTGTTTGAACTAGGTGCTCTTTCATGACAGGATCAAAAACGGAAAGCAGTTTCAATAAGGCCAGGAAATCCCCCACGTTAGAGTAATGGGCCATCTGAAGTGACTCCCTGTCTCCCCACAGAGGTAGGTTTTGTGTTGCAAGGAATGTTATGCAATGAAGGACTCTCCACAAGATTTCACTCCACTTTTCCTTTTCCCTTGCAATCTGTGCCTGTAGTTCTACATCAATTACTCCTCTATTTTCAACTAGATTTCTTTCAATTTCTTTCCATTTTGTGAAGGAAGCGTGCTGTTGTGTCTTGGCTTTTCATGAATGCTCATCCTTTCAGGTGGTTTCCAATTCTTAAATCCTGTTTCCTGTTCTAATGCAGACTGATGGCTTGACGATGACGGGGAAAAGAGAATGCAGCAAAAACAAAATGCCGACTTTTTAGACAGAGAGTAGACCAGCCATGAGTGAATGACTTCCTCACCACGACCATCGGCTAATATCCTTCTGAACCAATTTTTGTTCATACAACGAATTATTTGTCAGTACGAAAGGTCCCTCGCTCTTCTGGAAAAACTTTGCACCCAGCCATATAATTTCTGTCCTCTGCGAGTCAGGTAATAGTGCTTTCCTTTGTTCATGTCGAATTTAAGAAGTCCAATGTCATGCTGTTCAATTACTTCTGGAATCACAGTTGCAGGCTTCAGTTCACTAGGTTCAGGCTCGTCAATGTGCTCGACGTCACCACTTCCACCTCTGTCTCGTTCTTCTGTAGAGTCCTTTACCTCATCACACTCGACTGACTTGACCTCCTCCTGTGACACATTTGAACTTGATCCACCATCATAATCCAATGTAGCAGGTTGAGATGCATCGGACATGTCAAACTACTTGACGTACTTGCTCCAGCCTCTTTAAAGAAGCGTTGAAAAACTTGCTGGACTTTTCGGCTTCATTTGCCTCTGACTTTCGTCTCTTCTGCCCTTCAGCTACACTTTCCTTCTTAGGTTTCATTGTTTTTTTTCAAAAGTTTGTAAATTTAAAATAGAATCCCATATAATTTAACAAACTTCACTTCACTTTCAGAACCTTCGCAATGTTTGCTTAATGCTGAATGATCACTGAATACAAAACAATAGAAATACCAGAATTCTTTCTTTGTGTGTTTTAAATCGTCAACTGATGATACCGAACTTGGTAAAAGTATTTTTATATTACAATGGGAGCTACCAGAATATTCACACACATAAAAGAACTGCAACCACAGAAAAAAATATCAGTCTTCTTGAAAACAATGGTGCCGAGCCAACAGCCGGCCGACAACGACACTTGCTACCGCCATGTGCTGCCTGTCGCTCAAAGAGCTGAGTACACAGAGATGCCACGCTAGATCAACTGACTAGCGTGGCATCTCTGTGTACTCCACGCATGCCACTGCATTCACCACACTGCTGATGACAGCCATTCAGAATGAATGTTTCTTTTCTTTTTTATTATGACTTTTGGTTTCTCAAATTCATTTCTTATGAAGTTTTCTCAAAATTAGTTTTCTTCAACAAACAAATAGCAAACACACACTATGTCTTTTGGCTTTTTTGCACCCCCCCACCCGCCTTACATTGGCGTCCAGTGCACATGCCCTACTTGCACCACCCTAG
This sequence comes from Macrothele yani, assembly GCA_039090855.1. Lineage (NCBI taxonomy): Eukaryota > Metazoa > Arthropoda > Arachnida > Araneae > Macrothelidae > Macrothele > Macrothele yani. The sequence continues at coordinate 131,388,231 of CM076998.1, read as the reverse complement.
ATATGTCGCTGGTTGTTTCATGTATTTGCTGGACCTGAGAACAATGTGAATGATAATGGTGAAAGATTAATTGAACTCTGCATTGAGAATGGTTTGTGTGTATCTAATACATTTTTCAACCACAAGTATATCCACACATATACTTGGGAAAATCGTACTCTTGGTCAAAAGAGTGTGATAGATTTTGTTGTGTACGATCAGCGTTTGAAACACTTAGTTGTTGACACCCGTGTGATGAGAGGTGCTGATGTTGGTTCTGATCATTACTTGGTAGTGTCACGAGTGAAACTTAATGTTGGTTGGAGGAAAAGGAATAGGAAGAGACCCAGGATAGAAAGAATAAAGGTTGATAGGCTCCTTGAAGATCATCAGCAGTATTCTGACTTACTCAGAGAACGACTGAAGGATCTGAAATCTTGTGAGAGGGATGTAGAAAAGAAGTGGGAATGTTTTAAGAACTGTGTTGTTACTGCTGCTAAAGAGGTCTGTGGCACCACAATAGTGGGTAACAATAGAGGTGATGCTTGGTGGAATAGTGAGATTGATGAGGCAGTAAAGAAAAAGAAGGAAGCCTATTTGGGGATGTTGCAAGGTAGAGTCTCTGTGGATGAATATCGCTGTAAGAAGCGTGAAGCTGCTAAGCTGGTTCGCCACAGTAAGGCAAAAGATAGGAAAGAGAAAGTGGAAAGGCATGAACTGGCTTTTTGGAAAGATAGAAAGTCCTTCTGGAAGTACATGAGACTCAGGAAAAATAGGGGAAACAAAGTTGTAAGTTGTGTGAAGAATGAGATTGGGGAAATGATTTGGGAGCCCAATGAGTTAAGTGACAGATGGGATGAATACTTCTGTGAGTTATTAGATCAGGAAAGCAAAGATGATTCTGAGACAGGTTCAGATGATGTCACAATGAGGGATGAAAGCACAGGAGGGATCTCAAGAGAAGAAGTGTGTAAAGCTGTAAAATCTCTTCAGAATGGTAAGGCTCCGGGAGTTGATGGTATAACTGCAGAGGTGTTGAAATATGGTGGTGACTCTATAATTGACTGGTTAACTGAAATTTGCCAGTTGTGCTGGGAGTTGGGAATGGTCCCTCGGGATTGGAAGGATGCTCTCATTGTTCCCTTGTATAAGGGAAAAGGTGATCAGACTGAATGCAAAAACTATAGGGGTATTAGCCTACTGAGTGTGCCAGGGAAAGTGTTTGGTAAGGTTGTTATTGAAAAAGTACGGGGTCTTACATCATTGAAAGTTCGGGGTCTTACATCATATTCAGAGTGGTTTTATGCCTGGTAAAGGCTGCACTAACCAGATTTTTGCATTACGCATGATGATTGAAAAGTATCTGGCTGTTGGGAAGAAAGTTTTTACTGCCTTTATAGATTTAGAGAAAGCTTACGACCGAGTGAATAGGACACTTTTGTGGAAGGTATTGAATGAGTATGGTGTTACTGGGAATCTACTTAATAGTGTAAAAGCCATGTATGCTGGTAGTAGAGCTTGTGTACGAGTGAATGGTGTTTTATCAAAATGGTTTTCCATTGGTGCAGGAGTTAGACAAGGTTGTGTAATGTCACCATGGCTGTTTAATATATTTAAGGACGCATGCATGCGTGATGCCAAAATAGATAATAGTGGTTTATGTCTTGTTGATATCCGTGTGTGCAGATTGCTGTATGCTGATGACACTGTCCTGTTGGCAGAGAGCAAAAGTGAGTTGCAGAGTATGTTGACTCGGATGCACGAAGTTTGCATGAAATTCAAACTGAGTATAAATAAGGGAAAAACCAAAGTTTGGTGTTTGAGAGAGGAACTGGTTGCACTGAATGTAATGTAAGTATAAATGGCACTGTGATTGACCAGGTGAGTGAGTTTGTGTATTTAGGAAGCATGTTTGACAGAGAGAACAAGTTGGATGGTGAAATCAGTAGGCGAGTGAATTCTTCTTTGAAAGTCATAGCTGCTTTGGGAGGTTTTCACAGGAATGATGGGTTCTCTAGAGAGTCCCGCATGGCTGTGTATGAAACTGTAATTGTTCCTACTCTGATGTAATGCAGTGAAACCTGGGTACTGCAGAAGAAACATAGGAGTCGTTTGTGTGCTGGAGAAATGCGTTACTTACGCGGGGTTTGTGGCAAGACACGATATGATTGTGTGAGAAATGAAGATGTATTGCAGTTGTGTGATGTGAAGCAAAATGTTGTTAGCAAGGTGGAGACCAATATGCTGCGGTGGTTTGGCCATGTTGAAAGAATGAGTGATGAAATGCTTACTAAGAAAATCTTTCAGCCCAAGTGGCAGGAAGGAAAGGCAGAGGAAGGCCAAGGAAAACATGGGTGGATCAGATTCAGGAGTGTCTGCATGCGAAAAGGATTATGAGTATGAAGTATAAAAGATCTTGTGTGCGGCGTGTAATGGATATCAGTGAAGCACGTGTTGTGTGTCGAGATCGATGTAAATGGAGAAGTTTGATACGACAACAATAGGTAAAAATATCTGGAAGTTTGTATTTCTTTTTGGAGCTAACCTCTGAATCTCGGAGAACAGCTTAGTGATATGTATGTATGTATGAGAACAATGGACCCATGTCCTTTTCACAGATGAATTTAGGTTTTCCCTGGAATCTAACAGCAGGCGTGTATTGACCTGGAGGGAGGTCGGCACCCACTACCAGCCACAAAACATCATCTGGGAACATGCTTTCCATGGTGGTGAAAAAACTGTGAGCTGGATTTTTATTAGGTGGACGCACCAACCTCCTTGTGTTTCCTGGAGGTACCATTACTGCTCAAAGATATCGGAATGAGATCCTAGACAACTATGTCAAGCCTTATGCTAGTGCCATTAGACAAGATTTCGTTTTAATTAATGATAATGCTTGCGCACGCAGAGCCAGACTGCTCGACCAATACCTTGATGACGAAGGAATTCAACAAATAAAGTGGCCTGCATACTCTCCAGACCTGAATTCCATAAAACATCTATGGGATGCCCTTGGGAGAAGTGTTTCGCCTTCATCCTTCATGCCCCTCTCCAAACCCTCTGTGACCTTCAAACTGCTCTTGTACGTGAATGGCAATTGTTGCCATCTCACTCTTTGGATTTTCTTATTGAGGGTATGAATCGATGTTGTCAGGCTTGCATTCATGCCAGAGGTGGCCACATTCCATATTAACGCAGTTTGGTGTTCATACCACATTTTTCTTATTCTGTGTGTTTTGGGTGCCTTCTTTCAAAAGTGTGTTTGTTGAGGTTATATGCAATCATGTTTCCCAATATTTATATGATATCTACCTAAGACTTGTATGTCTGACTGTGTTACATTCGAATAAATTTGTTCCTGTAGTTTTGGACTTACGATGATTTGTGTGCTGTGTGCTTAACTTTTGACACGAGCAGTGCAGTTCCCAAAAGAATACTTCTCACCAGAACAAATGAATAATGCCATAAAACTCTTTACAAATAGCAGGGGTGTTTATTTTCTGGAAATTCCAGAAATTTCCACCACTACAATTTTCATACACGAGATCCTTCAGCTTATTTAGTCTTCATTTGGGTCGTTCTTGAGATAGATGCAAAAGTGAAACGAAATTTGAGGAGAATTAGTAGGAGGTGGGGGGGCATTTTCTGTATATTGATGTTGTTTCCTCTTTTAAAACTTTTCAAAGACGGAAGTTAAACGGAGTGTAGGCTTTTCCAGTCATCTTAACTTTTTCTCGCAATGTTACTTCTATCCAGTTCTGTTGTTAAACGTCATTTTGTTGCATAAATGTTTGTATTTCAGCTTGAAACTGTAGGCAATGATTTCCGAAAACGGAAGTTAGACAGCGCAAAAATTGCCATATAATCACCAGGCACGAGATTCTTCCGCGGATTCAAATAATTCCACATTACTCGTTGTCATTTGGGCCATTCACAAGATCGATGCACAACTGAAATAATTATTTTGGAGGTTGGTGGTGGTAGTGGTGGTGTCTGGGGGAGGGGTAGTTGGAGGACGAAATTCCATCCTTCCAAACTTTCGAAAATGGAAGGAGGGAAGATTTCTTCCGTAGTTGTAATTTTTTTCTTGCAACGTTTTTTCTGCTCATTATTGTTGTTAGATATCATCTTATTCCATAAATGTGTGCATTTCAGCTTGAAAATGTAGAATAAATTTCCCAAAATGAAGTCAGACGGAGTGGAGATTTCTCCCATAATTGTAATTTTATTTCCTGCGGTATTCCCACCCTCCTGTATTGTTATTTTCCTTTTCAATGAATACATAAAGCTGTTTCAAACCAAAAAATCTATGTTGCTTAGATTGTATGTTGAACTTTTTATGTTGATAAATAAAATATCATCTTTCATTATAAACACAAAATTATCTCAAAGTGCAAAACTCACAAGGATTTTTTGAAAATAGGTTTGAAGTGCAGCGATAATCACATGCCAGAAAAATTTATTTATGTTGGAAGAAAAGCCAAAAAAGTTTATTGCGACAAGTACATCAAATGATCACATTTTATCTTCATTTAAGAAAGAGCTAAATGAATGTTATCTGGCATACTCCTTATACATGATACAAAAACTAACTGTGGAAAATTCTACTGTGATTAGTTTTTCAGGGTTAGACCCCTCTCTTAGGGGCCAAACAACTATCTTTATAGCCCTTTCAAAATTCACTGCTGCATGTAGTGCTATCTGCTAATGAAATGCTTCTTATTGGTGAAGGAATCAGATTGTATCAAATCGATACACCAATTAGTGATGATATCTCCTTTAATTACTCAGCCGCCAATGAGAAATGTGAAGAAAATGAAATTTCCCAAGGCATTGATGAATACTAGGCAGCAGTTTCAAAAATGTGTTCTCATGATGGAATACAAAAGTACTCCACATTTTAGTAAACTTGTAAAAGCCCTCATCTCATGCTTTCGTGGGCCAATTGTGGAAAACCCATTTAATTTCATGGATAATGTTATCGCATAGCACAGAACTAGTTTAGATGCAAAAAGCTTGGACAGTTATCATACCATCCTGTTAGCAAAGAAATGTTTGGTGTTGAAGATCCAATCACCACTGCAGTTGACAAAATTTTGTTACAGGACATGTTGCAAAGCTGGAAAAATTTTCACTAATCAACTAAAGAAAAGTGGGATAAAAGGCATGAAGTAATTGGTGTTCATTTTTCTAAAATTGATAAATCAGCAGCAGCTAGCTCTCTAAGTACAAAGATCATATCAAGTCCTAAAATTCCAATAAAAAATCTATCAACACCAAAGCAGGAATGTGGACACAGTAAATGTAAATCAGAGTATTTACAGCAAAATCAGAACAAAATAACCAAATTTTTTTCAAAAGCATTATGAACTAAATTAAAATTATTAACTAAAATTCTCGATCTTCATTTCAATGCTTAATTCATTAACTTTGGTTCTTATCATCAATCTACTAAGTGGAATGTTTTTTTGGCTCGATCATAGCAAAACCACGTAAACAATGCTTCCTCCAACTCTTTATGTTCACCACTTTATAACTGTATGGATTTTGCTGGTGTGTTATTCTTCTAAGTTGCCTCCTTGATCTTTTCTTTGTTTTTTTAAATCGTAAACAGCGTTGATGATGCAAGACCAAATTTTCTTGTTGTCTTACTTTTTGACTTCAAAATTTTTTCACATTCATACAAAACTTTTAACTTTGTATCCAAAGTCAAACCTTTCCTTTTATTCTCTATTTAGAAAAAGAAAACACAGGACATACACGCAGAAAAAATGTTTTGACTTCCCACCACTGTTGCGACAAGTTGAAGAAAGTGGGGGATAGCATCCAAACAACCAAGCAGACTAACTACTGGTGACCGATTTCTGTGTGCAGCTGCATGCATTTATCTCCCCACCACTTCCTGGAATTTCAGGGAACGAATTTGTTGGAAATCTTTAAAAGAAAAAAAGAGTGCCCATGAAAGCCTCTCATTACAATGGGAACTCCTTAGATTTACTACTCGTAATACACGAAGTTCTTTCCTATCTTTAATATTAACAAATTGGCGGTGCATTTTGAATATCTTGTAGCAGTGGGATTCTCGCTATAAACTGTACTCGTAATATCAGACTTTTACTGTATATATATTTATTTATCTATGTATAGTACAAAGTCCCACATGGTTGTGTATGAAAGTGTAATTGTTCCTACTCTGATGAATGACAGTGAAACCTGGGTACTACAGAAAAAAAAATAGGAATCGTTTGTGTGCTGGAGAAGTGCATTAACTACGGGGAGTTTGTGGCAAGACATGTTCTGATTGTGTGAGGAATGAAGATGTGTTGCAGTTGTGTAATGTGAAGCAAAATGTTGTTAGCAAGATGGAGACTAATATGCTTTGGTGGTTTGGTCATGTTGAAAGAATGAGTGATGAGATGCTTACTAAGAAAATCTTTTTAGCCCAAGTGGCAGGAAGCAAAGGCAGAGGAAGGCCAAGGAAGTCATGGGAGGATCAGATTCAGGAGTGTCTGAATAAGAAAAAGATTATGAGTATGAAGTATAGAAAATCTTGTATACGGCGTGTGCATAGGCATAGCCAAGGGGGTGGTCCTCGGTTCTGGACTCCCCCCTCCCCGAGTGGAGATTTAGTATGAATTTAAAGCGATATATATGTATATATGGGGCTTTCACCAATGAACCAAACCCATGGACTCCTTCCCTTAAGAAATTTCTAGCTACGCCACCGGGTGTGTAATGGGTGTCAGTGAAGTCCGAGTTGTGTCAAAATTGCTGTAAATGGAGAAGTTTGATACAGCAACACTAAGTAAAAATTATCTGGTAGTTTATATTTCTTTGTAGAACTAACTACTGAATCTCAGAGAACAGCTTAGTGATATGTAGTGTATAATACAAAGAGTAAATATTAAACAATATTTTTTTGTAAACCTAAGCATACCCAAAAATAAATTTCACAGCTAACTGAAAACTGATGTCACAAATCAGAGAAAATAAGATAGGATTGTAGAACAAAATGGTAGCTGTCACCTATGGCTTCATTACTTGCTGACACAGATCACAGCTCTCATTGCTCTACACAGACCAGAGTGTGGGTTTCTGCATTATTCAGTTTGCAAGGCAGCACTAAGGAAACCTTAGCAGACCGAAAAAAAAAAAAAAAAGAAAAAAAAAAAGAAGAAAAACAAGTTAGTAAAATCATGCAATGCATTGATTATAATACGCTTTCCAACATACCAGAAATAATTACTCAAGTTATGAGGATAATAGCTGTGGAATAAATCTCGGTCCTGTTCCCTGACCTTAGATCCCATTTCAATTATATTTAACAGAACCGGTTCAGTATACCTCCGAAATAACATCATAAAGTTTTGTCGCAATGGAAGCATTTTTACGTAAGTTATGATGCATAAGGGCTATGGAATAGATTCCGCTCCTGTGTCCTAACCTTTGACCCCATTTTGCCCATTTTCAATTGGATTCGTCCCCAGGCAGGCCCTTACAACATACTAACATTTCATCTAAATCGAAATTTGTTTACGTAAGTTATGTCGCATAATGGCGATGGAAGTGATTTCACTCCTATGTCGTGACCTTTGACCCCATTTCGCCCATTTTCAATAGGGTTCCTTCCCAGGTGATCCCCTTCCACATACTAAAAGTTAATCGAAATTGAACGATTTTTATGCGAGTTATCGTGCGGACGGACATACGCACACAATGCGTGACGTAATGAGGCAGATGGGAATCGCGACCATCTGCTCGCAAGAGTGTGACATCATAAAACTTTAATAGGATCCACACACAATGCGTGACGTAATGATTCAGATGGCGTGACCGCGCGCCAACATCTCAAGCGCGAGATTGTGACATCATAAGATCGTCCCCAGGTGGTCCCCTACCACATAATAAAATTTCATCGAAATCGAACCATTTTTACGCACGTTATGACGCATGAAAGCAATGGAATGCATTCCACTCCTATGTCCTGACCTTAGACCCCACTTCACCCATTTTCAATAGAGTTCATTTCCAGGTGGTCCCCTGCAATATACTAAAATTTCATCGACATCGAACCATATTTACGCAAGTTATGACGCATAAGGGCAATGGAATGGATCGCACTCTTATGCCGTGACCTTTGACCCCATTTCGTCCATTTTCAATAGGGTTCGTCCCCTACCACATACTAAAATTTCATCGAAATCGAACCATTTTTACCCGAGTTATCGTGCCGACAGACGGATGAACGGACAAAGCTGGAGCATATACGCTCCTTCAACCTTCGGTTGGAAACCGTAAATTAGACCATTAACTAAAAAGCAAGCCAAAGGGTAACTTAACCACCCAAAACCACAAGAAGTAACATAAGAATTACTAAAATAATAAAAAAGAAAGAAAAAATAATAAGAAAAATTATTTTAGACCCCCACCCATGTTTTTGAATAATCCATGCCCAACTCTCAACAATCAGTGCTGTAGGAAACTGAAGCCAGGAGACGCCATGAAAATTCACAAAAGGCCGCCCCGGTGGCGCAGTGGTCTAAGCGATGGCCTCTGATCATTCATCCGAACGGGGTACGGGTTCGAAACCCGGTGAGGCATGGATGTTGTGTTTGTCTTACGGCACTGGCTCTCTCCCTTCCCTGAAACCAGTGACCCTAAATTAGGGACGGGCGACTGCTTATAGCCCATTGAGTTGCTCACGGTGGTCGTTAAACTTCCAATAGAAAAAAAAAAAATCACAAAATTGACGCACTTTACAATGCACAAATAAACATACCAAAATCCTTCGAAAAGGAATAAAAATTAATCAAGTGTATACTAGGTTACTATATACAAAATATTGCAATAAATGAGGAGGAAACTTGCAATGATAGCAAATAATGAGTGCACATGGACAAAAAAAAAAAAAAAAAAAAAAAACAAAACTAAAAAACGTGAAGTCTCCTATAAAACAAGGGACACCCAAATAAACTGCCAAGGAAGCTGAAAAAAGGCATACCACTATACCAAGCCAACAAAAACTCCAGAAAGTGAAAATACAATGTATCCTAACAAAAAAACAATCAAGAAAGAAACAGAACTTACCCCAAAATTGAAAAAATGAGCTGACCTCCTAAAAATAGTACAAAAAATGGCTGCTGAAAAAGGAAGACACCCGCAACTCCTTCTAGGAGATGACCACCCAGTTTACCCTAAAACTTTGGGATAAAGGGTACAACAAACAAGCTTACCAAACATAAACAAAATAACAATATGAGACTGAAACAGATCGAGAGTAAAGACCAAACTAGAATACTAAAACTGTTCTTTGGGATCAGAAAATTCTGCTTCCAACAGGCATTTGAAGTATTAAAGCACCCAAAATTGCAAAGTCCCTCTCAAACCCTTAATTATTACAGTTTTACTATTTTTATTACATATGTTTTATACTTTTTATAAATTTTTATAAAATTATTTGTACTATTTTTCTTTAATTTTAAACTTTTTTTGAATTAAAGGAATGGGAACAGATAATGTATTTTTAGGTTCATAAAAATGAGAGTAACCAAATCATCATCTAAACCTCTACAAGATAGCTTTAATTCAGATGAGTCATTCGGTCACTTAGTTATTAACCTGCCAATGTTTCCATTTGGGAACATGAACTTTTTAATTAAAATAAAAAAATCAGATGAAAGCATTCAGTAAGGAAATTTTTCTTTTTAAAAATTGCTGAATATCCTTTATATTTTTTGGCTATTTTTGCTTTGCCCTCCACTCAAAAAATAATCTGTAAATTTAAAAAAACTCCTGTTTTTCTTATTTTTATACCTGTTATGAACACTTTGTAATTTTAATCCATAAAAAACATTGAATTTCTTTTATATTCAGTGGAGATATGCAGAAGGGTTGAGTTTATGTTGTGATCACATAAATTTTTGTTTCTTCATTAGTGAGAAACATTGTCTTTTTTTTTTTCAATGTTTCCAAATGGGAACATTGGCAAGTGGTGCAAAGCATTTTTCATCAAGAAGTTCAAATTACTTTCTAAATCTTTCAGCAGCTACACACAATGGCATGTTCATGTTTGAGAGTGTCTGTGATTGATGCACAGTTCTTTTTAGCTCTTTCCCCAAAGACGTTGTAACTGAATTTTGACACATAGTATTGAGTAATTCCATAAAATCTGTGATAGGCAGGATGATAATGTAAGCACTAGTGTACTGGCAATGCCGTTTTTACAGTTCATCAAATTACTCTTAAAGTGAATCCATCACAATAGCCAAACTATTTTCAAGGTCCAAGAAAAACAAGATTGACATCCTATAACATTACATTATTCAGAGATATAGTGAAGATATAAAAAGTGTTGATCTCTATTGTCTTCTTGGTAGCTATCGTCGTAAACTATGCAGCAGAAAGTGATGGTGGAACTGGTTCACTAACACACCAGCATGTCTTTGCTGGCAAGCAGGATCTTGTATTGCAAACTCGACAAAAATGTTCTTCCACATTTGGACTTCAGAAGGAAAAAAAAGTCACTATGAATTATCACCAAAAAGAACACCTGTCAACTCATCCTGCACCCAGAAGCCCCACTCCATATTCTTCTCGAACATCTAAGACATTCACTATCTTGTACCCTCCTTATAAGGATGCTTTGTAATTTGACAGAAAAATACCAGAAACGGTTGTTTTGAATGCAAAAAAAAGACAGCATTGTGTCCCAGCTTACCATGGGTACTTAAATATGATATAGTAAGGAACAAAATAAATAAAATTCATTATTTCAAATACACTATGTAAACAAAAGTATTTGGACACCTCCATATATGCAAATAAACATTCATTTGCAGTACCAGATGCATACACACACAAGGTGTGTTGGGAGCTGTATGTAAATTGGAGTGTTGAAATATCTGTCAGACTGCACTGAAAGGAACTATGCTGCGTGGAGCTGAACTGATAGACTTTGAAAGGGGGCAGGGAGGTTGGTTGTCTTCTGAGTAAGAAATCACATTACGTAGCATTTTTTGTCACCTGGGATTCCCCAAATCCACTGTCGTTGATGTTCTTCATCATTGAAACCCCGCACGGGGATAACTGGTTTTCCAGTTATTTGGGGAGCGGCGCCCACACGGCCCGAGCTGACCTTGTGACGGATCATTTTGTCATTTCGTCTTGAACGATTACATCACCGAAGGGACAGCTGTTCATCCAGCTGATGGGGGATGGCGTCCCCACGGCCCGAGCCAACATGTACTATATGTGATGATTTTCACATTTTTTATGTTTTTTCACTTTACATGAACCCGCCTCAGTTGTAGGTTGCTGAGGTTGTGATTATGCGCCAGCTCAGGATTTTAGTTTCTCGTTTTCTTTCCTGTCTTCTCCATTTCATGTTTCTTTCTTTGTTTTTCTGAGCTGGTTAGCTAGACCTGCCTGCACGTTTGCCGTGTGCGGTGACCCGTAAGGTGGAAAAGGGGATGCTGGAGGCTGAGGTTTCTGGAGGCCTGGGTGTTGTTGTCGCCAGTTGCCAACACTCCTCTTTTGCCCCCTACTTCACCCTAAACGGGCGGCTGGGAACTAACCCACTCCTAGTCAATGAGGTCTGTGGCCGAGTGGAGCCCAGACCTCTAACGGCTTGTCGTCTCGTACGACAGGGTGAGTCTGGGGATAGGGTGGGCATGCCAAAGGGGTGTTCCCCAGGCATGGGAAAGTCTGGGTGCTCGCCGAGCGCATGTCTGCCCTATCAACTTGCTATATCCGCTTGCTATCCCTAGAGCCGTGTCCTGCGTCCACTTGGGCTTGCGGACCTCCAGTTCTCCCTTGTTAGGCTCGATTGTGGGTGGGGAAGTTGGCGGATGAATCCTTTAAGTTTTTCATGGCTCTCAATGAAATTTCCCATGAACCCAAAACTAAAAGAGGTATGGAGGAAGGTTCAGGTCCTTCCGCCAAAAAATTTGTCGCAGATGTTTCCAATGCTAGATTCTTTTTTGTGCACTCATTGGACCCTTCAAAGCCTTTGAGTGCCAAAAGTCCATTTTAGATCCACAAAGCACTGCAATCAATTGCAAGCTCTCCTAAGAGCGTCAAGAAGCTCCAGTCTGGAGATCTTCTTGTTGAGATGTCTACTGTGGCCTACAGTTCCACACTTATCAACACCAGCATGCTGCTCGAGACGCCTGTCAAAATAACACCACACGGTTACCTAAATTCATCTCGAGGTGTTGTCTCCTCTCGGGATCTTATTGATTGCTCTGAGGATGAACTTCTCGAAGAACTGAGGAGCCAACATGTTACGGGTGTGCGACGCATTTCTTTTAGGAGGAATGGGTAGTTTGTCCCATCCTGGAACATTATCTTGACTTTCAACTGCCCTTCCCTGCCTACATCCATCAAGGCAGGGTATCTCCACCTCGAGGTACGCCCGTACATTCCCAACCCGTTGAGATGTTTTAGGTGCCAGTCGTACGGCCACTTTCAGCAGTCATGTAGGAGTTCTCCTAGATGTGGACGCTGTGGTGCCACAGAGCATCTCCTCTCAGAATGTGTGGCCGAGGCCGAGTTTTGTGTGAACTGCAAGGGTTCACACCCAGCATCAGCCAAAGATTGTCCCAAGTGGAAGGAGGAGAAGGAAATCCAAAGGCTCAAAACGGTGGAAAATATTTCCTATCCTGAGGCCAGACCATCCTTTGTACGGTGCAGTTTTCCATCCTCAGCATGCTCGTTTATTTGCGAACCGGCCCTCGTGCGTTCCAACCTTCGGTCTTCGTATGGCGGCCGTAGCTCGTGATGCAGGGCTCGACTTGTCGCTTGTTACAGCGACCAGGGGCTTTGGGGATCCTCCATGGCGCCCACTTGGTGTCATGGTTGATACCACCTTTACGTCTTTCGACAAATCCTCAACCCCTGCGTCAGTGTACCGGCAGCTCTTTGCTGAGCACCGTGCCCTCAAAACTGAATACACTCCCATTTTCACTGATGGCTCCAAGATGCATGGAGTCGTTGGATCCGCAGCTGTCTGTGTTGATGACGTGTCAGTAGCGCGGATCCCAGCTGAGGCCACGGTGTTTTCGGCGGAGATGCATGCTGTGTATCTTGCACTTCTTCATGTTCAGTCGAGTTCTCATCATAGTGCTATGGTCTATACGGATTCCTTAAGTGTCCTGCAGTCTTTGTCATCGCTGGTCTATTGTAATCATCCTTTTCTTTTGAACGTACGAGGGCTTCTTCGTTCCTTGCTCGAGGCCGGTGTCCAGATTCAATTCGTCTGGATTCCTGGGCATGTTGGAATCTCGGGTAACGAGTGTGCTGATGCGGCCGCTAGATCTGCTTCCTCTTTGGTCGTCACACCCTTGCCACTCTTTCATCGCGATTTTCGATTTCTTGTTCGTGATCATTTCACACGAACGTGGCAGGGTCTGTGGGACCAACAGGTGGAAAATAAACTGCATCGTATAAAACCTATTCTCGAAATCTGGAACTCCTCATCTCGTCAGAACCGCAGGGAGGAAGTGGTGCTTGCGCGTCTCCGCATTGGGCATTGTCGTTTCACTCACCGCTTTTTGCTGTGTGGCGACACTGCGCCGATGTGTGAGACGTGCAACTGCCGACTCACTGTCACTCATCTTTTGTGTACCTGTGTTCGTTTTCGTGATGTACGCTTTCATTTCTTTCATTCTCATTTGTTGAACGAGGACGCCGCTACACTGCAGCGGCTCCTCAATGACCACTGCAATACTGTTGTTGTTTTTTCATTTTTTAAACAAATTGACTATTTTAAACGTATCTAGATTTTAGCCCTATCATCATACTCATTTTTCAGTTTTACTGAATCAGCTAGATTTTAATCTTTGTATCATGTTTTTAGTACTGTTTGTTTCATTATCTTTTTTAGTCCTTTCATCGTTCTCATTCTTCAGTTTTATTTGATCAGCCATATTTTAAGCTTCATCGCACGTTTTTAATACTGTTTGTTTGTCTGTCTGTCTTGTAGTTTTTACCGTATTCATTTCCATCTTTCACTTTTACCGCTTCATCCTGTTTTTAGCCTTGTGTACGTGTTTTATTGATTTTGTTCTCTTTTGATGTCTTTTGTTTGGCGCTCTTTGGCCAACCATGGCCCTTGCGCCAATAAAATCAATGAACCAACCAACCATCATTGAAAAACAGACGGTGCCACTAAACCGAAGCCATACTCTTACAGGCCACACAAACTGAGTAATCATGCCATGCGGAACTTACAGTAGAATGTGAAGGCTAATAATAATTGATTAGCTGTAACTTGCCACAGAGTAAGGTCTTACCTGTTTATATCGGATTCGGTATTCCTGCTTGTCCCACATATGTTCTATGGGATTTAGATAGGGACTTTAGGTCAGCCTATCCAACACCTGGACATCCTATCCCTGCTTCACAAACCTAGCCTGGACAGATGTTGCAGAGTGGAAAGGTACCCAGATTAGCTGAAACAGACAGGGACTTGTACCGAAGTACCGCCACAGCAGAGGCTTGCACATCCTCAGCCACAGCTTGCACGGGGATAACTGGTTTTCCAGTTATTTGGGGAGCGGCGCCCCCACGGCCCGAGCTGACCTTGTGACGGATCATTTTGTCATTTCGTCTTGAATGATTACATCACCGAAGGGACAGCTGTTCATCCAGCTGATGGGGGATGGCGTCCCCAAGGCCCGAGCCAACATGTACTATATGTGATGAATTTCACATTTTTTATGTTTTTTCACTTTACATGAACCCGCCTCAGTTGTAGGTTGCTGAGGTTGTGATTATGCGCCAGCTCAGGATTTTAGTTTCTCGTTTTCTTTCCTGTCTTCTCCATTTCATGTTTCTTTCTTTGTTTTTCCGAGCTGGTTAGCTAGACCTGCCTGCACGTTTGCCGTGTGTGGTGACCCGTAAGGTGGAAAAGGGGATGCTGGAGGCTGAGGTTTCTGGAGGCCTGGGTGTTGTCGCCAGTTGCCAACACTCCTCTTTGCCCCCTGCTTCACCCTAAACGGGCGGCTGGGAACTAACCCACTCCTAGTCAATGAGGTCTGTGGCCGAGTGGAGCCCAGACCTCTAACGGCTTGTCGTCTCGTACGACAGGGTGAGTCTGGGGATAGGGTGGGCATGCCAAAGGGGTGTTCCCCAGGCATGGGAAAGTCTGGGTGCTCGCCGAGCGCATGTCTGCCCTATCAACTTGCTATATCCGCTTGCTATCCCTAGAGCAGTGTCCTGCGTCCACTTGGGCTTGCGGACCTCCGGTTCTCCCTTGTTGGGCTCGATTGTGGGTGGGGAAGTTGGCGGATGAATCCTTTAAGTTTTTCATGGCTCTCAATGAAATTTCCCATGAACCCAAAACTAAAAGAGGTATGGAGGAAGGTTCAGGTCCTTCTGCCAAAAAATTTCTCGCAGATGTTTCCAATGCTAGATTCTTTTTTGTGCACTCATTGGACCCTTCAAAGCCTTTGAGTGCCAAAAGTCCATTTTGGATCCATAAAGCACTGCAATCAATTGCAAGCTCTCCTAAGAGCGTCAAGAAGCTCCAGTCTGGAAATCTTCTTGTTGAGATGTCTACTGTGGCCTACAGTTCCACACTTATCAACACCAGCATGCTGCTCGAGACGCCTGTCAAAATAACACCACACGGTTACCTAAATTCATCTCGAGGTGTTGTCTCCCCTCGGGATCTTATTGATTGCTCTGAGGATGAGCTTCTCGAAGAACTAAGGAGCCAACATGTTACGGGTGTGCGACGCTTTCTTTTAGGAGGAATGGGCAGTTTGTCCCATCCTGGAACATTATCTTGACTTTCAACTGCCCTTCCCTGCCTACATCCATCAAGGCAGGGTATCTCCACCTCGAGGTACGCCCGTACATTCCCAACCCGTTGAGATGTTTTAGGTGCCAGTCGTACGGCCACTTTCAGCAGTCATGTAGGAGTTCTCCTAGGTGTGGACGCTGTGGTGCCACAGAGCATCTCCTCTCAGAATGTGTGGCCGGGGCCGAGTTTTGTGTGAACTGCAAGGGTTCACACCCAGCATCAGCAAAAGATTGTCCCAAGTGGAAGGAGGAGAAGGAAATCCAAAGGCTCAAAACGGTGGAAAATATTTCCTATCCTGAGGCCAGAAGAAGAGTGGTTCCCGTTACATCTGATCGGCGATCATACGCTTCAGTGGTGGTTGCCAAATCTACGGTTGCCATTCAGACCGACGTTCAGATCTCCCCTAAATGTCCGTTTAATATGGAGGAAATCATCGCAGCCGGACTGGAGACACTCCAGTCGCGAGCTAGGGGTCTGAAAGCGGCACCCGCCACTTCACCGAAGCAGACTCACTCCAACACCAGCAAGGGAACTCAGGCCACTTCTTCTGGCAAAAACGCCAACACTAACACCAACACCAAGGTCAAGGATAAGAAGAGCATTTCTTCTCCTTCAAAGGCTCAGCCAAACAATCAACGGCGAGCAAATCCCGCCAAGACACTTTGGACAAAGCATTCACCAATCTTGGCCCCTGGCCACACACCACCAAATCTGGGGGAACGCTTACCAGAGGAAATGGAGGCTGACCAAGTTTAACCATTTCCTTTCATTTCATTTTTACCCATGGGTTCAATAATTCAGTGGAACTGCCGAGGTTTTTGCACCAGTTTTGATGACGTGAAACATCTGCTTTATTTGTACTCTCCGGTGTGCCTTTGTCTTCAGGAGACAAAGCTTAAACCATCGGACCTGCTTTCAGTTCGAGGCTACAGTGCATTTCGGACAGACCACTCGTCTGGAAATATAGCCTGTGGGGGTGTCGCTATTCTCGTCCCTCACAGGGTTCCGGTATCTTCCGTCGCGGTTTCCACAACTGTGCAGGCCGTGGCGGTTCGTATTTCTATGCCTGTGCCTCTTACTGTTTGCAGTGTTTATCTACCACCGGATGAGGATGTTAGCGTCTCTGTTCTGGAGAGCTTGATTGATCAGCTGCCCTCACCCTTCCTTCTTTTGGGTGACTTTAATGCTCATCATCCTTTGTGGGGTAGTGTCAGCGCCAGCGCTAGAGGTCGTCGCATAGAGTCTCTTCTGTGCTCGGCCTCTGTGTGCCTTTTAAACACCGGTGCTGACACTTACTTCCATGAGCTGACAAGATCTTTCAGTGCGATTGATTTGACCTTGGGTTCACCATCGATCATTGCTGACTGGTCGTGGACGGTGTGTAAGGATCTCCACGGGAGCGACCACTTCCCAATCGTCCTCTGGCACCATGCAAACGTGCCATATTCTGCCTCCCGCCCACCTCGATGGAGGATGGATTGTGCCAGAGGGAGGTCTTCACATCGTCCGCGGTGATATCTTCTGAAATGGTGACCCAAGAGTCAATCGACGCAGCTGTACTTAAAGTCACAACTTGTATTCTTCAGGCAGCTGATCTTTCAATTCGTAAAACATCTACGAAGCTCCCCAGAATTCCGAAACCTTGGTGGAACCCTGAATGCGCAGCGGCTAGGAGAGCTCAACACAAGGCCTGGTCTACTTTTCGGCGTTATCCAACCGAGGCTAATCTCGTTGCTTTTAAACGTGCTAAATCCTATGCTCGGTTGGTGCGTCGACGTAGCAAGAGGGAGTCTTGGATCCAGTATGTATCATCTCTTACCTCACGTGCCAATTCGAAAACTGTGTGGGAAAGGATTCGTAAGATCCGGGGTACCTACAGTTCACACCAGATTGCCATTCTCGAGAGTAACGGCTGCACATATGCTGACGTCGGGGAGATTGCAGATTGTTTGGGGGAGGCGTTTGCCTCCGTTTCGAGTGATCTGGCGTATCCGGCCTCCTTTCATAGGATTCAATCCTCCGCGGAACGCCAGAGAATCTCTTTTGCGCCGTATACCGACACTGGTTATAACTCCCCTTCAGCATGTGTGAACTTCGGGTGGCTCTGCATCGGTCCGGGGCTACTTCTGTCGGTCCCGATGACATCCACTACGACATGCTCCGTCATCTCTCCCAGTCGTCTCTCGAGAACCTTTTAATCTTATACAACCGCATCTGGTTAGAACACAGTTTCCCGGAGTCTTGGCGAAAGGCTTTTGTTCTACCTTTTCCGAAGCCTGGCAAGGATCCTAAGTCTCCCTCTAGTTATCGCCCAATTGCTCTCACTAGCTGTCTGTGTAAAGTTCTCGAACGCATGGTTAACTCACGATTAATTCATTTTTTAGAACATCATCAATTACTTTCACCATCACAAAGCGGTTTTCGGCGTCATCGTTCACCTCACGATCATCTCCTGCACCTTGAGACATCTGTGCGCGAGGCGTTCGTGCGTAGGCAGCACCTGGTTTCTGTATTCTTTGACATCGAGAAAGCCTATGATCGTGCGTGGCGGCACGGGATTATCCGTGACCTCCACGCATGCGGATTGCGAGGGAATCTTCCGACCTTTATTGTAAATTTTCTTTGCAATCGGGTGTTCCAGGTGCGCCTGGGTACGACGCTATCTGCAACATTCCATCAAGAACAATGTGTTCCTCAAGGTTGCATTTTATCTGTCACATTGTTCATCCTTCGCATTAATTGTCTCATCTTCTGTCTCCTCACAAATCTTCCTCCTGCGGTTTCGGCTACTGTGTATGTCGATGACTTGCACATCTTCTGCTCGTCATCGAGCATGCGTTTCATTGAAAGGCAGTTGCAGTCTAGTATTAATCAGATTTTTAAAGCGGCGAATAGCAATGGTTTCGTTCTTTCTCCCGACAAGACAGCGTGTGTTCATTTCTGCCGGAGGCGTGGCCTCCATCCTGACCCCGAGCTGTATTTGGACCGTGCAGCCATTCCAGTTTTGCCGGAGACCAAGTTTCTTGGACTGACCGTCGACCGTGCGCTTACGTTCCGTGTGCACGTTCGGCGGCTCAAGATTTCCTCTCTGCGTGCTCTTTCTATTCTAAAAATCCTTTCGAGAGTTTCGTGGGGCGCAGACAGGATCTCTTTGTTTCGCATTTACCACTCCTTAATTCGATCGAAACTGGATTACGGCTGTATCGTGTATGGCTCGGCTCGTCCTTCCGTTCTCCGGCCTTTGGACGCTGTTCATCATCAGGCGCTGCGTCTTTGTACGGGAGCATTTTGAACATCTCCGATTCCCAGCCTTTACGCTGATGCGAACGAACCATCGCTTGAATTATGCCGTCTGCAGCTGTCTGTCCACTTTTACTTAAAACTTCGGTCTCTTCCAGACCATCCTTTGTACGGTGCAGTTTTCCATCCTCAGCATGCTCGTTTATTTGCGAGCCGGCCCTCGTGCTTTCCAACCTTCGGTCTTCGTATGGCGGCCGTAGCTCGTGATGCAGGGCTCGACTTGTCGCTTGTTGCAGCGACCAGGGGCTTTGGGGATCCTCCATGGCACCCACTTGGGGTCATGGTTGATACCACCTTTACGTCTTTCGACAAATCCTCAACCCCTGCGTCAGTGTACCAGCAGCTCTTCGCTGAGCACCGTGCCCTCAAAACTGAATACACTCCCATTTTCATTGATGGCTCCAAGATGCATGGAGTCGTTGGATCCGCAGCTGTCTGTGTTGATGACGTGTCAGTAGCGCGGATCCCAGCTGAGGCCACGGTGTTTTCGGCGGAGATGCATGCTGTGTATCTTGCACTTCTTCATGTTCAGTCGAGTTCTCATCATAGGGCTGTGGTCTATACGGATTCCTTAAGTGTCCTGCAGTCTTTGTCATCGCTGGACTATTGTAATCATCCTTTTCTTTTGAACGTACGAGGGCTTCTTCGTACCTTACTCGAGGCCGGAGTCCAGATTCAATTCTTCTGGATTCCTGGGCATGTTGGAATCTCGGGTAACGAGTGTGCTGATGCGGCCGCTAGATCTGCTTCCTCTTTGGTCGTCACACCCTTGCCACTCTTTCATCGCGATTTTCGATTTCTTGTTCGTGATCATATCAAACAAACGTGGCAGGGTCTGTGGGACCAACAGGTGGAAAATAAACTGCGTCGTATAAAACCTATTCTCGAAATCTGGAACTCCTCATCTCGTCCGAACCGCAGGGAGGAAGTGGTGCTTGCGCGTCTCCGCATTGGGCATTGTCGTTTCACTCACCGCTTTTTGCTGTGTGGCGACACTGCACCGATGTGTGAGACGTGCAATTGCCGACTCACTGTCATTCATCTTTTGTGTAGCTGTGTTCGTTTTCGTGGTGTACGTTTCCATTATTTTCATTCTCATTTGTTGACCGAGGACGCCGCTACTCTGCAGCGGCTCCTCAATGACCACTGCAATACTGTTGTTGTTTTTTCATTTTTTAAACAAATTGACTATTTTAAACGTATCTAGATTTTAGCCCTATCATCATACTCATTTTTCAGTTTTACTGAATCAGCTAGATTTTAATCTGTGTATCATGTTTTTAGTACTGTTTGTTTCATTATCTTTTTTAGACCTTTCATCGTTCTCATTCTTCAGTTTTATTTGATCAGCCATATTTTAAGCTTCATCGCACGTTTTTAATACTGTTTGTTTGTCTGTCTGTCTTGTAGTTTTTACCGTATTCATTTCCATCTTTTACTTTTACCACTTCATCCTGTTTTTAGTCTTGTGTACGTGTTTTATTGATTTTGTTCTCTTTTGATGTCTTTTGTTTGGCGCTCTTTGGCCAACCATGGCCCTTGCGCCAATAAAATCAATGAACCAACCAACCAATCCTCAGCCACAGGCCTACCCAGCGATGTTAAATAAGCCACATGGAACGCTTATTTGTACCATAACACACCATCGGCCTTGTATGATGAAGGCTACCATGCTAGGTCAGCTACACACAAGACCTACATCACTCCAGGTAATGCCAGACTGTGACTGCAGTGGTGCCTCGCTCACCATTCATGGACAACAGAAAAGTGAAAGAAGGTCATGCGGATAAATGACTCACACTCTTTTGTTTGGATAGTCCTTGGGTGTGGCATTTGCCTAGGGAATGTTGTCAGGTGGACTGCATTGGTGCTGCACTCAAGTTTGGAGGAGGCTCTACGGTGGTGTGGGAATGTTTCTGCCAGCACAGACTAAAATCTTTGGTTATGGTGATGGTCATTTTAATGATTGACAGTTATCAAGATATTCTGATCAATGCTGCACTACCTCTGCTGTGGCAGTACTTCGGTACAGGTCCCTGTCTGTTTTAGCTAATCTGCGTACCTTTCCACTCTGCAACATCTGTCCGGCTGGGTTTGTGAAGCAGGGACAGGATGTCCAGGTGTTGGATAAGCTGAGCTAAAGTCCCTATCTAAATCCCATAGAACATATGTGAGACAAGCAGGAATACTGAATCTGATCTTAACAGGTAAGACCTTACTTACTCTGTCGCAAGTTACAGCTAATCAATTATTATTATAAATTAAAAGGACAAAAACTAACTATTAAAACTAAAATTATAATTTTTATAATCATCAGTAACCCTAATTTTTTATATATATATATATATCAGTTACCCTTTAGTGCACTAGGTAACAAAAAAATCAGTTTCTATAAAATTGCAACAAAATTATTAACTCCAAATGCCAATGTTCCCAAATGGGAACAATAAAAAAAACAAAGTAAAAAATATTTTTTCAGAAAATTTTAAAATGTGTATGTTATACATATGTATAATAAGCTTTTTAAACTGCACAAAAAGTTTGAAACTCGCAGGTAACATAGTGCAGCATTTAAAAGATTTAATTAAGTCTGCTATCTTAACACTTATACTTTAGAACTACTTTCTTTTAAGGCTTTAGAAACTTGGTTTTCAAGGAACTGGCTTATAAGTACTTTAACATGGTTTTCAAAATCAGATTGCAAACTACAGATCCTGGATATATCATCATTGTCAGCCATTATCAATCCACTGCTGGATGAAGGTCTCCCTGAGTTTTTTCCACAGTGGCGTGTCTTGAGCCAGTCTCTTCCATGTCACTTCCACATGTTTTCAAATTCCATCCATCCATCTCCTACATGGTCTTCTTCTTGGTCTTTTCCTGTCCCATGGAATCCAGTCTAAAATTTTGGTTGTCCATCAGTGTTCTGTCCTTCTGGAAATATGTCTAGCCCATTGCCACTTCAGGAATTTTACTCTGCTCAAGATGTCTTCCACTCTTGTCATTTTTCTTATGCATGATGCACAAGTTCCTCTTCTTTCCTGATTACACCAAGCACGCATATCTCAACATATATCATCATCATCATCATCATCATTGCCAACCATTATCAATCCACTGCTAGACGTAGGTCTCCCCAAGTTTCCTTCACAACGGTCTGTCTTGTGCCAGTCTCCTCCATGTCACTCCTGCATACTTTCGAATTTCATCCACCCATATCCCATGTGGCCTTCTTTTGGGTCTTTTCTTGTCCCTTGGAATCCAGTCTAAAATTTCGCCTGTCCATCGATGGTCTGTCCTTCTGGCAATATGTCTAGCCCATTGCCATTTCAGGGATTTAACTCTGATCATGATGTCCTCCACTCCTGTCATTTTTCGGATCCACCAGTTCCTCTTCTTATCTCTCCTGGTTACCCCAAACATGCACCTCTCCATGCTTCTCTGAGTTGTCTGCAGCCTTTGTATGTCTCTTTTAGTTAAGGTCCATGTCTCTGCACCGTATGTAAGCACTGGAAGGATGCATTGATCAAACACTTTTCTTTTAAGATATAATGGCATATTGCTCTTGAAAATTATGCTGTTTCTTCCAAAAGCTCTCCAGGCAAGTTTTGTACACCAATTAATTTCTTCATCAATGTGACCTTCACTTGATATCTGCTGTCCAAGATAAACGTACGTGTCTGTTATCTCCAGCTTTTCTCCATCAATCTACAAATCTTCATTTCTTGAAAAAGCATTGAACATCACTTTTGTCTTATGAAAGTTCATTTTTAATCCCACTTCTTTACTCTTGTCAGCAAGTTCCTGGATCATACTCTGCAGCTCTGATGGGGTAGTTGCAAAAATGACTACGTCATCAGCAAAACGAAGGTAGGTTAGATAATCTCCATTAATCTTTATCCCTTTGTAGTCCCAGTTCAGTGATTGAAAGACATTTTCCAATGTTGCATTAAAGAGCTTCGGAGATATGGTGTCACCTTGTCTCACTCCCTTTCCAATTTTTATGTGTGTTGTATTTTCAAATAGCCGAATCTTTGCACTTGCATTTTCATAGATGTTATTAATAATATTAATGTATGCATCTTCAATACTGCAGGATTTCAGAGCCATTGTGACTGCAGATGGTTTCACCAAATCAAAGGCTTTTTCATAATCGATAAAAGCCATGGACAATGGAAGTTCATATTCCCTCACTCTTTCAATTAGTTCTCTCAGTACGCGGATATGATCTATTGTGCTGTAGCCACTCCTGAATCCAGCTTGTTCTCTCGGTTGAGCCATGTCCAGTGTTACCTTCAAACAGTGTGAAAGGACTTTGATGAAGATTTTATAAACCACTGATAGGAGGCTGATAGGTCTGTAGTTCCTGAGATCTTCAATGTCACCTTTTTTATGTAGCAGGATCATTGTAGCGTTGTTCCAATCCTCAGGAATGTTCCCTTCATTAAGGCATCGAGTGAAAATTTGGGCGAGTACTGTTTCGCTTTCTCCACTTGCTTCTTGTATGATGTCTACAGTAATTTAATCTTCTGCAGCTTTTCCCCGCTTCATGTTCTTGATTGCATGTGCAACTTTTGCTGGGAGGACTGGAAGAACTCTGGTACTGGTACCTTTCATGATGTATGGAGTGCATGTATCATCCCTTTCATATAATTTGGAGTAGAAATCTTTCACTCTTGTCAAAATTTCACCTCTATTTCTTGTTACAGAACTATCTTCTTTTCTCAGTGCCATAATCTGTTTTCTTCCCTTACTGAGATGTCCCTTTGCTATCTTTAGGCTTTGGTTGTTTTCAATTACTTTCCTCACTAGTTCACAGTTGAATATCCTTACGTCTTCAGTGATACTTTTTCGTACTGTCTTGCATAGCTCTATATATATTCCACTTTGGAAGTCACATGTTCTTTAGTTGTCCTCATCTCTCTTCTTTTTTGCATCAACATTTTGGTTTTTCCTGATAATTTGTTCACACGCAACTTGTTCTTAGAGCCAGCTAATTTTGTTGCTGTTTCCATAAGAGCTTTGGTTGCTTTTCTGTTAACTTCAGAAATATCCACTTCTTCTGATGTTAGGCCTTCTAAAGCAGAGAATCTGTTCTTCAATTCCAACTTGAAGGTATTATGGTATTTTTTAAGGTTGGTTATATCAATACATTTTGTTTGTCTTATGAGCTTGCTATGTTCGAGTTTAGTGTTGAGGTGCATCTTACATCTCACCAATCTATGGTCACTACCTGTGTTGAACTTGTTTAGCACACTGCAGCCTTCTATGACGAATTATTTAGATGACAAATTTCCTCATAAAATTCTTCAATTTCTTCTTCAGGATGTCTTGTGGTGGGTGCATAAGTTTGAATAATCTGAGCCTTGTATCTTCTCTAGAGTTGGATAACAAGTCGTGCAGCTCTTCTGAGGAACTTTCAACTTCTACAACTTTATCCTTCAGTTTCTTGTTTATAATAAATCCAACACCACTAGTTCTGCCAGTATCTGTCCCACGATAGTAGAAGAGATGTCCACTTTTCAGTTCAATGAGATCTTCTCCTTTTCTCCTTACCTCACTTAGCCCAACAATGTCCCACTTGATCCTTTGTAGTTCCTCTCCAATTCAAGAAGCCTTGAATCAGAAGATAGGGAGCGTCCATTATACGTAGCCAAGGTCGGCATCATATGTCAGCCTAGTCCGTTCCTTTGGGGATTCTTAGTACCCTCTGCCTTCATGTCTCATTGGCCGCTGACTTGGCCAGGTACATTCCAGCTGCCGGAGACTGAGGGCCAAGATTTAAGTTGTGGAGTCACTTTGCAGTGGTTTGGCCATAACTCAACACACTGGCCAAGCGGGTTGGCGAGTGTAGGATAGCATTTCCTCTAATCCCGGTGGTATAGTTATACCGTTATTGGTGGTCGTCAGAGCTCCTTTAGTGGGAACAAGATGCACCACGAGAAGGCTGGGTTGACATTTGTCAAGGAGAGGCTGTAATGTTACACATCACCTGACCTCCAACAAGACTGGATTAGATAGGCATGTTAGAGAAACTGGGCACAGCATGAATTGGAATTCCCTTAAAGTAATCAGTTTCCAAAAAAGAAAACTGAAAGAAGGAATAGAGATTGAGAAAAATCAAAATTTCATCATCAATGACTGCAAAGGATTTTCCCTGCCTAACATCTGGCAGGATTTGTTGAAAAATAACCTAAACCGTCAAGGTTAACCGTAACCGTCAAGGTAAACCGTAACCGTGATAGTGACAAGTAAAAAAGTGACAACAACAAGACAGCCTGAAGAAGGAGAAGAGTTTTCTCAGAAAATTTGCTATTAAAGAAAAAAAAATTCCTAGTAAAATTCCCATAAAAGTTGCTTTAGGTTATTAATTCAATTAAACTAGGAAGCCATTTCTCAACATGAGCTTTATTCAAATCATAATACCTTCAAATTGGAACTGAGGAACAGATTCTCTGCTCTAGTAGGTCTAATGTTGGAAGAAGTGGACATCTCTGTAGTTAACAGAAAACTAACCAAGGCTCTTATGGAAACAGCAACAAAAATAGCTGGTACTAAAAACAAGTTGCATGCGAAAAAATTATCAGGAAAACCCAAAATTCTGATGCAAAAAAGAAGAGAGATGAGGACAACTAAAGGTGATGTGACTTCCAAAGTGGAATATATAGAGCTATTCAAACTGGTATGAAAAAGTATCGCTGAAGATGTAAGGAAATTCAACTGTGATTGAGGAAAGCAATTGAAAACAACCGAAACCTGAAGAAAGCAAAGGGACATCTGAGTAAGGGAAGAAAACAGATTATGGCTCTGAGAAAAGGAGATGGTTCTGTAACAAGAAATGGGGGTGAAATTTTGACAAGAGTGAAAGATTTCTACTCATAACTGTATGAAAGGGATGATACATGTACTCCAGACTTTACAAAAGGTACCAGAGTTCTTCCTGTCCTTCCAGCAGAAGTTGCACATGCAATCAAGAACATGAAATGAGGAAAAGCTCCAGGAGAAGATGGAATTACAATAGACATCATACAAGAAGCAAGTGGAGAAATTGAAACAGTACTCGCCCAAGTTTTCACTCGATTCCTTAATGAAGGGAAGATTCCTGAGGATTGGGACAGTGCTACAATGATCCTGCAACATAAAAAAGGTGACATTCAAGATCTCAGGAACTACAGAATTATCAGCCTCCTATCAGTGGTTTATAAAATCTTCACTAAAGTTCTTTCGCACCACTTGAAGGTGGCAATGGACATGGCGCAACCAAGAGAACAACCTGTATTCAGGAGTGGCTACAGCACTATAGATCATATCCACGTACTGAGAGAACTAATTGAAAGAGCGAGGGAATATGAACTTCCATTGTGCATGGCTTTTGTCGATTATGAAAAGGCCTTTGATTTGGTGAAACCATCAGCAGTTACAATGGTTTTGAAATCCTGCAGTATTGAAGATGCATACATTAATATTATTAATAACATCTATGAAAATGCAAGTGCAAAGATTCGGCTGTTTGAAAATACAACACACTTAAAAATTGGAAAGGGAGTGAGACAAGGTGACACCATATCTCCGAAGCTCTTTAATGCCACATTGGAAAATGTCTTTCAATCACTGAACTGGTAAAACAAAGGGATAAAGAGTAATGAAGATTATCTAACTCACCTTCGTTTTGCTGATGACGTAGTCATTTTTGCAACTACCCCATCAGAGCTGCAGAGTATGATCCAGGAACTTGCTGACAAGAGTAAAGAAGTGGGATTAAAAATGAACTTTCATAAGACAAAAGTGATGTTCAATGCTTTTTCAAGAAATGAAGATTTGTAGATTGATGGAAAAAAGCTGGAGATAACAGACACATACGTTTATCTTGGACAGCAGATATCAAGTGAGGGTCACATTGATGAAGAAATTAATTGGCGTACAAAACTTGCCTGGAGAGCTTTTGGAAGAAACAGCATAATTTTCAAGAGCAATATGCCATTTATGTCTTAAAAGAAAAGTGATCAATGCATCCTTCCAGTGCTTACGTATGGTGCAGAGACGTGGACCTTAAGTATAAGAGACATACAAAGGTTGACATCATGATCAGAGTTAAATCTACGAAATGGCAATGGGCTGGACATTCTGCCAGAAGGACAGACCATCAGTGGTCAGCTGAAATTTTAAATTGGATTCCAAGGGACAGGAAAAGACCCAGAAGAAGACCACATGGGAGATGGGTGGATGAAGTTCGAAAGTGTGCGGGAGTAACATGGAGGAGACTGGCACAAGACAGAATGTTGTGGAAGAGGCTTGGAGAGACCTTCGTCCAGCAGTGGATAGAGATAATGGTTGACAATAATTATGATATATATACATTCTCTACTTCACATTTTTGGAACTATGCTTTCAATATTTCACACTATTGCCAGAAGCTTGCTTACCTAGGGGTTAGTGAAACCTTACAGGGGTTACAAAAAACACCCCAAGAATCTGTCTCCAGTTATTTGTGTAAAGTAGTGAGTTTGAACAAGAGCTAGGAGCTGAACAGTAGGGGAAATGGCAAAACAGCATGAAGGTAGACCACTGGAGACTGAAGTGCATGACGTATATGATTTTGAAAATGCATTGCTGCTGTCGCAGTGAGATCAAACACAGGAGAAGCTCCCCATCCTATCTCTCCGAAACACAAAAGCATGCAAATTTTTTCGCCCTCACTCCAGACACTTTGAGTATTTGGGTCATGTAAAATGTAATTTCCAGATCTCATTCTGTTTTATAAAAACACCGCTCAGACAGCTACCTGTTAGTCACTCTTCAATCAAGCATTCATGCAGGGCACGAGTTCAGGCTTACTGCCAGTACAGTGTTGTGCAGTGTATGAAGTGTAATAAAGCAACATGGGACCTAAAAACTCACCGGGAAGTGCATTTAGAATGATAAACAAGTTAGTAAAATCATGCAATGCATTGATTATGATACGCTTTCCAATATACTAGAAATCATTACTCAAGCTATTGCTCAAGTTATGAGGAAAACGGCTGTGGAATTAATCTCACCCCTGTGCCCTGACATTTGATCCATTTGAATGATATTCAACAGAACTGGTTCAGTATATCTCCAAAATAACATGATAAAGTTTTGTCGCAATCGAAGCAATTTTACGTAAGTTATGATGCATAAGGGCTATGGAATAGATCCCGCTCCTGTGTCCTAACCTTTCACCCCATTTCGCCCATTTTCAATAGGATTCGTCCCCAGACAGGTCCCTACAACATATTGACATTTCATCCAAATCAAAACATTTTTACGTAAGTTATGACTCATAATGGCGATGGAAGTGATTCCGCTCCTATGTCCCGACCTTAGACCCCCACTTCGCCAATTTTCAACAGGGTTTGTCCCCAGGTGGTCTACCACATACTAAAATTTAATCGAAATTGAACCTTTTTTACGTTAGTTATGACACATAAGAGCAGTGGAATGGATCCCGCTCTTATGTACTGACCTTTGACCCCATTTCGTTCAATTTCAATAGGGTTCCTTCCCAGGTGTTCTCCTACCACATACTAAAATTTCATCAAAATCGAACGATTTTTACACAAGTTATCATGCGGACGAACATACGCACACAACGCGTGACGTAATGTGGCAGATGGGAATCGCGACCATCTGCTAGCAAGGTGTGATGTCATAAAACTTTAATAGGATCCACAAACAATGTGTGACGTAATGAGATAGATGGTATGACCGCGCGCCAACATCTGATCGGGCGACGCCATGACACCACACTACAAACTTGGTAATTCGGGGTGGTTATTTAACCCACTAAAAATTTTTTTCTTAAAGTCGAGATCAAGCTATATCAATTTCTAGTACCAGAAAATGGTAGGTTAACGACTTTCATCAAAATCCTTAGAGCCATTTTCAAAATAAAATTTACATACATACAGGAATTGCTCCTTTAAGGTGAATGTCAAGTAATTTTGCTTCCTGTACTTCGAATGGGAAAATTTTTGTGCACATTTTCTTCCCAATTAATGCGTTCCCAAGGATGAAAATTTGAACATCGATTAATATATCTTCATTTTATAACTTGGAATACTTAATATTTTCTAAAACATAACCATAATTATGCAATCCAACATTTGTTTGTCTACTGACGTCATGAAAATACAGGTCGCGCCATCTTTTTTTCTGGACAATTAATGCATTCACAAGGATGAAAATTTGAACATCGATTAAAATAGCTTCATTTTATAACTTAGAATACTTAATATTTTCTAAAACATAACCGTAATTATGCAATCCAACATTTGTTTGTCTACTGACGGCATCAAAGTACAGGTCGCGCCGTCCTTTTTCTGGTTCCAACAGCACCAAAGGAAAAGTTATTGATTTTTTATATAATTATGGTTATGTTTTAGAAAATATTAAGTATTCCAAGTTATAATAGTTATTTTAATCGATGTTCAAATTTTCATCCTTGGGAACACATTAATTGTGAAGGAAATGTATACAAAAGTTTTTCCATTGGAAGTATAGGAAGCAAAATTACTTGACGTCCACCTTAATAATATGGGATAAGAGCGATGGAATAGATTGCAATCCTATGTCCTGACCTTTGACCCCATTTCATCCACATTCAATACGGGTTGTCCCCAGGTGGTCCCCTACCACATACTGAAATTTCATCAAAATCGAACCATTTTTACGCACGTTATGACGCATAAGGGCAATGGAATGCATCCCGCTCTTATGTCCTGACCTTTGACCCCACTTCACCCATTTTGAATAAGATTCGTCCCCAGACCGTCCCCTACCACATAGTAAAATTTCATTGAAATCGAACCATATTTACGCAAGTTATGACGCATAAGGGCAATGGAATGATCCCGCTCCTACGTTGTGACCTTTGATCCCATTTGTCCCATTTTCAATAGGGTTCGTTCCCAGGTGGTCCCCTACCACATAGTAAACTTTCATTGAAATCGAACCATATTTACGCCAGTTATCGTGCAGACAGACGGACGGACGTGCAAAGCTGGAGCATATACGCTTCTTCAACTTACGGTTGGAAAGCGTAAAAAAAGACAGAGAAAAAGCTACTTCATTTTTATGTGCAAGGCCTAATTATTGGCTGCACCCAAACAAAATGAAAACTAGTTCCTTGAAGAGGAATCTAAAAGAAAAATTATGCTAGCAGTTGTAATATGGATCATTGTGGAGCTGATCGACCTCATTCAGTAGAAAGAGAAGCGGACAACTGTCAGAACTACGAAGCTGATGATAATTTTCTAACAGAATCTGGAGGACACGATTCCATGCTTTACAGGCCAAAGATTTCATTATGGCTTCTTCTTTCTCATGTATATCTCCAGAAACAAGGAGCTCAGATTCAGTAACAGGTGTGATTGATGAAGCCACGACTGACAAAGAACAAGATCCAGATGAATCAAGCGGCAAGTGTAACCAAATACAACTAAAAGTGATTGCTAATGAAAATCCTGCTGTGCCCGGGAATTCCCAAAATCACTGATAGTGTCTGTACACAGCTTGTTGACCATGGCCCTATAACAGTCAATGTATCCAAATTTAAATTTCCAACCTCAAATGATGGAAGACCTCTTGACGCCAATTGGTTTTTCAAGATTCTAAAAAATGGGAAAAGTGTGAAAAGAGAATGGATATTTATAGCCTATCCAAGATTTTTTGTTTCCCACGATTAATTTTTTGCAAGAGCCCAAAATTCACACCGTATTCTAACTTTGACAAAGGTCTTCAAGATTGGAAACACTTAAATCCCTTCATCCAAATTCATGAAAATTCATCTCATCACAGAGATTGTTACATGACATGGAAAGACTTTAAAAGGAGATTAAGTATTGGTAACACTGTGGATGCTGAAATACAAAACAGCCTTAAAAAAAGAGACCAAGAAGTGGCAAAACATTCTAAAGGTTGTTTTTGGTGTTATAGTTTTTTGTGCCCAAAACAACTTGGCACTTCATGGAGGCAATCGAAGTGAAAGCGCCGAGGAGCCTAGATGTGGTATATCCTTACCACCTTGAATTGATTATCCAATTTTTTCCAATATCTCATTTTTTACCTTTTCCGTTATCACTCTCGGCTAGCAGCTCACGTGGCCTACATGAAAGCAAGTAAACAAGCTCCAAGTTATTTTTCCAAAAAAATTCAAAATGCATTGAGTTGATAGCGGGGAAGGTAAAAGATGAGATATTGGGAAAATTTGCAGCATCAAAATGTTTTTCTGTCATCTTCAACTGCACCCCAGATAGTGCTCGAGTGAAGTAGATGAGCCAAGTTAATAAGGTTTGTAGGCCTCTCAGATAGCCTTTGTCAAATTGAGGAAAGTTTTATTGATTTTATCAAGACAAACAAAATAACAGGAAAGGGCCTTTCAAATGATATTTTATTAAAATTTCAGGCAGATGGTCTGAAAATCGATGACAGCCGTGGTCAAGCATATGAAAATGGCAGCAACATAGCTGGAAAATATAGCGGTATATAAGCAAGATTGTCTGAGGTAACTGATTTGTCAAGATATGTTCCCGGTGTTGCCTACAGTTTAAATCTTCTCCTAGTTTAGTATATGGTCATTCCATGTCAAATCAACAAGGCTCACAACCAGACATTTTTTTTATTTTTATGAAACTTGGTATAATTGTAGTATTCATCAATATAAGCAAACGTGATTTTTTTCAGAATTTTTAATGCATCCGTTTTTGAGTTATTGATTTTTGAAATTAAAAAAACCCCTGAAATTTCATCATCTGAGCAAACTTTAACTGCCAATTACTCGGTTTCTAGTAGAGCTAGGGGTCATGAATTATGGCTCATTTTAAAGATCTTGAATTGGGCTTTCATTTGATATGCCACATGACACTATTAAAAAATTAATGTCAATTTTAAAATTTTAAAGTTTTAAAATTGAAATATTAGAAAACATGTTCTTTTTTAAATCTGAAAAAAATATATGTTTAACAAACATTATTTTTCTACATATCCTGAAAGTTTCATTATGGGATTGCTATAAAAAAAATAACGTAGAACAATGCAACTGAAATGTGCCAGATGTACTTACTGTTTCCACCCATGACTGGAAGGGTATTCTTTATGTGGTTTGTGTAAAATGTCATACTTGTTCTTTTAAACATTGTGAATGTTAAAGAATGAAAATAAACATCTTAGTAATTTGAAACTGTGTTCCGAAGTAATTCATTTCATAACTCAGTATAAGGTTCTGTGTGCATATTTACACTTACAAAATTATTTTATCTTCTATATGTATCCTGCTTTTTTTCTTTCTTTTAAATTTTGCTGCACTTGTATGCCAGTGCTTGATTTGCCTTCTTTGTCTCAGTCATTGTTAAATTATATACTCTTCCAGTACCTGTTGTCGGGTCAACTTTTAACAAAATATCAAATTTATGAACCAACAGTATATCCAGTGATTGAGGATACTTGTATGATGGAGATGGACCATGCGGCTCCAGGAAGCTCACTTTTATCTCTTCTGTGTCCTCATTCACACCAAGTACACATCCCAACCACCAGTGCTCTGAGTACTTACTAATCACAAAACCTACCATATTTTCAAAACTAATGTTCTCTTTCCCTTCATCTGTTGCACATATTTCTTCTTTAAAATGCTCAGAAAGTGAGTAAGTTTTGACTAGTAATTTGTGTTTTCCTGCAGGAATGAAACAATGGAGTTTCTGAGTACCACTTATTGTCTTAGCAGAAGCTATTCTACTTTTAAGGATAATTTCCTCCTCTTTGTAATTTTCTGTTGTTGCAAACCGAAAGTGAATGGAGGCAATATTAGCAGTGGCCCATTCAAAGAGTTGGCGTGGGGTCATAATTTGATTATTATAAACAAGTTGTAAACTTCCTTTGCAGCTAATCGCTTTACAGTACCCCCTATCCCATCACATGCATTTTTGCCATGTGCTGTTGCAAAAAAATTCCATTCTGCTTTTATATTAAAGTCAGTCTCGTGGTAGCACAAGCTGAGGAAGTTTGACTTGTTTTTGTATTGTGAAGCTGCTCCATCCGAAAAATAAAATATCTTTTCAGGTTTTTGAAAAAAAATGTGACTGCATGAAATTAATTAGGTAACGCTGAAACATATGGACAGCTATACTGTTGTGAATTAGGCAGTCGGATATAATCACAAAACTTACATGTCCTAGGTTTTGAGTTTTCTCATCTCGATAGTATATAACTATAGGATGCAGGGTTGCTTGGGCATTGTTCCAGTGAAAACCCTGAGCTGAATCTTGCAATACAAAAGAATAATTTTCAGCAAAGTCACAAATTACTATGTATTGATTTTCTGTTATTGTGTCTTTAAGATGTCTTAAGTAACTTGACTGTTGAGTTGCTATAAAAGAATGGTGAAGCAGGGCTGGAAGTTTTCCAAACAACAGGTCCAAAAACTCCTGTGTGAATTTTGATATAATGTTTCAAGTACTGTCCTCTTCTCTAATTTCATCCATTGCTTGAATGTCACATTTTCTATACTATTTAGATCAAAACAATCTTCAAATCGTTGCTTGAGCTGTTCTAATCCTGGACAGTTATTGCACTGACTGAAGTAACATGCAGGTGTAGGGTTTCCACAAATTATGTTTGCAAGGACATCTTTATAGGAGTTTATTGGCTGAACAGTGTCTCCTGTTAATTCAGGTAACTTGCATTGTGTCATCATCAGTGTAACATTCTGATGCATTGTAAAAACACAAACAGAATGTGTGCCACTTGCTCCTGCAAGAACGCAGTGCTTAAGGCGAAGTTCACAGAACTTGGAGAACCCCACCTTTTTCTCTTGAAATCTCTCTTTAAAAAGAGTATACAATTCACGCAAATTACTCGGAAGCAATTTTTTTTTTTTACCTGTTGACGCTTATTATCTATTTTAATGGAAACAGTCTTTTTTTCCCTGGCGTTTGGCGGCTTACATCGTCACTCTCATAAAATTCTTGTATACAATTTGCTGTGTCTTTGTCTAAAGTCTTTCCTGGCTTTGGATCAGGAGAAGACATGCTATAAAATTTGAAACTCTAAATTCTGTTTCAATTCGTTTCAGTGACCAAGATTTAGGCAGTGTACTCAATATCTGCATTCTTATGCTTTTATTTTCTGTGGAATGAAATTTTTCTTTCAACTGTCCTATAATTTCTGGTTCAGGAGATGAAATATCCTTTGGTTCCGAAGCAGGACTTAACTTTAATAATTTTGCTCGAAATGCTTCTTGGGCTTTTTTATATTTCTCTTCAGGGTATTTTTTTCTTGCAGGCGTTTTTTCTTGATTGGTGTTTCATCCAGACATTGTAAACTTCTGTTAAATGCTTCTATAGCATGCTCTTTTTCAGGAGTTGATATTTCAATGTTTTCAGATGGAACAGCATGGCCTTCTGCTTCTTGTTCATTATAGCTGTCAGAAGTTGAAGAGGAATGTTCAGTAGCTTCAGAGTGAAATTTCTGGATTGCTTTATGACAACTGTCACAGATCTTGTCTCCAGTTTTGAGCAACTTGTTCTGTAGCCATAGATGCCAACTAGTACGGATTTTCCGTAACTTTACGGATTTTTGGTTGCTGTTACGGAAGTACGGAAACACCGCTGAAATTACGGAAAATCGCCTTTTGATTTAATTTTCTGAGATAGAAAGCAAATTTTCATCAACTTAAACATTTTTCATGAAAGAAATACGGGATTACGCCATATAATACAAATTTTGAAGATGAAAATCCGATTTTTGGCGTAAATGTGACAAGGATGGTAAGTCAGATAATATCCGAAAACTTGAAAATTTTCATCGTCCTGGAGCGGGACTCGAACCCGCGTCTCCCAGAAAAACGCCTGAGTATGCTAACCACTACACCACCCAGAACGACCAAGTTTCAAGTTTCCGATCAATTTGAATTTAACCATCATCAATTTGAATTTAACCATCAAAATAAACATGAATGCCGGTTGCTTCGACTAGCGAATCCTGTGATGGTTAAATTCAAATTGATCGGAAACTTGAAACTTGGTCGTTCTGGGTGGTGTAGTGGTTAGCATACTCAGGCGTTTTCTGGGAGACGCGGGTTCGAGTCCCGCTCCAGGACGATGAAAATTTTCAAGTTTTCGGATATTATCTGACTTACCATCCTTGTCACATTTACGCCAAAAATCGGATTTTCATCTTCAAAATTTGTATTATATGGCGTAATCCCGTATTTCTTTCATGATTTATCTGCTTCTCCGGGCAAACACGGGATAAGATTCTTAACCTCCAGATTCGCTAAACATGAATGCCGGTTGCTTCGACTAGCGAATCCTGTGATGGTTAAATTCAAATTGATCGGAAACTTGAAACTTGGTCGTTCTGGGTGGTGTAGTGGTTAGCATACTCAGGCGTTTTCTGGGAGACGCGGGTTCGAGTCCCGCTCCAGGACGATGAAAATTTTCAAGTTTTCGGATATTATCTGACTTACCATCCTTGTCACATTTACGCCAAAAATCGGATTTTCATCTTCAAAATTTGTATTAAACATTTTTGTTGGTTCTTCAAGTTTTTCTGCGGGAAAAAATTAAATGCTACATTCAGGGCTGTCGGACCTGCGCCAGTCCGCGCCAAAACGTTGTTCTTGCGTCATTCTGCTAAAAAATCGCCATTTCGACGAAATCTGCGGCAAATTTACGCCAAAAGTTAAAATTTACCGGTCATCGATATTTTAGCGCTATCTTAAGACATTCGAAATCGATTCAGCGGTTAATTCGTACGTGATATCCTTCCGCGGATTCGCGGAGTCCCCTCCGTTTTTTTTTTTTTTTTTGGTCATTTTCGAGATCGATGCAAAAGTGAAGAAATTTTCGGAATATTAGTTTGGGGGGGGGGGGGGGGGGGCGTCGTATTCCGTCTGGGGACATTGTTTTGTCTTTTTAAACGTTCGGAAACGGAAGTTAAACGAAGTGCAGATTTTTCCCGTAATCGTATTTTTTTCTCTCGCGATGTTGCTTCTGTTCAGTACTGTTAAATATAATTTCATTGCATAATTTCAGCTTGAAATTGTAGGCAACGATTTCCGAAAACGGAAGTTAGGCCGCCCGAAAATTTCCCCGTAATCTTCGGCGACGAGTTTCTCACGCTGATTCGAGTAATTCCGTCTTTTTTTGTTATCGTTTGGACCATGTACGAAATCGATGCATAACTGAACCTAAATTTTGGGGGGATTGGCGGAGGGGGGGGGTGTCGTTTTCTCCGTCGGAGGACGGAATTTCATCCTTCGAAAACGGAAAGTAGACGGAGATAAGATTTCTCTGGTAATCGTAATTTTTTTCTCACGATGTTTCCTCTACCCAGTATTGTTAGATATCATTTTATTCCATAAATATTTGTATTTCAGCTTGAAAATGTTGGATAAATTTCCGAAAACTGAAGGCTTGAAAAACCGTTATTTCAAGCCATGTTTCCCGATTCAGCGATCGCAAACAAATGTTCGTGTGGAACAACCAAGGCTACTGCAGTAATTCAGCACATGGCCAGTGTTTCTACAAGAAGTAACATCGTATCTGAAGTTAAAAAGAATC
Organism: Macrothele yani; assembly: GCA_039090855.1. Lineage (NCBI taxonomy): Eukaryota > Metazoa > Arthropoda > Arachnida > Araneae > Macrothelidae > Macrothele > Macrothele yani. The sequence goes on along the minus strand of CM076998.1, from coordinate 131,351,565 downwards.
CTTTTTCTCTATCTACAGACAGAAGTAATGATGCTCAAGCAAATAAACTGTATCCCATTACAATAACATATTTTGACGAAAAAATAGGGAAAAATTCAGCTGTTTTGTTATCATTGGTTGAATCAAGTAATAATACAGGTGAAGGAATATTCAACGTTTTGAACAATGAGTTTGTTAAAAAAAAAATCTCGTGGAGCAACTGTGTGTCATTTTCCTGTGACAATGCTAACACTATCATAGGTCAAGAAGAAGGTGTTGTTTCTCACATAAAGAAGGTTCAGCCTGCAATCATAGTGCAGCGATGTTCATGCCATTTAGTAAATTTAGCTGCACAAAAATCTGCTACTCAACTGAAAGGATTTAATGTTGAGCAGTTTCTGATACAGTTGTATTTTTTTTTTTTTTTTTTTTTTTTTTTGGAGAAAAGTTCAGAGGAAACACAATCTTAAAACTGAGTCAAGCTGTTTGTGGTACTGAACCACACAAAATTCTAAAGCATGTCAATACTCGCTGGTTATCACTTTTGGAATCCATTGACAGAATTTTAGGACAGTGAGAGGCTCTAGAACATTATTTTAGTGACAATGAAGCTAATTCACAGTATAAGAACCTTGCAAGTATGATTGGAAATCCTTCATCTAAACTTTGTCTTTTTTTATCTGCTACTCTTCCTTTGTTTACATCTGTTAACGTGTTCTTGCAGCAGGAAGCTCCGCTTGTGCACATATTAAAAAGAAAACTTCATAGTCTGTTATCTGAATTGCTTGTACGATTTATCAAGCCATCGGCATTTGATGTGACAGCAACATCTCTTGCAGATGGAAATTTTGAAAGAAGGAGAAATCAAAAGAAAACTGTGATCTCGTAATTGGGTCAAAAGCGAGATCTTATATAGGCACAACTGCAGATCTGAGTGAAGACACAGTGGCTACTTTTTATTCTGAGGTGAAGGAATTTTACAAGGCAGTCTGCAATTACATTTTAAGAAAATTTCCACTTAATGATGAATTTCTGAGTCATGCTGAAATTGCAGATGTAGCATTAAGGCAAAGTGTTTCTTTTGCATCAGTCCAATATATGTGCTCCCTGTTTCCAGTTTTGAAACCAGAAGAATCTGACAAGGTGGAATCTGAATTTACTCACTACCAGTTTGAAAATTTTAACTGTGCTGTTACTTCTGGGAGAATGGATGAAGTGTGGCACAGAATTTTTTTAATGAAAAATGAAAGTGGCCAGTTAAAGTATGAATCATTAAGCAAAATTATGAAAATTATTTTAATAGTCCCTCATAGAAATGCAAGTACAGAAAGAATTTTTTAGTATTGTGAAAAAAAACATGAATGAATTCAGACCTAATTTAAGTACTCATGTGCTGTCTTCTTTGTTAGTAGAAAAAATAAACAGCATTGCACACAGTGAACTATGCTATCAGAAGAAGTTTTCGCAAATTGAACTAAGGAAGGCCAAAATGGCAACTACAGCCAGTTTATCATAATAATTTGGCAACATTCCAAGGAATAATTTTTCTTCATGTCTGGAGGTAATTTATTATATTTTTCTGGTAGACAGTATTTTAAATTTTCCCACTAGCAAATTATTTTTTATTGTATTGTTATTATTATTATTATTTTGTTAATAGTTCTGACAGATTAAAATTTGTTGCAGTGTTAAATACTCAAATTTGCCACTGTAGACTGGATTACTGAAAATTACTGAAAAAAAAATTTGTTACTGAAAATTACTGAAAAATGAACATGTTGGTTACTGAAAACTACTTTTAGAGGTTGGCATCTATGTCTGTAGCAATAGATTCTTGGAAGCTGGTTGCAGATTTTTTTTGTTATATTTATGGTTTGGTTTCCCAAGGGGGTTGCAACAGTAAACCACACTTGAAACTTTTTATGTGGATGGTCTGCTGGCATCCATCTTTTACTTTGCAACCTAGGAAAGAAACACAATTTGTTACCCTTATGGATATATATTAATGTTTTAACTAATTATAATTAATTTATTAACATTTGCAGTGTTTGTAAGACTAGGGATAGCATTTTAGACAGACAAAATAAAACAATTCCTCAGTCACTGATGGTGCGTTTAGTAACGTCCTTCTATGTTATTTTTTTTTATAGTGATCCCATAGCGATCCCATTATGAAACTTTCAGGATATGTAGAGAAATAATGTTTGTTAAACATATATTTTTTTCAGATTTTTAAAAAAACATGTTTTTTAATATTTCAATTTCAAAATTGACATTAAATTTTTTTAATAGTGTCATGTGGCATATCAAATGAAAGCCCAATTCAAGATCTTTAAAATGAGCCGTAATTCATGACCCTAGCTCTACTAGAACCCGAGTAATTGGCAGTTAAAGTTTGCTCAGATGATGAAATTTCACGTTTTTTGAAATTTCAAAAATCAATAACTCAAAAACGCCTGCATTAAAAATTCTAAAAAAAAAATCATATATGTTTATATTGATGAATTCTACAAATTTACCAAATTTCATAAAAACCAAAAATGGTCAGGTTGAAAATGCTATTTTTGCTGGTTGATTTCACATGGAATGACCCTATAGCTGCAGTCCTGAGGAAGGATAGAAGTGCTACCCAAAAATTAAACATATTATTTCCTTTTATTCCTTAAAAAACCCCTCATAATTTGGAGATATTTGTAATGCATTAAGTCTAGGAATAGCCATGTCATCAATTATTACCATGTTTAAATCTTGGTAGCTCTCATGCTACAAGTGTTTCGCCAATGATCGTAACATTTTTGGAACTGTACAACTCTTCAGTTTTTTCGGTGGTTCCACAGGAAGATGGCAAGTCTTAATGAACAAACTTGGAGTTACTTTGAAAGGTCATAGTGATATGAGGTGGGCATCCAAGCAAAGAGCAATTACCACCTTAAAAAAGTCTGTAACTTCTGCTTTTCTCAGTGCTGAATGACATGACAGATCCCAGAAATTATAGTGATGATACAGCTTTTGGACCACAAGCTTTGATAAGACAAAGAGACCAGATTTCTGTGCCGTTTTCAAATATGAGAAACAATATACTGTGTTGCATTTACAAGGTCAGTCAGTCTCCTCAAAGCAAGATTTAAATTCTCTCAAGACTTCAAGAACACAAATCTTACGTGAAATTTTGAAAACCTTCCTCTTCCTTGTCTCAACTTACCATGGCTGACACTTCTGCTACTCCACTTTGGTCCAATACAAAAAAGTTGGCTTCCTTCCAAAATTGTTTTGCTCTGAGGTTTAGAGAAAGTTTGGAAATATTATTTTCGAAAAGTTCCAACTCTGAGCTCCCCTTTTACATTCCATATACATCTGGAAATCTGTCATTACATCACATCACCCGGAGTTACCATTACAAAACTTACCTTTCCAATCTGGCAATGAAACAAATCGTAGTCGCACTGATGAAGGCCATAGTAATGGCGGAAATATATTTGCCTTAAAAACTTTTATACGTAACTTAGCGTGTTCTCAGCTACCATCTACTTAACTTGTTTGTTAGTTATGTGCATTGCCTACCACTCTTTTATGAGCAAGATTATTTCTCCGGATGTAGCAAACAAAATGGTAATGGGTCTCACAGGATCATTGCAGAAAATGGAAAACAAAGGAACAGAACCAGGCATAAAATTTGCCAAAGAAAAATCCTCAAAAATTGGATTATAGGCTGATTTTGCTGACATGAGGCTGAAGAAAGTTAAAAGGTTTCATGAAACTGCAACCAGCAAAGGCCCCCGTCTTTCTCCTGAACAAAGCTTTAGAAGAGAAATAAATACAGTTTATGACAGTATTTAACAGAAATGAAGTCACAATATGAGGCCATGTCAGCAGTATCATCAGAATTATGTTTTATTTTTGTTTATTTTATTTTATTTATTTATTTTGTCTGGAAATAACTCAAAGAATCTGTGTTTGAGTGAGCTGAAAATAAGTGCTGCTGACTTTGGCATTCACTACTCATCGGACATGACATTGTAGAGTGGAGCTTGTGTCTGAATTAGAAATGTTCAAACAAAGCACATGTGCAGGAGCTGATCAAGGAACTGGAGTCAGCAACTATCCTGTAGTTATTAAAGTGTATACAAAAGTACTCTCTGAATGATATTTATCCAGACATCAACACTGCACTTCAAATTTATTTAACTTACAAGTAAATGTGGTGTCTTGCGAATGCAGCTTTAGCAAGCTCAAGCTGATTAAGAACTATCTCCATTCTTCAGTGAGCCCAGAAAGATTGACTAGCCTTGCCTTGTTATCAGTTGAACATAAAGTGGTTTCACAGATTAATGTGGACACAGGCGCGGACTGGGTCGCCGGGATACTGGGAGAATTCCCTGTGGGCCACCAAATTCTGGGCCGGTGGGCCTTATGCTAACTCAAGAAAAAAAAAATAGTAAATATATACTTGCACTTCAATATTCTTGTGGAAAAAAAGCAAGTGATACTAAAATGACAAAGTTCATCTACCACTTTAACAGCTTAAAAAAAAAGAAACTTACCTAGCAAATGTTCTGTTGGAACAAATTCTGTTTTGGTGCACCCCTTCCTGTTTCTTTAATTTCGAATTTAGGCCCCATCCCTTTGGGTTGATATCCATTACCTCAGTCTGCTTTTGCCAGTTGCAGTTGAATAGTCTATACAGTCTAATCAAATATGCTATCAACAGTTTGAGATAGAAACTCGAAATTTATTGTGCATGTTGTTGAATTATTGAGGATCACTTATAGTAAAATTTCTGGGTTGCTGCTGCTTATATGTACATTTTTTTTTATTTTCTTTCTTTTGATACGAGATCTGCATCTGATTTACTACTTTTTGGGCCTTCCGGTTTTGCGAATGCTTGAACTGCAGTTTCAGGAAGTCTGTTTTAGCTAAAGCTACAAGACTTTTTCCAGTTGAAAGTAATTAAGTAAAAATTAATTTTCACTTTCTTTGATTTCCCTCACTTTATAATTTGGTACCAAAATTCTGGCCATTTTCAGGTTTCTCAAGTTTTTTTTTTTTTTTTTTTTTTTTTTTTTTGCAGTTATTTTATTAATGATAAGTAAGTCTTGAAAAAGAAATTAAATTTTGGCTCATTTGGATTTCCGTTCAAGCAAAGTAACTATTACAAATTCTGAATTCAGTTATCACAATGAAATTCGTAAGAATGAAAAAAGTTTTCTACAGTCTCTCTCAGAGAATGTCTGTTGCTTGTCAACAATGGAAGTAATTTTTTTCTTCCATTAAATTTTACTAGGGAACTACTGTGTGCCCAGAAAAAAATGGGTAAAATGTTGTTAAAATGCTATTGCCTCAATACAAAAAACCTCAAAGATTCATAAACTTGTGTTATGTTTAAACAGTCAACAGTGATACTGACATAATTTTTTCTTTTTTGGGGGATGGGTGGGGAGGTTACCTTGACAATTTTCCAAATAATGGGCCACTCAAAATCAACTTCCAGGACCGTTTATGAATTGATAGTCCACCACTGTGTAGACACCATCGTAGATGAATTTACTAGAGCCCAGCCAAAGTGCGTAAAGTGAAATTTTAACTTTTACATACATACATACATACATATATATCACTAAGCTGTTCTCTGAGATTCAGAGGTTAGATATTGTTGGGGTTTTTTTTTCTCCTGCATCTCCATACTATATTATAGTAGATCATGTAATTTTTCAGGATAAAAGTGAATAGAAAAAAGGTTAAAACAAAAGGTAAGTCGTAAAACATACAAGGGGTAATAACAGCGTAAATTTTAGTTAGGGTTAGTAATCCAGGGTTAAGTTAATACATTTAGTCTATGACTTAGTGAGATCTGGGTTTGCCTCCACATGACAGCAACAAGGGCCTCCACGAATCTTGGAAGCTTACACACATTTAAGTTTCAGTATAAATATTGTTGAGATACCAGCTAGTTCTGTGTGACATTGGCCAAAAGACCCCAACTCACTGATGATTGTCCACAGCTGACGGTTCCAGGTGGGATAATCTCCCGCACTGATAAACTTTCCAGATTACAAAGACTCACAGACAGGGGTAGAAAAATATTCTGAAATCTGGTGGCTAGCTAAATTTTTTGGTGGCCAGACACTGGACCCACACATGGGGGGGGGGGGGGGTATATATATCAAAGTCATGTACACTTCTGTCCAAAAAAAATGTTCTACCTTCAGCTTATCTCTCCCTGTCAAATAATAATAAAACAAAACAAAACAAAACAAAACAGTACTCTTTTTTTTGTCTGGGGCTCGCAAATTCTTGAATTACTGTAATTTTCGTCATTTATCCTTCATATAATTTGTGCCGGCATATAATTCGCGGAATGTGACATTCAGAATTAAAAAAAAGAATAGCCGTATAATCTGCACATCACAAATGCTGATCCAAAAGCGAAATTTTCGACAGAAATCTGTCACATAAAAACCCCGGAGTCCGAAAAAAAAAAACCCGATCTTATTAAATAAAGAAATTCATTTTTAAAGGAAACTTCTTTTAATATTATTATATTTGCACTTTTAAGGTATTAACCTCCTGCAAAGTGCGCATAGTTTACGTGCAATTCATAAATGAAAAACTATTAGAAAGTACCAATCACTCACCTTAAAGATCATGGTAACCTCCATCGACAACACACTTCCAACACGTCAATCATCGTAATGTTTCTGGGCTTCCAAGGTTTACAGACATGTTGCTTAAGATTCTTGCTTCCGGGTGTGAAACATCGTTTTTTTTTTTTTTTTTTTTTTTTTTTTTTTTAGCCTTATGATATGTTACAATAACGCTTTTCAATTCCATAAAAAACCACACATACTACTCATTCATACAATTCAGTTAAAAACTATGTACATAATTTACATAACTTTACATTCCTAGGTGGTTAAACCTTTGTCAACTGTAAGTACTAAACTGCTCCTTCTGTTTCACAACCCCTGCCACTCCCACTGCAAGTGTCACACCCATTCAGCCCCTCACACACAATCCTCTAGTACTTTCAACAGACCTCTGTCATCATCAGGAGGCAGGTGTGTCTCACCCGCCCACCACAGCTCAAGTGAGCAGAGCCATCGAGGCACGGGCCCCAGTCGCTATCTCTGAATCATTGTGTCTCTGGCGCCATCTATTGTGCCTGCTGCTCTTTTTCCCTTTTTGTTTTTTCTAAGCTGCTGTTCAATTTTTATTAGGGCTTTCCATTGTTCGTTTAAGTTACTAGGCTCATTAATGTTGCATAATCTTGATCTGTTTTTTTCAATTAACACTGATTCTGCAATTCTTAACTGCCTTTCGTTTTTACAGCTCTTAATAATTTTAATATCTTCAAACCTTGGACATTGTTGATTTTCCATACAGTATTGGGTTAATGCTGTCTTAGCTTCTTTTTTATTCCAATTATTTATATGCTGGTTCAATCTATACTTTAATTTATTCTTGGTGCTGCCTATATATGACACAGGTGGTTGCTGGTTTATTGGGATTTCATATATTCCTGCTCTATCTAATTGGCTGATTTTTTCATTTTTAATCACTAAATTTTTTACAGTAAGTACCTGATTTCCTACCTGTATGTCATACTTGCCACAAACTTTATTAATTTCTGCTGAAACATTTTCTACATATGGTATTGTCCTACATATTTTACAAGTTTTTTATCAGTCTTGACCTTATTGTAACCTTGAAGTAACTCAAGGTTACAATAAGGTCAAGACTGTATTTATGAAGTAACTCAAGGTTACAATAAGGTCAAGACTGATAAAAAACTTGTAAAATATGTAGGAACAATACCATATGTAGAAAATGTTTCAGCAGAAATTAATAAAGTTTGTGGCAAGTATGACATACAGTTAGGAAATCAGGTACTTACTGTAAAAAATTTAGTGATTAAAAATGAAAAATCAGCCAATTAGATAGAGCAGGAATATATGAAATCCCAATAAACCAGCAACCACCTGTGTCATATATAGGCAGCACCAAGAATAAATTAAAGTATAGATTGAACCAGCATATAAATAATTGGAATAAAAGAAGCTAAGACAGCATTAACCCAATACTGTATGGAAAATCAACAATGTCCAAGGTTTGAAGATATTAAAATTATTAAGAGCTGTAAAAATGAAAGGCAGTTAAGAATTGCAGAATCAGTGTTAATTAAAAAAACAGATCAAGATTATGCAACATTAATGAGCCTAGTAACTTAAACTAACAATGGAAAGCCCTAATAAAAATTGAACAGCAGCTTAGAAAAAACAAAAAGGAAAAAAGAGCAGCAGGGACAATAGATGGCACCAGAGACAATGATTTAGAGATAGCGACTGGGGCCCGTGCCTCGATGGCTCTGCTCACTTGAGCTGTGGTGGGCGGGTGAGACACACCTGCCTCCTGATGATGACAGAGGTCTGTTGAAAGTACTAGAGGATTGTGTGTGAGGGGCTGAATGGGTGTGACACTTGCAGTGGGAGTGGCAGGGGTTGTGAAACAGAAGGAGCAGTTTAGTACTTACAGTTGACAAAGGTTTAACCACCTAGGAATGTAAAGTTATGTAAATTATGTACATAGTTTTTAATTGAATTGTATGAATGAGTAGTATGTGTGGTTTTTTATGGAATTGACAAGCGTTATTGTAACATATCATAAGGCTGAAAAAAAACCAAAAAAAAACGATGTTTCACACCCGGAAGTAAGAATCGTAAGCAAGATGTCTGTAAACCTTGGAAGCCCAGAAACATTACGATGATTGACGTGTTGGAAGTGTGTTGTCGATGGAGGTTACCATGATCTTTTAAGGTGAGTGATTGGTACTTTCTAATAGTTTTTCATTCTTTTAATATATTTTTATCCTCGGACACAAAAGAAGCTTAGTGGCATGGCATCTCGTCCATAGAGCACAAAATTTAATCACGCCAATGCAGCAGCTCCAATCCATTACACATTGCCAATGATGAAATGGTGAAATGCTGATACAAAACAATTCATAGAAATACCGTATATACTAGCGTGTAAGTCAAAGGTTTTTGGAAGAAATCCTGCTTTTAAAGTAGGGGAGTTGGCTTACACACAGGTCTAAATTAAAAAAAAAAAAAAAAAAAAAAAAAAAAAGAAGAGGTTGGACTTCTGTGAATTCTCCCGCAGAGTTTACCGACTGGTTTGTTTATGTTTCAGACCATGGCTTTTTGCATGTCACTGCGCCCTAGTTTTCTGACCTTTTGAAAACTATTGTGTAGTGACTTGATCATATCCTCAGCTGAGCCCCCACTTTGAGTTTAAATTCGGCAGTGTAACTGAAACGCTTCCTTTTCGAAGGCATCATAAATGGCAATGAGGGAAAATATCAGCAGCAAAGACTTTGGTCAAAATGGTGAAGGATGAACTAAAGTACAAGGCACAGTGCACATGAGATCCAGAACATGGAACTTTGAAATGAGGCATGCATGTCTATGTTCGTGCAGTAAGCGCTGTGCGTACATTTTTATTGGCCGATTGACGAAGAAAGGGCACAAGCACAGTCAGCGTTTTGTTCTTCACAACAATACAAAGACAAAATAACTCCCGCCGTCCCTCACTAAAATTTTCACGGTCTTTCATTATGATACTCCTTACCCATTCCTCTCCCCTCCATACAAACTCCTGAACTGAGGAGAATTTTTCGGAGGGAGTTCCTTTTCCAATTATACCCCTTCTCCTGCACAATTACCCTGCAGATTTTTTTTTTTTTAAATCGAATGGCCACAAAAATGTTTTTTTTTTGTTCTTTTTTTAAATCGGCGTTTATCCGCAGATTATACGACCAAAGTTACGGTACATGTTTTCTGTGGTGGCCCTGACAAATTTTTTTGGTTGCCCTGGGTGACCAGGTGACTGCATTTTTCGACCCCTGCTCATAGAATATTAAAAAAAGGACTCAAGTGTGGGATATGGTGGGCTTAGCACACTTGAGAAGGATGGTTCACCACGGAATTGACTGGGAATTTCTAAATGGCGTATGAGAAAGAGATCTCAACTGAGTGAATGTAAGATTGGTGTATGCAATACTAAAGGAATAAATGGAAAGATAAATGAGGTGATTGAAGACCTGAATAAGTATAGATTGGATGTGCTGTGTGTAAGTGAAAGCAAAAAGAAGGATATTAGAATAGAAGTGAATGGAGTGGTGAGTGTGTATTCTGGGGTGTTAGATAATGTGTGAAGACAGACTGGTGTAGGTGTAACTTTAAGTGAGAAGATAAAGAACAACTTGATTAATTGCAGCTGCATTAGTGAGAGGATTCTTTGGATATGTCTGAAACTGAAACTTCATAGAATAGTAATTGTTGTAGTGTATGGTCCTTGTGACTCAGAACCTTCTGATCGGAAGGGAGATTTCTGGAAAGAGCTAAAAGCTGTTTTGAGCCAGTTCAGTGCTAAAGAGAAAGTTATAATAGCAGGGGATTTCAATGCTAGAGTAGGTGTTCAGAATGGGATTTCTGATAATGTTCTGGGTAAGTTTAATGATCCTTGTGTGAATGACAATGGTGAAGGGTTAATTCAACTCTATGTTGAGAATGGATTGTTTGTATCTAATACATTTTTCAACCACAAGTATATCCACACATACACTTGGGAAAATCATACTCTAGGATAAAAGAGTGGAATAGATTTTGTTGTTTGCAATCAGTGTCTGAAACACTTAGTTGTTAACACTCTGGTGATGAGAGGTGCACATGTTAGCTCTTATCATTACGTGTTAGTGTCACGAGTGAAACTGAATGTTGGTTAGAGAAAGAGGCCTGTGATGAAAAGAATAAAGGTTGAAAGGCTCTCTGAAGAACATGTCTGTCTGTTGGTAAGAAGGCTTTTGCTGCCTTCATAGATTTAAAGAAAGCTTATGACACAGTAAATAGGATACTTCTGTGGAAGGTACTGAATAAATATGGCATTACTGAGAATCTACTTAATAGTATGAAAGCCATATGCACTGAAAGGACAAATTATTACGTACACCCCGGTGAAAATATGCAAAGCAGCAGAACAGCAGCAAATCGCGGTGTGCAGGAAAACCAGTTGGGCTATAAATAGAATGAGTCGATACGCACAGGAACACATCCCATCAAGTACCAGCATGGGAGGAGGATAAAACTTAGGTGTGTTTGATAGAGGTCAAGTCATGGGAGCCAGGAAGGCTGGATGTTCAATCAGTGAAAGGGCAAAACTGTTAAGAATTCTGCGACAAACCATAGCAAGTGTGTACCAGGAGTATGTGAAATCTCGCAAAACCACTAACAGTCGAATGAAATGTGACCATAATAAAAGTGCATTGGATGATCGAGGGCACCAACGATTGGCCCTCATCATACAGACGAATCAGAAGGCTTGTTTGCAGCAAATATCATCACAATATAATGAAGGATCATCCACAAGCCTATGCTCAAAAACAATCCGTCAACACATGGTACAACTTGGCTGAGACAGTCGATGACCACGTCATGTCCCGATGTTAACGGCACAGCATCGCATGATTTGGCTGCGGTTTGCGAAGGCCCATCGAAACTGGAGCATGGATGATTGGAAACACTTCATGTGGTCTGACGAATCCCATTTCACACTGTATGATGCCAATGGCAGGCAGCATGTGTGACGTAACCACATAAAGCTATGAACCGCACATGCCAAGTTGGGGTACTACAGGGCAGTGTAACTGTTTGTGCAGCTTTCACGTGGTCTGGCGGGTCCCTTGGTACCTCTTGATTCTTCTGTCTCTGGTTTTAGCTATGTGCAGCTCCTAGCCAACCATCTCCACCCTTTCATTACATGCCTCTGTCCGAACCAAGTTCCAATCTTACAACAGCACAACACTCCACCCTATCGGTCCTGGCTAGCAACCGACTGGCTCCAGGAGCATAGAAGTGAGTGTATCATACTTGCATAGCCCCCTCGCTCACCAGACATCAATTCCATACAGAATTTATAGGACATATTGGAACAAGCTGTTTGTGATCAACCATCCCCACCTACATCTCTGCATGCTCTACACTAAGTACTCTTAGATTTACGAAAAATGCAATTCATGAGACAACCTTATAGGTTATCTTATGTTATAAACATGCTTTTAATTAAACTATACATAATATCTAAGGCATTTTACCTGATATTGTCAAAGTATTTCTCACGTTGTTTGCTCTGTGAGGCATGTGCTCCCGGTCCCGAGAGGTCTCTTACGTTACGGACCTTTTGGTTAGTTATAAAAAAAAAATTTGAGAAATAAAACAGTTAGGTTATATATTTTCAGTTCCACATTCATTCATTTGCACAATGAAATGTTTAAAATTTACTATTAAATAAAAGATTTTAGTAGAAAGAGTTATACTCATCGGGTCAGGAGACGTCTCACACGGGGTTCGTTGTTACGTCGAGCGCTTTCTGCGGTACGTTCACCGCCATCTTCGGGCCATTATTTCTACACGAGGGTTCTTCGCGTGTGTGTAGTTTTGGAGGTATCGCTGACCAACAATCTAAGGGTCATAGCTCTTAGATTGTTGGTCAGTGATACCAGAGTCTGTGTTTTGGAACCTTATTTTGTCCGTACCATGACATTTGGATGCTGTGCTGTGTGCAAAAGGTGGTGCCACACGCTATTAGGTGGGTGTATGTAATTATTTGTCCTTTCAGTGTATGCTGGCAGTAGAGCATGTGTAAGAGTGAATGGTGTTGCACCAAAATTGTTTTCTATTGGAACTGGAGTCAGACAAGTTTGTGAAATGTAACCCTGGCTGTTTAATATAATATATTTATGGGTGCATGTATGCGTGATGCCGAGATGGATAATACCAGTTTATGTCTTGGTAATATCAGTGTGTGCAGATTGCTCTATGCTGATGACACAGTCCTGTTGACGCAGAGAGCTAAAGTGAGTTGCACAGTATGTTGTTCCAGATGTACGAAGTTTGTATGAAATTCAAACTGAGTATAAATAAGGGTAATACCAAAGTTATGGTTTTTGAGCTAGGAACTGTTAGTACTGAAAGTAAGGTAAGTCTTAATGTCACTGAGATCGACCAGGTGAATGAGTTTGTATATTTAGGATGTTTGACAGAGAGAACAAATTAGGTGGCGAACTTAGTAGGCGAGTGAATTCTTCATTGAAAGTTATAGCTGCCTTTGGAGGATTTCACAGGAATGTTGGTTTCTCAAGGAAGTCTCAAATAGCTGAGTAGGAAAATAATTGTTCCTAGTCTGATACATGTCAGTAAAATCTGGATACTGAAAAAGAAACATGGGAGTCAGTTGTGTGCTGGGGAGATGCATTACTTATGGTGGGTTTGTGGTAAGACATGCTCTGATCATGTGAGGAATGAAGATGTGTAATGTGAGGCAAAATGTTAATGAAGTGGAGACTAATATTCTTAGGTGGTTTGGCCATGTTGAAAGAATGAGTGATGAGGTGCTGACTAAGAGAATTTTTTCAGCCCAAGTGGCAGAAAGGAAGTTAGAGGAAGGCCGAGGAAATCGTGAGAGGATCAGATTCAGGAATGCATGCATGAGAAAAAGATTATGAGCATAAATTACAAAAGGTCATGTGGGTTGGAGAATTTCACAAGAATGATGGATTCTCAGGGAAGTCCCAAATGACTGAGTAGGAAAGTGCAATTGTTCCTAGTCTGATATATGGCAGTAAAATCTGTATACTGAAGAAGAAACATAGTAGTCATTTGTGTGCTGGGGAGATCATGAGAGGATCAGATTCAGGAATGTCTGCATGAGAAAAAGATTATGAGTATGAAGTACAAAAGGTCTTGTGTGCACAGTGTGATAGATGTTAATGAAGCTGGAGGGGTGTGCTGAGATTGTTGTAAATGGAGACATTCGATATACCAACAGTAAGTAAATCTAGTTCTATCAGTTAAATTTTTACTTGGCAGATAACCTTTCTTTGAGGAGCTAACCTCTGAATATCGGAGAACAGCTTAATGATATATGTATTATAATGTATAGCTGATTTATGCTGATGGTTTATAATTGATTGCATATAGTGTGTATTGATTTATGCTTATAGTTAAGGCTATATAAATTATGTAGAAAATGCGAAATTCTGCATAATTTTCTTCCTCTGTTGTTTTTTTCCTGCATGTTCCCTTCGGCTTTAATCTCAGGAGTACTTTTAGGTAGTGATGAGTGAAATCTGAAAAGAACTATCGACTAATTAGTTGGTAATGGTTTTGACTATCAACTGAATTAGTAATTAATTTTTAGTTGAAACAGTCAAGACCTTGGCATGACTGATTTAGTAGTTTAGTAATCCTACCAACTAAGCCACTGATTCAGTAATTGAACGACTATTCATGTCGTCAAATGTGTCCTTATCTACTGAACAGCGTTCATCTTGAAACAGTCCAATCAACAACAGTTTGGCAGGCCATCATGCAATGCCTTAACAAATATAGACATTGATTTCAACAAAGTGTCAACAATCTTAACTGACAATGTGACGTACATGACTCGAGCTTACAGGGAAGTGATATGTACTTTACTGCCAAATGCGGTGCACATGAGTGGCAATGCTTAGCCTCGGGCCAATGGTATTTCCATTTTGCTGCAGCTGGCAAGTTTACCAGATACTTTAAGTTCAAGCATTGTCCTGCAAGAAAGTGGCATTATCTACAGTTTTTAACAGAAAGAAACAAACAAGGTAAACTGCCCAGTACCCCTGATAACATGCTGCAATTTTTGGTTTGAAACAGTGCAATACCATTCTACATACTGCAACGTTTATGTAGACTTGACAGTGAAATGGAACTTACTTGTGACACTGCCAGTCTCAAAGTGTGCAAATCCGATATGGAAAGTAAATACATCTGTAAAGACTTTTAGTTCATTGCTGAACATGCCCAGAACCTGATGGACATACTGCTCTTCTTTGAAACATGTGAGATGTCTATGCACAAGGCATAAAGCAGCGTACTTGATCTGCAATCTAAATTACAGCTAAATTCAGAGGTAACATATTCTTGAAAAGCTGCATGTAATCCATTTCTGCAAGAAGTGTTTTGCAAAACCACAGCAAAGTTGAACATTTGCTACTGTCCAGAAGTGATCGTCTCCAAAAAGCGAGGACCTGAGTTTTACCAACCTGGGTATTGATTACGATGTAATGTTAAAAAGTATTCCAGAAATTAATGACCTGTCAGTAAGACTTGAGTTTGTTGCATATACAAGGATATGTAAAAGATGTACAAGTTCCTGATATGATCAAATTCTGGAATTCAGAGGCAGTTTTGGGGAGATTTCCAGGCAAGTACTCTCAGTGTTACCTAATGCTGTAAACTTAGAAAAAGCAGTGTCGTGTTACATACAGATATTTTTAAAACAAAGAGTTTGCAGGAAATTTTGGTTGCTGAACTAACATATCTCTTTATTTTAACAAAGTGTAATCATCACTGGAGTATAACTATGATTACAGAAGTATTCTATTACTAAAATAATCTATTTATTTTTGTAATCATAATGAGAAAGCAAATCAAGAGTCTGTCAAATGGATATTCCATTCAAAGTGCATTTTGTTTTTTAGTGTTCGTGTATTATACTAGTACAGTATTTTTTCTATTCCGCACATTGTCCAAATAATTTATAGGGCTTTTACTTATAGTGTATATTGATTTACTGCTTTAGTACATAATTTTAAAGTATACACAACTAAATTGACACAGGCTGGTGACAGACCTGGAAAATCGGGAAAAGTCAGGGAAATTTGTGGCAAATCGAACAAAGTCTGGAATTCTTATTTCCGTCGTCCTAGCTCATCTTGCCAGCGATAAAATAATAAAACATTGGATGTTGTTTTAGCCAAATATATTTGCAAGCTTTATGTCTGCGTACTATTTCATTAAAATGATGTAGTTTTATCGTTTAAATGGCCATGTTTTCTTTGACTCGGGCTCCAACGCTCCCTTGTTCAATCAATTCACAATTCCGCATCTGCCCCTAATGCCAGCATGATGTTTCTGGGATGGCTTCATGTTGTTGTAAATATACATCATTCAGGCTGAATTATGTGTGCGCACACGATAAAAAAATCGAAAAGAGATATTATAATGTGTTAAAAAAAAAAAAAAAGGAAGAAAACAATTTCGGAATCAGATTTTTTTAATTCATGTTTGTAGGTCGTATTTTCTCTTTTATTTACGAAGTGTAATAGTATAAATTATTTACTTTGTGTGCTTTGAAGTACCTTTTGCATCGGACGGATGCTCACTGTGTGCATTATTTCTCTTTCCTTCTGATTGTTTGGGTACAAAAGTTCGATATCAGAGATCGCGATGTTACGTACGCTTCGCATTTTCTCGGGTTCGGCTTTAGGAATGACCTTGAGAAGACATCCTTTGCGCAAGACCAGTTTTTTAGACTAGCGTCTCGCGACAGCGATATCCACATGTATCGAGTTATCTCATTGGCAGCAATAAAACCGGCACTGAAACGGCATTGTTGTTTACAGCGGAACGCTAGAACAGCTCCGCGAGCAATCTACTGTTTTCGATCTGGCAACGCTCAGTAAATATTAAGTTGTCTGTCCATATTGCCCTTCGATAGTATTAAAATTCCATGAAGTTGTCGTTGAATTGGTCTGTTGTATTTTATAATGCCTCAATGGAATTTGTATCGTCTCGTTAACGATGTCTTACGAGATAGAAAAACATGCATATCATGGTGCGAAAGATATGGTTCGCTACCCACCCTTGAAATAATAAGGGTCGCCCCGGTGGCGCAGTGGTCTAAGCGATGGCCTCTGATCATTCGTCCGAAAGGGGTCTGGGTTCGAATCCCGGTGAGGCATGGATGTTGTGTTTGTCTTACGGCACTGGTTCTCTCCCTTCCCTGGAACCAGTGACCCTAAATTAGGGACGGGCGACTGCTTTTATAGCCCATTGAGTTGCTCACGGTGGTAATTAAACCTCCAATAAAAAAAATAATAATAAGGAATCACGAATGGCAATAAATAGCGCTGCTTTTCTTCTTTAATTGTCTTTTGCTATATATTTCTCAGTACGAATTAAAATACTTACTGTAAATACGAAAGTATAATTTTTTATGTCTCCCAACGTATATAGCGGTAACATCGTTCATTTTTTTTAGTTCTTTTTCAACATCTCAGTTATAGTTTTCATTTAGTACACGAATATATATATATATTTTTTTGAGGAAACCAACCTTAGT
The DNA here is from genome assembly GCA_039090855.1 of Macrothele yani. Taxonomy (NCBI): domain Eukaryota; kingdom Metazoa; phylum Arthropoda; class Arachnida; order Araneae; family Macrothelidae; genus Macrothele; species Macrothele yani. The sequence goes on along the minus strand of CM076998.1, from coordinate 131,334,378 downwards.
CATTATGATGAATAAAAAAATAAAAACAAGAATGCAAAGATAACCACCCATAATGTTTGCATTTGAATGTAAACAACAACAGATGCATTGCCAGATCGAAAACAGTAGATTGCTCGCGGAGCTGTTCTAGCGTTCCGCTGTCTTAGCTGTGAGAAATGAGGAATGTGCCTGTTTGTGGAAGAATAGCCATTTTTATATTTGGATGTATACTGCAAACAGGTTAAATTGTTCGATTTGTGCCGACAGCCGCCAATGAAGAAACTAATGTTAACTAAGATGTAAACAACCTGTGTCACGACTTTGACGACGTATACGAACACTAGCGTCTGTAAACAACAAGTGCTGTTTCAGTGCCGGTCGCCAATTGGTGGGTGCCGGTTTTATTGCTGCCAATGAGATTTAAGAACAAGGCATGAGACAGAGGAAACAACAAGGAAAGAAAACTTTTGATTTTGGCAGAAGTTATCACTGCATTCAACTTCCGTTGTCAGAAATGTTTGCCACCATTTTCTAGCTGATACAAACATTTTTGGAATGAAATTATATCTAACAACAATACAGGACAGAGAGAATATCACTAGGGCAGAGAAATATGGTTACAGGGAAAATTTTCACTGTCCAATATAAGTTTTCGGAAACTTGTCCTCCATTTTCTATCTTAAACACGCGCATTTATAATTAAATGGCATTTAACAACAAGGTAGGGCAGGGGAAACAGCAAAAAATATGTATACGATCACAGAAAAAATCATTGTTCCCTTTAGTTTCTGTTGTAGGACATTTTTTCCTCAATTTTTCATGCTGAAACATAAATATTTATGCAACAAAATGATATTTAACAATATTGGACGGAGGGAACATCACAAAAAAATGATTACATTACATTTATTTACTATTACAGGAAAAATCATTCTGTACAGCTTCCACTTTTGGAAATTTATCCCCCATTTTCAAGCTAAAATACAAATACACTACTGTTTGTGAAAATTGTAACAACATTAAGGACTGTGTGTATTAGGTTAAAAACTTACAAGATATGTACAACAGGTTGGGACATACCAATGACTGAAATGCCAGTGAATATGTGCATGCGGTTTCGGAACAGCACCCTCTGAACTGTCCAGTTTGCAATCAGTAAGGAGCCAACATTGAGTCAAAAAGGTGTTAAAAGAATATTTAACAACAAGGCATGAGACAGAGGAAACAACAAGGAAAGAAAACTTTTAAACTAATTGTGTCATTATGCCCTGTCAGCAATGAACGTTTTGCAGACTTTGAGCACAAAAGAATTTCAGATGAGAGTAGCTGGACTTTCCTATCATGAAATTGCCACTCGATGCAGGGCCAGTTCTAGCAATTTTTTAAGGTGGTGCAAACGTCTCATCATGGTGCCCCCCCCCCTAACCGGTACAAGTTTTTGGTTTCCAAAAGCTAAAAAAGAGAAAACAGCTATAAACAAATTCATAGATATAAAAATAGAAATATTATAATTATATGTATAAATTAACATGCAAAGTCAATTTAGGTTATCCGCTGTTAGGATGGCACAAGTTTCGCGGGCAGATAATCCAAATTTTTCAGGAAAAAAAAACTACCGATATGCTAGAAAATGTACACACGACATAAATGTTATCATGTATTCAGATCTGTAGATATTGTTGCAAGCATATAAAAACAGACTGAAATGCTATATAATATATAAATATACGTACTTCTATAATTTGTCTTAAAATAATTAGTTACTTGCTTCCGTTTTTTTACTGCAAACCATTTTTGTTTGATTTGGGACGGCATGCGGCACATAACTAGCTTCTCAACTAATAACGCATTGTTTTCATTCTTGTTACGGTATGGTATTGGGTTTCAATTACCAATGCATGATTAGAGACCTTAATTTTTAATGACCCAAGAAGTTTCAAATGATTAAGGTTGCAGATAATCCGTATTTGACTGTACCTTATTGTTTCATTCAGTAAAATATATGTCATAATTAAAACTCATTTACACAGCTAATAAAAATTAAGATAAAAAATGATGGGACCTTCTCAATACGTCTAAATTAAATGGAATGAAACTTCTCTTCCCTAATTCGAATTTAATGACCAGATATTTTAAATTACAATGATTCAAGAAAGGTTATCTAATTTGCCATTACCTGTTAAATTAATATTATGTGGAAACATGAGAGAACAGGTGATCCAAAAGTGTATTTTAGAAACAAAACATGACAAAGACAAGCTACTTACTGTGTTTGTAAACAGAATTCGTTGGGAAGGTAGTGGTGTAGTGACGCTGAGCTATATAAACTATGAGTACTGTAAAACAGGGAATGCTTGTGATAGCTTCTCAAATAGGTATTTTTCTTGCTTTTGTACCACAAATTTTGTAATTAAGTCTGAATAGCATAACGAGTGGATAAAGTCATTATCTGTGGATAGAATTGCTAAATCTGATAACCTTTCTTCTAACATAGTTGAACGAAAGAAGGTTTTGATCAATTTAAATTTACTAAAACTTCGTTCACACATAGCTACTTTGATGGGAATTGTCAACATGATTTGAATTGAAGTGCAGTCCATAAATTTGGGAAAATGTCCTGCCAACTATTTTCTTTGATCAACTGTAATACTTTTAGTGGTTCTCCAGAGTCTTTTAAAAAGGATTTTATACTTAAAATTTCTCTGACTAATTCATCTGATGAAATGTCGCATTTGTCTCCGTCTGTCAAAAGTACTTCTAAATTTTCGCAAACTTCCTTTAAATGTGTTCTCTCCAAATTTTCTTTTATATCACATAAAAGTGACCATATACATTTTATTTCAGAGAGCTGTTCAAATCGTGTGCTCAATGAATTTTGAATTGTATCTATCATGAGATAAAATACTGTTGCCCTAAATAATTCTTCGGTATTTGTTGGTGATTCATCATCGGTTTCATAAGAAAACATCTTTTTTTTTTCTTTCAGCTTCGTGGTTCGATTTCCAACTTGTCTGCGATTTCTTTTGCTGTTATTAAAGCTGATGAATAACCCGAAGTTCTGTATTCTTTCATAAAATCTGAGCACATTTTTAGTAACTCAGACATTTGATAAGTGCATACTTTTTTATTGCATTGCTTTACTTACTATGTTAACTTCAAATAAAATGTCATACCAAACGACTAATGTAACTATAAATTCAAATTGTTCCATGAATTGCATGATCGACTTTGCTTCGGATGCTACTACAAAGTGAGTAGCATCTTCGCAGAGTTCTCCAATAGCACAATAAACTTTGTTATACTGGTAACGAACTGAACAAAATCTAGAACTTCTGCATTCCCAACGTGTTTCGGAAACTTTTTAAACTGAAAGTTCACTTACATGTTTCGAGATCATGTCCCATCGTTTCGGTGATCCTGAAAATAATACAAATAATCTTTGTGGCACTCCAAATAATGACATTGATTTCACCAAGGATTTTGCAGCATCTGAAACAGTTAAATTTAAACTCTGGCATCCACAAGGAATAAAGAAAGCGCGAGGGCATTTTTCTAAAATTCTAGACTGAACTCCTTTTCTGATTCCTACCATATTGGCACCATTGTCATATCTTTGGCCACGACAGAAATACATAGCTAAACTATAACTATTGACAATTTCGTCCGGAAAAAGGCCAGTAAGTCCTTCGCCTGAAGAATCATTTACAGGCTTATAGCCTATGAAACATTCTCGAATCTTCACTTCGTCATCTGTATCAACGAATCGAATCATAAAAGAAAGTTTGCTCGGTATGACTTACATCCGGAGTGCAATCCAATATAATGGAAAAGTATTTAGATTACTTTACTTTAGATATGATTCTTTTTCGAACCACTCCTCCAAGTAAACTGATTAATTCATTTTGAATTATTTTACTGCAGTAGCTGACGCTGGATTCCTTTTCCACAAAACGGTGAAGGTGCTCCATCATTACAGGATCAAATTTCCCTAATCACTCAACTAAACCCAGAAAATTACTATTTCCACAAGTAAAGAGTTCGTCTGAATTTCCTCTGAAAGGTAAATTATGTTCTGCTAAGAAAATAGTGATAGCTACTGAGCGTTTCAAAATTGATACCCATCAAGACTTTTCGTCTTCTATTTGCTTTAGCAACACTTTATCAATTCCGCTAAATCCTTTAAGCCTATTTGAGGCGTCTATCCAGTTTTCTATGTTTCTACAATGAGCTGAAGAAGTTTCATGACTTTTTAGACGAGATGATAAGTGAATCCAATCATTGTAGCCTTTGTTACCCAACTTGGTTTGAGAGTTGTTTCGGGAAAACAACTTACAACAGAAGCAATAAACTTTATTTGCTCTCTGTGAATAAACGAGCCATCACCGATTAAAAATTTCACTGTTGGCTATTACTCGTTGAAAGTGATTGTTAGAAAAATGACGTCCGTCGCTATTTCGAGGATATTTCTCGTTAGACATTTCTCCACTGATAGGTCCACGAATGATGGCATCATCTCTTGCAGCAGGGTTCAGACTTGGCCAACTTGCTATATCCTTCATATTGTATATTTTGATTACATGAATGCATTGATGCATCCACAACTTGAATGCTTCCATCTTTCGTAATTGGCTGACCATTTTTGAAAGAAACTTCCGCATGAGTTTCCACCACAAAACCTTATTACCTTTGTCTCTAGGTTGGCGAATTAAACATTTTGCCATTTTCTTGGCATTCTCCTTATCTTCTCTTTGCTTCTTCAATTTTCGTTTTTGAATTTTCAGATCCAGATAACTTTTTACAAGTTTCAGACATATTATTAGATTCAACTGTTAGTATTCAAATTTTATGCATCATAGGATCTATCTATGCTATTAGAAATAAAACAAATGAACCGCTACTAAATCGCCCAAATCTGCCTCGCCTTATGTAGTACAGTACCAGCAAGGCGGGATGCACGACATGACTTTGAACTCTTATTGGTAGCTGTCCATCGTTAGTTCTATGTCGATTGGTGTTAGCGCAAATGAATTTTACTAACTAGACCCTTACCGACCCTTTGATTTGCCAATAATTTATGGTTGAACTATGGTGTCAGCTAAGGTTATGAACAGAGAGCTGGCAACTGTCTGTCTGAGAGTCTGACATCCCATCAACCAAAAAAAAAAAAAAAAAAACATTTCTGCTTTTGGACCACTTTCTAGCAATCAGTCTGTTTCTGTTTGCACCTGTTCTTCCTGGCATCTTGCCAGCGCCAGCTCGTGAGAGCCACGCTCTGTTTGGATGTTCTCTGTGATCGGACCGAACAGACTGTCGCGACCCCCCCCACCGCATCAGCCCATCCCGATCCATTTCTGTGCCCTTTAGTAATGAGAAGCGCTCTCAGTTGATCCTTCTTGAAAAACATTCTGCTGGTCTTTGTCCTCAGTTTTTGCTTTGACGTGAGACAGACAGCTGGTGCCAGCGGAAAAGTTTTTTTTTTTTTTATTTCGATTCGCGCAGATAAAAAAATCCCACACGTGCTTGAGGATTTTGATGGAGTCCGTCGCTGTTTTTTTTTTTACATGAACAGAATTTCCATTAAGCCGCGCCCATGTCTATAAACTATAAGTGGAGAAAAAGCGGTTTATTGGTTCGGAGCTCGGCGCCCCCTTTTCGATGGCACCACCTCACCTTTGAACCGGCACTGCTCATATGGGACAAAACGCATGGACAGTGATTTGAATGTGCCTTCAGTAGACAGATAAGACTCAGATAAACAAAAAATAAAAGAAATGGGCTGCAAAATTGCATGACTGCACGAGATGATGGACATCTCTACCACATAGCAGTGACCAATTTCACAGCGGCATTCACTGTGTTAGTGCAGCAGTGGAGCGCTGTCACAGGTCAGGTTTTGTCCTCCAGCACAATTCGATGTCGTCTACTTAACAGAGGATTGGCCACTAGCTGCCCATTGCTGCTTATTCCATTGACCATCAACAACAGATGCCTCAGGCTATAATTGGATCTCGAACACAGTCATTGCTGTACTGATTTGCAACAGGTCATGTTTTCTAATGAGTCACGATTCAACTCGATGCACCATGAAGGTCACATACATGTTTGAGGACATCATGATGAATGGCACCTTGCGGGGTTAATTTTGCAGCATCATATCGGCCCAATGTCATGGCTTGGGACTCCATTGTGTTCAATTCGAAATCTCTCCTGATACATATTGGCAAATGGAACCCTCAACAGCCAGCAATACATCAGGTTTTTTAGAGGCAGAGGTGATATCCTTCCTTCAGAGTTGTCCTGGAGCTATATTCCAGCAAAACAATGCTCTGTCCCATCACACTTGGCCCAGAATGTCCAGGACTTGTTCCATGCATGCCAGATACTACTTCTTCTCTGGTGACCTGCACGTTCACCTGATATGTACCTGATCAAACATGTCTGGGACATGGTAGTTAAGCAACTGGCCCATCAAGCACCTCTACCAGTCACCACAAATTAACTCTGGTCATGTCCTAAAAGCAGTGTGGCAGGCTGTTCCTCAGCATGATATCAAAAACCTCTTCATTCAATGCTAATCCATGTTGAAGCTGTTATTGTTGCTGAGGTGACTTCAGATGACTATGAGTTTTGAAGCAAAAAATTTTGTATAGTTCTACAAATGTAATCATTTATTTCCTGTAACATGATGAATCTGTGATGTAAATTTCATTTGAATAACGTGATTCTTACTTGGTGTTGTATTTTTTACAAAGAGTGTATTTATGGGGAAAAAATTATATTTAGCAACAATACATAGCAGAGAGAATGTCGCAAGAAAAAGAATTTAAAATTAGTGCTCTGTCCAACTTGAGTTTTTATTAATTATTATCTCCATTTTCAAGCTGAAGCCAAACAGTTATACAATAAAATGTTTAATAACAGTATGAACAGAGGGAACATCGCTAGAAAAAAGGAATTTCAATTGCTGGAGAAGTGTTCAGTCCATCGAACTTTTGTTTTCGAAAGTTTTGAAGGACAGAATTCTGTTCCCAGGCAGAAAACTTGTGCACATGATCGAGAATCAGGCATGAGAGGATTAAAAATAGTTCTGGGGATATTGTTTTTTGTCTTCAGGACTGAAACAAAATCTGTGTGATACTTCACTTGTAGCTGCGATTCTCCTGTTGGGTTTGGAACAATTTTTCGTGGTGACACACAGAGAGCTGCGATCTAAAATGTAAACTATCCTTCAGGAAACTCCCTCGAAAGGATACACATAAAACTTTAGAAGTCTAATGCAGTAAACACTTTGTCATTCAAAACAATGGTTGAAGAAACCATGTCAAAATCTTACAACAGAAATATGTTGAAACAATTTATAGTGTACATGGTAACACACAAAGAACTGAGATTTAAAATGTGAACAAACATGCCGGCAACTGCAGTGAAAGGATAGATGCAACACTGGAAGTCCTCCCAAAAATTTTTGACACAACCTATATAAACGTATTGTCACTTCTGATCGTATACTCCTAGTGTGCTAGGTGTGCACTGCACACCTAAGGATATTGGTAGCGAGAGACAAAGAAATTAACCAAAATATGAAATAAAAATTACCAGGATCACATGCAGGAATAATATTTAACTGCAAAAATTTCTTAAAAATTCCCAGTGTAATTTTATTGCATTAAGTAATCTTTGATTCGGACACTTCAAAGAAACCAGGTATATAAGCGCTGTTGGGCATTATTCTTGCCTCTGAATAACCAGAATGCAGTGTAGCAGGTGCAAGGTTTAACAGGGGAAAACAGCATACCATATAGTGGAGCTAAGCTACGATAGGTGTGCGGGACAAAATCCGCATCATCGTTCCTTTCCTCAGCGACCCACCAGAGGGCTTTCAAGTAGGGTCTAGAACCCGGTTTGGTCAGGAAGGAAGGGTGGTATGCATGGGTGGAAGTGTTTAAGCACCTCACCCCTCAGTGTGCTGATCTAGTGGAAAGATAGGCAATTTCTGGTAGGCAGCACATATGTCATGAATTCTATGCTCTTGAGTCTAAATATACATCATGTGCTTGTGCCTTTAGTTTGCCTTGTAATTTATATGTGTCCCAGATTACATAGGATTCATTTTTTGTTCAATAATTCATACGTTTGAGTGCACTCGAATTAGAAAAATAATCAGATTACTGTAGACTGATCTGCCTCTGAGTACGTTTCTGAATATGGTGAAAATACAATGTAGTGTTGATGAACTGCTAAACAAGCCTTTTTCTTCAAGAACCTATGATGAAAAACTGGAAATAATAGAAAAAGGTAGATCATGTTTGTCTCTACCAGATTTAGTTTCTGTACATAAAGAAAAGAAAGAGCAGTACACAAGACATTTCTCTTGTGCTCAGTATGAAAAAGTAACTTGGTTGACAAGCTTTGAAAAACAAAATAAGCTCTTTTGTTGGCTTTGTTTATTGTTTTTAAAGGATGGGGGTGCATGGCCTTTTTATGGCTATTCAGATTTAAGTCATTTGTCCAGTTCCCAGCAAAAACATAAAAGGTGCCAAACTCATGTTCTGAGCTTTCTTCAAATGAAAATGTTTGAAAACAAGGAATAGACACTTTCATAGAATCTCAGCGAAAAATAAACATAAATCAGCATAATGAACAGGTGAAGAAAAACAGATAAATGTTAAAGCGGCTAATCGATGCAGTTTGTTATTTGTCAAAATAGGAACTAGGACAGGATTGACTTAGTGGTCAGAGCTTATTGTCAGTTGAGAGGGAGGGCTATGTACATTAAAAGCCAATGAGAAATTTTATAGCACAGTAATCAAAAAATTCTTTGTCACAAGAAAGGAGGATCTACTTATTGTACAAATAAAAATTAGTAGAAAGATCGCTTAACATTCTCTTTAGTTTTTTTTTTTTCTGTTGCTTTATCACACAGCTCAATTTTGAGTACAAATTAAAAAAAAAAAAATCCTCTCCACCGACACACAACTTCAGTAAACATGGTACACACATAGATTGAATTTTTGTCCGTCTGACCAATAATGCGATTAAAACACTCCCAAAATAAATACTTGTCATTTTGCAAAAGTGTGTTTCTGATGACACCCGTTACATTAGAATGAATTTTTATCTGAGATTCATAGAAAATTTGAAATAGCTCCACCGAAATGAGAAGGGTAAAAATAAGAGAAGTGGTATTAGAATTCCCCGTGAGAACATGAAGCGATATTAATTTTGTATTTAGCCCATACATGCCAATTAATGTGCAGAATGTAGCTCCTTTCAAAAGATTCCTTTTCTTTCACACTTGCCCACCTCCACCCCTAATAAAATCCCACCCATCTGATGCTTACCACATGCCTTAACGTTTGTAGAAGGATACATCATGGCTTCTAATCTCCCATAGGTGTTCTCCCATGTAAGTTAGTTATATGTATTTTGCCTGTCTCAATGAAGCAACTCATAGGTGTGTGAAAGGTTGGTGCCTATTTGTTGCTACGCAACAAGAAACAGATATCATAATAGCATAAAGTTTACAGAACATATTTACAACAAGAACCAGTGATGTAAAAAGGGTTTAGCGATCATAAGGCACTTTTTGTGGATAGATCGAAAGAAAAGCAGGGCAAGGGATTAAATTTTTAAATAATCATATGTATGCAATAACAAGGAATACTGTGTTTTATATGAGAGAATACTTGTAGCTTAACCAAATGCTCATCCTTTGCCCCGGATGAGGCATAGGTTGTGTGTTTGTCTAACGGTGCAAGGTCTGTCCCTTCCCTGGAAATCCTAAGGTTTCTAGTGCAAAACTCCTGCGTCTTGACAGCTGTAAAAAAAATTATACTACTTTGTGGGGTTGAGACTGCACTTTTTGGAGAAAAAGAGAAATGTGACGATGATGGACAATAACGTGTAATGAGAAATAACTAAATTAATGTAAGTAGATCACACTAATTACATTAGGAGATAAGAACATTTTCAAAGAAGTTTATAAGTTGGGAGCTTTCAGCCATATCTTAGTTAGGTCTTCATCACTGCGTGATGAAGACTTGTTTTATGGTAGACTCTGACAAACAAGCCCATTCCTGCCGGTGATGAGATTCAAACTTACATCCTTCTTCTCCAGAGTCATGGTCCCAGACAATTGGTTCAATGCCGATTCGCCCAAAGAAGACAATTTGTCTAATAGTACAGTTAGTCCAATGTCGATCGTCCAGTGGTACAATTGGTCCAATGTCAAGTTGTGTCGACTGGTCCAATACTGATTCGTCCAGTGGTATGACTGGTCCAATGCTATTTAGCGTTTCTCACAAAATGTCTTCAATTTACGGAACAATTTTTAAGCAAAAATTCTCTTTCTTATGAATTTACACTGCCATTTTGCTGCTGTGGTAATTAATTGTATTTTACAGAGTGTGTAATGCAATTTTATTCATTACTACTGAAACCCGCTGAAAACTACTGATTTTTGTAGTTTTCACTACTGAAAAAAGGATAAAAACTATGGATTTTTTTTTTAGTGTTTACTACTGAAAATTTGCAATCAGGGTTAGAGTCTCTGGTAACGATCAGTTTTTAAGGTTTGTAATTGTGCTTAATTCGGGAAGATTGTAAATAATATGCAGTTCCCATAGCCTTGAGGATCATAAGAAGTAAAGCCTGCAGAATATATGTTTGTAACAAAGCAGTTGTTTTTGATGTGAGTTAATGTTGTGCATTTCAATAGACTAGAAAGTAATTTATGATCTTGCGTTTATCACACGTGTGAATTCAGATTTGTTAAAGTGACAGTGATGAATGCAGCTGAAGATCGTTTTTAACATCAAGTAATTATTCTGTATAAGCGTATTATATATTTGGGAAATATATATTAAAGCTTATTGTGGAATTACTTTTTTACGGGTCTTATAGAGGTTATTATTTTAAAAAGTAAGTTTATGTTTGGTTGAAAGCATATTCTAGTCTTATGCTACTAAGGCTTCTTGCATATATAATCCACACTTTTTTTTTCAGAATTTTTCAGGGAACTACTAAAAGTATCAAGGGCCGATTTCCATAATATGTTTGTCAAAACATATGGGCAGCTATATGAACAAAACTCATATCTATTTAGTAGAATGTTTGATGATTTAGAGAAATATTATTTTACTGGTGGAGTAAATTTAGAAGATGCCATGGATGACTTCTTTCATCGGCTGTATGCTAGAATGTTCCAAGTTAGTTCCCTCACTTACTTTGTTTTAAAACTGTTCTAATTAGTAACAGGCTGTGCTTTGCATTTTCTTATACTAAAACAATTGGTAAACAAACAGGATGTCTCTGGTCATGATGAACAGCAGATTTCCATTTTTTATTTGTTCCAGAAACTTGCCTGAATGTTTTAAGTTTGTAAACATAGAAGCATAAGAGATATAAATCTTCATATTAATATGAAAAATATGGATTTGTTTAATTATGCATAGGTTTCTTCTTAATGTCTGAGGAACACATCTCGCGTAAACCTTCCAATATTGAAGTATATGTTATATGTGACCCACACATGCCTGTAAAATGCCAAGCTTGACAGCAAGTAGCTATTGGTTGTCCTTAATCAACCCTTTTCTTGTGAAACATGACAGTGTATCACAGCTCCTTTGCTTCATTGTTTACCACAAAAATCAGTGTTCCTGGCTCACCAGCTTTACATTTTTGGTCCAGCAATGCACAGTGCTCATTGTAATGGTGTAATCATTATAAACCGATGATGCACAGCCCCCCATGAAGGGGGTCACATTAGCCCTCCACCACGACAATTGCAAAACCTTAAATTTTTCGTAATTGTCTGCCAAATTATTTTTTTCCATGCTGAACGCTGAACTCAAGTTCAAACTGGCACATGTGCATCAAAATGTGCCAGCGAGTGGCCAGTCCGGCGCCGAAGTTCTTTTTGTTTACTTTCTTCCCATTGGCTGTTGATCTTCTGGCGGTGCTTGTTTGTTCTCAATCTCTCTTCAGAGTCACACGTTTCACACTGCAAGGAATGAAATATCAGTTTTAGGGTTTTCTTTGTGAAAATGTGTTAAATAAAGAAGTTAAGAGTGGTAAAGAACGATGAGTAGCGAGAAAAGAAAAGGTGATTTCCCAAATCAGAAGTTCCTTAGTGCTTGGATATACAAATACTGTTTCGTCGATGATGTAAGAACGTGTCTTTTGTGCAATGATACAGTAGCAGCAGCGAAGGAATATAATGTGAAACAGCATTATGAAAAGGAGCGCATTGCATTCTCATCAGTTCAAAGAGATGAATGTTCTCGAAAAGCTGAGCGCCTGAAGAAGTCTGTGAACAAACAAACTGTTTATTTTCAGAAACAGACAGCTGAGTTGGATTCTTGTGTTGAAGTAAGCTTGAGCGTTGCCCAGCTAACTGCAAAATGCAGGCGACCGTTTACTGGTGGCGATTTTGTGTAAGACTGTTTACTGACTGCTTCAGAAAAACTGTCCTGAAGCAAAACACAAATTTCAGAAATTAAGTTTAAATAGAATGACTATTCAAAGAAGAGTGCAGCAGTTTAATGAAGATATTGATGAGCAATTGAAGCAGGCAACTATGCAATTTGAATATTTCTTTCTTACTGTTGATGAATCGACTGACAACACCTCAGTTGCTCAGTTCCTTGTGTTTATTCATGGTATTGACAAAAATTTCTCTATTACTGAGGAACTTTTTGGAGTGTGTTTCCTATGAAGGGTCAAACAACTAGAAAGGAACTTCTTTGTAGTTTGTTAGACTTGTGTAATGGAGCTGGTTTAAATATGGACAAATTTGTCGGCATTACAACAGATGGAGCACCATCTATGGTTGGAATGAAAAATGGAATTGGTATCATTGCTGAAACAACATCTGGGAGAGCATGAAACAGAACTACTACAGTACCACTGCATCATTCACCAACAAAATTTGTGTGCTAAGGAATTGGGTTTTCAGCAGTTAATGAGGGTTGTGAGCGACACAATTAACTTTATTCATACTAGCGCATTATGCAGGGTGTCCACTGGTCATGAAAGTCATGAAATTGAGCAGGTGGTTATGAAGTAATAAAAAAGTAATGAAATTGAGCGAGTGGTCATGATTTTTTTTTTTTCTTTGTATCAGCACCTGAATGAAGACAAGTTTGCTCACCTAGAAGAAAACACGAACTGGCACCCTTATAAACCGCCATGTAGTTGATGCCCCATAACATTATATATAAAAAAACATATGTCTTCATCAAAAGCTGATGTTGTGAAGAGGGAATATTTATAATTTTGTGAATCTTCTAAAAAACAACTGAAACAGTTTAATCCTAAGAAGGACAAACTTGATCACTTCCTGATGAATTTACTACAAAGTGCAAACCATGACTTTATCAAGTTCTTACAGAAACTGCTATGCATGTTTCATGGCAATGCTGCAGTTGAAAGAGGCTTTTCTGTTAACAAAGAACTTCTAATTGAAAACTTAGAAGAAGATGCAGTTGTTGCAGAAAGAAGTGTTTACAGTGCAATACAATCGTTAGGTGGTTTAGCTAATAGTGAGAAAGAACTGAATGTGGACATAACAAAAGCAATGATATTAGCTGTCAAAAATGCTTCATCAAAAAGAGCAGAAGCCTTAAAGAAGAAGAAATCTGACAAAGATGAAGTGGCCAATCGTAAAAGAAGAGCAGTCCAAGAACTAAAATAACTCAAAGATAAGAAAAGAAAGCTTACAGAAGAGGCAAAAGAAGAAGCTGAGGTTCTAGATTCTGAGATAACAAGTTTAGCTGAGATACTTAAACACTGATTCTTTGGCTGTAAAATTTCAGTCTCTATAAATTTTGTGCATTCATAGTTTTTATATTGCCTTAATAAAAATTTGTAAGTTTTTACAGCATTACCATGTTAAAAGATTTTGTGTATTAATAGATGTAATGATAAATATTTCTGAAAATAGCCATACCCCATCCTAGAAGAGAGTTGAATGTTTTTATTTCTTTAAACACATAGAATTTGGTGAATGGCATAGTGCAAGCCATACATTGAAGTGCCAGAAAAACTGGTACAGACAAGCTTATGCAAAATACATAGCAACATCACCTATGTGCGTACTCAGTTGGTTCCCCAGTGCATATATAAAACGATAGACATCCTTGCCAGCTGTCAGAGCGGTTTTCGGCATGAGAATGACAAGTAATAACGATTTAAGCTATTTTCAACGTGGTGTCATAGTTGGGGCTTGTAAGATGCACCATAGTATTTCGGAGAAAGAAACGAAGTTCGGATTTTCACGGACAACCATTGCAAGGGTGTACCGTGACTGCAAGAATTCCGGCAAAACCTCCAACCTACGATACCAGTGTGGCCGTAAAAAGACATTGGGTGAACATGACCATCGTCGGCTGTCAAGAATCGTTTCATGCGATAGGCGTGCAACACTCTCGCAGGTATCGTAGGAATTCAATGCTGGAGCCTCAACAAGCATCAGCGTCCGGACTGCAACGTACCCTGCACGATATGGGTTTTGGGAGCCGACTCACAACTCGAGTCCTTTTGATGGGTGCATGACACAGAGCTATGCGCCTTGTTTGGGCACAGCAACACCACCACTGGAAACTTGATGACTGGAAACAAGTAGCCTGGTCTGATGAGGCGTGTTTCCAATTGTGTGGGGCAGATGGAAGGATTCGTGTGTGGCACAAACCCCATGAAGCCATGGATCCCGCCTGTCAACAGGGAACTGTACCAGCTGGTGGGGGGTCCGTAATGGTATGGAGTGTGTTTAGGTAGACTTCACTGGGACCCCTGGTACATATCTACAAATGTCTGTGACTGACCAACGCTATGTGTGCATCCTTTCTGACGAGGAACACCTGTTCATGTCCTGCATTCGTGCTGATGGGTTGGGTCTGTTCCAATAAGACAATGCACCTCCACACAAGTGTCGGGATGCCACATTATGGTTAAAGGAGCATTCATCTGAGTTTGGGGTATTGCCATTCCCACCCAAGTCCCCAGATCTGAACGTGATAGAACACATTTGGGATGCCATGCAACGCGCTATCGAACACAGGAATCCGAGACCTCGGAATACACCCGAATTGTGGAACGCTCTGCAGGAAGTGTGGTGTGCATTGCCTACAGCATATTTCCAGAAGCTAGTGGAGTCCATGCCCCGTCGTATTTCTGCAGTCCTGCGCTCCCGTGGGGACCTACCAAGTATTAGACTGGTGTTCCAGTTTTTCTGGCACTTCAGTGTACATAATTACATTATTCATGTTAAGCAATTTTAGTGACATAAGAATTACATTCAGCTTTCATCTCAACTGACTTTCGGGTAGGGGTTCATCACCCCCTCCCTCATATAGCCATTTCAGCAGCAATATTTTAGACACATCAGTTTTGCCTAAACTATTGTTGCATGGAATTAATTTCAGTGTTTGTAAAAATAAAAAATAACCTGGAATCTCAAGCCAAGGGTACTAGATTATGAGTCTAGAATGGTTGTCATTGTGCAACGCATTGTCGAGAAGTCATGAAATTAACTGAAGATGTCATGAGAAGGTCATGAAAAAGTCATGAATTTTGTTCATTGGAAATCAGGAGACACCCTGTTATAGCACATAAAATTTAAGAGATTTTTAACAATTTAAAGATCTCTCTTGTGATGCTGTGTACTATACAGAAGCAGAGATGCCAAGTACTACAGATCCTCCGTAGTTTCTACAGATATCATGTCCAAACTACAGACTTACGGAGAAGGTGTGAAAAACTACGGATTTTTCCAGAAATCTCTGATATTTCCGGAAAACTTTTTTTTTTAATTATTTGAAAAAAAAAAGTCAAGCCTAGTCAAATGTAGTGTTTTTGCGGTAATGTCACGAAGCCGTTACGCAGCAAGCATGTTTGGCTGACTGACAAGCAAGCGGAAATGTTGCAGCGGAGATCGTTCTGTATGATCACGTGACTTTGTACCTGGTTTGCCGTTTAAAGGTGTTCGTAATGCACGACTTCTGTTAACTTCGGGAAAACCTTAACCGCGTCCTGAACTAATGTAAGTTGTTGGAGGATGGAGGTAGACTAGAGTCAATTCCACGTTTTCTGTTCTTGTTGTTAAGTTGATTAGTTGTGGTGTGATGTGAATTGCTGTAGTTATGAAGTGTGCTTCAGTGGCTTCCAGTTCCAGTGGTGTGAAAAAATATAAAAATTCGTAGCAGTACAAGGAATGTTATTCGTTGGAATTTTAATGTTTGCCGCAGTCGCGTGTTTCCGTGAATCTTGTCTTTTTTTTTTTTTTTTTTTTTTTTTGCTAAAATGTAATTTAAATAGTTAATTGCTATTGCATATTTGTTTCACCAAAGTAAGGGGCGGCCGGGGTATCAGAAAAAAAAAAAAACTGCTCTGAGCAAATAGTCATCAAATCGAAGGAAACAATTGTGGATCAAAGAAATCCTGAATGTTTGTTTTTCCTGCAGAGCACATAACTAAGCTACCTGGATGTATAGACGCTGTTATTGCTTGTTTTATGTTACCTCCCCGGGAGTTTGTTCTTCGCGCGCAGTAAATTCTGCCCAGCGCAAGAGAAAGTTTCTCCATGTGTCTTTGGCAACCAGCCAAAGAAAACGTCTAGCAGCAGTAGCTGCTCACTGCTGCTGCAGTGAGACGTTTCTTAGCTGCTGGGTGCAAGGAGGATAGAATAAGGGGAGGGAGCATAACAAGCATGCCCTACGTAAAGCTCTGAAGTTGACGCTCTGAGCGGTAGCCATCTTATGTTACCCTTCTGATTGCGTTCCCATCGAATTACGTACCTAACAATATAGGCAGGCTAACACTTTTAAAGCCTTCTTGCGAAAAGAAAAAATATGTACATTTATGGATGTAGTCTATAATATCACCACTGTTTTCTATTCTTTCCTTTCAAAGCACTGCTAAGTCATGTTTTACTGCTGCGTATGACAAAAATCCCTTTAATTCGTCACACGAAAAGTACATGCTGTTTAAAGTAATGCTTGAAGCCGTTCACAAACTCTAAAATGAAGAAGAAAACCGTGATTTATTTCATGTGATCAAGTAAATGTTCCTGAAGACAGAAACGCAACGAAATGTTACCTTAGAAACAATAGTTCGTGCTAAACTTTGAAAATTTACAAAATTTTAAAGAAGAGTACACGGAATATGCAAATTGAAAAGCGCTTGTAGATCACAATAAAATCCGTTAGCGTTGATAGATTACTATGTACTAATAAGAAATGCGATAATTTACGAATTTAAAATAACAAAAAACAGAAAAAAAAAAACACTGATTTTATTGTGCGCGAGAAACGAATGCTTTTTACAAAGTTTTAATAAAACGTTTTCGGGAATGTGATCTTTGACCAGGAGTTATTGAAAACTGGACAAATTTCTAATTCGTACTAGAAATGTTTAGCTATTCCATCATAAGTTTTTGATCTGCAAATACAAAAGATATCTCTTCAGCCTTTAATGTTAGTTGAACTTCAAATCAACAATTCCATAAATCAGTCATAAGCAAACGCCCTTCTCACATGAAATAAAAAACTGAAATCTTCCTTAACTTACAAAGCAAAAATGAGCAACTGAGGGTAATGTAACATGGCAGCCACGCAACTTAGCTGGCTTCAATGGTGAGAGCACATGCTCTCTCCCCTTATTCTATACTCCTTGGCTGGGTGTGTGCGCCAGTCGTGACCTATTTTCCCACGCCCCTCGCTGTCGGCAGAGAGCTTAATTGTTTGTTACTTTGACAGATTTGCGAAGTGCAGTTCTTTTTTTTTTCTCTTGTAAAAATGTTCTGCTAAGCAAAGGGATGTTTTATTTTATCTTGTCAGATTCACAAGAACTTTTTCTTCCTTAATAGCTTGTTTTAAAGATTGTCTTCCCCAGATCATTCTTCGTTGGAAATCTTTTAATTTCAGTTTTAATTCTTTTTTTTTTTTTTCTTTTTTCATTACTTGAGTTTTAAGTTGACATTTTACTTCCCCGCATCTTAGCAGAAAACTTGTATTGTGTTAATGAGACGTTGCATGGATTTTTATTGTTATTTATTTTATTTGCATTGCCTTTTTATTTTATCCTTTCTTTTCCGGAATTGATTGATTTATGCAATTTAAAATGCCTTTTTGATTTGTTTTTTCGTATCATAAGCATTTAATGCTAACTTTCTATTTATCCGCATAATAAAGCTATGAAATCTTTCAAAGTTAATTGTTCTTTCTTTGCTCCCATTGTGTTTGTAGTGTACGAATTTACTTGCAATAGCGTCGGGTAAAGGGCCACCTGTCTCTACTAATATTCTTGGATCTAAAACGCAAAAAAGTTGTCAAAAATTCAAGGAGAATTATTTGCAAAAATTTCCGTGTCTAAAATCGTCTCGGGTATCCGAAAACCATGGGTTTTGTTCCCCATGTGCTGTTGATTTTTCAATCACACACGGTGGAAAAGACGATTGCGGTCGGCATTTTCACTCTAAAAAACAGGAGGAATAACCATAAGTGTGTGGCATCACACACTTATGACATAACATATTTATTAACATAACATATTTATTAAAAGGTGGAGTTGAAATGGTATGTATTTTTTGTGTATTTACTCAAGTTTTTTTCCCCCCATTTTAAGGAGACTTAAATATGTTGCAAAATTTATCCAAGTATTGTCCCCGATCGAGATTAATATGTTGCTAAAAATGTAGCAGTATATTCTGGGAAATACGCATGCTACCCTGCAAATTTTAATGTGGGAACTTGACTTGACTTGACTTCACTACGGAAGAACTACGGGCGCTGCGCATATGGACTACTGATGTCTTCCTTCAGATGTTGGCATCTCTGCAGAAGTATGATGGCTTAGTCGTGAAACTGCACTTAAGCGTTTTATGGAATTATTTGATAAAACTGTTACATCTCTACATGAAAACGGAAAGGACATAATGCGCTTGAAACAAACAAATTTTCAATGCAATTTAGCATTTCTTACTAATATAACAGGGCATTTGAATAATTTGAACATGAAACGCAAGGGAGAGTTTCTAAAAATCTGTTCATTTTTCAGCTAGTGAACAACAGAAATGTAGCAAATTAACATTATTTCAACAACAGCTACAAAACCAAAACTTTGTGCAATTTCCCTATTGTAAAAAAATTAAGGAAAAATTTCATCACATGAGAATGGAATATAAAGCTCAAATTAAAATTTTACTTAAATCATTCAGTGAGCAGTTTTCAGAATTTGAGAAATGTTGTATGTAAACTGATTTATTTGGCAATCCATTCTCCATGTCTGTGAACTCAATACCAGTAAATATGCAACTAAGTTTTATTGACTTGCAGAGCTTAGATTTTTACAAAAATCAGTTCAAAGAGAATTTAATGCTTCACTTCTATGCATCATTACCAGACGAATTTTCATGTTTAAAATGTAATGCAGCTACATGTGCCACAATGTTAGCAAGCACCTATATCTGTGAAAAAACTTTTTCATTGATGAATCTGAACAAGTCAAAGTCAAGAAACACATTGACTGATAAAAACCTTTGTTATTTTATGCATTGCTACATCAACAATTGAGCTAAATATCAGGAAGATAACGTTAAAAATCCAAGTTCAGCCATCACGAAGAATAATATAATTTTCGTGTAGTAATGTAGAATGAATAGAACATACAGTGTCTTTACTTGATTTAAAAACTTGATGAACTCCTAGAGCTTACACAAGTTAAAAATTAATTTAATACTAAAAAGATTAAAATACATATGAACATGAGACCTTTCGAACTGACATTGGGTTCATCCTCAGATGTTTACTATATTACAGGTGGACAGTAACAAGTTTATATTTTCTTGATGAAAGTTGTGATGACGCAGGAGATAACGTACATCATCATATGACGTCAGTCTAAAACTTCAGTTGAGAGTCATTATTGGAGGGAGAGTTTCTCATGTGATCTTCAGGAAACTTGCAAAGTAGGGATTTCCAGGGGTTGGAATGTATGAAGGAATATTGTCATTGCAAAACAATGAACCATAATGATAGATATGTAGACCTTTGGTGAACTGTAAGAGAGCTTTATTTTGAGGTGTTGCAAGCATAGATGAATCTTTCAATAGAGTTAGGTGTGATCCATCAATGGTGAGTCTTGAAAGAGCTGTGGACATGGAGGCTGTCTTTACATTATACACATGTTCACTAATTCTCGTCTTTAAGTTCCATTTTGTAGACCCTATGTATACTTTAGGAGATTTTTCAGTGTCTGTAGCTTGTAAAGGAATAATGTAGACACCACACTTATGGTGAGATTTTATTGGATCAGGGTCTTTTTCAATTAAAGCTGAAATATTTCTTGTTTTAACTCCAAAGTCTAGATTATGTTGGTGACAAACATTTTTTTAATGTAGGAGTAGATCTCTGATCAAAGTTTATGGCTCCGGTGAATTTACGGGGTTTATAGTCTCGGGTTAAGGTAGATGTATTGGTATACTGCAATTTCCTGTATAAACGGTCCACCACATGTGTTTCCTACCCGTGGGCAACAGCAATCTGTTTGATGATTTTAATTTCCTGTTTACGTCGATGAATGTTCGAAAAATCACAATTTTTTGATCCAGGTTCATGAAACTATATCCAGGACTCACAGTTGTGAAACCAAAAGACTTGAAAACAAGTTTCAACACCTAGCCTCCACTCAAAAGAACAGTCGAAGTTCGGTTCCCACGAAGGTTGCCGATACAAACTTTCCAAGGTATGTGAACTTGTCTTCTGTGCCAATTCCTGCTGAAATTTATAAACTACTTGCCAATGGACCCAAATTTTCTCCTATAGCTAATCCTAGCCTACCACATACTATTTCATTACTAGAAGGAGCAATCCAAAACATGGATCCAGCACATCAACCAATCATTGGTGCAAAATCGGCTATTGCAATTTCCGAGGTTCAAATCCCAAGGCTCAAATACTCCTCCTTTTTGAAGAAATTTAGAAATTTTACCCAATGTAATAATCTTGCAGTTTGTAATGCAGACAAAGCAGGATGTCTTGTCTTCATGAATAAGAATTCTTTGGACAACAAAGTGGCTGATTTCTTGGAAAAAACCAATTGCATAAGACTCAAGGCTGACAGCACTGAAAAACTATGTAAACCTGTTAGTAAGCTTTCTAAAAAAATCTTCTCTGAGATCTTTCTTAGGAGACATCTCTCTCCCCCAACTTATTTTCATACTCCCAGGTTGTTCTTACAGATCAAACTACATAAAGTTGGACATCACATTAGGCCATTAATTGAAAACACCTTTTCTCCTGCAGTCAATCTTGAAAGGCAATTGGTCAAATGTGGCAAAGTTCTGTCAAGAAATCATCCTTATTCAGTTGTATCGACCAAGGACTTAATCCAGAAACTCCCTTCTTCCATCAATCCTCAAGATTTCCTGTACACCTTTGATGTGGATTCATTGTTTCCTTCTGTCCCTTTCTTTGATGCCTACATCCTCATGGTCAAAAAACTAAGGAAGCACAAAGAACTTCCTGGAAAACTGATCAAAGATCTGTATGGCTGTTTTGATGCATTGGAAAAGTATTATTGTTTTATATACAATGGTATCTATTATCAACAAAAACAAGGCATACCTATGGGCTCCCCTCTTTCCCCCTTACTCGCTGAAATTTATTTGCAGAATATTGAAACATTAATTGTTGCCCCATCCCTCTTAAAACCCACCATTTGGTTAAGGTATGTGGATGACATCTTCATTATTTGGCCACACCAGAAACACTCTCTGTTTGAACTCATGTCCTCCATAACTTCAAAATTCCCGCATATAAAATTTTCTTCTCAAGAACAGATCGACAACAATATTAGTTTTCTGGATGTTAACATCAACATCAACCCAGACTTCTCACTTAGCCTCTCTGTTTACAGGAAACCCTCTGCTACCCATAATATCACCCCTTACCATTCTCGCACCTTTGGAAAATACAAACTGTCTGCTCTAAAGTCATACATTCACTGTGCCAACCTTATTTGCAACATCCATTCTGCTCTTCAACAAGAATATCAGATCATCTTCAACATTGGCAAATTGCATGGCTTTCCACCCCTCTTAGTACATAGACTAATCAAGACGTTTGAATCACAGAATATATCTAGTTTACGGCCTGAACTTTCCACCACCCATCAGTTTGTTGGCATTTTGCCCTTTAGCCTGTCCTTCACTCATAAAGTTTGCTCTATTTTTAAGTCTTTTGGCTACAGAATTGCAGTCAAACCACCTCCACATCTTCTCAACCTCATCCTTACTGACAGAGATCTCAATAAACCCCTAGAGTTACAAGGTGTGTACTCTATCCCTATCAACACTTCCACAGGCATTACCCACTATATTGGTTGTATGTATCGCAGCATAAACCAGCGATTGATGGAGCATATCGCTGATATTAAGAAAGGCAACCCTTCCACCTCCCTTTCAATTTTAACCATCAGCAATACATCCGCGGTTCCCGATTGGCGCAATGTTAAGCGGATTGCTCCGTTCAGCAATCTGCATGTGCTCAGGTACCGCGAAAGCTTTGAAATCTATCTTACCCCTAACACCTGCAATACTGACGCACCTTTTCACATCCCTATTATTTGGAAAGCGATTTTGAAATCTGGCAACAACTGGCACTTTTACCATGTGTCTCATTCCATGGCTGATGAAGGTAGAAGTCGCTACCGAAACGTCCCGCTTATAATTTTCAACGTAACTTATGCGCATGATGACGATTTCAAGAATTCCTTTAATGTGTACCTAAACTTTCATCTGTCGCCATTAATAAACAAGAATTCTATTTTTAATTGGGTACTTACTATCTAGCTATGTGGATCTTGAACACCAATAGGTATGTATCTTTTTTTTGTTTTTGTTTTTGTTTTAATGTGTTTTGATCTGTATTTTTTCTCAGAATATCCTATATTTCTTATGATATTGCTGCTCACCCTGAAGAATGAAAACTCCACTGAGTTGGACTGTAGCCTTGTGTCCTGAATTGAAACATTTTGTTTGGTCTGTTAACATACAAATATATTGCTAGTTAAGTCAGCAGTCTGTTTTATCATCACCTGGCTGTTGTATAACCTCTTCCCTTCCAGAGAGCCAGATACAGTACTATAGGTGGGAAGTGCAGAATGTAGAGACCTTTAAGTAGAGGTACCATTGCAGTGTTAAAAAGAAAAAAAAAGTAGTCCTACAAATACAAAGTATTCTTCGCAATAAAGGTACCTTTCCGAAAAGGTAATTTTTTTCCTTTGGATTTTTTGAATCAGAAACTCCTGTAAATAAAACATATGCACTTATGCTCTCTAGCAGTAGAAAACATCATTGTAAAACAGCAGAAAATCTGCACAAAATATTTTTCATAGTGGGAGCTGTGCAATTTAAAAGGAATTCTTCAAATATATGACTTTTAGAAGCAGAGATGTAAGAAAACAGTTTGTACATGCATGCCCTTTAGGAAGAAAACTTTGCATTATTTGAAGTGAAAAATGTTTTTAATTCTTACTTTATCAAATGGCATACTGTTCAAAAACATTCTCTCAATTTGATTTTTAGAAATGAAGATAAGTTTCGAACAGAAATGCAGACTTTATTATGTTATTACATTACCTTTTCAAAATAATTTTAGTTTTCACCAATACACCTAAAATCAGAACTGTGCTGTATGGAAATTTTAAAAATACATGTATGCAAAACTGTTTCCCAAGGTCAGTGGTATCTTGTGCAAAAAAATAATTTTTCAAATTTGATTTGTGAAGGAGAAATATCATGAAAAAAGATGTGTACTTGTACTTCACCTAACAACAAAATTGTATGCAATTGGGGGCAGGAAATATGAATAAAACATTTTCCATATTGAATAGTATCTACACTGCTGTAAATATGGGTAAACAGAAATATATACTTAATTTGCCCTGTAGTGGAAAAGTTGTTTGTTAAAAAAAATATTGGAAATTATATGTGAAATATTCTTCGCCAGGAATATTATCTCTCAGAGAATTTTTGAAATGAGGCTTTTAGAAGCAGAGATTTTGAAAAAAATATGACCTTCATTTTCACTCCCTAGCAGACATATTTATCTCTGTTAGTGGTATTTGGCTAAGGAGTTTTTCTTATTAGGGCTTTTAGAAATGCAGATACAGCTGTTTAACAAGTTGCAAACATAAATGTACTCTTGTGTCTCCCTGGGGCAAAAATATATGTTAAGAAGAACTAGAAATTAGATGCAGAGTTCTTTTCCATGAATGGCATCTGACAAAAAAATAAAAAATAAAAATTTCCAAGTGGGCTTTTAGGAGCCGAGATATCACTGAAAATATTATGTACATTTACGTTTCTGGTGGAAATACCATAATGTACTTTATTTGAAGAAGAAACTGCACAAAAGTGGTTTTCATGATAAACAGTATCAATGGAAAAAAGAATAGTTCTAATTGGATTTTTGGGGACAGTGATATGAAATATAGCATTTTGATTTCAGTAGTATCTGCATTTATGCCCCCCAATCGCATCAGAAAAGGACCAAAGTAGGAAGATCATTGTTCTCACCATTCAGGCTTCCCAGTTACAAAAATAGTTTTTCAAAGTGGACCACTCTTGCAGTCCTCTCTGAAAAAAAGGGTGGGGCTGTGAGCAACTGCTAGTGTTTCAAGAATAATATTTCTCCATTAAATGCACAGTTTGGGAAAGAATGACCATTCCATCACTTTATTTATGAGTATTTTCAAAGGTCTTGCATCTTCCATATAAACAATTGAATGTGATTTGGGTTTGATGTGAACTAATTAAGAAAGTAAAAGATAACGCAACAGAGATGTGGTGTGTCCCATCATCAGGAAAAGCAGTGGAGTGACATCCAGAGCATCCTCATTCAACTGTGTAGCCTTGAATTGGCCGAACAGGTGCGGAGGTATGGTCAGCCACCATAGTGGTCTAATGATCTGAGATGCTTGCTTCTGATCATTCATGTCAAATACACCCAGGTTTGCATCCCAGATGAGGCATGGATAGTGTGGATCTATCCCTTGTCTAGAACTAGTTGCACTAAATTGATGGATGGGCACCTGCTTATAGCCTTATGAGTTGATTATGGTGGTTGTTAAACTCTGAAACAAATGAACTATAACAGATACAGTGATCAGACTAACAAACATAGTAATAACATAAGCACATACTTTTTTTTCCAAGTGACATGCTAAAAATGTATGATGAATATCTATGTGGTATGCAAATTATGAAGTTGAGATTTTGGTTTTAATTTTAATGTATTGTTGAAAACTAAAATTTTTTATTTTGAAATGCTGATCTAATACTTACATTTTGAAATCATTTGCACAATTTGAGATTTATTCAAATTTATGCTTGACTAGACATTTTAACTACAAAGGAGCTGTCTGTAAATATATATGCAACAAAAGTTTTATTATCCAGCACTAGAAAATGCTCATGATTGACTGAAATTTGGTAACAGTGAAAACTTATTGTAAGTTCTCACCCTGTCTTTTTTATTTCATGTAAGATCTCATAAAAACTATTTGTATATACAGAGTTTTAATATTTATTCATGTATGCCCAAAATACATTTTCATTTTAGGTTCTTAATGCTCAACATCAGTTTGATGATCGCTATTTGAATTGTGTGATGGAGTACATGAATGAAATGAAGCCATTTGGTGAGGTGCCCAGCAAATTGATTATAGATATCAAAAGATCTTTTGTTGCCACCAGGACATTTGTTCAAGCATTAAGTGTGGGAAGAGATGTCATTAAAAATGTTATGGAGGTAAGAAAAGTTTATTAGTTGCTTTATAGCAGTACAGTAAGTAGCCTTTGCTATGCCATAATTACTCTTTGTATTAAAGTAAATGAATGCTAATAGCAATTTTGAAGAATATATTTTGTTCTTCTTATATTTTCTGTTTCACGTCTTAAAATTCTTCGTTTGAGACTATGGAAGGCATTGTGCACAATTATGTAAGGGAGTTTCTTAAAAAATCACTTATGTCAATAATGCCAAAAATCTATGCCACTGGCATAGATGACTAGGCAGTTGGGGCAAGAACATCGTCGACCACTAACAAAGACTGCGACTTCGGCAGTTGAAATGTGTATGGAATGACTGGGAAGGTGTGTGTAACAACATAAGCATATCTGAAAGTTTTTTTGAAGGATTCATCGTTGCTGTTTTTTTTTATTCAGTTTTTTATCGTAATCTTATTAAGATTTTATTCCGATTATGTTTGAATTTTATTCCGATTTTATTTGAATTTTAAGGGGTTTTACTTCATTCTAGTACGTACTAATTCGTTGAATAAGGAATATAGGTTTGTCTAGCTTATGCCCATATCATCTAATAGGCAAAATATATTGCATGAACTTCAAGCAGCTAGCATGAAGTGCACGAAGAACGAAGGTGAGTTAACATTTTTCGCATTATTGACATAAGTTATTTTTTAAGAAACTCCCTTACATAATTGTGCACACTGCCTTCCATAGTCACAAACGAAGAATTTTAACATGTGAAACAGAAAATATAAGAAAAACGAAATATATTCTTCAAAATTGCTATTAATTTTTACTACATAGTCTAGCAACAGGCTTAACAGCTTGAGCTATATCGAGGTAAATGAATGCATTGATTAAAACGCATTGATTTCTCTGATGTCTTTAGTGTCTTAATACCCCTGACAGGGCAGGAGCTCTGTTTGATCCATACTGAAATTTTCTATGGTTGCATTATTTTTCTAAATCTGGATTTTGCATAAAATTAATCTGACAGATATTTCATATACTGTGTACTTCAAATAAATAGAAGTGAGAAGTATGTGCCATACAGTTTTTACAGGTGGAAATTAAATGTGTAGCAATTTCTTTTCAAATGTTTTGCCTTTCATTTGTTACTTACCTAAATTTTTGGACAAAGAGCTACATCTAAAAAAAAAATGAAACTGTTTTGGAAACATCTCTTATTTTGCTTCTAAGGGCCACACTGGTATGAAAGATACACACAAAATTTTGTGATATATTAGATATTGGTGTGTGAGCTCTGAATAATTGATGTTGAAACACATTTGCATTGCTCTTGGAACTCCCACATTATTTTTGTGTTTATTAAAAAATTTCCCCACATTATTTTTTGTTGAAACGAAACTGTTTTGGAAACATCTCTTATTTTGCTTCTAAGGGCCACACTGGTATGAAAGATACACACAAAATTTTGTGATATATTAGATATTGGTGTGTGAGCTCTGAATAATTGATGTTGAAACACATTTGCATTGCTCTTGGAACTCCCACATTATTTTTGTGTTTATTAAAGTACTTTAAGTTATTTAATTACCTGAATTAAATATTAATTAAGAATCAAAGATAAAAAATCTCCAATCATTATTGCAGTCATCACCAAGTTTGCTTTAAACCCTTTCCACTCTAATAACTTTTCACCTACTCACGCAGTACTCTTTTTTTTTTTTTTTTTTTTTCCCTCTGCAGTAGAGGCCACAACTTAGCAATGAAAGTTCAGCTTTCACTCGCCAGACCCGACGTACGAATTATAGAGGCATCATTGGTGTGGCAGGTGACACCCGAGCTATTCGGCGAAAAGAAATATCTCGTGAGCATCGACAGGCGAGCTATAAAGGTGTCATCGGCGTGGCAGGTGACACCCAACATGCGAGCTATTCAGCGATTACATAATGTTGAGTGTCACCTGATAGTCGAGAGGAAAGAGTTAATGAGGGGTAGACTCAGAGGGCATACAGCCATTCCCCTATATTGTGGGGGTGGGGGCACACCACGTAGAGGGCCTCTAACCCCAGGAAAAACATTTTACAAAATTTCTTTAAGAAACTGCATATGAAGCTGGTTAAAGGAATAACCAGGAACTGTTTATGGCACCTTTGATTGAAGTATTTAAAAGAAAAGCAACTTTTGGTGATGTTTTTCATTAAATAAGTTAAAAAATTTGAAAATCATTTTTGTAATTTTAGTTTATAAAAACTAAATGACAAGAAAGCAGCTATTCCAGATGACCACAAACACCTTTTCACAGCTGTAGCAATATTCACTGTACATGTGTATTAACAAGAAAATGAAAGAAATATCAGTTCAGTGAATGTAATTTTTATACCAATTAGGATAAGATTTTTTATGTGTTGCAGTCATTTGCATGTAACTACCCTTTTTTCAGAATATGAACTGAATGCTCTTTTTTGTGGAATGAAGAAACAGAGACCTGTTTTTTTTTGTTGTTTTTTGTAATAGTCAAGTGAAAAAAAATTCTATTTGCAAAACATTGTGGCATTATGTTTAGTGTGTTATTTAGACATTCAAGAATAAATAATAAGATGTATTTTTTATATATTCAAGAGTGTTAGTCATTGCTGTTCACAGCAATGACTGGGCAAATGGAACCTTAGAGGGGGCAAGTTTTCCATTTGCTATACAGGGCTGCCAGACTTGCGCCATTCTGCTAAAAAAATAAAAAATCGCGATTTTGACGAAATCTGCGCCAATTTTGCTCCAGAAGTTAAAATTTACCGGTCATCGATATTTTAGCGTAATCTTACGACTTTCGAAATTGATGCAGCGGTTAATTCGCACGTGAGATTCTTCTGTGGATTCGCGGAGTCTCCTCCTCCTCCTTTTTTTTTTTTTTTTTTTTGTCATTTTCGAGATCGATGCAAAACTGAAGAAATTTTCGGTGTATTAGTTAGGAGGAAGGGGGTGGAGTATTCCGTCTGGGGATGTTTTGTCTTTTTAAACATTCGGAAATGGAGGTTAAACGGAGTGCAGATTTTTCCCGTAATAGTATTTTTTTTTTCTCGCGCGATGTTGCTTCTGTTCAGTTATTGTTGTTAAATATAATTTCAGCTTGAAATTGTAGGCAACCATTTCCGAAAACGGAAGTCAGGCCGCCCAAAAATTTCCCTGTAATCTTCGGCCACAAGATTGATGCACAACTGAACTGAAATTTTGGGAGGATTGGGAAGGGGGGGGAGTCGTTTTCTCCGTCGGAGGGCGGAATTTCATCCTTCGAAAACGGAAAGTAGATGAAGGTAAGATTTCTCTCGTAATCGTAATTTTTTTCTCGTGCGATGTTTCTTCTACTCAGTATTGTTAGATATCATTTTATTCCATAAATATTTGTATTTCAGCTTGAAAAAGTTGGATAAATTTCCAAAAACGTAAGACGGATGGAGCGAAGATTTCTTCCGTAATTGTACCCCCTCCCCTCCCCCGCTATGTTCCCACTCCTATGTAGTTGTTAAATGTCATCACCCTCATAAATCTGTGTGCATTTTAGCTTGATAAGGGTGGGGGAAATTTCCAAAAACGGAAGTGGCGAAGTTTGGAAATTTGTAAAAATTGATGCATGGTGTTAAAAAAAAAAAGTATTCATTCTCTGAAAATTATGCCATTTATCTAAAACAGTGAAAGCTCTGATGTCAGAATTCATGGTTCTAAGGCTGAAAGTTCTTTAAGCATGATGGATAAAATTGTGATCTGAGGGAATAAAAAAAAAACGAAAAAAGAAAAAAAAGTAAAGAAAAATGGTAAGGGAAAACTATCAGCAGAAAAAAAAAAAAGTAAACAGTGGATGCTGTGGCAGAATCAACAAAAGACAAATATATGGCTGTGGAACTTGATGAGAAGAAAGTAGGGTTTGCTCGCAAGAGGAAACCAGAGCTAATATTCTAGCAAGCATAGGAACAAAACCAGAAAAAAAAAAAAACTGTTTGAAGCTATGCCTTTCAAAACCACCCCACTTTGTTTGGAATTCAGTAATTTTATAATTGTGAATACAGTGGTGTGATCTAGTTAAATATTTTCATAAATAAATTACAGTGAACGATTCAGTTTTGTTCATGCTGCGTAATATTCACACTTTCTCACTGCGCAGTCTGGTTTTTCACCAAATTAAAAAGTACAGTTTTTTTGGGTTTTTTTTTCGGTCAGTCTCATGTATGTTAATTAAAATCGCTCACGAACACTATGGATAAATGAAAGGACTGTTTATATCGCATGACTTGTAATCAATTATCAGGAATACCGATCTTCTGGTTCTTACTTAAAGTTTGAATTTTGCCCCGTACGTTCAGGGTGCAGAATTTTTAGGTTTTCTTTTTCTCATTTTGACCTACCTTGGGGAACATCTTCACCCTCACACTTTTCTTTTTCCAGATGGAAGGTGCGTTGAACCACTTATTAACTCGCAATCATCTGCTTAATGTCCATGTCCATACATGCGGAACCCCACACATGTAAGAACAGTGCCTTTTTCAGACAGCAACAACAAAAAAGTCATAAACTGATTCTACTACTACTGAAGAGGGGGGGGGGGCAATCCCGCACCAAAATGTCACTGCGCAAGCGTTAAGCGATGGAAGCAGCTTTTATCTAACCAACTTTACTAAATCTCACTGTTGTTTTATAGTTTTGGTTCCAGTTGTAATCGTTCACAGCAATAACGAAAGTTTGACATTGATAATTACTGGATGAAAAACATTGTATGAAGAGTATCGTGGAGCAACTGCTGAAAGGTGATTTTACAATTTGAATATTAAATGTTACATTAGTTTTTTTTTTTTTTTATATATCGAAGGTACGCTTTCCTTCAGAAAACCTTAGGAGTTTGTGATGCACACGCAAACCACGTATGCATGACTTACCAGTTGGTTGGTTTCAGAAAAATTGCATTTTCATCTGAATGCCATGAATCTCGAAAAATATGCTGCTAAAAACTAACCAAACAGCAAACAGTAATTACATATTATTTATTCTTTCTAAGTGTATATTCACAAGCGTTCAGTAACAATAGCAACAGTTCTTGAACGCGGCAGCATCCTATTCGTGTTACAGCGAAACAAATGCATTCAGAAGAAAATCCCTGATATTAATGTGTTGCGCTTAAAATATTGCAGGTCATGTAGTTTTCAATAAATCGTGGATAGTATAATTATTTTCCCATTTATCTCACAGTAGGAACGACAGAAATGCTAATTAACAGCCGTAAGAGAAGCAGTAAAATGTCAACAAACATGAAATATAAAATTTTTTCATAGTTCATAAAATAATGGTAATTCAGCATAATTTAAAACACAGCATGGACATAAAACAATTAAAAATACTATCATTAACTCTCCAAAACCTGAATTCTGCTCCAAAATGCAAATTTTCTCGCTCCAAAACCCAACGTTTCTGCTCCAAATTGCATATTTTCCCGCTCCAAAACTTTCTCTGAAACATGGTAGGGGCACTAACGCCCCTGTATATATATATAATTTTAACTGCTATATTTATACACTGCTGGGCAATTGCTAAGGACGGATCATAAACGGCTATATAGCGCATAAAAAAGTAAGTGTGGTTGGATGCCAAGTGAAATAAAATAATGTCAGAATGCTAGGACATTACAAGAAAGACAATTTATTGTGCTCTGAAATCCAGAAGTCCT
The DNA here is from genome assembly GCA_039090855.1 of Macrothele yani. Lineage (NCBI taxonomy): Eukaryota > Metazoa > Arthropoda > Arachnida > Araneae > Macrothelidae > Macrothele > Macrothele yani. The sequence goes on along the minus strand of CM076998.1, from coordinate 131,302,918 downwards.
TGGAACGTGTTCAAGGGACAAACAGGCCATTTTGTGCAGAATACGTAAACGTGAAAAAAGTGCAATTACGTCCGCAGGCGTTCCGGCGTAAGATGTCAATACAGGATATGGCCACTATGGAGGGCGATGCAAGATTCCACACGTCGTGTCATGCTATGCACAACATTATCAAGCAGCTGTTGGGGTAATTTATCCCATTCCTCTGTCAGTGCACGGATGTGGGTGACCTTGTTTATTGGAGGGCATTGGCGACCAGCAAGACTCCTCCCCAAAGCATCCCACACATTTTCAATGGGATTCAGATATGGAGAACGTGCTGGCCATACGAGGCGTTGAATATCCTCGCTCTCAAGACACTCCTGGACAGCGACTGTTCGATGACATGTTGCGTTGTCGTCCAGGAAAATGAATCTATCACCGACAGCACCACGGAACATGCGAACATGAGGTAGCAGAACATCATTAATGTATCGTTGGCCAGTCATAGTCCCAGTTGGAAGCACATAGAGGGATGTACGGCCATTGATCATGATGCCAGCCCATACCATGACACTACAGGTCGGATATCGGTCCCTTTCCTGTATGTTTGCTGGACAATATGCAGTACCACTATCACGCCAGATCAGTTGTCGTCGACAATCAGACGACAGACTGTATCTACTCTCATCTGAGAAGAGGACAGCAGACCAGTCGTTATCAATCCAATTGCGATGTTGATGGCACCATTGCAAACGGGCGGTACGGTGACGTCTGGACAATGGGATGCACACAACAGAACGGCGATCGTATAGTCCTCCTTCATGCAAACGTCTGGCGACAGTTTTTCGGGAGATCCGCTTGCCAGTAGCAGCCATAAACTGATTTGCTACCTCACTAGCTGTGCTGCGCCGGTGTCTTTTGTTGATAGCACTATGTACCGATCTTCTGCAGGTGTCTTACTGCGAACACGACCTCCCCTGTGACGTTCGCTACACTCTCCATTTGTTTGAAATGATTTCCAAAGCCTTGAAATAACACTGTGGCTGACGCCGAACTCCCTGGCAACATCTGTTATTTTTCGCCCTTCTTCAATCTTGCCAATAATACGGCCACGCGTAAAATCATCTAGGTGATGTCGGGAAGACATACTGAAAATTGCAAGTTCGTCAATTGATTCTTTCCCTTTCAACTTTGCGTTTGAACAACAACGGTCAATACGCGTCAAATCCTTTATATCTCTTATCAGCGCTATGACGTCACGAACAAGTTCGGCAATCCAAAATTTGCATACGCACAACACGTCTTACTGTATCCCGCACTTATGCTAATTTCCACATTTTCTTGCCTTCCATTTTATGGTTGCTATCATTGCTATTGTCATCCATCCTTAGCAATTGTCCGGCAGTGTATATATATAAGTAATTACTATATATCTAGCACAGGGGCGCATTTAGAGGGGGCCTCCCGCCCCTGGAAAATGCTTCATTTTTTGGTTTTTGGTTAAAATGCGACTTACATTAGATAAAAATGCCTTAATTTAATAAAAATGTATCAACTTACATCAGAAAAAAAATGCTTTAATTTTTCTTCAATTTTTCATTAACTTGAATTTTGTTCCAGATGGTGTATTTCAAAAACTTCCTTTTTCGTCCCCCTCCCCCAAAACCAAAGATAAATTCTATATGATATAGTAATTACTTCTTCAAACATTTCAGGAATAACAAACTGTTTTCATCTAAAGAAGGGAAGGGAGGTTCCGCAGGCTTGAAATTTTTATCTGTTAAAATGCATTCAACGCACTCTTGTTCCTGAATCATGATTCCCAGACAATTAATATGATTCGTCTTTTTATTATATTTTGAAGAATACCATGCGTCGTAATACACTTTTAAATAAAATAAACTATAACTAGTACCATTTGAACAAATATTAAAAAAAAAATTGAAGAAATATTTGTATCATAAAAAGAAACTTCCTTTTTCATCATAGTCTGAATTTATTAAAATTTGGCTCAGTAATCTAAAATGTCGGGGGGGGGGGGTTGTCATTTCTGGGAGGGCTTTGCCCCTGGATGTATGCATGAAAGAAACACTGTTCATGCCTCTTTATTTCTAGAGTGTTTCCCAGGTCAGTAGTGACGGTGCAGATGGCCAGTTGTATATCAAAATGTAGCCAGTAATATCATGTATCTAAATGATATTGTGTTGTGTGATTGTGGCTAATGATTTTTTTGGTATTCAGGTCGGGAGTATGGAGTGTCAAGTAGAGGGGAATGAACATTTTCGACATCTGCTCTAAGAGTTTAAAAAGGGTCCACAGCCTCCGAAGCTACTCCACAAATTTGTGCTGTGTATGGAGAGGATGCTATTGCTCCGAGGACAGCTCGCAAATGGTTTGAGCGATTCCGAGATGACAATTTTTACCTCAACCACTCTCCACACTCAGGTCGTCTATCTCACTTTGATGAGGATTGTTTGAACCATCTCATCCACTTGGATCCGTGTCAAACCAGACCCACACGCGAATTGGCCACTGAGATGGACAGAGATCAGGCTACTGTGGTATCACACATGGAACATATGGGAAAGGTCCAGAAATTGGGGTCTTGGATGACTCGCTCTCTCCCCGAGGACAACAAGAATCAGCGTGTTGCCATATGTGGTTCCTTGCTCACTCGTTATTGCGAATGTTCTCAGCAACACAAACCCTTTCTGTCACGTATTGTTACTGGAGATGAAAAGTGGTGCCTCTACATGAATTTCAGGCATCGGAAGAAATGGTGAAGCCCAAACAAGATGCCCAGACCACATCCAAAACATGACTTTCATCCTGCAAAGATCATGTTGTGTGTCTGGTGGCATGTGGAAGGCATTATTCACTGGAAAATGCTGCCGAAGAATCGGAATATCAATGCTGCACTCTATTGTAAGCAACTCTGCCGTGTGGAGGAAGCAATTCAGCAGAAACGGTGACATCGGCGCCATGGTGTCCTTCTCCAACATAACATATGCCCTCACAGTGCAAACATGACCAAAATGGCCATTCAGGACATAAAATGGGAGATTCTTCCATATCCGGCCTATTCCCCAGATATCACCCCTTCAGACTATCACCTGTTCCGATCTCTGTCAAATGCATTCAATGGCAGAACGTTCAAGAATGATGTTGATCTCCAGGATTTCCTTGATGATTTCTTTACAGCAAAATCTGCACGTTTTTTCAAGAATGGCATGGCAGGCCTATCCAAGTGTTGGGACACCATCTAAAACAATGGGGGTGGAGAAATACATAGTTGATTGATTCCATTTTCCCTTCTGATATAATACATTCCTGTAGTGTGATGAAAAAAACGCCACAAACTTATGCATTAACCCAGTAGTTTAAACAGCACATGCGCTTATGCAAATATTGCAAAACTTTCGACTCACCCTCTGTAGCTCTGCTTTGCCAATATTGAAGTTTAGATCATAACTCAGAATTTTTTCGATGGGAAGGTTTGCTGCCTGTATGTGTTAGGTGATTTGTTTCCAATGTGTCTCCATCTATTGGATGAGTTGGTAGGTATCAGTCATAAGTATAATTCTAATGTGTGTCTGTATGTGTTAGGTGATTTGTTTCTAATCTGTCGCCATCTATTGGATGAGTTTGTAGGTATCAGTTGTAAGTATAATTCTTTTGTGTAGATATTTTTGGGCTATTTATTATTTAATCGTAGAAACAGGTGCATTTTTCTTGTTTTGTTTTTTGTTCTTTATTTATTGGTGTGATTTTTTGTAATGTTCTTTTTTTTTTGTCTTTAATAATTTTTAATAAGTGATTTCCTGGCGGTGTCTAGTGTTGTGGGGTCTTGTAAGTTGCATATTTTATCTTTTTTTTTTTTTTGTTCAGTTATAACGCTTTCAGAAATCCTTAATTCTTTTTCGTTTGTGTGGGTGGTTATAGTAATTTAATATTTTCAAAATCAGGGTATTGTTTATGTTTAACACAGTGTTGGATAAGTACAGTTTTCTTCTTCTTCTTTGTTCCAGTTTTTTATATGTTGATGTAATCTTTTTATTAATCTATTTTTGTGCTGCCAATGTGTGAAATGTATTCTTCAGAACTCTGTGAAACAATAGGAATTTCATATACGCCTGCTGATTGTAGTATATTATTGTTACTTTTTTTTCTTTATAATTAAGTCACCAATATTCTGAACTGAAGTCCAAAAATAATGTTGTGTTTCTTCATTAATCTTAAAAAATTTCCGCTTAGTCCTGTAATAAAAGGGAAAGAGCCTGAAAATTTGCATTTCTTTTTTGGGATGTTTTGTCTAGACTCTTTTAATTTCTTCTTGTTTTCAAAAATCAACTTTTTAACAGTTTTTGTGTCATATCCAAATTGTTTGGTTGTGTTAATAATCCATTGGATTTCTTCTTCTCTGTACTTTCTATTTGAGGAATGTGTGAAGGCTCTTTTTACCCAATTCCTAATACCATTTACTTTGAGTTTTCGGGTGTTCAGATTGATATGGGATCATTATAGGTACATAGGTTGGTTTTCTAAAAACTCTGTATTCCAAATTTAAGTCTTTTTTTATTAATTCTATATCTAAGAAGGAAATTTTTTCATTTTGTTCAAATTCTAAAGTTAATTCAATCTCTGGGTAACAAGTGGTAAATTTATTCTTCAATATTTCAAGTTTATCTAGTTTTAATTTAGATAAAATAAAAATGTCGTCAACATATCTACAATAAATGATGGATGGGTTTGGTAGTTTTTTAATAATTTCGTTATCTATATCACTCATTATTATTTCTGAAAATAAAGAAGATAACGGGGATCTCATTGGGGCTCCTACTTCTTGCCAGTAGATTTTTTTGTCAAACTCAAAAGTAATTATATTAGAAATATAGGATAAAATGTTAAAAATAACTCTTGTAATTGTGTATTATTAAAGGGAGATTTATTTTTTTCCTTTTTAATGATAATGTCTATGGCTTTTGGTACAGTGGTACTTGGGAATAATGATTTAATGTCTAAACTTGCCATAAACATACCAGATAGTGGAATATTAATAGATTTTATTTCTCAGTGAATTCTAAACTGGTTTTTAAACAGTATTCTTTATTCATGAAAAAGGGAGCCAAAAATTTGTATAATTTCCTTTCTAGATTTATTAGTGGGGACTTTGATTTTGGAACAATAACTCTAAATGGTCTATCGCGTTTATGGGTTTTTATTTCCCCAAAAATACTTGGAACTACTGTACCTACTGGTGGATAGGCTCTGGTAATTTCTGAAGGTAGTGAACTATGATTTCTTATTTTTGCTAAAAAGTTTATCTGAGAGTCCACAGGGTCTTTTTTAATTATCCGACATTTTAATTCCTCAATAGCTGTGTTCATTTTAACAATATATTCACTTTTATTTAGTATATATAACCTAACTGTTTTATTTCTGCAATATATATTTTTTTTTATAACTAACCAAAGGTCCGTAACGTAAGGGACCTCTCGGGCCGGGAGCACGTGCCTCACAGAGCAAACAATGTGCGAAATACTTTGACAATATCAGGCAAAATACCTTAGATATTATGTAGATTTTGATCATTAACTCCTGATATTATGTTACTTTTGCATGTGCAATTTGTAAAGGTCCTTAAAAAAATTGTGTAGGGTGCTTAAAAGTCCTTAAAAATGCTTATATTTTTTGGAGAAAATGAGTGGGAACTCTGTTCTATAAGCTATGTGTCGTCATGAACAATAGAAAAGTTACGTGATTCCATTTTTTTTTCTTTGTAATTTTCTCACATCAATGTATTTCATTCTTTAGTTCTTTTTCTTTGATTGCAATAACTGGATTGTCACTTGGGTGGTTATATTTGAGCATTGCAACCGACTGTTTTATATGCAAAACTTCTATTGTGTGTGTGTGTGTGTGTGTGTGTGTGTGTGTGTGTAATACCATTAAAAGTCTTAAGGTCTTGAGTTGATTGTGTGACAAACATGTGTAGCATCAGTAGATGACTATGCAGTGCTGTTTTTCCCTATTTATTTCTATGAAATGCAAATATTTCCTGATTTAGAATTCATGCCGTACTTATTTGGAGCCCAAATAAGCATTCATAAAGAGAATATATCCCTGTGATTTTTATAAAAGCTCCTCTTCCATTCCATTTAAAATGATAAGGCCTGTTTCTGGCAGAAAATGTTTCTACTTTTCATTTTTTAACTTCCCGTAAAAATTAAAAGTGTGCATAAGAAGGCTGTCATATTATGTTAACATTTGTTAACATTTGCATTAGTGAAAAAATAAATATCTCAGCAAAGAAGAAGGTTTTCACGTTTTTTTTTTTTTTTTTTTTTTTGTGGTGTTAAACAGAATATTTGTATGTACAGTAAAACTTCTAAAACTCGAACTTCTACGAGTTGAATTTTCCATAACTCGAGGAATTTTGGCATTTTTCATAAAAGTTTCTCTTTTTTCTATAACTCGAAATGTTATTCTGTGTTTCGTGAAAAAAATTGTGAAAATCGTATTCTAAAACTAAAATAAAAAAAAATCCACCTGTTGCTAGTCTTGTAGGTGCTGGATATTATACAAGGTCAGCTGGACAAAGGGGATCCTCTCTCCCATCCACTCTGTGAAGGGGGTGTTTTTATCCTTTCTAGGTGGACCATTTTCAGGAATTTAGCCCTTAGCTATAAGACCTGTCCAGTAGCACGTGAGTAGAATTATTTCACAAATTCTTTCTTTCTTAAGTCTGCATTCTTTTAGGCCCATTTCAGGTAGTGAGTGCCACTCCACTTAAACACTTCTACCTAAATCGCATTGTGCAGAAATTACTAAATTCAATAAAAGAGCAACAAGTGCCAAAAATGACACTTCTTGACTGTGCTAGAGAAGTGCATGATGCCTGGAAAAATGTACAGATTTCTACGATAGCTAACTGCTTCCACAAAGCTGGTTTTGTCCATTCTGTTGTCGCCAAGAAACAGTTTTCTGTTATTTCTCCAGATATCTATGATGGTGATATCAGCCTGACTATGACTGGAACATTCTGCAAGAACGATCAGTAATTCCTAAAGATTTGCCCTTTGAAAATTATGTCAGTGTTGACAACGAACTCATTGTTTTGATGTATCCAAATTAAACTAACATATTGAAATCTGTTTCAAATACAGAAGAGGAAATCCTTGACGAAGATGATGGCTCTGATGCATTTCAGCCACCAACGATACAGAAGGCATTTGATGCTGTAAATGCATTGCTGAATTGAGAGAGACAGTCAGTACTGGTGTCTTTCATGCCATTTCACATTTGCATAACTTTGTTTGAAAGAAAGGCAAGGTTCAAAGCAGCAAGCCAAACTGACAAATTTTTTTCATAAAAGCTAGAGGTATGTAAGTTTTGAAATTTTCATCTGATTTGTGCCTCAGTTTTTGTGAACTACTGTACATATTATCAGCAAATAACAGTATAAAAATTTATATGCATGGCAGTACTTTTTAAATAATTGGTGAAGTACTGTAGTAGTTAAAACATTTGTAATTGCATTTAAATAACTACAGTAATTATGATAACCCTGGGTCTAAGAACTGTGTACTGCTTTCTTAGGCAAATTTAGAAAATTTAATGACAAATATCACTGGTGGATTAATTATGTTTAATCATAGTTCCCTTGAAGATTTGAGTCATGGAAGTTTTACTATATTTAGAAAAAGTAATGTCAGGGTTTTGTAAGCGATGCCAGTGTCCGTCTTTGGTAAGCTGCTGTTGTTAGTATATCAAAGGGGTGGCCAAGATGTTAACCATGCTGCCAGCCCGTGGTGGAAATAAAATTTTTCCAGCACTGCCCATGTAATCAAACATCATGTTGGTTTGCTGTGATATTTAGTGTTTTTAATTTGCAATCGACAAATTGCTGATATGTGTCAACCACTATGATGAAAGCAGGGCTGCCAGTGGCGACTATTGCTACTATTTTTTATGACAGGCGACTATAGCTACTATTTCTTACAAAAAACAGTCAAAAGCAACTATTTTCAGAAAAACCTTGGACTATTTTAATTGTAAGGCTACTATTTAAAAAAAAACGTAGTTTGTGTTGCGTATATCCATGTGCTTGTATAACATCAGTTTTAATATTGATACAAGTGAATATTAACTTTGATATACATATATATATATGTGTCAAATCCATGGCTCATACACATCCTGGAATTCCATTTTGTCCTGGAAATGTCCTAAAATTCCGTTACATGTCCTGGAATTTTTATCTATTCCTGCCATTTTGTCCCTGCACGATGTTTTGCAGTTGAGGATTTTTCTACTGACATAACTTATGTATGACAAATTTCCCTCCCCACCCCCTGCAAAATTTGTGTGTGTGTGTGTGTGGGGGGGGGGGTTTATCGGTTTTCTTGTTTAGGAGAACTGAAGCTGTGTTATTAGCATCTTTTGCGCCATGCTTATGTTATCACTTTGTCTGTCCTGCCGGGGAGACCATATCTCCGCAATTATTAGTTCAATTTGTAAAAAAAGTTTTGTATTGGGAAGCTTAAAACTTGAGAATGATGATCGTTTCATTCTGCTTTTTTTTTTTTTTTTTTTTTTTTGCTTTTCAGTTGTACAACTTCACCGCCAGAGGGTGCAAATGGAGATCGTATCGAATTTAAAATGCATTTCATTTCATATATTTGCTTCTAAATATCCAATTGAAAAAATTCTTTTTCCATTCAATGAAATTTATAGCAAAGACTATTTTAGTTGCAGTCTCTTTTTCAAATAATGCATAAATTTTCTGCAAGGGGGCGTAAAGGTAAATCGCGATTTTCCCAATATCTCCGCTTCTAAAAGTCCGATTTGAAAAATTCTTCCTGAGTCGGGTATACCTCTTGAGGTTGAAATGTTTTGCATGCAAATTCTCATTTCTGGTAAAGAAAGGTTTGGCCACCAGGGGGCATTTATTTTGGCTTCTGATGTGTTTGTAATAAAATCTAAACTGGAAACTCGATTGAAAAAATTATTCCGTGAACCGATACTGCTCAACTCGGAAAGCTTTTTGAGAATACTTCCTGCTTAAAATAGTGCACAATTTTTCCACCAGTGCATACACATATTTTATTTTTGTCCATATCTCTGTTTCTAGGAGTCCGATTTGAAAAACTCTTTCTTTGTTGGAGAACATTTTCAGTGCGAAATGTTTCTAATAAAATTTGAAATATTTCTTAATACACAAGTGTGCCACTAGAGGGCGTAAGCTCATATTTCCGTTTACAGCAACATCTGCGGACTAAAAACCCGACTGAAAAATATTCTCTTTCGATCAGATACCTAACTATGAAAACTCCTTATTTGTATTTTCTTCACAAAATAATACACAATTTCGCCGCTAGGGGGCGCAAATATATAATCTATTTTTCTTAATATCTGTACTTCTAAATGTGCGATTTAAAAATTATTTTAACGCCAGATACCATTTACCTTATGGAACACTTTAGGTTTGGGTTTGAGGAGGTTTGTGGTTCACAATTCTGCTGCTAGGTGGTGTTTGTGTTCTTCTGTTTGCTGGCTGTAAATTAACAAATGGCGCAAAAAAAACGTCCATAAAAACCCTATTGAGAAATTTCTTTTTTTACTGTATGCTATTCGCTATAATAAAGATGGAGAGTGAATAAGGTTTTTGCTACAATAAGAAGATCCTCTTCAAATAATGTACAACTTTTCCCCTAGGGGTTGTAAAGGTCAAAACGTTTTTCTTACTATCTCTGTTTCCGGGAGACGTATTTGAAAAATTATTTTTCCTTCGCATAGCCTTGCTAGGAAGACTGCTTTTCTCCTGTTTCCATTATGCAAAATTCTTCTCCTGAAATGCATAGTTATATCATGTTTCCTTCTATATCTCTCCTTTTAACTGATCGATTTGAAAATCTTTTTGTCTCTTATACCTACCTTTCTTCTGCTACAGGAAACGTTTTTGCGCCATTTGTTCATTTTTGTAGCATATTTTTAGCCACTAGTGGAAGTAAATAGCTGATTTTGTGTGTGTGTTTGGGAGGGGGGATTTTACCTCTACTGAAATTTTGTAATGGATACTTTATATAAAAATTTGCCATAAAAGCAGATTGCTTTCTAATATCAGAAACTTAAATCTAGTTGTTTCTTAGTATTTGCTGAGCTTCTATGATTAGTTTTTTGATCATGCCCAGTTAAATTGCCATGATCACTAATGAATGCAATTGCACATAGCTCTTGGACATAAGGTTTTCCTCTTATTCTCTTTCATTTCATGTTGGAAATTTTTGTACATACTTTGTTTGCTGGCGAGTAAAAATTTAAAACATAGCTACAGCATCGAAATTATGTTGAGAATTCCTTCCATAAATAAAATGTAACACAAATACTTGCTACCATGATTATGTGTTTAAGAAATAACAATCCCTTTGGTCCTTTGAAAAAGTTCTAGATATTTCACCTTTCCTTACTTTTAAATTTCCAATGTAAGCAATATTTCAAAATACACTGGCGGAAAGTGAAAAAAGAACAGTGAGAAGATGTCTGATACCAACAAAATTTATACAGCATAATAACGGAATACAGAGGATAACGTGATCAAAACATTATGGCAAAATACAGCTGTATTTGCTGGTAAACTGAAAAATAACATTTCAATGTAACATGGTTAGTACAAGGTTGAACCGTCATGAACTGCGTCACACTGTGCAATTCTGGCATGGAGTCTATCATAGAGATGTTGGATGTATGTTTGGGGTATTGAGTTCCAAGCATCCTCAACCTGGACTCGTAAATCGGGGATGCTCGTGGCTGGCAGTGGAGACCGGACAAGTCATCCCATAAAATCCCACAATGGCTCAATGGGGGACAAATCCGGTGAATGTGCAGGCCATGGAAGTTGTCTCACACCCTGAAGCGCATGTTGCGTTGCACGTGCCATGTGTGGGCATGCGTTATCTTGCTGGAAACACCACGATGGACCGACCTTACAAATAGCACAACAACGGGCTGAATGATGTTGATGTAGGAGGTGCTGTTTAACGTACCAGGTACAAACACTAGTTGTGTACGGGAGTGATAGCTGATCGCTCCCCACACCAAGAGACCAGGTGTAGGCCCTATGTGTCGCTGGCGGATGCAAGAAGGGTGGAGACGCTCCCTGTGCGTCTGCGAACACGCATACGACCATCGGAGGCTCCCAAGCAGAATCTGCTTTCATCGCTGAACACAACAGATAGCCATTGCGTTCTTCAGTGTAGACGTTGGCGACACAACTGCAGCCATTCCAGATGGTGAGCTGGAGTCAGAGGTACACATGCCAGAGGCACACGTGCACGTAGTCCTGCATCCAGTAGACGGTTGCGGATTGTTCGCACAGTCACCTCAGGTGCAACAGCAGCTCGGATTTGCATCACAGTGGATGTTCTGCTTGACAACGCCGCTCTTCTTATGGGTCGATCGGTCTGCTCATCAGTCCGTCTGTGACTCCCGGTTCACGTCTTCTTGTGTGGGAATGTTCCTCGGACCATCTATGCCACCATCGTACCACCACTGATACTTCCCGTCCAATTCGCTCCACAATACGACGACACAACTACCCGGCCTCGTGGAGTCCGACTAGACGACCTCGCTCAAAGTCCGATAACTGCTGAAATTGTACACTTCTTCCATGTCCAGGCATTGCAGCTTCTTCAGGGTCTTCGCAGGTGTCCGTACGCCGACGACTGATTACATTCACTTCGCCGTACTCCTTAAATACCACCGATGATAATTTGCATATTATGCAGTGCTGTGGCGTAAGCGCTCACCGGTTTGTCCCGAAATTAACATCACACCTACGTAAACTCGACCCCATTAACATATGTAAATTTCATGATCGTCCGCCAATTCCTACTTGGTGTTCTTTTTTCACTTTCCGGCAGTGTAATTAAATACAAATAGTATTTTATGTATTGATTGTGTGGTATATGAAAACATTTCAAAAGGAATGCCACATACCTATGTATTTTTGAGTTTTATGGGGTTTTTTATTCTGTAATTTGCTTCAATAATTGAACTAAAGCCAAAGTGGAAAAATGAAGTTTCTCATAATCAATGTAGTTTACTGTGTATAAAAGTTTAGTATATATTAAACCTGGTCATATTTTCAGTGACAGTTTTGGTATTTTAGTATTTATCTGTGATTCTAAGTTTCTGATTAGCTGCAGCAGACATAATTTTTAACGATATATTATTAAAATAACCAATCACTTACCCGAAAGATCATGGCTAGTTTTTTCTTTAACATTTCAAGCACGTCAATCGTCATCATGTAATGTTGTTGGCCTTCAAAGGTTGAAAGACTTCTTGCCTATGAGATTCATTCTCATAGGCCAACAACATTTAACCTTTGAAGGCCAACAACATTACATGATGACGAGTCTTTCAACCTTTGAAGGCCAACAACATTACATGATGACGATTGGCGTGCTTGAAGTGTTAAAGGAAAAAAGTGACCATAATCTTTCGGGTAAGTGATTGGTTATTTTAATAATATATCGTTAATGAATTGCACGTAAATATGCGCACTTTGCTGGTGTGAAATACCTTAAAAGTGCAAATATTCTGATCATTTTTAACATTCTGCATTAATTTTGCCCAAGCGTGTAGGAAATTGTTTGTTGTAGGTTACAAATTGAACAGACATATGGTTTCACTATATTTTAAGTAAGAACATTTGGATCGTATGTCCTGGAAAAGTCCTGGAATTTTGTGCTTGAAAAAGTGTATGAGCCATGCGAATCGTTATCGATATGTCTTCAGTTTATTGCTTTCTGCTTTATTGCAAATATGATGGAGGAAAGTCAATGTCAAGTATAGACTAGACCCACGTGTGATTGAAGGAATGACCTACTCAAATCAAGATGTTCCGCCAAAAAAGTGTCCCGTTTTTCTGTTTGGAATCGGCAGAGATTGTTGTATGGCAGTGCCATGAGCGAGCACGTATCTTGCCTTCACCATATTGAAGACTGTTGTTTTCTGTGCTTACTGAAGTTTATTTGCAGTTAAATGCATCAATTTCAAGTCAAAAATTTTGTACCTAGCATTTCATGAATATGTTTATTAAAATAAATTTGTGTGATTGTATTTACAGCTTTATTTTCCGAATGACACAGAAAATGCATGTTTTCGCCAACAGATATTTAAACTCACTTTACATTATCTACAAACTGTTTAATATAAATTAGGAATTGTTCATAACAAAAAAAATTAAGTGCTAATCAGAAAAACACAGAATGAGACATTTCTGCGTATCTGTTAAAAATAACGAGACAGTACTTTTTGTCATTTGAGTAGGTCGTTCCTCTAGTTACATGGGTCTATGTATAGATGTACTGTATGTATAAGAATTTATTCCAAACAGCGAAGTTGGGATTGATCATTTTTGGAGAGACATATTGTATCAAAACACATTTGGAGACTGGAAATATCCATCTTTGGCTAAAGTTGTGAAAGCATGCCTTGCTTTATCACATGGCAACTTCGATCTAGAGAGAGGTTCTTCTGTATCACGAAAAGTTGTTTCATGAAATAGAAGTTATCACTCTTTCCATTATAAGTGAGTCACGGAAAAATTCTCATAGGCCGCCACTGGGAATCGAGCCCAGAGTCTTCCAGTTGCGCCCCAGACATGCTTCCACAGCACCACAGCGGCCTTGAAATTCTCTAGACTCGCATACGACAAACTGCCAAACCACCTGGCAGGTTGCTTCTTTGGAGCCCCACACAATGCTGGGGATTCGCCAAAAATGAACAGCACCAACTGAACAAAAAACTAAAAGGCAAATGAATAATAAATACACAGTTGATGCACATTAGGAACATCAAATAGAAGTCATTGTTCTTTCCACCTTTATAAGTGAGTCACGGAAAAATTCCAGATGAGAAGGCATCTATGTCTGAGATGTTGAATGAGAGACTAACAATTAGAGATGCATTAAAAATGTATAGAAACCAAGTCGCAAAGAACTAATAAAATTAGCACTTAATGCACATGGGTCATGTAGCAACCATTTGGAAGAGGGGCAGTGATTAAAGGAATAGCAACTGAAAAATGAGAAAGAAAGTGCTGAGAGATTGAAACAAGAATTGCTAAGTAAAGGATTTGAAGAGCAGAAAGCAAACTATAGAAAACATGGAAAACAAGATAAAAATTCTTGTTCAAGAAAAAAAGAGAAGTACAAGAATCATCAAACTCTGTGCTTAAAGAAGCCAGTGAGAGACTAAAGCAAGCATTAAAAAAAAACATACCTGCAATACGAGTTGCACGTGGCATTCTAGAAGGATCAGAGAAACTCCGACAAAAGGAAAGACAACATGAACTTGAAGCATTAAAAATGAATAGGGTAGTTCATAAAAGAAAATCCACCCTAATTGATGCATTTATGCAGAAAACCTCAAAAAAAAAAAATAATAATACTAAGGTTATTGAGGAAGCTTTTTTTGTTAAGCCTACCCTTATATGCACTGATGGCAGTGGTATAAATTCACACTCAATTTTTTGAAATAATTTACTGCATATAACTCCTCCAAATTGCTACCATGGTATAAGAATAATGTAAACTTTAAAGAGGATCCCCCCCCCCAATTGCTAAATGATAAAAAACAGTTTGTTTATACATGGGGGGGGGGGCATCATATAAAAGTTTTTGATGTTCCATGACAATAATTTTCAGAAGAGTTATAATCATTTCAAAAAATTTGAGTTTTGATTTTATTATTGCCATCAGTGGTGTAAGGATAATATTAGTTTTACTGTTGTTAGAGCTTTGAAAATTGATCCTGGTCAACATCTAGGGATTTTAACTGTCTGCTGTTATAAAAGTAACCCAAATTAGAAGAAAGTCAAGTTTTTTTTTTTGTTTTCTTATTTCTGTAATTATGAGTTGGAATAATTTTACAGGATAAAGTAATTTCTTATATTTATCTCAAAAGCATCAAGGACACTGTGAAGAATGACTGTAACATTATCAAAGCAGGTGTATATCAGTGTAATGCTTCATATCAATTATACCTGACAGCGTTTGAATTACCCAGTGGTCTGCTGGCTATTGGCCAGTAAAACTTCTGTCGGACCACTGAACTGTAGATTTTAACTGGCCCAGATGGCCAGCAAGTTTTTTTTTATCTTAGTTGTCACAAGTTAAAAATTGAATTTCTATTTTTTTTACCTTGCTGTATGGTTTTCTTTTCAGACTGCAAAGTAGTGATAGTTTCATGAAATGCTAAAGGACAACAGCTATTTTTTATCACTCATGATTTGTAAAGAGTGGAAGAAACAAAAAATACAGAAAGGCAGTTTCTCAGTCCTTGTCTTGTAATGACAACAGCCGTTTTTTCTTATCTTCACCCACCCTTGTGAATGCAGCAGATACTGACACCAGACACAAGCCAGCTTTTGTTCCTGGCCCAAAAAACACACTAGCATGGGAGATCAATTGGATGTGTGAAGGTAATTTTTGCAAAAGAGCAATTCATATAAAACAGTGTTTAATGCAGGACTAAAACTAACTTCATGGGAAAGTAGGAGGGATGAGCAATAAGACTAAAAATAAGAAAAAGAAAGCTGAACCTAAACAATAAAACATATAAAAAAGGATGCTAACGTATAAGATTTTTTTTTTTTTTTGTACCCGTGGCGTCTCCTTGTTCCTTCTTACATAAAAACAGATCGGGAATGCACTCTTACTCTGGTATATCGCCAAAGGGCGAGATCCAAGGTGAAAATCCTCCAAATACATGGCGTCAGTAAATAAATAAATGCACCGCTCTTTCCACGTTCCAGAAATGCATAGCAACCGAAAAATTGTTTTTCAGCCGCCGCCGTGGAATTGAACCACGGAACTCGCGATAACTAGCCGAGTGCATTAACTTTACACCACGGTGGCCAACAATCCACGGTGCTATGTGTATTTTTAAGTCTGCTTCTGACATCATATCTCTGTAAGACGGGCTCAGCTACTGAGACGTCTCCATACGTGGGCATTAACGGCACTGGCTATATATATACACTGATGGAAAAAAATCCCAACACCAAGAAGGGGTTGTGTTAGATAAACGACAGTTGGTAGGCGGTGAGAGTACATCTGTAAGATGACGTCTATGCAAAATTTTGCGCTCGGCGCATACGTGTGGCGCTAGTAGCACCTCGGAACATGCAAAGCAGGTTTGCTGTAAATACGCGCTGTAACGTTCGTGAGCGTTAGTTATCGTTGAGATTCAACGTAGGGTGTTGATGTTAGTCAAGAATACCTTTAAGAAGACGAAGCCATTATCAACAGCTCACGGAGTTTGAACGAGGTCGTGTAATAGGGCTACGAGAAGGTGGATTTTCTTTCCGCAATATTGCAGAACGACTTGGCAGGAATGTAGCCACTGTGCATGATTGTTGGCAGCTGTGGTTAAGGGAAAGTACTGCCTCAAGAATACCGGGTTCCGGCCGGCCACGTGGCACTGCTGAGAGGGAAGACCGCGGTGTATGGCGTCTGGCCGTGGCGCATCGTACCGCGTCTGCGGCAGCAATTCAAGCTGCAGTTGCCACCACAGTGACACAATGAACTGTTACAAATCGGTTACTTGAAGGACAGCTCCGAGCCAGGCACCCTGTAGCGTGCATTCCACTTACTCCAAACCACTGCCGATTTCAACGTCAGTGGTGTCAAGCTAGAGCTCATTGGAGGACGGAGTGGAGATCTGTTGTGTTTTCTGATGAAAGCCGGTTCTGCCTGGGTGCCAGTGATGGCCATGTGTTGGTTAGAAGGAGGCCAGGTGAGCGCCTGCAACCAACCTGTCTGTGGCCGAGACACACTGGACCTACACCTGGAGTTATGGTCTGGGGAGCAATTTCCTATGACAGCAGGAGCACTCTCGTGGTTATCCCACGCACCCTGACAGCACAGTTGTATGTCGGTCTGGTGATTCAGCCTGTTGTGCTGCCATTCATGAACAGCATTCCATGGGATGTTTTCCAACAGGATAACGCTCGCCCGCATACCGCTTTTGTAACCCAACATGATCTACAGAGTGTAGACATGTTGCCATGGCCTGCTAGATCACCAGATCTTTCACCAATCAAGCACGTATGACACATCATTGGACGACAACTCCAGCGTCACCACCAACCAGCATTAACTGTCCCTCTATTGACCGACCAAGTGCAACAGGCATGGAACTCCATCCCACAAACTGACATCCAGCACCTGTACGACACAAAGCATGAACGTTTGCATGCTTGCATACAACATGCTGGCGGTTACACCGGTTATTAATGTACCAGCATTTCACATTTAAAATGGCTCTTCTCGTGCTTACAATAAGGTGTGATCTTGAAACTTTAATCGATTAAATATGTTACCTATACAAATGTATTGCATACAAATGTATTGCCGCCATTTCATTCTTCTACAACTATTTTTTCGTGGTGTTGGGATTTGTTTTTCCGTCAGTGTATATTATAGCAGTTAAATCCAAAGGGCAAGACCCAAGGTGAAAATCCTCCAATTACGTGGCATCAGTAAATAAATAAATACATCGCTTTTTCCATGTTCCAGAAACTCATAGCAACCGAAAAATTGTTTTTCAGCTGCCGCCGTGGAATTGAACCATGGAACTCTCGATAACTAGCCAAGTGCATTAACTTTACACCACGGTGGCCAACAATCCACGGTGCTATGTGTATTTTTAAGTCAGCTTCTGACATCATAAATCCGTAAGATGGGCTCAGCTACTGAGACGTCTCCATCTGGTGGGAATTAACGGCACTGGCTATATATATTATAGCAGTTAAATCCAAAGGGCGAGATCCAAGATGAAAATCCTCCAAATATAGGGCATCAGTAAATAAATAAATACATCGCTCTTTCCACGTTCCGGAAACACATAGCAACCAAAAAATTGTTTTTCAGCCGCCGCCGCCGTGTAATTGAACCACAAAACTCTCGATAACTTGACGAGTGAGTTAACTTACACGACGATGGCCAACAATGCACGATGCTATGTGTATTTTTAAGTGAGCTTCTGACATCATAAATCCGTAAGATGGGCTCAGCTACTCAGACGTCTCCATCTGGTGGGCATTAACGGCACTGGCTATATATATATATATATATATATATATATATATATAGGGATGTAAGGTCAGGTGATGCGTAACACCACAGCCTCTCCTTGGCAAATGTCAACCCCGCCTTCTTGTGGTGCATCCTGTTCCCACTAAAGGGGCTCTGACGACCGCCAATAGCGGTATAACTATACCATCGGGATTAGAGGAAATGCTATCCCACACTCACCAACCCGCTTGGCCAGCGTGGTGAGTTATGGCCAAACCCCTCCAAAATGACTCGACAACTTAAATCTTGGCCCTCAGTCTCCGGCAGCTGGAATGTACCTGGCCAAGGCAGCGGCCAGTGGGACATGAAGGCAGAGGGTGCTAAGAATCCCTGGAGGACCGGACTAGGCTGCCATCTGATGCTGACCTTGGCTACGTATAATGGACGCTCCCTATCTTCTGATTCAAGGCTTCTTGAATTGGAAGAGGAACTACAAAGGATCAAGTGGGACATTGTCGGGCTAAGTGAGGTAAGGAGAAAAGGAGAAGATCTCATTGAACTGAAAAGTGGACATCTCTTCTACTATCGTGGGACAGATACTGGCAGAACTAGTGGTGTTGGATTTATAATAAACAAGAAACTGAAGGATAAAGTTGTAGAAGTTGAAAGTTCCTCCGACAGAGCTGCACGACTTGTTATCCAACTCTCGAGAAGATACCAGGCTCAGATTATTCAAACTTATGCACCCACCACAAGTCATCCTGAAGAAGAAATTGAAGAATTTTATGAGGAAATTCGTCATCTAAATAATAAAGGTAAGCAGCACTTAAAGATAATTATGGGAGATTTCAGTGCAAAAATAGGGCAACAGCAACAGAATGAAACTTTAGTAGGTAAATTTGGTCACAGCAACAGAAACCAGCATGGAAATACTCTCGTAGAGTTAGCAGAGGCAGAAGGGTTTTTCATCTTGAACTCCTTTTTCAAGAAAAAGCCACACAGGAAATGGACATGGAGACATCCAAATGGGACGACAAGTGAAATTGATTTTATTATGTGTAACAAAAAATTCGTCGTAGAAGACTGCAGTGTGTTAAACAAGTTTAAAACAGGTAGTGACCATAGATTGGTGAGATGTAAGGTGCACCTCAACACTAAACTCGAACGTAGCAAGCTCATAGCACAAACAAAATGTATTGACATAACCAACCTTAAAAAACACCATAATACCTTCAAGTTGGAACTGAAGAACAGATTCTCTGCTTTAGAAGGCCTAACATCGGAAGAAGTGGATATTTCTGAAGTTAACAGAAAAGTAACCAAAGCTCTTATGGAAACAGCAATAAAATTAGCTGGGTCTAAGAACAAGTTGCATATGAACAAATTATCAAGAAAAACCAAAATGTTGATGCAAAAGAGAAGAGAGATGAGAACAACTAAAGAAGATGGGACTTCCAAAGTGGAATATATAGAGCTATGCAAGACAGTACGAAAAGGTATCACTGAAGACGTAAGGATATTCAACTGTGAACTAGTAAGGAAAGCAATTGAAAACAACCAACGCCTAAAGATAGCAAAGGGACATCTCAGTAAGGGAAGAAAACAGATTATGGCACTGAGGAAAGAAGATGGTTCTGTAACAAGAAATAGAGGCGAAATTTTGACAAGAGTGAAAGATTTCTACTGCAAATTATATGAAAGGGATGATACATGTACTCCAGACATCGTGAAAGGTACCAGTACCAGAGTTCTTCCAGTCCTCCCAGCAGAAGTTGCACATGCAATCAAGAACATGAAGCGGGGAAAAGCGCCAGGAGAAGATGGAATTACTGTAGACATCATACAAGAAGCAAGTGGAGAAATCGAAACAGTACTCGCCCAAACTTTCACTCGATGCCTTAATGAAGGGAAGATTCTTGAGGATTGGGACAACGCTACAATGATCTTGCTACATAAAAAAGGTGACATTGAGGATCTCGGGAACTACAGACCTATCAGCCTCCTATCAGTGGTTTATAAAATCTTCACTAAAGTTCTTTCACACCGCTTGAAGGTAACACTGGACATGGCTCAACCGAGAGAACAAGCTGGATTCAGGAGTGGCTACAGCACAATAGATCATATCCACGTACTGAGAGAACTAATTGAAAGAGCGAGGGAATATGAACTTCCATTGTGCATGGCTTTTATCGATTATGAAAAAGCCTTTGATTCGGTGAAACCATCAGCAGTTACAATGGCCCTGAAATCCTACGGTATTGAAGATGCGTACATTAATATTATTAATAACATCTATGAAAATGCAAGTGCAAAGATTCGGCTGTTTGAAAATACAACACACATAAAAATTGGAAAGGGACTGAGACAAGGTGACACCATATCTCCGAATCTCTCTAACGCCACATCGGAAAATGTCTTTCAGTCACTGAACTGGGAAAACAAAGGGATAAAGATTAATGGAGATTATCTAACCCACCTTCGTTTTGCTGATGACATGGTCATTTTTGCAACTACCCCATCAGAGCTACAGAGTATGATCCAGGAACTTGCTGACAAGAGTAAAGAAGTCGGATTAAAAATGAACTTTCAGAAGACAAAAGTGATGTTCAATGCTTTTACAAGAAATGAAGATTTATCGATTGATGGAGAAAAGCTGGAGATAACAGACAAGTACGTTTATTTTGGGCAGCAGATAACAAGTGAGGGTCACATTGATGAAGAAATTAATCGGCGTACAAAACTTACCTGGAGAGCTTTTGGAAGAAACAGCATAATTTTCAAGAGCAATATGCCATTATGTCTTAAAAGAAAAGTGTTTGATCAATGCATCCTTCCAATGCTTACGTATGGTGCAGAGACGTGGACCTTAACTAAAAGAGACATACAAAGGCTGCAGACAACTCAAAGCAGCATGGAGAGGTGCATGCTTGTTGTAACCAGGAGAGATAAGAAGAGGAACTCGTGGATCCGCAAAATGATAACAGTGGAAGACATCATGATCAGAGTTAAATCCCGGAAATGGCAATGGGCTGGACATACTGCCAGAAGGACAGACCATCGATGGATAGGCGAAATTTTAGATTGGATTCCAAGGGACAGGAAAAGACCCAGAAGAAGACCACATGGAAGATGGGTGGATGAAATTCGAAAGTATGCGGGAGTGACATGGAGGAGACTGGCACAAGACAGACCATTGTGGAGGAAACTTGGGGAGACCTTCGTCCAGCAGTGGATTGATAATGGTTGACGATTATGATGATGATATTATAGCATTAAATCCAGAGGGCGAGATCCAAAGTGAAAATCCTCCAATTACGTGGTGTCAGTAAGTAAATAAATAAATACATCGCTCTTTCCACCTTCCAGAAACACATAGCAACCAAAAAATTGTTTTTCAGCCGCCGCCGTGGAATTGAACCACGGAACTCTCGATAACTAGCAGAGTGCGTTCACTTTACACCACGGTGGCCAACAATCCACTGTGCTATGTGTATTTCTTAAGTCAGCTTCTGACATCATAAATCCATAAGATGGGCTCAGCTACTGAGACGTCTCCATCTGGTGAGCATTAATGGCACTTGCTATATATATATTATAGCAGTTAAATCCAGAGGGCGAGATCCAAGGTGAAAATCCTCAAAATACGTGGCGTCAGTAAATAAATAAATACATCGCTCTTTCCACGTTCCAGAAACAGATAGCAACCGAAAAATTGTTTTTCAGTTGCCGCCGTGGAATTGAACCACGGAACTCTCAATAACTAGACGAGTGCGTTAACTTTACACCACGTTGGCCTACAATCCATGGTGCTATGTGTATTTTTAAGTCAGCTTCTGACATCATAAATCTGTAAGATGGGCTCAGCTACTAAGACGTCTCCATCTGTTGGATTGTTGGCCACCGTGGTGTAAAGTTAACGCACTCGGCTAGTTGTCGAGAGTTCCGTGGTTCAATTCCACGGCGGAGGCTGAAATTTTTTTTTCGGTTGCTATGTGTTTCTGGAACGTGGAAAGAGCAATGTATTTATTTATTTTCTGACGCTACGTATTTTGAGGATTTTCACCTTGGATCTAGCCCTTTGGATTTAACTACTATAATATATATATAGCCAGTGCCGTTAATGCCCACCAGATGTAGACTCTCAGTAGCTAAGCCCATCTTAAGGATTTATGATGTCAGAAGCTGACTTAAAAATTCACATAGCACCGTGGATTGTTGGCCACCGTGGTGTAAAGTGAACGCACTCGGCTAGTTATCGAGAGTTCCGTGGTTCAATTCGCAGCGGCTGCTGAAAAACAATTTTTTGGTTGCTATGTGTTTCTGGTACGTGGAAAGAGCGATGTATTTATTTATTTATTTACTGACGCCACATATTTGGAGGATTTTAATCTTGGATCTCGTCCTTTGGATTTAACTGCTATAATATATACTCTGGCGGAAAGTGAAAAAAGAACACCAAGAAAGAGACGTCTGATACCAACGAAATTTATACATCATAATAACGGAATACAGATGATAACGTGATCAAAACGTTACAGCAAAATACAGCTGTATTTGCTGGTAAACTGAAAAATAACATTTCCATGTAACATGGTTAGTACGAGGTTGAACCGTTATGAACTGCGTCACACTGTGCAATTCTGGCATGGAGTCTGTCGTACAGATGTTGGATGTAAGTTTGGGGTATTGAGTTCCAAGCATCCTCAACCTGGACGCAGAAATCGGGGATGGTCGTGGCTGGCCGTGGAGACCGGATAAGTCATCCCATAAAATCCCACAAGTGCTCAATGGGGGACAAAACCGGTAAACGTGCAGGCCATAGAAGTTGTCTCACACCCTGAAGTGCATGTTGCGTTGCATGTGCAGTGTTTGGGCGTGCGTTATCTTGCTGGAAAACACCACGATAGACTGACCTTACAAATTGCACAACAATGGGCTGAATGATGTTGATGTAGGAGGTGCTGTTTAACATACCCGGTACAAACACTAGTTGTGTACGGGAGTGATAGCTGATCGCTCCTTACACTAGGAGACTAGGTGTAGGCTCTGTGTGTCGCTGGCGGATGCAAGAAGGGTGGAGACGCTCCCCTGTGCTTCTGCGAACAAGCATGCGGCCATCGGAGGCTCCCAAGCAGAATCTGCTTTCATCGCTGAACACGACAGATCGCCATTGCGTTCTCCAGTGTAGACGTTGGCGACACAACTGCAGCCATTCCAGATGGTGGGCTGGAGTCAGAGGTACACATGCCAGAGGCACACGTGCACGTAGTCCTGCATCCAGTAGACTGTTGCGGATTGTTCGCACAGTCACCTCAGGTGCAACAGCAGCTCGGATTTGTGTCACAGTGAATGTTCTGCTTGACAACGCCGCTCTTCTTATTTGTCGATCGGTCTGCTCATCAGTCCGTCTGTGATTCCCGGTCCCACGTCTTCTCGTGTGGGAATGTTCCTCGGACCATCTACGCCACCATCGTACCACCACCGATACTTCCTGTCCAATTCGCTCCGCAATACGACCACCCGGCCTCGCGAAGTCCGACTAGACAACCTCGCTCAAAGTCCGATAACTGCTGAAATCGTACACATCTTCCATGTCCAGGCATTGCAGCTTCTTCAGGGTCTTCGCACGTGTCCGTACGCCGACAACTGATTACTTTCACTTCGCCGTACTCCTTAAATACCACCGACGATAATTTGCATGTTTTGCCGTGCTGTAGCGTAAGCACTCACAGGTTTGTCCCAAAATTAACATCACACCTACGTAAACTCGTCCCCATTAACATATGTAAATTTCATGATCGTCTGCCAATTCTTTGGTGTTCTTTTTTCACTTTCCTCCAGTGTATATAGCCAGTGCCGTTAATGCCCACCAGATGGAGAAGTCTCAGTAGCTGAGCCTATCTTATGGATTTATGATGTCAGAAGCTGACTTAAAAATACACATAGCACCGTGGATTGTTGGCCACCGTGGTGTAAAGTTAATGCACTGGGCTAGTTATCGAGAGTTCCGTATTTCAATTCCACGGTGGCGGCTGAAAAACAATTTTTCGGTTGATATGGGTTTCTGGAACGTAGAAAGAGCAATGCATTTATTTATTTGCTGATGCCACGTATTTCGAGGATTTTCACCTTTGATCTCGCCCTTTGGATTTAACTGCTGTAATATATATATAGCCAGTGCCGTTAATGCCCACTAGATTGGAGACGTCTCAGTAGCTGAGCCCATCTTATGAATTTGTGATGTCAGAAGCAGACTTAAAAAATGCACATAGCACCGTGGATTGTTGGCCACCGTGGTGTAAAGTTAACGCACTCGGCTAGTTAACGAGAGTTTCGTGGTTCAATTCCAGGGCGGCAGCTGAAAAACAATTTTTCGGTTGCTATGTGTTTCTGAAACGTGGAAAGAGCAATGTATTTATTTATTTATTTATTATATCGCCAATCTATCAGAATCGTATTCTGGAAACATTCTTTGTCCCTTCAGTTGCACTTTCAAATTAGATGTTTTAAAAACTAATACTAGAGATAATTCCATTAAAATGATGCGTTATTTTCTACATATATTATAAACGCCTTTTTTTTTTTTTTTTTTTTTTTTTTTTTGTGGACCACTGGGCATTTTGGTAGACCAGTGGTTTGTAAATTCTAGTGGTCCACTTGGCCAGTAGAAGATTTATTTCTAATTCTAACACTGCCTGACCTACACACAGACTTGAGCTTGAATCGTAAGACAGTTGTCCATGCCCTAATAAAATGAAGACGTTTCAGACAGGTTTTTCACGTATACCTTTCAAATATGGGAATCAAAATAAAATGCACTCTTTTACAACATAATTCAAAATCATGTTAAGCACTATTATTATTATTTACGAGTTAAAGAGTTTCCATTATTGAAGAGGGAGATTACACTATACCGATTCCATTCCTGATGATAATAAACTGCAAGTTTTCATTTTTTTAGTTCTAGGCTTCATGTTTTTGTTCCGTACTAAACCCATTCACAATGTTTGATATTTATTGTCATAGCTGTACAAAAGACAAGTTTGAAATATTTCCAAATGTTCATCAATTCGAATGAGATTCTTGATATACCTCATATCAGATAACTATGGTTATTATGTATACAGAACAAAACAAGTTATGAAACACCGAATGACCACAACTATGGCCTTTGAAAGAAGAAATACACAGCAATTTTTTCAACACAGTGTATGAAGCCCACTTGGAAAATCTTATGTTTTTTTACCAACCACAAATGCAGAAGAAAGCTCACCGTACTGGCTTGATAAAGATGAGAACATCTGACCTCCAGAACAATGACAAAGAAGGAAGTGTTTTGTACTTCCAAAGTTTTTATCAAACATAATTACCCCCCCCCCCCCAAAAAAAAATTCAATTTTTGATAGTACCACTAATGGTAAAAATAGTAGCCTAAATACAGTAGCGAACAAAAGTATTTGTCAAAACACTTTTTACCATAATTTTTGTTCTGCTGGACCAAATCGGGTCATTTTGGGATACGCTATGTGTTGATTCGTGGGTTACAATGCCGTGTAGTTTGTATTTCGCTCAGAGCAAATTTGTCGTTTGAAATGGGCCATATTCAAGAGTCTCCAATTATTACCCATTTGTTTGCTGCCTGTATTAATGTTTTTCTTGTGATTTATGTGGGGTTTGTGATGTGTAGTGTGATAATAAGTCAATCTTAGGTTTTCTGAAATTGGTAAAAAGGTGGAGATCCCTGTTGAAGCTCGCCAGGCGGCCGTGAACATGATGGAATCCGGAATGTGCGTCACCGACATTGCGAGCGCCCTGAAGAACCGACATCAGTCCATTTCAGCTATCCTGCAACGTTATAAGAAGACTGGGACCGTCGAGAACAGTCTGCGATGTGGTAAGCCTTGTTCCACTATGTTGCGTCAGGATAGACGCATCCTCCGTTGATCTCGTGCTGATCCCACCTTGACTGCTGTGGACATCACCACCGAATTCCACGACAGCGATGACCTGAACGTCAGCCAAATGACCATCTCCCATCATCTCATTGCTGGTGGATTGAATGAAAGACGCCCCGCCAAGAAACCACTCATCAGAGTCAAGAATCGATGAGCCAGAGTCGCGTTTGTGCGCTGTCATCGACACTGGACCGTGGCGGACTGGAGTAAGGTGCTTTTCACTGACAAGAGCAAGTTCAACTTGTTCGGAAGTGATGGCATCTGATACGTACGACGTCCGTGTGGCCAGAGATTCAACCCCCAGTTCATTCAGCCGACTGTCGAGCACGGAGGAGGATCGCTCATGGTTTACGGCGCTTTCTCTCGCAATGGGAATGGGCCCCATCATCAAGATTGACACAATAATAACCAGCCAGAGCTACACGAACATGTTCATCAACGATGTTTTCCCATGGGCAAACCAGAACATGCCACCCGGATGGATCATGCAGCAAGACAACGACTCGAAGCACACCTCCAGAGTAGCAAAGGCAGCCTTCGAGCAGCAACAGGTCGCACTTCTAGACTGGCCAAGCCAATCTCCAGACCTCAATCCCATCGAGCACATGTGGGAGGAGCTGGAGAGACTATGTGCAAAGAAAACCTGCCGGAATAGGGCCCAGAAGTTCGACCAGCTGTCTGCAGAATGGGCGCGAATTCCGCAGGTCACCATCGAGAAGCTAGTGGACTCGATGCCGGCCCATTGTGCAGTTGTTATTAAGTCTCGTGGTTATCCCACTAAGTATTAGTTATTGTTTTGTCATTTTCTCGTACTTGTTTTCTATTATCGTTGCATTAAATGAATGCGATACACACCTACTTTGTTGGTCAATTTGTATGACCTTTGCGATTAAGCTCGATACCTGATCTGTGTTAAGGTTTCTGATCCATCTGCATATGGGTCATGTTTACAACTTAATAACACATATCATATCCCAAAATGACCTGATTTGGTCCAGCAGAAAAAAAATTATGGTTGAAAAAGTGTTTCGCCAAATACTTTTGTTCACTACTGTAGTAGCCTTAACAACTTATGTTAATGGCTAAAATAGTTGCCCAAAAAAGTGTATGAGTTTTAGAATTGTAAGTGTTCCAAACCAACCCCCCCCTAAAAAAAATTCAATTTTTGATATATAATTGAATTTTTGGGGGGGGGGGGGTAATTTCCATGACCTGTATAGTTCTGAGTGTCTTGAGTAGTATTATATTGAAACTTAAGATGCCCTTTTTATAGTGTATGGATGTGTGTGTGTATATATATATATATATATATATTTTTTTCCCCTCACCAAAATGTGAACATGTGCTAATTTTGTCACCGTGGTTTGAAATAAATAAAAAAATTAACCAAAACTTTTTTTGTTGTAGAGCACTTACATTCTAAAACTCATACACTTTTTTGGGCAACTATTTTAGTCATTGACATAAGTTGTTAAAGCTACTATTTAGGCTACTTTTTTTACCATTAGTGGCTACTATTTAGGCTACTGTTTTTACTAATAGTGGCTACTAAAGCAACTATTTTCTTGGGTGTAATAGACTGGCAGCCCTGTGAAAGCAAGAATAAACCAGCCATGTTGTAGAAATATAATCTAATTATCCCATTAGTTTGTTCTTTGTTGAGTGCCAACATTTGTTTCTTTTAGCTGTTCTGTTTGCTTTGGTAACCCTGATGTTGTGTGTTCCTTTCTGTGAATAAAGTCATATTTGTTTTTTGTTACATTTCACTTTATGTTTGATATATTCTGCTTGCAGCCTAAGACATATCACTAAGGCTTGAAAAATTTCTAAAATATTATATGTGCAGCTGGGCATGTGCAGAAAAAATGCACCTGCCCAAGTGGTAAAAGCAAAATGTCCAGAAAAATTTATCTTTTGTTGCAAAAAATTAAAAGCCTCAAGGTTTTAAATTAAAAAGTACAATAAATGTATTTTAGCAACCCAGCACACTCATGGCTGTCATATATTATTGTCATATTCTCTGGTATTCTATATTATATAGCTAATTTGTAGATGAATAAATGAGATTGGTAACACTCATCACCCCAGTGGTTGTTGTGATCTGT
The DNA here is from genome assembly GCA_039090855.1 of Macrothele yani. Classification (NCBI taxonomy): domain Eukaryota; kingdom Metazoa; phylum Arthropoda; class Arachnida; order Araneae; family Macrothelidae; genus Macrothele; species Macrothele yani. The sequence continues at coordinate 131,274,793 of CM076998.1, read as the reverse complement.
AATGGCTGTTTGTCTTACTGAGTGATAACTAAGATGTTATTACATGGTGTCAGAGTTGTGGGATCGTAAATTTTGTGGTGTTGTGACTAATTTGAGGCAACTGTGTTGAGTTTATAGTTCAAGTAACATGGATTCTGCTAACGTTCGTCTTCCTCGAGAGATGGAAGTAACTGCTGACAACATGGCCGCAAAATGGAAGTTGTGGAAACAATCATTCGAATTTTATTTAGTTACTACACAACTTTTTGAGAGACCACCACAGGTGCAAGCCGCTACTTTCATGTCAGCAATAGGAACTTTGCCAACTATGATTTTTAATACTTTTAACTTGTCTGAGGCAGAGCAGAGCGATGTAGCTGTGATTAAAAAAAGATTTGATGATTGCTTTGCCCCAAAACCAAATGAGACGTATGTACTCTACTTATTTTTTACTTGTGTGCAGGGTGAGCAAGAGAATTTGGATTCTTACTTAACTAAACTTCGAACGAAGATTATTGATTGTGCTTTTGGTAATTTACAAGATGGTTTGTTGCGTGACCAGATTGTGTGTGGTGTTCTTTCAGATAAAGTTCGTGAATATTTTATCAGCTGAAGGAGAGCTTGCATTGAGTAAAGTGATTGATATATGCAGGGCTAGTGAACGGGCTTCGAATCAACTTCAGGAAATGAGGGCAGTGATGAATAAAGATAAGAAGTTCTTTTGTTAAGAATAAACAAAAAAAGGGTTCCTACAGAATTCAATTGCTCAGAAATACGCGAAGGATCAAAGTCCACAGTGGACATCAAAGCGAAGGGAGTGTGTTGGCGATGTGGTTACATGCACCAATTTCGGAAGTGTCCTGCTTTCAGCGTGACGTGTAATTACTGTTCCAAAAAGGGACACTATGTGCGCCAATGCAAAGCTAATATGAAGACCCTTAAGTCACGAAATAAAGAAGTTCATGAGATTAGCGAATCTGATTGTGATTTGGAGGACATTACTACATATACCTGTGATACTTTACATATCAGTGAAGTGATTAATTTCTCTAATAATTACCAAGGTAAATGGTATACAAAGGTGCTATTTTAAAGGAATTCGTGCTAATTTTAAGATTGACACTAGTGCAGAAGGGAATGTCATAACTGCAGAATTGGCAAGACAACTATGGGTGAAAATTTCAAATTCACAAGTTAAACGACTGAGGTCTTTTAATAATACGTATACATCAGTTATGGGAGAGATAAGCACTAAGTGTATTACAAAAAACAAACCTGTTACTCTTAATTTTCTAGTGGTTGAGGGTAGGTTCAACTGCATTTTAGGATGTTATGCTTGTGAGAACTTGGGTTTAATAGTAAGAAATAAGGATTTCATTCAAGTTCATGAAGTTGTAAGTCCTATTCCAGAAATTTTTTTTCAAGGTATTGGTTGTATAAAGAATTTTAAATATGATATAGAGCTGCAAGAAGGTGCTTCGTTCACTATACATCCACCACGGCGAATACCTTATACAATTCGTGAGAAGGTAAAGAAGGAGATTGACATGATGGTAAAGATGAAAATTCTAGTAACTGTTGCAAATCCTACTCTTGCAGTAAGCCCATTGGTAATCGTTAAGAAACAAGACAAAATTTGTTTGTGTTTAGACCCTACTGATCTAAATAAGGCTATTAAAAGATGTCACTTTCCACTCAAAACTGTGGAAGATATAGCTGCTAGAGTAAAAACAGCAAAATATTTTACCCTACTTGATGCAAAAAGGTTTGCCGCCCCGGTGGCGCAGTGGTCTAAGGCGCTGGCCTATGATCATTCGTCCGTAAGGGGTCCGGGTTCGAATCCCGGTCAGGCATGGATGTTGTGTTTGTCTTACGGCACTGGCTCTCTCCCTTCCCTGGAACCAGTGACCCTAAATTAGGGACGGGCGACTGCTTATAGCCCATTGAGTTGCTCACGGTGGTCGTTAAACCTCCAATCAAAAAAAAAAAAAAAAAAAAAGTTTTTTTGGCAATTACGTGTAACAAAACATACTTCGGATTACTTGACAGTTAATACACCCTGGGGTCGATATTCATTTTTGAGAGTGCCTTTTGGACTTGCTTCGGCACCCAAAGTTTTCCAACAGGTTATAGAGTCAATATTGAAGGGCATTGGAAATACTGAATGCTCAATGGATGATATTCTGATCTGGGCTAACACGCTCAAGGAGTTACGTAGTTTAACATCGAAGGTCATTGATCAACTTTGAGAGAGTGGAATTCGGTAGAATAAAGAAAAGTGTGAATTTGAGAAAACAAGAGTTAAGTTCTTAGGTCACATTTTTACACCAAGTGGAATAGAAATTGACCCATCCAAGGTTGAGGCCATTGGAAAATTGAAAGTACCTACTTGTGTTACTGAGTTGCAGAGATTTATGGGTATGACTAATTATGTTTCTAAATTCATACCTAGTTATTCAAGTATTTCAGAACCCATGCACAGACTTCTACAGAAAGATGTCATATGGGAGTGGTCTTCTGACCAAGAAAAAGCCTTTTGTAAGTTAAAAGAATCTCTTCAAAATACTCCACAGTTGGCTTATTATGATGTAAACAAGCCAGTGGTTGTTTCTGTGGATGCCAGTTCTCATGCAGTTGGTGCTGTACTTCTCCAAGATGGTAGACCGGTAGCATATTCTACCAAAGCATTAAAATCTGAACAACAGCGTTATCCTCAAATTGAGAAAGAAGCCTTTGCCGTTCGTCATGGGTGCAAAAATTTCATGACTATATTTATGGCAAGTCTGTTACCATTGAAACGGATCACAAACCTTTAGAAGTCATTGCGAAGAAACCCTTACATACAGCTCCACCTAGATTAGAGCGATTAATTTTTGATGTGCTTCAGTATTCGCCAAAAATAATATTTAAACATGGTACTGATATTCCAATCCCTGATGCCCTAAGTCGTGCCTGTAGTGTGGAGTCTTTGGAGACAGCTGGTGAAGATCAAGAACTTTTTGAAACATTAATCGATATACCACTTCCCTCATTAACATTTCAAGAGCTGATTGCAGCAACTAATTCAGATGAAGAACTACAACAACTCAAGAGAGTTATCCTTGAAGGTTGGCCACCAACAATAAAGGAAGTGCCTATTTTTTTACACAAGTATTGGATTTATCGAGAAGAATTATCTGTATATGAGAATCTGTTGTTTAAGGCTGAACGACTGGTTATTCCTAGAGTACTTCAACCTAAATATCTCAAACTTATCCATCAGGGTCATCTGGGTACTAGCCTTTCCTTACATCATGCAAGAGAAATAATATTTTGGCATGGAATGTCTAAAGAGATTGAACTATTTGTTCAAAAATGTCCAACGTGTCAACAAACTGCTCATGCTCCTAACACAGAACCATTGCTAATGAAACCTATTCCCTGTTTTCCATGACAACAAATAGCATCAGATTTATTTGACTTCAAGAGTGACCATTATTACCTTGTAGTTGATAGTTACTCTGGATATTTTGATTTTAAAAAACTAAGTCAGCCAACGTCTCAAGCTGTGGTTAAGTAATTAAAAGTTACTTTCGCCACTCATGGTATTCCTGATATCTTAGAAGCTGACAATGGTCCACAGTATAACTCTGAGGCATTTTGTAATTTCACAAGAGACTGGAAGATACAACATCTCACATCCATTCACATCCAGTCCCAAGTCAAATGGTTTGGCAGAATGGTATGTGCAAATCGCTAAGTTAATGTTAAAGCGTACTGATCTAGAACAATCTGACTTGCATCTGGCACTATTGAATTGGAGGAATACTCCTCACGGTGACCTACCTTCTCCAGCTCAACGTCTATTTGGACGTCCTACACGAACAATGATCCCATTACATCCTCTGGCACGTTTGCCTCGGGCGTCAACTTCTGCTCGCCTCTAGTTCTCCAGAGAGAACCAACGTATAAATGCCACAACTGGTACTCATAACCAAGCACCAATTATTCATTATACCAGTTGCCCTTTTGGATCCCGTGCAGGAAGGTCGCACATCGTGTGAGCTCCTGCGAGTGAACTTCAGTGCAAGCTTTTCGTCGTCGTCGGCCATTCGTCTTGTTCTGCGATTAGATAGTTTCTGGGTTGCCAGTCTATCCGAATCAGTCCGGTTAGGGGATCTTTTAGTTGTTAAGCTTTTTCAAAGCTCAATTAAAATTTTCTCGAATCCACTTCTCTTCGTTTCAGCTTCCAGCCCATCGTAAAAATTAAGAGAATTTCAAGTTCAGATGTTGTAGAGCAAAAGCCTGACGCCAAGAAAAGTGATGTCGTTTCCCGTTCCTCATCCACTTTCACGGGAAATCCAGAGTCAACTGAAAAGCCAGATCCAAGAAGATCTAGAAGAATTAAGAACCTTCCGCCGGAACTATGTAATAGTATCCAAAAAAGAACAAGAAGATTGGTAAGTGAAAAAATTTCTTATTCTGTGCCTCAGAAAACTCTAGGCACGTCATCTGACAAAAAAGTTGTCGATGACTCTTCTTGTATGTCTGTGCCAATTCCAGACATAATATCTGAGAAATTATCAGATATAAAAAAAACACCGGTGGGATGCCCGGGCGATGGGATTTCTGAAAAAATTACAAATATTAAAACACCGAAGAGATGCTCGGGCGATGGGATATCTGAAAAAATTACAAATATCATTAAAACACCGAAGAGATGCTCGGGCAATGGGATATCTGATAAATTATCAGATATCATTAAAACACCGGAGAGATGCCCGGGCGATGGGATATTTGTAAAACGTTCAGATATCAATAAAACACCGGAGAGATGCCCGGGCGATGGGATATTTGTAAAATTTTCAGATATCATTAAAACACCTGTGGGATGCCCGTTCGATAGAATATCTGAGAAAATACCAGATATGTTTTATGAAAAGTCCGAGAGATGTCCGGACAACCTTACCCAAGAGGAAGGTTTTATGGAAAATAGACCTGAGACGGCTTAGGCGTCAGGCTTTTGCAAGAAATTTGGTGTGAATCCACGTCAGTTTGTTAAAAAAAAAACGGCCCTTTTTGGGGCTGAGTACTTTTTTCAAAAAGGAATTTGTCAGACCTGCTCAGCAGTTGAAAGAAACTATGTTTCTACCGACACAAACACGAATTCACACAAGTAAAGAAAGACTTTACAAAGAAAAAATTGAAACTCTAGAAAGTTTCACAAAGTTTGAGAAAAGTGAAAAAAAAACTGTGCAAAAACAAAACAAAAAAGTGTTGAAAAAAAAGAACAACCTCAGTCATCATACGAGCATAAGTTAAGCTCAAAAATAAAGGATGCAGTTAATGACGCAGAATTAATGAAAAATGATACAAATAAATACCTGCATAATATTAATTTATTACACAGAGAAAAAAAAAGTTGTCCTTAAAAGCAATTTACAGAACTCTGTGCTAAAAGAAAGAATTGAAAAACATCGCAAAAATTTCCAAAACACAAATGTGACAGAGAAATTGATTGCTGATGTTGACAAATATCTAGGCGAGAAGGAAAAAAAAACCGGCCCTTTTAAGGGCATCTCTGTTTCTGAGGAAGGAAAAAAAAACCGGCCCTTTTAAAGGCATTTCTGTTTCTGAGGAAGGAAAAAAAAAACGGCCCTTTTAAGGGCATGGTACAGAATTCTGTGCTAAAAGAAAAAATTAAAAAACATCGCAAAAAAAAATTCCCAAACACAAAAGTGATAGAGAAATTGATTGTTGATGTTGATAAATATTTAGATGAAAATGCTATGCAAAAGCAAAAAAAATTGGTTACTCCAACCGTGGAAAAACCAAAATATTTCGCTGGCAGGCTTAGCAAAGAAATTAAAGAGGCAGAAAAAATTAACTGTAATGAAGATGCTCAATTGCAGTATGCTAATAACATTACATTTTATAACACACAAAATAAACTGCCTCTTCTATATGATAATGTGGAAAATAACCACACTGAAATAGCAAGCCAACAAGTAAAAAACATAGAAAGCAGTGAAAGCACTGTAGAAAGCAAAATTGACCTATTAATTAAAAAAATTAAAGAAAAGTCCACGAGTAAGAAACTTACGGAAAAAGAAAATGGAGAAACAGTTATAAAACAAAAAAATGGTGAATGGACCATCAATAATATAGCAGAATTAGCTGCCAAACTGGTCAAAAACAAGGAAGCAATCAATTGCAATACTGACCAAGTTATCGAAAGTAACAGCAATATAAAAAAAATTGACACAGTAAAAAATGACGAAAAAAAAAAACTGAGGATGAAATTTTTTCCTCTGAAACAAATGGACTTAACATATTAATTTGGAATGCGCAAGGCATCAAAAGGCAGCATAGAGAATTCTTAGCTTACCTAAAATACAAAAAAATTGATATTGCGCTAATTAATGAATCCTGGCTAATGGACAGAATTAAATTCAAAATTCCCAACTACAAGGTTTACAGAAAAGACAAAACCTCCCAAAGTGGGGGAATTTTGATTGCAGTGAAAGATAAACTAGAGCAAAGTGAAGCAACATGCAACACAGAGGATGGCATGGAAGCACACTCAGTTATTGTTAAAACAAAAAAATAACCCGATTAAATTTACGGTGCTATACAATCATCCCAAACACACTATTACCAGCGAAGCTCTAGATAATCTTTTCGAGGAAGATATTCCTACGGTCATAGCAGGAGATTTTAATAGTAAACACCGCTATTGGTACTGCCCTAGAGCTAATAAAAGTGGAAACAATATCTTCAGATATCTCTTAAACAAGAACATTGATATGGGGCGCCATCTGAACCCACAAGAACGGCGCTCAGAGGAACTAGCAACATACTAGATTTTGTGCTCTGAAGAATAATAAATATTACTTTGAAATTTACACTGCGGCAGCGCTCTCCTCTGACCACAATCCAGTTCACCTCCAGCTTTATACTGAAAAACTGTGACGGTAGCACCCAAAATGGTCACTAACTTCAAGCAATTTGAAGAGAAAATTAAACTAGTGCCACCCCCAGTAATTGGAGACTGTAATAGAAAAGAAGAAATTGACAGAGCTATTAAACTCTTTAACCTCGCCATTAAAAAAATTATGGAAGAATGTCAAACTCCTGCTAAAGAGAAAAAAAAATCCATACTATTTACCCAAAGAAATTTTGGAACTTATTAAAGAAAAAAAATAGGTACCGAAGCAAATGGCAAAGAACAAGAAATAAAACGTTCTATGACCTTTATTGCTGCATAAATAGACAAATTAAAAGAGAAATCAGAAAATTCGAGAATGGGTCATGGGGTCAAGTATTAGAGGAAGCTCATATTGACTACTCCGAAAATTCGGATAAAAAAAATAAAATGACTCTATGAAATCTTACGTCGAGCTTGCAAAATAAAAATGTCAAATTACTCCCACCCCTTCAAAAAGAAGATGGGACAGTAGTTAGAACTGACGAAGAAAAAGCAGAAATTTTTGCAAACTCACTAGAAAAACAGTTTAAAATAAATGATATCCCTGACACTGATGTAGCCATTAAAATGAAAAAGGCCCTGGATACTTATTTTAAACATGCGGAGGATGTAGAAAATTCTAGAGTCATCACCCAAAGTGCACAACTCTATGAAGAATTTACTAGTAAAAAAAAACCTGTGTTAACATCCCCAATTAAAAGTAAACAGAAAGGCTCTTTTAAAAAAAATAGGAGGACAAGGCATAGTAAACAGCAACCAAAAGTAGTAAATGCTACGGCCTCTCTTATGTCCGATAGACAAGTTAAAAGTGCTGCGACCTCTTACGGGTCCGGAACGCCAGAAACTGGAAAGATAAGAAATAAAAAGAGACCTTTTAAGGGCCAAAAAAAAAATTTTGTTCCTCCTGACTTTGAAAAACCACTACCCATCAGTGAAAGGGAAGTTAGGTTTCATATTAATAATCTTAAAAATAAAAAGGCACCAGGCAATGATGGCATAAATAATAAAACTATGAAAACATTACAGGAAGAGTATGTGCAAACCCTTACTAAAATATACAATTGTGCCATTAAATTAAATTATTTCCCTGATGTTTGGAAGACAGCAGATTTAATACTATTACCCAAGCCAGGTAAAAACCCGGCAATTCCTGAAGACCACAGACCGATTTCGTTGCTCCCAACCATGGGAAAAATCTTTGAAAAAATAATTCTTATTAGAATGCAACAATTCTGTGAGGAATTCCCAGTAATTCCATTTATTCAAGAAGGTTTTAGAAATAAGCACTCCACGGTGCACCAACTCTCTAGAATAACTGAAAAATGTGCTGAAGGAATAATAAAAAAAGAACACACAGCAGCCATATTTCTGGATGTGGCAAAAGCATTCGATAAATGCCCACATGAGGCAATTATCTACAAGCTAATAGCACATGATTTCCCACCCTGGATTATACATATAATCAAATCATACCTCACTAACAGAACATTCTGTGTAAAAATCAATGGGAAAAAATCGTTAAAAAAAAAAAATCGAAGCTGGTGTACCGCAAGGCAGTGTACTCGCACCAACGCTGTACTCTATCTTTACGTCAGACTTTCCCAACTATAATAACAGGAATCTGACTACAGCTCTCTATGCTGATGACACTGCACTCGCTTATACTTCCAAAAATAAAAATCAAGCAACTTTCATGTTGCAACATTATGTTGAACAACTTGAGAAATATTTCTTAGATTGGAAAATCAAAATCAATACTGAAAAACTCAAGCAATTCTATTTTCTAGGATTAAATGCAATCACAATCCAGACTTTGAAATAGAAATGTATAAAAAAAAAAATACCTTGGGTAAATGATGTTAAATATTTAGGACTTTTTATGGACCACAACCTAAACTGGAACAAACATATTAAAGAAACTCTGTCCAAATCTCTTAAGATCAGAGGAAGTCTCCAGCCAGTAATAAAAAATAAAAGGCTTAGCAGGAAAAACAAAGCTTTGATATGGAAAGCCTGTATCATCCCTGTTATTACTTATGCCTGTCCTATCTGGGATAACTGCAACAAACAGCAGAAAAATAAGATTACCTCATTTCAAAATAAAACCCTACGTTATATGGTTAGACTTGATGGAAGAACTTCAAACCATGCTATCCGAAGCATGCTAAATATTAATTCTATTCATTACACGATGTATGACTTAGCTAAAAGATACTATGAAAAAGCTAAGATTCATCCTAATCCTCTAGTCAGAGAGGCCATTAACTATACTGTCAATGAAACTGACAGTTATAAAAGGCCAAAAGCTGCCTTGAATAAAGTTTCAGAAATGAACCCAATTCACAGCTACCCCAGCAAAAAAAAAAAAAAATAATAATAATTGGGACTAGTGTTCGGAGGGTATTCTTCACATAAGAAGAATTTTTGTTAAAAAAAAAAAAAAGGGCTCTTTTAAGGGCCGTACTCTGTTTTGCAAAAATACTTCACGCATGTGAAGAAATCTCGTTAAATAAAAAAAAGGGGCTCTTTTAAGGGCCGTACTCTGTTTTACAAAAATACTTCACACATGTGAAGAAACCTAGTTAAAAAAAAAAAAAAAAAAAAAGAGGGTTCTTTTAGGGACCGAACTTGTTTTGCAAAGAGAAATATTGCAGTCCACATATATGAGACTGGCCCAGAAACACGGTACTATGGTTTTTAAAAAAAATAATAAAGTACCAAACTCCCCTCCAGCCAGTGAAAAAAAAAAAAAAAAAAAACGAAAAATTCCTGAGAAGCGCAAGGTGAAAAGCAGACTCCTACACAGGAACTGAGCAAACGGCAACTGTGTGAGTTAAGGTGCCTTGCAACACAGGGTTTTGTGAGAAAACTGGGTGTTTATCTGTAGGATTTTTCTTGTGTGGTTCTTTTCTTTTTTTAGGCACCCCTTTTCCCTGTCCTTTCCCCAATTCCCTGCGGCCTAGCGTTGTCTGCGGGATGACTTGCTCCGACTGATTTGTTGCAGGTAAGTATGTAGGGTAGCTTACAACTTCAATACTTAACGGGAAACCGTATACTCCTTTTGCTCTAATATTCCTGTACTTTTCTTTCATGCTGTTCTATCAGGGAAATCTGTTCCCAAATATCTTATCTTCTTCTTTTTCACCTGACAAAAGGCGCAGAGCGCTGGGGTCTCTCAACCTCAGATAGGAAATCTCTCTCTCTCATAACCAAGCACCATCCTTGGTACAGGGTCAATCTATAAAAGTTAAAATGGCACACTGCAACTGGATTCCTGCTACTGTATCTGCGAAGCTTGATACTCCTCGTTCCTATTTAGTTACCACTCAGGATGGTACCACTCTTTGAAGTAATGCAGAGTGTATTCGTCCAACAAAAGTACTATTCATGCCGAAAAAGCCTGTAGTTGAGTGCCCACCAGTTTCGTCTCCCCTGGAGAACTCTCAAAACTATGCACCTATGATTGCTTATACCCGATTATAATCGGTTGCTTCTTCCTCAGAACTCTCCAACTAAAGATAAACATCATGTTACTATACCTGAATCACAATTACCATCTCGTTTTTCTCAGTGCATTGGCACACCTACTAAGTTGTCTAATTCTGTGACCACTCGTTCAGGACAAAAAAATCATCCACCTAATAAACTAAATCTTTAAAAAAAAAAAAGATGTCATATATTGTTGTCATATTCTCCGGTATTCTTATATAGCTAATTTGTAGATGAATAAATGAGATTGGCAACACCCATCACCCCGGTGGTCGTTGTGATCTGTAATGGCTGTTAGTCTTACTAAGATGTTATTACAATGGCCAGCTGTAAATAATATTTAGGGCAAAACATCATATTGCCCCAATGTCTGTACATAGATCACAAGACCAGCACAGAAGTGATATACCTCTGACATCAACAATAGTATAAATTCTTTGGTTTGCAGTGAAAGAAATGGTGGGCAAAAACTGTCTTTTTTATTATGGTAACAAATTTAGCATTCCAATTTCTTTTTCCAAATCTAGTTGCTTAGCCAGGCAGCTAGTTCATCTTTTTTGCTTTCCCAGGACAAAAGTTTTCATCTCTCGGTCATGCTATTTTTCAAACCCTGTACCACTATCGTAATGAGTGGGACGGAAATATTTTTTTGTTGGTGTTGTTATGACAAAAGATAATTGTTTTTGCATTATTTGTAATTCAAGCATAGCACTGCCAAAAAGAACGAGCGTCAAAAGGCATTTTCAAATTGTCCACAAGAGGTATGAAGATGACTACCCACCAGGCATTTTGCTATGAAAACCAGAAGGCGGACAGTTAAAGTCTCAGTTGTCTTTATGACAATCTTTTCTTGCCAAATTTAATGTAAACTCCAAGGCAGCTACCATTGCATCTGTCAAGGCTGTTGGAATTTGAATAAAACATAAAAATCCTTTTGAAGATGGAAAAATCAGAATATTCTTTTATAAAGGTTGAAGAGGTACTATTTCCTAATTTAAAAAATAAATTTTTAATGTTCATTTCTGTCAGCCAATATTTCAGATTTATTTTTAAATATTATATTTCGCTATTTCAAATTACTGTCATATGTAGAACGAAGAAATGAGTCAAAATTTGGAAATATTTTGATGAAAAGCATTAATAAATGTAATTTTCTATTCCTGAGATTTGATGAATCAGTGGATTTTACTGATACTGCACAGTTACATATTTTTATTTGAATAGTTTTCCCCTGTATGTTCCCCATATAAGAGTTATTGACTAATATTACAGTGAAGGGATAAACAAAAGGTCAAGATATTTAAGCTAATTTAAGTCTTATACTCATATTAATTATGTGGATTTTGCAATCCATAAGCTGGTCAGTTAGTTACAACTGACAGAGCTGCTGCTATGATTACAAATCAAGTTGGGTTTATTACTCTTTGTAAAAATGATGAAGAAATACCAAATTTTACTAATTATCTCTGTATTATCCACTAGAAGACCTTATTTTTGAAAGTATTGAATTTGAACTGGTAATGAACATTGCCTTCAAAATATTTAATTCCATATTTGCAAGAAGCTTGCAAAAACACCAGTTTTGGGCTATACTAGAAGAATGTGAAACTAAACATGGCTGACCTCTTGTTACATACAGATTTGAAATGACATAGTTGTGCCAAATTTCTAAATTGATTCAGAGATCTTATTCCTAAAATAAAACAATTTTTGACAGTAAAAAAGAATCATTTCCTCTATTGGAAAACAAAAAGTGGCTTCTTAATCTTGCTTTTCTATATGGTATTATAGAGAAGTTGAATCAATTAAACTTACTACTTCAAGGAAAGCACATGACTGTAATTGACATGATCTGTGTAGTGAAGACATTCAAAAGAAAACTGTGTGTTTGTACACACATATCAATCACTAAGCTGTACTCAGATTCATAGGTTAGCTCCACAAAGAAATACAAACTATCAGATACATTTTTTACTGATTATTTACTTACTGTTGCTGTATCAAACTTCTCCATTTACAGCAATCTTGATACACAACTCGGACTTCACTGATGTCCATCACATGACATACACAAGACCTTGTCTGCTTTATACTCATAATCTTTTTTTTCATGCAGACATCCCTGAATCTGAACCTCCCATGACTTCCTTGGCCTGCCTGTGCCTTCCTTTCCTCTCACTTGGACTAAATAAATTTCTTAGTAAGCATCTCATCACTCATTCTTTCAACATGGTCAAACCACCATAGAATATTAGTCTCCACCTTGCTAACAACATTTTGCTTCACATTACCACATATAGGTGCAAATTAGCACTCGCCAGATGGCGATTAACTGACAACTCTGGCGATGAAATTTATTTCAGTGGTCGCCAATTTGCCCATTTGTCATTTTTAGTTCCAATTTACAAATTATAATAATTCAGAAATAGAAGACATGAAACCAGTCCTAACTAAGGATGGAGGGGGAAACTTGATGTCTTTGAACATCATAGTTTTTGCCACCAATAATCGGTGTTTAAACCTCGATGTTGTAGAAGCCGATACGACGAGGTTTCATGACTGATGTTTGAAACTAGTAAAGAATATTTTCTTTGTAAAGTAAAGGAATTTCTTTTTGTTGCATTCTTGTAAAGAGGAAGGGAATATCATCCTTCTATGTCATGAATTGGCTGTTTTGGTTGATGTTTTGTCAGCAAAATAGAGTTCTTTTCCTCAATGCTAAAGAAACCGATACATTGAAAAAACATCAAGGTTTCCACCGACCCATTGAGCATTTTAACAGATATTATTGGTTACTTGATTTAGAGTGGTGAGTAATTACTGTTATGTTGAGCAGAGATTTTAGCCACCGATGTGCCCATTTACTGATGCAGATGGAAAAGTACGAATTCTTTGGCTTATTATCAAAAATATTGAAACATTGAGATTTTCACTGATACATCAAAAATTTCCACCGATTCTATAGATTTTTGGAAATGAGTAAACCCAGGGGGGGGGTATAAAATTGTATTTAATTTGCACAGTGAGTGGCTTCTTTTATGCACAGATAAATTCATCCATGTAAATAATAGCAATTACATTTACATTAAAGTTTATAATACCCCCCTCCCCCCACACATCCTTTTTTTTTTTATGCTGGAGATCGTTTTGGCCACTAAGATATGCTAACTACCAACCAGGCTTGGGGGGGGGTGCTTGAACTTTTTGGACTTACTGGCCACTTAGCTAAAATTCCAGTCTGCACCTATAATTACACAACGCCAACACATCTTCATTCCTCACATGAGCAGAATGTGTCTTGCCACAACCCCCCTGTAAGTAACGTATTTCTCCAGTACACAAATGACTCCTATCCTATGTTTTTTCTGTAGTACCCAGGTTTCACTGCCATATATCAGAGTAGGAACAATTACACTTTCATACACAGCCATGCTGGACTCTCTTGAGAACCCATAATTCCTGTTAAAACCTCCTAAAGTAGCTATGGCTTTCAATGAAGAATTCACTTGCTTACTAATTTCACCATCTAATTTGTTCACTCTGTCAAACATGCTTCCTAAATACACTAACTCATTCACCTGGTTAATCACTGTGCCATTTAGACTTATATTACATTCAGTACTACCAGTTCGTCTCTCAAAAACTATAACTTTGGTTTTTCCCTTATTTGTACTATGAATTTCATGCAAACTTCGTACATCTGTGACAGCTTACTCTGCAAGTTGCTTTTGCTCTTTGCCAAGATGGCTGTGTCTTCAGCATACAGCAATCTGCACACATGGATATTACCAAGACAAACCAGTATTGTCCATCTTGGCATCCATAAATATATTAAACAGCCATGGGGATATTACACAACCTTGTCTGACTCCTGCATCAATAGAAAACCATTCTGATAAAACACCATTCACTCATACACAAGCTCTTCTGCCAGCATACATGGCTTTTACACTATTAAGTAGATTCCCAGTAGCACCACATTTACTCGATACCTTCCACAAAAGTATCCTATTTACTCGGTTGTAAGCTTTCTCTAAATCTATGAAGGCAGCAAAAACTGCCTTACAAACAGACAGATACTTTTCAAGCATTATGCGTAATGCGAAAGTTTGGTTAATGCAGCCTTTACCAGACATGCAAACACTCTGAACATCCCACGCTTTCTCTGATGTAAGACCTCGTACTTTTTCAATAATGACCTTACCAAACACTTTCTCTGATGTAAGACCTCGTACTTTTTCAATAATGACCTTACCAGACACTTTCCCTGGCACCCTCAATAGGCTAACTTCACGAATCCACGATAGTTCTTGCAATAAGTCTGATCACCTTTTTGCTTATACAAGGGAACAATGATAGCATCCTTCCAATCCAGAGGGACAATTGCTAACTACCAGCACAACTTGCAAATTTCAGTTAACCAGTCAATTACAGAGTCACCATCCTGAAGTGGTTTTAGAGCTTTACACACCTCTTCTCTTGAGATACATCCTTTGCTTTCTTGATCTAATAACTCACAGAAATTTTCACCACATCTTTCACTTAACTCATTGGGCTCCCATATCATTTCCCCGATCTTATTCTTCACACAACTTACAACTTTGTTTCCCCTATTTTTCCTGAGTCTCATGTACTTCCAGGAAGTTTTTCTCTTTCCAGAAAACTAATTCATGCCTTTCCATTTTCTCCTTCCTATCTCTTGCCTTACTTTGTAGAACCAGCTTAGCTGCTTCACGCTTCTTACAACGATATTCATCCTCAGAAACTCTACCTTGCAACATCCCCAAATATGTTTCCTTCTTTCTCTTGACTGCCTCTTCAATCACACTATTCCACCAAGCATCACCTCTATTGTTACCCACTATTATGGTGCCACAGACCTCTTCAGCAGCAGTGACAATATAGTTCTTAAAGCATTCCCACTTCTTTTCTACATCTCTCTCACATGACTTCAGCTCCTTCAGTAATATTTTGATTAAGTTAGAATAACGCTGTTGATCTTCAGGGAACCTTTCAACCTTTATTTTTTTCCATCCTAGGCCTCTTCCTATTCCTTTTCCCCCAACCAACATTCAGTTTCACTCGTGACACTACCAAGTAATGATTAGAGCCAACATCCGCATCTCTCATCAAGCGAGTGTCAACAACTAAGTGTTTCAGACACTGATCGTAAACAACAAAATCTGTAACACTCTTTTGTCCAAGAATACAATTTTCCCAAGTATATGTGTGGATATACTTGTGGTTGAAAAATATATTAGATACATACAAACCATTCTCAATGCAGAGTTCAATTAATCTTTCATTATTATTATTCACACAAGGATCATTAAACTTACCCAAAACATTTTCAAAAATTGCATTCTGCACACATTGAAATTCCCTGCTATTATAACTTTCTCTTTTGCACCAAACTGGCTCAAAACAGCTTTTAGCTCATTCCAGAAATCTTCCTTCCCATCAGAAGGTTCCGAGTCACAAGGAGCATACACTGCAACAATTATTCTTTTCTGAAGTTTCACTTTCAAACTAATACAAAGAATTCTCTCATTTATGCAACTATAGTGAATCAAGTTGTTCTTCATCTTTTCACTTAAAATCACACCTACACCAGCCTGTCCTCTCACATTATCTAATACTCCAGACCACACACTTACCGTACCATTCACTTTGTCTGTCCCAATTTCCTTTTTGGTTTCACTTACACACAGCACATCCAATCTATACTTATTAATTTCTTCAGTCACTTCATTCAGCTTGGCATTTATACCTCTAGTATTCCATATACCTTACACTCACTCAGATGAAATCTCTTTCTCGTTCTCTTTTTCCCATTTCCATATAGTTTCCGTGGTGAACCATCCTTCTGAAGTGTGGTAGGTCCACCATATATCACACTAGAGTCCTTTAATTTCTTTCTTTGTGTATTTTTAATCATGTTAAGTGTGGGATAGTTGAATGGAAGCTAGATGCATAATTAAAGCACAAATAATCCAAATAACAATTGGATTTTATGAATAGAACATGTTTACAATTGCATATGAGAGCAAAAGGAAGGTAACACATGCACTGCATGCCATATGGTTGGATACAAATTATAGTTGCGGAAACACGAATAATTGATTAAATCATGTCAACTCAATGGTAAGTACACCAGTGTGGGAGATTAGCCTTCGACCTAAGAATTCTGGAACAAAAGCCAGTAAGTTAGGGTCTTTTTGCCAATGTCACACAGAACTAGCTGGTACCTCTCCAAGATTCACAGATGCCCTTGTTGCTGTTCTCTGTGCCATTGTTGCCCACGGAGTGCCCCGAGGAGGCAAACCCATCTCTCACAAATGTAATTAATAGTATTAAAAGAAATCCGTCTTGTTGCACGATTTTAAAGAAATCTGTACTTGTAGCTTGATTTTAGGAATATGATGCATTTTATTGACAAAATCTCATCTTGAAGAAATGCTGTGTTGATATCCAGGAATATTCCAATTTTCATCATTATGTCTTCCATATTTATGCCATCTTTAAATGGAAACAACACAATTATACCAGCCTCTGGTTTAGAGCAATCCATGAATCTTCCATTAAATTTGTTTAGCAGCTTAGTTAATATTTGGTTATCATTGTTTAATATTTAGTTACCTGATTGGCATGTTAGTCACACTCAGTTTTTGTCTATTGCTAGATTCTTCTGTAATATTTTCAAAATTTATGAAATCCTCTCATTTTAATTACATTACGGCAAACTCTATAATTCGTGCATAAATACTAGTATTAAAAGAAATCCGTCTTGTTGCACAATGATATTTATTCAGCTAAAAAACGAAATCTATGTACAGGTTAAAAACACATGAGCACTTTCAGTGTCACAGTGACACCTTCATCAGATGTGATTTCACCATGTGGTTACATGCTGGTCTTAAGTACGTGGAGCAGATGCATCATGGGAAAAGTAATGTCAGTGTCACATGATATACCAGATACCAAGACAGTCAAAAAAGCATAATTAGCCAATGAAAATTACTCAACAGAAACAATAGTTATTGTGCTGTCCTTCCCAATAAGATTGCTCCAGGGTTCAGATAAAACACAAGGATAATAGTCATTACAGCAACGTGTATTATAAGCTGAGATATAGAGGCTTTCTGTAAATAACAAGGAACAAACAGAGTTAGGTGTGTTTATGATCTTAGCATTGTCCCAGTCTGGGATGTAATTTCCAGCACTTACAGTTCTTGCAAAAGAGGTGCATTAGCTTTGGTGATTCATTTTTAAATCATATCTGTGTTCATTTAATCTCAAATCCAAATTTCTTTTGGTTGAACCCACATAGTGATTATTTAGTTCACCAGATATAGTGTCGAGCATAGGAATGACATACAATCCCCATTTTTTCCCTTTGTTAATTTTGTCACGATCATTGCGGATAATGGAATATAGATTGTATGATCGTATTCCAAATTGTATTTTATGACGGGAACATATGTTGTCAAGAAGGTTTACAATATGTGGATTGAAATCAACAGATCCAACATACTATTTAGGCACTTGTTCACTAATTAAAGCAGTTGACATAGCAAACCGTACTTTATTGTGCAGCCCCTTAACAACGTTGCCCGGATAACCATGGTTTTTAGCAAAGGATGATATCCATTGTAGTTCTTGAGCTCTGGCAAAATGGCTAGAATAATGTGAATATGCTCTTCTAAATAGGAAGTGCAGAGCAGAAATTTTATGCTGAAAAGTGTGGGCAGAATTGTACGGAATTAGAGTGGGTGTGGAAGTGAGTTTTCGATAAACTGCAAAAGACAGGGAATTGTCAGATGGGTTACGAGTAATTTGAAAATCTAGATAAGGTAAAACAAAATTATGTTAAAGTTTTATTGTGAGTTTGATGGAGGGAATTGAGAAAACATAGCGTTGATAAACTGATGTAACTCATTTATGGTATATGGCCAAATTACCAAGATGTCATCAACGTAACGGATATAGAAACTAGGTTTTTGTGGGAATTCTTGTATGATTTTATTTTCAATGTGCTGAAGAAGAATTTCTGCTAAGACTGCAGATAAAGGTGAACCCATGGCTGTCCCGTCGGTTTGTTGGTAAAAAATGTTCTGAAATTTGAAAAATGAACACTTTTTAATTAGATGAAGAGCATTCATTATGAAAGAAATATCATTAGTAGAAATGTTAGAATCAATGAGCAAAGCCTGATTTAACTGAAATGTGGCTTATATAGGTACATTCGTGTATAACAAAACTACATCTAGGGATGCCAAAAACGAGGAAGTTGGTAGTGGCTGAATTAACTTTAACTTATCAATAGCTTGTGTGGTACTCTTTATTGAGTAGGAAGAATTCACGGTAAATTTGGTGAGATAACTTGCCAAAGCTTTTTCCAAATTCGGGTGGGGGCAATGTAACCTGACACAAGAGGGCGAATAGGGTACCCTTCCTTGTGTAGTTTTAATCTACCAAATAAATCAGGTACGTGGCACCGGGAGGGGGTGTGGGTGTGGGTGTGTGGATTGAAGGCTTTTGAAAAGGAATCCGGAGGAGCTGAAGAATTCTTAAGGCGGCTTAAAGCACTAACAGTAGCCCTGGTGGGGTCTCGTTCCACTATTACATGAGGGATACTAGAAATGGCATTAAGCATTTTTTGAACAAAATCACTTTGATTCAAAATCACAACTTGACTAGTTTTATCAGCTAAAAGAATGGCAATATGTGTGTCCTTTTTCTGTTGAATCAGTTGCTGCAATTCATCATGAAGCTGGCATTCTTCAGTGGGTTTTTTTGGATCTGTTGATTTCAATCCACATATTGTAAACCTTCTTGACAACATATGTTCCCGTCATAAAATACAATTTGGAATACGATCATGCAATCTATATTCCATTATCCTCAACGATCATGACAAAATTAACAAAGGGAAAAAATGGGGTGTGTATGTTATTCCTATGCTAGACACTATATCTGGTGAACTAAATAATCATTATGTGGGTTCAACTAAAAGAAATTTGGATTTGAGATTAAATGAACACAGATATGATTTAAAAATGAATCACCAAAGCTAATGCACCTTTTGCAAGAACTGCAAGTGCTGGAAATTACATCCCAGACTGGGACAATGCTAAGATCATAAACACACCTAACTCTGTTTGTTCCTTGTTATTTACAGAAAGCCTCTATATCTCGGCTTATAATACACGTTGCTGTAATGACTATTATCCTTGTGTTTTATCTGAACCCTGGAGCAATCTTATTGGGAAGGACAGCACAATAACTATTGTTTCTGTTGAGTAATTTTCATTGGCTAATTATGCTTTTTTGACTGTTTTGGTATCTGGTATATCATGTGACACTGACATTACTTTTCCCATGATGCATCTGCTCCACGTACTTAAGACCAGCATGTAACCACATGGTGAAATCACATCGATGAAGATGCCACTGTGACACTGAAAGTGCTCATGTGTTTTTTAACCTGTACATAGATTTTGTTTTTTAGCTGAATAAATATCATTGTGCAACAAGACGGATTTCTTTTAATACTAGTATTTATGCACGAATTATAGTGTTTGCCATAATGTAATTAAAATGAGAGGATTTCATAAATTTTGAAAATATTACAGAAGAATCTAGCAATAGACAAAAACTGAGTGTGACTAACATGCCAATCAGGTAACTAAATATTAAACAATGATAACCAAATATTAACTAAGCTGCTAAACAAATTTAATGGAAGATTCATGGATTGCTCTAAACCAGAGGCTGGTATAATTGTGTTGTTTCCATTTAAAGATGGCATAAATATGGAAGACATAATGATGAAAATTGGAAAATTCCTGGATATCAACACAGCATTTCTTCAAGATGAGATTTTGTCAATAAAATGCATCATATTCCTAAAATCAAGCTTTGACTCTAAGCAGTTTTTAAAACATACTTTATAAAGAAATATATCTATGTATATGGAGAGTTGCTGCATATCTGACTTCATTTTACAGTTTCACTTTCCTGTGTGAATTGACATTCTCTTCAATGAATGCCGGTAAGACAGAGCATTAGTCACTTCAGGAAGACGCTTTGACGTCTGTAAGTTCTGTTTTACACATTCTGTAAAGTGGACACAGTCTGTGGTGGTGCATTAACTTATTCAATTAAAATATAAATCAGTTAAAAGTCCTAAAAATGTTACTCCCTGAAGTGCGTGTTCAGTCCGACGTCAGTAGTTATTGAGAGTTTTTGTCCAAAGTTGTATCTTGCTTCAATATGGTCAGTTGTTAGGGTTAGCTCGAGAGCCATTTCGTCATAAGTTGTACCTTACTTCGGTTATGTCCAGATGTTAGGGTTAACTCTGTTCTGGCTGTGTCGACATCATATTGAATGGGTAAAAGTTTCCAGATAATAATTAAAGATTCTTGAGTTAAGAGTTACTATTTACATACCACTTGAAGTTCCACGTCGTACTTGGCCATTAGGGCTATCTCGTTAATGCTGCACTCTCGTAGAATTGCTGAGGAAGTCTTCAAGTTAGGTCAGGTTCATAAAAAATTTAAAAGCTTTAAAAGATTCCAGTTAAAATCGTTATATACACCACCTCATACCGTCCACAGTCTTAATCGCCGGATGCACGTTTCACCTAGGCTCTACCCTGGCGTTTTCAACAGAGACTTCACACCCTCTGTCGAAGTCTGCTATCTGAAAGTCTCGTGTCCACAGTGCTCATGTTCCTCATGTAACCCATTGCCAATGCCATCTTGTGTCAGGTCATATCAACTTTATCTTCATCTATGCCATTCTCACCCTTCCCTTTTCTCTCTCCTCTCCGTATTCAATTTCTTCTCAGTTTCGATCAGGTTCCTCCAAACGTACGAAAAGGCGTATGGACTGTTATTATTGCAGTTAAATAGTTTGGTCTTATTTATTAATACTGCTTCTGCTACTTGTATTCTTCTCATATTATTCTGCTGGTTTAGTATTGCAATTCCTTCCCAATAGGGTATACATTGATTATCCAAACAGAAGTCAATAAGTGCTGTTTTATTCTCTCTTCTGCTCCAGTTCTTCATGTGTTCAGTCAATCTGATTTTAATATTTCTTTTTGTACTGCCTATATATTGGTTGACAATTTTATTTTGATTATTTATTATTGGTATAGAGTAGATACCCACTTTTTGTAAGATTGGGGTCTTTCTGTGATAGTTACTAAGATATTTCGTTATATCTCTCGTTCGTACTCCAAAATCTGGGTCAAATTTTTTACATGTTTTCTTCATAATAATTGTGATCTCCGGTATATATGGTAATGATCCACAACATTTTATTACCTGTTGAGTCTGTGTTCTCCTTTGTTGTTTATTTCTAGGGTTGCATCTATTAATAAGGTTATTTATTTTCTTCACATCATATCCGAAGTTTATTGCAGTGTTCTTTATCCAATTCAATTCATTTTTTAGTAGTTGGGCGTTAGATGTATGAGTAAACGCTCTATTAATATATGATCGGAAAGCTGCAAATTTGTAAGATGCTGGGTGTTGATAGTTCTCAGGAATGATATTAATGATGTTGTCAGGTTTTCTATATACTTGGAATTCAATGTTATTTTGTTTATGAGATAGTAATATGTCTAAGTATGGTAAGACTCCATCCTTTTCACGTTCCACGGTAACATTAATTGTTTCGTAATAGTTATTATATTCATCTATGTACATCTGTAGCTGGTTATCATCATGCTGCCATAACATAAGGATGTCATCCACGTACCTGCACAACATCGATGGTTGTGGTATGTCAATTTTCAGTCTCATAGATTTTTCGATGTTCTGCAAAATCACCTCTGCCAACAAACCCGAAATCGGCGATCCCGTGGGTGCTCCTGATAATTGTAGATATATTTTGCCTTCATAACTGAAATAGTTGTTTTTATCAATAAAAAGAAGTGCTCTTCTTAAGTCTTCGATTTTCTGTGTTGGTATTTTATTTTCACACAACCTTTCAACAATGAGGTCAATTGCATCCAGAATAGGGGTATTCGGGAAGAGGGATATCACATCAAGGCTGGTAAGTCTTATTTTCTTATTCCAATTGATTTCATTATCCTGTATTAATGTAATTACCTCTGTGGGACTGTTCACAGTATATTCATATTGTTTGTAGATAGGAGTTAAAAAATTATATAGTGCTAGCTCAAGATTTATCGTAGGTGACTTATTTTTCGCAACAATTGGTCTAAGTGGATTTCCAGGTTTATGAGTCTTTATTTTACCATAGATATTCGGGGTTGTAGCTCCCGTGGGAGGATATGCTTTCATTTTAATCATATCTGGAAGGAAACTGTGATTTTTGAAAGTGATTAATGTACGTTTTATTTTTTCTGTTGGGTCTTTGTCTATGATTTAAACGCCTAAATCCTGTATAGTTTTTTGCATTTTTTCATCGTATTCTATCTTATCCATGATAATTAATTGATTAGTTTTGTCAGATGTTATTACGATTGATGGGTTATTTCGTAATTCCATAAGTGCTTGTCTTTCATATTTTATCAAATTAGGCATCTCTATGGTTTTTTCTTTCATGATCTTGGTTGCAGCTCTATTTATTTTAAATAGAGCTGCAACCAAGATCATGAAAGAAAAACCATAGAGATTGATTGAGACTGTGAACGGTATGAGGTGGTGTATATAACGATTTTAACTGGAATCTTTTAAAACTTTTAAATTTTTTATGAACCTGACCTAACTTGAAGATTTCCTCAGCAATTCTACGAGAGTGCAACATTGACGAGATAGCCCTAATGGGCAAGTACGACGTGGAACTTCAAGTGGTATGTAAATAGTAACTCTTAACTCAAGAATCTTTAATTATTATCTGGAAACCTTTACCCATTCAATATGATGTCGACACAGCCAGAACGGAGTTAACCCTACTTGTTACTTGTACCAATGGGGGGGGGGGGGGTACTACCCAATGGATTTTCCATATGCTTGGAGATACCTTATAGAAAAAGAAAATGACCATAATAAAAATAAAAAAATACAGAAACAAGATAAAATATAAATCTCTCAAGAAACAGAAGATGGCGACACCTGAGGAATTGGAACCGGAAGCAAATTCGAATGATCCAATTAGAAACACGCACGACGTGAGGTGCGCGATCATACCAAAAACCGAATGCGCGGTGGTTCTGCTGACGTGGAACTTTTGACTCTGCCAGTAGATTCAAGATGAGTGGCCAAGAAACATGAATGAGAAATACCTCATTTATACCCACTGAAGATGATTACAAAATGGTAATTGAAACTAGTATGGGAACTTGTGCTATGGGAAACGAGGATTGAACCGTCATCAATACAAGATATTTTCTTACCAATTCGACTCACCTTCAACATAAGGTTCTGAATATTTAGTTCTTTTAACATTCATAAATCATCTTTTAAATAACGACTCAAAAATAACATCCATTTGAAAACTTCGTCACATTCATGCAGCTTTTTAACTATCCATTTGAAGACTTAGACTACAGAAAAGCCTGCAATATCCTGAAAACCTCATGACGAAATGTGAGTAACATTTTGAAACTTTTATTATATATTTATATTATTGGCGTTTCCCATGGGCATTTCAATGATAACGTGAGAAACACTGAATTATGCAACAACAGAATTGTTGACATATGTGTAACATGAATTATAACCACGTAAAGAATTCAACAAATTGAAATATTTAATTAATTGATATAATTGCATGCTGAAGTGACGTGGAGGAGATTGGCTCAAGATAGACCATTGCAGAAGAAATTAGGCGAGACCTTAGTCTAGCAGTGAATTGATAATGATTGACAATGATGATGACATAAGTCAAGAGCTGTAGATTAAGAGTTTTAGTCATCTATTGTGTGTACCTGTACAAACTTAAGTTTATGAATATTACTTGAATCATGTGATTCACATTCACTAGAAATAATTTGATACAGGAAAAGAAAAGACTGCATTTGTGCTCTTTTTCTTTTAATATGTTTATGTTTAAAGATTATTTAAGTTATATTCCTTTCACAAAAATTTGTAGGAACATGTGCCTGTGTTAATATACTTGCAATTGTACTATGTGTTTACTGAGCTGCCATTTACGATGGATTTCTGCACTTTTTCCCAATTTTCAGCTGACTTTACAACACTTCAGACAATGCCGCCAAAATTACAGAAAATCAATTGCCAGGGTTGATCCATTGCACAATGCATACATTTGCCTCCTTTCACTCCAAACCAACCAGTTTTCACAACAAACAATGAAAGCACCTGGAACTTCAATTTCTACCTCCACTCACTAACTTGTACATATGATCATTTTTTAATGCTTGTTTGACAATCAGCTCACTGTTTCATGGGCAAGCTGGGGCTGTACCTTCAACTGCAGCTGTTAGCACATAAGCTTAAGCCAGTTGTGAGGAGAGAATAAAGAATTTTTTGTTATTTATTTATTATTATTATTATTATTATTTTTTTAGTGAAACACTTTATTTCTGTCATTGTGAAACCCGAATATCATCTGTCTTTTGTGCGCTGTTTCGTTGCCTATCCAGATGACTGTCATTTTTGGCAGCCATTATATGATAATGTACAAAAGCAATTTCAGGTTTGTTTTTTTGCTGGCTGAATGTTAGAATGTGTCTTTTTCATAATCATTGAGATTGCCGATTATGACAAAGACATATTCCAAAAGTGGTAATCTCTAAAAAGTTGGACACAATTGATTTTGATGAAATTTACTGGTGAATTTGTCTTACTCGTGTTATTTTTGTTGATTTTTTTTCTGCATTGGCAATTGTAGAAAATCAGTAATAATATTTTTGGTTAATAAAATAACCAAATCAATTACATGGCTAAGTATATGACTTTAAAATAGGTCAACTATTGTTTGTACTACTGTCTCACATGTTATTCTGCACATTGCCAGTTGCATGTGCCACGTGTATCAAAAATATATGTAACATTTACAAAACAGATTAAGTACTAGGTAATATTTAGGTATGAATTTGAACTCGGCCATGTTGTATCGGCATGCAACATGCCGGCTCATCCAACATGCTGGCTACTGCAGGTACAGTCAGAACAAATGCTGGCTTACTCATGGCTGTACCTGCAGTAGCCAGCATGTTGATGTTAGCCGACATGTTGCATTCCGATACAACATGTGAATAATAAAATCGGAAAGGATCTCCCAACTATGCTATCATTTTTGGTAAGTTCAAATTCATACCTAAATATTACTCAGTACTTAACCTGTTTTGTAAATGTTACATACTTTTTGATATGCATGGCACGCGCAACTTGCAATGTGCAGAATAACATGTGAAACACTAGTACAAACAATAATTGTTCTATTGTACAGTCATAGAAAATCAGCTTTGTAGCTTTTTGAAATGATTTATATTTAATGCTAACATTCATTCCCAGTATTTGGATGATATACTGTTGTCCTGCACATGTTCGCTGGTTGTACCTTTGATAGTTGTCACTCCCCATCATGAATTTAAATGAATTAATTTATGTAGAACAATGTGGGTCATATGTAACTCTCAGATATGATTTTATGAATTGTTGTTAGCCAGTGCTGAAGCATGTAACAGCATTTTCCCTGGCTATACCTGCAGTAGCCATTTGCCCTAGTCTGTACCTGCAGTAGCCATTTTCTCTGACTATACCTGCAGTAGCCATTTGCCCTAGTCTGTACCTGCAGTAGCCATTTTCTCTGGCTATACCTGCAGTAGCCATTTGCCCTAGTCTGTACCTTCAGCAGCCATTTGCCCTGGCTGTACCGGCAGTAGCCATTTGCCCTGGCTGTTACCTGCAGTAGCCAACTTAGAAATCGAGGTGGGGACATTATGTGGTTTTGTGTAAAAGTTGCATCCTGAGCTTTAGTACAAAATGAAACCCCTTTCTGCTGGTGCCAGCATTAATTTCTTAGGATCACCATTGTAGAAAATACAAATAATCGCCAAAAAGACTAAATTTGTTGGTAAATTTCCCACAAAAAATCTGGCGTGGCTAACTTCTAAAACACCCAAGATCTTTTTTGGACTGTAAAATCTACAAATTTAAAGCAAGCAATTTAGCCTATACCATTTTATGGTCTTGCTCTCAATTTGACATTTCCAGCACATGAGTTGTGATCCAAAATGTCGCTTGTTTCAAGAGGTAGCATGGGGGCTCTTCACTTTTGTCAACTGAAGTCATTCACTTTATTCAATTCTATTCTTGGTCATATAGGGTTTTTTTTTGTTTTTTTTTCCCCTCCTCCCTTCAAAGGCGTCATGTAGTAATCTTCAAGTATTTTTTTTACCAAACACATAGTCACGTCAAAATGCTCACTAGATATACTCGTGGTCTTATTTACATATCAACACTCAAAAAACCATCGGGTTTCTTCATCATATATACCACACACTCATACATTTCATTATACACTATATACAACCACAAATGCTCTATTAACTCACTATATATATCATCATAATCAACCATTATCAATCCACTGCTGGACGAAGGTCTCCCCAAGTTTCCTCAACAACGGTCTGTCTTGTGCCAGTCTCCTCCATGTCACTCCTGCATACTTTCGAATTTCATCCACCCATCTCCCATGTGGTCTTCTTCTGGGTCTTTTCCTGTCCCTTGGAATCCAATCTAAAATTTTGGCTGTCCATCGATGATCTATCCTTCTGGCAGTATGTCCAGCCCATTGCCATTTCAGATATTTAACTCTGATCATGACTTCTTCCACTCTTGTCATTTTTTGGATCCACGAGTTCCTCTTCTTATCTCTCCTGGTTACACCAAGCATGCACCTCTCCATGCTTTTTTGAGTTGTCTGAAGCCTTTGTATGTCTCTTTTAGTTAAGGTCCACGTCTCTGCACCATACGTAAGCACTGGAAGAATGCATTGTTCAAACACTTCTTTTAAGACATAATGGCATATTGCTCTTGAAAATTATGCAGTTTCTTCCAAAAGCTCTCCAGGCAAGTTTTGTACGCAGATTAATTTCTTCATCAATGTGACCCTCACTTGATATCTGCTGTCCAAGATAAACGTACGTGCCTGTTATCTCCAGCTTTTCTCCATCAATCGATAAATCTTCATTTCTTGTAAAAGCATTGAGCATCACTTTTGTCTTCTGAAAGTTCATTTTTAATCCCACTTCTTTACTCTTGTCAGCAAGTTCATGGGGTAGTTGCAAAAATGACTATGTCATCAGCAAAACAAAGGTGGGTTAGATAATCTCCAATTATCTTTATCCCCTTGTTTTCCCAGCTCAGCAACTGAAAGACACCCTCCAATGTAGCATTAAAGAGCTTTGGAGATATGGTGTCACTTTGTCTCACTCCCTTTCCAATTTTTACGTGTGTTGTATTTTCAAACAGCCGAATCTTTGCACTTGCATTTTCATAGATGTTATTAATAATATTAATGTATGCATCTTCAATACCGCAGGATTTCAGAGCCATTGTAACTGCTGATGGTTTCACTGAATCAAAGGCTTTTTCATAATCGATAAAAGCCATGCACAATGGAAGTTCATATTTCCTCGCTCTTTCAATTAGTTCTCTCAGTACGTGAATATGATCTATTGTGCTGTAGCCACTCCTGAATCCAGCTTGTTCTCTCGGTTGAGCCATGTCCAGTGTTACCTTCAAGCGGTGTGAAAGAACTTTAGTGAAGATTTTATAAACCACTGATAGGAGGCTGATAGGTCTGTAGTTCCTGAGATCCTTAATGTCACCTTTTTTATGTAGCAGGATCATTGTAGCGGTGTTCCAATCCTCAGGAATCTTCCCTTCATTAAGGCATCGAGTGAAAATTTGGGCGAGTACTGTTTCGATTTCTCCACTTGCTTCTTGTATGATTTCTACAGTAATTCCATCTTCACCAGTTGGAGCTTTCCCCCGCTTCATGTTCTTGATTGCATGTGCAACTTCTGCTGGGAGGACTGGAGGAACTCTGGTACTGGTACCTTTCATGATGTCTGGAGTACATGAATCATCCCTTTCATATAATTTGGAGTAGAAATCTTTCACTCTTTCCAAAATTTCGCCTCTATTTCTTGTTACAGAACCATCTTCTTTTCTCAGTGCCATAATCTGTTTTCTTCCCTTACTGAGATGTCCCTTTGCTATCTTTAGGTTTTGGTTGTTTTCAATTGCTTTCCTCACTAGCTCACAGTTGAATTTCCTTACGTCTTCAGTGATACTTTTTTGTACTGTCTTGCATAGCTCTATATATTCCACTTTGGAAGTCTCATCGTCTTTAGTTGTCCTCATCTCTCTTCTTTTTTGCATCAACATTTTGGTTTTTCCTGATAATTTGTTCACATGCAACTTGTTCTTAGACCCAGCTAGCTAATTTTGTTGCTGTTTCCATAAGAGCTTTGGTTACTTTTCTGTTAACTTCAGAAATATCCACTTCTTCCGATGTTAGGCCTTCTAAAGCAGGGAATCTGTTCTTCAATTCCAACTTGAAGGTATTATGGTGTTTTTTAAGGTTGGTTATGTCAATAGATTTTGTTTGTCTTATGAGCTTGCGACGTTCAAGTTTAGTGTTGAGGTGCATCTTACATCTCACTAATCTATGGTCACTACCTGTTTTAAACTTGTTTAGCACACTGCAATCTTCTATGACGAATTTTTTGTTACACATAATAAAATCAGTTTCACTTGTCGTCCCATTTGGATGTCTCCATGTCCATTTCCTGTGTGGCTTTTTCTTGAAAAAGGAGTTCAAGATGAAAAACCCTTCTGCCTCTGCAAACTCAATGAGAGTATTTCCATGCTGGTTTCTGTTGCCGTGACCAAATTTACCTACTAAAGTTTCATTCTGTTGCCGTTGCCCTATTTTTGCATTGAAATCTCCCATAATTATCTTCAAGTGCTGCTTACCTTTATTATTTAGATGACGAATTTCCTCATAAAATTCTTTAATTTCTTCTTTAGGATGACTTGTGGTGGGTGCATAAGTTTGAATAATCTGAGCCTAGTATGTTTTCGAAAGTTGGATAACGAGTCTTTGTATATATATATATATATATATAGTGATGTTACGCATCACCTGACCTTACATCCTCTTTGTAAATATATCATCATCATCATTGTCAACCATTATCAATCCACTGCTGGACGAAGGTCTCCCCAAGTTTCCTCCACAACGGTCTGTCTTGTGCCAGTCTCCTCCATGTCATCCCTGCATACTTTCGAATTTCATCCACCCATCTCCCATGTGGTCTTCTTCTGGGTCTTTTCCTGTCCCTTGGAATCCAATCTAAAATTTCGGCTGTCCATCGATGATCTGTCCTTCTGGCAGTATGTCCAGCCCATTGCCATTTCAGGGATTTAACTCTGATCATGATGTCTTCCACACTTGTCATTTTTCGGATCCACGAGTTCCTCTTCTTATCTCTCCTGGTTACACCAAGCATGAACCTCTCCATGCTGCTTTGAGTTGTCTGCAGCCTTTGTATGTCTCTTTTACTTAAGGTCCACGTCTCTGCACCATACGTAAGCACTGGAAGGATGCATTGATCAAACACTTTTCTTTTAAGACATAATGGCATATTGCTCTTGAAAATTATGCTGTTTCTTCCAAAAGCTCTCAAGGCAAGTTTTGTACGCCGATTAATTTCTTCATCAATGTGACCCTCACTTGATATCTGCTGTCCAAGATAAACGTACGTGTCTGTTATCTCCAGCTTTTCTCCATCAATCGATAAATCTTCATTTCTTGTAAAAGCATTGAACATCACTTTTGTCTTCTGAAAGTTCATTTTTAATCCCACTTCTTTACTCTTGTCAGCAAGTTCCTGGATCATACTCTGCAGCTCTGATGGGCTAGTTGCAAAAATGACTACGTCATCAGCAAAACGAAGGTGGGTTAGATAATTTCCATTAATCTTTATCCCCTTGTTTTCCCAGCTCAGTGACTGAAAAACACCCTCCAATGTGGCATTAAAGAGCTTCGGAGATATGGTGTCACCTTGTCTCACTCCCTTTCCAATTTTTATGTGTGTTGTATTTTCAAACAGCCTAATCTTTGCACTTGCATTTTCATAGATGTTATTAATAATATTAATGTATGCATCTTCAATACCGCAGGTTTTCAGAGCCATTGTAACTGCTGGTGGTTTCACCGAATCAAAGGCTTTTTCATAATCGATAAAAGCCATGCACAATGGAAGTTCATATTCCCTCGCTCTTTCAATTAGTTCTCTCAGCACATGGATATGATCTATTGTGCTGTAGCCACTCCTGAATCCAGCTTGTTCTCTTGGTTGAGCCATGTCCAGTGTTACCTTCAAGCGGTGTGAAAGAACTTTAGTGAAGATTTTATAAACTACTGATAGGAGGCTGATAGGTCTGTAGTTTCCGAGATCCTCAATGTCACCTTTCTTATGTAGCAGGATCATTGTAGCGGTGTTCCAATCCTCAGGAATCTTTCCTTCATTAAGGCATCGAGTGAAAATTTGGGCGAGTACTGTTTCGATTTCTCCACTTGCTTCTTGTATGATGTCTATAGTAATTCCATCTTCTCCTGGAGCTTTTCCCCGCTTCATGTTCTTGATTGCATGTGCAACTTCTGCTGGAAGGACTGGAGGAACTCTGGTACTGGTATCTTTCATGATGTCTGGAGTGCATGTATCATCCCTTTCATATAATTTGGAGTAGAAATCTTTCACTCTTGTCAAAATTTCGCCTCTATTTCTTGTTACAGAACCATCTTCTTTTCTCAGTGCCATAATCTGTTTTCTTCCCTTACTGAGATGTCCCTTTGCTATCTTTAGGCTTTGGTTGTTTTCAATTGCTTTCCTCACTAGTTCACAGTTGAATTTTCTTACGTCTTCAGTGATACTTTTTCGTACTGTCTTGCATAGCTCTATATATTCCACTTTGGAAGTCACATCTTCTTTAGTTGTCCTCATCTCTCTTCTTTTTTGCATCAACATTTTGGTTTTTCCTGATAATTTATTTACATGCAACTTGTTCTTAGACCCAGCTAATTTTGTTGCTGTTTCCATAAGAGCTTTGGTTACTTTTCTGTTAACTTCAGAGATGTCCACTTCTTCCGATGTTAGGCCTTCTAAAGCAGAGAACCTGTTCTTCAGTTCCAACTTGAAGGTATTATGGTGTTTTTTAAGGTTGGTTATGTCAATAGATTTTGTTTGTCTTATGAGCTTGCCACGTTCAAGTTTAGTGTTGAGGTGCATCTTACATCTCACCAATCTATGGTCACTACCTGTGTTGAACTTGTTTAGCACACTGCAGTCTTCTATGACGAATTTTTTGTTACACATAATAAAATCAATTTCACTTGTCGTCCCATTTGGATGTCTCCATGTCCATTTTCTGTGTGGCTTTTTCTTGAAGAAGGAGTTCAAGATGAAAAACCCTTCTGCCTCTGCAAACTCAACGAGAGTATTTCCACGCTGGTTTCTGTTGCCGTGACCGAATTTACCTATATATATATATAGTGCGATCTAAGGTCAGGTGATGCATAACATCACAGCCTCTCCTTGACAAATGTCAACCCTGCCTTCTTGTGGTGCATCCTGTTCCCACTAAAGGGGCTCTGACGACCGCCAATATCGGTAAAACTATACCATCGGGGTTAGAGGAAATGCTATCCCACACTCACCAACCGGCTTGGCCAGCGTGGTGACTTATGGCCAAACCCATCCAAAATGACTCCACAACTTAAATCTTGGCCCTCAGTCTCCGGCAGCTGGAATGTACCTGGCCAAGGTAGCGGCCAGTGCGACATGAAGGCAGAAGGTGCTAAGAATCCCCGAAGGACCGGACTAGGCTGCCATCTGATGCTGACCTTGGCTACGTATAATGGACGCTCCCTATCTTCTGATTCAAGGCTTCTTGAATTGGAAGAGGAACTACAAACAATCAAGTGGGACATCGTCGGGCTAAGTGAGGTAAGGAGAAAAGGAGAAGATCTCATTGAACTGAAAAGTGGACATCTCTTCTACTATCGTGGGACAGATTCTGGCAGAACTAGTGGTGTTGGATTTATAATAAACAAGAAACTGAAGGATAAAGTTGTAAAAGTTGAAAGTTCCTCCGACAGAGCTGCACGACTCGTTATCCAACTTTCGAAAAGAAACCAAGCTCAGATTATTCAAGCTTATGCACCCACCACAAGTCATCCTGAAGAAGAAATTGAAGAATTTTATGAGGAAATTCGTCATCTAAATAATAAAGGTAAGCAGCACTTGAAAATAATTATGGGAGATTTCAATGCAAAAATAGGGCAACGGCAACACTTCTAGTCCTCCCAGCAGAAGTTGCACATGCAATCAAGAACATGAAGTGTGGAAAAGCTCCAGGAGAAGATGGAATTACTGTAGACATCATACAAGAAGCAAGTGGAGAAATCGAAACAGTACTCGCCCAAATTTTCACTCGAAGCCTTAATGAAGGGAAGATTCCTGAGGATTGAAACAACGCTATAATGATCCTACTACATAAAAAAGGTGACATTGAGGATCTCGGGAACTACAGACCTATCAGCCTCCTATCAGTGGTTTATAAAATCTTCACTGAAGTTCTTTCACACCGTTTGAAGGTAACACTGGACATGGCTCAACTGAGAGAACAAGCTGGATTCAGGAGTGGCTACAGCACAATAGATCATATCCATGTACTGAGAGAACTAATTGAAAGAGCGAGGGAATATGAACTTCCATTGTGCATGGCTTTTATCGATTATGAAAAAGCCTTTGATTCAGTGAAACCATCAGCAGTTACAATGGCTCTGAAATCCTGCGGTATTGAAGATGCATACATTAATATTATTAATAACATCTATGAAAATGCAAGTGCAAAGATTCGGCTGTTTGAAAATACAACACACATAAAAATTGGAAAGGGAGTGAGACAAGGTGACACCATATCTCCGAATCTCTTTAACGCCACATTGGAAAATGTCTTTCAATCACTGAACTGGGAAAACAAAGAGATAAAGATTAATGGAGATTATCTAACCCACCTTCGTTTTGCTGATGTCATAGTAATTTTTGCAACTACTGCATCAGAGCTGCAGAGTATGATCCAGGAACTTGCTGACAAGAGTAAAGAAGTGGGATTAAAAATGAACTTTCAGAAGACAATAGTGATGTTCAATGCTTTTACACGAAATGAAGATTTATCAATTAATGGAGAAAAGCTGGAGATTACAGACACGTGCGTTTATCTTGGACAGCAGATATCAAGTGAGGGTCACATTGATGAAGAAATTAATCAGCGTACAAAACTTGCCTGGAGAGCTTTTGGATGAAACAGCATAATTTTCAAGAGCAATATGCCATTATGTCTTAAAAGAAAAGTGTTTGATCAATGCATCCTCCCAGTGCTTACGTATGGTGCAGAGACGTGGACCTTAACTAAAAGAGACATACAAAGGCTTCAGACAACTCAAAAAGCATGGAGAGGTGCATGCTTGGTGTAACCAGGAGAGATAAGAAGAGGAACTCGTGGATCCGAAAAATGACAAGAGTGGAAGACATCATGATCAGAGTTAAATCCGTGAAACGGCAATGGGCTGGGCATACTGCCAGAAGGAC
Source organism: Macrothele yani (assembly GCA_039090855.1). Lineage (NCBI taxonomy): Eukaryota > Metazoa > Arthropoda > Arachnida > Araneae > Macrothelidae > Macrothele > Macrothele yani. The sequence goes on along the minus strand of CM076998.1, from coordinate 131,240,744 downwards.
AGACCATCGAAGGACAGCCGAAATTTTAGATTGGATTCCAAGGGACAGGAAAAGACCCAGAAAAAGACCACATGGTAGATGGGTGGATGAAATTTGAAAGTATGCAGGAGTGACATGGAGGAGGCTTGCACATGACAGACCGTTGTGGAGGAAACTTGGGGAGACCTTCGTCCAGCAGTGGATTGATAATGGTTGACAATGATGATGATGATATATACAAAGGACGTTTCCACCTCAGTTAACTACATCAATGTTTTATAACCCAGCCTTCAACTTGCACGCACTTCATGACCTCTGTAAAATGGCTTCGCAAAAGGAGCTTGCCCATGCTGCACTCTACCCTCAGCAACATCACTTTCTGTAGCAACCCGCTACCATCATCAGGGGGGATGGAAACTCTGACTTATCCTCAGAGCAAGTGAGTGACTCTCCTGGGGCAATATCATTTCTCGAATTTTTTTTTAATTGTTTATTACTATGGTAAAGCAAAATGTTGGGGAAACAGGGTTAGTTCAATTTTTGCTCAATTAAAATTTATGATGGAGAATGACAATGTACATTCAGTTTGTTTGGGCATAGTGTTCTGGAAAAGCCTAACCAGTTTCAATTCTGAGCTTCAGGAAAAAATGTTTCCCAGAAAAACTACCTGTTTTGCATGTCGAATGCTAACACAGCTATGCATTTAAAAGCTGTAGGTGTGCGTAAGGATTGCAACTAACGCTAGTTTTTAAGGTAGTTCCTTCCATTTGATTCTAATGGTGGCAAAAAAAAAAAAAAAAAAAAAGTCAGCAGGATTTAAAATTAATGAGTGGTGAACAATTTTGAAGCAGTTTTTTGTTTTGGAAATGAGGATGAGATTTAAATCACAAATACAAGATTTAATGTATAAAGGACGAATTTCAGGGGAGGGGGATTAAGCCTGTTACATAAGTAGTCCAGCATTGACTTTTACATGAATTCGAGCCATAATACTGCTGACAAGCAGCCACTATTGTGTGACTACACCAGGCATTTCCATTTTTATAATCTTTAAATGTATAAGGAAAAAAGATATTTGCCTCCTTTATTTAGGCAGCTCAAAAATTTGGCAGCTCTGCCTCCTTGCCCAAAACAATGCTTGCTGTGTTAACCATTCCACATAGCAATTCACCCGTTAGGTGAATCTATACCATAATAAGAAAAACTCCCACAGAATTTTAGCTAAACATGAGCACATGCACCTTAAGTGCCCTTTTTTAAAAACAAAACAAAAACTAAAGCATTTTGTTTTGCAGAAATTGTACTACTTGAAAAAATTTTTTTAAGAAAGACTAAGACTCTTCAAAACAAGCAATAAGACAACCACTTTTGGGTGAATATTCAGCATAAAACTGCTAGAGTAGTACACAGTCACTTGCATGACTACTACACATTTCCATTTCTTTAAAATTTTGAATTTTTTTAATGTATAAAGAAACATTACTGTATGCATAACTTATTAATTCACATCCTGATTTTTCAATAGAAGGCTGTTTCGTGCATGAAGCAATATTGTTAAGTTCACCAATTTTTTTTTACAGAGCAGTAACTGTAGTCAATTACAGTACTTTGAAACAACATTTTTTTTTTTTTTTTTTTTTTTTTTTTTTGATTATACTGTTCATGTGTAACTGTTGAGTGATTACTGATAGACCTCTCAAAAGGTTTTCAGCTTTGGGTATATAATAAACAGCACTAATCAGTGTTGTTAACTAAGTATGTATGTGAAGTTGACAGGCACTGAATTACATCATTGCAAATTGTTGTAAAAATGAAATTATTGATGTTTATCCTAATGTACATTTCGAAATAAATTTTTTAGTAAAGCACACTTTTCATGTTTAATGTAATATTTGTAATTCTGGTGTGTGTGTGTGCGTGTGTTTTTGTTTTTTTTTACTGTTTTAGGTTGGCCCAACCCAAGAATGTAGCAGAGCACTGATGAAAATGACCTACTGTCCACATTGTCATGGCTTGCCAGATCTAAAGCCATGTTCTACATACTGTTTGCAAGTTTTGAATAGCTGTTTAAGCAATCATGTTGAGCTTGGTGGAGAGTGGACTGCTTTTATTGGTAAATAGCACTGTAACCAGTGTTTGCACTTGAACAGTTTAGTTCTAGTAACTGTTAAATTATTGTATCTCACTCTGATGCTTGGTACTCATGAACTCTTACATCACTTTTTATGATATGACATTTTGTATGTTCACAATTTGTGTTTGAAACAGCTTGAATTATGTACTCTGCACATAATACACTGCCTGACGGAGAAAATGCCTCACCATGAAGGAATGTTCGAAAACAGACCAAACTGCACACACGGATAGCCAAGTAGGTCCTGAACAAATTATTTAATTGTCACATACAGACTAGGCTCCAGTGGCTGAATATATAGAATGATCAATAAGGAGTGTGGCCCCCCATTTTGGGTGATAACGGTGTTGAATCTGATGTGGCAATGAGAGTCCAAATAGAGTCTTGGTGTATCATGGACCATGTGGTGTTGATCCAAGTTAATCTTCATTTTGCGGGGCTGGGAGGGTACTCAACCAACGTCCAATCATGTCCCACAGATGCTCGATGGGCAAGAGGTTGGGCAATCGTGCTGGCCACGGAAGCATCCACACACCGTGTAAAGCATTTGGGCTGATCTAAGCGGCATGCGGCCGGACATTATCCTGTTGAAAAATGGCATTTGGGATGCCCTGCAGATACAGTAGGACCACCGGCCGCAGCACCTCGTCAACATAGCGACATGCCATCAATGTGCCTGTAATGCGTACCAATGGTGAGCATCTGTTGGCGCTGATGGCACCTCACACCATGATTCCACATTGCCAGGCCATGTGGCGCTCCACAATTACGGAGAATTACGCCCGTTAGCCACCTAGCCTCCAAACTCTCACACTGTGATCATCCATGGTGAGACAGAACTGCGATTCTTCACTGAACACTACACTGTTCCATTCGGTACCCCACTCAGCTCTGGAGTGATGACGATGGCTCGCTGTGAAGGGTAGCATTCACAATGGGTGGCTGGACAGCAAACCAGATGCAGCCAATCAGCGCGACACTGTCTGTGTCGATATCGGAGCATCCCAGCCTCCCCGTATACTCTGCAAAATGTCGCCCATTGTAGTCTGTGGGTCCGCTACGGCATGACGTTGAATGCAACAATCGGTGCGCTTGCATGTCCATCTCCCCCGCACGGGGATAACTGGTTTACCAGTTATTTGGGGAGCGGCGCCCCCACGGCCCGAGCTCACCTTGTGACGGAGTACTTTTCGTTTACTCTTGAACGATAACATCACCGAAGGGACAGCTGTTCATCGAGCTGACGGGGATGGCGTCCCCACGGCCCGAGCCGATTTTCTCTTATTGTTTTGCTTTTTTCGTCTTAAGTTCATATATTGACATGTACCCGCCTCAGTTGTAGGCTGCTGAGGTTGTGATGAGGCGCCGGCTCCGGGTTTTGTTCCTCATTCTCTTCCCTGTCTTTTCTCTTTTATGTTACATTTTCTGTTTTTCCGGAGCTGGTTAGCTTAGACCTACCTGCATGTTTGCCGTGTGCGGTGACCTGTACAGGTGGAAATGAGGATGCTGGAGGCTGAGGTATTTGGGGGCCGGATTGTAGTGTCTCCAGATGCCAACACTCCTCTTTGCCCTCTGCTTCGCCCTAAACGGGAGGCTTGGAGCTAACCCACTCCTGGTCAGGAAGTCTGTGGCCGAGTTGCGTCCAGACTTCTAGCGGCTTGTCGTTCTGTTCGGCTGGGTGAGTTGGGGGGTAGGGTGGGCATGCCAAAGGGGTGTTCTCCGGGCACGGGAAAGTCTGGGTGCACGCTGAGCGTGTGTCGGCCCTACCTACTTGCTATATCCGCTGACTATCCCTAGAGCCGTGTCCTGCGTCCTCTTGGGCTTGCGGACCTCCGGCTCTCCCTCGTTGGGCTCGGTAGTGGGTGGGGGTTGGCGGACGAATCTATTTTTCTTCTCATGGCAACACAAAGTGTTTCCCCTGCTGTTAATTTGAAGCGCCGTGTGAAGGATGGGTCACCCTCCTCCACTAAGAAACTACTCAGTTCCAACTGTAATGCTCTGTTTCTTCTAATCCATTCTGTTGATCCTGCACAATCCCTCAGTTCGAAGAGTCCTTTTTGGATTCATAAGGCTCTTCAGGCCGTTGCGGGCTCACCAAAGAGTGTTAACAAGCTCCCGTCAGGGGATCTTCTTGTGGAGACATCTAATCCAAGCCACAGTGCCTCCTTGCTGGAGACGACCGTTCTGCTGGACATTCCTGTGCAGATCTCGCCCCATGGTTTCCTCAATTCCTCTCGCGGGGTCATCAACTCCCGCGACCTGCTGGAATGCAGCGATGAGGAATTGCTGGAAGAACTTGGGGAACAACATGTCACTGGGGTTCGCCGTATTCTTTTCCGGCGGGATGAGAAGTCTATTCCCTCCCGGAACATCGTGCTGACATTTGACTCACCTACCCTGCCCACTTCCATCAAGGCGGGGTACTTGCGGCTCGATGTTCGACCATATATCCCGAACCCCTTGAGATGTTTCAAGTGCCAGCATTACGGTCACTCCCAGCAGTCTTGCCGTAATGTAGCAAAGTGTGGGCGCTGTGGGTCGCCTGAACACTCTTTGGCGGACTGCTCCGCTGACTCGGATCACTGTGTCAACTGCGAGGGATCTCACCCGGCTTCTTCTAAGCAGTGCCCAAAGTGGATCGAGGAGCAGGCTATCCAACGCCTGAAGACGACCGAACATCTGTCTTATCCTGAAGCCAGACGGCGGATAGCTCCTCTACCAACAGGCCGGCGTTCCTATGCATCGGTTGTGGTCCAGAAGGCTACTGTTGCGGTGCAGACTGAGGTGACCATCCCAGCGCGGTGTCCTTATGTTTTTGAGGACATCGTTGCTGCCGGATTGGAGGCACTGAAGTCTCGCCGCATTGAATCCAAGGCGCCATTAACATCGACGCCTAATACATTGCAGATGGTCAGGAGCTGATGGACGACTCGGAGACATTCTAGTCGTCTGTCATTTTCGTTTTTTCATCCTTTCCTTTTATTTTTCATTCTGGCTACGCTCATTCAGTGGAATTGCCGAGGTCTGCGTTCACGCATTGACGATTTAAAAGGCTTACTGTCTTTGCACACACCCGTGTGCGTGTGTCTCCAGGAGACAAAGCTTCGCACGACGGACACTCCTTCGCTGCGGAGACATTCTTTTTCCGCAAAGATCACCAGGACGGCGTAATTGCCTGCGGAGGAGTGGCCGTCGTTGTCCCTCATGGTGTCCCTGTCACCGCGGTTGCCCTTCGGACGACTTTGCAGGCAGTGGCAGTGCGACTATCTGTGAACACTCTGCTCACGGTGTGTTCCATCTACATACCGCCAACTGAAGCTGTAACCCTTTCGGATCTGGAAGATTTAGTTGACCAGCTGCCGCCTCCTTTCTTCATCTTAGGAGATTTCAATGCACACAATCCGTTGTGGGGTTCTGCCACTCGTGACTCCAGGGGCCATGTTGTTGAGTCCCTTCTCTCCAACACGTCCCTCTGTCTCCACAACACCGGGGCAGTCACTTACTTTCATAAACCCACCCGCTCGTACTCAGCCATTGATCTGTCCTTGAGTTCGCCATCGTTATATCCTGACTGGTCCTGGAGCGTGTCTGATGATCCCCTTGGCAGCGATCACTTTCCCATCTTCCTCCGTCTAGCGAGTGGCGGGTACCGTTACCCTTCTCGCCCTGCTAGATGGAATATTGATCGTGCCAAGTGGGACACATTCACGGCTTCGGCCTTTATTACTCCAGTCATGGTGACCTCGGGTACGATCGATGAAGCTGTTGCGGCGGTAACGGATTGTCTTGTGCACGCGGCATACTTTACCATCCCTAAGTCTTCGACTACCCTTCCACGTTGTCCGAGACCTTGGTGGAATTCCACTTGCAAGGCAGCTCGTCAGGCCCAACATCGGGCTTGGGGTAGGTTTCGTCGGTACCCCACCGACGCGAACCTACTTGCTTTCAAGAGAGCCAAATCTTCCGCGCGTTTGGTACGTCGTTGTAGCCAACGGGAATCTTGGATACGATACGTATCCGGGATTAACACCACTACCAGCTCTAAGATCGTTTGGGACAGGATCCGCAAGATTCGGGGTAAGTACCCTTCTGGGGAAATCTCCATTCTTGAGAGTGGTGGAGGAACGGTTGCTGACGCTCAGGGTATTGCTGACTGTCTGGGCGTCGCATTTTCTTCGGTGTCCAGCAGCAGCAATTACGCTGCTTCGTTCCGGCAGGTACAGCCGCGGCTTGAACGGTCCAAGGTTTCCTTTGGACCGTTTTCCGCTGCCGATTATAACAGCCCGCTGACTGTCGTCGAACTGAAGATTGCCCTGAATCGGTCCGACCGAACATCTGTCGGACCGGATAACATCCATTATGAAATGCTGAAGCACCTTTCTCCGTCCTCTCTTGAATGTCTGCTGGTCCTGTTTAACAGGATCTGGCACGAGCGTGACTTTCCCGAATCTTGGCGCACTGCCATTGTCGTTCCTGCTCTCAAACCTGGTAAAGATCCCGCTAACCCGTTGAACTACCGACCAATTGCTATGACGAGCTGCCTTTGCAAAGTACTAGAGCGCATCATCAATTTTCGTTTGGTTTTTTATTTGGAATCACGTCACCTTCTTTCACCTCATCAGAGTGGATTTCGGAAATTCCGTTCCACCTCCGATCATCATCTTCGCCTTGAGACATCTGTCCGGGAGGCGTTTGTCCGGCGTCAGCACATGGTCTCTGTGTTCTTCGACATGGAAAAAGCTTACGATCGAACCTGGAGATACGGCATTCTCCATGATCTGCGTGACTGCGGATTGCGGGGAAATTTGCCAACCTTCATTGCCGGATTTCTCCAGAACCGGATGTTCCGTGTGCGCGTCGGATCGACCCTCTCTGCGTTATACCCACAAGAGCAGGGTGTCCCTCAAGGCTCCATTCTTTCTGTGACATTGTTCATCCTTCGTGTAAATCATATTTTCACTCTACTTCCTCCGTCGGTTCGTGGCTCCATGTACGTGGATGATCTGCAGATCTCTTGCGCATCTGTCAACATGCGCACCATTGAGCGGCAGCTGCAGTCGGCCATTAATAAGATCTTTACCTGGGCCTCCCCAATGGATTTGGCTTCTCGACCCAGAAGACCGTTTGCGTGCATTTTTGCCGCAAACGGGGCCTTCACCCAGACCCCAGCCTCCGTCTGGGGTGTTCTACCATCCCTGTGGTGTCAGAAGTCAAGTTCCTTGGGCTAACTTTTGACCGAGCACTCACCTTCCGACCTCACATCCAGTCTTTGAAGGTGAAGTGCACGAAGTCATTGAGTATCCTGAAGGTCCTCTCTCGAACATCTTGGGGGGCTGACAGGTGCTCACTGCTTCACATTTACCATTCTCTGATTCGGTCAAAGTTAGACTTCGGTTGCATGACGTACGGTTCGGCATGTCCTTCCGTGTTGCGGCCTCAGGATCCTGTCCATCACCAGGCTCTGCGGCTATGCACTGGTGCTTTCCGTACTTCTCCTGTGCATAGCCTGTATGTCGAGGCCCATGAACCGCCGTTGTGCATCCGTCGTAAGCAGCTGTCTCTTCATTTCTTCACCAAGTTGAGGTCTCTTCCTGATCATCCCCTGCATGGTTCCATTTTCCAACCACAATGTGTCCGCCTATTCTCACACCGGCCTTCCTGTGTTCCGATGTTTGGGATTCGGTTGTCGAACTTGGTGCGCTATGCTGGTCTAGACTCGTCAAGGATTGGTTTGACCCGGTTCTACAATGAACCGCCTTGGCAGCCGGTTCAAGCAACGGCTGACCTTTCCCTTTGTGTGTGGCCAAAGTCTTCCACTCCTGCTCTGGTGTACCAGCAGCTCTTTGCCGAGATACAGTCTCTCTTCCCGGATTTCGTGCCTGTATTTACTGACGGGTCGAAATCCGGTGAGGTTGTTGGATCCGCATTCGTGTGTGGCGATGCCTCCCATGCTGAGAGGCTTCCGCCTAAATACACAGTCTTTTCGGCAGAGATGCGTGTGGTACACCTCGCTTTGTGTCACATACAGTCTAGATCTCATCGTCGCGCTTTGATTTGCTCCGATTCCCAGTCCGTCATCCAAGTTTTATCTTCTCCAGAGGACACGGACTCACCTGTCATCCGTGATGTCCGTCGTCTTCTTGGAACTTTGGAGGGTGATGGCTTCCTGGTCCGATTCTGTTGGGTTCCTGGCCATGTTGGGATCCGGGGTAACGAGCTGGCAGATATCTCTGCCAGGTCTGTTTCCTCCATGTCGCCAGCTCGGCTGCCACTGTCTTTCCGAGATTTTCGCCCTTTGATCCGGAAAATTTTTATGGATGAGTGGCAGTCCCTGTGGTCTCAACAGGTCAGTAATAAACTTTATGCCATCAAACCACAGATCGGATTATGGAAGTCTAGTTTGCGGAAGAACCGTCGTGAGGAAGTTGTTCTTGCACGTCTCCACATTGGGCACTGTCGTTTTACTCACCGCTTTTTGCTGTGTGGCGACAGTGCCCCGATGTGTGAGGCGTGCCACTGTCGTCTCACCGTCCTTCATGTTTTGTGTACTTGTGTTCGGTTTTGTGATCATCGTTTTCGTTATTTTCATTCTCATTTGTTGGACGCAGGAGCAGCTACGCTGCAGACTCTCATTGGTGAGGACTGCGATCTGTCCGCAGTGTTCTCCTTTTTTAAGGACATTGACTTTTTTAACCTAATCTAGTTTTTACCGTATTCATTTCCATCTTTCATTTTTACCGCTTCATCCTGTTTTTAACCTTGTGTACGTGTTTTATTGATTTTGTTCTCTTTTGATGTCTTTTGTTTGGCGCTCTTTGGCCAACCCTGGCCCTTGCGCCATTAAAATCTACTTACTTACCTACCTACCTACCATGTCCATCTCCATGCTCCCATTCTCCTATGATGTTGCACAGATTCTTCCTGGGACCACTGTCTCCGAATGTGACAGACAGTTGTGGCATCACGTTGTGTTTCTTCCGCAATATGACGCAAGGACCATCCAGCTGTACGAAGGCCTACAATGACTCCTCTCGTGAACTCATCCGTTTGACAAAGTTGCGTATAATGGTATCTTAACAGCATTGCCACCCCTTGTTCATTCTCCAGACACAGTTACAGCACAACCACTGACTTCTCACGGCCGTGACGATGTCTCGACTGATGGCCTCACGGGCTGGTTGTCCTCTTATATCCCTGGCACTGTTCATGTGATTTGCCTGCAAATGCAATCATTTGCATAACTTGTACGTGTGCACCCACCCTGCAACTTGCATGGTGTTGCTTTCACGTCTTTGTGGTGTAGTATTTCCTCTGTCAGGCAGTGTAGTTACCATATATATTCTCATATGTTAGCTGAAAGTTCTTAGAAGAAACAAAATTGGTAGAAAAGGAAAGTTTAACTTCTATGGGAGCCATTTAAAAATTTAAATGTTGAGGAAATGAAAGGTGAAGCAATGAAGATAGAATGAAGAACAAGACATGTCTGTGATGAATGCTTATCACCAGAGGACACCATACACATTTTACTACTAGGGCAAACTTTGTTTAGGGTGCACCTCATAAATTACTCACTACTGGGGAATGCCTGTATATCTGCCTTTGAAAGAGTTTTTGAACACTTGTGTTTGGCAAATGTGCATGGCACTACTGTTGTGTTCATGGCCATATCCAGGAGAGGAGTTTTTAGGGTCCCCCACCCCCTTAAATTTTTTGGGCAATTTTTTACTTTTTTTTTTTGCTTGTTTATCGTATGTTTATTAGATCAACAGGAGTCGCCATTATCTTCTTTTAATTTTTTTTTTTTATGAATTGTTTCTGTTATTTCCTTTGATACTCCTTAATTCTGAAGGACATTTTTCTCTCACTATACCCACTGGTCAGCAGTAACAAATTTATAGAAGTACAGGAAACTCTGTGTCTGACACTTTTTTAATTGGAATTGTTCTATTATCAAGTATTTTTGAAATCACTTATTTATTTATATATCTATTTATTTATCGTGTTAAGACAGACAAAAAAAATGGCAGTTGGAATCATAGTTTTTTGTTTCTTTCTAACATCAAGATGCCAGAATGGGATGGGTTGTGTTCAGAAATGTGAGAGCACAGTGAGTGATTGCATCCCGTAGGCATATTGACACTTGTCCTATCTGCGAAATGTCCATCGTTTCGTCCGCCATCATGGTGTAACATTTTGCAGCATTTACTTTTTTGTTGTTGTTGTTGTATCCTGAATAATGGTTCCGCAAATATTGATAAGTTGGTTTTGAATTAAAGGGCTGGTATATTGTGCATTTGCTGTGCCTAATTTGGGATGCTTTGCAAGCACAGAATCCGCAAAAGAAACTCGGAACCTCAGAAGTACATTAAAAATACCATCGTTGCTTTGATAACAATAATTAGACAGCCAATTCAGCGTCAAAATCCCTTGGTATGGGGGCTTCATCTATTGTTAACGGACTTTTTAAAATCTACTTCTTGATGAAGATTTCAATTTTTTTATAATTTTCATTTTTCAGACTGTATTTGCTTTCACCCTATCTCCTGTGTAATCTTATTGTTTTCATGTGATTTCTGTCATATTGTTGAGTTTATTTTTATGTTAATACTGAGTAAATCCATGTATTGTTACATGCTAACTAATATACTAAAAATTAAAGAGTTTATTTTTTGTTAAGTGATTAGGTGGATAGATTTTTGCTGTGAAATAGTTTTTTTTTTCTAGAAAACCCTGAAACAAAAGTCGAGTTACGGCCATGATAGATAGATAGATAGATAGATAGATAGATAGATAGAGATAGATAGATAGAGACAGGCAGGCAGGCAGGCAGGCAGGCAGACTGACTGACTATTTGATTGGATTGGATTTGATTACAACTTTCTGTGGAATATTTTTACCCCCTTCCAAAAAACAAGAACAACTGAAGTCTAGTTATGGCCCTGGTTATGTTCTAAAAGTGTTACAACCAAAGGTTTTCATTTAGGATCATGTTTTTGATACATACATATATACATATCACTCAGCTGTTCTCTGAGATTCATAGGTTAGCTTCAAAAAGAAATACAAACTACCAGATATTTTTACTTACTGTTGTCGTATCAAACTTCTCCATTTACAGCGATCTTGACATACAACTTGGGCTTCACTGATATTCATTATACGCCGTACACAAGATCTTTTATCCTTCATACTCATAATTTTTTTCTCATGCAGACACTCCTGAATCTGATCCACACATGCCTTATTTGGCCTTCCTCCGCCTTTTCCTTCCTGCCGCTTCGGCTAAAAAGATTTTCTTAGTAAGAATCTCATCACTCATTCTTTCAACATAGCCAAACCACCGAAGCATATTAGTCTCCACCGTGCTAACAACATTTTGCTTCACATCACACAACCTCAACACATCTTTATTCCTCACACAATCAGACCATGTCTTGCCACAAACCCCCGTAAGTAATGCATTTCTCCAGCACACAAACGACTTCTATGTTTTTTCTGTAGTACCCAAGTTTCACTACCATACATCAGAGTAAGAACAATTACACTTTCACACACAGCCATGCAGGACTTTCTATAGAACCTATCATTCCTGTGAAAACCTCCCAGAGCAGCTATGACTTTCTATGAAGAATTCACTCACCTACTAATTTCACCATCCAATTGTTCTCTCTGTCAAACATGCTTCCTAAATACACAAACTCTCTCACCTGGTCAATCACAGTGCTATTTATACTTACATTACATTCAGTGCTACCAGTTTCTCTTTCAAAGACCATAACGTTGGTTTTTCCCTTATTTATACTCAGTTTGAATTTCATGCAAACTTTATATATCCGGGACAATATGCCCTGCAAATCACTTTTGCTCTCTGCCAACAGAACAGTGTCGTTAGCATACAGCAATCTGCACACACATATATCACCAAGACATAAACCACCATTATCTATTTTGGCATCACGCATGCATGCATCCATAAATATATTAAACAGTCATGGTGACATTGCACAGCCTTGTCTGACTCCTGCACCAATAGAAAACCATTCTGATAAAGCACCATTCACTCGTACACAAGCTCCACTACCAGCATACATGGCTTTTACACTATTAATTAAATTCCCAGTAACATGATATTCATTCAATACCTTCCACAAAAGTGTCCTATTTACTCGGTCATAAGCTTTCTCTAAATCTATGAAGGCAGCAAAAACTTTCTTACCAACAGCCAGATACTTTTCAATCATCATGCGTAATGCAAAAATCTGGTTAGTGCAGCCTTTACCAGGCATAAAACCACTCTGAACATCCCACACTTTCAATGATGTAAGACCCCATACTTTTTCAATAATAACCTTACCAAACACTTTCCCTGGCACACTCAGTAGGCTAATACCACGATCGTTCTTGCATTCAGTCTGATCACCTTTTCCCTTATACAAAGGAACAATAATAGCATCCCTCCAATCCCGAGGGACCATTCCTAACTCCCAGCACAACTGGCAAATTTCAGTTAACCAGTCAATTACAGAGTCACCACCATATTTCAACATCTCGGTGGTTATGCCATCAACTCCCAAAGCCTTGCCATTCTGATGAGATTTAGAGCTTCACACACTTCTTCTCTTGAGATCCATCCTGTGCTTCCATCCCTCATTGTGACTTCATCTGCATCTGTCTCAGAATCGTCTTTGCTTTCCTGATCTAATAACTCACAGAAGTATTCACCTCATCTTTCACTTGGGCTCCCATATCATTTCCCCAATCTTCTTCTTCACACAACTTACAACTTTGTTTCCCCTATTTTTCCTGAGTCTCATGTACTTCCAGAAAGACTTCCTATCTTTCCAAAAAGCCAATTCATGCCTTTCCACCTTCTTCCTATGTTTTGCCTTACTCTGGCGAACCAGCTTAACAGCTTCACGCTTCTTACAGCAATGTTCATCCACAGAAACTCTACCTTGCAACGTCCCCAAATAGGCTTCCTTCTTTCTCTTTACTGCGTCTTCAATCTCACTATTCCACCAAGCATTACCTCTGTTGTTACCCACTATTGTGGTGCCACAGACCTCTTTAGCAGCAGTGACAATACAGTTCTTAAAACATTCCCACTTCTTTTCTGAATCCTCTCTCACATGAGTAGCTCCTTCAGTAATTTTTTTATTAAGTTAGAATAACGCTGATGACGGTGGCTGCACGTGGTTGGAAAAATAAGTGAAGAGGTACTAGAGCAGTATGAAAAGATATCTACTGTCTGCAATGAAAATCCCTTAATGAGGACTTACCTATTTTTTGTATATTAAATAAATTTTTCTTCCTTTTAAGGCTGCCAATTTTTCGATTATGTCGTCATAAGGTGGTTGTTTCTTCGTGAGCATCAATAAAATGTCTTCCTGAATAGAAATATTTGCCAAAGAAGCAAGTCTATCTTGGGAACTAGTGTTTCTTGAGCAAGTTTGTATTCTTTTAAGAAAACTTCTTTCCACTGGCACACTTGTAAATGGAATTGTTAAAATGAGGAAAACCAATTTATAATCTTCTGTAAAAATGTAGATTTTCAAGAGCGCGAGAGGGAAAGCATGCATTAAATTATTCGAATTTGGTTGTGTCAGCAAGTCAGACAAATTGAAGTTTCTTACAGTCTTGAAATCTTATATCCATTTCCATAAGAATGTGGTCCAAAATTTCAAAATACAATTGTTTATAATTTTGAAAAATTGTTTCCTGTGTAAGAGCAGCATATTTCCGTGCTTATTTCTGAGATTTTGCTAGCTTTTCCAAACTGTGTTTCAAATACCTCATTGTTCCTTTCATGGCTCAAAATTTCACGTTTTTTTTTTTTTTTTTTAATTTGAGTTACACTTTAGTTTGTGTTTAGTTATTTTTTCTTCAAAAGTTCGAATAATAGATCGGTGGAGCCAAAAATGTAAATTCGAAAGTGTTCATATCATTCAAAAACCCCTTGGCAAGATGAATTGATTTTTTGTCTGGTTGTTCTCTATTTGTCAGAAATCCGAACACTTCCTTCAATTTATCCCAAACTTCAACAACTACACTTACTAATTTCGAAGTGGAGGACCATCGAGTTTCTGTTATGGTTGGTCTGCGTCTTGCGGTTGTTGATATAAGTGTATAAGACCGCTTCGCAGAATGTTGAACAAATGAAGCAATTGCACTGAGGCTTGCAAAAAGAATTAGACACTTAGAAATTTAAGAAAAACTCTGGTGTAATACAAGATTCAAACGATGAACTAAGCAATGAACAAAAACAGCATAAAAAGCTTTATCCTTGACTTTTTTTCTGTAGCCCATTTAAGTGTCCAGACATTATACTTGCCCCATCGTAACATTGTCCTATTTATTTATGTTGGTAATCAGACTGTTCCAAAATTTTCTTTAGCATTTTGTATAAAGCTCCTGACGTTCTATCTTCACTCACATCATGGAAACACAAAAATCCCTCAACCAATACACCTTCCGAATCAACAATAAAAAATTATTTAATTTTTGACAGGATCGTTTATATATTCAGAAATGCATTCAATTAATTTTGAATAGTTTTTTATCCTTTCGTATTGATTTTCAATTTTTAAAGAACTTCTTCATGTCAACAATGAAAGTAATTCAATGAAATTTTCACGATTTATTGAGCCCATGCTTTCGTCATGGCCATGGAATGCTAGTTCTTGTTTGCTCAAATATGATGTAAACTAATATTGCATCAATCACTGTCTGCAGGAAAAGTTTATTTAAAGGAACATTTTCATTAAAATGCGTTTTCAAAAGCCTAGCATTCTTCAGGACATCGGCAATGGTGTTTTGAATTTTTTCAAAATTCCTTAACATTAATTCGCATTTCAGGTGTTTGCTGGAATCACGATGTTTATGAAGTGATCGTGTTACACTTAATAAATCTGAGAATCCGTTTTATTCCACACCGAATGTTTATTACAAAAAGTAAGCAGGGCTAAAAAAAAAAAATGAACACAGAAGTGCTGTAAATCCATTTATATTCAGTAAACCAACAATTTTTAAAATTAATATTGTTAGATTTACCGTTCTTCTTGATTTTTTTCTTGGCAACAATTGTCAGTGAAACCGTTGGTTGTCCTTGAAGCAAAATGTCTCTTTTATCTTCAACTTTCCACCGATTAAATGGAGTTTACAAAAAATTACAAACAATGTCGTCCACAGGATGCATACTAAAAACTATCACTGTCAGTTAAATTGTGCACAAACCTAAAATATCAGCTAAAGCTTTCAACAAATAATCACAAAGCCCGAAAGAACAAATTCCTTCCGAAAAATAATGTACCAGAGCACCACAAGGAAAAAGCCCTAGTAGATTGCAAGGTACCCTGGTAGTCCGCCTGCTCCACCACGATCTCTCGCGACTTTAGGCTCAAAAACTGTGAGATGCAGAGGTAAGGCGCCTGAAGCTGAAACACTTCACTTGAGTGAGCAGATTGGGGAGGGTGACTTCACGGTTACCATGACGACTCGGCTGAAAACTGCAGACTTCCAAGTATTCTCATTTCGGCTCTTCACTTGCACTGTTTTGCGTGTAAGGATTTGTTTTCCGTATTGGGCGCGCCATGTGAATTAATATCTATTCAAAATTTTGAGTGTTTCGGAAATGAATAAAGGCAAAAAAGAATATATTTAAAAAAATACTGAATAAAACTTTATTTTGAGTACAATAGGTGAAGAGGCACTTCACCTGAAAAGCCGCCACTGGCTGATGATCTTCAGTGAACCTTCCAGCCTTTATTTTTTCCATTCTAGGCCTCTTCCTATTCCTTTTCCTCCAACCAACATTTAGTTTCACTCGTGACACTACCAAGTAATGATTAGAGCCAACATCCGCACCTCTCATCACGCGAGTGTCAACAAATAAGTGTTTCAGGCGCTGATCATAGACAACAAAATTTATCACACTCTTTTGACCAAGAGTACGATTTTCCCAAGTACGTATATGTGTGGATATACACTGAAGAGCAATTGAATTAGAGATACCTGTCTAGTAAGGTGTAGCATCACCTTTCGCCTTGATGACGGTGGCGATTCAACTCGGCATGGACTCAACAAGACACCGGAAGCGTTGGGAAGCCATACGGATCCACGACCCCTGAACAAGCTCCCACAGTTCACAAAGATTTGATGGGAGGGGGAGGGGGGGGGGTTAACAGCCTCGAACATCTCTCTCGATGCCCAGATGTGCTCGATGGGATTGAGGTCAGGTTACCTAGCTGGCCAAGGAAGCGAGGTCACATCGGTGGAGTGTTAATCCAACCATTCAGATACAATTTGGGATCGATGGCACGGTGCATTGTCTTGTTGCAGGATGAGGTCCCCAGTGGGATGTTGAAGATGCACAAACGGGAGCAAATGGTCGTCCAGGATATCCCGGTAACGTTGACTTGTGAAGGACGATGTCACACGTACCAGGGGTCCCATTTCAGTCCACGTTAACAGTCCCCATATGAGAATGCCACCTCCACCAGCTTGAAGAGTACCCTGCTGGCAAGAAGGATCCATCGCTTCATGTAGTTTGCGCCGTACTCGTATCCTGCCATCTGCATGTACCAACGTGAATCTCGACTCATCAGTCCAGGCAACATTTTCCCACATGTCTAGGGTTCAGTGGCGATGTTCCCGCACCCATACTGATATTTGCACCCTGTGATGTGCGGTCAGCAGTGGTACCCTCGTGGGATGATGGTTCTGGATGGTGTGGCTGCTTACACGTTTCTGTGCACCAGTGTTAAATTGCCGAGTGATTTCTGCACTGTGGCCCATCTATCTGCTGTTACAATGCGAGCTAGCTGATGATGATCCCGCTCATCCACACGCTGTTGTCCACGGCAGTTGGCCCTTGCAGGGATGGTTTTACCGGATTCAATGTACTCACGGTGCACCTGTGACACAGTGGCTCGTGAAAATCCCAGTGCTTGCACGACTTCCGAGATGGAGTGACCCATTCGTCGGGCCCAGAAAATTTGCCCATGATAAAATGCACTTAGATCCTTCAGCTTACCCATACTGCGTCCGACTCTTATGCATACGTCATGTCATTTCCGTTTACGGGCCGCCCACAGCACCACATTTGCACAACACCAGCTGTCTCTAATTCAATTGCTCTTCAGTGTACTTGTGGTTGAAAAATGTATTAGATACACACAAACCATTCTCAATGCAGAGTTCAATTAATCTTTCACCATTATCATTCACACAAGGATCGTTAAACTTGACCAGAACATTGTCAGAAATTTCATTCCACACACCTACTCTAGCATTGAAATCCCCTGCTGTTATAACTTTCTCTTTTGCACCAAATTGGCTCAAAACAGCTTTTAGCTCATTCCAGAAAACTTCCTTCCCATCAGAAGGTTCCAAGTCACAAGGAGCATACACTACAACAATTACAATTCTCTGAAGTTTCACTTTCAAGCGAATCCAGAGAATTCTCTCACTTATGCAACTATAATGAATCAAGTTGTTCTTCATCTTTTCACTTAAAATCACACCTACACCAGCCTGTCCTCTCACATTATACGATACTCCAGACCACACACTCACTGTGCTATTAACTTCTTCTACCCCTATCTTCTTCTTTTTGGTTTCACTTACACACAGCACATCCAATTTATACTTATTCATCTCCTCAATCACCTCATTTATCTTGCCATTTATACCTCTAATATTCCTTTCACCAATCTTACATTCACTCAGCCAAAATCTCTTTCTCATACGTCATTTTGAAAGTCCAGGTCAATTCCGTGGTGGACCATCCTTCTCAAGTGTGGTAGGTCCACCATATCCCACACTTGAGTCCGGGTACTGATTTCTTTTTGTCTTTTTAATCAGGTAAGAAGTACATCAGCGTGGGGGATTAGCCCACAGCTGATGATTCCAGTTGGTCATTCAACCTAAGGACTCTGGAACAAAACCCAGTGAGTTGGGGTCTTTTCGCCAATGTCGCACAGAACTAGCTGGCACCTCTCCGAGATTCACAGAGGCCCTAGTTGCTGTTGTGTGTGCCATTCTTACCTCGGAGCACCCCGAGGAGGCAAATCCATCGCTCATTACACCCGCCCGCCATGTTTTTGATAGCCTGATATATTGCAAGTTGTCCTAAAATGAGTGATTTAAAAGTTGTGAAGTATGAAGAAGAGGAAGTTTTTTTTTCCTTTGTTTTTTCTGCTTTTGGTTTCAGTATTAGTACTGAAATGTAGGTTTGCAAATGAAGGGAATATTAGACATCAATACATATGCCCAAAACAAAGAAGGCAGAAAGAGGCAATTCAGTTCTTTTTCCATAGTTAGAAAAGTGTGTGAGTAATTGAATTCTGCAATGATAACAAAATTAGCTCACCATGACACACAAGCCTTCATCTTCAGGCTTTAAATTTGTTGAAAGATGATAGTATCAAATTTATATAACCAACAGCATTTGCAGTACCAGCTAGTTAGTGCACTAGATTTATGAATAGATAAAAACTGCACTTGTGCCAGTGAATGAATATTTCTCTGAAATTGCCAAAATAATTGTAATGTGAAATTGAATATTTTCAAAAGCACATTTACTTCACTTCAAACAAGTGACTTTGAGCTGCCTTAGATTGAAAATGATGAATCAAATGATTAAGCATTAGCAACTTTTGATGTTTCACATAAAAGGATTATAAACAGAATTATTGGAAAACACATACTAATTTAAACAGGACACGAAAAACGTTTTGTAGTAGTATTGTTGTGCTAGGAAGATGGAATGAAGCTTGCTTCTGTTTTTATTTTTAAACATGAAAGCATTCCAAAATGTTTATTAATATCTGTTACATAAAATTTCCAACTGTAATTATTGTTGAATTTATCAAAAGGGATGGATGAATGAAAAAGGAAACAGCTAGGAAAAGTTGGGAATAAAAGAACCAGGAGTTCCTTTTAAAAGCAATCTATGTTTACACCTTGAGATCATATGAAGCTGAAGGCATAAAAACAAACAAAGGAAATAAATCGTACTCATGGGAACTTCTGATAGTAAGATGGGCTTTGAGGGTATTTAAACCTTGCATTTTTTTTTCTCAGATTATACATGGAAAAGTTTCTTTCTTGTACATAATGTATCACTGTACAACTTCTATACTCAACAGGAAAATCATTGTGGTGGGTGATAGTAATGAAAGATGATGGGGCCTCCAATGATGAAAGATGAGATCACACCCTGCTGAGCAACATTGGCATGCATGACAGCAAGAAGGGTCTTTATAAATTAATTATGTGTGGCATTGGCCAAAAGGCAGCAACATGCTAGGTTTTTTCCCAGAACCCTTACATAAAATAATCAATTGATAGCATTGGCTATGTGCTGATCACCATGCTGGTGTACTTTTATGATTTTCAGAACTCAAATAGAGAATTTAAAGGAGTGTAGAATATGGTAGATGCAACACACTTGAAAAGGCTACTCCTCCGCGGAATTGATCTGGAACTAATAAACAGCATATGAGAAACAGATTTTGGCTAATTGAATGTAAAATTGGCATAAGGAATATTGGAAGAATAGATGGAATGATGAAGTGATTGAAGAAATGGATAACTATAGATGGGATGTGCTGTGTGTAAGTGAAACTTCAAAGAAAAGAATTGGTATAGAAGAAGTGAATGGAATAGTGTGTTCTCTGGAGTGTTGGATAATATAAGAGGTTAAGCTTGTTTAGCTGTGGTTTAAAGTGAAAAGATGTACAACTTAATTCACTAGAGCTGCACACATGAGAGAATTCTTTGGATTCATTTGAAAGTGAAACTGTAGAGAATAGTAATTATTGTAGTGTATGGTTCCCCTGTGACTCAGAACCTTCTGATAGAAAGGATGATTACTGGAATCAGCTGAAAGCTCTTTTGAGCCATTTTGATGCTAAAGAGGAAGTTGTAGTTGGGAATTTCAATAGTAGAGTAGGTGTTCAGAATGAGATTTGTAATAACATTCTGGGTAAGTGTAATGGTCCCAGTGCAAATGATAATAATGAAAGGTTAACAGAGTCATTTTAGTGCTAAAGAAAAAGTTGTACTAGGGAAATTCAATACTGAAGTAGGTATTATGAAATATTCAATTCATGAGGCAACCTTAAAGGTTGTCTTATGCTATAAACGTGCTTTTGATTAAAAATATATAATATCTAAAATATTGTTTACCTGATATTGTCAAAGTATTTTGCACATCGTTGCTTTGTGAGGCATGTTCTCCCGGCTCGAGAGGTCTTTTTGTTACGGGTTTTTGGTTAGTTATAAAAAAAAATTGAAATAAAACAATTAGGTTATATATTTTCAGTTCTACTTTCATTCATTCTCACAATCAAACGTTTTAAATTTACATTAATCAAAAGATTTTAGTAGAAACAGTTATACTTATCGGGTCAGAAGATGTCTCACACGGGGTTCGTCGTCACCACGTTATGACGAGCGCTTTCAACACGGTTGGTGTGTCATCGTCAGGCCTTCTACATCTTCACGAGGGTTTTCTCGCATGTGTGTAGCCGCTGGAGTTGCTTGTTAGGAAAATGAAGGGAAACTTTTGCGGTTTATATGTGTTAGGTGATTGCTTCTCATGTGTCGCCATCTATTGGATGAGTTGGCAGGTATATCAGTCGTAAGTATAATTTCTTCTTTTCTTTTTTGTGAAGCTATTTTTGAGCTATTGTTATTTATTTGTAGAAACAGGTGTATTGTTTTTAGTCCTTTATTAAATGGTGTGACTTTTTGTAACGTTCTTTTTTTTTTTTTTTTGTCTTTTTTTATGAATTTTTTCACTTTTTATAAGTGATTCCAAGCTGTATCTGGGTTGGTAGGGTCTTGTAAGTTGCATATTTTATCTTTTTTTTTGTTCAATAATAACTCTTTCAGAAATCCTTAATTCTTTTTCGTTTGTGTGGGTGGTTAGTAATTTAATATTTTTGAAATCAGGATATTGTTTATGTTTAATGCAGTGTTGGATATGTGCAGTTTTTTCTTCTTTTTGTTCCAGTTCTTTATATGTTGATGTAATCTTTTTATTAATCTATTTTTTGTGCTGCTAATGTAAGAACTGTGGTTCCCAGAACTGTGAAATAATAGGAATTTCATATACACCTGCTGATTGTAGTATATTATTGTTATATTTTTTCCTTATAATTAAGTCACCAATATTCTGAACAGAATGACCAAAAATAATGTTGTGTTTCTTCATTAATCTTAAAATTTTTCCACTTAGTCCTCTAATAAAAGGGAAAGAGCCAGAAAATTTGTATTTCTTTTTGGGATGTTTTGACTAGACTCTTTTAATTTCTTTTTGTATTAAAAAATCAGCTTTTTAACTGTTTTTGTGTCATATCCATATCGTTTGGTTGTGTTAATAATCCATTGGATTTATTCTTCTCTGTATTTTCTATTTGAGGAATGTGTGAAAACTCATTTTACCCAATTCCTAATACCATTTACTTTATGAGTTTTTGGGTGTTCAGATTAATATGGGATCATTATAGGTACATAGGTTGGTTTTCTAAAAACTCTGTATTCAAAATGTCTTTTTTTATCAGTTCGATATCTAAGAAGGAAATTTTTTCCCCAAAACTCATAAAGTAAATGGTATTAGGAATTGGGTGAAACGAGCCTTCACACATTCCTCAAATAGAAAAGACAGAAGAAGAAATCCAATTGATTATTAACACAACCAAACAATATGGATATGACACAAAAACTGTTAAAAAGCTGATTTTTGCATGCCAAAAGAAATTAAGAGTCTTGTCAAAACATCCCAAAAAAGAAATACAAATGTTCAGGTTTTTTCCCATTTATTACAGGACTAAGTAGAAAATTTTTAAGATTAATAAAGAAACACAACATTATTTTTGGTCATTCTGTTCAGAATATTGGTGACTTAATTATAAGGAAAAAATATTACAATAGTATACTACAATCAGCAGGCGTATATGAAATTCCTATTATTTCAGAGTTCTGGAGACCACAGTTCTTACATAGGCAGCACAAAAAATAAATTAATAAAAAGATTACATCAACATATAAAAAACTGGAACAAAAAAAGAAGAAAAAACTGCACTTATCCAACACTGCATTAAACATAAACATTATCCTGATTTCGAAAATATTAAATTACTAACCACCCTCACAAACGAAAAAGAATTAAGGATTTCTGAAGGAGTTATTATTGAACAAAAAAAGTATAAAATATGCAACTTACAAGACCCTACCAACCTAGATACAGCCTGGAAGTCACTTATAAAAAGCGAAAAAATCCATAAAAAAAGACAAAAAAAAAAAACATTACGAAAAGTCACACCATTTAATAAAGGACTTAAAAACAATGCACCTGTGTCTACAAATAAATAACAATAGCTCAAAAATAGCTACACAAAAAAGAAAAGAAGAAATTATACTTACGACTGATATACCTGCCAACTCATCCAATAGATGGCGACACACGAGAAGCAATCACCTAACACTTACAAACCGCAAAAGTTTTCCCTCATTTTCCCAACAAGTAACTCCAGCGGCTACACATACGCGAGGAAACACTCGTGTAGATGTAGAAAGCCCGACGATGACACACCGACCGTGTCGAAAGCGCTCAGCATAACGTGGTGACAACGAACCCCGTGTGAGAAGTCTCCTGACCTGATAAGTATAACTCTTTCTACTAAAATCTTTTGATTAATGTAAATTTAAAACGTTTGATTATGAGAATGAATGAATGTAGAACTGAAAATATATAACCTAATATTTTTATTTCTAAAAAAAAAAAATTATAACTAACAAAAAACCCGTAACAAAAACACCTCTCAAGCCGGGAGCACGTGCCTCACAGAGCAACAACGTGCAAAATACTTTGACAATATCAGGTAAACAATACTTTAGATATTATGTATTTTTACTGAAGTAGGTGTTCAGAATGAGATTTCTAATAACATTCTGGGTAAGTGTAATGGTTCCAGTGCAAATGATAATGGTGTAAGATCAGTTGAATTGTGCATTTCAAATGAGTTGTGTGTATCTGATAGGTTTGTCAACCACAAGTGTATCGACATGCATATGTGGACAAATTGTACTCCAGAAAAGAAAAGCGTAATAGATTTTGCTGTTTATGATCAGCATCTGAAATTGAAACTTGTATAATAAGAGGTGCAGATGTTGGCACTGATTATTACTTGTTACTGTCACGATTGAAACTGAATATTCGTTGGAGAAAGAGAAATTAGAATATAAGTGTTTCTTGATAAAACAAGATAAAAACATGTTGAAAAAACATATTTGCCTTTAGTTAATATCCATTTAATGATAATGGTTTAACTGTTGTAACTTTTTACATGTTATTTTCCTTTTGCATCAAATGCATTTCTTCATTGGAAAATATTAGGGTTAACTGCAAGAAATTTGTTCAACAAAGTTGTAACATACCTTTAGGTTGTACCAGTTGTTGGGCCTAGTCGTTGGTGCGATATCTTTCACTCTGTTCTTGAGTGTAAATTCACCAAACATAGCTTATATATTCTTCACAGAGGTGTGCATACTCATTGATTATAAAGTCAAAAAAAGGAAAGTCTTCAACTAGTATAAAATTGTCTCTTTTAAAAACAATTGCTCCAGAGAAAATGCAATGTATGTTTTTCTCGACGTATCGAGATGAAAAAACATATTTTATTTACGTTATGCTTGTTTAGTTAAATCCATTCAAATAATGGTTCAACTGTTGGAACTTTTTGCATGTTGTAGTTCTTTTGTGTGAAATGCAATTTCTCAGTTGGAAGTTATTAGTATTTACTGCAAACAAATATCTCTGTAATAAAATATAATTCAAGAAAAACTTCTTTACGTACCTCTCAGTTGTAAGTGATCAATGTGGTCTCTCAGTTGTAAAAGTTTGAATTACTTGTATGTTTGTTCTCATCAGGCTATTGAGTTTAGACTGTTAAGAAATTAGCTGGTACATTTTCCTCATGGGGTCCTGAAATTGAAAAGACAAATGAATGTATTGGATGAATTTTCGAGTCTGTTATTGACTAGGATATATTTTAGTTGAAAAACGAGAGGTACATGAAGACAAAGGAGTTATTAAAAATGTTTGAATGCTATGTCAAAAGACTAAAAGGATCATGAAAATTTTAAAATATCGCAGTGAAAGACTAAAAGAACCATGAAAAAAACTTTGCTAAAAAGGATTAAAAACTATGACAACATTGAACTACTTTGGATTGAGATGTACAAGATGCCATGACCTAGGATCAAAGGAAATATAAAGAAGAATACACTACTCTTATAACATATATTCATACAGCATTGCAAATGTCATCAAGCTGCTTAATTATTCACGTGCTATTTAGACAATATAAATTTTGAGGTTACTCACCTTTATTCCCTAAATCATTTAGGAGGTTTTCGCCTCTACACATTTCCAACACATATTTTTCTTATTTACATCGTGGTTCGAGGCAGCAAAAAAAAAAAAAAAAAAAAATCATTTTCAACTCACACAAACATCACTCCCCCTCCCTCTTTTCCCTATGACCAAATTCAGATTCAAAATAATCCACCACAAATATACACAATTGAAATCCCTAAAACACTTTAATCTAATTAAAACATCAATCAATAAAAACATATTTACACATTTCCTAAAACGTCAAAGTTAAAAGCTGTAGCCCAAAATTATTTACAATTGCACATCAGTGCCAAATTAAAATAAACCCCAAAACCTGACGCAACCACTATATCCGACGCTGACGGACCTCTCTCCCCTCAGAAACAAGCATAACAACCAAGCACTTTCAACCACCACCCTGGCCATTTTCAAGGAGCGGGCGCAACAGATGTACCACCCATCACCATCCACGAAACGTAGCGAATGTTCCAGTGTCCGTGCGGTATCGTCTCAATTTTACGTTCTCCGTCGTTCAGGCGCAGTGGCGCCATCTATCAGATGACCCAATATCCTTCTTTTTCTTTCAAATAAGTGTTTCTCGATACAACAAGATAAAAAAAAAAAACTTGCTAAAAAAGAAAAAGAAGGATATTGAGTCATCTGATAGGTGCCGCCACTGCGCCTAAACGACGGAGAACGTAAAATTGAGACGATGCCGTGCGGGCACTGGAACATTCGCTACGTTTCGTGGATGGTGACGGGTGGTACATCTGTTGCACCCGCTCCTTGAAAATGGCCAGGGCGGTGGTTGAAAGTGTTTGGTTGTTATTCTTGTTTCTGAAGGGAGGAGAGGTCCGTCAGCGTTGGATATAGTGGTTGTGTCAGGTTTTTGGGTTTATTTTAATTTGGCACTGATGTGCAATTGTAAATAATTTTGGGCTACAGCTTTTAACTTTGACGTTTTAGGAAATGTGTAAATATGTTTTTATTGATTGATGTTTTAATTAGATTAAAGTGTTTTAGGGAGTTCAATTGTGTATATTTGTGGTGGATTATTGTGATGTTTGTGTGAGTTGAAAATGATTTTTTTTTTTTTTTTTTTTGTTGCGGCCTCGAACCACGATGTAAATAAGAAAAATACGTGTTGGAAATGTGTAGAGGCAAAAACCTCCTAAATGATTTAGGGAATAAAGGTGAGTAACCTCAAGATTTATATTCTGTTATAACATACACTACTGTTTGTGAAAATTGCAACACCAAGAAGGGACCATGTGATTAAAGTGAAATTTATACCACACATTACTGATATGACTATAAAATAAGTGATTTAATTTTCAGAATAATGCAAAAAATTTTACCTGCAGAAATCAGTATCTTTTGAAGCCTTTGCAAGCTGCAATAACAGCTTCTAGATGGCGTGGCATTGAATTAAAAAAGCGTTGGATGATGTCCTGGGTAACTGCTTGCCAAGCGGCATGTATGTGATTCCACAGATCATTGGTACTGACCACTGGAGGACTTTGATGGGCCAGTTGCTGAGTGTCCATATTCCAGACATGTTCAATAGGTGACATGTCTGGCGAACGTGCAGGCCAGGGAAGAAGCGATACCTGCTGTGCTGTGAAGAGGGCTTGAATATTTCTGGCAACATGTGGTCAAGCAATTGTCCTGCTGGAATATAGTGCCAGGAGTGGTCTGAAGGAAGGGTATGACTTCTGCCTATACATCTTCCCTGATGTAGCGGTCGGTGTTGAGATTGCCCTCAAGTCATAGCAGCCGAGATTGCAAATAATACCCAATAACACCCTACACCATTCAGGGGTGCTTATTTTCCGGAAATTCCGGAAATTTTCGGCGCTTTATTTTTTTTTTCCACCGGAAATTTTCGGCGTTTTTTTTTTTTTTTTTTTTTTTTTTACGCAATTTTCGGCGGCATTGTACTCCGGGAATTTTCGGCGTTTTTTTTTTTTTTTTAGAATTTTTATTTTATAGCCAGTGGCAAGGCCTGTCACTGTCCTTTTGCTGTTTTCCCTTGGTTGGTAGCCAAAGCAAAACTCAATTCCACTGGGAGTTGGGAAATCTGACTGCCAATCTACCCCCACAGAGTAGAAGAGAAACAGGTCCACTCTGTGTCTACCCAATTCAGCTGGGAGAAATACCCTCCCACCCCCAGCCCCCACCCCAACCTAATGTTATATTTGTCTTCTAAAAGTGTGTTAACTGTTTGCTTTCCTTTGTGGTTTGGTGCTTGGTTTGCCCAGAGCTACTCCAAACAGAAATTTCTCACCCCTTTTCCTGGCAGTGCCCCTTTGCTCCTGCCCCACCCCAGGGCTTATTGGCCCACCCACTCTGTCTGCTGCTTTTGACTTTCAAGACTTCTCATCTCATCACAGAAATCTAGGGAGGATCTCCCTGCTGACTTTTTGTTCACCCCTCCCCCTTTCCTTTGGGATGCCTGCTGGTTGCTGCTCAGGAAATCTTTGTCATTGGTTTCAATGCAATGACAAAGATTTCCTGAGCAGCTTTTTTATTAATTTTTTTCTCGGTATTTTACTTTTTATGAGTATTATTTATAGCTTTGAAGGGCCAAACACTGGAAATTTGCAATTAGTAAAATTTTATAAAGGCCACTGTTCTTTAAAAAAATATCAGAACTTGGGAAATAAATTACGAATGTAACGCATATATTCTGATTTTTTTTTATTTTTTGTAAGTATTGATCTACGTTAATTTCAGGAAATTTGGGTTTGGTTTCAGGAAATTTGATTTCACAGAATAAGCACCCCTGACCATTACACTTGGCATTCGGCCCATATGACACTCTACAATGCATGCTGGAAAGAGGCGCTAACCACAATACCATCTAATGCTGCCATCATGGTAGTCCAAGTCGAATTGAAACTCGTCCGAAAACATGACATGTTGCCAATCACCATGCCATTATCTGTTTTGAAAATCTCATTCTAGCTTCCTGAGGTGTACATGGTTCAGGGTCAAAGGAATCCACCACAAAGGGAGGCGTGCAACGAGTCCTCTGTGCAGCAGACAGTATCAAACTATGGAGGCAGACAATGTCACATCTGTTGCAGTGCTTCTCTGTTGTGCTAACACTTGTGAAGATGTGGAACTATTTGTCACTGCCATGCGGAAAAAGTGTCATCATCCTGCAGTGTCTTCACATTTCGTGGTCCAATGCCGGATTGTCAATTCACCTGGTTCTTCTCGGTCCACTGTTGCTGCACACACGTCACTTGTGGCGTTATGTCACATCTGAGCTGCAATACGAAAATGCACCTTCATACAGACCAATCATTCGTCCCTGTTCAAACTCCATCGTATAGTGATATTACACCCTTCATCGTTGCTGAGGCTTTACTGAATCCTGGAGACCCCTTTACAACTTGCTGTCTGCAATGTACTACCAGTGTGTATCCTTAACAGCCTCTCTTTATACCCTTCACTTGACTGTCCAGAGGGTGCTGCCGGGCCCAAACATGCACAATGACTTTGCACTTCTAATTATTTGCATGCCCTGTAAGTTTCACGTGATTACCATCATTCTTTCATGGTGTTGCAATTTTCACAAACAGTAGTTTATATGTTATTCTTTCTCAAACTATCTTTCCTTGGATGATATGCAACAGTGCCATCATTCAGTCTACTTTTCAAAGCATCTGGTGAAGGCATTTTGTGGAAGCTGCTTTAGTGACCCCTGTACAGCTTGGATAACGTCAGCATCTGTGTTGAATGTTGTGCAACAGAACTTCTCTTTCATTGTTGGCAACAAACAGAAATTGCACTGGACGAGGTCAGTACTGTAGACAGGCTGTAGCATGATTCCAATACTGCTTTTCATAAGAAACTGTTGAACACAAGCAGCTGCATGTGGGCGAGCGTTATCATGGTGTAGGGTCCATTTGCTGACTAGTTCCGCTCGCTTAATCGATATGTGTTGTCACAGACGCTTCAAGACTGAAATGTAATAATCAGCATTGACAGTAATTTGTGGAGGAAGGGCATGCTGGTCGACTACACCTTTATGATAAAAAAAAAATTATCACATTCCCAGCTGATTTGGTTTGATTAACTTTTTTCGGAGGAGGCAAGCCTATGTGTTTCCAGCCATTCATTGCGCGCTTCGTGAGCCAGTCGAAATACTTGACCCATGTTTCATTGGTAGTTCATCGCATTTCGCTTCTTAACTCTGAATCACTCGCCTCCATAGCTGTATGGTGAAATGCAGACATACCTTAAACAACTGCGCAACAACAAGAGCACATTCGTCTGCCATGGCTAATAATTGTTGCCATAGATATTTCTTTAATTCAGTTAGTCTGTGTGGTTATTTTTTCCCTTCGCACTGTTACCAACTCAAAAAAAAAAAATTACTCTCGGTTTTATGGAAAGATCTTTGTACATACATATCACTAAGCTTTCTTCTGATTTTCAGAGGTTAGCTCTCACAGTAATAACTCACTGTTTCTCTATCAGACGTCTCCATTTACAGCCATCTCAGCACACAGCTCGAGCTTGATTAACATCCATCACACGCCGCACACAAGATCTTTTGTACTTCATACTCAATATCTTTTTTCTCATTCAGACATTCCTGAATCTGGTCCTCCCATGATTTCCTTGGCCTTCCTCTACCTCTCTTACCTTCCACTTGGGCTGAATAAATTCTCTTAGTAAGCATCTCATCACTCATTCTTACAACATGGCCAAACCACCTTAGAATATTAGTTTCCACCTTACTAACAACATTTTGCCTCACATATTACACATCTGCAATGCAACTTCATTCCTCACATGATCAGAGTGTGTCTTACCACAAACCCCCTGTAAGTTATGCTTCTCCCCAGCTCACAGACAGTACCTAGGTTTAACTGCCATACATCAGAGAAGAAACAATTAGACTTTCATACACAGCCAAGTGGAACTCTCATGAGAACCCATCATTCATGTGAAATCCTCCTAAAGCAACTATGTCTTTCAATGAAGAGTTCACTCGCCCACTAATTTCGCCATCTAATTTGTTCTCTCTGTCAAACATGCTTTCATTTTACCTGATCAATAACGGTGCCATTTAGACTTATCCTGCATACAGTAGTAACTGACAGTTCCTCACTCAAAAACCATAACTTTAGTTTTTCCCCTATTTATACTGTTTGAAATCAATACAAACATCATACATCTGGGGCAGCATACTGCAACTCACTTTCACTCTCTGTCAACAGGACTGTGTCATCAGCATATAGCAATCTACACACACGGACATTAATTATTAAGATATAAACAGTATTGTCCTTTGGAGGGGTTTGGCCATAACACCAAACCCCTCCAAAGGACAATACTGTTTATATCTTAATAATTAATGTCCGTGTGTGTAGATTGCTATATGCTGATGACACAGTCCTGTTGACAGAGAGTGAAAGTGAGTTGCAGAGTATGCTGTCGTACAGTTTGCAGAGGCAGAAGGGTTTTTCATCAAGAACTCCTTTTTCAAGAAAAAGCCACACAGGAAATGGACATGGAGACATCCAAATGGGACGACAAGTGAAATTGATTTTATTATGTGTAACAAAAAATTCTTCATCGAAGACTGCAGTGTGCTAAACAAGTTCGACACAGGTAGTGACCATACATTGGGGACATGTAAGATGCACCTCAACACTAAACTGGAATGTGGCAAGCTCATAAGACAAACAAAATATATTGACATAAACAACCTTAAAAAGCACCATAATACCTTCAAGTTGGAACTGAAGAACAGATTCTCTGCTTTAGAAGGCCTAACATCGGAAGAAGTGGATATTTCTGAAGTTAACAGAAAAGTAACCAAAGCTCTTATGGAAACAGCAACAAAATTAGCTGGGTCTAAGAACAAACTGAAAGGCAAAAAAAAAAAAAAAAAATTAAAAAAATGTTTCAGTTGATTTTTTTCCAGAAAATAAAATGTTTTACGTGCATATTAAGAAAACAATTCAGATCTGTTTATTTTTAAGAAACAGGGAAAGAAGGCGGTCGCCCGAGTCTGGATTCTCCACTGCTAAGTAAAGAACGTCTATAAGCTGGAAAACGCTGAGTCACAATTTATCTGAATATGTACGTGAATGTATATAGATAGTAAATGAGTGGTAGGTAATGCACGAAATGAACAAACAAATTAAAAAGGTAGTGTAAAACACACTAAGTTACGTATAAAAGTTTAATGCAAATATACACTGCTAGCCACCCAAAATACAACACCAAGAAGGGCACGAGATAGCAAAGCCAGATTTACTAGACACATAACAACAGATACAAAGATGAAATGATTGAGCTTACAGGACCATGCGACTGGTGGAACACGCAGACATCAATAGTTCATGTGGCCCCCATGGCTGGCAATAACGGCCGCTACACGCCGCAGCATCGAACGAAAGAGGCTTTGGATCTGGGCTTGGAGTATGTCGGTCCAGGCTGCTTCCACACGTTGCCAAAGTTCATCAGGTGTAGCAGCGAATGGTGCTTGCCGGTCCACTTGGTTGCCGATCAGCGACCAGACGTGTCCGATGGGCGACATATCGGGAAAACAGGCTGGTCACGGCAGCAGTGACACCTGGTGGGCCGTGAAGAATTGTTGCACGATCCGTTCCACGTGCGGGCACACATTTTCCTGTTGAAACGTGGGCGCTGGCAGATCCTACAGGTAAGGGAGGACTACAGGCTCCAAAACGTCGGAGCCCTAAACCATAATGCCAGGTGACGTACCGGTATGATGATGCATAATGCAGGCGTCATACAGTCTCTCGCCGCGGTGCCGCCACACGCGGATCCGACCATCGTGGTGTTGCAGGCAGAAGCGGGATTCGTCGGAGAAAGCAATGTCGTGTCATTCCGTAAGTCCAGGTGCGACGTTCAACGGCCCACTGCCACCGCACTCGACGGTGGTGTAACGTCGATGGTAATCGGAGCAATGGGCGCTGTGCGACAAGTTCCCGCTCCTGCAGACGACGTCGAACGGTACGTGCTAACACAGGTTGTTGCGCAACACACCCTAATTCCTGCGCTAATGTTCGGGATGTGGCGGTGCGAGTCGTCAACGCCTTGCCGCACAACATGTCAGGCCTCTCGTTCGTTGGTGTGCCACGGCTGCAGCAATTGCTCTAGTCGGTCGGTGGGTCCGTCCATGCCTCCTGCACCCACCGAATCCATACTCTCCTCACTGTGGCTGGAAGTCATCCCACACAGGCGCCGATGTCTCAGTTCGATAAACCGCTGTCATGATAAGCCAATATTCGTCCTTTGTCGAACTCCGGAACGTGCTGGAATGACTGCCATATTCTGCGACGAGGCATCAGGAAGCTTCCCACGCACAGGTACGGCAGCACAACACACTTCCACGACCAGCTTCATACGCCTTCAATTTTTTTTAACCAGCTTCATGTGCCTTCTGTCCACCCTACTTATAGTGCTTCTCGGTGGCGTGCCAGGCACACATGATTTGCATTTGCCCTGCAGTGCTAATCGTTTGCATGTCCTCTCGCAGGCAACGCATGCTGCAAATTTCAGACCAGTCGGATGCTTCCTTCTTGGTGTTGCATTTTGGGTGGCCAGCAGTGTATTTTTGCCATTACTATGGCCTTCATCATTGCGACTACGATTGGTTTACATTGCCAGATTGGAAAGGTAAGTTTTGTAATGGTAACTCCAGGTGATGTGATGCAATGAGGGATTTCCAGATGTAAGGAACGAACATGGGGAGCTCAGAGTTGTAATTTTTGGAAAATAAAATTTCCAAACATTCTCTAAACCTCAGAGCATACCGATTTTGGAAGGGAGCCAACTTTTTAGAATCGGACCAAAATGGAATAGCAGAAGTGTCAGCCAAGGTAAGAAGAGATAAGGCAGATGGTTTTCTAAATTTCACATCAGATTTATGTTCTTGAAGTCTTGAGAGAATTTTCCGGAATGAACTTCCTATGTATGCAGATAATCCAATGTTAGTCTTGATCGGAATTTTATACACTCCAGGCGAAGAAAAGGGAGGTCTTGGATCTCTGTCATTACGGAGTATAACAGAAATTGAAGGGGAAGAACGAATGGCAAGTCTATATCCTTCTCTTTTGAAGAGGCAGAAGGTTCATGGTAAGGGATTGAGCCAGCAAATGTTAGTTCCTTTTTTGGTAAAACAGGTTGAAGGGCAACAGCTGGTTTTTTCTTAGCATTTTGAATTAATTTAGAAACCAGGAGAGGGGGAAAGCCATGTTGAGTAGCGATCAAGCGGATGTTTGCTAATTCATTTGTTAGATTACCTTCTGTGTTACAAACCAAATGAGCTCAATGAATGAGAGACTTGAGGGTTGACAGTTTATATTGGTCGAAGGTATGAGAATTGAAAAGAATAATGCTATTGGTAGAAACTGGTTTTCAGTAGACAGAAGTAGAAAGATTATTATTACATTTTGAGATGCTGACATCCAAGAAATTTATTTTGCCATCAATTTCTTCATTAATAGTGAATCTAATGGATGGGAATTTCTCAGTTATTATATTTGTGAGTTGCAATAGATCTTTTAGGATGAGGCCAGATGACAAAATTATCGTCGACATAACGGAGCCATAAGGTAGGTTGTTGGTCATGTTGCATCACTATTGATTGCTCAATATTTTGCAGGTATACTTCAGCCAAAAGTGGGGAAAGAGGAGACCCCATCGGTACACCTTAGTTTTGTTGATAGCATTGATTATTAAAAACGAAGAAACTGTGTTGACAAAGAGAATACAGGCAATCATACAAATCCTTAGTTAAAGAGCCATCCATGGGAAATTGTTCTTTGAATTTATGAATGAGTAGCATGTGTGCTTCAAATTGAGGCACAGAAGGAAAAAGTGATTCAACGTCCAGGGTAAACATACTGGCATGACCATCAATGAAGTTTGGAAGTCTAGTGATGAATTCAGCAGTGGATGAGATATTGAAGGGGTGGTTATTAGTGACAATCTTGAATTTTTTGGCAAGACATTTTTCCAAGTTACAAGCAGGAGAGTGAGTATTTTCTGCAAGAGGTCTAATTGGAGCATTAGCTTTGTGTAATTTAATTTGGGCAGATAATCTAGGAGAATTGTAGAAAGAAGGAGCGGAAAAACCTCTTAAGAAAACCGTTAATGACTGTAACTTATTGAGGCGATCCACAGATGATTTCAAGGTTTCCACAGGATTTTTAGAAAGCAGTGTGCAATTGGTAGAAAGGAGGAAGTCATTGACTTTTTTATTAAGGGTATCCTTTTCGATAATGACTGGAAGGCTGACTTTATCAGCCATACATACAGCTAAATTATTAACCTTTAGGAACTGTTTAATTTTCAAGAGCTTTGAGGCAAACTTAGTATAAGTGACAGAACTTGAGTGTGCTTGCTTAATAAAGATGGCAGCAGCCTGAGTACGTATTTTATGCTGAGCATCGGAAGTGGTGTTATGAATAGCAGATTCAAGCAAGGGGATGGTTTCCATGAGATTCTCAGTTGAAGGAGGAGAAAATTTTGGGCCTTGATTAAGACAGTCGTTGAAGACGGAAGGCATAACAAACGGAGACAAGTTGACGAATTTAGCGGCATCCAAGGTGGGAGTGTCCATGACACTTCTGCTATTCCACTTTGGTCTGATACCAAAAAGTTGCCTCCCTTCTAAAATTAGTA
The DNA here is from genome assembly GCA_039090855.1 of Macrothele yani. Classification (NCBI taxonomy): domain Eukaryota; kingdom Metazoa; phylum Arthropoda; class Arachnida; order Araneae; family Macrothelidae; genus Macrothele; species Macrothele yani. The sequence goes on along the minus strand of CM076998.1, from coordinate 131,206,545 downwards.
TGCTCTGAGGTTTAGAGAAAGTTTGGAAATTTTATTTTCCAAAAATTGCAACTCTGAGCTCCCCATTTTTATTCCTTACATCTGGAAATCCCTTATTGCATCATGCCACCCGGAGTTACCATTACAAAACTTACCTTTCCAATCTGTCAACGTAAACCAATTGTATTCGCACTGATGAAGGCCATAGTAATGACTGAAATATATTTGCATTAAACTTTTATACGTAACTTAGCGTGTTTTACACTACCTTCTTCTTAATTTGTATATAGATAGCTCCCTATCTGTGATTGACATACGAGTACAAACTGAATGGCAAAAAAAAAAAAAAAAAAAAAAAAAATGTTGGGTTTCTGAAATGTTTGCTTTGACCCTATGACGAAAATACGCAAAACAGTTTTTATTAAAAAAAAGAAAGAAAAAGAAGGTCAAGAGTTAATGACATCATGCCAAAGTCCAGCATATAACGTACCTCAAGTGATGTACAAAAGATAAAAAACCTCTTCAAATTTTTTTTTCAAACTTACGTGTGGGAATAGCGGAACGAACAATTTTTTCCGAAGTAACATAAATTTTCATAGGCACTTGCAATTTGGCCTGGTAATTGCAGCTATCCTAAAACAGGCAATAGGCGTATAACAAAAGGGGGGGGCAGAGAAAACGTCAATCTTGCATTTCTGGCCCTTCGCAACCTTTACAACAGTATTAGTAGTTTGCAGCCTCCCCGTCCCTTTTGGGAGGGAAAGGAGGAGATTATCTTGCTTTTATGTACTCAGGCTGGTAATAATCCTACATGCTGCAGTTACATAGGTTACACAAAAAAGAACAACACATACTTCGAAAATACACATAAGGATATTGATACATAAAATAAGTTACTTTACAGCGTCCTGCTGATTGATTTCCAGGGCATTTTGTTGCTCTCTAGAACCTCGTAATTGCTGTGCTCTTGATGCCTTGCTGTGGGCAGGATGCCTTGCTGTGGGCAGGATGCCTTGCTGTGGGCAGGATGCCTTGCTCTTCTTCTGTTATTTTGTGGCATGATGGGAAAGTATTAATAATTTGACCAGGGTGTTCTGATCAGAACGTTTTATTTAAAAAATAACTAACTTAAACCACAACTAGTAGAGGGTTTTGAAAATTTTTTGAGCGAACTGAATGAAGTCAGGAAACACAGCGAGAACGAAAAGACAAAATATGCGCTGTAACGTTTTAACCAATGAGGTTATTTGGGGGTGGGGCTTTGCAAGTTGGTGGAGCTTTCTAATTAGGTGGAGTTTCTATAGCTCAAATTCAGGGGTTCTCTGCTAATGTGCACACTTTCTCTTCAAAAAATGAATGTACAATAGGATTTAAGGTGATTTGTGGAAGAAAAGATTCCAACTCACTTGTGGATCTACTCATTGATTTCTATTTGTCTCAGATAATTAGAAAAATTAAACAGAAATGAGAGATGTCATTTCTTTCAGACAGAAACACTGCTAAGCTAACTTATCGCGCCATCTAGCGCCAAATTCGAACACTTTCGAGTCAGATAAATTGAATTTAAAAAACATTTCTAACAAATTTTTTGGAATAATAACCATGTCACATATTAGCTATGGGTCTTTTTTATTTGTGCTCAAAATTTCAAACACTACAAAGTAATAGTCTTCGAGAAAATGTGTACAAAAGAATTTACATTACAGATATAATATAGAATTTATCTTGAGGTCCCCCTAAATGTTACCATTTTTCACAAATATTTCAGAACTTGGAACTTCTAAACCAGTTTGAACCACAAAATAAAACTCATAGGTTTTGTTGAGTACCGGTAGGAGTATCCTTGGTGGGGGGGGATTCTGGTCCCTCTTTTGAGTTATGTAACCTTAACATCTGCAATAGTTGAAAATTTTGCAACTTTGGCTGGGGGTGTCACTACCTTAAGAGGATATTTTCTGTTAGCCGAAAATGTCTTCTTTAAGGTATCAATTCCTATTAGTAGTTCTAATTCTAACTATTAAATAGCTCTAATCATTCTACTATTCTCTTTTACGTGCAATATTTCAAAGTAACTTGTACAGAATTCTAGAGGATAATGCTTACCTTGGCATTCCTTTCTAGCAATGGGAACATTTCACACACGTGTTTTCCGGTCTTTGTTGATGTTATTGTCCTAAAGTCCGTTGTATGAGATTACTTGCTTTACTTCTCACACTTTTCGCTGGGTGTACTCATTGGATCTTTGCCTTAGGATTCAAACACATCAATTTTTACCGTTCTTCATACTCGAAATTTTCGCCCATACTCTGGGCATTCTCAGGAGCGTGGCGACTTTACCACCGATGTTCGTGGTTAACTTTGCGCTAATGGAGTCCGATACTCCATGTTGCCATTCGTCGGATATACTTTCCTGGATATATTTCATTATCAAGCCTGTCTGACGCCATCTATGTTTCATTAAGACAACTTTTTTTTCCCCCTATCCTGGTTTTCTTGTCTTTTTTGCCGGTTTTTCTTTTGTTGTTTTTCTTGTCTTATTAGTTCTTTCCACAAGCCAGATAATGTGCTAGGGTCGTTCTGGTTACATACCCTTGCTTTATTTTTATAGATTAATATTGCTTCTTCACTTCTCATTTGCCTTTCCGATTTTTTAAACCAAAACTTTTGATCTATAATAAGAGGAAAGCAATCACCTTTTTTTCAAAACCAATGTGAGGCCCTATTTTGGCCTGCCACAGAAAGGAAAAATGAAACCTATGTCCAAAATGGTGGCAGATAAAAATAAAATGGAAACTGTTTTTAGCTACTCACCAATAGGGTGAAACTATGGGAGGGGGTGTATAAAATGGCCCAGCAACGACTTAATTAAAAAATTGGGTAATATCATGTTGAAATGTCCTGTATATGAAACACGTCATTTTGGATCTCCCTCCCTCCCCCCCCTTCTCCAAAATTGTGAATTGCCCAAATTTTTTTTTTTTTTTTTTCTGCTGAAAGGTTATGTTATGACGCACACATGAAAATATTTTAAGAAAATTTGAAGGGAAGGGGGGGGGCTTATTTTGAAAAAAATTGTTTTGTTTTATAAAAATGTGGCCTCATTTTCCCATGTCTTTTGTCACTAAATTATTAAAAAAAGTGTTCTTTTAATTCCAAAAAGTGCAAAAACAAGTTGTTCCAAATTGTATGGATCATGCAGATCATTTAAGAAAAAAATTATGTGGCTGCAACAGTTAGTTGTGAAGTTATGATTTTTTTTGTCTTACAGTGTAGTTGTGAAAACTAATAGTGCAAAAACTTTAAAGGCAGAGTTACCCAATTTTTAAAGTGGCATTACTCAAGATCTACTGGACTGAGTGACCTAAAATTTTAACAGGTTTCATATCTCTCCAGTACAATACTTTTGTACAATTTTTCACAAAAATCTGAGGTGGGTAGGTGGCATTCCCTGGGTGATCTGACATGGAATGACTTTGATGGATTCTTGAAACGGTCCCAAATAGCTGTGTATGAAAGTGTAAGTTCCTACTCTGATTTATAACAATGGAACTTGAGTTTGGCAGAAGAGACATATGTGTTTGGAAGATGCATTACATATGTGCATTTGTGGCAAGACATTCAGATTATGTGAAAAACAAAGATGTGTGCAGATGTGTAATATGAAGCAAAATGTTAATAAAGTCAATGTGGGCATGCTCTTTAAAATCCTTGAATAGTCCTTGAAAGTTAAGAATCCTCCATACCTCGTGCAATACAGCATTTCTGCGAGGTCGGCTGGGAATCAGCTCCGCTGGTGTACCCCCCCCCCCCCCAACCGAGCTGTCACACTAGGGGAATGCCTGCTAGGCACTTGCGGTTACTAATTGCCTTTATATGACCCCTCCTGACCCCCCTGTCCAGTCCCACCCACATCTGGTTACGCAAGCACACGACATTCGTTTCGGTATAATATGCGTAATGCCTTGGTCGAATTGTGTGCCGCACTGGACAAGTTTTCAGCACCAGTAACTTCGCTAGGAATGATTGATTGGGGAACTAAGTGCATTCGTCATGTATATATAAATTATATATATATATCTCATCATCATCAACCATTATCAATCCACTGCTGGACGAAAGTCTCCCCAAGTTTCCTCCACAATGGTGTTGAAGCTTCCATATTACTGTAGTTTCATAAATAACTAAGGGAAATCAAAAGGTACTTCGGAAAGCTTTTGTCAAGTTGCAGAACTTTGTTTCAGGGTGTTTTTTGAAGGAAATAGTATATCTAAAATGATTTCCCTTTGATTCTACCATCCGACATAATAATTAAGATAATTTCCGTCCAGCTTTTTTTAAGCGGAAAATTATTACAAAGACAAGCTAATGGAAGAAAAATCGTATTTCGATTGTGAGGGCTTTGCGCTTCTTTGGAGTGGGAAGGGGGGGCAAAAATCGGACTAACGACGCCACTGTTGGGCTATTTGTTTTTTTACGACTTATATTTTTTACTTGGTTGAGATGCACTTAATTTTATTGAACCAAAGCAAACTTACAACAAACGTCTGATATCCGTGCTAACTATTTCAATTTCTCATGTTCCTTTAAATTATTATTTATCAGTTAATTCCTTTTGTTTGCAAGACAACTCTTCATTTTTCTAAAATCATTACCCATTTATATTCACCACCCTGTTCCGCATTGTATATAAAATGTATTTGGGTAGAATAGAAGTAAGGAAGTGTGCGTTTGTAAAACTTTATATTTGCATAGTACATGGAAAATTTCGACCGCGATTACCACATTTATTACTTTCGAATTTAGTTCGTACGATTTTGCCCATTGTTATTTTGGGTCACATTCATTGTATTAATTATTTATGGATGTTCTTGGGTACATGCATGAATAATTAAAACATTGGTACTAAATAAGAAAATATATTGACAAATTAAAAAGAAAATTTTGCAAGATAAAAATGTTTAATTTTTTTCAACAGCATCAAAAGCTCAGGGTACTGGTATTTTTAGGTATAAACATGTATTTTTATAACAAAAAAACAAATTTGTATACATTAAACTATGCTTTCATGAGGATGAAGGTAAATAAAAAGAAAAAATACTTGTACAATAAAACACTGCTTTCAAGTTGTAAATGAAAAAGAGTTGGAATGGTTATAAAAAAAAAATTATAAAAAAGTTGCTGGATGGCATGTTAGTAACACTTCTATCACACTACATTAGCAAAACATTTATGCCAAACATATTCATCAAATGATACGAGTTGTAAAATAAACAAATTTATAAAAAAGTTGCTGGGTGAATGTTAGTAACACTTCTATCACACTGCATTAACAAACATTACACTCACATACTCTAATTTATTTTTATGGAGACCTGCTAGTTTGAGTCATGAAGTGTTGTTCTTGTCGGCAGTGTCAATTGGATGCTGTAAATTCGGTGAGGAAACACTATCATCCCCAATTCATAGGAATAAAAGAAAAAAAAAAAAAAATTATAACATTAACACCAGACTTAAAAACCTCATTCAGTGCCAGAATTGTTCAGTACTTGGGGTGCAGATTTCCCTTACCCAAAAAAAAAAAAAAACAGCCCAGCTGTGATCATTCCTTCTTGGACAAAGATTAATTCAACTAATATTAAAAAAACAAAACAAGTATAAGAGTTACAACGCATTAATCAAGCAATACTTTAGATAAATTCTAAACTCGATTGCATCCCAGAACTAAAAAAAGAAACACAAGAATTTAAACACACTATAAAATTTATGACAGCTAAATAAGATGAACTAATTGATAAGTAATAATTTGCAGTAGGCCAATAATACTCTAAAAGGTAAAATTGAAATGATGGAAACTCAAGAATATAGTTGTCTCCAGATAAAAAATCTAAAGACAAAACTGCATTCATTGAACCAATATTATAGGAATAAAAATATCGAAATTCATGGACTTATCATTGAGAACATAAATTGTGAAAGTGAAATAAGGAAGAAAATAGACATATTAGCTAATAAACTAAAAATACAGAATCGCCAACCTAAAGATATAGACATTGTTCATGCCCTACCAGCCAAGCAAAATATGGAATATTGAACTCCTATTTTGGTTCAATTTCGATCTGGATCTGTTAGAAACCAGTGGATCGCATCCCGAAGGACTCCTATTAGCAACGCTGATTTAGATATCAAATACGAACAACAACAAAAAATCATTATCAATGAAAACCTCTCTCCTTACTACAGGCACACGTATTGGCAAGCTAGAAGATTGGTGCAACAAAAAAAAATTAATATACGCCTGGATCAGCGATGGATCTCTGTACATAAGACAAGGTGAAAAGGACCGAAAAAGGTAAATTGTTTTGACTGAGGATCTGCAGCAATACAGCCTTACCTAACTGACTGATTTTTCAACTTATGTACCACTATTTTTTAACAATATAACTATGACTTGTAATGCAATCTCAATATTACACAGTCCAACATTTAAATTACTTATTCTCTCTGAATACAGATAAAACACTCAAAATAGTACATATAAATGCTAGATCATTACAAAACAAAATTACACTTTTAGAAACACTTATAAAACTAATTTGCACACCAATGGATGTAATATGTATTACCGAAACCTGGTTTACTACCCAGCATTATGCTATTCAAATTAATGACTTCAAGGTTTGTTTGTTTTTTTATCTCAACCGTGAATACTTGAGGGGAGGAGGAGTAGCAATTTATGTCAATAAACAACACCTATATTACTCTTTAACTGAAGAGTTTACATTTCTGAATAAAAATATTGAAATACAGTTCAAAATTAATTTTGCATTACTGTATGTTGCAGACCACCTAACTCAGACTGCAGCGAATATTTTGTAATTTTAAATAACCTTTTAAAATTTGCAAATCTTACAAATAAAAAAACATTTACAATGGGATATTTTAATGTTGATATTTCGTGTAACAGCTCAATAACTAATCAATTTAACCAACTGCTAACTACATATGGGTTTCTGAATACAATTAATTCCTCAACTAGAATCACCCCCAACACTAATACTACAGTTGACTTATCTGTAACTAATGCCCCAGTTCAATTTACAACAACAGGAATATTACAATATGATATTAGTGATGACTTACCAATTTTTTTATCTGCTGGAAGGGAAATACATTTAAAACTACACCTACACTTCACAAAAGTCGATGCATAAATAAAATAAATCTTGCTAAATTCAAAACACTTTTAGGAGCAGTAACATGGGAAGAACTTGAAATGTATGAATTTCCAAACTTAGCTTATAATAGATTTTTCACGATTTTTAAAGAAACCTTTGATAAAGCCTTCCCAACAATCTTAAATAATACAAGATGGGAAAGAAATTTTGCAAGCCTCACATCTCTTAAATCAAATAAACAAGAAAAATATGTTATACTCAAAATTTGCATTTTTGAACTTCTCTTTTTGTTGGAAGTAAATTGATACTCAAAATTGATTTTAAAAAATTACAAATTGATTTTAATAAATTTAAAACATTTCGAAATTCCTTAAATTACACTATTCAAACAGTAAAAAGAAACTATCGTGCACATGTATTTGCTCAAAATTCTTCTAAACTGACATGGCAACACTTAAATACTTTACTTGGTAATCAAACTGGGATCACAACTCGTGAATACATATACGCTAACATAAATCAAAACTAACAAGAACACAAGATATTGTAAACTATGTTAATCATTTTATTTCTATTCCGCATACTCTTAAACAAAAATATTTAGTCGGAAATACCTTATATACACAAAATTCGAATACAGTACACCTTTCTAATTCATTCTTCCTTACATAAATTACATATTCTGAACTGTTGCATATTTTACAGCAGATTAAACTTAATACCAGTACTGGCCACAATGATATTCACCCTATTGCAATCAAACATATTGCTGAATTAATAATAACTCCATTATTTATAATCTTTAACTTAGTATTCCACACAGGAATTTTTTCGGATGCACTAAAGATAACTAGAGTTACTTCTACATATTAATCAGGCTCAAAAAATGATGCTAATAATTATTGCCCCATTGCAAACCTGTCCATATTTCCTTAAATTTTAGAAAAACTAATATGCACAAAATTAATAACATTTACACTAAAATATAATATTATAAATAAAAATCAATTTGGCTTCCAACCCCATAAATCTACTGAAATTGCAGTCCTACATTTACAAAACACTATTCAAAAAAATTTGCACTTAATACTATTAATACTAGCTATCTTTTTAGATCTAACAAAAGCATTCCACACAATAAATCATGAAATCCTTCTTCATAAATTATATACTCTGGGAATAAGGGGAATGCATTATAATTTATTTAAAAGCTATTTAACAAACAGACAACTATATGCACAAATTAATCAATTCCATTCCACTTTAGAGCAATCACATTATGGAGTCCCACAGGGATAGATTTTGGGGCCCTTGTTATTCAATTTATATGTTAATGACATATATTCACCATAACACCAGAAAATGATATACTATATGCTGATGATACAACATTACTTTTCAGTGGACATAATATAAATGACATTATTACTAAAGCTAACATTTATTTGCATCTTTACTCAAATTGGCTAACTACTAATGAACTGATAATTAACATTTCTAGAACTAAGGCTATGGTCTTCTCTTGACAGAGATCTGAACGAGGCCATATCATAAATTTATTATTGAAAAATCAAATAATTGATATGGTACCACATGTTAATTACTTGGGAGTGAATTTTACCCCTTACTTACGTTGGAATGAACACATAGAAATACTTTCGCATAAATTATTAAGAAATATTGGACTCATTAGTAAACTATTAACAACTCTCTCAGTTAAAATGCTAATTCTCCTGTATCACTCATTAATTCAGACTCACACCAACTACTGCTTTTTATCCTGAGGTCAAACAACTTAAACAAACTTAAATAAATTACAGGTATTACAAAATAAATGCATTAGATTAATAAAACCTACTTTCAAAACGAAGTACTGCTATGACAACACACATACATCCATATTTAGACCCTATAGTTCATCCTAATGATTTCCGGATCAACTTTTCTATTACAACCTAGGTAAAATTATGTTTCAAAGACTCAAGATTAATCTACATGTAGACTTAATTGAAATCAACTGCAACAGACATAACTACAAACAAGAAATAGATTACCGCTTCACCCAATACAGCCTAAAACCCAGCTATTAAAACAAAGCTTGAATTACTTTGGATCTGATTATTGGAATTCATTACCTGTACATTTAACAAATATCAATGACAAAAATCTCTTTAAAAACACTTAAAAAACATTTACTGAGTTAGAAAATAAAAGATACTTTCTTTAATTAAATCCAAACACCAATACTGATTAATTACTAAAAACACAAAGTCATTTCTAAATTTATTTTTCTGCATTAGATTCATCTACTAAGGCCAAACTCGCTTATCTTACAATTGAGGGAATGAAGGGCTTGTCAAAGACTCCTAAGAGGCCTTTTCCCTTGTTCCCTTTGCTGTTCAATTAATAGCCTTTGCATGCATAATTTATTGTAACTTAATATTGTCATGTAACAGCATAAATAAATAAAAAATATTATTATTATTATTAAAAACACATATGTATTACAAAACTATTTACCTAAACATATTTGTAAGCAAACGACTTGCGAAAATACTGTATTTACAAAATTATTATTAAAAAGAAATCTGTAACACTGTTCCGAAGTTTTGCTCATAATGCAAAGCCAACTCAGTGTACATATATATATATATATTTCTTACATACTGTTACATTGCAAAGAGCAAGAATTCTGGCCCTCGTCTTAATTGAGGACTCACAGTGTGTGTATCAACATACAATATATTCAGTCACTCAATGGCAGTTTTCTTATTACTTTTGTTGAGCCTGGTGAATTACTACATGATGGCAATTTTCTTTTTTCTTTCTGAGAGCTGTTTGTGCTGCTACAATGTAAGGTGGGTCTTGGGTTATCATGTTTCGTGGTATGCAGGGATCTATCAGTTCTGGAAGAAGGCAATTGAAGTAAAATTTAGACAATTTCTCTTGCATTTCCTTTTGCCAGAAATGTTGATCGCGTTCAATATTTTCTACTTTGATGCCTTTTGGGGTCCACAGGACAAAAATACAGTACTCCCTTTTTGTCACATGAAGTTGGCCTTGAATTTGGTAATGGAATTTATGTGTTTGATTAATAATCATGCATCCATCAGGGCTGATATTCCACAGCGTGCACATTTTTTAAAACATCGTTTCTTCAGAGGTAAGGTGCTCTGCAGAAGATGGACATTTGATTTCCACAATGCCATTTTCTCCAATTAGACCATCAGGCATGGCTCCCAAATAGGGTTGATGTTCGTCAATAAACAGCCCGCACGGTAGTACAGTCGCCCCCATTTCTTTCCCTAATTGCTTTCTTGCATTTCTTTCATTTGTGTGCCCATATTCCATTCCAGGGGTATCAAACTCTACGTAAAGTAAATTTTTTACGAGATTGTGACAGCTTATGTGTGGTAATCTTCTGCAGACTACCCAAAATTCGATGTTGTCAAAATCTTTCTCCTATGTTCTACCCACATGGGAGATCTACTCTGCAAAATCCTATTCTTTTGAAGAGAGTCTTTTTGTTCCTGGGATAGTTCCAATTTATCCAGAAAGATTTTAGCTTTCTTCCTGTACTCTGCTTCTGGCAAATCTGGTTTCTGGCATTGCATTCCGTAATCAGCATCTCCAGTTGTGGGTGCCCTTTTTGTAAGTCGCCGTTTGAAATTCTTTTTGGTTTCCTTTTTGCGATAAGAATTTTGCTTAGTCTTCACTGATCGCTTTTGTTCGAAAGCTTTTGTATTTCTCCCTGGACTGGCACTAACTAAAGCTTTATGTGTGAGGGAGTGAAGTCTGCACGTATTGTGCACAAGTACCGCAGCAGCACATCGAGCCTGATACGATCGTCGCAACGTAAAATTTATCCTCTTACCTGCTGTAAGTTTTGCTATTTTGGAATTGAAATGCTCTGCCAGATTGCTGTCCAAATCAAAGAGGAGGCTTTTGGCATTTATCAGATGTGATACTGCATCCATTATTCTGCAGTAAATTTCACATTTTTGCAGGTCTGGAATTAAATTTTTTTCATTCTTTTTGTCTCTTTTGCAGAAGTATGAGATCTTCACAATGTAGATGCTCTCTAAAAATGTGACTGGGAGAATTTCTGATATTGTTCTGCAGAAGAGCAATTTTTTCCACTTGAGGAAGGGTTTGATTTTTTCGGTATGCCACAGCCTTGGCAATACTTGTTCGAAAGCGTAAAATATTTTCGCCTAACTTTTTTCGGAAAATAACATTTTTGATGTTACCATCTGCTGCAATGTTTGCTAATTTGGAGCAAAAATTACGAAGCAGGTGGTTCCTGTACTCAATATTTTCAACAGTCAAGTCAGTATAAAGGCGAGCTTGCAGCAATTTATTGTAGCAGCTACTGTCACCATCTGCTATCATCCTGGCATACCTCACACCGTACATTTCTTCACTGCTGCAGAACTCCTGGACAATTGCACTGGATTCTATGGCACTGGAGCTACCATCCCAGTTTTTATAGCAGTCGTGTTTTGCAGCTGGGCAGTTCTTTGTTTCAGCTCGATGGCACACCATGCAATACTTATTCCGTACGCCCATATACAAAACCTTCTTCGTGAAGAATCCAATGATTGCAGCCTAGAAGAAAAAATAATAACTGATGATCTAGGCACAACAATCAGCAAATTTCCTGATATTACGCACTTTACAGAAAAGACGCTCTTTGTCAAAGAAAAAAAAAATCAAAAATGTTAATTAGAAAAGTCCCCAGCAGGAAGCTTCCCCACCAATTATTCTGTTTTGGAACATCAATGAAATTCACCTTATCGTGAAACAGGAACAGTGTAATTGCGTTGGATAAATACCAGAGGTTGAATTTCCGTTGATGTTCCGAAACAGAATAGTTTAAAATAACACTAGAAGTTTTTATTTTTTTTATTTAACGCAGTCAACATAAAAAAAAAACAAAGACAACTGGCTCTAGGATGTGTCTGCTCCATGTGGACAAGTGATCCATCGGACAACAGCTGCATTAATAATTTCAGCAGTCATTTTCAATTAATTTGAATAAGAATTATTCTTTACAAACATTAACACATATTGTATATTTCAGTGGTGTTCCAAAAATAGGAAAATTATTTTGGTTTTCAGGAAATTTCTGTTGGAAATAAAACAGTAATCTCATTAGTATGTTAAACTTCTTGTTGTTACATATACATTTTTTCTTCGAGATCGCCATTTTGGAAAGCTGTTTTTATATCTTTATATTTGATTATATTTTCTATATAGTACTGTGGTCAGAAATGTCCTAATTGTGGTATGATTTACTGTCTGCAACTTATGGATCCCCCTTCTGGTACTTACTGTTCTTAATTCTCATGCTTTATTTTCTTTTAAGGATTTTATTTCATTGTCAGGAGCTTCACCAGTTTTTCTGAAGTCGATGTTGTTGCGATTTCTCAGTGTTTGTGAAAAGTTGAACCACGTACATCTCTAAATCAGATGTAGATAAAAATACCCCCGGAGAAAATACTCCTGAAAATTAAAAAGCGGTAAAAAATACCTCCGGAACAAAAGGTTTACTGCAAACTGCCACGCAGGAACACTGATGTGTGGCAATTTACTGACAACCCTGCCACACATCTTCCACAAAAGTTTGAGTGTAAAGGGGGGGGGGGCTATAAAGATTGCAGTTTCTAGGCCTATATTGGGAACTCCAAACGAATTTCAAGAAAATGTTCCATGTAAGCCATGCGAGAATTGTACTTTAATTTGGAAAAAATAAATTGCTGAGGATCCGTGGTACACTTGGTGGGGGGGGGGTCTACCCCCAACTTCCGTAATAATATTACACTGCTGGCCACCCAAAATGCAACACCAAGAAGGACACGAGATAGCAAAGCCAGATTTACTGGAAACATAACAACAGATACAAAGATCAAACGATTGAGCTTACAGGCCCGTGCGACTTGCGGAATATGCAGACATCAATAGTTCATGTGACCCTATGGCTGGCAATAACGGCCGCTATACGCCGCGGCATCGAACAAAAGAGGCTTTGGGTGTGTCAGTACAGGCTGCTTACACACATTGTCACAGTTCATCAGGCGTAGCAGTGGGTGGTGCTTGCCGGGACACTCGGTTGCCGATCAGGGACCAGACGTGTTTGATGGGCAACATATCGGGTGAACATGCGGGCCACGAATAATTGTTGCACGATGCGTGCCACATACGGGCACGCATTGTCCTGTTGAAACGTGGCCGCTGGCAGGTCCTGCAGGTAAGGGAGGACTACAGGCTCCAAAACGTCTGAGATGTAGTGGCGGTTGTTGAGTGTACCGGCGATGTGTACCTCATGGGTGCGGGTGTTATATACAATTGCGCCTCAAACCATAACGCCAGGCAACAGACCGGTATGGCGATGCATAACGCAGGCATCATACAGTCTCTTGCCGCGGTGCCACCACACTCGGATCCGACCATCGTGGTGTTGCAGGCAGAAGCGGGATTCGTCGGAAAAGACAATGTCGTGCCATTCCGTAGTCCAGGCGCTGCGTTCAACGGCCCACTGCCGCCGAACTCGCGGAGCAATTGGCGACAAGTCCCCGCTCCTGCAGACGACGTCGAATGGTACGTGCTGACACAGGTTGTTGCGCAACACACCCTAATTCCTGCGCTAATGTTTGTGATGTGGCAGTGCGAGCCGTCAATCCCCCCCCGCACAACATGCTGGTCCTCTCGTTTGATGGTGTACCGCAGCTGCAGCAATTGCTCACGCCGGTTCGTCCATCCGTCCCTCCTGCACCCACCGAATCCATACTCGCCTCACTGTGGCTGGATTTCATCCCACAGGGGCGCCGATGTCTCGGTACGTTAAACCGCTGTCACAATAAGCCACTATTCGTCCTCTGTCGAACTCCGAAACGTGCTGGAATGACTGCCGTATTCTGCGACAAGACATCAGGAAGCTTCCCACGCACAGGTACGGCATCACAACACACTTCCACTGCTTACATCCTGCCTTCTGTGCACCCTTATAATGCTTCTCGGTGGCGTGCCGGGTGCATATGATTTGCATATGCCCTGCAATGCTAATCGTTTGTGCATGTCCTCTCGCGGGCAGCATGCGAATTCCAGGCCAATCGGATGCTTCCTTCTTGGTGTTGCATTTTCGGTGGCCAGCAGTGTATATTCTTGGCCGCTGGAGTCTGTCAGTGTATCCAGGATGTTCCCTTTGAAGCATCCGCGAAGCCCGTGAGCTTAGGGTAGGCTACCCCCAAAATGTTAAAATGGACGTAGAGCTGTAAACATTAGAACCATGCTTTATGTAATGATTCTGTACACGACCACGAATTTTCAGGAGGGTGGGGTGAATTCACCCTCCCCCAAGTTTCTAAGATCGCAGACAAGTGTTCAAGGTAAGGGATTTGCTCGCAATTTCTATGCTTCATGTTGTGTTTAGTGGTCCCTCCCCCTCAGAAATTTGGTGAAGTCTGTAAAAGTGATACGAGGTTCTTGGTTTGGTGGGCTCTACCCCCAACTTCCATAATTTTATATTCTGGACCTCTAGAGTCGGTCAGTGTATCTTCGATGTCACCCCGGAAGAGCTTTTAGAAACTGGGGGAGGGGGTCATCCCACCCTCCAGAAAATTTGTGCTCATGTAAAGAATTATTAAATAAAGCACAGTACTAATGTTTACAGCTCTACGTTCATTTTAACATTTTGGGGGAAAGCCGCCCCAAGCTCACAGACTTCGCAGATGCTTCAAGGAGAACATCCTGGATACACGACAGACACCTGCGGCGCAGAATATATATACCTCGGATCCTCTGCAATTTATTTCTTCAAATTAAAGTACAATTCTCGCTTGGCTTACACGGAACTTTTCACAAAATTTGTTTGGAGTTCCCAACTCAGTTTTCAATATGGGCCCTAGGAACAGCAATCTTTGTAGCCCCCCCCCCCTTACCCTTGAACTTTTGTGGCCAAGTTGCTGAAAGATGTGTGGCACGGTTGCCAGTAAATTGCCACACCGGAACACTGCCACAGATCAGTGTTCCTGTGTGGCAGTTTACAGCGAACCGTTTGATCTGGGGGTATTCTGCCCCCCCCCCCGCTTTTCAGTTTTCAGGGGTATTTTCTCTGGGGGTATTTTTACCGTTTACCCTCTAAATCACAGTGCGAATTATTTTATAACCTTGTTTGGTATCGGGGCAGGACTTGATCAATGAGGCCGGACGAAATATTTGGATTTCGAATTATACCGTCAAAGTATGTGCGACCACAACTCAATAAAATCGCGAAAAAAAAAAAAAAATCCAAAAAAAAAAAACCAAGCTATTGCCTAATAATTGAAAAAAAAAGCGAAAGTTGTGAAAATATACATTGAATATACGTAATTGTTACATGAAAAAAAAAGACAGCTTACCATATTTGTTTTCTCCAACGTGCAAGGTTTTCTCCTTTGCTCGTTTTCCTGTGTGCATTTACATCAGCCGATGTTTCTTGGTCATTCGATTATCAGTCTTCATAACTAAAGAGGCTCACGACAGAGAATAAACAGAGAAAAATATTTTTGTGTCAACTAAAATCTGCTAACAAACAGCACTGTTTCTTCGATTGAGTGAAAGAAACCAAATGACTGCCCCAGGCTAAATTGCCCTCTCCTTGAGAGCCGGCCCCCAAGTCATAAATCAGCGGGGTTGTGTGCAGGGGTCAGATCGCGCAACCCCTTCAGCGGGGGTTGTGCGATCTGACCCCTGCCTGGCGACGGGGGAAAAAATCCCGTGTATTCCTCAGAATGCGAAATTGAAACAAATATATAGCATCATGCAGATGGAAAAATCAGTATATCATATCATTCGTATGTATTCCTAAATTTTTAAATTTGAGAGAAAATATCAAACTACTTTTCTGTTTTTCAACCTAACAGATATCAAGATTAGAACTTTTTAAAAATAACTGTCAATCTACCCATTATTTCACACTTTTGGGATAATAGTTAAAATATTACTTGGCAAAGTGATGCTAATATAGAAAGACAGAAAGATGGTTCAATGTTTATTCTACACGAGAAAAAAAAACAGGATTTCTAAATTGTTTTTCTATATATGTAATTTGGTTCTGTGACTGCATGTTTTGAGCTATTTTTCTCAAGGTATGGAGGGCCCTTAATAGACCTATTTCAAGGCCTTGAAAGTCCATGAAAATCTTTTTGATCCATGAAAAGTCCTTGATTTTTCAGAATCTTATATTTGTAGTCCCAGTCTTTTTTCCAGACATTTGTGTATGTAAAACATTTGTAATTCCAGTTTTTCTAGCTGTATGTAACGTAGCCTTCAGTGCAGGCATGGAGGTGGTTCGTGTATCCAGATACCTGATATGCCGGTCCATAGTGTCCCACAACTGCTCTATGGGGTTGGTATCATGGGAGTTCGGAGGCCAGTCGATATGCGGGAAATCTGAACTGTGTTCCTCAAACCATTCCTGCACAACATTGGACCTGTCGCTCAGCACATTGTCATCTTGCAAAACACCATTGCGGTTCAGGAAAAAGTGCAACATTGCTGGGTGTACAGAGTCAGCACGCAATTCACGATCATGAGCACCAGTCATACATTGTTCCACATGCATCAGGGGTCCAAGCTCCTGCCAGGTAAATATGCCCCACACCAATCAACAGGCTCCACTCGCTTGCACTGTGGAGACAATGCACGGTGCATTGAGTGCCTCAAGTTGTTTGTTCCGAAAATACGTACAGGACCATCTATTATAGAGTGGAGTAAAAAATGCAACTCGTCAGTCCAGCACACTTTTTTCCAGTCACCCGACGCCCAACCTGCACGATCTTTGCATCAGGCGAGTGTTTTGCGCCGATGAACTATGGTTAGGAGAGGATGTCAGGGTGGCATGCTGTTATAGCCCACACGCAACACATGATACTATTCTGGGTTGACTTCTGTTGAACAGTGCTGCGTCTGTTGGCCTGTATGAGTTTGACCATTTTCACACCAGCACTGATACACTTTAACTATGGCGGCTCAGGAAACACTCACAAGTTCAGCCACATGGGAGACTGAGGCACCTGCTGTCCGAGCTCCCACAAGCGGTTCTTTCTCAAAGTCCGATAAATTCTTTCATTTATCCATCACGCTCTGAATTTTACTACCTACTGCTTCACTCACACCTTATATATGATATGTCAGTCGACTAATCACTCCCTCTCTGAGATCACAGAGTCAACAGGTCGCATCCACTTTTGATAGGGATGTTCATAATTCAGTGATTGCTTGGTGTATTGCTAAATACATAAATGCATAGCTATTGTTATGTGTATTATTATTTGTATGACCTTTATGCTAAAATTTAAGGTTTATAGATATCAATGGGGAATTAATTCCTTCAAAGAAATAATTCTTTACAGTTACATGGGAGATACAAACAAATGCCACACACATTATAGGCACATTTAAGGATTTATTTTTCAATTCATACACAATAGAAATGTAACATTGTTGTTTTGGTAATTAGTACATAAGCAAAGAAAGAAAAAAAACTGATACTAGTGAATTATTCATTCAATGGAGGAAGCATTGCTGTGTGGGAAGAATGGTAAATTAATTCAGGTGCCATTTGTTCATCTCTTAAAATTATGTTACTGTGTGCTCTAATTTTATTAATGAAAGGTGGTTGGTCTTGGTTGCTAGCTTCTTTCATTTTACATTCAAGTTATTAACTTTCAGGATGGAATCCTAACTGTATTCCAATGTTGTGAAATGTGATCACACTCAAAAATTAAAAGGTGTGTAACATGATTGTATTTAATTGTATTGAAAGCTTTACGGACTGGCATGTCATAAATAATGTTCTGAGGATTGCCAAGTTCTTGATATATTGAATGTCAGTTAATTTCTGTTACACTTCTTCACATAAAGAAAATTTTAAGGGTTAAATTCCGATATTGTGTCGAAACTCTCCCAAGATAGATGAATTTCCAGATTTCATTATAGCATTGTTAAATCAGTTTCAGATCTTTTTTTATGTTTTGATATGACAACTATACATGCTGTTGATATCTTAATATCTGCCTAGTGTTATTGCATTCCATATTCTGTTAGAATGAGCTTTTATACAGCTAACATTTCAAATGAAACACAAAAATCTACTTGTACAATAAAAGCTGAAAATTTCCACCAGACCTTTGTTAATAAAATTAGAATGCACTGTGCTATGATCTTCAGATACCCAGTATAAGTAGCTCCTAAAAAAGTCAATGTGTTAACATTCTTGCTTTGGAGATATGTAATTATTTTTCATTCAAAATATGAGAAATGTGTTCAACACTTAAGCATTATGAAAAAGCCTTAAGTAACCATTTTAATCATTACTTAGCAAATGTAGTGTTTTGAGCAAGATTAGAGAGAGAGGGGGTGAAAGGGAGGGGGAGAGAGATCCCATGAGCTTCTGGTGCTTCATAGTGTTGTGTATAAGTTCTGCAAGCACTGGTTTTCACCCTTTCAGAGAACCACTGTCTGTAAGTTAGAGATGTACTACATGTCCTAACTTCGGATGCATATTATGCTTTTGAACATATGCACATTACAGGTTCTTGACTTACACAGTTTCAGGCTACATTTTCCCACAAAGTGCATGTCTTTTTCTCCCCTTCCCTGCATGCGTGTGCGCGTGCTCAGTCATTCAACTCCTCAATAGAGGGAAACGTATGTATCGTATGGCATTTTCATGTCTTCAAATGAAGTTGAAATCTTTACCTCTGCACTTTATCCATCTTGAGTACTTGAATTAGAATGACTGTTCTATATAATGATGACACAAGCACATTTCTTCATTTGGCATGCATTCTACCTTACTCGAGGTCACATGTGTACACTTCTCACAGTACTGCAGGGTGGTGGGGTGGGTAGAACCTGTTCAGTAGCTTTCCATGTGGAGAGGATCAGCATACTATGATGGTACGATTAAGGCCTCAATACATGGCCAGATGTACACAGAGAATTCTGCTTTTGCCATTTTAATTTGTTTTTGTGGGTAAGTTATTAACATTACTATTCTTCAATATTTTGCTCTTCATAAACAAAATATTTCATTCTGCCCAAAATATGTAA
The DNA here is from genome assembly GCA_039090855.1 of Macrothele yani. NCBI lineage: Eukaryota > Metazoa > Arthropoda > Arachnida > Araneae > Macrothelidae > Macrothele > Macrothele yani. The sequence goes on along the minus strand of CM076998.1, from coordinate 131,187,295 downwards.
AAGTACTGAAATGGTTATAGTGGTAAGTGAGGTGTGGTATAAATATGGAATATAAAGTTTGTAGAATTGCATATGCTCATGAAATGAATGAGTCGATAATTACAATAGTTACAAAAGATAAAGTCGGAATATGTAGCATGTGACAGACAATACAATGTGTTGAAAATGGTAGGGTATTCCCAAGTACTTATGTATCCACATTTGTGGCTAAGCAACTTGCTATGTGGGAAAAGCAACTCACATTTATTACAGGAAAACACAAACTAATGTTTTTTCATATACACTGCTGTGATTGCACTCCTTGCATCACCTTAGTAAGTTAGTTACATGGTGAATTAAAAATTTTAGTTGCATTACTTTATTGAAAACACTGAACAAGTAATGTCATCTATTATATGAAGATGCAAATAGTTGCCACACATTCTTGAGTTATCCAAAAAAGAACTTATGCTCTTAAAACAGAAGCAATGAGTCTTTCAAAGGCATAAAAGATAAGAGAATGCTAAATGGTGTTGCATTCATTTAATGTATTTTAGGAGATTAAAGTCTGATATTAATGTGCATGTTATCAAATTGACTCCTGACACCACTAGTGCAGACAGAGTAGCATCCACATGATTTTTTAAGGTGTTGACAGAAACCATAAAAAATGAGAGCTATGTGCTACAACCAGTTTTTGGTATCAATAAACCTGTCTGTACTTTAAAAAATGCCAGATCACATGTATATAACTGAAAAAGAAAAAAACCCTAACAGCATTCAAGACATTGAAGGACAGGCTGACTGTCCTGATTCAAGGAAATAAGGAATATTCCTAAAGCCTTCAAAAATTTTGTAAAGGTTTTGTGAGAAGCTACTCCAGTGCCACAGGTGACTGTATTTCTAAGACTGATTTGCCCTCTCTTTTCTGCTCAAAGTGAAAAAATATTGCCCCATAGCAGAAAGTTCATGATCAGTCTGTGACAGATATCATTGTGCCACAAAATAACCTGCAGGTAGTCACTAAGCAAAATAACTATTAGATGCGATAAACAGTGAAAATTGCACAGACATATTTTTCTACCTAAAAAAATGTCTAACCTAGGTACTACAGCAATTGCAATGTTAATTAGAATCAAGAATATTCTGGCCCTCTGTATCTGGAATTTTGCCACTATTTTCAACCTGAAACACAAAGATTTATGGAATAAAATGATGTTTAACAACAATAAGGTGCAGAGTTATCACTAGGAAAAATTTGTTTTAACAGGAGAAGTCTTCCCTCTGTTCTACTTCCGTTTTCGAGAAAATTTTCTGCATTTCCCATCGTTTAATTGCAAACATTTATGTAATTAAATGATGATTAAACAATAATACAGAAGCACAGTGGGTGGAGGGTTATTAGAGGGAGACATTTTTGCTCCTTAAACTTTGGTTTTTGGAAATTGTTTTCTCTATTTTCGATCTTAAATACAAACAGTTATAAAATAAAATGGTATTTACTGACCATATAGGGCAAAGGGAACATCGCTAGAAAAAGAACTTAAGATTACTGGGTTCTGTCGAGCTTTTGTTTTCGGAAATTGTTTCGTGTTTTTTCAAACTAAAACACAAATATTTATGCAATAAAATGATATTTAAAAACAATATCAGGCAATCCTCTCTTCGAACATCGTGGGAGGGGGTTACGATTACGAGAGAAATCCTCACTCCACCTAACTTACGTTTTCGGAAATTTTGAAAGGCGGAAAAAGTTGCATCTATGATATGGAGTCTGCAAGATGATTTTATAGGATTCTGGGAATATCATTTTTGTCTGCAGGTCCAAAATAAATCTGCGATGTATGTTGCCCGTCGCCATGATTCCGCTTTGGGGATGAGCACAAAATAAATCTATGATGTACGTTGGGCGTAGTCGCGATTCTGCTACAAGGGTAAGTACAAAAATAAATCTGTGGTGTATGACGACCGTCATCGTGATTTTGCTGAGTACAAAATATATCTGTGATGTACGTCGCCCGTCGCCACAATTCTGCTAAGGGGATGAGTACAAAATAAATCTGCAATGTACGTCGTCATGATTCTGTTGCAGCTTATGAGTACAAAATAAATTTTCGATGTACTTCGCTTGTTGCTGCGAATCTGCTTCAGGGATGAGTACAAAATACACTGGTGGAAAGTGAAAAAGAACACCAAAAAGAAGACGTCTGATACCAACGAAATTTATACAGCATAATAACGGAATACAGAGGATAACGTGATCAAAACATTATGGCAAAATACAGCTGTTTTTGCTGGTAAACTGAAAAATAACATTTCCATGTAACGTGGTTAGTACAAGGTTGAACCGCCATGAACTGCGTCACACTGTGTAATTCTGGCATGGAGTCTGTCGTACAGATGTTGGATGTAAGTTTGGGGTATTGAATTCCAAGCATCCTTAACCTGGACGCGTAAATCGGGGATGGTTATGGCTCGCCGTGAAGACCGGATAAGTCGTTGTCCCATAAAATTCCACATGTGCTTAATGGGGGACAAATCCGGTGAACGTGCAGGCCATAGAAGTTGTCTCGCACCCTGAAGTGCATGTTGCATTGCACGTGTCGTGTGTGGGCGTGCTTTATCTTGCTGGAAAACACCACGCTGGACTGACCTTACAAATGGCACAGCAACGGGCTGAATGATGTTGTTGATGTAGGAGGTGCTGTTTAACGTACCTGGTACAAACACTAGTTGTGTACGGGAGTGATAGTTGATCGCTCCCCACACCAGGAGACCAGGTGTAGGCCTTGTGTGTCGCTGGCGGATGCAAGAAGGATGGAGCCGCTCCCCTGTGCGTCTGCGAACGCGCATACGGCCATCGGAGGCTCCCAAGCAGAATCTGCTTTCATCGCTGAACACAACAGAAGGCCATTGTGTTTTCCAGTGCAGACGTTGGCGACACCACTGCAGCCATTCCTGATCGTGGGCTGGAGTCAAAGGTACTCATACCAGAGGCACACATGCACGTAGTCCTGCATCCAGTAGATGTTGCGGATTGTTCGCACAGTCACCTCAGGTGCAACGGCAGCTCGGATTTGTGTCGCAGTGGATGTTCTGCTTGACAAAGCCTCTCTTCTTATGCGTCGATCGGTCCGCTCATCAGTCCGTCTGTGACTCCTGGTTCCACGTCTTCTCGTTTGGGAATGTTCCTCGGACCATCTATGTCACCATCGTACCACCACCGATACTTCCCGTCCAATTTGCTCCGCAATATGACGATCCGGCCTTGTGGAGTCCGACTAGACAACCTCGCTCAAAGTCCGATAACTGCTGAAATCGTACACGTCTTCCACATCCAGGCATTGCAGCTTCTTCAGGGTCTTCGCAGGTGTCCGTACGCCGACGACTGATTACATTCACTTTGCCGTACTCCTTAAATACCACTGACAATAATTTGCATATTACGTCATGCTGTGGCGTAAGCGCTCGCCGGTTGGTCCCGAAATTAATATCATACCTACGTAAACTCGACCCCATTAACGTATGTAAATTTCATGATCGTCCGCCAATTCCTTCTTGGTGTTCTTTGTTCACTTTCCGCCAGTGTATATCGCCGACGTAAGTCACTCATCGCCAAAAAAAAAAACAAAAAAAAAAACAACGATTTCGGGAGAAATCTTCACTTCATTTTCGGAATCTTTGGATGGCAGAAAACTTGCATCTATGATAGGGAGTTTGCAAGATGATTTATAGGGTTCTGAGGATATTGTTTTTGTCTGCAGGACCAAAATAAATCTTCGACATATGTCACCTGTCGCCACAATTCTGCTACGGGGAAATATTGAAATGGAAGGAGTATCATTTGAGCTTGCATTTGAGTGGCAGTATTTCAGGTACACCCAATGCCATTTAACGCAGTGCATTTTTATCCAGCTTTGAGGAAAAATGCACTGATTAAACTATTTGTGGTCTTGTGTAAATAATTGTATATATGTACTTTTCTGTGACCTTTCTGTATTGCATACTTTTTTACAGTAAAGTTTTGCAATAGCCACCAGCAAGAAAGACATATATCTTTCTTCATTGGTGGATTCTGTGAATACATTATGCTTTTAGATATGTTTTGTTGTTCATTCATATTTAACATTGGTTTATATTCTCATTTTTAGATGCATTAGTTAATCTTGCTTCACGCATGGAGAATTCTTTTAATATTGAGTCAGTTTTAGAGCCGGTTGATATCAAGATATCTGAAGCAATAATGAATTTCCAAGAAAATGGTCCAGCAATATCCAAAAAAGTAAAAAATTCCATTCTCTTTTGTTGTTCTAGTTTGTGATTTTTATGTACTTCAATAGCTTTCCATTAACCCCAACTACATGCCCCAACAATCAGTAAATGCCATTTGTTTCTACACTTATATATGTTGTTGTTGTTTTTATTGATGGATACCCCATTTTCACAAAAGAAAATTTAAATAGATCAGTAGGTTCCTTGTAAATGATTTCCATAGAAATCGCAGTAGTAATTGAGAGACAAATCTTCATGAAGAAATTACTCGTTTATACAAGGGTTGTACCGAAAGTAATATAAAAGTTGGGATAACTTTTTTATTAACTGACAGATAGCATTTAAATTGCAAATGTTGGTAGAGTAACTCTTCCTCTGTAGCAACCTTTCTTCTTCATTATAGGTAAATGATGGACTCCAAGCAGAAACAACGTGCTGTCAGAGTTCTTGACGAAGGAAGGGTGCAGGCTTTCCAACATACATAGAAGGCTACAGAGAATATTTACGGAGACGAGACCATTGACAAGAGCAGTGTGCACAGATAGCTGAAGAAGTTTAAAGAAGGTAAAATCAGCATTGAAGACAAACTACGCAGTGGGATACCATCATCTGCAACCACTGACACAAATCGTCAACAAGTGAATGAATTGATTCGTGCGGAGAGATGAGTTACAATCCATTGAGCTTGTTGCACAACCGGACTGGTTGCAATGCCTTACAGAAGATGGTGGAAGACTTAGGGTATCAGAAAGTGTGTGCAAAGTGGGTACCACAGCAGTTGACACCCAATTTGAGGGAGAGAAGGGTGGAAACCTGCTCTGATTTGCTGGAAGCATTTGAAGCCAATGAAGACACGTTTTTTTTTTTTTTTTTTCGATCTGGTGACAGGGATGAGCGTATCTTTACAATCCAGAAACAGAGAATCTATCCATGGAATGATGTCACACCTCTTCACCAAGGCCTAAGAAGTTCAAGAGCCATCGATCAGCACAGAAAGTCATGGTGACTGTTTTTTTGGGATGACAAGGGTGTCATTCTCCTTGATTTTCTGGAACGTGGCCATACTGCGACCAGTGAACGGTACATTGAGACACTCGAGAAGCTTAGAGATGCCATAAGGAGGAAGAGACCAAACAAGAAGCTTAGAGATGCCATAAGGAGGAGGAGACCAAACAATAATCTGAAAAGGATCCACATTCACCATGACAATAAGAGACCACGGACATCTTTGGCAACAAATCATGCAATGAGCAAATTAGGCTGGTCTGTGGTACTCCCATCCACCATATAGCCCAGATCTGGCACCCTCTGAATTTCCCCTGTTTGGTCCAATGAAGGACAGTCTCCGAGGACAACGATTTGTTGACACAGACAAGGTGAAAGTGGCTGTGAAGAAGTATGTACAACAGTCCACGCCCAAATTTTTTCAAAGAGGATTTGAGAGTTGGGTTCAACAATGGCGCAAATGCATCGCTTGCGATAGAGACTATGTTGAGTAGTACTTTTGTATAAAGAAAGAGTTACTCTACTAACATGTGCAATTTTAACAACCTCTGTGAGTTAATAAAAAAAGTTATGCCCACTTTTGCATTACTTTCAGTACAACCCTCGTATCTCCAGAAAACTTTAAAACTGTGTTGGATATAGCAGATTTTCTTCCTGTGGGGGCAACAAGGGATAGCAGATGGTTCAGGAAATGATTTCCATGGGTATAGTTACAGATATACTTGATAACTCTTGTACAATTTACAAGTTTTCTGAAGAGATCGTTACATGGGAAACAGTAAGAATACAGTGCTTTTGTGCCAAAACTCACATTAATGAATAAATTGTTTCTCAGATATATTATTTTCAGACAGTCATTTTCAAATGCCTCTCTCTCTCTCTCTCTCTTTTTTTTTTTTTTTTTTAATCATTTTCTAGCATTGAACAGATGTAATCTGCCATTTTCAAGTAAAGTCTGAACTTATGGTTAGTGACTGTGCAAACCTTTGGGTAAGTTGCACCAGCATGCACATGTGCCTATCCTATTCTAATAAGTATACGTCAAATGTTCTTTCAAAGGTGTTGGAATGCACATGCATGCGATGGGCCTAGTTACAGATTGAGGTTGTACTAAGCTACGTATGCAGTTCACATTGAACATAGCACACAAGTAAAAGCAATGTACACTCATATTGTCATTCACGATATATGTATTTTACCTCTGTATATTTTTTCTATGTATGTAGTCAAACTCAATAACAGTGCCATTTCAGGTAACACTGTGGTTATAACATCACAGATGCTGAGGTTCTGCCAAAATATTCTTATGATGAATGCTGATGTTTTCTCAAAATATTCACATAATGAAAGCTGGGTTTTTATTTACCCATAATGATTTTTTCTGAAAAAAGTCTCTGGTATAATCACATCTCACACCAAAGATATTTCTAAAATATTGTTCTATTACTGTAGTGAATAAAGTTGCCACAGCTCTGGCATTTTTCATGGATCACAGGTTCTATTGTTTTGTGGACCTTATATATGAACCACTAGGAAATCATTCATTGAACCACCTGTTATCTGTTGTTGTTTCCATAAGAAAACAAATCTATTTAGTAATTAATGACATCATGGCACCTCTAAAATATTAATCACAGTGAAAAAATGTTTAATTACGGGTTTTATAGAGGTAAATTTTTAATAAATTTGGTCGTCAAATTTTCAAACTAAAACCTAGTTCATTGGCAGGACCTTCACTGGAGTAGTTGTTGCCAATCAATCGGAAGTGCCCAACTGCAATTATCATTAAGTGTGGTACCTCTTCTTCTTGCTATTTCCATCCCATCTTCAACTTTCTTTATAACATGTGATTGGGGGGCAATTACCTGTATTGGGTCCCATTTTATGGAGTTGTACACTAGGATGGGTAAAAAAGACCCCAGAATGCTCTGATCGAAATGCCTTGCTGCAGAAAAGTTGTTAGTGAGCACCACTAAGAATTGTGTGAAATATTTTTTTGACTCGGTTAATATCTTTGGCTCTGACCAGAGGCTCAAAGTTTTGAAATTTCACAAAAAACATGAAATTTCCGAGTGTCTGTTGAAAATACCAGAATTACTGGGATTAAAATGCCCTAGTGCGGAAAAGGTTTCAATAACCATCAACAACAGATGTATAAAGCATAATTCCAATCAGTTAATTTATTCGGCTCTGACCAAAGGCTCCAAGTTTCAAAATTTTATATAAAAAACGTGAAATGTATTGCACTAATACATTCACGCCCCCTCACAGCCAATCCAGCCATCTTGTCTTTAATCTACCCTCCTCAGAATGAACTTGGCCGCCATTGCTCTTACCAAGGTGGGATGGGTGGGAGATGGGATTCGAGGCCATTTCTGTTAGTTTGACTGTAATGACACGCTGCAGTACAACTTTGCTGGCGTAATGGCGGGTGCGATGGCAATTCCGAAGTCTTGAAGTTCAAAGCCTCCTCTGAGACAAACGTTTGTTTGTTCCGTTTGTTGAATCCCGAAAGATCTGTTTAATATCCAGCTTCCGACATATGAAGATGTCGTAAGTCGTTGTTTCAATGAGATACATAAAATTATTTTGGATACTGACAGCAAACAAGAACCCAGTTTTTCATATATTTCAGACGCTGTGGCTGGGAAAATTGAAAAGTTGTTTCAAAGAGCATCTGTTCCGACAGTTTCTCAGCAGCACGTAAGTGCTACGTTGTTCTAATATCACAAAAAGTACTTTAACGTGAAGTGTTCTAGTAGACGTGTTTCTAAAAGTCAAACAGTGAAAGATATGGTTGAAAAGTTTAAGTATGAAGCAAATACAACACTTTTTGATATAGCTGCTTGCAAGTGCTCAGGTGTAAATAAATGCACTTGCCCTTCAGTTAATAAAGTCCCAGCCAAAGAATGACTGTTCTTTGTGGATCAGAGACCAACTAGGAAATGTTACATAAGTCCCGTTGATCTTATCAAAACACAAAAGCTCCAAAAGCAAATCAAGAGAAAATTACAAGATTCTGCTCTTCCCAGAAAACAGGAGGTTGCGTGCATTTCCAGTGAGACTGAAAACAACAATCCAGCTGAAACAGAAACTGAATTAGTTTCTGACGAAGGAACATATGTTTTGTATCGCCCCAGTGCCAGTAAGCCAAGTCAATCCCAGTCATCCTTCTCAATTCCAGTTCATTCTGAGGAGGGTAGACCAAGACAGGATGGCTGGATTGGCTGAGAGGGAGTGTTAACACGAGTGTATTATAGCAATACATTTCGTGTTTTTTTATGTAAAATTTCAGAATTTGGAGCCTTTGGACACAGCAGAATGAATTAACTGATTGAAATTATACTTTATACATTTGTTGTTGCTGGTTATTAAAACCCTTTCTGCTTTAGGGCATTTTGATCCGAGTAATTCTGGTATTTTCGACAGACACTTAAAAATTTCATATTTCTTGTGAAATTTCAGAACTTTGAGCCTCTGGTCAGAATCAAAGATATTAATTGATTCAAAATATATTTCACGTAATTCTTGCGGTGCTCACTAACAACTTTTCCACACTAGGGCATTTCTGTCCGAGTAATTTTGGTATTTTCGACCGCCACTCAAAAATTTCATGTTTTTGGTGAAATTTCAAAACCTTGAACCTCTGGTCAGAGGCAAAGATATTAACTGATTCGAAAAATATTTCACTCAATTTTTAGTGATGCTCACTAACAACTTTTTTGCACTAGGGCATTTCAACCAGAGAATTTCGTTTTTTTTTTTTTTTTTTCGACCCACCTTATTGTACACTTCTGTCTAATCCTGTTTTGTTCTCTGTTTCTTGTAGGTGCTTTTTGTACACGTCTGTCTAATCCTGTTTTGTTCTCTGTTTCTTGTAGGTGCTTTATGTTCCTCTATATGGACTTTTACACTTCTTCTTGTTTCACCTATGCAACTTAGTCCACAGGGTACAGTCTATGCTATAGACTACTCCTTCTTGTAAATGCATGTCTTTTTCTTGTTGTCTTAGAGATGCAAGGAATTTTTTAAACTTGTTATTCAGTCCTGGGGCAAGCCTGATGCTATTTTTTCACTGATCTTTTTTAGTTTTTTGAAGAGCCCTTTGTGGTAAGTAATTTTGCCAGTGAACTTGATGTGATTTTCCTGCTTCTTATTTGCTTTTTTTTTTAAATATTCTTTATGAATTGGGAGGGAAAATTATTTTCTGATAAAATTATTTCCAGATCTTTTCTGTAGATGTCTTTTTTGGGCTTCTGTAGAGACTAGGAGGTTGATTTTCTCCAAAAATTGTCTTGCCGTATTAGAATTTATGTAGTCAGGGTGGTGTGAGTTGTAGTCTAATATCAGTTTTTGTGGGGTTTTTGTAGATATGTGTTAAAATATTTCTATCTTTTCAGGTTAGGGTTAAATTCAAGTAATTGAAGTGATGACTTTTTTTTTTTAGTTCTAAAGTGAATTTTAGAATGTTCCAATGAGTTTAATTGTGACAGAATGAGAAAGAAAAAGGATTGATCTTTATTATCTAATATAAATAATATATCATCCATGTATCGGACATGTAGAACAAATATTGTGGGCTGTATCAGGATCTTTACTTCTAGTTTACTCACAAAGTAGTTTGCCAGTAGAGGTGATAGTGGTGATCCCATTGCAAGTCCTGATGTTTGCTTGTAATATATTTTTTCAAATTGGAAGAAATTATTTTTGGAAAAAAATAGGAGTAACTGATAAATACCCATTAATACGTCTCTATTGTGGTCATGGAAAACAAGGTCATCTGCAATAAATTCTATCAGAAGATCCTGGTTTACATTAGTATACTTTGATACTATATCAAAGCTTGTTAATACTGGATGATGTAATACTGGTAAGTTATCTAGCATCTCTGTAACATAAGTTGTGAAAGTATCTGTTAAAAAATATGTACCACTCAGGACTTGAGGTGTCAAAGTCCTTGTGGCGTTAACTTCTTGAAGATCAAAAGATTCATTCACTTGACCCAATAAAAGTAGTTACACAAATTGCACGGTTGTAGTGTCAGAAATTCCAGGAGGGTTGGCACTCCTAGTGATGTCAAATTTCAATTAAGTCCAATTCTTCATAGTTTATGATAAACTGTGTTGTAGTCTGAATAATGTCAAAGTTGAATTAAATAAACACAGAGGGTTAAAATCAAATGAAGAAAATGTGTATTTTCCCTGTATGTTCAAGATTAACCATCATAAGGACATGGGACGGGATTTGTTGTACTTGTACCAATGGAGGGGGGAGGGTACTAAATTGACCCAGCACTGCGACCTAAGGTCGGGGTTTGTTGTAAAACTCAGGGCATTAGAATGTGGAAGTCCTTGTAGGCAGTCTCTCTCGTCAAAAATGAATGATTTATTCACTTGAGTCGATAAAGTGAGAAGCACTATCAAATACTCAAAATATTGAAAACTCTCAATGGTCAAAATTTCTCACTAGGCTTAACTTCATTTAAGGCTGATTTCTTGCAGTAGAGTAAAAACATCAAAGTTGAGCTAAAAAATGTCATTGAAGGTTAAAAATATCAACAAATACTGAAGAAGGTATGCATTCTCAATGCTGTATGTGGCTTAGGAATCATAAGTGCATGCAACAAAGGGACGCCATGAACTTATCGAAAAACTCCAAATGAATGTCGATAGAAATCCGCTCTGGTGTCACAGTAACCATGCAATGCATTTCGGTGCTATCTTGTACCATCTGCAGAATGAAGCCCTATGAACTCCGCTCTTCTATGTAAATAGTGTCGGAGTGGTGCACCAATAAGATGAATCCGTTCCCTGCATCATGTGTCACTTCCTGTCACAATATCTGATTCACGTACTAGATTGTGGTCTGTCGTTTTTCTTTTTTAATCTTTTGGTTTTATTTTATAAAAACCAAAATAATAAAAAATTTACAAAAGATTTTAAAAAAAAATGTTTTAAAAACCATTTTGCCTGTTGACAGCCAAAGTATGTGTTTAAATTGTTGAAGCCACTTTTTGACCAAACGCTGCAGTCTGTAGAAAATAACAGACATCGCCAGCAAAAAAGTTTAATTTACTCGAGCCCATAAACCAGTGCATATATAACCAGTGCATATTTTCATATTGTGCGACGTTAAAATGCCTAACATATTCTTTATTTTTTTTTCTATGCTTAGTTGTGAGGTTTGGAATCGGTGGGCAATGCTTACCTTTTCTTACAATTTCCTTTTTTTTTTTTTCTGAAATAGTTCTAGAAAAAGATTTTGACAATAATTCACTAATTAGACAGATGTCCTTTCATTTGTCTTCCATGTGGAGAATTTCATATTGAAACAACAATGTCACTTCTACGGAAAAGTCATGCTACACCCAGCAGAATGAAAGCTACTGAGAGAAGCTCCAAGCATCAGCGTTTCAGGTCCCTCCTATCAGTATATTGTCATGACCTTGACTGAGCTGCACATGCATACTCAGATCTTATCATGTCGTATGCCGTCCTAGAAGCTGCTAATCCCAGAGCTTCCAGCCAGGGCATTGCATGGTGCACTTCCACAGACACACACACATGCATGCATGAGCAGATGCTTTATTTAAAAACAGACAAATGTCTTATTTAATGTATTAAATGCACAGTTTTGTATTTCTGCTATTATTATGTTATTATTACTCTTAAATGGAAACAAAAATACATCTCCAAAAGCACAGAGCATGTGCAGCAAGCATAGCATGCTCTGATGATTTGACCTTGCATTACATGCTGCACACATTGTGGTAGGAAAGCAGCAGGTGTAGGAGCATCCAGTCACTTTGTGCTCCACTGCACAGAAGCACATAACAGCATTGTTTTGTTATATTTTTTCCTTATAATTAAGTCACCAATATTCTGAACAGAATGACCAAAAATAATGTTGTGTTTCTTTATAAACTTTTCTTCATAAACTTTTTAGCTAAAATTAGAAATCGTAGTTCACTACCTTCAGAAATTACCAGAGCCTATCCACCAATAGGTGCGATAGTTCCAAATATTTTTGGAAAAATAAAAACCCATAAACCCGATAGACCATTTAGAGTTATTGTTCCAAAATCAAAGTCCCCACTAATAAATCTAGAAAGAAAATTATACAAATTTTTGGCCCCCTTTTTCATGAATAATGAATACTGTTTAAAAAACAATTTAGAATTCATTGAAAAAATAAAATCTATTGATGTTCCACTATCTGGTATGTTTATGGCAAGTTTAGATGTGAAATCATTATTCCCAAGTACCCCTGTACCAAAAGCCATAGACATTATCATTAAAGAGTTAAAAAATAAATCTCAATTTAATAATATACAATTACAAGAGTTATATAACATTTTAACCTATATTTCTAATAACAATTACTTTGAGTTTGACAAAAAAATCTATAGGCAAGAATTAGGAGCCCCAATGGGATCCCCATTATCTTCTTTATTTTCAGAAATAATCATGTGTAATATTGAAAACCAAACTACCAGATCCACCCATCATTTATTGTAGGTACGTCGACGACATTTTTATTTTGTCTAAATTAAAACAAGAAGAACTTTAAATATTGAAGAATAAATTTACCATGTGTTACCCAGAGATTGAATTAACTTTGGAATTTGAACAAGATGAGAAAATTTCCTTCTTAGATATCGAACTGATAAAAAAGACTTAAATTTGAAATACAGAGTTTTTAGAAAACTAACCTCTGTACCTATAATGATCCCATATCAATCTGAACACCCAAAAATCTCATAAAGTAAATGGTATTAGGAATTGGGTAAAACGAGCCATCACACATTCCTCTAATAGAAAATACAGAGAAGAAGAAATCCAATGGATTATTAACACAACCAAGCAATATGGATATGACACAAAAACAGTTAAAAAGCTGATTTTTGAATACAAAAAGAAATTAAAAGAGTCTAGTCAAAACATCCCAAAAAAGAAATACAAATTTTCAGGTTCTTTCCCTTTTATTAGAGGACTAAGAGGAAAATTTTTAAGATTAAGCGAAGAAACACAACATTATTTTTGGTCATTCTGTTCAGAATATTGGTGACTTAATTATAAGGAAAAAAATATAAAATTAGTATACTACAATCAGCAGGTGTATATGAAATTCTTATTGTTTCACAGTTCTGGGGACCACATTTCATACATTGGAAGCACAAAAAATAGATTAATAAAAAGATTACATCAACATATAAAGAACTGGAACAAAAAAGAAAAAAACTGCACTTATCCAACACTGCGTTAAACATAAAACAATATCCTGATTTTGAAAATATTAAATTACTAACCACCCACACAAACGAAAAAGAATTAAGGATTTCCAAAAGTGTTATAATTGAACAAAAAAAAAAAAAAGATAAAATATGCAACTTACAAGGCCCCACCACACTAGACAGCCTGGAAATCACTTATAAAAAAAAAAGAAAAAATCTGTAAAAAAAAAAAAAAGACAAAAAAAAAACATTACAAAAAAAAACACCATTAAATAAAGGACTAAAAATAATACACCTGTTTCTACAAACGAATAATAATAGCCCAAAAATATCTACACAAAAATGAAAAATGAATTATACTTACAACTGATACCTACCAACTCGTCCAATAGATGGCAACACATGAGAAACAAATCACCTAACACATACAAGACCGCAAACCTCCCTTTCGATTCCCGACATGCAACTCCAGGACTACACACACGCAAGGAGCCCTCGTGTAGAAGTAGAGGCCCGACGATGGTAGTATGATACTACCAAAAGCACTTGCCGTAACGTGGTGACGACAAACCCCGTGTGAGACGTCACCTGACCCGATAAGTATAACTCTTTCTACTAAATGTTTTTAATTAATAGTAAATTTAAAACATTTGATTGTGAGAATGAATGAATGAATGTAGAACTGAAAATATATAACCTAATTGTTTTATTTAAAAAAAAAAAAAAATTAACTAACCAAAAACCAGTAACAAAAAGACCTCTTAGGCCAGGAGCTCATGCCTCATAGAGCAACAACGTGCAAAATACTTTGACAATATCAGGTAAACAATACATTAGATATTAGGTATTTTCAATAAATAATATCTTTTAAATGTTTGTTTTTTCATACGAAGTAGTGAGGGGGTGGGCAGGGTTAAGTTAAATTTGACATTTGATGTTTATTGTCCTTTTTCACCCCTCCTCAGTCATTTATCCCTTTTCCTGACTGTGATCTTGTCTGCAGCTGCAAGGCGCCCTCTGTCCGCCTGTTCTTTTTCTATGCAAAACACACTAGAGGCTTTAACACCCACCCTGTCTGTGGTGTGACTACACCATGTAAAAAATGATGCATTTATTGCCCCAATCACATTAGGTAAAAGGTTAATCTTCAATGAATTTTCAGGAAGTGAGTCTCTCTCCCCCCCCCCCCCTCTCTCTCTCTCTCTCTCTCTCTCTCTCTCTCTCTCTCTCTCTCTCTCTTTTTTCCCTTCCTTCCTTCATTTGCATTTCATTTACTGTGCAACAACAAATTTAGTATGGCTAGTTTAAAAAGGAAAGTTTTAACCATAGAGGAAAAAGTTGTAATTATAGAAGAAATCAAAAGCAGTAGAAAAAAAAATCACACATTTGCTGTGATTTTAATTTGGTAAATGCCACAGTTTGTACTATCTGGAAAAACAAGGAACAAATTTTGAGGGCTTTTGAACTTGCAAATGACCTGAAACTAACTAAAACGCATCTGTCGTCCTGATTGAATAAAAATTGATGAAGCTCTGCTAAAATGGTTCAAGCAGCAAAGGAATGCAAACGTTTCTGTAGGTGGGCTTCTTTTAAAGACTAGGGCTGAAGAATTTGCCAGGCTCTTTGGTGATGAACAATTTGTATGATCCAATAGCTGGATTGACAGATTTAAAGCATGATACAACATTTGTTCTTTGAAAGTGAGTGGTGAAACCAAGGACATAAATTTGGAAACAATGAAGGAATGGCTCAATACTGTGTGGCCTAAAGTTAGAGAAGAGTATAGTGACAGTGACATCTTTAATACTATTGAGACAGGACTTTTTTTAAGTTGACTCTGGATAAAACTTTAAAATTCAAGGGAGAGAAATGTGTAAGTGAAAAACTTTTGAAGGAGTGCATTACTGTTCTTGTTTGTGCAAACATGAATGGGACAGAGAAGAGAAAATTTATGATCACAGGTAAAGCAAAAATCCTAGATGCTTCAAAAATGTTAAAAGCCTGCCTGTGCGATACAGTGCTAACAAAAAAGCTTGGATGACTTCTGAGCTATTTAGAGCAGAGCTCATTCATTGGAATCAGCAGCTATGGAAGCAAAAACGCAAAATTCTTTTGCTGGTAGATAACTGCCATGCTCGTCCAAAAACAAATGATCTTGAGAACATTAAGCTTGTGTTTCTTCCAGAAAACTGCACAGGTGTTATGCAACTGATGGATCAAAGTGTAATAAGAAGCTTAAAAAGTCACTATTGGAAATTTATGTTGAGAATGATTGAGTGCATTGAAAAACAAGATTGTGTTATCACCTTGTTAGACGCAATTCAGAACATTCATAAAGCATGGACGCGAGTGACAGAAAAAAAAATTTGCAACAGTTTTCGCCATGCTAGTTTTATGTCAGTACTACTAAACTGTCAGCTTTCAAGTCTCTCCCCAGGCAGCACACTTACATTGGCCCTACGTAGAACACAAAATGTTGGCAAAACGTTTGGATACTACAATGGGCCTCCCTCCATATGTCTCGGCGGCCACTTAACAGCATCTGGTAGGCTCAGTAAACTAGCCAGCGTTGATCCAACATAAGGATGAACATTTATATAACATTGTGCTAGCATTAAACTGATGTTGCGTACAACATAAAGCCAGAAATCCTTCAACACTGAGCCACACTTACACCATTGAGCCATCGTTGGAATAACATTACGCCAACACAGCACACAATGTCAAACCATCGTTTGGATAACCTTGTGCCGACATCATTTACAACATTAAGTCATCGATCGTATAACATTGTGTCACTGTCGCAACGACGAGCCGACATCTTTATAACGTTGAGCCAGCGTATAACACTCCGTTAAACCATCATTTGGACAACATTGTACCAACATCTTTTACATCATTAAGCCATCACTCCCACAACGTTAAGCCATCAGTTCCATGACGTTGTGCCAATGTATTACACAACATTCAGCCATCACTCCTATAACAATGAGCCAACTTTTTTAATGCAAGAATAGTATGTGCTCAGTGCTTTCAGCAGCTTTGTATGTTACATCCTTTATGTTTGTAGCTCTTCATTTTTACTTGAAAGTGTCGCAATGTAGTCTTTTGGGCTACACTCTAGACTTCGTCACCCGTTGTCTGCTTCAGGTATTGCCCCAATGGAATGCTGTGAGAAATGTTTCGCGATAGGTGGCTCTGCAGCTGTGTTGGCGTTTTCTCCCGCGCTGTGTGTGTTACGTAATCGCTGTTTGCTGAGTGCGTGAGCTGTGAATCCCGTATACTTCTGTTCGCCCTGTTCTAAGCGATATGTGGCTTGTGTTTTTTTGGCAGTAGCCATGTGGAACTGGAGGCGTTTCTTTGACGAAGTTGGAAAGATAAAGAAACATGCATTGCGTGGTGTGAGCGGAAAGGATTGCTTCCAACCGAACGAAGATGATCCGCAGGTCATCCAATGAGTTTGCGAGTGGATATGTGTCATCGCTTAGTACAGATCAGGTGTAGGAAGAATCACGTTACAGGGGAAAGGGAGCAGTGTTCCCGTTTACTTGGGACGTGGTTTGAAGCTGCTTGTATTCCTCTTGATAAGGTGATGACTCTTTGATATTGTTTCGCCAAAGGATTGTTCTACGAGGATGCAATTGAGGAATCTTCCCAGGGTGGGGTTTCCACATTCTCTGCGACAGTCAGTGACTATTATCAGTCTTCCAGAGAACTAGTCGCAGAGTTTATGGTAGCCTACAAACAAGACGAAGGACAGCTTGGAGGCCCTGGTGTAATCGTAGAAGTGGATGAGGCGAAGGTTGGGAAACGGAAGTATAATCGTGGTCGTCTCGTTGAGGGCACCTGGATCGTTGGCATCTTTGAACAAGATTCGAAACGATTCAGGGTTGAGATCTGCCCAGAGAATAACCGCTCTGCTCACACATTGCTGCCGCTCATCCAGAAACATGTTCAACCTGGAAGTACTGTAATGACGGATCAGTGGGCTGCATACCGCAATCTCCCATCCTGTGGTTTCCAACATCTGTCAGTAAACCACTTGCTCAATTTCATCGACCCAACTACTGGGGCGCATACGCAAGCTGTTGAGAGCAGGTGGCGGCCCCTCAAACGCACACTATCTAATGGAATTAACAAAGACCACTTGGTAGACCACATTTTTGAATATTTCTTCTGACGAAATTGTCGTCTTTCCTCTCAACACTGTTTTGAGGTGATGATTGCTATCATCAAACAGTTCTTCCCTAGTACGTAATGTTTTCCACTTAAATATTCATACTAGATAGACCGGTTCTTAATGAGGAGGAAACACTTCTTTTCCGTCGTAGAAATCTTTAACAACACCTGAACTACTCACATTCCATAAAAGCCCTTTTCAGGGTCAGCCATATTACAAAATAAACCCCTTCCTTTCAAAAATACCCCCCCCACACACACACACACAACACACACCGATGACGTAATCTCGTCAGCTGAAGCAGACGATGAGGGCCGAAGATTAAAGTGCATCCGTCTTTTGTCCCATACTGTATATGTTCCAGTGTATGAATGAAAGCGCATGATTATATAAAAACAGGTGAGCCGGAAGTTAGCTGTGTACAGTTTACCTAAATATTTACTTCTATGAATGTACAGCAAGAAATGTTACACATTCTTGTGCACACAGATTGATGCACGTGGAGGTAATATTTTGCTACGTAGCATACTTTGATAATTGCAAATATTGTAAAACCTTGCTGTAACAACTTATATTTGTAACAATTCCTTGACTACTTACCATCCATTTATTCGGTATAAAAAAAAAAAAAAAACACTTCTGGAAATAATTGTCTGCTGGTTCTAAGGAAACCTGAATATAGCAAAGCATAATTCGCACACGCACTTACACTAAATTAATGTGCAACTTTCTCTGCGCTTTCAAGCATTTTAAAGTACTGAAAAAAAAAGGGGGAAAGTAATGGTTTTCGTTCATGCAGTTTGTAAGCCTCCCCTCCTCCTTCTTTATTCTTTTGCTTCTGAGTCTAAAAATAAAAGGACGGGAAGTGTAATGTGGAACATTAAAAAGATATAGCTAAATATGGCATACTTCAATGGTACAATAGTAACAGTGTTAATGCTACAGGTGCTTGTATATGCAATGGTTTAGAATGAAAGTTTCTCAGTCAAGTATATAATTCAGGTAATATATATGCAGTTCATTCATGAAAAATAAAGTACCTTGTCACTACTATCTTAGACCAGTCATGTGAAAGCAGTGATATTATCAATAAAATAGTTTTCAAATCACACACACAGTTTTTTTTTTTTTTTTCCAGTTTTATATTAAACTCTCATTGTATTGTGATATCCGGGCAGCTTTAGAACCTGCAATAGAAAAAACTTAGTAGGTGACATTTTGCAAAATGAGAGTTTACCTTTTAACACTACTGAAAGGCAAAACTGCACACATGCAATTAAATAAACTTTAACCCATGCCCATATGTTAAATACAATTTTTGAAATTGCACTGATAAATAGAACACAACAATCACAGTTGATAAAACCTGAAAAAAAAAAATTGAAATTATGTTTTACATTTATTAAGCGAAAATAATTATCAATGACATATTCCGTACTAAAAGACACATGAAAAGTAAGAACTGCTGGAAACTAATGTTATATTCTCTAAAAGCACAGTATTCATCTAAGTGTTATGGTGAGATGGTGATCAAGGACTGTAAATGCTCTTCTACACCTGCCAGTCTGACTGCTGGATACAACTGGATTTTCACAATGGCCGCTAAAATGGAAACACAAGAAGGAAGGGAAAATCATAACATATAATTCCTTAATGCACAAAACCACAAATATATATGCTTAAATATTGCCAATTTAATATAGCAGTAGGATACACTAACATAAAACACTTACATTAACTCTCCAATGCAGTTTGTGAAACAAGATACCTCATAAATATTAAAAACTGATAAACAATATGAAAAAAGAAGTTGCATCTAAATTTTATTATTTTTATTAGATGGTTTTTGTACTTTCTTCGATGAATAAACATTTTAAAAAAATTTAGTCTTCCAGGAGAAAATGAAATACAGAATTTTAGAAATACCGCTGTGAATCAATTAGTACAAACTCAGCATCTGTCAAATAAATACCAGCTATACAGAAAATTTAGTAGAAAATTGAATAAAATTTCCTGAAATCGATTATGATCAGAAAAATGTAAAAAAAAAAAAAACTTGAAAAACAGCGAAGGGCACAGACGGTTTTCTTCAAAGGAACTGAAGCAGGAGAACATGTGCAATTGTGCTTCGAGATTTCTTGAGATTTTAGTTTTTAAGTTTTTGATAATTTGTTTGTTTTTCATAAGAAACATAATCATGCAATTTTCCAATTAAAAGTTAAGACATTCAGAGGCCCTAACACTGAGCATTCACTGTTCTTTTTGAAGGATCTTCATTGATTTAAATGTTTCATACAGCTTTTATATATTTTATTTACATCAATGTACTCTGCATTCTCATTTTGATCATAAGAAATCTCGACCACTGTTTGGTATAAACATTGTTAACAGGAAAAATTAATATTTCACAAATGAAAATATTCTGGCTACACCCAGTTGCAAAACTGTGCTGTTTTCATAATTTCAGATCCCTATTATGTTTACTATCAAAAATATTATTTTGACAATATATATCCAGGCCACCTCAGCAAAAAAAAAAAAAAAAATCTAATGTAACCATTTGACCAAACCAACCTAATAAAAGTCTAAGCCCTTTAAAAAAATTTACAGCAAAATTCAATGTAAAAAATCATAAAATACCAGAATCAGTTTTCATTCGAAGGTGTTGATATTGTGCCCTGTTTTAGTAACAACACAAAAAAAATATTCAGATTTATACTATCATTAAAAGTATAAAAGTATGCAACTTTCACTGAGGTAATGTTACAAGAAATCTTTCCGAAGAAAACATTGTGAAATCAGTTTTTAGCATAACCTAAAATTTACTGCAATGTTTATGTTTACATTTTTTACTGAACTCACATCATATTTTGAGATAACAGGGCTGAAATTCTGGAATATTAAATTTTGAATTATGGGAATATTTGTCTTTTCTTTACACAAACTCTCATGCTCGTATCATATCTGAGTGGATAATTTAGTTAATTTGTCATTTGTAATTATCCAGTAGTTTAAACACATTTACTTCCTTGTCACTAAGAAATTATATTGTAACAAACTTACATATTTACATTTTCCTCACTGATATCGCTGAAAAAATAGCCCAAACAACTCTCATCTATCACATTCATCGGTTTTTTACTTCACGTATGCAATAAAAACTATCTGTAGGATGAACAACAGCAGCTTGTTTAATTATTTTAAACACAGTGTACTTAGCCTCCAAAATTCAATTCGATACCACAGAAATAAAGCAGCAATAAAAATGCAACATCTATAAAAAATATGCTATCGCAATTTAGCAAGAGCTATTTTGAAATTATTTTATGTGTGATAAAAACATGCAGAAAATCCAACAATAATAATTTTTCTACTTACGTGAAAGTTCCAGTTAGCACGTGCTCTGTGAATGAACAATGGTTGACCCACAGACTGTTGAACAAGAGTTGTCCACATGTTGCCTCAGGCAAAACCACCTTCCGTGCTGATGACTCACAGAGGGACTGGTTGGAGCTTAGGTCGCCTTGACTGTAATCGGATTACCCAAACCTTCCCCTCAGTAGCTCATCGGTTGAAAAATCATTGGCTTTACGTGAACATTCAATGATAACGTCTTGCCTACCAGATTGGGAATAGAACACGGTGGCACAGCGTCGCATCTACGTTAATTTGCAAGGGTGTACTACCTGGGTCATTGATTGAGCTCATTTGGTTTGTAGTACTGAAGTTAATCTAAAAAATGATTTAGCCAACATCCGCTTGATCGCTACTCAACATGGCTTTCCCCCACTCCTGGTTTCTAAATTAATTAAAAATGCTAAGATAAAGCCAGTTGTTGCTCTTCAACCTATATCATAAAAAAGGAACTAATGTTTGCTGGCTCTATCCCTTACCATAAACGTTCTGCGTACAAGCTCATCAGTATCTTTAAAAGAGAAGGATATAAACTTGCCATTCGCTCTTCTCCTTCAATTTCTGTTATCCTCCATAATGACAGAGACCCAAGACCACCGCTTTCTTCTCCTGTAGTGTATAAAATTCCTAGCAAGACTAACATTGGATTATCCGTGTACATAGGAAGTCCATTCCAGAAAATTCTCTCAAGACTTCAGGAACACAACTCTAATGTGAAATTTAGAAAACCTTCCTTTTCCTTGTCTCAACTTACCATGGCTGACACTTCTGCTACTCCACTTTGGTCCGTTACAAAAAAGTTGGCTTCCTTCCAAAATTGTTTTGCTCTGAGGTTTAGAGAAAGTTTGGAAATTTTATTTTCCAAAAATTGCAAGAAGCCATTTACATTCCATACATGAGTGGTAGGCAATGCACGTAACTAACAAACAAATTAAGAAGAAGGTAGTGTAGAACACGCTAAGTTATGTATAAAAGTTTAATGCAAATATATTTCAGCCATTACTATGGCCTTTATCAGTGCGACTACGATTGGTTTACGTTGCCAGATTGGAAAGGTAAGTTTTGTAATGGTAACTTCGGGTGACATGATGCACTGAGGGATTTCCAGATGTAAGGAACGGAAATGGGGAGCTCAGAATTGCAATTTTTGGAAAATAAAATTTCCAAACTTTCTCTAAACCTCAGAGCATACCGATTTTGGAAGGGAGCCAACTTTTTAGTATCTGACCAAAGTGGAATAGCCGAAGTGTCAGCCATGGTAAGAAGAGATAAGGATAAGGCAGATGAAGGTTTTCTAAATTTCACATCAGATTTGTGTTCCTGAAGTATCGAAAAAATTTCCGGAATGAACTTCCTATGTACGCGGTTAATCCAACGTTAGTCTTGATCGGAATTTTATACACTCCAGGCAAAGAAAGTAGAGGTCTTGGGTCTCTGTCATTACAGAGTATAACAGAAATTGAAGGGGAAGAACGAATGGCAAGCCTATATTCTTCTCTTTTGAAGATACTGATGAATTTGTCGGCAGAAGGTTCATGGAAAGGGATTGAGCTAGCAAACATTAGTTCCTTTTTTGGTGAAACAGGTTGAAGAACAACAACTGTTTTTTTCTTAGCATTTTGAATTAATTTAGAAACCAGGAGAGGGGAAAAGCCATGTTGAGTAGCGATCAAGCGAATGTTTGCTAATTCATTTGTTAGATTAATTTCAGTGTTACAAACCAAATGAGCTCGATGAATGGGAGACTTGAGGGCTGACAGTTTATATTGGTGGAAGGTATGAGAATTGAAAGGAATAATGTTGGTAGAAACTGGTTTTCGGTAGACTGAAGTGGAAAGAAGATTATTACATTTTGAGATGCTGACATCCAAGAAATTTATCTTGCCATTAATTTCTTCATTTATAGTGAATCTAATGGACGAGAATTTTCAGTGATTAAATTTGTGAGTTGCAATAGATCTTTTAGGATGAGCCCAGATGACAAAAATATCGTCGACATAACGGAGCCATAAGGTAGGTTGTTGGTCATGTTGCATCACTATTGATTGCTCAATATTTTGCAGGTATACTTCAGCCAAAAGTGGGGAAAGAGGAGACCCCATCGGTACACCTTGGTTTTGTTGATAGCATTGATTATTAGAAAACAAAGAAACTGTGTTGACGAAGAGAATACAGGCAATCATACAAATCCTTGGTTAAAGTGCCGTCCATGGGGAATTGTTCTTTGAATTTATGAATGAGTAGCATGTGTGCTTTAAATTGAGGCACAGAAGGAAAAAGTGATTCAACGTCCAATGTAAACATACTGGCATGACCATCAATGGAATTTGGAAGTCTAGAGATGAATTCAGCAGTGGATGAGATATTGAAGGGGTGGTTATTAGTGATAATCTTGAATTTTTTGGCAAGACATTTTTCCAAGTTACAAGCAGGAGAGTGAGTATTTTCCACAAGAGGTCTAATTGAAGCATTAGCTTCGTGTAATTTAATTTGGGCAAATAATCTAGGAGAATTGTAGAAAGAAGGAGCAGAAAATTCTCCTAAGAAAACCTTTAACGACTGTAACTTATTGAGGCGATCCACAGATGATTTCAAGGTTTCCACAGGATTTTTGGAAAGGAGGAAATCATTAACTTTTTGATTAAGGTTATCCTTTTCGATAATGACTGGAAGGCCGACTTTATCAGCCATTGGCTCCCTTCCAAAGTCGGTATGCTCTGAGGTTTAGAGAAAGTTTGGAAATTTTATTTTCCAAAAATTGCAACTCTGAGCTCCCCATTTTCGTTCCTTACATCTGGAAATCCCTCATTGCATCACGTCACCCAAAGTTACCATTACAAAACTTACCTTTCCAATCTGGCAACGTAAACCAATCGTAGTCGCACTGATGAAGGCCATAGTAATGGCTGAAATATATTTGCATTAAACTTTTATACATAACTTAGTGTGTTCTACACTACCTTCTTCTTAATTCCATACATCTGGAAATCTCTCATTACATCGCATCACCCGGAGTTACCGTTACAAAACTTACCTTTCCAATCTAGTAACGAAACAAATCGTAGTCACACTGATGAAGGCCATAGTAATGGCTGAAATATATTTGCCTTAAAAACTTTTATACATACCTTAGCGTGTTCTCAACTACCATCTACTTAACATGCTGGTTTTAACTTTATTGAGCCTGAAACTGCTGATGAAATTGGTGATGAAGACAAGCTGCGCTTGTCAGAATGGATATGACAGATTAAAAACCATAGTCTTCCACACTATAAGAAAATTGATGATTACCTAAATGTAGATAACAATACTGCTACGTCCGGAAATCTCGCAGATTTCGACATCGTAAACGAAGTGTTGAGTGGAAAACAAATATAATGAAGAAGAGGAGGAGGGAAAAGAGGATGCCTATGAAGAACCAGTCCCCAGCATACCTGATGCTGTTCAGGCTGCAAGACTGTTATCTAAATTTTTCGAAGCCAGGGAGGAGGGTGAAACGGTGTTGACTTATGTAGCAAACATAAAAGAAAATTTAGCTATACATCACATGTTTAAAAACAAAACCCACAAAAAAGTGACAAGCTTCTTTGTGCAAAAGTAGAACATAAGGTATGTACTGTACCACATTATGTCTAGAACTGTACATTCATGTACACACAGTATGTATGTACGTACATACATGTCTTTTTTTACACTATATTATGTATGTACTCTACATAAATACAGTACTGTACTTATAGATTTGATATTTTAGAATCCCCACCCCCCACTAGTTTTATATCCTAAATGCACGCATGCATACATACATACGTATGTACGTAACATTTCTTTTAGTATTGTATGTCTGCTTGTTACATGAACTTGATTAGCACAACACTTTTGTAATGACATAAATACTGTGTTCCCTTCGATGTTGTTATAACCAAGTTAAATGGTGCACCCCCCCCCCCCCCCCCCACACACACACAGAGGGGGTTGGGCAACGAAACTGAAACATATGGGTGTAGGACAGACAGAACAATATTAGTACAGTGTAGGACCTCCTTTGGAGGCGAATACCACTGCAGTTCATCTTGGGAAGAACCAATACAAGTCCTGTACAGTGGCCGGAGGAATTTGAAGCCATTCCTCTTTCAGAAAAGTGGCTAGTTCACGACATGATGCTGCTAGAGAGAAACATTTCCTGTCATGCTCCTCCAGAACACCCCTGAGTGGCTCAATAATGTTCAAGTCAGGTGACTGTGCAGGCCATGATAGATGTTCAGCTTCACTTTCATGCTCAGTAAACTACTCTTCCACCAGTTTAGCTCTGTGTATCGGTGCATTATCATCCTGATACACGGCATCACTGTCTGAGTACAATGAATTGTCCAATAGTCCTTGGCAGCGATGTGCCCCTCAAAAACAATCAGCTCAAACCATCACCAATTCACTTCCGTGCTTCACTGTGGGCAATAAACAGTCTGGGTGGTAAGCCTGTGAGGAATGTCTCCACACATAAACTCTCCCAGTTATGGGAAAGACAGTGAAGGATGATTCATCAGAGAAAAATACACATTTCAATTGTCCAAAGTCCACTATTTGCACTGCTGGCACCATTGAAACTGACGTTTGGCATTCACACTGGTTATTAATGATTTGGCAATTGCAACACAACCGTGAATGTTCCCCCAATGAAGTTCCCGACGGACAGTTTTGATGGAAACAGGTAAGTCCCAGTGCGTATTCAACTCTGCGGTGAGTTGGGAGGCTGTGGTTTCATAATTTTTGGCTACCATCCGTGTCAGCTTCTGGACGTCCCTGTCAGACAGCTTCCTTTTACCTCAACAGTTACTTCCACTGCATGTGATTCTTCCCTTTTGCTGGTATGCCGACATGACCCTGGATACTGTGGCTCGTGATTCACCACTAAGACCTACTGTCTTGGACACAGATGCACCGGCGAAATGTGCACCAACAATCTGTTTTCTTTGAAACTCGGATATGTCTCCCATTATGTTGTATAGATCACACTTTTTGATGTCCAGCTGTGCTACTGCTCTGCTAATGCAACCTTCACACTCCGCTCTCATTGATCGACTGCGAACTAGATGCAAGCTGGCCACCAGGTAGCACGTACAGTGGCATGACACGTGGGGTGCTATTTGTGTAGGTATTTCAGTTTTGCTGTCCACCCCCTGTATATATATATTTATATCATCATCATCATTGTCAACCATTATCAATCCACTGCTGGACAAAGGTCTCCCCAAGTTTCCTCCACAACGGTCTGTCTTGTGCCAGTCTCCTCCATGTCACACCCGCATACTTTCGAATTTCATCCACCCATCGCCCATGGGGTCTTCTTCTGGGTCTTTTCCTGTCCCTTGGAATCCAATCTAAAATTTCGGCTGTCCATCGATGGTCTCTCCTTCTGGGGCAGTATGCCCAGCCCATTGCCATTTCAGGTATTTAACTCTGATCATGATGTCTTCCACTCTTGTCATTTTTCGGATCCACGATTTCCTCTTCTTGTCTCTCCTGGTTACACCAAGCATGCACCTCTCCATGCTTCTTTTAGTTGTCTGCAGCCTTTGTATGTCTGTTTTAGTTAAGGTCCACGTCTCTGCACCATACGTAAGCACTGGAAGGATGCATTGATCAAACACTTTTCTTTTAAGACATAATGGCATATTGCTCTTAAAAAGTATGCTGTTTCTTCCAAAAGCTCTCCAGGCAAGTTTTATACGCCGATTAATTTCTTCATCAATGTGACCCTCACTTGATATCTGCTGTCCAAGATAATCGTGCGAGTCTGTTATCTCCAGCTTTTCTCCATCAATCGATAAATCTTCATTTCTTGTAAAAGCATTGTACATCACTTTTGTCTTCTGAAAGTTCATTTTTAATCCCACTTCTTTACTCTTGTCAGCAAGTTCCTGGATCATGATGGGGTAGTTGCAAAAATGACTACGTCATCAGCAAAATGAAGGTGGGTTAGATAATATCCATTAATCTTTATCCCTTTGTTTTCCCAGTTCAGTGATTGAAAGACATTTTCCAATGTGGCATTAAAGAGCTTCGGAGATATGGTGTCACCTTGTCTCACTCCCTTTCCAATTTTTATGTGTGTTGTATTTTCAAACAGCCGAATCTTTGCACTTGCATTTTCATAGATGTTATTAATAATATTAATGTATGCATCTTCAATACCGCAGGATTTCAGAGCCATTGTAACTGCTGACGGTTTCACCGAATCAAAGCCTTTTTCATAATCGATAAAAGCCATGCACAATGGAAGTTCATATTCCCTCACTCTTTCAATTAGTTCTCTCAGTATGTGGATATGATCTATTGTGCTGTAGCCACTCCTGAATCCAGCTTGTTCTCTCAGTTGAGCCATGTCCAGTGTTACCTTCAAACGGTGTGAAAGAACTTTAGTGAAGATTTTATAAACCACTGAGAGGAGGCTGATAGGTCTGTAGTTCCTGAGATCCTCAATGTCACCTTTTTTATGTAGCAGGATCATTGTAGCAGTGTTCCAATCTTCAGGAATCTTCCCTTTGTTAAGGCATCGAGTGAAAATTTGGGCGAGTACTGTTTCGATTTCTCCACTTGCTTCTTGTATGATGTCTACAGTAATTCCATCTTCTCCTGGAGCTTTTCCCCGCTTCATGATCTTGATTGCATGTGCAACTTCTGCTGGGAGGACTGGAAGAACTCTGGTACTGGTACCTTTCATGATGTCTGGAGTACATATATATATATATATATATATATATATATATATACAATGGCTGTTTCATAAAAACGGTGAGTAAAATCACACAAAATGAAAAAATATAGGTACAGCAAAATATATGTTATTCTTTCCCAAAGTATCTTCCCTCGGATGATATGCAACGGTCTCGTCGGTCAGTCCGCTTTTCAAAGCATGTGGCGAAGGCATTTTGTGGAAGCTGCTTTAGCGACCCCTGTACAGTTTAAATAATGTCAGCTTCTGTGTTGAATGTTATGTCACGGAACTTCTCCTTCATTGTTGGAAACAACCAGAAATCACACTGGGCAAGGTCAGGACTGTAGGCACACTGTGGCGTGATTTCAATACTGCATTTCATAAAAAATTGTTGAACACAAGCAGCCACATGTGGGCAGACGTTATCATAGTGTAGGGTCCACTTGCCTACCAGTTCCGGTCGCTTAATCGATATGTGTTGTCATAGACACTTGAAGACTGAAATGTCATACTCAGCATTTACAGTAATTTGTGGAGGAATGAAGAAAATTACCATTATCACCTTCTCAGCTGATTTGGTTTGGCGGACTTTTTAGAGGAGGCAAGCCTGTGTGTTTCCAGCCATTCATTGTGTACTTTGTGAGGGGAGTCAAAATAGTGGACCAATGTTTCACTGTGTTTAGAAAGTTTGGATCCTGTGCAATCATTTGTTTCCAATCATGATACACCTGAACTCTGGCTAACAATTGTTCTCCCGTCAGGTGATGAGGTACCCATCTGGAACACACACGATACAGCAGTAATTTGTCACGTAGAATGCGGAATGCCGATGTTTTTGAAATATTAGTTGATGCTGCTATGTCTTCACACTTCATTCATCAATCTTCTTGCAGGATTACCCAAACAGTGTTAACAATATGCTCCGTAACAACACTTTCAGGTCAACCAGTCCTAGGAGCGAGTGCTGCCGACAAACGCCCTTTTTTAAAATCATGGTGCCATCTAAAAATCATTGACCCACCCAAACATTCATTTTTGTAAGCTTTTTCCATTAAATCAACTCTTTTTGGAGCCATTTTACACAAAGGAAAGCAAAATTTTATTGCACAACGTATTTCGCTTCTTAACTCTGAATCCCCCGCACGGGGATAACTGGTTTTCCAGTTATTTGGGGAGCGGCGCCCCACGGCCCGAGCTCACCTTGTGACGGAGTACTTTTCGTTTGCTCTTGAACGATAACATCACCGAAGGGACAGCTGTTCATCCAGCTGATGGGGGATGGCGTCCCCACGGTCTCCGAGCCGATTTTCTCTTATTGTTTTGCTTTTTTGTCTTAAGTTCATATCTTGACATGTTCCCGCCTCAGTTGTAGGCTGCTGAGGTTGTGATGAGGCGCCAGCTCCGGGTTTTTGTTCCTCGTTCTCTTCCCTGTCTTTTCTCTTTTATGTTACATTTTCTGTTTTTCCGGAGCTGGTTGGCTTAGACCTACCTGCATGTTTGCCGTGTGCGGTGACCCGTACAGGTGGAAATGAGGATGCTGGAGGCTGAGGTATTTGGGGGCCGGGTTGTAGTGTCTCCAGCTGCCAACACTCCTCTTTGCTCTCTGCTTCATCCTAAACGGGAGGCCGGGAGCTAACCCACTCCTGGTCAGGAAGTCTGTGGCCGAGTTCGTCCGGTCTTCTAGCGGCTTGTCGTTCTGTTCGGCTGGGTGAGTTGGGGGTAGGGTGGGCATGCCAAAGGGGTGTTCTCCGGGCACGGGAAAGTCTGGGTGCACGCTGAGCGTGTGTCTGCCCTACCAACTTGCTATATCCGCTGACTATCCCTAGAGCCGTGTCCTGCGTCCTCTTGGGCTTGCGGACCTCCGGTTCTCCCTCGTTGGGCTCGGTTGTGGGTGGGGAGGTTGGCGGACGAATCTTTTTTCTCCCTCATGGCAACACAAAGTGTTTCCCACGCTGTAAATTTGAAGCGCCGTGTGGAGGACGGGTCGCCCTCCTCCACTAAGAAACTACTAACTACGAATTGCAATGCTCTGTTTCTTCTGATTCATTCAGTTGATCCGGCTCAGTCTCTCAGTTCGAAGAGTCCTTTCTGGATTAATAAGGCTCTTCAGGCCGCTATGGCTCTCCGAAGAGTGTTAAGAAGCTCCCGTCAGGGGATCTTCTTGTGGAGACATCTCATCCACGTCACAGTGCCACCCTGCTGGAGACGACCGTTCTGCTGGACATTCCTGTGCAGATCTCACCCCATGGCTACCTCAATTCCTCTCGCGGTGTGGTCAACTCCCGCGACCTGCTCGAATGCAGTGATGAGGAATTGTTGGTTGAACTCGGGACCAACATGTCACTGGGGTTCGGCGTATCCTTTTCAGGCGGGATGGGAAGTCTATTCCCTCCCGGAACATCGTCCTGACCTTTGACTCACCTACCCTGCCAACTTCCATCAAGGCGGGGTACTTGCGCCTCGATGTTCGGCCCTACATCCCGAACCCCCTGAGATGTTTCAAGTGCCAGCATTACGGTCACTCCCAGCAGTCTTGCCGTAATGTAGCAAAGTGTGGGCGCTGTGGTTCAGCTGAACACTCTTTGGCGGACTGCTCCGCTGAGGTGGATCACTGTGTGAATTGTGAGGGTTCCCACTCTGCGTCTTCTACAGTGTCCCAAGTGGATCGAGGAGCAGACTATCCAGCGCCTGAAGACCACTGAACATCTTTCCTACCCTGAGGCCAGGCGGCGGATAGCTCCTCTTCCATCCGGCCGACGCTCCTATGCCTCGGTTGTGGTGCAGAAGGCTACTGCTGCGGTTCAGACTGAGGCGGCCATCCCGGCGCGTTGTCCTTATGATTTTGAGGACATCGCCGCTGCTGGAATGGCAGCGCTGCAGTCTCGCCGCATTGCATCCAAGGCGACATCTACATCGTCGCCTAAACCTTCTACGCCGAAACCATCTACCAGCACAGGGACCCAGGGCACTGCAAAGAAGAAGCCAGAAAAGGTGAGACCCGGCTCATCATCCCCGAAACAGAGCAAGCAAAAACAGCCTCTCAACACAGGGGGTAAACACAGCCCTGTGTTACCTCCAGACACTGCCGATGGGTTGGAGGTGATGGACGACAGTGAGACGTTCTAGTCGTCTGTCTTTTTCCCTTCTTTCGTTACATTTTTCATTCTGGCCACGCTCATTCAGTGGAATTGCCGAGGTCTGCGATCACGCATTGATGATTTGAAAGGTTTACTGTCTTCGCACACACCTGTGTGCGTGTGTCTCCAAGAGACAAAGCTTCGCACGACGGACACTCCTTCGTTGCGGAGATATTCTCTTCCTCATGTTCACCTGGATGGCGTTATTGCCTGCGGTGGGGTGGCCGTCGTGGTTCCTCATGGTATTCCTGTCGCTGCAGTTGCCCTTCGGACGACTTTGCAGGCAGTGGCAGTGCGACTTTCTGTGCACACACTGTTCACGGTGTGTTCCCTCTACATACCGCCAGATGAAGCTGTAAGCCTTTCGGATCTGGAAGATTTAGTTGACCAACTGCCGCCTCCTTTCTTCATCTTAGGAGATTTTAATGCTCACAATCCGTTGTGGGGTTCTACAACTCGAGACTCCAGGGGCCGTGTTGTTGAGTCCCTTCTCTCCAACACGTCCCTCTGTCTCCACAACACCGGAGTTACTACTTACTTTCATGAACCCACCCGCTCGTACTCAGCCATTGATCTGTCTCTGAGTTCACCATCTTTATATCCTGACTGGTCCTGGAGCGTGTCTGGTGATCCCCTTGGCAGCGATCACTTTCCCATCTTTCTCCGTCTCGCGGGTGGCGGGTACCGTTACCCTACTCGCCCTGCTAGATGGAATATTGATCGTGCCAAGTGGGACACATTCACGGCTTCAGCGATTATTACTCCAGCTGTGGTGACCTCGGGAACGGTCGATGGCACGCTGTTGCGGCGGTAACGGATTGTATTGTGCAAGCGGCAGAACTTACCATCCCCAGGACGTCGACTAAACTTCCACGTTGCCCGAGACCTTGGTGGAATTCCACTTGTATGGCAGCTCGTCGGGCCCAACATCGGGCTTGGGGTAGGTTTCGTCGGTACCACCGACGCGAACCTACTTGCTTTCAAGAAAGCCAAGTCCTACGCGCGATTGGTTCGTAGGCGTAGTCAACGGGAGTCCTGGTTACAATATGTATCCGGGATTAACACCAATACCAGCCCTAAGATCGTTTGGGACAGGATCCGTAAGATTCGGGGACAGTACCCATCTGGGGAAATCTCCATTCTTGAGAGTGGTGGAGGGACGGTTGCTGACGCTCAGGGTATTGCTGACTGTCTGGGCGCCGCTTTTCTTCGGTGTCCAGCAGCAGCAATTACCCTGCTTCGTTCCGGCAGTTACAGCCGCGGCTTGAACGGTCCAAGATTTCTTTGGATCGTTTTCTGCCACAGATTACAACAGCCCGCTGACTGCCGTGGAGCTGAAGACCGCTTCTTGAATCGGTCCGGCCGGACATCTGTCGGACCGGATAACATCCATTACGAAATGCTGAAGCACCTTTCTCCGTCCTCTCTTGAATGTCTGCTAATCCTGTTTAACAGGATTTGGCAAGAGCATGTCTTTCCCGAATCTTGGCACACCGCCATTGTCGTTCCTGTTCCCAAACCTGGTAAAGCTCCCACTAACCCGTTGAACTACCGACCAATTGCTATGACGAGCTGCCTTGCAAAGTACTCGAGCGTATCATTAATTTTCGTCTCATTTTTTATCTGGAGTTTCATCACATTTTTTCACCTCATCAGAGTGGATTTCGCACATCTCGATCCACCACCGATAATCATCTTCGCCTTGAGACATCTGTCAGGGAGGCGTTTGTCCGACGTCAGCACATGGTCTCCGTATTCTTCGACATGGAGAAAGCCTATGACCGTACCTGGAGATACGGCATTCTCCGTGATCTGCACGAGTGCGGATTGCGGGGAAACTTACCATCTTTCATCGCCGGATTTCTCCAGGACCGGAGTTTCCGTGTGCGCGTCGGGTCGGCCCTCTCTGCGGTGTACCCGCAAGAACAGGGTGTACCTCAAGGCTCCATTTTATCGGTCACTCTGTTCATCCTTCGTGTCAACCATATTTTCCAACTGCTTCCTCCGGACGGTTCGTGGAACCATGTACGTGGATGATCTGCAGATCTCTTGCGCGTCAGTTAACATGCGCACCATCGAGAGACAGCTCCAGTCTGCCATTACCAAGATCTCTCACTGGGCTTCCCAAAATGGCTTTGGCTTCTCGACGCAGAAGACCGTTTGCGTGCATTTTTGCCGCAAACGGGGTCTTCACTCAGACCCCAGCCTCCGTCTGGGGTGTTCTACCATCCCTGTGGTGTCAGCAGCCAGGTTCCTTGGGCTAACTTTTGACCGAGCGCTCACCTTCCGGCCTCACATTCAGTCTTTGAAGGTGAAGTGCACGAAGTCATTGAGTATCCTGAAGGTCCTCTCCCGAACATCTTGGGGGGCCGACAGGTGCTCAATGCTTCGCATTTACCATTCTCTGATTCGGTCAAAGTTAGACTTGGATGCATTACGTACGGTTCAGCGCGTCCATCGGTTTTAAAGCCTTTGGACCCCGTCCATCACCAGGCATTGCGGCTATGTACTGGTGCTTTCCGTACCTCTCCCGTGCATAGCCTGTATGCGGAGGCTCATGAGCCGCCGTTGTGCATCCGTCGTAAGCAGCTGTCTCTTCAGTTTTACACAAAACTGAAATCTCTTCCTGATCATCCCCTGCATGGTTCCATCTTCCAACCGGACTGTGTCCGCTTGTTTTCCAACCGCCCCTCCTGTGTTCCGACGTTCGGGATTCGGATGTCTGCCATGGTGCGCGATGCTGGTCTAAACTTGTCAAGGATTGGTTTGACCACCTTTTTTCAACCGTCCTCCTTGGCAGTCCGTTCTAGCAACGGCTGACCTTTCTCTTTGTGTGTGGCCAAAGTCTTCCACTCCTGCTCTGGTGTACCAGCAGCTCTTTGCTGAATTACAGTCTGTCTACCCGGATTTTGTGCCTGTGTTCACCGATGGCTCGAAGTCCGGGGATGTCGTTGGATCAGCTTTTGTGTGTGGCGAATCCTCACATGCTGAGCGGCTTCCGCCTGAATCCACCGTCTTTTCGGCAGAGATGCGTGCGGTACACCTCGCTTTGTGCCACATACAGTCTCGATCACTTCGTCGCGCTATGGTTTGCTCTGATTCCCAGTCCGTCATCCATGTTTTATCTTCTCCAGAGGACACGGACTCACCTGTCATCCGTGATGTCCGTCGTCTTCTTGGAACTTTGGAGGGTGATGGCTTCCTGGTCCGATTCCTGTTGGGTTCCTGGCCATGTTGGGATCCGGGGTAACGAGCTGGCAGATCTCTCTGCTAGGTCTGTTTCCTCCATGTCGCCAGCTCGGCTGCCACTGTCTTTCCGAGATTATCGGCCATTGATCCGGACTTTTGTTATGGATGAGTGGCAGTCCCTGTGGTCTCAGCAGGGCAGCAATAAACTCTATGCCATCAAACCACGGATCGACCTATGGAAGTCTAGTTTGCGGAAGAACCGTCGTGAGGAAGTTGTTCTTGCACGTCTCCGCATTGGGCACTGTCGTTTTACTCACCGCTTTTTGCTGTGTGGCGAGAGTGTCCCGGTGTGTGAGGCGTGCGACTGTCGCCTCACCGTCCTTCATGTTTTGTGTACTTGTGTTCGTTTTTGTGCTCATCGTTTTCGTCATTTTCACTCTCATCTGTTGGACGAAGGAGCAGCTACGCTGCAAACTATTATCGGTGAAGCCTGCGATACGAGAGCAGTGTTTTCATTTTTACGGGAAATTGACTTTTATAAACTCGTCTAGATTTTAACTTCTTCATTCTCATGTTTCATTTTTACTACCTCAGCCTGTTTTTAACCTTGTGTACGTTTTTTATTGCTTTAGTTTTGTTTTGATGTCTTTTGTTTGGCGCTCTTTGGCCAACCATGGCCCTTGCGCCATTAAACTCAATCAACCAACCAACCAACCTAACTCTGAATCACTCTCCTCCATAGATGTATGGCGAAATGGAGACAGTGCACAATAACAAATCCAAAACCATCTGCCATGTCTAATAACTGTTGCCATAGATACTTCCTTAATTCAGTTAGTCTGTGTGGTTATTTCCCCCTTCGCACTGTTGCCAACTCAAAATTTTTGTTTTTTATTTTTTTTATTAATTACTCTATTTCTTTGTATATTATATCTTGAAAAGAAATATGAGAAAATTTTGGAAACTGCTATTTTGCCTGGATACCTTCCTTCCATAGTCAAAAACTTGATCACTCAATTTAAATTAAGGCCAAAAATTAGTAGCCTCCAACAAAAACCTCTTTGAAAATCTGCACTTCTGTGGATCTATCTCTTACCATCCTTCTCTTGCCTGCAAGCTCAAGAAAATTTTCAAGAAGTTTGGATATCATCTGGCCATCAGTTCCAACCCTTTTGTTATCAAATTAATTTTGGATGATAGAGACAAAATTACCCCCCCCCCCTCAATCTTCCTGGAGTTTTTGTCAACTTGATCTCAACATTTTGTGGTAGAAATTACTACATTGGAAGCACTTACTGTAACATCAACATCTATTCATTGGGGCATAAAAACGATGTCTATAAAAGAAATTCTGAAACTTCACTGGCATCTCTAACTTTTTAGCGTGACTGCAGGAAATACAGCTGTGAACCATCCCTGAAGACAACACAATGGAAACATTGTGTTGAAATGCATCGGACAACATCGTTCGCAATTCAGCATATAGGAGAACAAGTTCTGTCAGGTATCGTTGAGGTTCTTTTTCAAAGGTTTCATGTCCCCACTTTTAGGTTTTTTGCCTTTGTTCTTTAGATTTCATCTGCTCACTTGTATCTAAGCCTTCATGGTTTATTCAGAACCTGAGTTTTTATAGCATCATTTTCTAAATCTTCATCTCATTTTACAATTAAAATGTGTTTTACCTGTTCATTATGGTTTTAATTTTTGCTGTCCTTCAGAGTTTAAAGAATTTCAATGACTTTTACACTCTTTTTTTTTTTTTTTTTTTTGAAATTTTATTCTCCTGATCTTCAATAGTAAGGTTCTACTTATTATTTTGTCCATATTCTAATAGCTTTTGTTTGAGTGAAATCTATCCTCTGTAGTGACATGAAGCTGTAAAACTTGATTCAAATCTCAGGGTGCGCACGCGTGCTTGAAAACCTGGAAAGTCCTGGAAAATCATGATTACGTTTTCAAGGCCTGGAATATCCTGGAAAAACGGTATTTTTTTAATGCTGTCTTGAAAAGCCTTGAAATTTGAAATTAGTGCTTAAAAAAAATGCCCTTTTAGGAAATCGTGTTACTGACTGTTACCCCTTAATTTTTTTAAGTTCCTCTCCTCTGTTCTCAAAGAAACCGCCGGCTACAGTGGTGTTTCGGATGTGCCCAAATCCTAATTTGGCTGGAAGGGGGGAGCACTACTTCCAGGGCAATAAAATTGGATGATTACTAGCAGGTCTGTTAGGGAAGGGGAGCTTGATGCATTCTCTAGCCCTGAGCTTGATGTCCGTCGGACAACTACTGAGAACAACAGAACGGGAAAGAAGAGACATTTAGCATTTGCAAGGGGGTCGCGTGTTTACCAAGTCAGCTGGCATCCACCAGTGAAGAGTATGCCTGAACAACACATTCATCTGCTCCTTGTTTATTGCATTAAGACGCTTGCTTCCGGCCCACCCCTCAAGAGACTTCGGCTACTTATGATAAAAAATAAGAAAACTATCTTTGCGAATTTTTCACAAAAGTGGCTGAAATTTTTACATTTACTATAATTGGATTACAGAAGCTCACTCCCAAAATTCCATTTGAATCGGTTTAAAACTTAAAAAGTTAGCATTGGAAATTTTTATTATGTGTGCCTCTTTAGACAGTGAGCCTTGAGCAGAAAGTGTGTTACCATAGCAACGGTTGATTGACAGCTGGGAGCGCTGATCCGAAGCCCTTGGTTGGGAAGAAAGCAAACACCTGTTTATCACTTCCACGGCTCAAAAGGACTAAGAGATATTTTCAGAAATCCATTTTCCGGAATTTTGAAAATAACAGTAAAATTTTTACAGTGGTTAAAATACATCACAATAAAGTTCTAGTGCAAATTTCGCCGAATTCCGTTTGAAACTTTAGCAGATGCAAAAAAAATCTTCCGTTGCAAAATCGGATTCAAAAAAAGAAACGGCAATTATAAATTACGGGAAAAGCAAGCAAATTATTTTTTTTTAGATGCCATGGTTTATTTAAACAGAGTGATCCTTAAATTTTGTTTCTGTGATGATATGGACTCTATTTTAATTACAAACATACATTTTTATTCAGATGTCCGAGTTACTGTTTTAATAAAAAAATCTATAATTAAAAAGTTTTCAATGGATT
This sequence comes from Macrothele yani, assembly GCA_039090855.1. Lineage (NCBI taxonomy): Eukaryota > Metazoa > Arthropoda > Arachnida > Araneae > Macrothelidae > Macrothele > Macrothele yani. The sequence goes on along the minus strand of CM076998.1, from coordinate 131,150,042 downwards.
TAGGCGAAATTCAGCAGATAAACGTATTTTAGTAAATTGCAACGTTATGACGTAAATTTGGTCATTTTGTCAAAAATTGGGCAGCATTTTTTTTTTTTTTACGTTTTCTCCTATAGTTATTGTGAAGGAGGAAGACACTTCAGTGAGCTGCAGGTGGTGATTTATGGCGATGTGCCAAATGAAAAGAAGCCGTTCCATCAGGGCATTCCAGAGGTTGAGTGTGCGTGGACGCGTGCTCCTGCTGTTTGAACTTAATCGGAATGTTTTCGGGAGGGGGAGAAATATCCGTTTCAGCTTTCAGGCTCCTTTTTTTTTTCTTGGTAATAAATAAAAACCATAGTTGCTGCATTCACCATTGATCCATATTCGCATTTCTTGAATATAAACAGCAGACAATCGGAAACATGGTGTTGGGTGGGTCTTGATGTTCTTCATTTGTATCTGCTGAATTTTGTTCTGTGGGAATACGGAATGAGTTATACTGTGAATACATACAAAACTACATATTTTTGAGCTGAAAAAATAGGTCTACTTGTACACAGTAGCTAACGTGTGAACTCAGACGAAGACAATCAGACATATGGACGTCTGATTCCATAAAAAAATCAACCCACTTTTATTATACACGACAGGTAAAAAAGAAAAAACATTACATGATTTTAAACATTATAAAGGAAAGCGGATTTTTGAAACACCATGACTTGATGATATTAATTTCTGAAAGTTTTTTTTTTCGATTTTAATTTCTGAAATCTTTTTTTTTTTTTTTTTTTTTTTCAATTACAATACATTGTAACAGGATACCTGTGTGTTGTATCCCTTAGTTGTATGGCAGATTTTCAGTTGGCCGATATCCGCGATCGTAAGTGGTAGTTACATTGCTATTGTTGATGATGACAAGATAAATACTGGAGTAATGTAGAATGTTGCATAAAGTAAAAAAAAAATCGCCCCCTCCTCCCCCTTCGAACTTTTATGCGGTTATCATAGCTGATCAACCATTTCATTCCATGAACATCAGCACATTTCAATCATTTGACCATTGGGGGTCTGACGGAATTCAGCAGTGCTTAAGCGCCTAGCGCAACGAGAACATGCTAATTATGGACAGTTCTATTCCCTTCCCCCTATCATCCCTAATAATTGAGAGCGCATACTGTAGTTTCAAATATTCTGTGTATGAGCTAGTTTTCACGCTGTTCGTTATGTTTTTATTTTAGAAATTACTAACCCTTTCGAACTGTAGGTTGCAGAAACGTTTATGCTTTGGTTTTTTCCATTTGTCCGTACGATAATTCACGTAAAAGGGGTTGGATTTTGGCGAAATTTTAGTATGCTGTTAGGTACAACCTAGGAACCTACCCTGTTGAAAATGGTCGAAATTAAATTCAAAGGCATAGATATAAAAGCAGTATTCATTCTCCAAGCTTGAAGCCCTACGTCCACTCCAGCTGGGTAAGTATGAAAGATTTGAGACTTGGAGGAGGAGACCCAGTACAAAGTTTTGCTTCCCTCAGGCACTAAGTGTTTGTTAACATTTCCTTTCCTCTGGTTTGGAGCCCAGCTGTAAGAGGTGATGCTTTGTAACAGTCTTTTAGCACAACACTCTGTCTACTGATTGGCATACAGGTCATAAAACAGTAACTTCACTAAGTGTTGTTTCCTTGTTTTGAATGAAGACTAAATCAATGCCAAAGCATTTGCAACCCAGGCTGCCTAAAGGACAAAGCTGGGGGAGCAGGAAAGAACATAGCAGTAAGACCCCTTTTTCTTTAATTACTTAAAATCTGGCCTATAGTAATTGGTCACATGTGTAGCCCCTTACTCAGGGGAAATTCTCAATTTTTAGTTGTGTGGTTCCTGATCTTAGATATTTTTTTGGTTTTCATTTACTGTTTCAGTTGATTTACCCATTTTTTTCACACACCCCTCCCCATTAAATATGGGTAAGTGTACTTTTAGTGATCTTTGGCTAATAAATCCTAAATATGCTGGATGGATTAAAAAAGATGAAAGCAATTGCCATGTTGCAAAATGCATTTTTATCCATTAAAATAATAGATGTTTCGAATATGGGGGAATCCGCTTTAAGAAGCCACATGAAAGGAAAAAAACATAGTATGTTGACAGAAAGCTGTAAAAATGGTCCACTAACTGTTGATAAATTGCTATGTGTATCAAGTGATAAACAAGTACAGCCTATTGCATCCACATCTAATCCTCTGCATATTCCTCTTGAAAAAAATGCAACCATTAAAGCAGAAGCATTGTGGTGTTTAAAAGTGGTTAAATCCCATTACCCTTACAGGTCTTGTGCAGGTAATGATGTTTTATTCAGCCTAATGTTTTCTGACAGCAGAATTGCTGGAAACTTCAGCTGTGGCGAAAAAAAATGTTCCTACATTTGTTGCTTTGGTTTGGCACCTCACTTTAAATCAGTGTTGGTTCAGGAAGTCGAAAATGAAAATTTTGTGATTTTGTTTGACGAAAGTTTAAACAAGTTTAGTCAGTCAAAACAAATGGATATACATGTTCGTTTATGGGAAAAAAGAACAGTTTCAACCAGATATTTTTCATCAGTTTTTTTGGGTCATGCTAGTGCAGACATAATGATGGAAAAATTTCTTGAATGCATGGCGTGCCTCCCACTGTGTAACATTGTGCAGTTATCAATGGATGGACCCAATGTTAATTGGAAGTTTTTTGATATGCTGCAATCAACACTTAGTGCTGACTCAAATGTCCAACTCCTAAACACAGGGAGCTGTGGACTTCACATTGTAAACAATGCCTTTCGACATGGAGCCTCAGCAACAGGGTGGGAAATTCAAAAGTTGCTTTCATCATTATTTAGGCTTTTTAAAGATTCACCTGCAAGGAGGGAAGATTTTTCTAAAATAATTTTAGCCAGTAAGATGCCATTAAAATTCTGCCCACACAGGTGGCTAGAAAATACTCCTGCCTGCGAGCGAGCATTAGAAATTTGGGCAGACATTGAAAATTATGTTAACCAAGTTGAAAAGAAGTGCATCAAGAATCCCCACACTGTATCATTTGATGCTATCAAAACTTTCACTAAAGATCCTTTTGTTTTGGCTAAACTGCATTTCTTCAATTCAGTTTCAAAACAGCTGGTACCATTTCTCAAGGCATATCAGTCAGATAAGCCAATGATGCTTTTTATGGCCACAGATCTTGAAAAGATGCTAAGAAATATGATGAATCGCTTTGTTAAAAGAACCGTAATGGCAGAAGCTAACTCTGCCTTAAAGCTGTTACAAGTAGACCTTACAGATGCATCTCAGTGTTGTCACTATAAAGAAATTGATGTTGGGTTTCAAACAGAGAAGGTATTGAAAGAATTAAGGCCGCCCCGGTGGCGCAGTGGTCTAAGCGATGGCCTTTGATCATTCGTCCGAAAGGGGTCCGGGTTCGAATCCCGGTGAGGCATGGATGTTGTGTTTGTCTTACGGCACTGGCTCTCTCCTTTCCCTGGAACCAGTGACCCTAAATTAGGGACAGGCGACTGCTTATAGCCCGTTGAGTTGCTCACGGTGGTCGTTAAACCTTCAATCAAAAAAAAAAAAAAAAAGAATTAAGTGCTAAGAACATTAGTGAACGCAAACTTATGGAGTTTAGAATGGAATGCCGAATATTTTTGCAAAAGCTAGTTGTGAAGCTATTGGAAAAAAATCCACTTAAGTACTCCCTTGTTCGCCACATGAAGTGTTTAGATCCTCGGTTGATGTCAAAAAATAGTGAGACTTGTATTAAGAATCTAACATTCATTCTCACACTTCTTGTTGATGCTCATAGAATACAACCAGAATTATGTGATGGTGTAATATGGCAGTTTAAGGAATTTGTGACCAGTGTTGCAGCAGTAAAATCTTCATTCATAAACTTTGATCCAGAAGATAAACAACAAAGAGTAGACACATTATTGTATGAGTACATGTCTTCTACTAAAGCTTTTAGTGAACTGTGGAAAGTTGTGAAACTTCTTTTACTGTTGTCACATGGGCAAGCTTCTGTTGAGAGGGGTTTTTCAGTCAATAAGGAGCTCATTGTAGAAAACATGAGAGAGGAGTCAATTGTAGCACAGAGAAGTATTTATGATCATATATCCTATGTAGGTGGTATTGATAAGGTAAAATCTCAAAATCCCTTCTGTTATCAGTTGGAGCTGCAAGGCAAAAATACATAAATTATTTGGATGATAAGTCCAAAGAAAAGGAAAAGCAGCCATATGTGGAAAAAGGAAAGCTATTTTAGATGAAATTGATAGCATAAAAAAGAAAAGAAAACTCATTGAAGGAGAAGTGAAAGAATTACTTAACTCTGCTGATGATTTAGCTTTAAAAGCTGAAACTACAAATAACAATACATACATTGTAAAATCTAATAGCTTTAGAAAAACTGCTCATGAGAAAAGAGCAGTACTTAAAAAAATGGATATGGAACTTGAAACCAAAGTCAGCAATCTTAAATCTGTATAGCCATCCATTGATACTCCATATTTGTGGTATCTTCCAAGCATATAGAGAATTAATACTAAAACATAAAATTTTTATATTTGTACAATTTACAATAGAAATGAACTTTTTTTTTTCTTTGAAGCATGTTGAACTTCAAACCAGTTTTGATCTTTTATCTTCATAATTATTTAGTGTTTTTCATATGAAGTTCATGTAAATAGACTAATTAACTCTTCTGTTCCAAAAACTTATAACTTTCTGCAACTAACTTCCACAATTGGGCTTCTTATTGGACTAAAACTTTGGTAAGTAATATAAAACCTTATATATACTTGTACAGTAAATACTCATGGGCTCCTAAAACATATTTTTGCTGTACATTTTACTATGAATTTGTGGCCAAAACAATTCAATCAATTGTCCTTAATGCATTGATCAGATTTTGGTTTATATAACTGACAAACTTCCAATTTTTTTAAAAAAAGCTTTTAAAAACTTAATTCATATAATTGTCTTATGTTTTGGGAGTTGAACCAAAAGTGGTTATTCTGATTCTGGTTATGATTGAAGCTTAACTGGAGGTAGAGATTCCTTATGCTCATCATTTTTCATTTATGTAAAATACTTAAGAATATCCTAATTTATACCAATAAAAAACTGAAATTGTTTTATGTTTAAGGTTTTTATAAATAGTTTAGCTAGTTCCACATTTTGGGGTAGCACTTCATAAATTTAGTTTAGCAGTGATTTTGATTTAAAAAAATAAAAGTAAATTGAGGCAATCTTGTTTGATATGAAAAATAATTTTTGGAAAGTAATATGAGGCAAGTGTACTGGTAGACATAAAGGTGGTTAGATTCTTTTGATTTGGGTGGTGGGCCAGGACTTTCTGACTTCTATGATGAAACTTATTTGAAATTTGTTGCCATGTTCCTAAAATTACACTTTCTGTTTTAAACTCTATTGGTTCACCTTTCTATGATCGTCCACTCCCGAATCATTTCTTGAGGTGCATAGTGATTCCGTGGCTTATGCTTTTTGATTTAACATAACTGTACTACAATTGGGGGAAATTTTCCTCAAGTCTGGAACATATTCTGTCTAGTAATTAAGATTTTCATTGCCTTCAAAAGTCACATCCCAATATGCAGCCACCAGTGGCAGTTATTGGGAATGTTAAAAAGAAAAAAAAAATCATTCCCATGTATGGAAACACTAGAATCCACCTGTGGGCATAACAGGCACATGCCCTATTTAAAAAAAAAGTGGGGGGGGGGTGTTGAGTAAGTAGATAAGTGCTTTGCTTTGTCTCACGTTTCTTGTTTTCAGACATCACACTTTTTCACTTATGGATTTGCAACTCCACGTTTTGTCTTACATTGGCCCGAACTTCAGTGATCCACACAGCAGTACTTCAGAACTGCTGTTTGTGATGTACTCTGACAGGCAAGCACCCCATCTCCCCCTTATGGGTCCTCCATGTTTTACCACCGTGTTTTTTTGGAGGAAATAAATCTCAGAGATTTTTTTACCAGTCCTCTGTTAGACGTGCGCCCTCCCCATTCTTAAATTCTGAATCTGCCCTCACTTTATTTTATAATAATTTCAGTTGTTATCAATAATAGTCTGATTACATGGAAGATAGTGCAGAATAGTGATGCAGCTAAAATGACTGATTGAATTAATCATTTTCTGATTGAGGGAAAGGATTTTCTGAATAGCCTTGTGGTAATTGCATCATGATTCAATTTAGCATTATTGGGTAATTCAATTAAAAACATTAAAAAGAAATGTAATGAGTAAAAAAGCACACTCATCCATTTGCATCTTTCATCATTTTTATTACTTAAAACTGAAATTGCTTTTAAAAACTAATTTGAGCATGATACTGTAAAGCGTAGTAATCATCCTGGAATTTTTTGTATATGGCCTGGAAAAGGCCTGGAAAGTCCTTGAATTTTTTCCCCCAAAAAGAGTATTAACCCTGAAATCTGTTTCCCCTGGTTTTTTCTTGGTAAAAGTAAGTACTAAAAAAAGTGTACTGTTTCTTTTCTTATCACTTTGTTCTCCAGGAAGCAACATGCTTAAAATTTGAAAGTGGTTGAAACAGTCATATGCAGATATGTTTCAGATCCATAAATGAGTTGTAATATATAAATTAGGAATAATAGTTGAAAAGTACTGTTACTTCTTTGAGGAAAATACCCAGTCATTATCTTGAAAGGTCACAGTTTTAACACTTAAACATAGTTATATAATGTGGTTGGTTGGTTCATTGATTTTATTGGCGCAAGGGCCATGGTTGGCCAAAGAGCGCCAAACAAAAGACATCAAAAGAGAACAAAATCAATAAAATAAGTACACAAGGCTAAAAACAGGATGAAGCGGTAAAAGTGAAAGATGGAAATGAATACGGTAAAAACTACAAGACAGACAGACAAACAAACAGTATTAAAAACGTGCGATGAAGCTTAAAATATGGCTGATCAAATAAAACTGAAGAATGAGAACGATGAAAGGGCTAAAAAAGATAATGAAACAAACAGTACTAAAAACATGATACAAATATTAAAATCTAGCTGATTCAGTAAAACTGAAAAATGAGTATAATGATAGGGCTAAAATCTAGATACGTTTAAAATAGTCAATTTGCTTAAAAAATGAAAAAACAACAACAGGATTGCAGTGGTCATTGAGGAGCCGCTGCAGTGTAGCGGCGTCCTCGTTCAACAAATGAGAATGAAAGAAATGAAAACGTACATCACGAAAACGAACACAGGTACACAAAAGATGAGTGACGGTGAGTCTGCAGTTGCACGTCTCACACATCGGCGCAGTGTCGCCACACAGCAAAAAGCGGTGAGTGAAACGACAATGCCCAATGCGGAGATGCGCAAGCACCACTTCCTCCCTACGGTTCCGACGAGATGAGGAGTTCCAGATTTCGAGAATAGGTTTTATACGATGCAGTTTATTTTCAACCTGTTGGTCCCACAGACCCTGCCACGTTCGTTTGATATGATCACGAACAAGAAATCGAAAATCGCGATGAAAGAGTGGCAAGGGTGTGACGACCAAAGAGGAAGCAGATCTAGCGGCCGCATCAGCACACTCGTTACCCGAGATTCCAACATGCCCAGGAATCCAGACGAATTGAATCTGGACACCGGCCTCGAGCAAGGAACGAAGAAGCCCTCGTACGTTCAAAAGAAAAGGATGATTACAATAGTCCAGCGATGACAAAGACTGCAGGACACTTAATGAATCCGTATAGACCATAGCACTATGATGAGAACTCGACTGAACATGAAGAAGTGCAAGATACACAGCATGCATCTCCGCCGAAAACACCGTGGCCCCAGCTGGGATCCGCGCTACTGACACGTCATCAACACAGACAGCTGCGGATCCAACGACTCCATGCATCTTGGAGCCATCAGTGAAAATGGGAGTGTATTCAGATTTGAGGGCACGATGCTCAGCGAAGAGCTGCTGGTACACTGACGCAGGGGTTGAGGATTTGTCGAAAGACGTAAAGGTGGTATCAACCATGACACCAAGTGGGTGCCATGGAGGATCCCCAAAGCCCCTGATCGCTGCAACAAGCGACAAGTCGAGTCCTGCATCACGAGCTACGGCCGCCATACGAAGACCGAAGGTTGGAACGCACGAGGGCCGGTTTCGCAAATAAACGAGCATGCTGAGGATGGAAAACTGCACCGTACAAAGGATGGTCTGGAAGAGACCGAAGTTTTAAGTAAAAGTGGACAGACAGCTGCAGACGGCGTAATTCAAGCGATGGTTCGTTCGCATCAGCGTAAAGGCTGGGAATCGGAGATGTTCGAAATGCTCCCGTACAAAGACGCAGTGCCTGATGATGAACAGCGTCCAAAGGCCGGAGAACGGAAGGACGAGCCGAGCCATACACGATACAGCCGTAATCCAGTTTCGACCGAATTAAGGAGTGGTAAATGCGAAACAAAGAGATCCTGTCTGCGCCCCACGAAACTCTCGAAAGGATTTTTAGAATAGAAAGAGCACGCAGACAGGAAATCTTGAGCCGCCGAACGTGCACACGGAACGTAAGCGCACGGTCGACGGTCAGTCCAAGGAACTTGGTCTCCGGCAAAACTGGAATGGCTGCACGGTCCAAATACAGCTCGGGGTCAGGATGGAGGCCACGCCTCCGGCAGAAATGAACACACGCTGTCTTGTCGGGAGAAAGAACGAAACCATTGCTATTTGCCGCTTTAAAAATCTGATTAATACTAGACTGCAACTGCCTTTCAATGAAACGCATGCTCGATGACGAGCAGAAGATGTGCAAGTCATCGACATACACAGTAGCCGAAACCGCAGGAGGAAGATTTGTGAGGAGACAATTAATGCGAAGGATGAACAATGTGACAGATAAAATGCAACCTTGAGGAACACCTTGTTCTTGATGGAATGTTGCAGATAGCGTCGTACCCAGGCGCACCTGGAACACCCGATTGCGAAGAAAATTTACAATAAAGGTCGGAAGATTCCCTCGCAATCCGCATGCGTGGAGGTCACGGATAATCCCGTGCCGCCACGCACGATCATAGGCTTTCTCGATGTCAAAGAATACAGAAACCAGGTGCTGCCTACGCACGAACGCCTCGCGCACAGATGTCTCAAGGTGCAGGAGATGATCGTGAGGTGAACGATGACGCCGAAAACCGCTTTGTGATGGTGAAAGTAATTGATGATGTTCTAAAAAATGAATTAATCGTGAGTTAACCATGCGTTCGAGAACTTTACACAGACAGCTAGTGAGAGCAATTGGGCGATAACTAGAGGGAGACTTAGGATCCTTGCCAGGCTTCGGAAAAGGTAGAACAAAAGCCTTTCGCCAAGACTCCGGGAAACTGTGTTCTAACCAGATGCGGTTGTATAAGAGTAAAAGGTTCTCGAGAGACGACTGGGAGAGATGACGGAGCATGTCGTAGTGGATGTCATCGGGACCGACAGAAGTAGCCCCGGACCGATGCAGAGCCACCCGAAGTTCACACATGCTGAAGGGGGAGTTATAACCAGTGTCGGTATACGGCGCAAAAGAGATTCTCTGGCGTTCCGCGGAGGACTGAATCCTATGAAAGGAGGCCGGATACGCCAGATCACTCGAAACGGAGGCAAACGCCTCCCCCAGACAGTCTGCAATCTCCCCGACGTCAGCATATGTGCAGCCGTTACTCTCGAGAATGGCAATCTGGTGTGAACTGTAGGTTCCCCGGATCTTACGAATCCTTTCCCACACAGTTTTCGAATTGGCACGTGAGGTAAGAGATGATACATACTGGATCCAAGACTCCCTCTTGCTACGTCGACGCACCAACCGAGCATAGGATTTAGCACGTTTAAAAGCAACGAGATTAGCCTCGGTTGGATAACGCCGAAAAGTAGACCAGGCCTTGTGTTGAGCTCTCCGAGCCGCTGCGCATTTAGGGTTCCACCAAGGTTTCGGAATTCTGGGGAGCTTCGTAGATGTCTTACGAATTGAAAGATCAGCTGCCTGAAGAATACAAGTTGTGACTTTAAGTACAGCTGCGTCGATTGACTCTTGGGTCACCATTTCAGAAGATATCACCGCGGACGATGCGAAGACCTCCCATCTGGCACAATCCATCCTCCATCGAGGTGGGCGGGAGGCAGAATATGGCACATTTGCATGGTGCCAGAGGACGATTGGGAAGTGGTCGCTCCCGTGGAGATCCTTACACACCGTCCACGACCAGTCAGCAATGATCGATGGTGAACCCAAGGTCAAATCGATCGCACTGAAAGATCTTGTCGGCTCATGGAAGTAAGTGTCAGCACCGGTGTTTAAAAGGCACACAGAGGCCGAGCACAGAAGAGACTCTATGCGACGACCTCTAGCGCTGGCGCTGACACTACCCCACAAAGGATGATGAGCATTAAAGTCACCCAAAAGAAGGAAGGGAGAGGGCAGCTGATCAATCAAGCTCTCCAGAACAGAGACGCTAACATCCTCATCCGGTGGTAGATAAACACTGCAAACAGTAAGAGGCACAGGCATAGAAATACGAACCGCCACGGCCTGCACAGTTGTGGAAACCGCGACGGAAAATACCGGAACCCTGTGAGGAACGAGAATAGCGACACCCCCACAGGCTATATTTCCAGACGAGTGGTCTGTCCGAAATGCACTGTAGCCTCGAACTGAAAGCAGGTCCGATGGTTTAAGCTTTGTCTCCTGAAGACAAAGGCACACCGGAGAGTACAAATAAAGCAGATGTGTCACGTCATCAAAACTGGTGCGAAAACCTCGGCAGTTCCACTGAATTATTGAACCCATGGGTAAAAATGAAATGAAAAAGGAAATGATTAAACTTGGTCAGCCTCCATTTCCTCTGGTGAGCGTTCCCCCAGATTTGGTGGTGTGTGACCAGGGGCCAAGATTGGTGAATGCTTTGTCCCAAGTGTCTTGGCGGGATTTGCTCGCCGTTGATTGTTTGGCTGAGACTTTGAAGGAGAAGAAATGCTCTTCTTATCCTTGACCTTGGTGTTGGTGTTAGTGTTGGCGTTTTTGCCAGAAGAAGTGGACTGAGTGCCCTTGCTGGTGTTGGAGTGAGTCTGCTTCGGTGAAGTGGCGGGTGCCGCTTTCAGACTCCTAGCTCGCGACCGGAGTGCCCCCAGTCCGGCTGCGATGATTTCCTCCATATTGAATGGACAGTTAGGGGAGATCTGAGCGTCGGTCTGAATGCCAACCGTAGATTTGGCAACCACCACTGAAGCGTATGATCGCCGATCAGATATAACGGGAACCACTCTTCTTCTGGCCTCAGGATAGGAAATATTTTCCACCGTTTTGAGCCTTTGGATTTCCTTCTCCTCCTTCCACTTGGGACAATCTTTGGCTGATGCTGGGTGTGAACCCTTGCAGTTCACACAAAACTCGGCCTCGGCCACACATTCTGAGAGTAGATGCTCTGTGGCACCACAGCGTCCACACCTAGGAGTACTCCTACATGACTGCTGAGAGTGGCCGTACGACTGGCACCTAAAACATCTCAACGGGTTAGGAATGTACGGTCGTACCTCGAGGTGGAGATACCCTGCCTTGATGGATGTAGGCAGGGAAGGGCAGTTGAATGTCAAGATAATGTTCCAGGATGGGACAAACTGCCCATTCCTCCTGAAAGAAATACGCCGCACACCCGTAACATGTTGGCTCCTCAGTTCTTCGAGAAGTTCCTCCTCAGTGCAATCAATAAGATCCCGAGAGGAGACAACACCTCGAGATGAATTTAGGTAACCGTGTGGTGTTATTTTGACCGGAGTCTCAAGCAGCATGCTGGTGTTGATAAGTGTGGAACTGTAGGCCACAGTAGACATCTCAACAAGAAGATCTCCAGACTGGAGCTTCTTGACGCTTTTAGGAGAGCTTGCAATTGATTGCAGTGCTTTATGGATCCAAAATGGACTTTTGGCACTCAAAGGCTTTGAAGGGTCCAATGAGTGCACAAAAAAGAATCTAGCATTGGAAACATCAGCGACAAATTTTTTGGCGGAAGGACCTGAACCTTCCTCCATACTTCTTTTAGTTTTGGGTTCATGGGAAATTTCATTGAGAGCCATGAAAAAATTTAAAGGATTCATCCGCCGACTTCCCCACCCACAATCGAGCCCAACAAGGGAGAACCGGAGGTCCGCAAGCCCAAGTGGACGCAGGACACGGCTCTAGGGATAGCAAGCGGATATAGCAAGTTGATAGGGCAGACATGCGCTCGGCGAGCACCCAGACTTTCCCATGCCTGGGGAACACCCCTTTGGCATGCCCACCCTATCCCCAGACTCACCCTGTCGTACGAGACGACAAGCCGTTAGAGGTCTGGGCTCCACTCGGCCACAGACCTCATTGACTAGGAGTGGGTTAGTTCCCAGCCGCCCGTTTAGGGTGAAGCAGGGGGCAAAGAGGAGTGTTGGCAACTGGCGACAACAACACCCAGGCCTCCAGAAACCTCAGCCTCCAGCATCCCCTTTTCCACCTTACGGGTCACCGCACACGGCAAACGTGCAGGCAGGTCTAGCTAACCAGCTCGGAAAAACAAAGAAAGGAACATGAAATGGAGAAGACAGGAAAGAAAACGAGAAACTAAAATCCGGAGCTGGCGCATAATCACAACCTCAGCAACCTACAACTGAGGCGGGTTCATGTCAAGTGAAAAAACATAAAAAATGTGAAAATCATCACATATAGTACATGTTGGCTCGGGCCGTGGGGACGCCATCCCCCATCAGCTGGATGAACAGCTGTCCCTTCGGTGATGTAATCGTTCAAGACGAAATGACAAAATGATCCGTCACAAGGTCGGCTCGGGCCGTGGGGGCGCCGCTCCCCAAATAACTGGAAAACCAGTTATCCCCGTGCGGGGATATAATGTGGGAAACAAATGTTATTTCTTGGAAAATTATTTTTACTGTCAAAAACTGATTTAGCTATTTTTTGCAATCTTTCCTAGTAAAGTTGTGAATGCTGTTAAGAAAGAAATAAGCCATTGAAATGCATTTATTTGTTCCAGATTACATTATGCACTTCTGGTTCATTTCCATGTCAAATCAATAAAAATGTGTGTTGGGCATGAAATACAAATAAAAAAAAGAACCATTGATTTTTTTTATGAATAATACTTATGTTGAATAAAATGTAAGAGAAAAAAACTGAGCATTCTGAAGGTAATCAATTCTGAAATGCAGCGCCTTTTATATTGTCATACTCTCTCATATTTTGTAAAGGAAGATATTACTTAGCAGGGCCTTATTCTGATGAAATTTTGCTACATCCATTATTTTATGTAACAGTGCTGGATAGAAGCTAACATTAGGTTTTAGTTTTCATCGTCCACCAGTATTAAATACTTCAAAAAAAATTCTTCTGAATGGTAAAATTGGTTGTGATCATCCAAGGTAGTTTTACACTACCATAAGAAAGCACACAAAACACTCTGAATATATTGAACACAATAACTTGAATGAGAAGTTATTGTCTTCTTTTACCAGTCACTTCAAATGGAAATATTTTTCAAGAAACACATGTCATGGAAATTCGTATATGAGATTTATATAAATAAATGGGATCTTAACAAATATAACCTCTATTTTCAAATCATGTTTTTCATTTCCATACAAAACTTTAATCAGTTACTTGATATATATTTCGTCTTCAGCCTTCTTGCATGTCTGTGGCTTTTCAGTTGCACTGATGGGAAAAGTTTTACATCTTATAATTATGATTTAAAAATCTGAAATGAAAATAAAATGTCTTAAAATCTGTAAAAAACTTCTTGTTGTTCATCTGGTCTTAAATGTTAAAAAAAAATTAAAAAAACCTAAAAACTATAAAAACTTATCAGTAGTTTTGTTACTGATAAGTTTTTATCAGTAACAAAAACTACTGATAAGTTTTATATCCCCCATTTGCAACAGGAATAAACCACAAAACTGCCAATCCTATTTATGATTACATGCTGAAGGATGACCTCCACATTGGCTCTGTCTCATTGGAAAGCAGTGATGTATTTGTGACTGTGCATGAAAAATGTTCTCTACTTTGTGGATTGGATCTTGCAACGTATGTTTTGTCATATTCTTCAGAAGGTGCTGTCTCATGTGGCAGTGTCTGGTAGTCAATTCCATATGATTTCCCTTCATTTCTGTCCTGTGTATTTTTTCGTTTCTTGTTTGTTTTTGTTTTTTTCTCTTATTCAAATTAATTTTCCTCTCCTTTTCAATAAGAAATCTCCATAGTTATGGATGTGACATTGGATTGTGATTGTTACAAGTATCTTCTTTATTTTTCTCAATCATCACCGATTCCACAATTTGTGTTTTGTATCAGATGTTGTTAGGATTTTGATGTCCTTGAATCCCAGGTAATATTTGGGATCTTTGCAATTACAAATCATTAATGTTTTTGCCTCCTCCTTGTTCCAATTTTTTATGTGTTGCTCCAGTCAGGTTTTTAAATCTATTTCTTGTATTTCCTACATATTTAATTGTTTTTTGTGTACTTTCCCAAAGGGATCTGGTTATACCCACTTGCTACAGTTTGCTTTGGTTTTCTTTTATGTTAATGATCAGTTCTGCCTGGGTTTGAACTGTATTCCCAAAAGTTGTTCCTGCTTTTTTGCAGATCTGATTCAATTCATGTGTTAGATTTTTTTGTGTTTGGGAAACTGACATGATATTTCAACTTATTTAGTTCAAGCATTGCATATGATCTGCGTAGGCAGCATTATGTGGTAATATAATTTTATTATCAATATAAATATTTTGCAATATCTGTCATATAATTTTGGAAAATGTGCAAAACAGAATTATGTAATAGATATTGCAAATTATTTATATTGATAATTACATGATACTTCAAATTGTGATTTTCCCTTTTCAAAACCCCTGCTGCTGATGAGGTCTGTAGCACCACAATAGTGGGTAACAATGGAGGTGATGCTTGGTGGATTAGTGAGATTGAAGAGGCAGTAAAGAAAAAGAAGGATGCCTATTTGGGTATGTTGCAAGGTAGAGTTTCTGTGGATGAATACTGCTGTAAGAAGCATGAAGCAGCTAAGCTGGTTTGCCAGAGTAAGGCAAAAGATAGGATGGAGAAGGTTGGAAGGCATGAATTGGCTTTTTGGAAAAATAGAAAGACATGAGTCTCAGGAAAAATAGGTGAAACAAAGTTGTAAGTTGTGTGAAGAATAGGATCGGGGAAATGATATGGGAGCCCAATGAGTTAAGTGAAAGATGGGGTGAATACTTCTGTGAGTTATTAGATCAAAAAAGCAAAGGTGATTCTGTGGCAAAAGCACATGATGTCACAGTGAAGGATGGAAGCACAGGAGAAATCTCAAGAGAAGATATGTGTAAAGCTCTAAAATCTTTTCAGAATGGTAAGGCTCTGGGAGTTGATGGCATAACTGCTGAAATGTTGAAATATGGTGGTGACTCTGTAATTGACTGGTTAACTGAAAATTTGCCTGTTGTGCTGGGAGTTAGGAATGGTCCCTCGGGATTAGAAGGATGCTATTATTGTTCCCTTGCGTAAGGGAAAAGGTGATCAGACTGCCTGCAGGAACTATCGTGGTATTAGCCTAATGAGTGTGCCAGGGAAAGTGTTTGGTAAGGTCATTATTAAAAAGTATGGGGTCTTACATCAGTGAAAGTGTGGGATGTTCAGAGTGGTTGTATGCCTGGTAAAGGCTGCAGTAACCAAATTTTTGCATTACGCATGATGATTGAAAAGTATCTGGCTGTTGGTAAGAAATTTTTTTGCTGCCTTCATAGATTCAGAGAAAGCTTATGACCAAGTAAATAGGACACTTCTGTGGAAGGTATTGAACGAATACTGTGTTACTGGGAATCTGCTTAATTGTGTAAAAGCCATGTATGCTGGCAGTAGAGCTTGTGTACAAGTGAATGGTGTTTTATCAAAATGGTTTTCTATTGGTGCAGGAGTCAGGCAAGGTTGTGTAATGTCACCATGGCTGTTTAATATATTTATGGATGCATGCATGCGTGATGCCAAAATAGATAGTACTGGTTTATGTCTTGGTGATATCCGTGTGTGCAGATTGCTGTATGCTGATGACACTGTCTTGTTGGCAGAGAGCAAAAGTGAGATGCAGAGTATGTTGTCCCAGATATACAAAGTTTGCATGAAATTCAAACTGAGTATAAATAAGGGAAAAATCAAAGTTATGGTGTTTGAGAGAGGAACTGGTAGTACTGAATGTAATATAAATCTAAATGTCACAGTGATTGACCAGGTGAATGAGTTTGTGTATTTAGGAAGCATGTTTGACAAAGAGAACAAATTGGATGGTGAAATTAGTAGGCGAGTGAATTCTTCATTGAAAGTCATAGCTGCCTTGGGAGGTTTTCACAGGAATGATGGGTTCTCAAGAGAGTCCCGCATGGCTGTGTATGAAAGTGTAATTGTTTCTACTCTGATGTATGGCATTGAAACCTGGGGGTACTACAAAAAAGACATAGGAGTCGTTTGTGTGCTGAAGAAATGCATTACTTACGTGGGAGGGGAGGGGGTGACACGACTTGTTCTGATCATGTGAGGAATGAATATGTGTTGCAGTTGTGTAATGTGAAGCAAAATGTTGTTAGCAAGGTGGAGACTAATATGCTTTGGTGGTTTGGGCATGTTGAAAGAATGAGTGATGAGATGCTTACTAGGATTTTTTTTTTTAGCCCAAGTGGCAGGAAGGGTAGGCCAAGGAAGTCATGGGAGGATCAGATTCAGGAGTGTCTGCATGAGAAAAAGATCATAAGTATGAAGCATAGAAGATCTTGTGTGCGTCGTGTGATGGATGTCAGTGAAGCCCGAGTTGCATGTCAAGATCGCTGTAAATATAGAAGTTTGATACGGCAACAGTAAGTAAATAATCAGTTAAAAATTATCTGGTAGTTTGTTTTTTCTTTGTGGAGCTAACCTCTGATTCCCAGAGAACAGCCTAGTGTTATGTATGTTTGTGAAACCCCTCTCTTCTATTCTTTGATTATGTATATGTTTTTGTTAATTGTTTTTGTGTGGTACCCATAATTTTGAGCAACTGTTTTTATTATTTTGATCTCTTCTTTATTTTTCCTGTTTGACTAGTGTGTAAATAAATGCTCTTTTTACCCATGGTTTTAAAGTGTTCTTTTTCTGTGACCATAGGTGAGCTGATGATGCTGCAATGGTTATTGGAACAAAAGATAGTTTCCAATACACATTAAATTCCAAATGGTCTTTTGCTCTCTTAATTTCCACATCTAAAATGGGTAAGATGTTTTCTTTCTTGATTTCATTTATCCCTTTAACTTGAGGATAAATAGTTGAGAACTGCTCTTTAAGAGCTTAGAGTTCATTGGAAGTTAATTTTGATAGCAAAAAAATATTGTCCACATACCTGGTGTAAATGAGAGGTTTTTCAGTTAGTTTATTTATTAATGTGGTTTCAATATTTTCCATGATGACGTCTGAGAATAATGAAGATAATGTTAATCTCATTTGTTTTCCTGTTTTTTGCTTGTAGGATCTATTGCCTTATGTGAAATAATTAATTCTCTGAATAAAAATTAAGTTTGTCCAATTCTTCAAATTCTGATTCTGCTGGTGTTTTTAAGTTTCTTAATTTTTCATATATATTTATTTCTTCAGGAACAGGTGTGCTGGAAAAAAGCAAAAAAGCAACTTTACATCATAACTTGTAATTGAGTAGGCTTGTACGATCTTGGTTTATACAGTATTTTCCCTTTTTATTTTGAATGAAAGTCAAACTTGTTTTTATAGTACATTTATTTTTCACAAATAATGGTTCTAAGAATCTGTAGATTTTTTTTTTTTTTGTAGATTTACTAATGGTGATCTAGTTTTGGTTACTATTATTCTCATAGGGTTTTCTTCTTTATGTGTTTTAATTTTGCCAGTAATTGTTAGTACTGTGGTTCCCATAGGTGGGGAGGCTTTTCTTGTTTTGCCTGGCAAATTGCCATGGTTTCTTACTTGTGCTAGAAATGTCAGCAATTATTTGTTGGATCCTTTTTTACTATTGCACAATTCAGTTATGCAATTACTTCCTGTATTTCTACTTCATATTCTGTTGTATAAACAATAAGTTATCTGGATTTGTCTGTATCACAGAACTTTAAACTGGGGTCTTTTTTAAAAGTTTAGGCATTGTTTCTCTTCATAATTAAGTTCATTGATATGATAATTTGTTTTCAAATAGGTAGGAAGCTTACCAATACAGTTGAACCCACTTAATGGAATAGCCTATTTGTCATAAGAAAGTATTCCAATAAGCAGAATATTCCATTATCCGGGATCTCTCCAAATAAATTCACATACATATGCATTTACATACGAACTCAAGAATGTAAAGCTACGTAAATATGTAGTGAAGAAAAAAATGTTTAAAGAACAGATAAAAACTAAATTAAATGTTGCTTTGTAGCAACTTAACATTTTATACAGTACGGTACTGTACCCATAGTAGTGTACAATTTGAAAAAATACAGTACAGTGCATATGTACAGTACTGTAGGTGTAACATTCATGGTTTGGCAAAATAATCAGTTATTTTACATTGCTTTTTTTTTCAGAATTTAATAAATTTGTTACCTGATTTTCCAGTTTATAATATGCAGAGAAGTCCACATTTTTCTTATTTCTCAAAAAGTGTCTTAAAATGCTGCATGCATTATTCACTTTTGTATAAGAAGGTACTTTAATATCCTCATGATGATGATCATCATCTTCTATAATCTCATTTTGTAGGATTTCACTATCAGATATCTCTCCAAACATCTCTAAGTCATTATCAAAGTTTACGAAATTAGAAAAGTCATCTTCCTTCAGGTGCGTGCAGGATCGAGGAGAGGTAAATTCACTTCTTCAAGAGTAGCATCTACCAAAAATTTGCACTTAAGAAAACACATTTTCATGCTTTCTGTTGAAAATGTATTCCATGATTTATTCATCATGTAAACCATAGTAAGTATTGATATTTGTTTGATAATGTCAGCAGCATTATCATTAAAATCCAAATAGGTAACAATCTTTTTCACCACTTCCTTTCTGTAATTCCATTTGAAAAAGGAAATGATCCCTTGGTCCATTGGTTGTGCAAAATCGATGTGGTGTTTGGTGGCAAGAAATGAACCATTACATTTTTCAATCTCAGATTAACTTTGTTAGCCAAGCAATTATCCACAAACAACAGAGCCTTTCTTTTCATTTTCTTCATTTCAATGTCAAATGATATCAGCCATTCCTTAAAAAAATTGCTGTCATCCAAGCATTGGCATTTGCTTTGTGATGTACCGGTAAGGATTTTATTCCTCTGAAACAGTGTGGATTTTTTTATTTACCATTTACATATAACAAGTTTGTGTGTCCCATCGGAGTTAGTGCGGCATAAAATTGTAAGTCTATTTTTTGGAATTTTTCCGCCAACAGCTTTTTTTGTACGAAAAGACAAAGTTCCATCTGGCATTTCCCTATAATAAAGGGCAGTTTTGTCACAATTATAAATACATGAGGAGCTGTAATCTTTCAGCAAAGTAAACGGTACGTCACTAACCCAAGCATTCGTAGCCCCGGTATCCGCATCTTTTACTTCGCTGGTAATTTTTTTGAAAGAAATTTGGTGTCACTCTTTCCATCTACAGAGCCAGCCATTAGAAGTCTTAAAATCGGAAATGTTCAATTTTAGTGCAAGTTCTTCGGCTTTTTGACTCAAGATTAAGCCACTAATCAGAACATTGCAAACTCTTTTCTCTGTAAACCATATTAAAATAGCACTTTCTACTTCAGTTTCTTTCTCAATTACACACCATTTTTGACTAGATTTCGTATAATTAGATTTCCATTCATTTAAAATGCTTTCTTTTCTCTTCAGCTGCTTACTCACTTGGGCTTGAGAAACATCAGACTTTTTAGCAAGATCTACTTGAGTACACTTATTTTTGTCTGCATACCTAATAACATTTATTTTTTCACTTAACGCGAGGTCTTTACATCTCGATGACATTATGCGTACGTACCTTAAATGCAGAGAGAGCTGCGTCTTTCCTCAAAAGACAAAAAAAAAAAAAAGAAGCATTCGTTTGTCCCTCCCTCCCTTACTAAGTTTGTTTGCCTTACAGCAAAACAGGTGTGGGGCCAACTTCCACTCTCCATGAATCATGCTGTTTACAAGTTCCTACAATAGACATCCAGCTAAGCTTGATTGAGAGCTTCATTAGGGTGAGATAAGGTCGACGTCAAGTATGGGGGGAAATTACTACTTTATCCTGACCATTGTTTACAATTGGGAGGTGCCAGTTCTTAGCCCACCACACATTGTATGTGTGTTTCTTTCTGTGAGCAATCGCAACACAATTTCCAAGAAAGATACCTTGAATAAAGAAACTACTTTTCTCCTTTTTAACCTTGAAAGAGCAAAAATTTATTCCAATAACCATGATTAATCCAATATTCTTATTCTATTAACCGGAGCATTTTATCATTATGTACAAAGGTTGCAGTTTGGGACACAGGAATTTTATTCTTTTAAGCGGGATATTCCATTAAGCGGGTTCGACTATAGCACATTTCATGTTGCTTATCGCTATTTCAGAAGGACATTTCACGCACATGGTTTTTAATTTTTAAGCCTCAGACTCCTGGCGGGAATAATATACTCACATGTATCCCAAGGTTTACCAAGAAATCAAACTCCCAGTGGTTTGAGGCTTAAAAACTAAAAACCATGTGCATAAAATGTCCTTTTTTTTTTTGATTGGAGGTTTAACGACCACCGTGAGCAACTTAATGGGCTATAAGCACCTAATTTAGGGTCACTGGTTCCAGGGAAGGGAGAGAACCAGTGCCGTAAGACAAACACAACATCCATGCCTGACCGGGATTCGAACCCGGACTCCTTACGGACGAATGAACAGAGGCCAGCGCCTTAGAACACTGCGCATAAAATGTCCTTCAAAAGTAGCAATAGGTGACATGAAATGTGCTATTTCTTATTAGTAAGCTTTATATTCTTTTATATTATTTTTAGCTACCTTTTTTTTTTTTTAATTATATGAAGGGTTCAATGGCTATATTTGCCCAAAATATGTCTATTTCTAGATAATTTGTTTTATTTTTTCTGTTATATTCTTTTATAATGTTTCTATAAAATCTTAATCTTATTTTTTTTTTCATCTCAATTTCTGGGAGGTCTCTTGTTACCCATTCAAATTTTGGAATAAAACATTGTCTTTGTTAAACTTTGGGAGTAAGCAAATTTCATCCCTCTTTGTAACAATGACTTCTGTGTATATGTGACAAAAAAGTATATTTTAGATCATGAAATGAGAAGAATTATGAACACAATTGATGAAATGAGAAGAATTATGAACATAATTGAAACAGAAAGGAAAAAAAGAATACCAGAAAAAGACTTAAATAAAGAATTAAATTTATTAATTAATATGATAAATAAACCAACATCAATGATCACAAAACTTATCAAAATCTAACCACCTCTGAATTCATATATACCCCGAGGGCAGCATTTCAAAGAGGGAAGAAATTTGTGTATCCCCAAAGGTTACCAAAGACAGAATGTTGTATTCCAAAATTGGACAGGATAATAAGATACCTCCAAAAAGTTGAGAGTAAAAAAAAAAGATTGAGATTTTATAGAAGTATTATAAAAGAATATATTAACAACAAAAACAAAATAAATTATCATATCAATAAACTTAAATATGAAAGGAAACAGCTCCTAAACCTTAAAAAAGATCTCACTTTACCTGAAGTTCTGTGAAGCAGACAAATCTGTACAATTTTTTGTTGTTGGTACAGTAGATCAGGAACTAAAAATACAGGAAGCAATCATCATCATCAACCATTATCAGTCCACTGCTGGATGAAGGTTTCCCCAAGTTTCCTCCACAATGGTCTGTCTTGTGCCAGTCTCCTCCATGTCACTCCTGCATACTTTCGAATTTCATCCACCCATCTCCCATGTGGTCTTCTTCTGGATCTTTTCCTGTCCCTTGGAATCCAATCTAAAATTTTGGCTGTCCATCGATGGTCTGTCCTTCTGGCAGTATGTCCAGCCCATTGCCATTTCAGGGATTTAACTCTGATCATGATATCTTCCACTCTTGTCATTTTTCGGATCCACGAGTTCCTCTTCTTATCTCTCCTGGTTACACCAAGCATGTACCTCTCCATGCTTTTTTGAGTTGTCTGCAGCCTTTGTATGTCTCTTTTAGTTAAGGTCCACGTCTCTGCACCATACGTAAGCACTGGAAGGATGCATTGATCAAACACTTTTCTTTTAAGACATAATGGTATATTGCTCTTAAAAAGTATGCTGTTTCTTCCAAAAGCTCTCCAGGCAAGTTTTGTACGCCGATTAATTTCTTCACCAATGTGACCCTCACTTGATATCTGCTGTCCAAGATAAACGTACGTTTCTGTGATCTCCAGCTTTTCTCCATCAATCGATAAATCTTCATTTCTTGTAAAAGCATTGAACATCACTTTTGTCTTCTGAAAGTTCATTTTTAATCCCACTTCTTTACTCTTGTCAGCAAGTTCCTGGATCATACTCTGCAGCTCTGATGGGGTAGTTGCAAAAATGATAAGAAGCAATATCAGAACTGAAATGTGAGATAGTGAAAAATGATCTAGCAAATAAATTGTTGACATTCCTAGTACAGGTGAGATGAGAAACCATGGTATTTTGCCAGACAAAACAAGAAAGGCCCTCTCACTTATGGGATCCATGGTATCAACAATTATTGGTAAAATTAAAACACATAATGTAGAATACCATATGAAAATAATGCATTCTATCCAAGATATAACAAGCTTGCATAATACACAGTTCCACATAAACTGAATTTTTTGTAGATACCTTGAACTTCATAATATTCTCCCTTGTTATTCAAACCATGTACAGTAGAGTCTCAAAAACTCGGCCTAATGTGGACCGAAGGGTGGCCGAGTTTGTGAAAATGCCGGGTTATCGGGAATGGGGTTAAAAAAGATTAAGTAAGAGTGTTTTCTCAGAAAATACAGTGTATACTGTACTGTACTTGTATGTATTGGTTGCTTGAGAATACAACAGAGAATATAAACTGCCCAAATACCCTTAAACAAAGTAAAAGTACAGACTTTATGAAGCCATAGAGCCTTTACTACATGAAAATGAAAATTAATGAATATGTACACAATGTACAGTAATTTACCTGATATGTAAGACAGACCTCAGAACAAACTGGCTACTTTAAAGAAATGCGTAATGTCTTGTTGTTTTCCGCACTGCACTCTGCGTTTTGCTGCTTCATCACGAAGATGACGAAGGAACAGTAAGTCCATTACTGACGCACCTTGTTCAAAATACTGAAGGACAGTTTCGACAGCCTTTAGTCCCTCACTATGTGATATTCTAGGGGCTTGTACGGTGGAGTTGTCAACGTCTTCATCATTTTCCGGCATTTTTTCTGTAACTGTGACAGCAGCAATAATTTCTGCATCGGACATAATGTCTTGCTCGGTATCATTGTGGAACCACTGTTCGACGTCATTTTCATCGGCTTTTGCACATCCAGGAACTCTTTTCAGGAGGTCGAGTAAGTTTACATTTTCTGCATCTTCATGTTCAACGAACTCATTTCCCTCGTTATCAAGGAGTTTTCGCCACTAAAGAACTAGTGTTAATGACTAACTCGTTCCAGGCGTCCGCCACCCATCCAACAACATCCAATAGGTTAATTTTCTTTAAGTTCTGGATAAGACCTTGACCATCATCGTTTGCAGAAAGAAGATAGGATAACAGCTTGCGCCTATATCTTCTCTTGAGACTAACAAAAACTCCTTGGTCCATTGGCTGGCCTAACGCTGTGACATTGGGTGGTAAAAACATTGCTCGTATGTCCCCATTTTTTAATTCTTCAATGTCTGGGTGCGAAGACGCGTTGTCCAAAATCAGAATAGCCTTCCTTGGCAGGTTTTTAGATTTTAAAAAGTGCTGAACCGATGGAACAAATACTTCATGGAACCATTCTTTGAAAATTGCACAGCTCATCCAGGCATGTGACTGGTTTCGGTACCAAACGGAAAGTTTATCCATTTTAATGTGCTTAAATGCACGTGGTTTCTTTGATTTTCCTATGAGACCAAGTTTTAATTTGTGGTCACCTGTTGCATTACTGCATGCTAGGATTGTTACCCTCTCCTTGCTCCTTTTAAAACCTGGGGCTGACTGTTCTTCCTTGAAAGCAAGACTTTTCGCTGGTAACAGTTTATAATTTAACCCTCTTTCATCACAATTGTACAATTGCTCCCTGGTCAAACCTTCAACTTCGATAAATTTCTGCAAATTTTCCTTAAACCGAGACAGACCCTCCGTGTCCCCAGATAGTTTTTCCCCAGAAATACTAAGCTGCCGGACTCCATAGTGTTTCTTCCAGCGATCAAGCCAGCCAGTGCTTGAAACAAATTTAGGATCGTTGTCTTTTTTTGATGCTCGATAAAATTGCAAGGCCTTCTCTTGCACAATTGGCCCACTAATTGGGATGCCCTTCTCTCTTGTTTGGCAAAACCAAATGTAAAGTGATTCATTTACCTCATTAAACTCACTTTCCTTCATACTTTTCCTTTCTTTCAATGTTTCTGTACACATTCTCTTAACACACCACGACTCAATTTCTGTCCGCTTCTTCTTCCAGTCTCCAATCGTACTTTTGCCGACTCCCAAGTCCTTAGCCACTGCACTGACACTTTCTCCCTTATCCAGTCTCTTTAATGCCCCCAACTTTTGCTCCATAGACAAGTTCACTTGTTTTCTTTTAAAGGAAGATGCCATCGCAGAGTACTACTGTCTAGCACCCACAAACTTTGAAACAGCTCTGAACAATACAGTACACTCACTCACATCGAGTTACGCAACGCGATTAAGAAATAGACTAACCCTGGCAAAGGCTGCAGGTAGACTCAACGGCTGAGCGCGCGCCGACGAGAAAAAGGAATGCGGGAAGAGAGGGACACGCACGCGGGCAATGACCTTGAACAAGTCTGCACACACGCGGGTTTTTCGCCCTGCCAGGGTCTGGCCGAGTTATACGGACTGCCGGGTTATTGAGTGCCGAGTTTTCGAGACTC
This sequence comes from Macrothele yani, assembly GCA_039090855.1. Classification (NCBI taxonomy): domain Eukaryota; kingdom Metazoa; phylum Arthropoda; class Arachnida; order Araneae; family Macrothelidae; genus Macrothele; species Macrothele yani. The sequence continues at coordinate 131,124,866 of CM076998.1, read as the reverse complement.
TACTTTATCACAAAAAAAAAAATATATTTATAGAAACTGCATATATCGAAAGAATTTGAAATAACACAGTTGTACAGCAGTGGTAATAGCCAAGCAAAGTTGCTAACTATTCAAAGCACACTAAATATGGCATGGGTCTATGTGCTGAAATTCATTTGACAATTGCAGAAGAAGGTGACCATGATTCTTCGGAGTTTTTAACATTTGACAATTCTTTTTTCGAACCTTTGAATTTTCAGTTCATTTTACTACAGTTTCAGTACTTCATTTTTTCAACTTTTATCTTTGTCATTCTTATTTGCCTTTGTTTTTATTCACATTGCTTGGCATTTGAATTAGCGAAAACAGCATGGATGAAAACCTCGGCATTTATCTAGACAGATGATCAAGTTGTCTTTTCTACAGATGAACTTCTTTTCAATTGTCCCTTCAACTGTTTTAAATTTTCTTCAAACATCGTTAATATTCCTCCATTGAGTGCAAAGCTAACTGTGATGTAAATAACAGAAGTTGACAAACTTTTTCATGTTCCGAATTATATACAAACTAAGTTCCTCACAGTTATCAGAATAAGTGGCATCATCATCATCATTGTCAACCATTATCAATCCACTGCTGGACGAAGGTCTCCCCAAGTTTCCTCCACAACGGTCTGTCTTGTGCCAGTCTCCTCCATGTCACTCCCGCATACTTTCGAATTTCATCCACCCATCTCCCATGTGGTCTTCTTCTGGGTTTTTTTCCTGTCCCTTGGAATCCAATCTAAAATTTCGGCTGTCCATCGATGGTCTGTCCTTCTGGCAGTATGTCCAGCCCATTGCCATTTCAGAGATTTAACTCTGATCATCATGTCTTCCACACTTGTCATTTTTCGGATCCACGAGTTCCTCTTCTTATCTCTCCTGGTTACACCAAGCATGAACCTCTCCATGCTGCTTTGAGTTGTCTGTAGCCTTTGTATGTCTCTTTTAGTTAAGGTCCACGTCTCTGCACCATACGTAAGCACTGGAAGGATGCATTGATCAAACATTTTTCTTTTAAGACATAATGGCATATTGCTCTTGAAAATTATGATATTTCTTCCAAAAGCTCTCCAGGCAAGTTTTGTACGCCGATTAATTTCTTCATCAATGTGACCCTCGCTTGATATCTGCTGTCCAAGATAAACGTACGGGTCTGTTATCTCCAGCTTTTCTCCATCAATCGATAAATCTTCATTTCTTGTAAAAGCATTGAACATCACTTTTGTTTTCTGAAAGTTCATTTTTAATCCCACTTCTTTACTCTTGTCAGCAAGTTCCTGGATCATGATGGGGTAGTTGCAAAAATGACTACGTCATCAGCAAACTGAAGGTGGGTTAGATAATATCCATTAATCTTTATCCCTTTGTTTTCCCAGTTCAGTGATTGAAAGACATTTTCCAATGTGGCATTAAAGAGCTTCGGAGGTATGGTGTCACCTTGTCTCACTCCCTTTCCAATTTTTATGTGTGTTGTATTTTCAAACAGCCGAATCTTTGCACTTGCATTTTCATAGATGTTAGTAATAATATTAATGTATGCATCTTCAATACCGCAGGATTTCAGAGCCATGGTAACTGCTGATGGTTTCACCAAATCAAAGGCTTTTTCATAATCGATAAAAGCCATGCACAATGGAAGTTCATATTCCATTCCCTCGCACTTTCAATTAGTTCTCTCAGTACGTGGATATGATCTATTGTGCTGTAGCCACTCCTGAATCCAGCTTGTTCTCTCGGTTGAGCCATGTCTAGTGTTACCTTGAAGCGGTGTGAAAGAACTTTAGTGAAGATTTTATAAACCACTGAGAGGAGGCTGATAGGTCTGTAGTTCCTGAGATCCTCAATGTCACCTTTTTTATGTAGCAGAATCATTGTAGCGTTGTTCCAATCCTCAGGAATGTTCCCTTCATTAAGGCATCGAGTGAAAATTTGGGCGAGTACTGTTTCGATTTCTCCACTTGCTTCTTGTATGATGTCTACAGTGATTCCATCTTCTCCTGGAGCTTTTCCCTGCTTCATGTTCTTGATTGCATGTGCAATTTCTGCTGGGAGGACTGGAAGAACTCTGGTACTGGTACCTTTCCTGATGTCTGGAGTACATGTATCATCCCTTTCAAATAATTTGGAGTAGAAATCTTTCACTCTTGTCAAAAATTTGCCTCTATTTCTTTTACAGAACCATCTTCTTTTCTCAGTGCCATAATCTGTTTTCTTCCCTTACTGAGATGTCCCTTTGCTATCTTTAGGCTTCGGTTGTTTTCAATTGCTTTCCTCACTAGTTCACAGTTGGATTTTCTTACGTCTTCAGTGATACTTTTTCTTACTGTCTTGCATAGCTCTATATATTCCACTTTGGAAGTCACATCTTCTTTAGTTGTCCTCATCTCTCTCCTTTTTTGCATCAGCATTTTAGTTTTTCCTGATAATTTGTTCACATGCAATTTGTTCTTAGACCCAGCTAATTTTGTTGCTGTTTCCATAAGAGCTTTGGTTACTTTTCTGTTAACTTCCGAAATATCCACTTCTTCCGATGTTAGGCCTTCTAAAGCAGAGAATCTGTTCTTCAGTTCCAACTTGAAGATTTTATGGTGTTTTTTAAGGTTGGTTATGTCAATACATTTTGTTTGTCTTATGAGCTTGCCACGTTAGAGTTTAGTGTTGAGGTGCATCTTACATCTCCCCAATCTATGGTCACTACCTGTGTTGAACTTGTTCAGCACACTGCAGTCTTCGATGACGAATTTTTTGTTACACATAAAAATCAATTTCACTTGTCATCCCATTTGGATGTCTCCATGTCCATTTCCTGTGTGCCTTTTTCTTGAAAAAGGAGTTCAAAATGAAAAACCCTTCTGCTTCTGCAAACTCAACGAGAGTATTTCCATGCTGGTTTCTGTTGCTGTGACCGAATTTACCTACTGAAGTCTCATTCTGTTGCCGTTGCCCAATTTTTGCATTGAAATCTCCCATAATTATCTTCAAGTGCTGGTTACCTTTATTATTTAGATGATGAATTTCCTCGTAAAATTCTTCAATTTCTTCTTCAGGATGACTTGTGGTGGGGGCATAAGTTTGAATAATCTGAGCCTGGTATCTTCTCAAGAGTTGGATAACGAGTCGTGCAGCTCTGTCAGAGGGACTTTCAACTTCTACAACTTTATCCTTCAGTTTCTTGTTTATTATAAATCCAACACCACTAGTTCTGCCAGTATCTGTCCCACGATAGTAGAAGAGATGTCCACTTTTCAGTTCAATGAGATCTCCTTTTCTCCTTACCTCACTTAGCCCGACAATGTCCCACTTGATCCTTTGTAGTTCCTCTTCCAATTCAAGAAGCCTTGAATCAGAAGATAGGGAGCGTCCATTATATGTAGCCAAGGTCTGCATCAGATGGCAGCATAGTCCGGTCCTCCGGGGATTCTTAGCACCTTCTGCTTTCATGTCGCACTGTCCGCTGCCCTTGCTAGGTACATTCCAGCTGCCGGAGACTGAGGGCCAAGATTTAAGTTGTGGAGTCATTTTGGAGGGGTTTGGCCATAACTCACCACGCTGTCCAAGCGGGTTGGTGAGCGTGGGATAGCATTTCCTCTAATCCCGATGGTATAGTTATACCGCCATTGGCGGTCGTCAGAGCCCCTTGAGTGGGAACAGGATGCACCACGGGAAGGCGGGGTTGACATTTGTCAAGGAGAGGCTGTGGTGTTACACATCACCTGACCTTACATCCCTGTGGCATACACCCAGCTAAAAAGCCTTTTGTATTTCACAGGAAGATTAGAGGATACTTGCTATTTCAATCAACGCCCTGTGGTTCCTCTCACAGACAGATCAGTCTGCACAAAAACAAAAATTTCTCGTTTGCTTTCCTCCTCTCCTACCATTTCACATATACATCTCCTGGATTAAAGCAATCAATGATGAAATGAGCAGAAAAACTGTTGTTGTTTTTTTACAGACAACTGTGCGGCTCACACAACTGTAGTTTTAAAAACAATAACTGTTTTTCGTCTTCCCCATAACACCATGATCAAGCTGCAGCCAATTTGTTAGGGAATAATAGAAAATATGAAAGTTCTTTGCAGAAATAGTATACTTTGGAAAGCTCTAGTTAATTTGAAAAAAGATGACGTAATAGTTATCGAAATTTGAATGGCATGTCAATGCTAAGCTGTTCTTGGAAAGCTGTTTCAAAACTGCAGTTTTGGAAGTCTTTTGGGTGAATATCGAATATGTTCATCTACAAATGAGATTGAAGATAAAGTAAATGAAAATGTAAGAAATGATGAAACTTGGGAGTCGTCTGAGAGAAACAGGAGTCATAGTCTCTGATGTATCTTTTAAGGATTCATCATCATCATCATCATTGTCAACCATTATCAATCCACTGCTGGACGAAGGTCTCCCAAAGTTTCCTCCACAACGGTCTGTCTTGTGCCAGTCTCCTCCATGTCACTCCCACATATTTACGAATTTCATCCACCCATCTCCCATGTGGTCTTTTTCTGGGTCTTTTCCTGTCCCTTGGAATCCAATCTAAAATTTCGGCTGTCCATCTATGGTCTGTCCTTCTGGCAGTATGTCCAGCCCATTGCCATTTCAAGGATTTAACTCTGATCATGATGTCTTCCACTCTCGTCGTTTTTCGGATCCACGAGTTCCTCTTCTTATCTCTCCTGGTTATACCAAGCATGCACCTCTCCATGCTTCTTTGAGTTGTCTGCAGCCTTTGTATGTCTCTTTTAGTTAAGGTCCACGTCTCTGCACCATACGTAAGCACTGGAAGGATGCATTGATCAAACACTTTTCTTTTAAGACATAATGGCATATTGCTCTTGAAAATTATGCTGTTTCTTCCAAAAGCTCTCCAGGCAAGTTTTGTACGCCGATTAATTTCTTCATCAATGTGACCCTCACTTGATATCTGCTGTCCAAGATAAACATATGTATCTGTTATCTCCAGTTTTTCTCCATCAATCGATAAATCTTCATTTCTTGTAAAAGCATTGAACATCACTTTTGTCTTCTGAAAGTTCATTTTTAATCCCACTTCTTTACTCTTGTCAGCAAGTTCCTGGATCATACTCTGCAGCTGTGATGGGGTAGTTGCAAAAATGACTACGTCATCAGCAAAACGAAGGTGGGTTAGATAATCTCCATTAATCTTTATCCCTTTGTTTTCCCAGTTCAGTGATTGAAAGACATTTTCCAATGTGGCATTAAAGAGCTTCGGAGATATGGTGTCACCTTGTCTCACTCCCTTTCCAATTTTTATGTGTGTTGTATTTTCAAACAACCGAATCTTTGCACTTGCATTTTCATAGATGTTATTAATAATATTAATGTATGCATCTTCAATACCGCAGGATTTCAGAGCCGTGGTAACTGCTGATGGTTTCACCGAATCAAAGGCTTTTTCATAATCGATAAAAGCCATGCACAATGGAAGTTCATATTCCCTCACTCTTTCAATTAGTTCTCTCAGTACGTGGATATGATCTATTGTGCTGTAGCCACTCCTGAATCCAGCTTGTTCTCTCGGTTGAGCCATGTCCAGTGTTACCTTCAAGCGGTGTGAAAGAACTTTAGTGAAGATTTTATAAACCACTGATAGGAGGCTGATAGGTCTGTAGTTCCTGAGATCCTCAATGTCACCTTTTTTATGTAGCAGGATCATTGTAGCATTGTTCCAATCCTCAGGAATCTTCCCTTCATTAAGGCATCGAGTGAAAATTTGGGCGAGTACTGTTTCAATTTTTCCACTTGCTTCTTGTATGATGTCTATAGTAATTCCATCTTCTCCTGGAGCTTTCCCCGCTTCATGTTCTTGATCGCATGAGCAACTTCTGCTGGGAGGACTGGAAGAACTCTGGTACCTTTCATGATGTCTGGAGAACATGTATCATCCCTTTCATATAATTTGGAGTAGAAATCTTTCACTCTTGTCAAAATTTCGCCTCTATTTCTTGTTATAGAACCATCTTCTTTTCTCAGAGCCATAATCTGTTTTCTTCCCTTACTGAGATGTCCCTTTGCTATCTTAAGGCTTTGGTTGTTTTCAATTGCTTTCCTCACTAGCTCACAGTTGAATTTCCTTACGTCTTCAGTGATACTTTTTCTTGTTGTCTTGCATAGCTCTATATATTCCACTTTGGAAGTCACATCTTCTTTAGTTGTTCTCATCTCTCTTCTTTTTTGCATCAACATTTTGGTTTTTCCTGATAATTTGTTCACATGCAACTTGTTCTTAGACCCAGCTAATTTTGTTGCTGTTTCCATTAGAGCTTTGGTTACTTTTCTGTTAACTTCCGAAATATCCACTTCTTCCGATGTTAGGCCTTCTAAAGCAGAGAATCTGTTCTTCAGTTCCAACTTGAAAGTATTATGGTGTTTTTTAAGGTTGGTTATGTCAATACATTTTGCTTGTCTTATGAGCTTGCCACGTTCCAGTTTAGTGTTGAGGTGCATCTTACATCTCACCAATCTATGGTCACTACCTGTGTTGAACTTGTTCAGCACACTGCAGTCTTCGATGACGAATTTTTTGTTACACATAATAAAATCAATTTCACTTGTCGTCCCAATTGGATGTCTCCATGTCCATTTCCTGTGTGGCTTTTTCTTGAAAAAGGAGTTCAAGATGAAAAATCCTTCTGCCTCTGCAAACTCAACGAGAGTATTTCCACGCTGGTTTCTGTTGCCGTGACCGAATTTACCTACTGAAGTTTCATTCTGTTGCCGTTGCCCTATTTTTGCATTGAATAAGGATTATCTGAACATTTAAGGATTATCTGAACATTTATGTGGAGCTCTTGGTAGGATTACTAAACAGAGATGTAGACATACAGAACAACATTCAGAGCAAGCACTTAATGCTGGTCAGTCAAGCAATGAATTAGAAATCACCATAGAAAGCAAAACGATTTCAAACAGACTTGCTATTAAAAGTTTAGAAAATCTTAAAGTTTATTTTGCATCTACTGCTATTTTGCATCTACTGCATTAGTGGAAGTTGAAGAGAATTTAATAGCTGCTATCATAACAAGTTCACAAAACAAGCTACAATTGATTCATATTTTATTTTTGATGTATCTTGTTAACAATAAACCATATGTGACAGGTGGTGTTTCAAACTTCTTTTAATTACTTTAATTTTTTACGTTAAGTTTTGCCTGTTTCAGATTTTAATTTTTACATTAAGTTTTGCTTGTTTCAGATCTTGTTCATATTTTCATTGCTAACTATAGTTTTTAATTAATAACATCATTTACCTTTAGTTCTTTCTTTGAATCTTAAAAATTGTAAATGTACATCAGTATGGATGATCAGCCCACAGTTGACGGTTCCAGTTGGCCATTCCACCTAAGGGTTCTGGAACAAAATCCCAGTGAGTTGGAGTCTTTTGGCAAATGTCACACAGAACTAGCTGGTATCTCAGCAATATTTAAACTGTAGCTTAAATTTGTGTTAGCTTCCAAGAATCATAGAGGCCCTTGTTGCTGTCATGTGGGCTATTAATGCCTGGCGGAGTGCTCCAAGGAGGCAAACCCATCTCTTACAAAGATCGCCCACTGTGCTAAGAATCTATAGATACACTCATGGACAATGCAATTTGCGCACCAAGAAGAAAGCATCAGATTGAAATGAAATTTTATGGATGTAATGATACAGATGAATGATGCACATGATTGCAAAAACAGAGCTGCAGGACAATTACAGAGGGATCTGTGGCACACAGTCCGGTCATCTTCAATAGCGCGTCACACCGCCTCATGCGGCAATACACTGCAATGCGGTCCAGAATGGAGGCAAACAGACGCCTGATGTCCTGCAGCAGACTGCCCACACATGTTGGATGGTGTGCTTCAAATCCGAGATAGTGCGGTATGACGGCAGCCGGCGTTTCAACTGGTCCCACACATGCTCAATAGGGGACATGTCCGGGCAGCGGGCAGGCCATGGAAGTGTCTGGACGTGACGTAGGCAGTCCTGGGCAACCCAAGCCGTGTGCGGGCGGGCATTATCCTGCTGGTATAGCTCATCTGGAATCCCGGCCAGGAATGGGAGCACATGGGGCCGTAGGATCTCATCCACATACTCTGGCCCATCAATGATCCACATACCACTACTAGAGCTGATTGGCTATCATAAGCAATGGCTCCCAAGATCATAATGCCTGCAGTGGGGGAGGTGTGGCACTCGATAGCGAGGTTGGGATTGTGCCGTTGACCCGGGGACCTCCACGCCCGTACACGATGATCATCTGTTCCCAAAATGAAGTGGCACTCATCACTAAACACCACACGTCGCCAGTCTGTGGCATTCTACATCGCTCTGGCCTGGCACCACTGCACACGGAGCCAGCAGTGTTCCGGTGTTAATGGCAGCACTCATAAGGGGCACTGGAATCACAGATTTGCTTCCGCAATGCATCAGGAAATGGTTTGTGGGCACACAAGAGCCGCTACATCTGCCTCTATAGTGCACTGGGTCCCCGTGGGATCCATTCACGATTCGTTGATCCTCTCTACCGGTGTGGCAGTGCCGTCACGTGTCCACTGCTCCTAACACAGTCGGACGGTATGGTCAGAGCGATCTATGTGGTGGGTTATACAGCGTGCCGACCACCCTGCGGTTTTCAGCCTGATGATCAGGCCTCTCTCAAAGTCCGTAAGCTGCATATATTGACGTCTACCCGTCATTCTTGTCATTCTGTACTCTTGCTTGTGTCGGCCAGTGCTTTTTGCTTTCATGGGGCATCGACTACATGCCGGTTTATAAGGCTGTTGGTTCGTGCTTGCAGCACCATCACAGGGTGTGCGGTTATGTGCACTCGCAACAAATGTGGATCATTTGCATACTAGCATGCACTCTAGCTGTTTGCAAAGTTTCGCTATTGTAGCATGTTTTCTTCTAGGTGGGCAAAAGTCATTGTCTGCGAGTGTATTTTATTTTAGATTTATTAATGGTGATGTAGTTTTCGTTACTACAGTCAAACTCTTGTATAATGAAGTTGGAAGAAGAGCTAAAACTATTCAATACATGTAAACTTCATTATAACTGAACAGATTAAAAAAAGGGGGGGGCTATTTTTGGCATGTTACATTGTGTTTGTGCGTGCGTGCAAGATAGAGTGAGTGAGGGTGGTGCCAGTTAAAACTAATCAATGATAAACTGTTTATCAATTAATCGAAGGTAAATAAATGCATGCACATATCATTATGCTGGCTGTTCTCTGAGATTCAGAAGTTAGCTCGTCAAAGAAAGATGATCTGCCAGATAAATGTAGATTGTCTTTCTTTGAGGAGCTATCCTTTGAATCTCAGAGAACAGTTTAATGATTGTGTGTGTATGTGTGAGTGCGTGTGTGTTTACTTTCGATAAATTGATAAACAGTTTATCATTGACTAGTTTTAACCACTGCCCCTCACACACACAATGCAATATGCCGAAAATAGCTCTTTTTTTATCTCTTCAGTTAAAATGAAGTTCACATGTGTTGAACAGTTTTAGCTCTTCCTCAAACTTCATTACACAAGGATTTTACTGTAGTAACAAAAACTAGATCACCTTTAATAAATCTAAAATAAAATACAGTGAAAAAATAAGTTTGATGTTCATTGAAAATGTAAAGAAAATAAATACATCAAGATTTTAGTCTATTTGATTATGATTTATGATGTAAAGTCACTTTTTCCCAAAACATCTGTTCCAGAAGAAGTAAATATATCTGAAAAATTAAGAAACTAAAAAATATTAACACAATCAAAAATTGAAGAATTGGAGAATATCTTAATTGTTATTTACAGAATTATTTCACTTATAGCAATAGATCCTTACAAGCAAAAAGCAGGAAATCAAAAGAGATCACCACTATCTTCATTATTCTCAGAGGTCATCATGGAAAATATTGAAACAACATTAATAAATAAATTAACTGAAAAATCTCTCATTTACACCAGATATGTGGATGATATTTTTTCATTATCAAAATTAACTCCCAATAAACTCCAAATTCTTAAAGAGGATTTTTGAACTACTTTTCCACAAGTTCAAGTGATAAATGAATTTGAGAAAGTAAAAATCCTACATGATAAAATTTGGACATAAGCACATAGTAAATAATAAATATTAAAACTTGAAAACATGTTTAAGTTACCTGAAATTTACCTTGAAAACAAAATCCTTCAAAAATACAAAACCTAATTTCTAATCGTCCTCATATTGTAAATTCCTCCAAAGATTTCATCAGCAAACTGCTGCCCACCACCACATCTACTGAACAGTTTTTTATCCTCTAAATGTCAAATCTTTTTGCTTTCTATCCCATATTTTCATACTCACATGCTACTAGTGAAAGTGCTTATTCAAAAATTAAATCTTCCAGGCATTTTAATCAAAGATCTGTACAATTGTTTTTATGCACTTCAAGAGTAAAACTGGTATATTTAGAATAAACCATGTTACAGGCAAAAATAAATGGTCTTTCAATGGAATCGCCTTTATTCCATCTTCTTGTGGAAGTATATTTACAACACATCGAACAAACCATTCTTCTAAAGACCTCTACTCAACCAACTACTTAGCTTAGATATGTTGACGATATTTTTGTGATTTGGCCTCATCCCAAAGAGTTGTTACTGCAGTTAACCAACTCAATTACTGAAAAGTTTACTTCCATTTAATTTATTATGAACAGTGAAGAAAACCAGTGTATCCATTTTTTGGACATCTCATTTCAAAGGAACAACAACCATAGCATATCTCAAGATCTGACTATCATAAACCCACTGCAACCACCAGTATTATTCCTTTCAGCTCATCCACCTTTGAAAAGTACAAATTTATTGCTATAAAAGCTTTTATTCATAGAGCCAATATCTTCTGCTATAATCCTTTATCTCTTGAAATGCAATATGAGTAAATTTGGAAATTGCCATTTTGCATGGATATTCCACACCTGCCAACTGCTCTGGAATATCCAGATTATCCCAGATGTATGTAGCCACTCCGCATAGTTTTGGGTTTTCTTCGGAAAAAAACTAAATTTTTATTTCATTACCCATTTTTCCTCAAACAACGACTGTGGCCAAAAATATGCTGCACTAAAACGTATAGAAACAAAATTTGAATGAAGATAATCAAAGATATAGTCAAAAAATATTGTCTCTTATACAGTAGTATTTTTTTACTATCTTTGTACGACTGTGGCCATTATGCCCGCTAGCACAGAGGGAGGGGTGGAGATACTGTCGCACTTAAAGGAGGGGTGGAGATACTGTCGCACTTAAAGGAGGGGTGAAGAAACTATAGGGGAGAACTGAATCGCACGGACCAATGAAGTGCATAGGATTATCACCCCATGTGTAGGTCGACTGCCTGGAATTCTCCATCCAGAGGACTGGTCAGAGAGAGCTACGCTAATGTACGCCTCTTTGCGATTTAATTGTGGGAGTGTGTTAAAGGAGTGTTTTTCACAATGTCAAAATGAGGGCATTCCCAAGGTTTTAAAAAAGATTATGAAACAGCGTGGCCGGTGCTGAAAAAATTACATAAATCAGTTAATCATTTTCTATTTTTATTTTTTGTTCTACATGCTACTCAGATTTTTCCATTGCTCACAGAGGTAAAAATGCATGCCATCTTGGAAATGTAGAGACACAAAAACTGAAACTGAAGCCTAACATCCATATTAGCCTGCCGCAACGACCTAAAAAGTTATTCGGGTGGAGGCTCTGTTTACCAAATTCTTAATTGAACATAACTGCTCGTTGTGGGTATTGGACCATGTTGGTCTGTTGTTTAAAAAGATGTACCCAGATCAGAGATCGCTTCAAAATACAGATGTGCTCGCACAAAAACAACAGCAATAATAAAATCCTTTGCTTAATCAACAGCCCAAGAGATTGGCAAAATATTGAAGGCAAACAAGTTTTCACTTGCAACTGATGGTGGCAATTCTGTTGCAGATGATAACCTATTTCCAGTTGTTGTGACCTACTTTGGTCTTCATTAGGTAAGATTGTAACCTGTTTATTATCACTTACAAATGTTAACGGTGACTCAACCAATGAAAATATTTTTAAGCTGTTAAACACATAACTTTCAAAATATGAGGTTACATAGGCAAATTGTGTGGCATTTGGTGCTGATAATGCATCAGTAATGTTGGTAATTCATAAAGGCATCAGTGCATTTATTAAGAAAGAAAATCCTAATGCTATAGCACATGGTTGTGCATGCCATTTGATCCACTTGGTGGCAAAACATTCTTCAAAAGAATTAATAGGGGTTAATGTTAAAGATTTCTCTGTTGATGTTTACTTCTATGTGAAAGAAAGTTCTAAAAGGCTTGAACTTTTAAAATTTTGCCGACAGGTTTGTGAATTAGATGCACATAAAATTACTAAGCATGGCTCAACAAGGTGGCTGTCAATGGGAAATGTTGTTGAAAGATATTTGGAGCAGTGGCATGCATTACTTCAGTTTGTGTTTATGTGAGGAAGAAAATGGTGAATCTTCAGTATTTTTGAAATTAAAAGAAATTTTTGAAGCTCCAAAGATGAAACTTCATCTGCTTTTCTTACAATCAACCATGCCACTGTTCACCAAAGTAAACACCATGATGTAGCAAGATGCACCCATGATTCACAGATTTCAAAGAGAGCTGACATCATTATTTAATGAATTAGTGACAAGATTTATTAAGCTTTCTCCAGTGACTACTGCAGCTTCTGTATTTGACATGGACTTTTCATGTGGAAAGATCCAGAAAGATGATGACCTTGTTATTAGAGGAAAAACACTACAGTATATCAAAAATTCAAATTTGTCACAAATAGAGTTGCACAGTTTTTATTCCTCTGTAGACAGTACTATAGTAAGGCATGTATGTACATGAAGAAGAAGTTTCCTTTGCAAAATGAGCTGTATCATCATTGTGAGGTTTCTAACATTGCTTTGCACCAGGAAATTAAATTCTCATCAGTTGTTCTGTTTTTAAACTTGTTTTCTTTTTCTGATACAGAAAAAGATTTGGTTGAAGAACAGTTTGCCAAATTCCAAAGTGATCCTCTGATAGAAGAAATCTTAACTGCCGACAGATGTGACGTAGCTTGGAATTTAATATTGTGCATTAAAGATCATAATGGGCCCTTTAAATACACAGTTTTAACAAAATTAATGGCCACAATTCTCCTTATACCTCACAGCAATGCCTCATGTGAATGAGTGTTTAGCATGGTTAAGAAGAATCTAACTGATTTTCGATCCAGTTCTTTTTTTCAACTTTGGAATCTTTAATAATTGAAAAATGTGAAGCTCGTGCTAATCAGGCTTGCTTTAATGCAGATCTATCTGATGCTGACTTACACAAAGCAAAATAATCAACATATTTATCTTTGAAGTAAAGTTTGTTTGTTTCTAAATGTATCATATTTTTTTGTCCAAACATTTGAGCTTATATTTATTTGCAATCACATATTCTCAGATATGATGAATGTATATTACTAAGATAATGGAAAAATATACATTTTATATTGACCAGGTAACACTAAATCCGCCACTGTTTTGATCTAATGTACTGAATAATAAAAAAATCATATTGATACTCATCTGAACTCTCTGCGGCCATATATAAAAAAAAAACAACTTTGTAATTTAAGGTGTTTTCAATGGTTGTTTATTGTAGTAGCTATGCTGAGAATGTCAAATTTTAAATTTGGTAAGACCGATAGTATAGCACCATATCGGCTTTGCAAGACGGACATGGCGCTATACTATAGAGGGCACTATACAGATCCTACACGCTGATACAAAGTAGGACGTGGGCTGCCACACGAAGATCATCATGTGCTCCTGATGAGCTACATGAAATGTTGGCAGGTATGATATTCTCCTTCTATAATTAAAAAACTTAATCACTCGTTATGGATTAAGGTCAAAAATCAGTTGTTTCCAGCAAAACTTCTTTGAAAATCTGAACTTCTGTGGATCTATCTCTTACCATCCTGCTCTTGCCTACAAGCTCAAACAAATTTTCAAGAAATTTGGATATCATCTGGCCTATTATCAAATTAATTTTGGATGATAGACCCCCTCAATCTTCCTGGAGTTTACATCAGCGTGATCTTAACATCTTCTGATGGAAATTACTACATTGGAAGCAGTTACTATAACATCAACAGCCATTTATTGGAGCACAAAAATGATGTCCATTAAAAATATTCTGAAACTTCACTAGCATCTCTAACTTTGGAGAACTTCTTTGGACTGACACCAAACAAATTCTGCTGAACTGCTTTGGACTGACACCAAACAAATTCTGCTGAACTGCTTTGGACTGACACCAAACAAATTCTGCTGAACTGCTTTGGACTGACACCAAACAAATTCTGCTGAACTGCTTTGGACTGATACCAAACAAATTCTGCTGAACTGCTTGGGACTGGCACCAAACAAATTGCCCCATTCTTTAATCGTTTTTCGTTACACTATCGTGAAAGTTTAGAAGTTTTTCTCAAATCCAAAAATTGCACTTCTGAATTTCCGTTCATCATACCAGTAATATGGAAATCAGTTTTTAAAAAACTGATTTCCGTATTAAACGTGTGCTCTACAAGACGTAGCCTTGAGACTCGAGTGCAGGAACATAAATACAACATCCGCGTTAACCACAGTAATACAGCATGCGCCAGAAATGTATCACAAGGAACTGTTCAACCGGACTGGAACAACATTAAGTTGTTACATACACCCGCATCAATATACTCGCTGCGTATAACTGAAAGCTTATAGATCAAAGCCTTTGGGGATGGCTGCTGTGACGACAACTCCCCAGTTGGCTTACCCAAGATTTGGAAACTACTTATTACAGCTATGAACTTACAATAATATTTCTTGTTAACTATGTGAACTATGACAAATATATACTGTATATTTTGCACCCTGTTTACCATATTCCCACATGGACCTGATCTGATTTGCAATTTAGCCATGTGATGGCAACAGTACAATACCCTTGCGACCCTGCTCCACACTTGGCACGTCATCACACCCAGACATATATATGGGAGCACACTGGCAGCAATAGCTCTCCTCCATCTGAAGACTGGTATGACTGTCGACCCGAAAGTGCTTATAGGTTTTTAATCTTTTTAAATATGTAAATATCCATCATCTTTTGAATTAAATTATCGTGCAGTGTATGTTTTCAATGTATAGTTTTAAAACAGAAATAATGTATACAACTTTATGGATCTGGCAACCACTTACCATCGTACGTCCATCATAAGGCTGATGGAGACTGAAGTTATCAGTTGAAAGCTTCCTCACATTAAACTTTTTATGTAACTTATGTATGTTTTTAAGTTTTAATACTTGCTGAAAAATCCCACCCTTTTTAGATGTGGAAATGAAGAGAGCAAAAGACCATATGGAATTTAAGTTGTATTAGAAACCATCTTTTGTACAGATACTCATTCCAGCGTCATCAGCTCAACCATCATCACAGAAAAAGAACACTTCAAAAACAGTGGGTAAAGAGAGCATTTACATACTCATCGGAGAGGTCAAAATAATAAAAATAATTGCTCAAAATTATGGATACCAGACAAAAACAATTTATAAAATTATATACAAAATCAAAGACCAAAAGAGAGGGATTTTTAAAAGGAAAAATCACAATTTGAAATTTTGTGTAAGTTTCCTGTGCATAAAAATTCTAACCCATGAATTGAATCAGTTCTGTAAAAAAGTAGGTACAACTTTTTGAAATATAGTTCAAACCCAGATAGAACTGATCATTAACATAAAAGAAAGCCAAAGCAAACTGTAGCAAATGGGTATATATCAGATCCTTTTGGAAAATACAAAAAATAGGCGTGAAATATATAAGAAATACAAAAAAGAAGAAGATTGAAACAAAGACAAGAGCAAGACATAAATAATTGTAACAAAGATGAGAGAAAAAAAACCAATGATGTGGTATTGTGAAGATCACAAATGTTGTCAGAGATTCCAGGACATCAAAATCCTAACAATGTCTGATACGGAACTCGAATAGCAGAATCAGTGATGATTAAGAAAAATAAGGAAGATACTTGTAATAATCACAACCCAATCTCACTCCCATATCCATGGAGATTTCTTATTGAAAAGGGGGAAAAAATTAATTTGAATAAGAAAAAAAAAAAAAAAAAAATACATGAGAGAAATGAAGGGAAAATTGTATGGAATTTACCATTAGATACTGCTACATGAGGCAGTGCCTTCTGAAGAACACAACAGAATATACATTGCGCTAGGAATTGTTGGCGCTGTAGCGTAAATTCGAACGCACTCGACTAGTTATCGAGAGTTCTGGGGTTCGATCCCAGCAGTGCCGGAATACAATTTTTCAGTCGCTATGCGTTGTTTAAGAAATAACGTGGAAAGAGTGATGACATCGTCCATTTACATTATCTCCACGTATTTGATATATATTAACCATTTCTATCGCCCTTTGAATTTATCAGCTACAGTTTAAAATAGCTGTTGCGTTAAATGCCACCAGATGACGACATCTCAGTTGCTGAGACCATCAATACGCATTTGTGTAGTCAGATGCTGACTGATAAACCACGCATTGCGCTAGGAATTGTTGGCGCTGTAGCGTAAATTCGAACGCACTCGACTAGTTATCGAGAGTTCTGGGGTTCGATCCCAGCAGTGCCGGAATACAATTTTTCAATCGCTATGCGTTGTTTAAGAAATAACGTGGAAAGAGTGATGACATCGTCCATTTACATTATCTCCACGTATTTGATATATATTAACCATTTCTATCGCCCTTTGAATTTATCAGCTACAGTTTAAAATAGCTGTTGCGTTAAATGCCACCAGATGACGACATCTCAGTTGCTGAGACCATCAATACGCATTTGTGTAGTCAGATGCTGACTGATAAACCACGCATTGCGCTAGGAATTGTTGGCGCTGTAGCGTAAATTCGAACGCACTCGACTAGTTATCGAGAGTTCTGGGGTTCGATCCCAGCAGTGCCGGAATACAATTTTTCAGTCGCTATGCGTTGTTTAAGAAATAACGTGGAAAGAGTGATGACATCGTCCATTTACATTATCTCCACGTATTTGATATATATTAACCATTTCTATCGCCCTTTGAATTTATCAGCTACAGTTTAAAATAGCTGTTGCGTTAAATGCCACCAGATGACGACATCTCAGTTGCTGAGACCATCAATACGCATTTGTGTAGTCAGATGCTGACTGATAAACCACGCATTGCGCTAGGAATTGTTGGCGCTGTAGCGTAAATTCGAACGCACTCGACTAGTTATCGAGAGTTCTGGGGTTCGATCCCAGCAGTGCCGGAATACAATTTTTCAGTCGCTATGCGTTGTTTAAGAAATAACGTGGAAAGAGTGATGACATCGTCCATTTACATTATCTCCACGTATTTGATATATATTAACCATTTCTATCGCCCTTTGAATTTATCAGCTACAGTTTAAAATAGCTGTTGCGTTAAATGCCACCAGATGACGACATCTCAGTTGCTGAGACCATCAATACGCATTTGTGTAGTCAGATGCTGACTGATAAACCACGCATTGCGCTAGGAATTGTTGGCGCTGTAGCGTAAATTCGAACGCACTCGACTAGTTATCGAGAGTTCTGGGGTTCGATCCCAGCAGTGCCGGAATACAATTTTTCAGTCGCTATGCGTTGTTTAAGAAATAACGTGGAAAGAGTGATGACATCGTCCATTTACATTATCTCCACGTATTTGATATATATTAACCATTTCTATCGCCCTTTGAATTTATCAGCTACAGTTTAAAATAGCTGTTGCGTTAAATGCCACCAGATGACGACATCTCAGTTGCTGAGACCATCAATACGCATTTGTGTAGTCAGATGCTGACTGATAAACCACGCATTGCGCTAGGAATTGTTGGCGCTGTAGCGTAAATTCGAACGCACTCGACTAGTTATCGAGAGTTCTGGGGTTCGATCCCAGCAGTGCCGGAATACAATTTTTCAGTCGCTATGCGTTGTTTAAGAAATAACGTGGAAAGAGTGATGACATCGTCCATTTACATTATCTCCACGTATTTGATATATATTAACCATTTCTATCGCCCTTTGAATTTATCAGCTACAGTTTAAAATAGCTGTTGCGTTAAATGCCACCAGATGACGACATCTCAGTTGCTGAGACCATCAATACGCATTTGTGTAGTCAGATGCTGACTGATAAACCACGCATTGCGCTAGGAATTGTTGGCGCTGTAGCGTAAATTCGAACGCACTCGACTAGTTATCGAGAGTTCTGGGGTTCGATCCCAGCAGTGCCGGAATACAATTTTTCAGTCGCTATGCGTTGTTTAAGAAATAACGTGGAAAGAGTGATGACATCGTCCATTTACATTATCTCCACGTATTTGATATATATTAACCATTTCTATCGCCCTTTGAATTTATCAGCTACAGTTTAAAATAGCTGTTGCGTTAAATGCCACCAGATGACGACATCTCAGTTGCTGAGACCATCAATACGCATTTGTGTAGTCAGATGCTGACTGATAAACCACGCATTGCGCTAGGAATTGTTGGCGCTGTAGCGTAAATTCGAACGCACTCGACTAGTTATCGAGAGTTCTGGGGTTCGATCCCAGCAGTGCCGGAATACAATTTTTCAGTCGCTATGCGTTGTTTAAGAAATAACGTGGAAAGAGTGATGACATCGTCCATTTACATTATCTCCACGTATTTGATATATATTAACCATTTCTATCGCCCTTTGAATTTATCAGCTACAGTTTAAAATAGCTGTTGCGTTAAATGCCACCAGATGACGACATCTCAGTTGCTGAGACCATCAATACGCATTTGTGTAGTCAGATGCTGACTGATAAAACCACGCATTGCGCTAGGAATTGTTGGCGCTGTAGCGTAAATTCGAACGCACTCGACTAGTTATCGAGAGTTCTGGGGTTCGATCCCAGCAGTGCCGGAATACAATTTTTCAGTCGCTATGCGTTGTTTAAGAAATAACGTGGAAAGAGTGATGACATCGTCCATTTACATTATCTCCACGTATTTGATATATATTAACCATTTCTATCGCCCTTTGAATTTATCAGCTACAGTTTAAAATAGCTGTTGCGTTAAATGCCACCAGATGACGACATCTCAGTTGCTGAGACCATCAATACGCATTTGTGTAGTCAGATGCTGACTGATAAACCACGCATTGCGCTAGGAATTGTTGGCGCTGTAGCGTAAATTCGAACGCACTCATTTAGTTATCGAGTTCTGGGGTTCGATCCCAGCAGTGCCGGAATACAATTTTTCAGTCGCTATGCGTTGTTTAAGAAATAACGTGGAAAGAGTGATGACATCGTCCATTTACATTATCTCCACGTATTTGATATATATTAACCATTTCTATCGCCCTTTGAATTTATCAGCTACAGTTTAAAATAGCTGTTGCGTTAAATGCCACCAGATGACGACATCTCAGTTGCTGAGACCATCAATACGCATTTGTGTAGTCAGATGCTGACTGATAAACCACGCATTGCGCTAGGAATTGTTGGCGCTGTAGCGTAAATTCGAACGCACTCGACTAGTTATCGAGAGTTCTGGGGTTCGATCCCAACAGTGCCGGAATACAATTTTTCAGTCGCTATGCGTTGTTTAAGAAATAACGTGGAAAGAGTGATGACATCGTCCATTTACATTATCTCCACGTATTTGATATATATTAACCATTTCTATCGCCCTTTGAATTTATCAGCTACAGTTTAAAATAGCTGTTGCGTTAAATGCCACCAGATGACGACATCTCAGTTGCTGAGACCATCAATACGCATTTGTGTAGTCAGATGCTGACTGATAAACCACGCATTGCGCTAGGAATTGTTGGCGCTGTAGCGTAAATTCGAACGCACTCGACTAGTTATCGAGAGTTCTGGGGTTCGATCCCAGCAGTGCCGGAATACAATTTTTCAGTCGCTATGCGTTGTTTAAGAAATAACGTGGAAAGAGTGATGACATCGTCCATTTACATTATCTCCACGTATTTGATATATATTAACCATTTCTATCGCCCTTTGAATTTATCAGCTACAGTTTAAAATAGCTGTTGCGTTAAATGCCACCAGATGACGACATCTCAGTTGCTGAGACCATCAATACGCATTTGTGTAGTCAGATGCTGACTGATAAACCACGCATTGCGCTAGGAATTGTTGGCGCTGTAGCGTAAATTCGAACGCACTCGACTAGTTATCGAGAGTTCTGGGGTTCGATCCCAGCAGTGCCGGAATACAATTTTTCAGTCGCTATGCGTTGTTTAAGAAATAACGTGGAAAGAGTGATGACATCGTCCATTTACATTATCTCCACGTATTTGATATATATTAACCATTTCTATCGCCCTTTGAATTTATCAGCTACAGTTTAAAATAGCTGTTGCGTTAAATGCCACCAGATGACGACATCTCAGTTGCTGAGACCATCAATACGCATTTGTGTAGTCAGATGCTGACTGATAAACCACGCATTGCGCTAGGAATTGTTGGCGCTGTAGCGTAAATTCAACGCACTCGACTAGTTATCGAGAGTTCTGGGGTTCGATCCCAGCAGTGCCGGAATACAATTTTTCAGTCGCTATGCGTTGTTTAAGAAATAACGTGGAAAGAGTGATGACATCGTCCATTTACATTATCTCCACGTATTTGATATATATTAACCATTTCTATCGCCCTTTGAATTTATCAGCTACAGTTTAAAATAGCTGTTGCGTTAAATGCCACCAGATGACGACATCTCAGTTGCTGAGACCATCAATACGCATTTGTGTAGTCAGATGCTGACTGATAAACCACGCATTGCGCTAGGAATTGTTGGCGCTGTAGCGTAAATTCGAACGCACTCGACTAGTTATCGAGAGTTCTGGGGTTCGATCCCAGCAGTGCCGGAATACAATTTTTCAGTCGCTATGCGTTGTTTAAGAAATAACGTGGAAAGAGTGATGACATCGTCCATTTACATTATCTCCACGTATTTGATATATATTAACCATTTCTATCGCCCTTTGAATTTATCAGCTACAGTTTAAAATAGCTGTTGCGTTAAATGCCACCAGATGACGACATCTCAGTTGCTGAGACCATCAATACGCATTTGTGTAGTCAGATGCTGACTGATAAACCACGCATTGCGCTAGGAATTGTTGGCGCTGTAGCGTAAATTCGAACGCACTCGACTAGTTATCGAGAGTTCTGGGGTTCGATCCCAGCAGTGCCGGAATACAATTTTTCAGTCGCTATGCGTTGTTTAAAGAAATAACGTGGAAAGAGTGATGACATCGTCCATTTACATTATCTCCACGTATTTGATATATATTAACCATTTCTATCGCCCTTTGAATTTATCAGCTACAGTTTAAAATAGCTGTTGCGTTAAATGCCACCAGATGACGACATCTCAGTTGCTGAGACCATCAATACGCATTTGTGTAGTCAGATGCTGACTGATAAACCACGCATTGCGCTAGGAATTGTTGGCGCTGTAGCGTAAATTCGAACGCACTCGACTAGTTATCGAGAGTTCTGGGGTTCGATCCCAGCAGTGCCGGAATACAATTTTTCAGTCGCTATGCGTTGTTTAAGAAATAACGTGGAAAGAGTGATGACATCGTCCATTTACATTATCTCCACGTATTTGATATATATTAACCATTTCTATCGCCCTTTGAATTTATCAGCTACAGTTTAAAATAGCTGTTGCGTTAAATGCCACCAGATGACGACATCTCAGTTGCTGAGACCATCAATACGCATTTGTGTAGTCAGATGCTGACTGATAAACCACGCATTGCGCTAGGAATTGTTGGCGCTGTAGCGTAAATTCGAACGCACTCGACTAGTTATCGAGAGTTCTGGGGTTCGATCCCAGCAGTGCCGGAATACAATTTTTCAGTCGCTATGCGTTGTTTAAGAAATAACGTGGAAAGAGTGATGACATCGTCCATTTACATTATCTCCACGTATTTGATATATATTAACCATTTCTATCGCCTTTGAATTTATCAGCTACAGTTTAAAATAGCTGTTGCGTTAAATGCCACCAGATGACGACATCTCAGTTGCTGAGACCATCAATACGCATTTGTGTAGTCAGATGCTGACTGATAAACCACGCATTGCGCTAGGAATTGTTGGCGCTGTAGCGTAAATTCGAACGCACTCGACTAGTTATCGAGAGTTCTGGGGTTCGATCCCAGCAGTGCCGGAATACAATTTTCAGTCGCTATGCGTTGTTTAAGAAATAACGTGGAAAGAGTGATGACATCGTCCATTTACATTATCTCCACGTATTTGATATATATTATATATATTAAGAAAATTTTCCTCGCACAAGCACAGCAATATTGCTCCCTTCCAACAAGACAGTGTCGCTGCCGAGGTCACCCATTGGCATGTAACTGAAAATACAGTGAAATCTGCTTAATACGCTCATGGTTAACATGGTTTCCTGCTTAATACACACATGGTTCATACGCATCCTGGAATTCCATTTTGTCCTGGAAATGTCCTAAAATTCTGTTACATGTCCTGGAATTTTATCCATTCTGGCCTTTTTTGTCCCTGCACGATGTTTTGTAGTTGAAGATTTTTCTACTGACATAACTAATGTCTGACAACTTTTCCTCCCCACCCCCTGTAAAATGCGGGGGGGGGGGCTTTTGGTTTTCTTATCTGTTGGAAGGACTGAAGCTGCGTTTTTAGCATCTTTTGGCGTCGTGCTTATGTTGTCACTTTGTCTGTCTGACTAGGAAGACTATCTCTGCAATTATTAGTTCGAATTGTAAAATTATTTTTGTATTGGGACGCTTAAAATGTGAGAATGATGATCCATTTGCTCCGGGGGTTTTCAGATGCACAACTTTGCCGTTAGGGGGCGCAAATGAAGATCATATCGAATTTAAAATGCATTTTATTTCATACATTTGCTTCTAAATATCCAATTGAAAAAATTCTTTTACCTTTCGATGGCATTTATATCAAAGACTATTTTAGTTACAGTCCCTTTTTCAGATAATGCGTAAATTTTCCCAATATCTCCGCTTCTAACAGTCCGATTTGACAAATTCTTTCTGTGTTGGATACAGCTCTTGAAGAGAAATGTTTTGCATATAATTTTTCATTTTTGGTAAAAAATGGTTTGACCGCCCGGGGGCGTAAGTGTTTATTTTTGCTTCTGATGTATTTGCTATAAAATCTGAGCTCGAAACTCGATTGAAAAAATTAATCCGTGGACAGATAACGCTCACCTCCAAAACCTTTTTGAGAATACCTCCTGCTTAAATAGTGCATAATTTTTCCATCAGGGATTGTACACGTATAGCTTATTTTTATCCATATCTCTGTTTCTAGAAGTACGATCAAGGTTGCCAAGTTGGTGGTTTTTCCGCCAAATTGGGCTACTAAATTTCTAGTTTGGCGGGTAAAAACCTGTCGTTTGGGGCTTGGCGGGTTATGGGCTAGATGGCTTGTTGCCTGGCTATTTTACTGGCTGGAAAAAGTTCTCACTCTCCCTCCCTTTTTTTTTCTAAAAAAAGGGGAAAGTTAATTTCTTAAAACATAACTGTAAGCTGTATGGAACCTGACAACAGGACTGCTTTCGCGTAACAGTAAGTTTGAGTTTCCAATGACATTCTATTCTAATTGTGAAAACACAACTGTGTCCCTTCACTTCGAAGTAAGTCACTATCCCAACTGAGCTACACAAACAGAATATCCCGTTGCAGAGTTGTCGTCTTGACACATGCTTTCATCTTTGTAGTACGTCACATCATCTCCCCTTATTATCATTATTTTATTTGTATTTTTTGTTGTCTTTGAAGCGAAGTAGGAATTTTTCATTGATTCCAAACAATGTGTGGAACAAACATCACACATTTTTTGAAGAACCCAACGGCCAGTGGATCCATTTTCCACAATCGGGCACCAATGTGAAAACATAAGTTTGTCCGCGACAGCCATCGAATCCGGGTCCCCTCATACCGGCGTAAGTCGCTCTCCCAACTGAGCTGCGTGGACAGAATGTCTCGCTGCAGATTTGTCGTCTTGATACATGTTTTCACCTCTGTAGTATGTCGCATAATATTCATGCTGAATGCAAGGTTCTTGGGTCCATTAGCAGTCTACGCTCCCATTGACTCTTTCATTTGATGTCACTGAAGAGGCAGGGAGCCGAAGCAAAACACAGCATTCATATGTGTAACTCAAGCCAAAAAGAAAACTTAAAGTTTACATGAGCAAAAGCTAAAATTTCTCCCATTTTTAATTTTTCACTTTGTCACGCAGTCACTGAAGAAAAGAAAAATGTCCAGTTCAAAATGAATCCTTCACTAATATAATAGTTCACAGTTTGTCATGCTTTTATGAAACAACACTGTGGGGACCTGAGATATTTACCAAACAAATAAGGTATTTATATCGGTAAAAAAATTCTGTTTTGTTCTCTGATTTGCACAGTTTTAATAACTAGCATCAGAATGATTCTTATAGATAGCTCATGGGACAAAAAATTTAGATACAAAATAAAGGTTTCTATTGAATTATACCAGAAATTAATGTTCCTTTCGTTACCAAAATGTAGTGGACTTTCTTTCACAGACGGCATCGCTAATTTTCATTTTACATTTCGACCTCGAAATGGCCAGCATTTTTAAAAATTCGGATAAAAATTATGCTTGAAATTTGCTCAGAACGTCGCTAAAATTTGCAACCTGTATATTTTGACTTTCACTGCAGTGAATGAATGTTTTTGTTTTGAACACTGCAGAGTTGTTCGCGAATGACACATTCAAAGCCGATCATATATACTTGACACTGATATGTATTATGCTTGAAATTTACACATCTCTACTTGACACTGATATGTTGGTGGCCATGTCTTTTCTTGTTGGCTGTGTATATTGGCAATATCAGCAGTCCACTCTCCCTCGAGCGGCAAAAGGAAGAATTACTATAGTACGGATAACATACTTAGCTGTTGTTAGACCGTTGCTTATGTTCAGTTGGCCTGCTTTGGGGTATTCTTGCATACATTCTGGAATTAGAGAGTAGTATAATGGAGAATTCCGTGAAGAAGAACAATTCATATTGTTGTTTCACTCAGTGGCGTTCCACAGGTTCCAGTTATGTCGTTCACAAGTTAATACACTATCTACCAACAAGTAATTGGACACCTGTGATCGCAAAGGAAAGCGAAGTTTATTCACTTTCAGTTGTTGGTGAAGCCTCCACGAGCAGTGATTACAGCTGCAACCCTCCAGGGCATACTCTCAACTAGGCGTTGTACGACGGCTAGCGGTATTTTCTTCCACTCGGTTTGGAGAAGACAAGTCAGTTCCTTCACAGATTTCGGACGGTGGGGGCACCCTTTAAATCGACGCTCCAACTCATCCCAGAGGTGCTGGATAGGGTTAAGGTCCGGGCTCTGTGCAGGCCAGTCCATTTGGTTAACCCCATTGTCACCATGCCAAGCCATGGTGGACCTCGCAACATGACAGGTGGCATTGTCATCCTAAAAGTAACATGGGTCCACCCTGTAAAACTGCCACAACGTAGGAAGCGCATGGTCATCCAAAATGGTGCAAGTAGGTCTCTACGTTGAGTCTACCAGGAATTGTGACCAAGGGTCCCGTGCCATACCAGGAGAAATACCCCCATAGCATAATTCCACTGCTGCCGAACTTCACAGTTGGCACAATACATTCCGGCAGGAGGCGTTATCCAGGCAGACGCCAAACCCAGACCCTGCCATCCGAACGGTAGAGAGTGAACCTTGATTCGTCACTCCAGAGAACCTGTTTCCACTGTTCAACGGTCCACTGTTGACATTCTTTGCACCACGTTAGCCGAGCAGAGCTATTGGACTTGGTGATCAAAGGCTTGTGGGCGGCAGCACGTCCATGATAACCGAGCAGATGGGCTTCCTTACGGATGGCATTCTTTGAAAGAGCACGTGCTAACTGGAATCATCGATTTGGTGTGGTTCTTCCAAGTTTCTCTGGCCAGCACCCGTCGGTCTCTTAACTCCCAGTTTTGTGGGTCTGCCGGGTCGGGGCACATTCCAGCAGTCACCTCTAATCTTCCACTTGCCAATCACATAGGCCACTGTCAATTTTGGGTACTTCAACTCGCTGGATATGTCAGTATGGATCGGCCATTTCTATGATACCCGACGATTACACCTTTCTCGACAATCAGAGAGCTCCGAACTGCGCTGCATCTTGCATGCGACTGGTTGCGTTGTTGTTTCCCACACGATATTTAATGGCGGCGGCCGTGACGTGTATCAGGACCACAGATGTCGTCAATTGCAGGGGTGTCCAATTACTTGTTGGTAGATAGTGTATAAACGTTTGTGCGTTGCATTTGAAAACCTTCCAGTGAAATGCTTTTAACCTAGTAACGTGTTTGAATGAATAATAAACAAGACAACATGGTTTTCTTTCATAGTAATAATTTAAAATTCCGTGTTTCTACATGTTCTTGAAAACAAGTAATTGCTGTTATCCATATAAATTTAAACTCCATTAAGGAACAAGATTTGCAATGTTCTGTCAACAGTCACTTTGACTTTACAGATCCATTTGTTTTGTCTAATTTACAGACGGAAAAAACAAAACTCTAATCTGCCAGTATGTCTACTAGTGGTGTGGCGGGTGAATGGGGGGTACCAAAATGTGACTTTCCCAGGGTCCCACTAATTCTTGCTATACTGCTGTCATTATTATTATTATTTTTTTTATTGTAGGCTTTACGACCACCGTGAGCAACTCAATGGGCTATAAGCATTCACCCGTCCCTAATTTAGGGTTAGTGGTTCCAGGGAAGGGAGAGAGCCAGTACTGTAAGACAAACACAACATCCATGCCTCACTGGAATTCGAACCCGCACCCCCTCTCGTACGAATGATCAGAGGCCGTCACTTAGACCACTGTGCCACCGGGGCAGCCTGTCTGTATTACTATATCACTTGTCTGAAAATGTAAAAATAAAAATTACCTGTTACAGTAAAGCATTACTGCTACACAGTGCTTTCACATTCCACTTCTGCCTGCTTTGCAAGAGCACTCAAAAGACTACAGAAATTTCACAATTATTTCTGTCTAAAACCCTGTTGATCAAAAGAGGCGAGGACGTTATCACTGTGGATTGAAAGCAGTGCGAAACTACGTGGATTTCTTTCTATCCTTCTTAATTCCACATAAAATTATATGACCTGCATTAAGAATCCCTTCCTCTACTTTGATACATCGTGAATTTTTTGTAGCATCCACAAATTTTATTATCTTAAGGATTGAGAGTGTTAAACCAGCTATTCCTACACACGACTTTATGGAAGCCTGTGCTACGTTATCCGTACTGTGATGTACTAGAATTACTGGTGCCGAAAGCACGCTATATGTCCCATGTTAAAAGATATCACGGTTTTTAGAACACCGTTTGGTGGCGCTGTTCTACAATCGTCCCCTACTTTTCTTGTTGTCGTGCATTGCTGTGCTGTTGTTTATCTGTGTTAGGATGGGCTAGAATTCGTTATTTTATATATATATATATATATTCTATAAAGAAGATACCTAAGCAAAAAAATACATATATAATTTAGACTCACACCTAGTACAACATAGAAAAGGTTATAAGCATAATCAGCATAAATTTTCAATTCGTGAACTCTTCTTTCTTGTTAATAATAAGAGCTGCTCTAGAGGTAATAGAGGACAGAGGTTATTTCGCACATCAAGCAAAGTTGATTTTGCTAACTTGCTAAAAACTCTGGAAAGCTTTAAAACTGGCACTAATTTTGTTAAAAATACTTACAAAATTCTCAAGTCCTTCAAGCACTCTGTCCTTAAATGTTTTTTCAAATTCTGGAATGAAACTGCTGACCATGTTGATAAGCATGTTTTTGCTTTGGTTCTGGACATTCTTAAACATATTCTTAAAGATAAAATTTCTCTTAAAGAATTTTCCAGTAATTTTGTTACCATCAGGTTCCTAAATAAAGCCTACGATAATCTCAATGTAAGGAAGCTGTTCTACAATAATGCAATTTTTTTTCCCATCCACAGGCACCAGTCTATTGTAAGTTTTAAATATGTTAAGACCTTAGGGTCAATAGTTAAAAACTACAAACTTAACTCTTCGAGCTACATTCCTGTAATTACTACTTGTTCTTGTGATGAACATAAAGAAACAGTTCACTATGATAAGAATTACAACCATATTATCACCGGAAACTTGAGTTATGTTGAAAATGAAAAGCTTAGGAATTTATTAGAGTATGGCTCTAAATTCAGACCTTCCTTCACAATTTCCAAAGAAAGGATTCTTGAGAGCTTCACTCAAGATGTAAATAAGTACATCGTAAAAACCAGTTTAACGTACAATCAGCCTATTGAGGCCTTCGCAGAATGGAAATATAATATAATCAATAGCTTCACCGGTGAGTTGGCAGGTCTGGACTTTTGTTTCGACAGAAATATCTTTTTCTCTGGAGAAGCTAAAAGGTCACTCTCCAAACTACAAGACCAATTTATTTTTACCACTACGGATAAAGCTAGCAATAATTTTGCAATTATCTGTAAGAAGTTCTATTTTGAATTGTTAACTATGGAACTCAATAATAGAGTAACATACGAGCCCGTAAGTTATTCTACCAAGCAGTTAGAAAATCGGTTTAAGGCATTCTTCAAGAAACTTAAAATTCCACAAACTAGAAGATATGGGCCTGAATTTCCATTTCTTTTTGCAACGGTTAAGTTTCATAAGGATCCTGTGAAGTTCAGGTTCATAGCTAGTGGAGTAAGGAGTCATAAAAAGAAAATAGATCTTGCTTTTGAAGATGTCTTAAAGAAGGTTTTGAAACACATTAGAAACTGTTCTAACTTGATGTACAGAGATTTTTGGATAATTAATAATAATGCAGAAGTAATTTCTACTATACTCAATGTTTGTCCCCTAGATATTAATAGTTATGATTTTGAAAACCTATATACTAATCTGCCTCTATCAGATATAATCACTACCTTTAAAGAGCTGTATGCAGAATTTAAACTTAACCAATTTGTTGATGTAGGAACTTGGAACTCTTATCTCAATTGCTGCATAAAAAATAACCATATCTTATATAATAATACTCTCTATAAGCAAGTGAACGGTATTCCAATGGGAACATCAGCGTCCACAAATATCGCTAATCTATTCCTGTTCTTTAAGGAATATAAATTCATTAAAAATCACCCCACCTGCTCAGATAACTACCTTTACACTTTTAGATATATTGATGATCTGCTGTGTATCAATAATTCAGAAGTTATAGAGAGTGATTTTGATAATATCTATCCTAGCTCTCTTAACTTATGTAAAACCAACCACAGTAATCAGGAACTTGAGTTCCTAGACTTAAGCATTAAGCTCAACAGAGGTAACCCATCTATTAGCCTCTTTGATAAAAGAGTTAATTTTCCTTTCAAAGTAATTAAATATCTACACTGGAATAATAACATTTCAACCAAAGTAATTGAGAATGTACTAATTTCTCAGGTCCTAAGAATTTCAAGAATTTGCAGCAACAATTTGGATTTCAATTACCACATTAATATACTATTAGAAAGTTTTCTAGAGAACGAAATTCCTTCTTCTTTCATCAAAAGAACTTTAAGAAAAATTATTCTGAATAATAGAGTAAGGTTGGCAGATCTGCTTTAATTTTCTACACAGTTAATAATATGATTCTGACCAATCAAAGCCGTAAGGAAGTTGGCTAGAGGATGCCTATTAACTACCTAAAGGAACCTTAGTGCTATGGATATGACGGTCCTATTAAAACAAAAAATTAAATAATATAAACAAAATCACAAAAAAAGCTTAAAAATCTGTTTATAAAAGAAAATAAAAACAAATAAAAAAAGAAAACTAGTTATTCATCACTAGGATAGCTATACTAAAAATAGTAAAACCAACATTAAAATTAATAAGATTCTGATTAATCTATAGAAACTCACTAAGGTGATTTAATACATGCAAAGATTATTAAATAAACTGCTCGTGTATTTTATAATATTTCTCATGTATTCTGGAGAGTTAATTCTGCTCATTCTGATCATACAGATCCACAGTCTTAAGTTTATATATTTTTTTCTCTGGTTAAAATCTCCGCGCGTTGGTTTCTTGCTGTATGAGGAGGCCATCAGCCCCACCCTCACTGCCCCCCAGCGTCTAGGGAGTGGCGGAAGGGGTCAGCCATGTTCTCCTCTTGTGAGGAGAAAAGTTTTTGTCACACAAGAGGTAAGCTCTCTTCCTTGTTTTTGGGTTCTAGGTTTTATAAGTTCAATGTTTGTACTTTATGTACCTTTTCTCAGTCGTTTTTTAGCTTTTCAGCTTTTAAGCATTGGTTTGTCTGTTAACATTTATGCGGGTTTTAACTCTTACTTTTCTTTGTAACTTTGAGCGTCTTTTGGGGTACCTAGGAACAGAAGAAGGCTAAGCTTGTTCCTTTTCTATGCGCTGTCTATGCGCTGTTTTTTCAAAGTAGTTAAGTTCTTAATAACTAATTAATTATGCACTTAAAGCACTGCTGAAATACTTTGTACATATTGCAACTAACTGTTTAAGGTATATAACTTTCACAAAGTTTTCTTTAGTTAATTATTATCTTTAACTTATTCTCGTTTTCGTGCTGTCATAAGTTGTAGAGTAGGGGGTTTTAGACTCAAGTTTTCTTTCAAAAATCTGTTCGTTATAAATTAACATTTCCTTTTTTAATTGCAATGTAAAATTTGGATTTCTTTTGCATTGTTTTTCAGGTTTAAATTCTCTCTCTAACGAACTTGGAATTTCGTTATAGCTGAAAATCATTTCCATTTATTATGTCACTCTCACAGCTTGAGTTCTCTTTAATCTTCTTCTCTCTCTTTAATAGTAACAGATGAAGAGCATGGGTCGGGCCATGAAGGTTAATGGATGCAAGCGAAATTGTTAACTAGTGCTAGGTCATGCTACTCTACGGAGGACATGACTTATATATATATTTTTTAAACTATTTTAGGTGGGAATGTTACTTGCATCTATGGCCTTGCAGAAACCCATTTCCAACTAGGTCTTTGTGGAAGTGAGAAAATGCAGAGTTTTTGCTGGTCCTTGATAAAGCCAAGGCTCAGTATTCTCGACACCTTCTACATTCGTTGTTTTATTTTATTTTTTTATCTTTTCTCCTTTTACTCACACAGGTAGATACATAACCTTTTCTATGTTGTACTAGGTGTGAGTCTAAATTATATATGTATTTTTTTGCTTAGGTATCTTCTTTATAGAATGTGAATTCTGAATTTTCAAAACTGCTGCGTTGCGCGTTTTGATTTTCAGGTTATTTTGCACCCTTCGTTTTAAATTCTAAAATTTTTTCCTTAGTCTTCAGTTTTGCTCTTAAGTATATATATATATATATATATATATATATATAAACATTTAAAATATAATTTTACAGGACAGTAGAGGGATTATTAGTCAGTTAATAATGCGATCAACACTTCTCAGAAAATGCTTTGTGCCAAATTGTCTAAAGTGGTTACAAAAATGCCACCAAAGCATCGTTATTTAAGGCACCTGCTGATGTGCTTTTACTGTCTCAATGGGAGAAAAATATTTCGCGTTCTGATCATAAGCTTGATAGCTATTGTTGTGTGAGATGCATTTTGAAAAACAGTTTATAGAAAGAAAGTTATTATAAAAATAATGGGGTTATTATAAATCCATAGTTATTATAAATTTCTGCACTATTTTTACCACATATCAATGATTCTATCCAGCTGTGAGGGAGCAAAGGCTGTAACAGAGTATATATACCCTTACATTTTTCAATGCAACCCTGAGTATTTAATTCTAGCTATGCCCCTGATGGGGCTTGTGATATATTTTTAATGAAATATAATTCAAAAACATTTTATCTGACAAATTTTGAACCTTGGTATAAACTAGGCCTGTGTTTTTCTAGCCTAATCTTTTTCTGAACCCACTCGAGCTCAGTGTGGGCCTGGACCCATGCTGTTATGACCTGGAGCCTGGGCTTATATTCTAATATTAATGCAAAAATAATGGAACAAAGGTAGTAAATTTCCAAGAAAAATCATCTGTTCTCCGAGTAAAATCTCTAGACATTCTGGCAGAATATTCAAATATTCTTTCATTTAATTTAAGTAATAAAAAAATTATGCTTAAATAAAAAAAATTCTTAGAAAAAAAAACAGGTAGAATATATAAATTAAATAGCTTAACGAAGGATTTGTCCTAATCAGAAAAAAAAAAAAATGCTAAAATTTTTTATAACATTTGGTTTTCAACTCCAATGACTATTTGTTTTATCACATTGCTTGCATTTATGACAATATTTTCAAAACGTTTGTATTTTTTTATGTGTTTCAATAGGGTTTTTTAAGAGTAAATAATATGAACATGCTTTCTGGAGAAAAATTTGTCGATTAAAGTTCTTAGATCATGGGTGGTGAGGTGGTCTAAGCGATGGCTCCTGATCATTCATTCGGGTTCGAATCCCGGTGAGGTATGGATGTTGTGTTTTTCTTAGGACACTGGCTCTCTCCTTTCCCTGGAACCACTGGCCCTAAATTAGGGACGAGCGACTGCTTATAGCTCATTGAGTTGACCACGGTGGTCGTTAAACGTCCAATCAAAAAACAAGTTCTTAGGCACTGACAATATTTTAAAAAAAAAAAACTGCTCTGATGTGAACAATTTTCTTTTTTATTAGTAAAAAAAGGGAAGGGTATATGCATTCTATAACAGAAATAATATTTTTTTTGTAGTATTCCTACACATTGTATTTTAATTTTTTTAAAAACCATATTTGTCACTGAGTCCTGGTTATTCTTTGTTATTTTATGTTGTTTGTATTTATAACAATGTTTTCAAAACGTTATTTATTTTATTTCATGGTCTTTTAATAGTTTTTTTTTTTTTTTAAGTAGATGTAAGTTCCATCATAGTAGGTGTACGAACTGCGTTCTCGAGCAAGGTTCGTAGATTCCAGTTCTTGTAAAATTACAAAAGAACTATTAATAATGGTAAAAGTGTGGAAAATAATGCTTTATGTAAGTAAAAGATAATATTCTGAAAATGGGATTTTCGGCAATCATCTTCAGATAAATAAATCTTGAAGACTGAAAACACCAGTGCTCCGTACGTTTCTCTATCAGAAGTAGGGGACTTTTGCTTTAGGGCGCCATCTAGCGGCAGAATCATGAGAGTGAGGCACAGAAATCCGTTGCTTTCAGCACCGACCATTCTAGTCCACCATATCCATACTAAAAGAAGTTTGTTTGCGCAGCACCCCCTATAGTTCATTTAGGTTGCCAATAGAGAAATTTTTCCAGTTATACGAAATCTTTCTATCAGCTTTGGTCAATAATAGAAATGTGAGCGAATGTATGCTGACATGCCCCCCCCCCTCCCATCCAAAATAATTTTTTTGGCTAGTTTTGGGCTACTTACCTTCCGATTTTTGGCGGGTACACATGATGAAAATCTGGCAATGCTGACTACGATTTGAAAAATTCTTTCTTTGTTGGAGAACATTTTCGGTGCGAAGTGTTTTTCATATAATCTCTAATATTTCTTAATGCCCAAGTGCGCCACTAGAGGGTGTAAGTTCACGTTTCCGTTTACAGCAATAGCTACAGGACTAATAATTTTCCGCTAGGGGCGTGTTGGTAAATAGCTATTTTTCCAATATCGCCTCTTCTAAAAGTCCGATTTAAAAAATTCTTCCTGCATTGGATACAGCTCTTGAGGGTAAATGTTTTGTATATAACTCCTCATTTTTGGTAAAGAATGTTTTGGCCACCAGGGGGTGTAAGGGTTTATTTTTGCTTCTGATGTATTTGCAATAAAATTTGAGCTCGAAACTCGATTGAAAAAAATTCATCCGTGGATCGATACTGCTCACCTCCAGATACTTTTTGAGAAAACTTCCTGCTTAAATAGTGCATAATTTTTCCACCAGGGGTGTATATGTATATCTTATTTTTTGTCCATATCTCTGTTTCTCCGAGTACAATTTAAAAAATTCTTTCTTTGTTGGAGAACATTTTTGGTATGAAATGTTTCACATATAATTTTAAATATCCTTAGCATACAAGTGTGCCACTAAATGGGGGGGGGGTGTTTGTTTCCGTTTACAGCAATATCTTGGGACTAATAACCCAATTGACAAATACAAAAACTCCTCGTTCATATGCATACTGAATTCCTTTCTCTAATGCTTTAACCTGTTAACCTGTAAGCCTGAAAGTTCGATATTAGACATTAATAAACTTGTTCATGTTGTTAGGCTTATTATTATTTTTATTATCTGTCCTGTAATGCTTTTCGTCCAAGAGGTTTTCGAACTTTTGTATATGTTTATTACGTAGTTTCAATCTCATACGGTCTAACGTAGCGTATAATTTGATGAATTCTGTATTTTGGACAATTTCTTGTTTAACAAGATTCATACATTTTTTATGCAACTTATAGTTCATAATACTGAGTTTGTTCAAAGTTTTTCTTTTATCATGAATGACTGTTCTTAGCCTTTTAATTTCACAAGTATTTATAATATTCTTGTCTTTGCAATTTAGTATTTCAGTTTTAATCCTTAGGAATCGTGGAATAATGTTGTTACTTTTGCATAACATCAGAAACTGTAAATGTTCAACTTTAGCTAGTTTAATGCGATTTTTCTTGTAAGTCTTGAAAACAGTAATTCCTGGCTCCGACGAAGTTTCAGCAGGCGATAACATGTTTATCTGTGACAGAGGAACACGCTCTCTGCTCGATAGAATATCATTATATTGTCGCTGCTTTTAATAGCAGTTCTACATTGAAATGTAAGAAGTTGTTTGTTGTAGATTACAGGTTGAACAGACCTATGGTTTCATTTTATTGTAAGTAAGAGCTTTTGGATCATATGTCCTGGAAAAAAATCCAAAGGTCCTGGAAATGTCCTGGAATTTTGTGATTGTAAAAACGTATGAACCTTGTACACATTTTTCATGCAGTCCCCTGAATTGAGAGGCAAATAAGTACAAATATACCCTATTTAATATGCTTCGAATTCTGCTTATAAGGGCTTAGTTTTGTAGCATCATGTAAATTAGAATTTGGGTGAATAGTAATACTATGCAAAAAATGGGTCAGTGAAGTGTTACATGAGGTGCTGAATGTTTACTTTGATTAAACAGAAAACTCCCCATTCCTCACTGCTAGCTAAACAAGTTTGTGGGCTCAGCTTGTGGCTTTCCTGCACATAAGCGTCCCCTTTCCTGTGACCTTGACAGGGAGAAAGCACAGAAACCTTCAGCACTGAAATGATGTCTTTGTTGACGTCACTACCCCAACTTCCACAATTGAGTGAAGGCCACAGCACAGTAGTGAGGTGCCATTGTTCAAGTAGGAAGGCCATTTAGTGAAGATACATACTGAATTTTGTTGTTGTGTATTGCTACTGTAGTTTTTTTTTTTTTAACTTCTGTTTTTAAATGTGTACTGTAATATAAAGTGAATAACTATATAAATTTGGATTGCATGATAGTGGGATAAAAAAAAAAGCATTATCAATCAATGATAAATTAAAAAATTTAAAAACTTACGTTGAAAACTCTAAATTAAAAAATAAAAAACAAATCGTGGAGGATCTGGACATTCTTAGTTCAACATTACAGGCAATTTTAATAAATAGGAAGGGGATAGAAGAGAAGGCTGTGCAAGGGGGTATCAAACGAAAGAAAATAAAGACCAGAATGTTCGAAGAATTGTAAAAGGTTTTACTACAATGGTTCCACCAAACTCGTAGCTTACATTTGCCATTGAATGGGATGTTGCTGACAGGAAAAGCACACGAAATTGCAAAGGAACTCCACATTCGTGATTTTACTGGATCAAGTGGACGGATTGACTGATTTAAAGCTAGATATGGCATTGTTTATCGATCAGTGGAGAAGCAGAGTCTGTAAATGAACAAAATGCTGAAATGTGGAAAGAAACTGTTTTATCACAATTACTGAAAGATTTCTCTCTGTGTAATGTTTTCAAAGGCGAGGAATTTGGTCTTTATTTTAAACTTATGCCAGATAAGTCTCTTGTTCATAAAAATGACAAATGCCATGGTGGAAAACAAAGTAAGGAGCAACTTTCTTTATTAGCATGTGCCAACGCAGACAGATCAGAGAAAATTAAATTACTGGTCGTAGGAAAGACAGAGTCACTGTGCTGGTTCAAAAATGTTCGCACATTTCCATGTGATTACACTGCACACCATCGAGCATCGATGACTGGTGAACAGTTTGTTTTATAAGCCAAACAGCTCGATGTGATGTTTCATCACAAGAATCGAAAAATTATTCTACTCATTGATAACTGCCCGGTACATCCAAAAATTATCGAATTGACTAATGTAAAAATCATTTTTCTACCTCCAAACTCCACAAGTATGCTGCAGCCTATGGACCAGGAAATAATAAATGTAGTGAAACATCATTATCACAAGAGACTGGTGCACAGGTACTTATGTGCCATGGAACAAGCTGATTCATCACCTTCTGTAAATGTTCTTAACGCAATTAATTACGTTGCTGCTGCTTGGGATGCAGTCCTCCCCAAGCTAATTAAGAACTATTTCATTAAAGTAGGCATCAAGTTGGCCACAAAATGAACCGGCACTGCAACCTGATGACTAAGTCAAAGAGTTAAGATATTAGTTCAAGACAAGACTATGAACATTAATAATATGTGGCCTAAATATTAATATAATTTGCTATTAGTAACAAGTAATAGCAGGAACTCATACTGTTTCACATGTCGTATTTTTATTTTTTATTTTTTATTATTCGAGTCAACCCTTAACAGTCGCAGGCCTAAAATCATCAACATACATGATAAAAATCTAATGAAATAGCAACTTAAACCTATAAACACAAGTGAAGACAGAAATTTAAAACTATGTAGGCTGCCGCGGTGAAGACATGTGCAATACTTTTATTAACTGTTGGTCTGATTGGATTATTTTTCTTGTGGGTCTTTATTTTGCTGAAGTTCCTGGAGCTGTTGCTCTGATTGGAGGGTAGGCCTTGAATTTAATTGCTGGTGGTAATTTGCTATGGTTCTTAAATCCAGCTAATTGTCTTAAGATGTTGTCGGTTGGGTCTTTTTTGACCTGTATGACCTTCAAATCTTTAATAGCAGCATCCATTTTGATGTCATACTCAGTTTTATCAATAATAATCATTTGTTTAGCTTTGTCTCCTGTAAAGCATTTAATACATAGTCTGGTCTTTTTGAAGATCTATAAGGGCTTGTCTTTCGTACCTCAACTGAGGTTTTATTTTATTCACACCATCATATGCTCTTACTAGTTTAAATATATTAATAATTTGGCTCAGGTTATATATTAATAATTAGTTTATATATTAATAACCTGGCTCAGGTGCTGACTAGACTTCAGCAAAAAGCTTTGAGTAGGGGATTAAAATATGCATATGCCGAAAAAGTTCCAAAAACTGAAGTATTGATCCCTCAGTCTGAGAGCATAATTAGACAGCTATCTAAGGGCATTCAGAATCCCATTCATTTTAAACTAGTAGGAACATATGATGGTGTGAATAAAATAAAACCTCAATTGAGGTATGAAAGACAAGCTCTTCTAGATCTTCAAAAAGATCAGACTATTAAATGCCTTGCAGCTGACAAGGCTAAACAAATGGTTATTATTGATAAAACCGAGTATGACAACAAAATAGATGCTGAGATTTGAAGTTCATACAGGTCAGAAAGAAAAGTCCCAGCTGACAACATCTTAAGACAATTAGCTTATTTTAAGAACCACAGCAAATTACCACCAGCAATTAAATCCAAGGCCTTCCCTCCAAACAGAGCAACAGTTCCAGGTATCTTCAGCAAAATAAAGACCCACAAAGAAAATGGTCCAATCAGACCAATAGTTAATAAAAGTATTGCACCTACTATAAATTTAGAGCGAGTATTATTTCAATACTTAAAACCATTTTGTGCAGACCATTTGTATAGTACTGACAGTTCTACCAAAGTTATAGATAAAATAAAAGCAATTAATAACTACAGTTATAAAGTACTCAGTATGGATGTCATCTCATTATATCCCAATTCACCAGGAAATGAAGCTATTGAACTAATTGATTCCAAACTTAAGCAAAACTTTATCACAGATGAAGAAAGATTAGGTATTATCAAGGCTCTCAATTTTATTCAAAACAATAATTACTTTAACCACAATAAAAAAAAAAAATATTTAAACAATTATCAGGTGCCCCAATGGAACCACCTATTTCTGGTCAACTTGCTGAGGTTATCTTACAAAATATAGAAGATAAATTACTGTCAAATACAAACCCATGCTTACCATTATTATTTGTGAGATATCCTGTGGCAGTATTCTGATGATGTATTGAACACTTTCATAAATAAATATAATAATTTTTACCTTACTATTAAAGTTACAGTAGAAAAAGAAATAAATCAGCAATTAAACTATTTGGATATTTCGTTGTTCAACAAGTACCATAAATAAAATACAATACTCAGTTTACCAAAATTCTTCTTACGTACCAGCCATCGTTCCATATAACTCCAATCACCCATGGAGATATGAGACCTGCTTTTTTATTTTTATATTCAAAGAGCTATTACTCACTCTTCTACAAATAAATTTAAAAAATAACTAAACTGGATATTAAACTTAGCTATAGATTTTGGATACAAAAAATCCCTTGTTACTTCAATTTACAGAAAACTTAAAAATCAGAATGATTATAAAAATAACACACCAAAAGTAAATAAGAAATATATATAGGAAAATCTCCATTTATACCACTATTTCTGATATTCTTAAAAAGGAATGCTGAAAACAAAACATGGTTCTTGCAGAAACTGTGAGTGATATTTCTAAAGAAATGACTAAAGAATGATCATGAAATGAAGTCTATACTAAACGCAGCTGGTGTTTGTTACTCCAACGAATATAAACAATCATCCCGATAAAATTTATAATGGTTGCAACAAGAGACGATAAATAGGTACAAGACTTGAACATCTCTCAAATTGTAACAAGCGTGAAGAGAAGAAGACTGCATTAGTACAAGATTGTATACATAACCGAGCTAATCCAGACTGGAAGAATGTTGAACATATACAAACAATGATCCTACTTACTGATATGTAATGTAGTGCATTGTTCCAATAATGACATTTCCGGCACGTAGACTTTGCTCAAGTTGTATCTTGCCGGAGAGAGGATTGATGTCTACCTGGAGGTTATAATTTTTCCTTTTTCCTTTTTATCATGGAGGTTATAATTTTTCCTTTGTTACACTCATGTCCAGAAGTTATGCATAATCAATATACCTGTGAATATTTCAAGAACCAAAAATGTATGCTTGAGAAAAGATTGTTGGAAAGGCATGAAAGCGGGTATACTTGCGTAATAACATATTGCAAGTACAACAGCAGACAAAGCAAGTTATGAAACAAAATGTATGACATTATTTATGCAAATTTACAAAAATCAACAGGGATTTTCATGTTGGGTACATAAAATTGAGAAAAGGCTGGTGCACCATAATTAGTAAGGGATGTGATGATCCCTTGCAGACACAGAAGCCTTGCATCAACTTCTCATTTCTCATAATGCTTATCAGGTAGTCCAAGAGCTCAATGGGCAACAAGTCCCACTCCAGATGAAGAGCAATTCGGAGCTCTGGAATGGTCCTTGGTGGAGGCTGGTGGGATGCAATTCGCCTCCCTAGTGTATCCTATGCATTCTCTTTCAGATTCATATCCGAAGGCCTTGCTGGCCACTCCATGTACTGGATATCTTCATTGTGGAGAAAGTCATCCACCAGCTGAGCTCTGTGGGGGCATGCATTATCATGCATGAATGAATACTAGCTCTGGATCCACGGCACCTCTGAGAAGTCTCACATGAGGTTCCAGTATCTCGTCTCTACCTCAGAGCAGTAACGCTTCCTCTATAAAAGATGTGGAACTCAGTATGCCCATTCAACATGCCTGCCCATGTCATGACTCCACTGCCACCAAATTGATACCTTTTCCTGATGTTATTGGGATTGTAACAGGTTCCCTATTTTCTCCAGAGAGTGGTTAGATGAGAATCAGACTGTAAACTAAATCTGGGCTCATCAGTGAAGAGCACATTGCTTTACTGATTCAGTGTCCAGTTTCAATGTTCCTGACTCTCGTTTGAATGGGCCCTCCTGTTTGCAGGGGTGAGTGGGACACAAACTACTGGACATCTGGCATAGAAACAAGTTGCCCCTGAGCCTTCTGTGAACAGTTTGCCTTGAAACTCTTGGCCCTGAGGTGGCCACAAGCTCTGCAGAGATTTGCCTGGCAGACATCGTGCAGTTAATGCAGGATACCAGTCCTGTTGAGGAGTTATGACTCTTGGATGATGTTGTACTGGTTGGCATCTAACCCCTCCTATGTCTTGGAACCTTCTCCAAAGCCTAGAGATGACACCTTGCAGCACATTCAGTGCCCTGGCGACTTCAGCCTGTGACTGTCGTGATTGGAGCTTTCTGATTATTTTACCCTGCAAAGAGATTGCAAGAAAATGGAATAAGACACTCGGAGTAGGGTAAGCTGTTTTTATCGAACTGTGAGCTATTTGCATATTGAATATTATTTGACCATGGACTGCAATTAGTTTAGGTGGGTGACTAATCTATTGTATATACCAATGTCTGCTGTTCTATCAGTTTTAACCCTTTACTTTGTATGTTTTAACAATTATGCTTAACTTTTTTACATCGGTGTATAAGGTAAAAGGTGATCAAACTGAATGCAAGAACTATCATGGTAGCAGCCTGCTGTGTGTGCCAGGAAACGTGTTTGGAGCAATCATTATCGAAAAGATATTAAATCTTATATCAGGGAAGGTGTTGGATGTACAGAAAGGATTTATGCTTGGTAAGGGCTGCAATAACCAATTTTTTGTATTGCATATGATGAATAGAAAGTCATTGCTGTCTTTGTGGATTTAGCAAAAATTTTAAACCAAATCAATAGATACTTCTGTGGAAGGTCTTGAATTACTGTGATATAACTGTAAATTAGCTTGAATGTATGAAAGCAATGTATATTGGCAGAAAAACATATGTTCAAGTGAACAGTGTTGTATCAAGTTGGTTTTCTGTTGGTGCAATCAGACAGGTTTTTGTAATATCACCATGACGGTTTAATACATTTATGAATTTATGCATGTGTGATGCCAAAATAGACAATACTGGCTGGTGCATTAATTACATAGTCCTGTTAGCAGAGAGCAAAAATGAATTGCAGAGTTTGATGTCTAGGATCTATGAAGTTTGTATGAATTTCAAAATGATTTTGAATTAGAGAAATACCAAAATCATGGTTTTTAAGGGAGGAAAATTAGAGAAATACCAAAATCATGGTTTTTAAGGGAGGAAAATTAGAGAAATACCAAAATCATGGTTTTTAAGGGAGGAAAATTAGAGAAATACCAAAATCATGGTTTTTAAGGGAGGAACTGTTAGTACTGGATGCAAGATAAGTATAAATGGCACAGAGACATAGGCAGAGATAGAGCCTATTGCTTGGGGGGGCACGATAAAGATGTCAGGTTAAGAGGGGTGAGGGATTGTTGTGACCCTTGATCCCAGAAGATAAAAGTCATGCCAAGACCTGCAATTGTCAACAGTACAAAAGCGATATGATTGATGATGACCTGTGACATCGTACCAATAAGAACCATCGTAGAATATATTTTTATATTTAGGATTAAAAGCTATTTTGTAACGGTGAAAATTACATGTAACATTGTAACTAAGAGATAGATGATTTAAATAAAAACAATGAATTATTTATATTTGTTTTAAATTATTCAATCCATAATAAAATTATATTAACACTGTCAAACTATAATACCAATAAAAATCACTTACAGAATGAGTCTGGTTCTGAATCAGTGGTCAGTGCACAAACTACTATTGCAAAACAATCTTTCGTTTTTCACATTTCGAGTTATATTTGTCAATCAAGGCATCTGAGTCCAAATCTTTAACTTTATCTGATTCTGAAAATAAAATCACCAAGTTAGATAATTGTTCCTGGTTCATAGTGCATCTTAACCAGTTATTAATACGACGCATTGCCGAGAACAACCATTCACAGGTAGCACTGTTAGATGGCAAAGTTAAACAGATCTTGAAGAGTTTCCGTATATTCGGATAAAGATCCATGTCCTTGTTCAAAATATTTTCTTTCATATCTTTAAGAACACTTTTAAGGGGTCTGTACTTTAAACTGACACCCGAGCTTTCCGTCATGTTTCTCAATACAGACATTTCTGCTTTCAACATTGCGTGATCTTTTCTTGACACAGAATAGGTGTCAATAAAGAACTTGGAACCTTCCTCGTTTAAACGAAGGAACTTCTCACTGGACTCTGCAACTTGAAAAGCATCGCCAGTAAATCTCCTCATTTCTTCCAGCAAAATGTCCAAAACAGGGTAGAAGAAATTGCATCTGTAATTTCGTTTCAATTGAGATTCAGCATTTTTGATTTCTTCGACTTTTGCACTTACTCCTTCGTTCCTCATTCTTTGGCAGACAGATGACAACACAGCATAATGATCTAGCTTTTTTGAAATCATCCAGGGCCATTTTTGTTTGTGAACCTCCCAATCTTCTACTTCCATTTCACATGTAACAGGTATTATGCCGAGTTCACAGTCTTTTCCGAAAACTTTCACTTCTCCCCATTTTTGATCCCAAGCTACTTCATTTCTTTTCGAATCAAATTCTTTAATTACTCCACTGGGCTGTCTTAGCACATTGTGCGATACAAGTGTCCACTCTCTGCAATGCTTTACTCAGGATATTTATAAGAGACAGGTATTCAGCAAAAACAACCATGCAAACAATGAAATAAAGTGATTTGATAGACATTAGGGGTCCTCTTGCTTCTGCTGATTTAGAATGTCTCATGTATGCTGCTGCATCGCTTAATACAGCCACAATCGCCATGTAGTTTCGCTTGACAGACAGCACAGTTGTGGCCCTACAAGACCAGAGCGTGTCACTCAATTTATTTATTTCGTGAGGTCCTGGAGTTTTGATATTTATTTCTTTTTGCACAGCTCAGAACATGACATGAGTGTCCAGATAAGAGAAATACTCATACAATGACTGCATAACGTTGAAAAAATTAGAGCTCAAATCATTGTCCTTGCAAGCAGCCACCAGAACCAGGTTGACCTTATGTGCCAAGCAATGCACATATATCGCAAAAGAGTGATTTTCTCTTATAATTTTCTGCAGTCCGTTTTTCACTCCAGACATGACACTGGCCCCATCATATGACTGGCCAACCATCAGGGCATTAACTCCAATGTCATTAAGAAAGGTCAGAATAATATTTGCTAATGAATCTGCAGGTCGTGACAGCGATACATCCTCCATTGTCACTATTCTTTCTTTTAACTCGTGGCCGTAAAGGTATCGTATACAAATACATAGCTGTTGAACCCTATGGGATTTGGCCTCATCGACCATGAGTGAAAAGAACCCAG
The DNA here is from genome assembly GCA_039090855.1 of Macrothele yani. Taxonomy (NCBI): domain Eukaryota; kingdom Metazoa; phylum Arthropoda; class Arachnida; order Araneae; family Macrothelidae; genus Macrothele; species Macrothele yani. The sequence continues at coordinate 131,081,118 of CM076998.1, read as the reverse complement.
CTTCATTTACCTGGTTCACAATTGTTTTCAAGACTTCTCTGACAATTTGTAACAATTCATTCTGTATACAAGGACTCTTAAAATTATGGTAACGTTCATACTTGTCTTTAAATTTTTCGTCATATTTACAAAAAAGTTCACACAACTCTAAATAATTGCCCTTGTTGTGGGATTCACTGGACTCGTCATGGCCGCGAAGTGCCAAGCCCTGCTTTGCCAGATACAGAAGAATATACAACACCTTTTTTAAATATTCACAGTTTTCACTCACAAGTTCTTTATGAGACGCACATATTTTTGTAGCTACTGTCTCTGTCGGTTTACTAAAATTAACCCATTTCGACATAGAAAATGAGTGTGCTGCACTAACTGCATGTTTTTTCAACTTTTCACCTGCTTTTTTCCAATTTTTTATTCCTTTTATTGTGTATAAATCCTCTTTGTTGCTTGAAGGATATTGCCTACATGCATAACAAAACACATCTTTTTTCACACTATATTCTAGCCATTCAAACTTTTTTAAATACGAAGCTGTAAAGGCACGCTTAGTGTCTGGAAGCGGATACTGTAGTAAGATTTGGCGAGATGGACCGCTCTGCAAATCACCCAGATCGTCCATGAACTCAACAGAACTACACCAGGCTGGAACTACATGGTTCCTGTTTAGGAAGATCTCGTTCTCGTAGCACTTCACTTTCACATGTTGAAGTTTGTGAACTACGCATAGAAGGTGTTTGCGAGTCATTTGACTTTGAAAAGGAAAAACGCATGCCTCTAAAACACTTACTCATGATAATTTCTTAAAATGTAGATACTAAATACAAGCACATAGCACAATAATATTTTAAACAACAGCGTAAGACTGAGACCATGCACACAAGCAGTCAAAAATACTGTGCTAAGAATAACACACCGGCACAGCTTCGTGAAGGGAAGGGAGGTCGAAAAAGGCTTGCTCGAGACTGAGAGGTGCAGGCATTTGTCCAATCAATGACGGGCAGATCATCTGTCAGAGTCCCACGTTGATTGGCAGTGGCAGAATTGGTGGTTGCTATGAGCCAGATGTCATAGCGACTGGATTACATCGGATTAACAGAAAGTTGACGTTCTGCTATATATAGGAGTGCATTTTGACTTTTTGAGACAGCTTTATTTGTCTTTAGCATAATTGTTGTGGAATGTGTGAGGGTGACAACTGTTGGTTGTTTATATTTCATTCAAAGACCTGTTCACATTCAATAATTGTCTTGGTTATAGATATAGATTATCTTTATTGTAAAAAAAATCATTAATTTCACCTGCAACGTGGGGGCAACGCCACTCCCATGCCATCCCCGTAACTCCGCCCACGCACAGAGATTGACCAGATAAATGAGTTTGTATAATTAGAAAGCATGTTTGACAGAGGAAATAAATTAGATGGTGAAATTAACTGATCATTGAAATTTGTAGTTACCTTAGTAGGATTTCACAGCACTGATGGGTTCTCAAAAAAGTCCCAATATGAAAGTGCATTTGTTCCTGCTCTGATGTACAGCAGTAAAATCTAGGTACTGCTGAAGAGACATAAAAATTGTTTATGTACAGTACGACCACAATTATCCGAGCTATTGTGGAGCGGGCCTAGCTCGGATACCCAAAAACTCGGATAATAATGGACCTTATTGCAATTTGAAGTTATAAATAAAGACGCAAGTGCATGCTTGATGTAACCAGAAGAGATAAGAAGAGTAACTCGTTGATCAGAAAAATGACAAGAGTGGAAGACATCATGATCAGAGTAAAATCCCTGAAATGGCAATGGGCTGGACATATTGCCAGAAGGACAGACCATCGATGGACAGCCAAAATTTTAGACTGGATTCCAAGGGACAGGAAAGACCCAGAAGAAGACCGCATGGGAGATGGGTGGAGGAAATTCGAAAGTATGCGGGAGTGACATGGAGGAGACTGGCACAAGACAGACCGTTGTGGAAGAAACTGGGGGAGACCTTCGTCCAGCAGTGGATTTGTAATGGTTGACGATGATGATGATGATGGTACAAGTTATATTTATTTAAAGGTAACTTGTTACAAACATGTAAATGCAAGATTAAGTATATATAATATAAAACAAAACTTACATAATTTTGAAAGATTTATTTAGAAAAATAGTCCTTCAAAGTTTTCTGCTTGAAGACACTCGCCCTCTTCGTTGCCACCATTTCACGCCAGCGTCGCAGTAGCAGAAGGGCCTTTGAAGTGGCCTCTGGTTGTTGCTCAATGTACTTCATCACCTCCTCGATTGCCTTAAGTCCATCTGAATGGGCTATCTTTTTCAGGAACTATACAGTCATTTTCATCGTCACTGCTGCCACTCTCGTCTTGATTTAGTGCCTCCATGATCATTTTGTCTGTTAATTCTAGCTGTTCGTCTCCATTTACCCACTCAGCTATATCGTTTTCATTTAGTATTGGTTCAGCTGCTGGGATACTTTGGACTAACTCCAAAATATTGTCCTTGGCATTGTCTTCAGGTGTGTTCTGTGGGTGTTCAGGTGTATCATGCAGTAGTTTTTTTCCACGATTTTTCTAGCGTGGCAGGTTGAATCTCCTCCCATGATGCTGCTGCCATATGAACCACATCCTTTATTGTGGTTCCTTTTAAAAATTCGGCAACTCCTCTTCCTTCTTCAATTTCGGCAATGAGATTTTTCAACAGCTTATGCTTGTAGTTTCTCTTGATGTTTTCTAACACAACTTGGTCCATCGGCTGAAGAAGTGGTGTTACCTTGGTGAGGGTAAAAACATAGCCTTGATTTCACCAGAAACCATTCCCTTAGCATCAGGATGGGCAGGACAATTATCAAGGAGTAAAATTGCTTTTCAAGGCAAGTTGTTTTCCTTTAGGTATGAGTCTACATGGGGCACAAAGTGATGGAAGAACCAGTCCTTGAAAATTGCCAAATCCATCCAAGCACTTTTCTGATTTCTATAAAGCAATGGCAAGCTTGGAATTGAAATGTGCTTAAATGCTCTTGGCTTGACAGATTTTCTTTTCCAATGAGCACTAAATTCAATTTACAGTTTCCAGTAGCACTCGAACAGGCCATTAGGGTGACTCTACATTTGCACTTTTTAAAGCCCGAAGCAGACACTTCTTCCTTAGAAGCAAGTGTCATAGTCGGAAGCATTCTATAGTTGAGGCCTGTTTTATCACAGTTGAACACCTGCTCCAAAGACAAGTTTTCTTTTTCAATCAGGGATATCATTTCTTGTTTAAAAGTCACTACAACCTCATCAAACAAAGATCTTTGCTTGATGTTCCTGGTCCACGTTAAATGTCTGTATTAATCACTACAACATCATGATCAGACTATAATTTTTTGACGGTAATGTTGAGCTGTCTGATACCATGCCTAGTTTTCCAACGATGAAGCCATCCTTTACTTGCAGTGAATACTGTATCTCCATCTTTAGAAATTTTGTGAAATTCCAGTGCTTTTTCTTGTAACATAGGTCCATTTACTGGACTACCCTTGTTCCTTAATTGGGTGAACCACATAAACAACGCACTCGATATTTTTTCAAACTCAGACGTTTTCACAGTTTTCCGTGCCCTTTCATTTTTGTCCTTTGCACCGCCACTTTCTCTGCTCCTGCTGGCCTTTTGAAAACACCATTTTTCGATTTTATCCCAATTTCTTTTCCAGTCTCCTACAGTAACCTCGCCTACACCTAAATCTAAAGCAAATTTTTTTATTGTCTGCCCTTGATCGATTCTTTTAATAGCTTTTAACTTGGTCTCTAACGAAACAACAATCTTTTTTCTTTTCGCACTCATGTTGCTTTGAATTGCAAAACAGAACAACCCAACTTTACACTAAGGCCTCAAATAAAAACAGACATTCATTTTACAAAGGAAACACAACACTGTACGGTTAACTGAAGCACGCAAATAGCAGAAGACACTGATTAACCTACATCTGGTGGTACCCTGCGGTGGGTGCGCACAACGAGCGGGAAAGTCATAGATCAGTGACCTTGGCAAAAGTACACCACCTCTGCTGTGTGCGTAATTTCGCTGGTACCTCAGATAACCCGTAACTCGGATGATCGAGGCTTGGATAATCGCAGTCCTACTGTAGTTTGACAATGTTGAAAGAAGGAGTGGTGAGATGCTTACTGAGAAAGAGACTTTATTCAGCCAAAGTGGCAGGAAAGAAAGGTAGGGAAATGCAAAGGAAATCATGGGTGGACCAGATTCAGGAATGTCCGTGTGAGAAAAAGATGAGTATGAAGTACAAAAGTTCTTGTGTAAGACATGTGATGGTTGTCATTAAGTTGGAATTGTGTGCCAAGACCACTTTAAATGGAAATGTTTGATACATTAACAATAATTAAAATCTACACCATCAGTGAAAATCCTCTAAATATGTGGCATCAGTTGAATAAATAAATAAATGAATGGACGTACAACTGGTTTGAAAATGTATCTCCATCTTTAGAAAAAGCGATGTATTTATTTATTGTACTACACCATCAGTTTTAAACTTGAATCTCACAGATGAACTTTCTTTGCGGAATTAAGCTTTAAATTTCATTCAACAGCTTAGTAATATGTTTCTATGTATGTAAAAATCCAAAAACATTGTTATATTCTCTTGCCCTTCCGAACCACCACAACTCAACACTTCTCCCCGTTTATTGTGTTTATGTGTTCATGAATTACTTTACTTTGAAGTTACACTGGGTAGTTTCATATATTCAAACCAGTTGTCCTTCCATTCATTTGAGTAAGTCCATCCCACCACCCACTCCGAAAGGATTTATGCTATCTTATGACAGTGTAACTAAGTTGTTTTTTGAGGACATGTAGAACAGATGAATGTATTTACAGTGTTGCAACAAATTTTGGGAGATAGAATAATAAATAGAGCACAAAATTCTTGAGGAGGAAGAAAAGGCACAAAAAAATCATGGAAAAGTTCAGCTCTCTGGTGTAGTCATTAAACCAGATAGGAAGTACTGTGGCATTAACTTTTTATGAGTCTTATAGAGGTTATTATTCAAAAAAGTTGGTGGTCAAATATTTGAACTAAAGCCTAGTTCGTCACCAGGAGTGACGTAGTTATGATGACGAACTAGGCTTTAGTTCAAAAATTTGACCACCAACTTTTGAATAATAACCTCTATAAGACCCGTAAAAAGTTAATTCCACAGTACACTATGAATAGAGGTGTCATAAATTCATTTACAACTAGGATTAAAACCAGATAGGAAGGTTCTGTAGATATTTGGACAATCTTGTTTATTTTTAGCCTACATAATTCCACATACCAAAAATTATTGCTCGAGAGGATCTGGAACAAGAATCAAGTGATTGAGAAAGTCATAAGACAGTGGGTGATTATCAAACCCTCTAAATTTAATATAGTATTCTTGGATATAAAATAAAGCTCACAAAGAAGTATTGACTTACCACCCAGTGGTAGAGTATAACACAAATTTAAGAAGGAATTATTCACTTCTACTTTTGCCTACAAGATGGTCTGATGAAATGCTACGAAAACCATCAAACACATACTGATAATATATTTCCAGTCCATAAATTCCGCATCAATTTCCTTTGGTTTTTCAGTTTTGCTGCAGATTAATACCAGTGAACTTCATTCATCTGCAGCCTCTCTGTGTAAGCCTCCCATACACTAGTCATAAAAAGTTAAGGATATTGTGGTTTTGAAACGAAAACGTGGTGATATGCAAATTTAGCAACTACTGGGGATCAGCGTGGGAAGTTATTTCATATGTAAATTTGCAACATGACAACACAGTACATGGCTTGCAAGCTCCAATAAAAGTACCCTGTGAAGTGGAAAAATGGGTTGTTTCGCTGCTTGGTATAGAAGTTTGCTGAGTGTATTGCCTTTAGTGTGGGATTAACCTGAAATTATGTCCAAACGATGTTAAAGCATTTAAAACAGAAATAGGGCTGTTGGCATGTTACAGGCAGGTGCATGGCAGATCGATGTGGCTGCTGCTTTAGGAATTTTGCAAAGTGTAGTAAGTCAGCTAAACATAAGATTTCGCATGAAAATGTTGCAAACCAAAGCAGGAGTGTTTGCCCAAGGACAACCACCAGGGTGTAAGATCCCTACCTGACAGTAAGTGCTCAGAGAAGGCCTAGTATCACCAGTAGCCAAATCCAGAAATCACTTCAAGCTGCTTTTAGTGTCACAGTATGTACTCAAACAGTACAAAGCCATTTTCACAACTTCAGACTCAGAGCAAGGAGGCTACCGAGATGCATAGCACTGACATCAGCTCACCATCATCAAAGATGTACCTGGGTCCAACAGTACATATAATGGAATACAGAGTGGCACCATGTACTTTTCACAGACAAATCTTGTTTTGCTGTTTATCCTGATACTCGGCAAAAACATGTGGAGATTTGGTACACGAATGCAACCACACTATGTGCAGTCTGTCCACCCTTACCAGCATCAGTTCTGGTCTGAGCAGGAGTGTGTTTTAATGCCTTACTTGTGTGTTTATTAAGGCAATGTGAATGCCTCAGTGTACTGAAATGACAATTGTACCCATTGTGACTCTGCTTCATGCAGCTATTGGGCATGCATTCCGTTTTCTCAATGACAGTACAACCATTCACCATGCCTGGAACATGCTTCAGGAATGGGAAAATCTGGGATTGGATCATTACAGCTGCCTTCAAGGTTTCCTCACCTTAATCCTATTGAGAACATTTAGGATACTGTACAGTGATGTCTAGGTAACCACGTTCCATTCCCCAGTACACTGGCAAGCCTCCACAATGTGTTGCCTGTAATATGGGATGAACTGCCCCAGACACTTATCAATCATGTCATTGCAAGTATGCCTCGTAGGTTTCAAGACGTTGTTTGATACAGAGGTGGTCTTACCAGGTACTGAAATCCAGAGGAATGGACATTCTCCGAATTTACCATTTTGTTTATATTGCAATACTACTTTGTTATGTACAGAAATTGCAAAATAAATTGTTTTTGTAAACTCACTCTTTATCATTTGTGTTATGTAACCTCACTGATGTTATTTCAGTGGGTGTTACTGGAGTCACATACATACGTCATTTCATGCAGTACCACTAACTTTTTGTGACCAGTGTATAATAAAGATATTACGAAAAATGCAATTCATGAGGCAACCTTGTGGGTTGTCTTATATTGTAAACGTGCTTTTGATTAAAATATACATAATATCTAAGGTATTTTACCTGATATTGTCAAAGTATTTCACACGTTGTTTGCTCTGTGAGGCACGTGCTTTTGGCCCGAGAGGTCCCTTACGTTACAGACCTTTGGTTAGTTAAAAAAAAAGTTTGCAGAAATAAAACAGTTAGGTTATATATTTTCAGTTCCACATTCATTCATTTGCACAATCAAAGATTTAAAATTTACTATTAATTAAAAGATTTTAGTAGAAAGAGTTATACTCATCGGGTCAGGAGACGTCTCACAAGGGGTTCGTTGTAACGGCGAGCGCTTTCAGCGGTGTTTAACCGCTTTCTTCAGGCCTCTATTTCTACATGAGGGTTCCTCGCGTGTGTGTAGTTCTGGAGTTGCATGTCGGGAATTGATGGGAAGGTTTGCTGCCTGTATGTGTTAGGTGATTTGTTTCCAATGTGTCACCATCTATTGGATGAGTTGGTATCAGTCGTAAGTATAATTCTATTGTGTGTCTGTATGTGTTAGGTGATTTGTTTCTAATGTGTTGCCATCTATTGGATGAGTTGGTAGGTATCAGTCGTAAGTATAATTCTTTTGTGTAGATATTTTTGGGCTATTATTATTTGTTTGTAGAAACAGGTGTATTTTTTTTTAATTTATTTATAGGTGTGATTTTTTATAATGTTCTTTTTTTTTTTTTTTTTGTCTTTTTTTATGGATTTTTCTTTTTTTATAAGTGATTTCCAGGCTGGTTCTAGTGTGGTGGGGATCGTGTAAGTTGCATATTTTATCTTTTTTTTTTTTTTTTTTTTGTTCAATTATAACGATTTCAGAAATCCTTAATTCTTTTTCGTTTGTGTGGGTGGTTAGTAATTTAATATTTTCAAAATCAGGGTATTGTTTATGTTTAACACAGTGTTGGATAAGTGCAGTTTTTTCTTCTCTTTTGTTCCAGTTTTTTATATGTTGTATTCTTTTTATTAATCTATTTTTTGTGCTGCCAATGTATTAAGAGTCTAGACAAAACATCCCAAAAAAGAAAGATAAATTTTCAGGTTCTTTCCCTTTTGTTAGCGGACTAAGTGGAAATTTTTTAAGATTAATGAAGAAACACAACATTATTTTTGGAATTCAATTCAGAATATTGGTGACTTAATTATAAAGAAAAAAGTAACAATAATATACTACAAACAGCAGGCGTGTATGAAATTCCTATTGTTTCAGAGTTCTGAAGACCACTTTTCATACATTGGCAGCACAAAAAATAGATTAATAAAAAGATTACATCAACATATAAAAAACTGGAACAAAAGAGAAGAAAAAACTGCACTTATCCAACACTGCGTTAAACATAAACAATACCCTGATTTTGAAAATATGAAATTACTAACCACCCACACAAACGAAAAAGAATTAAGGATTTCTGAAAGCGTTATAATTGAACAAAAAAAAGATAAAATATGTAACTTACAAGACCCCACCACACTAGACACAGCCTGGAAATCACTTAAAAAAAAAGAACATTACAAAAAATCACACCAATAAATAAATTAAAAAAAATACACCTGTTTCTATGAACAAATAATAATAGCCCAAAAATATCTACACAAAAGAATTATAGTTACGACTGATACCTACCAACTCATCCAATAGATGGCGACACATTGGAAACAAAATCATCTAACACAAACAGGCAGCAAACCTTCCCATCGATTCCCGACATGCAACTCCAAAACTACACACACGCGAGGAACCCTCGTGTAGAAATAGAGGCCCGAAGACAGCGGTTAAGCACCGCTGAAAGTGCTCGCCGTAACAACGAACCCCTTGTGAGACGTCTCCTGACCCAATGAGACTACTAAAATCTTTCTACTAAAATCTTTTAATTAATAGTAAATTTTAAACGTTTGATTGTGCGAGTGAATGAATGTGGAACTGAAAATATATAACCTAACCGTTTTATTTCTGCAAAAAAATTTTTTTTTATAACTAACCAAAGGTCCATACGTAAGGGACCTCTCAGGCCAGGATCACGTGCCTCACAGGGCAAACAACGTGCGAAATACTTTGACAATATCAAATAAAATACCTTAGATACTATGTATGTAAAGATATTATTTAAAATATTACTGTGAATTCAAATACTGTGTATAATTTTGCATTATAAATTCATCGTTTAAAATGTTAAACAATTTAGCCTTGTATTACATGCTCAGTGTTTAGAGCGACTTGGAAACCTGGCTCCCTTACTCCATTGAACCATGCATACAGAATCCTTGATAGTTTTCAAGAACATACAATAATCCATATGAACAGTTGTGTTCAACTGTGTTTCACTCTTGAAGAAATGGTGCGCATATATATTTCTCTATCCCACATATGAAATAGTTGAATGTAATCAATCTTTCCCTTCCTTGTTCATTTAAACCATGGTTTATTCAAGAATCCTTGATGTATTGATAAGGATGTGTTAATTAATTGCAGTTACTAAAAACTTTTTCTTTTACAGCTTTTCGACAAATGTGGCCGACCAAGGCTAGGAAAACGAGATATTTCGAAACAGGAGATAAACCTTGAGAAACTAAAATTTATGCATCAGAGTGTTGTGCGACCTACTACAGCTGCAGGTACCAGCATGGATAGGCTGGTGTCCAGTTTGAAGAAGAAAACAAAACGCATTAAGAAATTCTGGTTGGAGCTCCCCAATAAAATGTGTGCTCATCCACATGTTGCAGACGAAGTACAGCGCCAAGAAGGCTGCTGGGATGGAAATGGGAAAAGAAGGTATGCAGTCTATAAGTCAAAAGCATAGTATCCCAATAGTTTGTGTAGTATAATTTATATCATGTTATATTTTTATGGCATCTACTCTGAGAAGATCATAAGATATGCAGGCTAAAGTCTTGTATCTGATGAATAAAACTTCAATAAACCTGATTATTTGTAGTTTTAATTTTTGCAAGTTTTTTTAATGAAATTAATTCATGTTACAATGTAAAAAATAATGAGCTATGTAGTAAATTTTTGAGAAAGTTATTGATTAACAGGAAGAGCATTTGAAATTGAAACAATGGATCTGTGCAAGATTTACGTGTGTGTGTGTGTGTGTTTGATTTCAGTTGTGTTGGTCAAAATAACTGAGTGCTCTGGTAGTTATCAGCCAAGCAGAAATGCTGAATCATTATGTTAAATGTGTAAGTTTATGAGAAATGACAAATAATTTATACTTAATACAGACATTTAACGTGGACCAGGAATATCAAACAAAGATCTTCGCTCTTTATAAACGTGGAAGGAGCGAAGATCTTTGTTTGATAACAAATAAAGGTAACTTGATCACGCTAGTTACGTTAACTGAAACTTTTATAAAAGTTCGTAAGTTGGAAGCTTTCGACCTTATCTTAGGTCTTCATCACGCCAATGGAGGACTAAGATTGTTGCCAGATTCTACATTTGAATTTTTCTTATTTTTGTTGCCAAAATTTAGAATTGATCTCCAGATCAACGGAATGTAGAGAGGAGATTCGGAGTTGCAAGTCATTGAGTTGAACATAATTTCTATGCTTTCACGGTAACGGAGGGCAAAATGATTGTCAAAAGACGCAATTCGTTTTGCTTCGTTCCAGTGGGGAACTGCAGATGTGTCTTCCATTGTCAGAATAGACAAGGCAGTATTGGGATTGGCTTTCGAAACATCTTTTCTATGTTCTGAAATTCTATGGCTAATGCTCCTGTATGTGCTTCCAATGTATAAGTTATCCCCAGTAGAAGAAGAGATAGGAATGCAGTAAACTCCTGGGAGGTTCAGGCTTTCAACTTTGTCCCTATCCCTTTGTAGAAGTTTCAAGATGTTTGGGGGTAGATTTAATGGCAAGATGGTAACCAAAACTTCTAAAAAGAATCTGTAACTTATAAGCATAGGAAGGATGGTAAGGAACAGAACCACAGAATTTCAGGTCTTCTTTCTTGTGAGGAAGGAGGCATTCGATTTTCGAATGGTTTTCATATTTCTTTATGAGGGAGTTGACTATAACAGCAGGGAAACCATGAGAGAGGGCTATTGTAGAAATTTTGGAGAGTTCTTCTTGAAGAGAGAGTTGGTTGTTGCAAATGATATGAGCCCTGTGGATGTAGGACTTCAATGCTGCAAGTTTGTAGAGATGCAGGGTGCAAGATTTGTAGGGAATGATGTTAGTGGCCGCAGAAGGTTTTCGATAGACGGAACGAGCAATGGAGAGATCAGCGTTTCTGCAGATAGATACATCCAGGAAATCAATTTTGTGATTTACTTCCTTAGATATAGTGAGCTTAATGGAAGGAAATTTTTCCGTAATGGAGTTGATCAGTATCTGTAGTTCAGACTCGGAATGTGGCCAGCAAATAAAAATGTCGTCTACATATCTTAACCATACGGAAGGTTGAAAAGGGTATAGAGGAATGATGGAAACTTCAATATGTTGCATGTAGGTTTCAGCAAGCAGAGGGGAAAGAGGTGAGCCCATGGGGAGACCAGATTGTTGCCTATACACAATTTTGTTGAAAACAAAACAACTGTGTTGATGAATAGTGTGGAAACATCATAAAGATCTTTGATAAGAGGACCGGGGGGTTCAAAATGAAGAATCAATTTCTTCATGAGGAGCATGTAGGAATCAAAATATGGTACAGAGGGAAACAAAGATTCTACATCAAGAGTATACAGATTATCACAAGGAGAAAAGGAATTAGGAAGGTTGTGGATGAAGTTTGAAGTAGAGACAACTGTATGAGGATGGTTGGCTGCCAGGGATTTACATTTGAGGACCAATCTCTTTTCAAGGTTTACTGCTGGAGAAAAAGAATATTCCACTAAAGGTCTGATGGGGTTACCAGCTTTATGCAGTTTCACTTGCAGGAAGAGCCTGGGAGTTCTAAAGTAAGGAGGGGGTGATATATCACCAAGGAAGGATTGAAGAGTCTCTTTTCTTAGCTAATCTGTCAACTGAGTTTTTGAGTGAGTTGGTGGTGTCTGACTGTAAAGGGATGCAGTTAGCAGATGTAAGAAAAGAAAGCACTTTTTGGTTTAGAGTTTCTTTACCAATGATGACTGGGCAACCAACTTTATCTGCTTTGCATACGGCTAGGTCATTTTCTTGAATAAATGACCCTGAATTTTTTTAAACAAGAAGAAGAGTACTTGATTGGCACAGAATTTTGCTTGGATAAGATAACAGCAGCGTTGGCATGAAGTATAGGCTGCTGAACAGTCTCAGTTCTGTGGATGGCTGATTCTATAACAGAAACAGTTTGTGGAAGATTGATAGGAAGAGCAGGTGAAAATTTTGGGCCTAATGATAAGAATTTATCCAAGCTAGAATTAATAGTGACAGAAGAAAGATTTACATACTTTGGCTTGTCAGTAGAGGCTGACGACGGAGATGTTGCTTGACTTTTTTGCTTGGAGAGTAGAAAATTGAATTTCTTTGTATGGCGAGCATATTCATTTACTTCAATTGTTGTGAGGGTTTGGTTGATGCGAACCATGAAAATATCAAGCAAAGCAGGATGAGTGGTAGCAGCCAGTGATTGAACTCAAAGCAGCATGGAGAGATGCATGCTTGGTATAACTAGGAAAGATAAGAACAGGAACTTGTGGATAAGGAAAATGACAGGAGTGGACGACATCATGACCAGAGTGAAATCACTGAAATGGCAATGGGCTGGACATGTTGCCAGAAGAAGGGATCACTGATGGACAACTGAAATTTTGTACTGGATTCCAAGGGACAGGAAAAGACCCAGAAGAAGAATCCATGGGAGATGGATGGGTGAAATTCGAATGTATGCTGGAGTGACATAGAGGAGACAGGCTGAAGACTGACAGTTGTGGAAGAAACTTGGGGAGACCTTCATCCAGGAGTGGATTGATAATGGTTGATATATTTATCATTGTCAACCATTATCAATCCACTGCTGGATGAAGGTATCCCCAAGTTTCTTCCACAACGGTCTGTCTTGCACCAGTCCTTCTCCATGTTATTCTCGCATTCTTCGAATTTCATCCATCCATTAACCATGTGGTCTTCTTCCGTGTCTCTTGGAATCCAGTATATTTCAGTTGTACATCCTAGTCCTTCTCGCAATATGTCAGCTCATTGCCATTTCAGGGATTTTACTTTGATCATGATGTCTTCCACTCCTATCATTTTCCTTATCCATGAATTTCTCTTATCTTTTGTGGTTACACCAAGCATGCATCTCTCCATGCTGCTTTCAGTTGTCTGCAGTCTTTGTATCTTTTTTAGTTAAGGTTCATGTCTCTGCTCCATACGCACTTGAAGGATGCGTTGATTAAATACATTTTTTTTAAGATGTAATGGCATATTGCTTTTGAAAAGCTCTCTAACCAAGTTTTATATATCAATTAATTTCTTCATCAATGTGACCTTCACTTGATATCTGCTGTCCAAGGTATATATGTAGGTATCTGTTATCTCCAGTTTTTCCCCATCAATCAATAAATCTTTATTTCTTATAAGATATGATATGCATGGTCATATCAGAATAACATGACCACCTACCTAATAATAGGAATAACCACCTGTGGCCTGGATGACAGCGACGAGGTGGCATAGTATGGACACAGTGAGTCCCTTGAAGATTGGCTGAGGCACATGTGCCCATTCGTACTGCATCAGAGCGTAGAGGTCCCGGATATGATGTGGTTGTGTGTCAACACGCCGAACCTGTCATTCCCAATAGTCCCACAAGTGCTCTATGGGATTGAGGTCGGGTGATTACGCCTGCCAAGGGAGAACGGAGACATTGCTTTAATATACTGGAACCAGTCGCACACCTTCTTAGCGACATGGCAGGGTTCATTGTCCTCTTGGTAGACACCATCACCACCAGGTTAAATGTACAACATGAAGGGATGCATGTGTTCAGCGAGGATGGACAGGTAGCCATTGGCATTCAGAGATCCATCCAGTGGTACCAGCAGTCCCAGGTCATACCAGGAAAACATCCCCCAGACATGCACACTGCCACCGCCAGCCTGTACTTAACCGACAGCTCATCCTTGTGTTGGTTCTCATGTGTCTGATGCCATATCCTCCTCTACCCATCACTTCTGTGGAGTAGAAACCTCGATTCATCGGAGAAGGCAACCTTTTTCCACTGTCCAATTATGGTAGTCCCATGCAAACTGCAGGCATCATTGCCGATGGGCCTGGATTTACATGGGTGCTTTGAAACAACATCGACTTCGGAGACCCATGCGTAACAGGGTTCACTCTACTGTTATCAGGGACATGCACCTGGGTGTCCCAGCGTTCATTTGTGTGGTCAATTGCTGCAATGTTGCAGGTTGATTGCCCTGTACCAGTCGACGGAAGCAGCATTCTCCTCCGGGGTCAGTGGCCTTTGGGGCTCCGCAATTATGACGTCAGGAGATGGTGTGCCAGCAGTTCATTCTTGGTACACCCTTACAACATCGCCTCGTGAACAGCCCAGGAAGTCTGCTGTTTCTGAGATGCTTCTACCCTTGATACAGTAGTCAATGATCATTCCTTTTGAATATCCGTCAAATCACTACCTCTGCCCATTGTGCTCTCATTACGAGTTATGGCTCATCTGTCCTGGCTGGCCTCAACCATTTTCAATCCACTGCTGGATGAAAGTCACCCCAAGTTTCTTCCACAACCATCTGTCTTGCTCCAGTCTCCGTGTCAATTTCGCATGCTTTTGAATTTCATCCACCCATCTCCCATGTGGTCTTGTTCTTTTCCTGTCAGTTGGAATCCAGTGTAGAATTTCTGTTTTCCATCGGTGGTCCATTTTTCTGGCAACATGTCCAGCCCATTGCAATTTCAGCAATTTTATTCTGATCATGATGTCTTCCACTCTTGTCATTTCCCTTATCCACGAGTTCCGCTTATCTCTCCTGGTTACACCAAGCATTCACCTCTCCACGCTGCTTTCAGTTTTTTTTTTTTTTTTTTTTGTTAAGGTCCACATCTCTGCTCCGTATGTAAGCACTGAAAGGATGCATTGATTAAACACTAAGACATAATGGCATATTGCTATTAAAAATTGTACTGTTTCATCCGAAAGCTCTCCAACCAAATTTCACATGTCCATTAATTTCTTCATCTATGTGACCTTTGATATATGCTGTCCAAGGTAAATGTAGGTATTGGTTATCTCCAGATTTCATATATATTAATGTAGGTATTGGTTACCTACATGTATATATATAAAATCGAGATAACCAGTATTTACATTTTGCAGATGATCTCAGTGAGAGATGGGTTTGCTTCCTCGGGGCGCTCCGTGGTAACAATCGCACACACAATAGCAACTAGGGCCTCTGTGAATCTTGGAGAGGTGCTAGCTAGTTATGTGTGACATTGGCGAAAAGACCCCAACTCACTGGGTTTTGTTCCAGAATCCTTAGGTTGAATGACCAACTGGAACTGTCAGCTGTGTGCTAATCCCCCACACTGATGTACTTACCTGATTAAAAAGACAAAAAGAAATATTAAGAATGACTCAAGTGTGGGATATGGTGGACCTACCACACTTGAGAAGGACGGTCCACCATGGAATTTACCTGGACTTTCAAAATGGCGTATGAGAAAGAGATTTCGGCTGAGTGAATGTAAAATTGGTGTATGGAATACTAGAGGTATAAATGGCAAGATGAGTGAGGTGATTGAGGAGATGAATAAGTGTAGATTGGATGTGCTGTGTGTAAGTGAGGCCAAAAAGAAGGAAATTAGGATAGAAGAAGTGAATGGAGCGGTGAGTGTGTGGTCTGGAGTATTAGATAATGTGAGAGGACAGGCTGATGTTGGTGTGATTTTAAGTGAAAAGATGAAGAACAACTTGATTTACTATAGCTGTATAAGTGAGAGAATTCTCTGGATTTGTTTGAAAGTGAAACTTCAGATAATAGTAATTGTTGTAGTGTATGCTCCTTGTGACTCGGAACCTTCTGATAGGAAGATTTCTGGAATGAACTAAAAGCTGTTTTGAGCCAGTTAGGTGCTAAAGGGAAAGTTATAATAGCAGGGGATTTCAATGCTAGAGTAGGTGTGCAGAATGCAATTTCTGACAATGTTCTGGGTAAGTTTAATGATCCTTGTGTGAATTATAATGGTGAAAGATTAATTGAACTCTGCATTGAGAATGGTTTGTGTGTATCTAATACGTTTTTCAATCACAAGTATATCCTTACATATACTTGGGAAAATCGTACTCATGGTCAAAAGAGTGTGATAGATTTCGTTGTTTACGATCAACGTATGAAACACTTAATTGTTGACACTCGTGTGATGAGAGGTGTGGATGTTGGTTCTGATCATTACTTGGTAGTTTCACGAGTGAAACTGAATGTTGGTTGGAGGAAAAGGAATAGGAAGAAGCCCAGGATTGAAAGAATAAAGATTGAAAGGCTCCCTGAAGATCATCAGCGTTATTCTGACTTACTCAGAGAACGACTGAAGGAGCTGAAGTCTTGTGAGAGGGATGTAGAAAAGAAATGGGAATCTTTTAAGAATTGTGTTGTCACTGCTGCTGAATAGGTCTGTGGCACCACAATAGTGGGTAACAAAAGAGGTGATGCTTGCTGGAATAGTGAGATTGAAAAGGCAGTAAAGAGAAAGGAGGAAGCCTATTTGGGGATGTTGCAAAGTAGAGTTTCTGTGGATGAATATCGCTGTAAGAAGCATGAAGCCACCGGGCTGATTCGCCAGAGTAAGGCAAAAGATAGGAAGGAGAGGGTGGAAAAGCATGAATTGGCTTTTTGGAAAGATAGGAAGACTTTCTGGAAGTACATGAAAATCAGGAAAAATAGGATAAACAAAGTTGTAAGTTATGTGAAGAATAGGATCGGTTAAATGATATGGGAGCCCAGTGAGTTAAGTGAAAGATGGGGTGAATATTTCTGTGAGTTATTAGATCATGATAGCAAAGGTGATTCAGAGGAAGAAGCAGATGATGTCACAGGGAGGGATTAAAGCACAGGAGGGATCTTAAGAGAAGAGGTGTGTAAAGCGCTAAAATCTCTTCAGGATGGTAAGGCTCCGGGGGTTAATGGCATAACTGCCGAGATGTTGAAATATGGTGGTGACTCTGTAATTGACTAGTTAACTGAAATTTGCCAGTTGTGCTGGGAGTTAGGAATGGTACCCTTGGGATTGGAAGGATGCTATCATTGTTGCCTTGTATTAGAGGAAAGGTGATCAGACTGACTGCAAGAACTATCGTGGTTTTAGCCTACTGAGTGTGCGAGGAAAAGTGTTTGGTAAGGTTGTTATTGAAAAAGTACGATGTCTTACATCAGAGAAAGTGTTCGATGTTCAAAATAGTTTTATGCCTGGTAAAGGCTGCACTAACCAAATTTTTCATTGCGCATGATGATTGAAAAGTATCTGGCTGTTGGTAAGAAAGTTTTTGCTGCTTTCATAGATTTAGAGAAAGTTTATGACCGAGTAAATAGGACACTTTTGTGGAAGGCATTGAATGAATATTGTGTTACTGGGAATCTACTTAACAGTGTAAAAGCCATGTATGCTGGCAGTAGAGCTTGTGTACGAGTGAATGGTGTTTAATCCAAATGGTGTTTTCTATTGGTGCAGGAGTCAGACATGGTTGTGTAATGTCATCATGGCTGTTTAATATATTTATGGATGTGTGCATGTGTGTTGCCAAAATAGATAATACTGGTTTATGTGTTGGTGACATCCGTGTGTGCAGATTGCTGTATGCTAATAACACTGTCCTGTTGGCAGAGAGCAAAGGTGAGTTGCAGAGTATGTTGTCTTGGATGTATGAAGTTTGTATGAAATTCAAACTGAGTATAAATAAGGGAAAACCCAAAGTTATGGTGTTTGAGAGAGGAACTGGTAGCACTGAATGTAATATAAGTCTAAATGGCACAGTGATTGACCAGGTGAATGAGTTTGTGTATTTAGGAAGCATGTTTGGCAAAGAGAACAAATTGGATGGTGAAATTAGTAGGCGAGTGAATTCTTCATTGAAAATCATGGCTGCTTTGGGAGGGTTTCACAGGAATGATGGGTTCTCGAGAGAGTCCCGCATGGCTGTATATGAAAGTGTAATTGTTTCTACTCTGATGTATGGCAGTGAAACCTGGGTACTACAGAAGAAACATAGAAGGCGTTTGTGGTGGAGAAATGAGTTACTTACGGAGGGTTTGTGGCAAGACACGTTCTGATTGTGTGAGGAATGAAGATGTGTTGCAGTTGTGTAATGTGAAGCAAAATGTTGTTTGCAAGGTGGAGACTAATATGCTTCAGTGGTTTGACCATGTTGAAAGAATGAGTGATGAGATGCTTACCAAGAAAATCTTTTTAGCCCAAGTTGCAGGAAGGAAAGGTAGAGCAAGGTCAAAGAAGTCATGGGAGGATCAGATTCAGGAGTGTCTGTATCAGAAAAAGATGAATATGAAGTATAGAAGATCTTGTGTACGGTTTGTGATGGATGTGAGTGAAGCCCGAGTTGTATGTCAATATCGCTGTAAATGGAGAAATTTGATGCGGCAAGAGTAAGTAAAAATTATCTGGTAATTTGTATTTCTTTGTGGAGCTAACCTCTGAATATCGGAGAACAGCTTAGTTAGGTATTGGTTATCTTCAGATTTTACACGCGCACACACAACACACACACACACACACACACACACCAATCAGCCAAAACATTAAAACCACCTTTGTGTTAATCAAATGAGCATACTTGCAGCCAATCAGCATCACATGCCAAGGCTGTGAATGATTTATATAATTCCTGGGTCAAAGCTTTCACAGTGAATATTTTGTTTCATCCTAACATGGGGAAAGCAAAGGATTTATCTGATTTTGACAAAGGCCAGATCGTTATGGCAAAATGCCTTGTAAGAGCATCTCTGAAATAGGGATGCTGGTATGCTGCCCATGCTATGCCGTAGCTAGTACCTATCAAAGATGGTCCGAAGCAGGTGACACTTCTAGCCATCGACAAGATGTGGGCAGGCCACGCCTCATTGATGCCAGAGGTCAGGGCAGGATATCTCATTTTGTGCACAGCGACAGGAGGGCTACTGTAGCTGGCATTACCCATAATTTCAATTGTAGTGAAGTACCCAATGTGTCCAAACACACAGTTCATCATGCACTCTTGGATATGGGTCTCCACAGCCACAGACCCATTCGTGTATCTATGCTCACAGCTGTTTTCCATTGTCAGCACTTGCAATGGGCATGTACTAATTGACATTGGACCCTAGAACCTAGAAGACTGGAAAAGGGTCTCATGGTCAAACAAATCCTATTTTCTGTTACACCATGTCAACAGATAAGCTTGTGTGCTACGTTTTCCCAAGGAAGCCTTCTCACCTGTATGCGCTGTGGAACAGATCCACCCAGCTGGAGTGTCTTCTTTCGGGCTTACAACAGTTATCACGTACTACCTGAATATCGTGAGTGACCCCTCACACGCACACACATCACTGAGCTGTTCTCTGAGATTCAGAGGTTAGCTCCTCAAAGAAAGTATATCTGCCAGAATAACGTTTAACTTTTGGAACTAGATTTTATTTGTTGTTGACGTATCGGACGTCTCCATTTACAGCGATCTTGGCATACAGCTCGAGCTTCACTGACATCCATCACACGGCACACACAAGACCTTTTGTACTTCATACTCCTAATCTTTTTCTCATGCAGACATTCCTGACTCTGGTCCTTCCAAGATTTCCTCGTCCTTCTGCCTTTCTTTCCTGCCACTTGCGCTGAAAACTTTTTCTTAGTAAGCATCTCATTTCTCATTTTGTCAACATGGCCAAACCACCTAAGAATATTCACATTACAGAATTGCAACACATCTTCATTCTTCACATGATCACAACGAGTCTTGCCATGACCCCCACCCCCACCCCTCGTAAGTAATGCATCTTTCCTGCACACAAACGACTCCTATCTCTCTTCTGCAGTACCCAGGCTTTGCTATCATACATCGGAGTAGGAACAATTACACTTTCATACGCAGCCATTCGGGACTTCCTTGAGAACCTGTCATTTCTGTGAAATCCTTTTAAAGCAGCTGTGACTTTCAATGAAGAATTCACTTGCCTACTAATTTTGCCATCTAATTTATTCTCTCTGTCAAACATACTTCCTAAATATACATACTCATTCACCTGGCCAATATCTGGTGCCATTAAGACTTATCTTGCATTCAGTATGAACAGTTCCTTGCTCAAAAACCATAACTTTAGTTTTTCCCTTATTTATACCGTAATTCCGGGTAAATAAGTCTGGCGTACTGTATATACGCATGTATAGGTCGACCCCCCCCCTTTTTATCTGAATATTTGCAGTTTTTGTATTTTCCGTGTATATGTCGACCCCCCCTCATTTTTATGTGAATATCTGCAGTTTATGTATGCCTACCTATCTTGTGTATAAATAAATTAAAAAAAAAAATTACTTTCCGAGGATGCACCCGCATGCGGAAATGTGAACCTACTATTTATTGTTGTAGCTGGCTCTCGCAATGTTGCTTGCAGCAGTTTTCCGCAAAATGTGGGTGGAATTGAGGCCCAATTCTGGGAAGATGAAGAGCTCACCAGCCTGGTTAGAGTTTTCAGGGGAAGGTTACACATTTTAACAATATATGAACCCACTTTTTCACATAGTTTGCCCTCCTCCCCCCTTCTCCCACTTTTTGCGAGCGAGTTTTCTGCAGTTACTTCATGGAGAGTAAAGCATTTGTTCCCGCAGCAAACGAATCATGATGCATTTACCAAACGTTGTAAGGCAGGTACATCATTATTTAAAAAGAAACAAAAAACTTCCTGAAACATATTTGGAAAGCGTAAATAGGTCTTGATGTCAACCTGATAGTTTTTTTTATCTCATAAAGTATATGCATGCCGTAAAAAATAAATGTGTAACTTTTGAAATTTTCAATGGATTTCTTCAAAGTTTAAAGTGAATCTTTATTTTGATTTTGATGTATTGCGGACGCTGTAAAATTTGCACGCAACTATTTAAAAAATTGAAGAAAATGTGTTCTATAAATTTTTTTCCCACTACCCTGTGCAGAGTAGCAGTTGTCGGTCAACTGCTGAGTTGTACGAGTGCGTGATTGACAGAGAGGTCGTTTATCTACTTCCGAGTTTCATCCCCCTCTCCACCGTGTTTGTAACAAACAATCGGCTTTAGTGACAAAACCAAACATCGCCCCATCAGTAAAGATGCAATCATTTTTTGCTCTTTCTTAGTCTTCAGAAAAGATTACTGCTTGTTTGATTTTTAGAGCCGGGGCACACTCAATTTAATAAATGTAAGTAGGTTGTTAAACTAATTCACTTTTTTACTATTAGTGGCAGTGTTATTCTGGGCAATCGGTCAAGTTTAAACACTTTCGTTTTCGGGATGCATTGATGAAGTTACCGCTGTTGTGTAGATTGCCACACCTCTCTTCATCGTCGCTAAGCAGGGGCAGCGGTCTCCTTTTGCAATAGTCTGTCCTTTTCCCTCTTCATCCCCCGTCGAGAATTGAGCACGGTCGTAAATCATGACGCGTTCACCGCTTTCCTCTGGATGATTTACCAGCAGGACAGTCAAGGCCATATCGACAGATCTAAAACGGACTTTGAAACATCCTTGCAAAATGAGTTTTTCTCTTAGTGAATTAAAAAACTCGTACATATAAAATCAAGAAAATTCTTAGCAATAATTTTCTTCTGTACCAGTAACACCTGGAAAATGACTAAATATACAACTCCAAATGAACTGATTGTGCAAAGGGCTAAGTATGCGCATTTCCATAACACATCAAAATTTTGGTTTTCAACCTATCAGAAATATTTTCCGTGTATAGTTCGTCCCCCTAATTTCGACCTAAATATTTCATTAAAAAGTCGACCTATACATGAGTATTATATACGGTATATGAGTTCAAAATAAATTTTTGGGCCCGCATGGCTTATACAGCATGACGGCATATATGGCTTTTTTTTTTTTTTTTTTTTTTTTTTGGTGGAGCGAAATTATGTAAAAAAAAAAAATAAATAAACATTTTGGCTTGTTCCATTCTTTTTTCCGAGGGAAGATATCTCAATAGGAATGGAATAACGATGTTACAGCCACATGCAGTAAATTTCACCCACCCCCTCTTAAAATAAGACATGACAATAATAGGTTATAGGTTGAGGTATGACAGGTAAGAGAGAGGTGACTCCGATAAAACTCGTAAAAAATCCGTGGCGGGGGGAAACTTCGCAGGGAATCGATCTTTGTTAGCAAGGATCACCCTTGTTAGTTGTTTCATACTCCGAGCAACTAACTCTCTTTGAACTCATGATGTCATCAGCTTCCCTCTCTCTCCCCTCTTGAAACGGGATATTTGACTACCATCCAAGATCTATTGTCATTGGTCAATGACTCAAGGACAGCATGTGCAAATTTCGTCAGTGACGTGTGCATTCGTTGCATTCAGTTTGCCAAATCACATTTTCTTGAGTGTGCCTAGGTCTACGTTATAATGGAAAGTAAAACGACAAAACGCAGAAGTTATATCTCTAGTTTTAAGCTAATGCTAAATAAATATGTTTTTCCGAATCCTGAAAAAACACCAAAACTTTTTTTCTTTGAATAAAGCTCATGTTGAGAAATGGCTTCCTAGTTTAATTGAATTAATAATCTAAAGCAACTTTTATGGGAATTTTACTAGGAAATTTTTTCATTAATAGCAAATTTTCGGAGAAAACTCTTCTCCTTCTTCAGGCTGTCTTGTTGTTGTCACTTTTTACTTGTCACTATCGCGGTTACGGTTTACCTTGACGGTTTAGGTTATTTTTCAACAAATCCTGCCAGATGTTAGGCAGGGAAAATCCTTTGCAGTCATTGATGATGGAATTTTGATTTTTCTCAATCTCTAAGAAAGAAAAAAAAAAAAAAGAAAGAAAACTGAAAGAAGGAATAGAGATTGAGAAAAATCAAAATTCCATCATCAATGACTGCAAAGGATTTTCCCTGCCTAACATCTGGCAGGATTTGTTGAAAAATAACCTAAACCGTCAAGGTTAACCGTAACCGTCAAGGTAAACCGTAACCGTGATAGTGACAAGTAAAAAGTGACAACAACAAGACAGCCTGAAGAAGGAGAAGAGTTTTCTCCGAAAATTTGCTATTAATGAAAAACTTTCCTAGTAAAATTCCCATAAAAGTTGCTTTAGATTATTAAATCAAAACTTTGACGATTATTTCAAGCTTCACTGAAGCAAACATCATTTCTAAAAACTGCGGTGAAACGCCAGAAGACAGCAAAAGCGATGCGGACGACCCCGAAGTTTTTTTAGGTGATGAGCTTTTAAAAATTTGAATTTGGACAGTAATTTCCAATTTTGGTGGATTTGATTGGAAAACTATGCATACCATATATTTTCAGAATGTTGTGCGTGTATTTTTTTAATTCTTGAGGTATAAATATTTTATATAATTAGTTTAAGCGCCTTTATGAATTCTTCGAGTAAATTTTTATAAAATAGGTTGTAGGGTAAGTGTTGTCCTTAAGATTGAATCTTGTTTTATTGATGTTTTTATTTATTATTTGAGAGATCACGTACTATATTTTTATCTGCGTAATGTTTTCAAAATTCCGTCGTGGTACTACCCCACCTTACTGTAAAAGTGTGGCGTATATGGAGGTGCGCCGTTTCTGATGATTTTTTTTTATTCCACCCCTTTTTTATCCCTGCCGCATATATGCCAGTGTGGCTGATTTACCTGAAATTACAGTACTCAGTTTGAATTTCATATAAACTTCGTACATCCAAGACAACATACTTTACAACTCACTTTTGCTGTCTGCTAACAGGACAGTGTCATCAGCATACAGCAATCTGCACACGTGGATATCACCAAGACATAAACCAGTATTATCTATGTTGGCATCTCACATGCATGCATCCATAAATACACTGACTGAAAAAAAAATCCCAACACCAAGAAGGGGTTGTGTTAGATAAACGACAGTTGGTAGGCGGTGAGAGTACATCTGTAAAATGAGGCTATGCAAATTTCGCGCTCGGCGCATACGTGTGGCGCTAGTAGCGCCTCGGAACATGCAAAGCAGGTTTGCTGTAAATATGCGCTGTAACGTTCGTGAGCGTTAGTTATCGTTGAGATTCGACGTAGGGTGTTGATGTTAGTCAAGAATGCATTTAAGAAGACGAAGAAGCCATTATCAACAGCTCACGGAGTTTGAACGAGGTCGTGTAATACGGCTACAAGAAGGTGGATTTTCGTTCCGCAATATTGCAGAACGACTTGGCAGGAATGTAGCCACTGTGCATGATTGTTGGCAGCGGTGGTCAAGGGAAAGTACTGCCTCAAGAAGACCGGGTTCTGGCCGGCCACGTGGCACTACTGCGAGGGAAGACCGCCGTGTACGGCGTATGGCCGTGGTGCATCGTACCGCGTCTGCAGCAGCAATTCGAGCTGCAGTTGCCACCACATTGACACAACGAACTGTTACAAATCGGTTACTTGAAGGACAGCTCCAAGCCAGACGCCCTGTAGCGTGCATTCCACTTACTCCAAACCACTGCCATTTGCGACGTCAGTGGTGTCAAGCTAGAGCTCATTGGAGGACTCAGTGGAGATCTGTTGTGTTTTCCGATGAAAGCCGGTTCTGCCTGGGTGCCAGTGATGGCCGTGTGTTGGTTAGAAGGAGGCCAGGTAAGCGCCTGCAACCAACCTGTCTGCGGCCGAAACACACTGGGCCTACACCTGTAGTTATGGTCTGGGGAGCAATTTCCTATGACAGCAGGAGCACTCTCGTGGTTATCCCACGCACCCTGACGGCACAGTTGTATGTCGGTCTGGTGATTCAACCTGTTGTGCTGCCATTCATGAACAGCATTCCAGGGGGTGTTTTCCAACAGGATAACGCTCGCCCATATACCGCTGTTGTAACCTAACATGCTCTACAGAGTGTCGACATGTTGCCATGGCCTGCTAGATCACCAGATCTTTCACCAATCGAGCACGTATGCGACATCATTGGACAACAACTCCAGCGTCACCCCCAACCAGCATTAACCGTCCCTGTATTGTCCGACCAAGTGCAACAGGCATGAAACTCCATCCCACAAACTGACATCCAGCACCTGTACGACACAATGTATGAACATTTGCGTGCTTGCATTCAACATTCTGGCGGTTACACCGGTTATTAATGTACCAGCATTTCACATTTAAAATGGCTCTTCTCGCGCTTACATTAAGCTGTGATCTTGAAACCTTAATCGATTAAATATGTTACCTATACAAATGTATTGCCGCCATTTCATTCCTCTACAACTATTTTTCCGTGGTGTTGGGATTTTTTTCCGTCAGTATATATTAAACAGCCATTGTGACATTACACAACCTTGTCTGATTCCTGTACCAACAGAGAACCATTTGTATAAAACACCATTCACTTGTACACAAGCTCTACTGCCAGCATACATGGCTTTTACACTATTGAGTAGATTCCCACTAACACCAAATTCATTCAATATCTTCCACAAAAGTGTCCTATTTACTCGATCATAAGCTTTCTCTAAATCTATGAAGGCAGCAAAAACTTTCTTACCATCAGCCAGATACTTTTCAATCATCATGCGTAATGCAAAAATTTGGTTAGTGCAGCCTTTACCAGGCATAAAACCACTCTGAACATCCCACATTTCCTCTGATATAAGAGCCCATACTTTTACAATAATGACCTTACCAAACACTTTTCCTGGCACACTCAGTAGGCTAATACCTTGATAGTTCTTGCAGTCAGTCTGATAACCTTTTCCATTATACAAAGGAACAAAGATAGCATCCTTCCATCCCAAGGGACAATTCCTAATTCTCAGCACAACTGGCAAATTTCAGTTAACCACTCAATTAGAGTCACCACCATATTTCAACATCTCATCAGTTATGCCATCAACTCCCAGAGCCTTTCTATTCTGAAGAGATTTTGGCACTTTACACACCTCTTCTCTTAAGTTAAGATCCCTCCTGTGCTTCCATCCTTCACTGTGACACCATCTGCTTCTGCTTCACCTTTGCTTTCTCGTTCTACTAACTCACAGAGGTATTTAGCCTCATCTTTCAGATGTTGTTAGTAATCCAAAGATGATGCATACTCATCTTTGGATCTTTGGAATCCAGAGGTGCAGTATGTATGTATGTACCGGCATTAAACTCAACCTCTATACTTTCACCTTTTATATGTAGCACATTATGACATTCCATGACAACTGTTTGATTTGAATGATCTGCATTAATTCTTTTCATTTACAGGCCTCAGTTTCTATTTCCATTGGACAGTATCTCTTGGCATTTGCATACATCCATCAATGTTGCTGCTACCTTACTGTTTCTCTTTTCTGGCTATGCTCATAGTTGCACTATATGAACCTCATTCAAGTTTCCCACACACCTGGAGAACCTGGAAAAGTTGGAGAATTTTATAAATGTCAAAAATGCTGGGAAATGTCAGGATTTTTTTTCCTTTTTAAGGAACTAATGCATGTTTTGTTTTATGTGCTGCTAAATTGTCATTAACCAAACCAATTAACGAAGTCTTGCAAAGTAATAAATATATACCGAAACAAATGCTGTCTTAGGCATGATATAAAAAACTTTAATTTAAAATATGTACAAAGTTAAAATCAATACAAGATCTTTTGCGAGGGCGACCCCCACATCATCAGGTAAACCAACAAATTAAAGTTTTTTATATCATGCCTAAGACAGCATTTATTTCGGTATGTATTTGTCATTAACCCATTGCAGTTGAAGCATGGGCACCCGTGCATTCATGGAAAATGATAGCACAACTGCAACTTTTGTACTTGTAGTTCTTCATTTCCTTAGCAGAATGTATTATTGGTCACTTTGCCTGTGCTGCTAAGCATAGTTGGATCAGGATTATCTCTTTTATGACAATGTGATCTCATTTTTAGAGCCATTTCTGGGAATTTGTTTAGCTTGTTCTTGTCTATCCCATGAGAATTCATACGTAGAATGTGGGTTTTCTGTGAACAGACAAATGTTGGTTGAAAACCTTCATGATTATATTACTGTATTACAAAAACCAAAATGAAAGGCAAGCACAAACTAAATTGCAAAAGACTTATTGAATGCAAAGTTCAACAAAAAGCAGTATGTGAATAAGAAGCACAAATGAAATTAAGAATTACAAAAGTCAATATGTATAAACAGTAAAAATGAAAATGGGTTGGGGAAAAAAAGAGAAAGACCTTACCTTCAGTCTAAATATCCATACAACATTAAAATTCACTAATAAAATCCAGAACACATAAAATTCCGTGCTGAGTCAGGTCCCAAAATGTAACTGAAATTACAAACTTGCCAACAGGAGAATCTCGTCAAATAATGTACAGTTCTCATCATGGGAAACACCTGTACATAAGGCAGCTTTTCAAACTTGACTGAAAAAGCCTTGCTTTAGCAAAAGAGGCCGGTCAAGGTGTTCCCTAAGCCACCTGGAAGTTCATAAGGAAGGATTACTTGATTGGCTGACAGTTATATATTAAACCAATGAAATACGAAGTTGCCAGAGGAAGTAAACTAAATAATTAATTAAATGAATCTACAAGTACATCATAGCTGAAGTATAAGGTAGGGCTAATTGTGTTGTAATTTTTAATTGTGACAATGTGAAAAGGGAGGGAAAGTTAAAGGGGTTGGCTACAAGTGATCTGCTGAGTAGCTCTTAGAAACCTACCACAATTAATGTTGTGAGATCAAGGGTTAAAAATATCTGAAATGTTCAGCTGAAGTTGTAAGTTGTTTTTAGAATGTAACCCAGAGATTAACTGTCTAAAAAGTTTCCCAAAAAACCAGTTTAGTGAAGCGATCAGTTTTTCGACAGTTACATACTCTAACACAACGAAAAAATTGTGTAGTAATTAAGTTTCTGTGTGTGCTTTTGGAAATACCAGAATCCCATTGGGTGTAGAAATTGATTTTAAAATTATAAACCTTTCTTTTATCGTAGATGTCAGTATATACTTTCCCTTACTTGAATGTGATCTTAATTAATATCTAGGAAGTTTACAATATTAGTATCAATGTTGGTATTAGTTCCCTCTAGGGTCAGTTCTGATGGATATGATTTTGGCTTCATTTGAAAATTCTTTCCAGTTGAACACTATGATGTCGTCTATATATCTCGGTGCCTTGCCAGTAGGGATATCATTATTATGTATATACAGATCCTCAAAATGATGTAAGTGTAAATTGGCTAAAATACTAGAAAATGTAGTTCCCGTGGGAATCACTTTGGTTTGCAAATATATATATAGTGGTTGTCCATGAGTAATTATTTTTTAAGCGTAGATTAACTAATTGCTTCCATTGTTCTTTGTCAATCCTCAGAGTATCTGTATATGTACTGTGTAAAATATCACATACTCCTATCAGGTCTTCAATGGGAATGGTGGTAAATAAATTCTTGAAATCGTAAGTGTTAATAAGTAAATTTCCACATTGCTCCTGGTTTTTTAAAAATTCTATTACTGGTGAATTGTTGTCAATGATCCAACTGTCCTTAAGAAGTACTATTATGCCATAAAGTGGTCCCTCAAAAATATTGCCACCTTTTTTGCAGTAAGAGTTCCTAGCATTAGTAATGAATCTAAAAAAGGCAGTTGGCACCTTGTGGAACTTGGGTATAGCATATAAGTAAGGAAACTTCAGGCTATAATTTTTTAACTTTAAACCTCTGTATAACGCCATAATTTTCTTGCTAATAATACCTTGATTCTGGCATGAAAAGGTGTAAGTGTGACCATTGTCCAACTCTGATTTCAGGAGTTCAAAGTAAAAAATTTTACAGATTATTGAAAAGTTATTTTTTGCCACTTGAGTGATCATGAAGTGCTTCCTAAGATTCTTGATACTTTTTGAAATTTCATAAGTGGGTGTGTGAACACCAAACTGATGTAGCACTGAGGCCCTGCTGTTGAACTTCTCAAACACAGTGCACATCCATTCAACAAAGGCCTGAAATGAGATTTCATATTTGCTTGACATTGAGTGAACATATTGCAAAAGGTTTGCTTTAAATATATATTAAAGATGGAATGTAATTTTAATTTTCTGGTAAGTCTGAAGTTTGTACCCTTATTCAGTGATGTGCCAAGCGGGGGTTCAATGGGTGCATTGCACCCGGGCAGCAGCTTCGAGGGGGCGGCAGAAAGTTCCAGTCAAATTTTACGATAAGTACATTAATATGAAATATCAAATGTGGAAGAAGTTTAAATTTTTTTTCCCTTTAAGAAATCGCAATACTTCGTGCCACATTTGTTGAAAAAATCATTATGTATGTAATTCAGTTATCATGCTTTCATTTCACCACACTGAGAGTGAACCAACACATGGGAGATTTGGAAGGCTTTATATAAAACTGCTCCATTTGTGATCAACACAAATGCACTCCCTGTGACGTGTCGCTCGTGGCCTTGTCATCCCCACCCAGTACGACCTAGCTCCCAGTGCCGATTTCCCATTAAGAAAAGGAAGTAGCTTCTTGAGACAGTAGCAGCAGAAGGACAGCACTTTGCTCACCAAAAACTTCATGAAGCACCTTTTTTACGTATGAATAAAATACAGCGGACTTTGGGAAGTGATTTGCGTATGTTTATCTTAGTCTGAGATCATGCTGAATCAGGGAGTGATCCCAAACAATGAAATACCCCCACACCACCTGTTTTCAGCTTGAGAAGTTGCAGGGAAATGATCTGAATGGCAACTCTAAATGTTTGAAGGGAGTTGGGATGGGTGGTCATTCGAGCTAAGATACAGCATCGACGTCTTCCCTATGGGTAAAATCATTCTGGCCAGCAAATAATGTTTGTTCCTCAGGATGGACGCTTTGTGTCTAGAATGTGACAATTGAGGATGATATCCCAAGGGCATTCAACGTGGATTTGAGAGCAACAGATGTGGTTCAACCCTCTTTCCTCTTGGCAAGGATCGTTATCACCTTCAATGCAATCACGCCAACAACCTATCCCCTCATACCCTCAGTGAGCCAATTTCTCATTATTGCACCGTTCCGCTATCCCGTTGAACTTTCGGCAGAGACAAAAACAGGTCTTGTTTTCTAATATCTACCAATTAGAGAAGATATTAGTGACTGTGTTATGTGGTGTGGTGGGGGTGTGGTGGGGTGTTACAACTACAAGTGTTAGAGTGGTATGGGGTCCTTCTCTTCCTGATCATGCTCTGATGTCACTAAGCATGAGAATCTGTACCCTCAGCTTCTTACAAGATTTATTTCTTTAGTATATGCAAAACTCGCGGTGGATGCTCCGTTTCTTTAAAGATGCATTTTTTTTTTAAATGCAGTTTTTCAACACAATTTTTGCGAGTTGAAATCGCCCAGCAATAAAGTTTTGTACAGTCAAAGTTTTTTTTTTCCATTTTCTGTAGTATTTCCATAAACATTAAAATCTATCTTTATGTAATACGAAATTATAACAAAGCGTGTTAAAAAAAAAAAGAAAAATCCTAGTCTGTTTTTCTGATTAGGTGATGCATAAGTTATACAGTAGGACCCTGTAAAAGTGCTAATTCACAAAATAGTGTTGGACCAGTGTACCAAAATTAAAGACTTTCATATCAGTTTGATTAATGAGCATCTTGGGCACCAAAAAACGGGAGGGGGGAGGGGGTGAATCTTGCCCATTTAGTAATTTAGGTGAGAAATATAGCCTATTGAATATTTTACATCCTGTTTAATTAAATAATTTCTTGTACGTGTGTTTGACATTTTCGAAATGCGTGAATTAAAATATTCATGAAAACAAATCTCCTGATGTACAGACTATGGCGGGTTTTTTTTTTTTTCAGTTAACTGTTACGCTTCTACCGACCTCCCAAATTCAAGCCGATCGGAATTTCCCTCCTCCGAGTTTTCTACACTTTGATTAGTTTTTTTGTTTGAGTAAAAGTACTAATTTTTCATATTCTACAAACATTAGGAAATAAAATGTTTTTGGATAAAATGAATCCAAAAGGTGCATATTTATTTTTTAATATTAATGATCAGAAAGAATATTCATTTTTTTCTTTTTTATTTACTTATTATGAGCAAGTGCAATTGCATTTTCAAGTTTTAAAACATGCGTCAAATCCTGCATTTTGCCTTTTTCGCGTTTTGTTTTATTTATCGTTTGACAATGGAATAAACAGAAATGTGTTAGCTTCCTTTCAAGTCAGATATTGATATGTAAGTCTGTGCTCCCCTCTCCTAATAATATGACTAATTCAGCGCCCCTGAGAAGCACTCTTGTGTGGCGTTAGAAAATATAAAGAATTTTAAATCCGAATGGAAGATTTTCAGCATTTAGAAACTACAATTCAACAAATTCTTCGTGGGCATGTGCTAATGCAGAAAACATCTCTTGGGGGAGGGGGATGATACTCGATCGGGCTACAAAATATAAAATATAAAGAATCTCTGGTTATGATTTGATTGGGAGATCTTCAGAGTTTGCAAACTACAATTCAATAAATTCTTTGCAGACATGTGCTGACACAGGAAACCTGTCAGCAGGATTTTCCCTTCCTCTCACACACAGGTTTCCTTCGGTAGCAGATGCCGGCAGAAATTTTGCAGAACTGTGGTTTTTAAACACTGAAAATCTGTTCCCGATCGGGCTATGAATTCTTTATATTTGATATTTTTGGTATTAAGCCTTCCCCTCCCCGCCAGGCTTCCTACATTAGCACATGCCCACAGAGAATTTGTTGAAATGTAGTTTGCAAATGCTGAAAATCCCTCGATCAGACCAGAAATTGTTTATATTTTATACTTTCGGTATTACCCCCCACACACACACACAAAGTTGATGGAGTAACGGCTTAAGGTGTGGTTTGTGAACACTAAAAATCTGCTTCCCATTTGGCTAGAAATTCTTTATATCTTTGGTATTAAGCCCCTTACATGCACAGGGCTGTTATGGCAGTGGATGCCCACAGAGAATATGTTGATCTATAGTTTATAAACCCTGAAATTCTTTGGAGTTGTAGATGATAAACATTTTTCTAAAGAATTACGTTAAATATCGCAATTGAGAAAATACAAAATTACGGAAACTTTATATGAGTCAAATAGCCAATCGCCCGGACATGCAGTTAAGAACGCAATTTTTGTATGACCTCTTAAAAATTTTGTGGCCAGTTCTCCCGTCTTTAGCCTAAAAATCATGGAAGTGTTGAAATTTCTTATTGAAAATGAAATATTAAATATATATATATATATCACTCACATGGGACATGATCTGAAGTTTTTACCCAAAAGCGAGCATCTGGAATTTTACAGTACGAATGGGAAATTTTATGGTTGCATTTATGAAACCAAACCAGAGTTTCGAAATGTCTTTTTTTTTTTTTTTTTTTTTGTTAGATAATTATATGAGCCATTTGTATTTTTTAGAAACTAAATTTAAGGTTAACAGGAAATGATGTTCTTGAAGGTATTTATTTCTTACACCTTTTTAAATGAAGAATAAAAATTTGAATTTTTTTTCACTCATAGGGGGGCGGCAAGTGCCCTCGGCACACCCCTGCTCTTATTCATGTAATATCTGAGATTTCTGTCCTTTATGATATCCATATCACCAACAATATGTCCATGATGATTGTCCACAAACTTATGAAAGGCTGGTAAATCACAGAAACAAGGGAAGTTGTCTTCTTGTGTAGTTCCATAAGTATTGGCCAACTCCTTATAGTTGAAGATTTGCATACCAAGGGTAGGGCTGTATTTAGAGCAAAATGTTGTTTTTACTTTGTCAATGGGAAACATTTTACCTCTCTCTTGAAATATTTTTACCAAAGTTGATTTTATTGTGATGTGTGCTCACAAAATCCAAAACACAATAGTTTTTTTCGAAAGCTTGAAAATCTTGATAAGTAGCAGCTTTAGTTTTATATAAAACCAAATCAGCAACTAGTCTCGTGGTGTTGGCATTTTGAAAGTCGTAATTTTGAATCGTTCTTGCTAGAATCTTAAGTTTGCAGGCACTCAAAGAAAATATTTTGCTTTTACAGAATTTAAAGATGTTAAGATGTTATCTTTACGTTCGTCCATTTCCCTGAGTAACATTGAAAAGTTGACAAAACTTTTCTTGATCGAATCCTTACCTCTGTCTTTTTTTCATTTTATGTATGTCGTAACCAAAGGGTTTTACCCTAAATGATTCATAAATGGCTTTTTTGCTTCCGTGTTCTTTATCTGTGCTTCTTTTGCCTAAAAGATCATTGTATTGTGCACTAATTCTCAATTTGCAGTCTTTTTTCAAGATTTTCTTCGAAAGCCAATAATGAATATTCTTATGAAAATGTTTTGAAAATCGTATTTTTGAAAGTGTTGTATTTCCAAGTCTCCAGAATTTCTACCATATTTTATATTTGAGTAGTGTCCATTTAGCTTAATATTCAAAGTGTTAGAGGTTTGGCCAATATATTTTAAACTGCACTTTCTACAAGTAATCAAATAAACTAAGTTTTTAGACTTGCAAAATTTATATACTGTATATATATTTATAAATTTATATATATATATGTATATATATTTTTTTTACACATATGCTGAACTAAATACAATACCACCATAGAACAATAAAAATATACAATATATGTACAAAGCTTAAAAAACCACCATACATAACCTAATAACATAGGAGTTGACTGAACTATAAAAGAATGTTCTCAACCAAGCATAATGAAATATAAAATTAAAACAAACCCAACCGACCATGCGGGCTGCTCAGACCCAATGCTGAAAGCTACCAACCGAAAGACCAAAGAGTCAGTCGCAAACGTCAGGGGAGTGCCAACTGTGAATCTGGCTTTTCATGTTCCGAATCAAATGCCGGGTGAAATCCAAAACATGACTGAGCACTCCCAAAACCAGTAGACCAAGAATGTGATGAAGATAACAAGGAAACATGAAGTCCAAATATGACCAAGGAAAGATTAAATATTCATTGACTAAGCATTTAGATGACGTATAAAATATGCAAATGTAAGGCCATAGGCATGCTCCACGAATCTAAAAGTTGTCAAAAAAGCCCTAAAATAAAACCCTTAGGATAAGTATTTGGAATTAAGCTTTCAAAGAAATGTTGAAGTATCTCAAGTAGATAAACCCATTGCTACAAATAGATATAAATTGACAAAATTGTGAAACAATTAGGTTTTGATGAAAACATTTGAGTTTCAATTAATGAAAAAGTTGATAGGGAAATCAAAGGCACATCGTTTTTCTTATACCTTGGTAATGAAATATTAATTATGGAAGTTGATGTTAAAGTCCAAGTAATTGACGTTCCAGTTATTATTTTTTTCAGGACTAGACTCTTCGGATAAATTGCCTCCACAATTTGACCAAAGTTGCATGAATTAATCACCAGAATGTCTTCAATATACCTCCATTGCCTGCCTTGTAAATCACCAGAAGTTTCCAGGTATTTCTTTTTGTAATGATGAAGGTGTACGTTAGCTAAAATGGAGGAAAAAGTGCTCCCCATGGGAATACCACAAGTATGTTTGTATACACAATCCCCCATACAAATGCAGTTTTAACAAATGAAAATGTAATTATTTAAAATTTACATATATGAGCTTCTCTGGGTTGTAGTTGTGCGGTCTGGCAATGTAATTTAGGTTGCTGGGTTGGTTTAGCAATCCCTTTTTAATATGTCAAGTTTAACCTTAAATTTAATCTGTCCTTAAGCAAACTAAATTAGCAGAACCCCACTCTTCGCTGGTCCCAGTAGATAAGTGAGTAATTTTCTTTATGCTTGTCCTTGACGAAGCCATTGGATAATCAGTCATTGATCTGCTTTCCTGCATTCTTCTGTTTGTTTGGTTTCCCTCGTTCGGAGCTCGCTTGCTTTGGTCGGTTGGGGTTTGGCATGTTTTTCCTTCTGCTCACTCTCGGAATTGTTTTTGTTTTCTTTTTTTTTTTTTTTTTAATTTCTCTTTGGGTTTTGCATTTCTTTAGTATTGTGGTTTGATCTTTCTTTTATGCAGCCTTTGGCACTTTGGAATTTCAAATTTGTATTTTGTTTTTGTTTCATTCTTCTAGTTCGTTTTTTGCTAATTTTAAATATATATATATATACTTCCTAATATATATATTGCACACTGTATGTTCCTCCTCTCTCTCTCAATGAAAAGGATGTATTTGTTTCTCCCTTATTTTATAGTGCTGTTTTAGATGATCTGTCTTAAATGGGGGTTTCCTCGTTGTGTGTCACATTGAAAAATGTACTTTGATTTTTTGCTTGTATTGTTACATCCTTACATTTTTATTTGTACTTTCAGAAATATGAATTCTACCAACAGTGTTCTTTATGACCATACAGAGACCACTGCATTATCTGACAATCAACAAAAGAGTGCAGTCATCAATCAGCAGACACTCACATTGAAGCTCATCACTACCAAACTTTCACATGCATATAAAGGACTTGATGTGGAATGGGAAGATTCATGTAAATATTGAAGTGACAAAATTTTAACTTAATGTATTCCATTCTTTTGTTGAAGACTGGTACACTTTACTTGTGGTCCTATATGTGCATTTCTTCTTGATTTCTATCTGTTGTCACATGTGCCTGATTTGCAGATACTAAATATCATTTACCCCTTTTATGATAAATGTTCACTATTTTTAAGCTCATCATATACACACACACACACATATTGTAAAAATAAAATAGCAATAAGCATTCAAATCATACTTTCATGGAACACCCAAACCATGCAAAACTAAAACTTTCAGTCCAACGAACTCAACAAGTGAACTAAGCCAATGAAATTGACTCAGGAGCCCCCAGCCACTCATTAGGGCAAGACACTCGGAGTCCCTAAGTCAGAAAGTTCAGGTTTCACGAGAGTGCCCTCTTTTTTAAAAAAATGTCAAACCACTGACGTCCTTATTAAAATTTTGAGATGTTACATTTACGTAGGCACTCTCTTTCCTACCTGAACATATAAACCAACGAAACAAATGATACTTCACATATTTGAACATTTAAACCAATGAAACAAATGAAACTCCATAACCAAAGTACCTATTACCTGAAAATGTAAACCAACGAAAGAAATAAAATGAAACTATGCAAAGGAAATGCCTGTCCTTAGTCTTCTCTCAAAAATGTAAACAAATGGAAGAGGTCACAATTAAGAAATATATCCTGTTACAAAATATACCTCATGGTATGTTGGTAAAGTTTGAAAAGCAGTCATACGGGTACCTTCAGAAAATCAACCCAAGAAATGATGTGAAGAAATCTGTTGGATGTAATTAATGTAGGTTAAAGGTCTCTGGGGCTACTCGGAGGAAAAAACAATCTGATTGTTTTCCTAGAAATTGGTTAATTAATAGATTGAGGCGGTGTAATATTGCAAAAACGAATTTTAAAAGGTGAAGAGATATTGAAATGAGATAAAAGGCCTGACAAATGTAATTTACAAAACCCAAAGGGAACCTGATTTTTCAATAAAATTTCAAACAAGTTTTTCAAATGCTTGGTGGTATATTCTCTATCACTACATATTCTTGTAATATGCAAAAATTGAGAAATTATTATATTTCTATGAATGGATTTAGGAATTCTGGAGGTCCAATAACTTAACAATTTTGGCCTGAAATTGAAGTCTGCTCTCTTATCAAAAACACCTAATGATAGTCTTCTGTGTTGCATTTTGATCTCAAGATCCAAAAATGTAATTCCTGTACCTCCATTTGTTTTTGTCAGAAGCAGTTCCTTTGGGTAAAATTTCACCAACTCAATTTCTCTATGTGAAACATTAAAGCAAACAAGATCACCTACATATCTGAAGTTATAAACATCTTCAACATCAAATAATACTCTTTCGTAAAAATGTAGATACAAATTGGCCAACAGACTAGAAAAAGATGTTCCCATTGGGGTACCTTGCTTCTGAACCAAAAGATGTTTTTATCAAAAACAAAATTATGGAAGATACAAAACTTAAACAAAGTCACCCAGTAGTCTCTACAAACTCCTAAAGAAATATCAAATTCTTCATAATATTGTAGTAGAACCCTGTTTAGGTCCTGAAGATTAATCGAAGTAAATAGATTATTAAAATCAAATGTATCTATCTTACCCTTATAAGGATTGTTGTCCTTAATAAACTGAATAAGTTTGGTATTATCAGTAATAATCCATGTAGAGTTTGAAATATTATTATAGATGACCTGTAGTAAATTCTGGAAAATTGTACCAATTTTTTTGTTATAACAATTGGTGCCACATGTTATAAATCTGAAAGTCTCTTGGTTCTTTTGGAATTGAGAATATTAAGGGAACTCAATTTTGAACTCCTTGATTTTTAAGAGTTTAAAAAACTCAATATTCTCTTCTGCACAGATTTAGACTCCAAAGCACCAACTTCCTGCTATGCACTTTCATTACTTAATTCCTTCATGAGGATGCTGTAGTAAAATCTATTACATACAAAAACAAAATTATTGCCACATTTATCTATAGGCAAAATAACAAATTTGTTTTTCAAATCTTCAATGTTTTCTTTAATTATCCTCCATCCTTTCATGAAGTTGGATCTGTTGTAACATTTTTCTAAATGTAAAAATATCCCTTGAATAATCAAATTAGTCTATTGAAAAAAATCCTGTACAGGAATCTTAAATTTATCAGAAATATCATATACAAAACAATATATATCTCTGACAATATTCCTTTTGATGGTAGATATAGACAAAAAGATGTTTGGTCTGAACTTAGCCACATGTTTCATGATTTTTCTCGGTTCCACACTACTGACAATATCTAAATTTCCAATAAGAATATGTCAATGGAAACTATTTACATATTTTGCATACTTTAACTCTTGACAATAGCAAGGTAGATCCTCCTCAGATAACTCCTAGATTTTTACAAAAGTAATGGTAATTGAAGATTTTTCTACCTAAAATTGGATCCAACTTGAGGGACAACTTTACCTCACATGTATCTATCAGGGCTGCGTGTGCAGATGGGACAAGCAGGTCTGCTCACAAAAGTGAGCAACTTCCTATTTTTAAGTTTTTTGATAAAATTGAAAAAATAAATGAAGTGCAAAAAAATTTGGTTCAACTGGTTCTTCTGCTTCTTCTCATGGTGGAGGTCATTCTGATATTATGGATTTACAAAGTGTTCTTTCATCTGGTTTGGTGTTTAATAAATGTGAAGACTCTAGATGCATGACTTTGTAGGGTCATGGATGAAGAGCAAGTAAGTACAGAAAGTGGTCTCCTTAGATTCTGTAAAGTTAATAATTGTGTTTACTGTATTACATGTAATACCTGTCATCTGAAATATGTTGAACAAACTTCAAACCACTTAAATATTAGAATTAATGGGCATCGTTCTGATGTAAGAACCTTTAAAAATGAAAGTGATGTTGAACTTGCACATTTTTAGGTAGATAGTTTCAGTGATATTACAGTTTGCATTTTAGGTATAGAATATAATGAACAAAAAAGAATGGCATTGGAAAACCAGGAAATGATAAATCACAGAATTCTCTATCCCTATGGATTGAATAATCTTTTTAATAGAATGAGAGTGTTTCCTTACATAGAAAGTAGAAATATGCAAAGTATTTTCTACAAGGCTTATGAGGGTACACTACATTCAGAATATTCAAGAAAAAGAAAAACTGAGGGAATCATATCAACAAACAACCAATTATTAACTTTGATAATTTTCTGGGGGAAATTGAGACTTTGGCTTTTATGACCTTATGGTGTGCACAGGATATGCATAGCTATGAAGCATCTTAATGTAGCAAAAACTAAATCTCTTTTGAGAAAAATAAAAAAATTATAAATTTCAAAACGGAGCAGTTAGAGATTTGCTTACTGACTTGTGCCTTCATAAAACAAAAGGTACTGCAACTACCACTGAACATATTAAAAAACAATTTTGTGTTGTTCAGTTTCAGGCCAAGCTTTTTGATAGAATTCCCTTTCAAAAAGTCCTTAGAAGATATGCTCATGCATTTCCTCTTCAAGATACATGTGAGGTAAAGTTGTCCTTCAGGTTGGATTCAATTTTGGGTAGAAAAATCTTCAATTACAATTACTTTTGTAAAAATCTAGGAGCTATCTGAGGAGGATCTACCTTGCTATTGTCAAGAGTTAAAGTATGCAATATATGTAAATAGTTTCCATGGACATATTCTTACTTGAAATTTAGATATTGTCAGTAGTGTGAAACTGGGAAAAATCATGGAACATGGGCTTAAGTTCAGACAAAACATCTTTTTGTCTATATCTACCATCAAAAGGAATATTGTCAGAGATATATATTGTTTTGTATATGATATTTCTGATAAATTTAAGATTCCTGTACAGGATTTTTTTCAATAGACTAATTTGATTATTCAAGGGATATTTTTACATTTAGAAAAATGTTACAACAGTTCCAACTTCATGAAAGGATGGAGGATAATTAAGGAAAACATTGAAGATTTGAAAAACAAATTTGTTATTTTGCCTATAGATAAATGTGGCAATAATTTTGCTTTTACATGTAAAAGATTTTACTACAGCATCCTCATGAAGGAATTAAGTAATGAAAGTGTATATCAGGAAGTTGGTACTTTGGAGTCTAAATCTGTGCAGAAGAGAATATTGAGTTTTTTAAACTCTTAAAAATCAAGGAGTTCAAAATTGAGTTCCCTTATATATTCTCAATTCCATAAGAACCCAGTGACTTTCAGATTTATAACATGTGGCACCAATTGTTATAACAAAAAAATTGATAAAATTTTCCAGAATTTACTACAGGTCATCTATAATAATATTTCAAACTCTACATGGATTATTACTGATAATACCAAAGTTATTCAGTTTATTAAGGACAACAATCCTTATAAAGCTAAGATAAATACATTTGATTTTAATAATATATTTATTTCGATTAATCTTCAGGATCTAAACAGAGTTCTACTACAATATTATGAAGAATTTGATATTTCTTTAGAAGTTTGTAGAGACAACTGGGTGACTTTGTAAGTTTTGTATCTTCCATAATTATGTTTTTGATAAAAAACATCTCTTGGTTCAGAAGCAAGGTACCCCAATGGGAACATCTTTTTCTAGTCTGTTGGCCAATTTGTATCTACATTTTTATGAAAGAGTATTTGATGTTGAAGATGTTTATAACTTCAGATATGTAGGTGATCTTGTTTACTTTAATGTTTCGCATAGAGAAATTGAGTTGGCAAAATTTTACCCAAGGGAACTGCTTCTGATAAAGACAAATGGAGGTACGGAAATTACATTTTTGGATCTTGAGATCAAAATGCAACATAGAAGACTATCATTAGGTGTTTTTGATAAGAGAGCAGGCTTCAATTTCAGGCCGGAATTGTTAAGTTATTGGACCCCAGAATTCCTAAATCCATTCATAGAAAATAATAATCTCTCAATTTTTGCTTATTACAAGAATGAATGGTAGGCAATGCATGTAACTAACAAACTAATTAAGAAGATAGTGTAGAACACGCTAAGTTACATATATAAAAAGTTCAATGCAAATATAATTCAGCCATTACTATAGCCTTCATCAGTGCGACTACAATTGGTTTGCGTTGCCAGATTAGAAAGGTAAGTTTTGTAATGGTAACTCCTGGTGACCTAATGCAATGAGGGATTTCCAAATGTAAGGAAAGAAAATGGGGAGCCCAGAGTTGCAATTTTTGGAAAATAAAATTTCCAAACTTTCTCTAAACCTTAGAGCATATCGATTTTGGAATGGAGCCAACTTTTTAGTATCGGACCAAAGTGGAATAGCCGAAGTGTCAGCCATGGTAAGAAGTGATAAGGCAGATGAAGGGTTTTCAAATTTCACATCAGATTTGTGTTCCTGAAGTCTTGAGAGAATTTTCCGGAATGAACTTCCTATGTACGCGGTTAATCCAACGTTAGTCTTAATCGGAATTTTATACACTCCAGACGAAGAAAGCGGAGGTCTTGGGTCTCTGTCATTACTGAGTATAACAGAAATTGAAGGGGAAGAACGAATAACAAGTCTATATCGTTCTCGTTTGAAGATACTGATGAGTTTGTAGGCAGAAGGTTCTTGGAAAGGGATTGAGCCAGCAAACGTTAGTTCCTTTTGGGTGAAACAGGTTGAAGAGCAACAACTGGTTTTTTCTTATAATTTTGAATTAATTTAGAAACCAGGAGAGGGGGAAAGCCATGTTGAGTAGCAATCAAGCAGATGTTTGGTAATTCATTTGTTAGATTAGCTTCAGTGTTACAAACCAAATGTGCTCGATGAATGAGAGACTTGAGGGCTAACAGTTTATATTGGTGGAAGGTATGAAAATTGAAAGAAATAATGCTATTGGTAGAAATGGGTTTTTGGTAGACAAAAGTGTAAAGAAGATTATTACATTTTCAGATGCTGACATCCAAGAAATTTATCTTGCCATCAATTTCTTCATTAATAGTGAATCTAATGGACAGGAATTTTTCAGTGATTAAATTTGTGAGTTGCAATAGATCCTTTTTAGGATGAGGGCAGATGACAA
This sequence comes from Macrothele yani, assembly GCA_039090855.1. Classification (NCBI taxonomy): domain Eukaryota; kingdom Metazoa; phylum Arthropoda; class Arachnida; order Araneae; family Macrothelidae; genus Macrothele; species Macrothele yani. The sequence goes on along the minus strand of CM076998.1, from coordinate 131,039,258 downwards.
AAATATCGTCGACATAACAGAGCCATAAGGTAGGTTGTTGGTCATGTTGCATCACTATTGATTGCTCAATATTTTGCAGGTATACTTCAGCCAAAAGTGGGGAAAGAGGAGACCCCATCGGTACACCTTGGTTTTGTTGATAGCATTGATTATTAAAAAACGAAGAAACTGTGTTGACGAAGAGAATACAGGCAATCGTACAAATCCTTGGTTAAAGTGCCGTCCATGGGGAATTGTTCTTTGAATTTATGAATGAGAAGCATGTGTGCTTCAAATTGGGGCACAGAAGGAAAAAGTGATTCAATGTCCAGGGTAAACATACTTGCATGACCATCAATGGAGTTTGGAAGTCTAGTGATGAATTCAGCAGTGGATGAGATATTGAAGGGGTGGTTATAAGTGATAATCTTGAATTTTTTGGCAAGACATTTTTCTAGGTTACAAGTAGGAGAGTGAGTATTTTCCACAAGTGGTCTAAATTGGAGCATTAGCTTCGTGTAATTTAATTTGGGCAAATAATCTAGGAGAATTGTAGAAAGAAAGAGCGGAAAAATCTCCCAAGAAAACCTTTAACGACTGTAACTTATTGAGGCGATCCACAGATGATTTCAAGGTTTCCACAGGATTTTTAGGAAGAAGTTTGCCATTGGTGGAAAGAAGGAAATCATTGACTTTTTGATTAAGGGTATCCTTTTCGATAATGACTGGAAGGCCGAGTTTATCAGCCATACATACAGCTAAATTATTAGCTTTTAGGAACTGTTTAATTTTCAAGAGCTTTGAGGCAAACTTAGTATTCGTGACAGTACTTGAGTGTGCTTGCTTAATAAAGATGGAAGCTGCCTGAGTACGTATTTTATGCTGAGCATCGGAAGTGGTGTTATGAATAGCAGATTCAAGCAAGTGGTGTTATGAATCTGCTATTCATAACACCACTTCCGATGCTCAGCATAAAATACGTACTCAGGCAGCTTCCATCTTTATTAAGCAAGCACACTCAAGTACTGTCACGAATACTAAGTTTGCCTCAAAGCTCTTGAAAATTAAACAGTTCCTAAAAGCTAATAATTTAGCTGTATGTATGGCTGATAAACTCAACCTTCCAGTCATTATCGAAAAGGATACCCTTAATCAAAAAGTCAATGATTTCCTTCTTTCCACCAATGGCAAACTTCTTCCTAAAAATCCTGTGGAAACCTTGAAATCATCTGTGGATCGCCTCAATAAGTTACAGTCGTTAAAGGTTTTCTTGGGAGATTTTTCCGCTCTTTCTTTCTACAATTCTCCTAGATTATTTGCCCAAATTAAATTACACGAAGCTAATGCTCCAATTTAGACCTCTTGTGGAAAATACTCACTCTCCTACTTGTAACCTGGAAAAATGTCTTGCCAAAAAATCCCCTTCAATATCTCATCCACTGCTGAATTCATCTCTAGACTTCCAAACTCCATTGATGGTCATGCAAGTATGTTTACCCTGGACATTGAATCACTTTTTCCTTCTGTGCCCCAATTTGAAGCACACATGCTTCTCATTTATAAATTCAAAGAACAAATCCCCATGGATGGCACTTTAACCAAAGATTTGTATGATTGCCTGTATTCTCTTCACAACACAGTTTCTTTGTTTTCTAATAATCAATGCTATCAACAAAACCAAGGTGTACCGATGGAGTCTCCTCTTTCCCCACTTTTAGCTGAAGTATACTTGCAAAATATTGAGCAATCAATAGTGATGCAACATGACCAACAACCTGCCTTATGGCTCCGTTATGTCGACGATATTTTTGTCATCTGCCCTCATCCTAAAAAGGATCTGTTGCAACTCACAAATTTAATCACTGAAAAATTCCTGTCCATTAGATTCACTATTAATGAAGAAATTGATGGCAAGATAAATTTCTTGGATGTCAGCATCTCAAAATGTAATAATATTCTTTCCACTTCTGTCTACCGAAAACCCATTTCTACCAATAGCTTTATTCCTTTCAATTCTCATACCGTCTAGCAATATAAACTGTCAGCCCTCAAGTCTCTCATTCACCAACCACATTTGGTTTGTAACACTGAAGCTAATCTAACAAATGAATTAGCAAACATCTGCTTGATCACTACTCAACATGGCTTTCCCCTCTCCTGGTTTCTAAATTAATTGAAAATTTTAAGAAAAAACCAGTTGTTGCTCTTCAACCTGTTTCACCCAAAAATGAACTAATGTTTGCTAGCTCAATCCCTTTCCATGAACCTTCTGCCTACAAACTCATCAGTATCTTCAAAAGAGAAGGATTCGTTCTTCCCCTTCAATTTCTGTTATACTCCGTAATGACAGAGACCCAAGACCTCCGCTTTCTTCGCCTGGAGTGTATAAAATTCGGATCAAGACTAACCTTGGATTAACCGCGTACATAGGAAGTTCATTCCGGAAAATTTTTTCGATACTTCAGGAACACAAATCTGATGTGAAATTTAGAAAACCTTCATCTGCCTTATCTCTTCTTACCATGGCTGACACTTCGGCTATTCCACTTTGGTCCGATACTAAAGAGTTGGCTCCATTCCAAAATTGATATGCTCTCTAAGGTTTAGAGAAAGTTTGGAAATTTTATTTTCCAAAAATTGCAACTCTGAGCTCCCCATTTTTGTTCCTTACATCTGGAAATCCCTCATTGCATTACGTCACCCGAAGTTACCATTACAAAACTTACCTTTCCAATCTGGCTACGTAAACCAATCGTAGTCGCACTGATGAAGGCCATAGTAATGGCTGAAATATATTTGCATTGAACTTTTTATATACATAACTTAGCATGTTCTACACTACCTTCTTCTTAATTACATTACAAGAATATGTAGTGACAGAGAAAATACCACCAAGAATTTGAAAAACTTGTTTGGAATTTTATTGAAAAATCAGGTTCCCTTTTGGGTTTTGTAAATTACATTTGTCAGGTCTTTTATCTCATTTCAATATCTCTTCACCTTTTAAAATTCGTTTTTGCAATATTACACCGCTTCAATCTATTGATTAACCAATTTCTGTGGCCACAGTCAGATTGTCTTTTCCTCCGAGTAGCCCCGGAGACTTTTAACCTACCTTACTTACATCCAACAGATTTTCTTGGGTTGATTTTCTGAAGGTACCCGTATGACTGCTTTTCAAACTTTACCAACATACCATGAGGTATATTTTGTAACAGGATATATTTCTTAATCGTGACCTCTTCCATTTGTTTACATTTCTGAGAGAAGACTGGGGACAGGTATTTCTGTTGTGTAGTTTCATTTTATTTCTTTTGTTGGTTTACATGTTCAGGTAAAGGTAACAGGTACTTTGGTTATGAAGTTTCATTTGTTTCAATGTTCGAATATGTGAAGTACCATTTGTTTCGTTGGTTTATATGTTCAGATAGGAAAGACAGAGTGTCTACGTAAATGTAACATCTCAAAATTTTAATAAGGACATCAGTGGTTTGGCATTTTTTTTTTTTTTTTAAAAGAGGGCACTCTCATGAAATCTGAACTTTCCGACTTACAAGCTCCAGGTGTCTTTCCCTGATGAGTGGCTGGGAGCTCCTGAGTCAGTTTCATTGGTTTAGTTCACTTGTTGAGTTCATTGGACTGAAAGTATTAATTTTGCATGATTTGGATGTTCCATAATAGTATGATTTGGATGCTTATTGCTTATATATACATAGCAGGGATGTAAGGGCAGGTGATGCGTAGCATCACAGCCTCTCCTTGACAAATGTCAACCCCGCCTTCTCGTGGTGCATTCTGTTCCCACTAAAGGGGCTTTGACGACCGCCAATAGTGGTATAACTATACCATCGGGATTAGACGAAATGCTATCCCACACTCACCAACCCGCTTGGCCAGCGTGGTGAGTTATGGCCAAACCCCTCCAAAATGACTCCACAACTTAAATCTTGGCCCTCAGTCTCCGGCAGCTGGAATGTACCTGGCCAAGGCAGCGGCCAGTGTGACATGAAGGCAGAGGGTGCTACGAATCCCCGGAGGACCGGACTAGGCTGCCATCAGATGCTGACCTTGGCTTCGTATAATGGATGCTCCCTATCTTCTGATTCAAGGCCTCTTGGATTGGAAGAGAAACTACAAAGGATCAAGTGGGACATCGTCGGGCTAAGTGAGGTAAGGAAAAAAGGAGAAGATCTCATTGAACTGAAAAGTGGACATCTCTTCTATTATCGTGGGATAGATACTGGCAGAACTAGTGGTGTTGGATTTATAATAAACAAGAAACTGAAGGATCAAGTTGTAGAAGTTGGAAGTTCCTCTGACAGAGCTGCACGACTCGTTATCCATCTCTCGAAAAGATACCAGGCTCAGATTATTCAAACTTATGCACCCACCACAAGTCATCCTGAAGAAAAAATTGAAGAATTTTATGAGGAAATTCGTCATCTAAATAATAAAGGTAAGCAGCATTTGAAGATAATTATGGCAGATTTCAATGCAAAAATAGGGCAACGGCAACAGAATGAAACTTCAGTAGGTAAATTCGGTCACTGCAACAGAAACCAGCGTGGAAATACACTTGTAGAGTTTGCAGAGGCAGAAGGGTTTTTCATCTAGAACTCCTTTTTCAAGAAAAAGTCACACAGGAAATGGACATGGAGACATCCAAATGGGACGACAAGTGAAATTGATTTTATTATGTGTAACAAAAAATTCGTGGTAGAAGACTGCAGTGTGCTAAACAAATTTAACACAGGTAGTGACCATAGATTGGTGAGATGTAAGATGCATCTCAACACTAAACTTGAATGTGGCAAGCTCATAAGACAAACAAAATGTATTGACATAACCAACCTTAAAAAACACCATAATACCTTCAAATTGGAACTGAAGAACAGATTCTCTGCTTTATAAGGCCTAGCATCGGAAGAAGTGGATATTTCTGAAGTTAACAAAAAAGTAACCAAAGCTCTTATGGAAACAGCAACAAAATTATCTGGGTCTAAGAACAAGTTTCATTTGAACAAATTATCAGGAAAAACCAAAATGTTGATGCAAAAAAGAAGAGAGATGAGGACAACTAAAGAAGATGTGACTTCCAAAGTGGAATATATAGAGCTATGCAAGACAGTACGAAAAAGTATCACTAAAGACGTAAGGAAGTTCAGCTGTGAACTAGTGAGGAAAGCAATTGAAAACAACCAAAGCCTAAAGATAGCAAAGGGACATCTCAGTAAGGGAAGAAAACAGATTATGGCACTGAGAAAAGAAGATGGTTCTGTAACAAGAAATAGAGGCAAAACTTTGACAAGAGGGAAAGATTTCTGCTCCAAATTATATGAAAGGGATGATACATGTACTCCAGACATCATGAAAGGTACCAGTACCAGAGTTCTTCCAGTCCTCCCTGCAGAAGTTGCACATGTAATCAAGAACATGAAGCAGGGAAAAGTTCCAGGAGAAGATGGAATTACTGTAGACATCATACAAGAAGCAAGTGGAGAAATCGAAACAGTACTCGCCCAAATTTTCACTCGATGCCTTAATGAAGGAAAGATTCCTGAGGATTAGAACAACGCTACAATGATCCTGCTACATAAAAAAGGTGACATTGAAGATCTCGGGAACTACAGACCTATCAGCCTCCTATCAGTGGTTTATAAAATCTTCACTAAAGTTCTTTCACACCGCTTGAAGGTAACACTGGACATGGCTCAACCGAGAGAACAAGCTGGATTCAGGAGTGGCTACAGCACAATAGATCATATCCACGTTCTGAGAGAACTAATTGAAAGAGCGAGGGAATATGAACTTCCATTGTGCATGGCTTTTATCGATTATGAAAAAGCCTTGGATTCAGTGAAACCATCAGCAGTTACAATGGCTCTGAAATCCTGCGGTTTTGAAGATGCATACATTAATATTATTAATAACATCTATGAAAATGCAAGTGCAAAGATTCGGCTGTTTGAGAATACAGCACACATAAAAGTTGGAAACGGAGTGAGACAAGATGACACAATATCTCCAAAGCTCTTTAATGCCGCATTGGAAAATGTCTTTCAATCACTGAACTGGGAAAACAAAAGGATAAAAATTAATGTAGATTATCTAACCCACCTTCGCTTTGCTGATGACATAGTCATCTTTACAACTAGCCCATCAGAGCTGCAGAGTATGATCCAGGAACTTGCTGACAAGAGTAAAGAAGTGGGATTAAAAATAAACTTTCAGAAGACAAAAGTGATGTTCAATGCTTTTACAAGAAATGAAGATTTATCGATTGATGGAGAAAAGCTGGAGATAACAGACACATACGTTTATCTTGGACAGCAGATATCAAGTGAGGGTCACATTGATGAAGAAATTAATCGGCGTACAAAACTTGCCTGGAGAGCTTTTGGAAGAAACAGCATAATTTTCAAGAGCAATATGCCATTATGTCTTAAAAGAAAAGTGTTTGATCAATGCATCCTTCCAGTGCTTACGTATGGTGCAGAGACGTGGACCTTAACTAAAAGAGACATACAAAGGCTGCAGACAACTGAAAGAAGCATGGAGAGGTGCATACTTGGTGTAACCAGGAGAGATAAGAAGAGGAACTCGTGGATCCGAAAAATGACAGGAGTGGAGGACATCATGATCAGAGTTAAATCCCTGAAATGGCAATGGGCTGGACATACTGCCAGAAGGACAGATCATCGATGGACAGCCAAAATTTTAGATTGGATTCCAAGGGACAGGAAAAGACCTAGAAGAAGACCACATGGGAGATGGGTGGAGGAAATTCGAAAGTATGCAGGAGTGACATGGAGGAGATTGGCACAAGACAGACCGTTGTGGAGGAAACCTGGAGAGACCTTCGTCCAGCAGTGGATTGATAATGGTTGACAATGATGATGATGATGATGATATACATACATATAATATTGAAAGGAAATTACGCATTCAATAAAACCCGAAGGAACATGAACACTCCAAAGCAAGCAGGACCCAAGTACGAGTGCCATCGCAGTAATATAATATATATATATATATATATATATATATATATATATATATATATACTAAAGAGCAAAACTGAAGACTAAGGAAAAAATTTTAGAATTTAAAACGAAGGGTGCAAAATAACCTGAAAATCAAAACGCGCAACGCAGCAGTTTTGAAAATTCAGAATTCACATTCTATAAAGAAGATACCTAAGCAATAAAAATACATATATAATTTTGACTCACACCTAGTACAACATAGAAAAGGTTATGTATCTACCTGTGTGATCAAAAGGAAAAAAAGATAAAAAAATAAAATAAAACAACTGAATGTAGAAGGTGTCGAGAATACTGAGCCTTGGCTTTATCAAGGACCAGCAAAAACTCTGCATTTTCTCACTTCCACAAAGACCTAGTTGGAAATGGGTTTCTGCAAGGCCATAGATGCAAGTAACATTCCCACCTAAAATAGTTTAAAAAATATATATATAAGTCATGTCCTCCTTAGAGTTGCATGACCTAGCACTAGTTAACAATTTCGCTTGCATCCATTAACCTTCCTGGCCCGACCCATACTCTTCATCTGTTACTATTAAACAGAGAGGAGAAGATTAAAGAGAACTCAAGCTGTGAGAGTGACATAATAATTAGAAATGATTTTCAGCCATAACGAAATTCCAAGTTCGTTTGAGAGAGAATTTAAACCTGAAAAACAATGCAAAAGAAATCCAAATTTTACATTGCAATTAAAAAAGGAAATGTTAATTTGTAACGAACAGATTTTTGAAAGAAAACTTGAGTCTAAAACCCCCTACTCTACAACTTATGACAGCACGAAAACGAGAATAAGTTAAAGATAATAATTAACTAAAGAAAACTTTGTGAAAGTTATATACCTTAAACAGTTAGTTGCAATATGTACAAAGTATTTCAGCAGTGCTTTAAGTGCATAATTAATTAGTTATTAAGAACTTAACTACTTTGAAAAAACAGCGCATAGACAGCGCATAGAAAAGGAACAGGCTAAGCCATCTTCTGTTCCTAGGTACCCCAAAAGACGCTCAAAGTTACAAAGAAAAGAAAGAGTTAAAACCCGCAAAAATGTTAACAGACAAACCAATGCCTAAAAGCTGAAAAGCTAAAAAACGACAGAGAAAAGGTACATGAAGTACAAACATTGAACTTATAAAACCTAGAATCCAAAAACAAGGAAGAGAGCTTACCTCTTGTTTTACAAAAACTTTTCTCCTCACAAGAGAAGAACATGGCTGACCTCTTCCACCACTCCCTAGACGCTGGGGGGCAGTGAGGGTGGGGCTGATGGCCTCCTCATACAGCAAGAAACCAACGCGCGGAGATTTTAACCAGAGAAAAAAATTATATAAACTTAAGACTGTGGATCTGTATGATCAGAAAGAGCTGAATTAACTCTCCAGAATACATGAGAAATATTATAAAATACACGAGCAGTTTATTTAATAATCTTTGCATGTATTAAATCACCTTAGTGAGCTTCTATAGATTAATCAGAATCTTATTAATTTTAATGTTGGTTTTACTATTTTTAGTATAGCTATCCTAGTGATGAATAACTAGTTTTCTTTTTTATTTGTTTTTATTTTCTTTTATAAACAGATTTTTAAGCTTTTTTTGTGTGTTTTTGTTTATATTATTTAATTTTTTTGTTTTAATAGGACCGTCATATCCATAGCACTAAGGTTCCTTTAGGTAGTTAATAGGCATCCTCTAGCCAACTTCCTTACGGCTTTGATTGGTCAGAATCATATTATTAACTGTGTCGAAAATTAAAGCAGATCTGCCAACCTTACTCTATTATTCAGAATAATTTTTCTTAAAGTTCTTTTGATGAAAGAAGAAGGAATTTCGTTCTCTAGAAAACTTTCTAATAGTATATTAATGTGGTAATTGAAGTCCAAATTGTTGCTGCAAATTCTTGAAATTCTTAGGACCTGAGAAATTAGTACATTCTCAATTACTTTGGTTGATATGTTATTATTCCAGTGTAGATATTTAATTACTTTGAAAGGAAAATTAACTCTTTTATCATAGAGGCTAATAGATGGGTTACCTCTGTTGAGCTTAATGCTTAAGTCTAGGAACTCAAGTTCCTGATTACTGTGGTTGGTTTTACATAAGTTAAGAGAGCTAGGATAGATATTATCAAAATCACTCTCTATAACTTCTGAATTATTGATACACAGCAGATCATCAATATATCTAAAAGTGTAAAGGTAGTTATCTGAGCAGGTGGGGTGATTTTTAATGAATTTATATTCCTTAAAGAACAGGAATAGATTAGCGATATGCGTGGACGTTGATGTTCCCATTGGAATACCGTTCACTTGCTTATAGAGAGTATTATTATATAAGATATGGTTATTTATTATGCAGCAATTGAGATAAGAGTTCCAAGTTCCTACATCAACAAATTGGTTAATTTTAAATTCTGCATACAGCTCTTTAAAGGTAGTGATTATATCTGATAGAGGCAGATTAGTATATAGGTTTTCAAAATCATAACTATTAATATCTAGGGGACAAACTTTGAGTATAGTAGAAATTACTTCTGCATTATTATTAATTATCCAAAAATCTCTGTACATCAAGTTAGAACAGTTTCTAATGTGTTTCAAAACCTTCTTTAAGACATCTTCAAAAGCAAGATCTATTTTCTTTTTATGACTCCTTACTCCACTAGCTATGAACCTGAACTTCACAGGATCCTTATGAAACTTAACCGTTGCAAAAAGAAATGGAAATTCAGGCTCATATCTTCTAGTTTGTGGAATTTTAAGTTTCTTGAAGAATGCCTTAAACCGATTTTCTAACTGCTTGGTAGAATAACTTACGGGCTCGTATGTTACTCTATTATTGAGTTCCATAGTTAACAATTCAAAATAGAACTTCTTACAGATAATTGCAAAATTATTGCTAGCTTTATCCGTAGTGGTAAAAATAAATTGGTTTTGCAGTTTGGAGAGTGACCTTTTAGCTTCTCCACAGAAAAAGAGATTTCTGTCGAAACAAAAGTCCATACCTGCCAACTCACCGGTGAAGCTATTGATTATATTATATTTCCATTCTGCGAAGGCCTCAATAGGCTGATTGTACGTTAAACTGGTTTTTACGATGTACTTATTTACATCTTGAGTGAAGCTCTCAAGAATCCTTTCTTTGGAAATTGTGAAGGAAGGTCTGAATTTAGAGCCATACTCTAATAAATTCCTAAGCTTTTCATTTTCAACAAAACTCAAGTTTCCGGTGATAATATGGTTGTAATTCTTATCATAGTGAACTGTTTCTTTATGTTCATCACAAGAACAAGTAGTAATTACAGGAATGTAGCTCGAAGAGTTAAGTTTGTAGTTTTTAACTATTGACCCTAAGGTCTTAACATATTTAAAACTTACAATAGACTGGTGCCTGTGGATGGGAAAAAAATTGCATTATTGTAGAACAGCTTCCTTACATTGAGATTATCGTAGGCTTTATTTAGGAACCTGATGGTAACAAAATTACTGGAAAATTCTTTAAGAGAAATTTTATCTTTAAGAATATGTTTAAGAATGTCCAGAACCAAAGCAAAAACATGCTTATCAACATGGTTAGCAGTTTCATTCCAGAATTTGAAAAAACATTTAAGGACAGAGTGCTTGAAGGACTTGAGAATTTTGTAAGTATTTTTAACAAAATTAGTGCCAGTTTTAAAGCTTTCCAGAGATATTAGCAAGTTAGCAAAATCAACTGTGCTTGATGTGCGAAATAACCTCTGTCCTCTATTACCTCTAGTGCAGCTCTTATTATTAACAAGAAAGAAGAGTTCACGAATTGAAAATTTATGCTGATTATGCTTATTGTCAGATAGAGTGGAATTAAGACCATAGGGATAAAGAGTCTGATTCTGCAAAATTTCAAGGGATTCAGTTTCTAGCCGAGCATAGAGGTCAGGGATAATATGTAGTACCTCTATTTTCACTTTGTCAAAACCATGAGTATGGAAATGCTCTAATTCAAAGGTAGAGTACTGGTTGGCGTTTGTGGAGGGGTTCACTCCTGAATTAGAGAACTTGTTTACTAGAGACCTGTGACCATTAATCCTAAGATGAAGAGGATTTTTACTTTGGCCAATATAGCTAAGGTTGCAGACAGTACAGGTGAGCTTATAGATGGTATTGTAGGCTTTGCAAAACTTGTTGGAGCAATTATCCTCAACAGAAGAATACAGGTTAGGATCTGCAGATTTACATGTCAAACAACGTTTGTCATTTCATAACTTTAGATTACCTTTGCCAGCGAGTTCATACACTATGGGAAAGGGTGCTAGCCTAACCGAGCGGGAGGACTTAAAATATCTGAGCTGACCTCCAATCCTTTCATCGTCCTTAGAACTCCACTTGGGCCAAAAACATACAAATTCTGAGCATACCAACTAGGAAAAACTTTTTAGAAATAAGCAGTCCAAGAAAAGACCAAACTCGAGTATAAACTACACTCCAAAAAGCTGCATCCAAAACATACTAAAAAGAAAAATTAGAAAATGAAAAAAAACCCTTAAGTAAAAAAATAGTAATAAAAAAAAAAAAAAAAAAAAATAGTAATAAAAAAAAAAAAATAATATAAAAAAATAATAAAACATTTCAACTAGAATTTGCGCATGAGCTGCTAAATAATAAATTGAAATTAGATACTAAAGAGCAAAACTGAAGACTAAGGAAAAAATTTTAGAATTTAAAACGAAGGGTGCAAAATAACCTGAAAATCAAAACGCGCAACGCAGCAGTTTTGAAAATTCAGAATTCACATTCTATAAAGAAGATACCTAAGCAAAAAAATACATATATAATTTTGACTCACACCTAGTACAACATAGAAAAGGTTATGTATCTACCTGTGTGATCAAAAGGAAAAAAGATAAAAAAATAAAATAAAACAACTGAATGTAGAAGGTGTCGAGAATACTGAGCCTTGGCTTTATCAAGGACCAGCAAAAACTCTGCATTTTCTCACTTCCACAAAGACCTAGTTGGAAATGGGTTTCTGCAAGGCCATAGATGCAAGTAACATTCCCACCTAAAATAGTTTAAAAAATATATATATAAGTCATGTCCTCCTTAGAGTTGCATGACCTAGCACTAGTTAACAATTTCGCTTGCATCCATTAACCTTCCTGGCCCGACCCATACTCTTCATCTGTTACTATTAAACAGAGAGGAGAAGATTAAAGAGAACTCAAGCTGTGAGAGTGACATAATAATTAGAAATGATTTTCAGCCATAACGAAATTCCAAGTTCGTTTGAGAGAGAATTTAAACCTGAAAAACAATGCAAAAGAAATCCAAATTTTACATTGCAATTAAAAAAGGAAATGTTAATTTGTAACGAACAGATTTTTGAAAGAAAACTTGAGTCTAAAACCCCCTACTCTACAACTTATGACAGCACGAAAACGAGAATAAGTTAAAGATAATAATTAACTAAAGAAAACTTTGTGAAAGTTATATACCTTAAACAGTTAGTTGCAATATGTACAAAGTATTTCAGCAGTGCTTTAAGTGCATAATTAATTAGTTATTAAGAACTTAACTACTTTGAAAAAACAGCGCATAGACAGCGCATAGAAAAGGAACAGGCTAAGCCATCTTCTGTTCCTAGGTACCCCAAAAGACGCTCAAAGTTACAAAGAAAAGAAAGAGTTAAAACCTGCAAAAATGTTAACAGACAAACCAATGCCTAAAAGCTGAAAAGCTAAAAAACGACAGAGAAAAGGTACATGAAGTACAAACATTGAACTTATAAAACCTAGAATCCAAAAACAAGGAAGAGAGCTTACCTCTTGTGTTACAAAAACTTTTCTCCTCACAAGAGAAGAACATGGCTGACCTCTTCCACCACTCCCTAGACGCTGGGGGGCAGTGAGGGTGGGGCTGATGGCCTCCTCATACAGCAAGAAACCAACGCGCGGAGATTTTAACCAGAGAAAAAAATTATATAAACTTAAGACTGTGGATCTGTATGATCAGAAAGAGCTGAATTAACTCTCCAGAATACATGAGAAATATTATAAACCGTTTTCGTGCTGTCATAAGTTGTAGAGTAGGGGGTTTTAGACTCAAGTTTTCTTTCAAAAATCTGTTCGTTACAAATTAACATTTCCTTTTTTAATTGCAATGTAAAATTTGGATTTCTTTTGCATTGTTTTTCAGGTTTAAATTCTCTCTCAAACGAACTTGGAATTTCGTTATGGCTGAAAATCATTTCTAATTATTATGTCACTCTCACAGCTTGAGTTCTCTTTAATCTTCTCCTCTCTGTTTAATAGTAACAGATGAAGAGTATGGGTCGGGCCAGGAAGGTTAATGGATGCAAGCGAAATTGTTAACTAGTGCTAGGTCATGCAACTCTAAGGAGGACATGACTTATATATATATTTTTTAAACTATTTTAGGTGGGAATGTTACTTGCATCTATGGCCTTGCAGAAACCCATTTCCAACTAGGTTCTTTGTGGAAGTGAGAAAATGCAGAGTTTTTGCTGGTCCTTGATAAAGCCAAGGCTCAGTATTCTCGACACCTTCTACATTCAGTTGTTTTATTTTATTTTTTTATCTTTTTTCCTTTTGATCACACAGGTAGATACATAACCTTTTCTATGTTGTACTAGGTGTGAGTCAAAATTATATATGTATTTTTTTGCTTAGGTATCTTCTTTATAGAATATATATATATATATATATATATATACTGAAGAGCAAAACTGAAGACTAAGGAAAAACTTAACAAGTTCTCTAATTCAGGAGTGAACCCCTCCACAAACGCCAACCAGTACTCTACCTTTGAATTAGAGCATTTCCATACTCATGGTTTTGACAAAGTGAAAATAGAGGTACTACATATTATCCCTGACCTCTATGCTCGGCTAGAAACTGAATCCCTTGAAATTTTGCAGAATCAGACTCTTTATCCCTATGGTCTTAATTCCACTCTATCTGACAATAAGCATAATCAGCATAAATTTTCAATTCGTGAACTCTTCTTTCTTGTTAATAATAAGAGCTGCACTAGAGGTAATAGAGGACAGAGGTTATTTCGCACATCAAGCACAGTTGATTTTGCTAACTTGCTAATATCTCTGGAAAGCTTTAAAACTGGCACTAATTTTGTTAAAAATACTTACAAAATTCTCAAGTCCTTCAAGCACTCTGTCCTTAAAAGTTTTTTCAAATTCTGGAATGAAACTGCTGACCATGTTGATAAGCATGTTTTTGCTTTGGTTCTGGACATTCTTAAACATATTCTTAAAGATAAAATTTCTCTTAAAGAATTTTCCAGTAATTTTGTAACCATCAGGTTTCTAAATAAAGCCTACGATAATCTCAATGTAAGGAAGCTGTTCTACAATAATGCAATTTTTTTTCCCATCCACAGGCACCAGTCTATTGTAAGTTTTAAATATGTTAAGACCTTAGGGTCAATAGTTAAAAACTACAAACTTAACTCTTCGAGCTACATTCCTGTAATTACTACATGTTCTTGTGATGAACATAAAGAAACAGTTCACTATGATAAGAATTACAACCATATTATCACCGGAAACTTGAGTTTTGTCGAAAATGTAAAGCTTAGGAATTTATTAGAGTATGGCTCTAAATTCAGACCTTCCTTCAAAATTTCCAAAGAAAGGATTCTTGAGAGCTTCACTCAAGATGTTAATAGGTACATCGTAAAAACCAGTTTAACGTACAATCAGCCTATTGAGGCCTTCGCAGAATGGAAATATAATATAATCAATAGCTTCACCGGTGAGTTGGCAGGTCTGGACTTTTGTTTCGACAGAAATCTCTTTTTCTCTGGAGAAGCTAAAAGGTCACTCTCCAAACTGCAAGACCTATTTATTTTTACCACTACGGATAAAGCTAGCAATAATTTTGCAATTATCTGTAAGAAGTTCTATTTTGAATTGTTAACTATGGAACTCAATAATAGAGTAACATACGAGCCCGTAAGTTATTCTACCAAGCAGTTAGAAAATCGGTTTAAGGCATTCTTCAAGAAACTTAAAATTCCACAAACTAGAAGATATGAGCCTGAATTTCCATTTCTTTTTGCAACGGTTAAGTTTCATAAGGATCCTGTGAAGTTCAGGTTCATAGCTAGTGGAGTAAGGAGTCATAAAAAGAAAATAGATCTTGCTTTTGAAGATGTCTTAAAGAAGGTTTTGAAACACATTAGAAACTGTACTAACTTGATGTACAGAGATTTTTGGATAATTAATAATAATGCAGAAGTAATTTCTACTATACTCAAAGTTTGTCCACTAGATATTAATAGTTATGATTTTGAAAACCTATATACTAATCTGCCTCTATCAGATATAATCACTACCTTTAAAGAGCTGTATGCAGAATTTAAACTTAACCAATTTGTTAATGTAGGAACTTGGAACTCTTATCTCAATTGCTGCATAAAAAATAACCATATCTTATATAATAATACTCTCTATAAGCAAGTGAACGGTATTCCCATGGGAACATCAACGTCCACGAATATCGCTAATCTATTCCTGTTCTTTAAGGAATATAAATTCATTAAAAATCACCCCACCTGCTCAGATAACTACCTTTACACTTTTAGATATATTGATGATCTGCTGTGTATCAATAATTCAGAAGTTATAGAGAGTGATTTTGATAATATCTATCCTAGATCTCTTAACTTATGTAAAACCAACCACAGTAATCAGGAACTTGAGTTCCTAGACTTAAGCATTAAGCTCAACAGAGGTAACCCATCTATTAGCCTCTTTGATAAAAGAGTTAATTTTCCTTTCAAAGTAATTAAATATCTACACTGGAATAATAACATATCAACCAAAGTAATTGAGAATGTACTAATTTCTCAGGTCCTAAGAATTTCAAGAATTTGCAGTAACAATTTGGACTTCAATTACCACATTAATATACTATTAGATAGTTTTCTAGAGAACGAAATTCCTTCTTCTTTCATCAAAAGAACTTTAAGAAAAATTATTCTGAATAATAGAGTAAGGTTGGCAGATCTGCTTTAATTTTCTACACAGTTAATAATATGATTCTGACCAATCAAAGCCGTAAGGAAGTTGGCTAGAGGATGCCTATTAACTACTAAAAGGAACCTTAGTGCTATGGATATGAAGGTCCTATTAAAACAAAAAATTAAATAATATAAACAAAATCACAAAAAAAAGCTTAAAAATCTGTTTATAAAAGAAAATAAAAACAAATAAAAAAGAAAACTAGTTATTCATCACTAGGATAGCTATACTAAAAATAGTAAAACCAACATTAAAATTAATAAGATTCTGATTAATCTGTAGAAGCTCACTAAGGTGATTTAATACATGCAAAGATTATTGAATACACTACTCGTGTATTTTATAATATTTCTCATGTATTCTGGAGAGTTAATTCTGCTCTTTCTGATCATACAGATCCACAGTCATAAGTTTGTATATTTTTTTCTCTGGTTAAAATCTCCGCGAGTTGGTTTCTTTCTGTATGAGGAGGCCATCAGCCCCACCCACACTGCCCCCAGCGACTAGGGAGTGGCAAAAGTGTTACGGAAGAGGTCAGCCATGTTTTACTCATGTGAGGAGAAAGTTTAGTCGCACAAGAGGTAAGCTCTCTTCCTTGTATTTGGGTTTTAGGTTTTATAAGTTCAATGTTTGTACTTCATGTACTTTTTCTCTGTTGATTTTTTTGCTTTTCAGCTTTTAGGCACTGGCTTGTCTGTTAACTTTTTTGCGGGTTTTAACTCTTTCTTTTCTTGGTATCTTAGCGCGTCTTTTGGGGTACCTAGGAACAGCAGATGGCTAAGCTTGTTCCTTTTCTTTGCGCTGTATTTTCAAAGTAGTTAAGTTCTTAATAACTAATTAATTATGCACTTAAAGCACTGCTGAAATACTTTGTACATATTGCAACTAACTGTTTAAGTCATATAACTTTCACAAAGTTTTCTTTAGTTAATTATTGTCTTTAACTTATTCTCGTTTTCGTGCTGTCATAAGTTGTAGAGTAGGGGGTTTTAGACTCAAGTTTTCTTTCAAAAAACTGTTTTTTAAAAATTAATATTTCCTTTTTTAATTGCAATATAAAAATTTGGATTTCTTTTGCATTATTTTTCAGGTTTAAATTCTCTCTCAAACGAACTTGGCATTTCGTTATAGCTGAAAATTATTTCTAATTATTATGTCACTCTCACAGCTTGAGTTCTCTTTAATCTTCTTCTCTCTGTTTAATAGTAACAGATGAAGAGCATGGGTCGGGCCAGGAAGGTTAATGGATGCAAGCGAAATTGTTAACTAGTGCTAGGTCATACGACTCTGCGGAGGACAAGACATTTATATATTTTTTAAAACAATTTTAGGTGGGAATGTTACTTGCATCTATGGCCTTGCAGAAACCCATTTCCAACTAGGTCTTTGTGGAAGTGAGAAAATGCAGAGTTTTTGCTGGTCCTTGATAAAGCCAAGGCTCAGTATTCTCGACACCTTCTACATTCAGTTGTTTTATTTTATTTTTTTATCTTTTCTCCTTTTACTCACACCGGTAGATACATAACCTTTTCTATGTTGTACTTGGTGTGAGTCAAAATTATATATGTATTTTTTTGCTTAGGTATCTTCTTAATAGAAAATATATATATATATATATGATAATATAATACAGTGGCTTGGTGGAGCAAGAGCCCCAGTCCTGTAAGAAGTATTTTTCACAGTTTTTAAGAAAGTGGTAATAAAATTGCAACATTTTTTCATGTTTATGTATTCTGTAAAGGGGATATAGAGAATGTGTAAATATATTATCCACAAAATGCATATCCAGGTTGTGTTCTGCTACTTCATGTTTGATTGCCTCAGCTGCAGTCTTTGTATGCTTGGGTGTAAGGACTGTTAGCCTGAGTATCTGCCAGGGCTGTCAATATTGATCGCTTTAATCCTTTATTTTCATTATGATCAATGCATATATCAGTAGCTGCCAAGGAATGTGTGAAGTGCAATTGACCATATGAAGGGCTTTGACCATTAACTGGTAACAAATCGAAGATGTACTGGTAAATCTATCCCTGAATTTTAAAGCAGTACGGACCATTGCCTAGGATGTCCTTTTTTGTGGGTGAAAGGGAAACAAATGACATTGTGGTATTGTGTTTCTGTATGTAGTGGACAAAATTAGGATTGTTCAGGAATAAGTCTTTCAGCCCCATATATAATTGCACCCAAGCTGTGCTCATGTATGAAAGTTTTGTTCAATAAAACTTTTCGGAAAGATAAGTTGACACTGTATTACTGCGATGACACTCATTACTTGTTTTCTCAAAATTCCTTCGCTTCCATACATTACAAAAAACATGCCCTTACATTCGGGCAGCAGAGTTGGACAATAGCCAATCATCTCCTTGCTCCCCCTGCTGGTACCGTTTCCCAAGGTTGTACAGCGTACCCGTCTGCCTGCATTGCGACAAGGCGAAGTGAAGAGTACTTGGCGTACAAAGCTATACTTAGTGTTGTGACACATACAGCTGTCAACTGATTAAATTTAGAAGAAAACTTTAATTTCCCTCAATTCTTGGGATCGGAATCGGTAAACTGAGCATGGCAATCTCCCAAGGTCTTATGACGTACTTATGTCCCACAATTTTGTGCGACACTATGGAATTATGTATAAGATACACAGTGGAAATGTGTTATAATACTGGTATACAGAGACAAGGCAATAACCATGTTATACAGATACCCGCTGTATATCCGAATCTGAGTATGTATGTATTTGTCTGTGTATGTATTTTTTTTTGGGGGGGGGGGGACACGATCAGACCCACATTATATCAAACTCTGCAGTATAACCAACTGCGTTATATCCAGCTTCCACTGTATATATATATATATATATTGCATACTTAAGAGCAAAACTGAAGACTAAGGAAACAATTTTATGTATTTTTTTGCTTAGGTATCTTCTTTATAGAATATATATATATTGCATATATACATACAGGGTGGTTGAAAAGTCCCCTTGGAGTTTTGATTGACAACTGTACAAAAACGAACAGATCTACAGCAGTGCGGTTTGCGGCATTTGAAAGAGTAAATATTCATGTTTTTAGCACCATCTCTTTCCAACATTACATGCTCGCAAATACTGATGCCAACTGCAAAACAACTGAAAATGTTGTCACCACAGGAGAAAGCAATGTACGTGCATTAGTTTTTTGAGACGAAGTCTGTAATTACGGTACAAAGAAATTATTGTCTGACATATAGGAAAGATCCACCGAGTGATTTCAGTATCGGAGCGTGGCAGAAGAAATTCTTGGATACTGGTAGCGTTCTGGACCGGCAAAGAAGTGGTAGACCCCCTGTCAGGGAAGAAACTGTGTAGAGCATATAGGAGATTTTCTCTCACAGTCCTAGCAAGTCCACGAGAAGGGCCTCTTTACAACTGAAAATTTTGCAGATGTTATGTCTTCACAATATCCTACTATTAACTTTACAGTGGAACTGGAAGAACATGGATCCCTTCCTTTTCTTGACTTCTTACTTACCCACACATCTAGTCCCTGTGGTTAAGTTATTCAGTTTATCGGAAACCTACTTTTTGTCCCGCACTTATTCCATTTGATTCAGCACACCCTTGGTCTCATAAGCTTGCTGCTTTATGTTTCTTGGTAAGACGCTCATTTTCACACTCTTCCTCCAATCAACTACGGCACAAAAAAACTTAATAAAATTGTTGAGATTGCATGAATGTTCGGCTACTCAACTGAGACTGTATTTAAGCTGGTACAAGATTATAATTGTTTGACTTTCACTACTTTGTGAAGTTTTATTTCCACTCCTAAGTTTATTGGTGCTATTGATTTTCTTCCTCCTCTTGTAAATATACTTAAGAATCTATGTAGAAAGTACAACCTTGATTTTGGCTTTCGTACAGTCAATAACTTTAGACTTGTGCGCAGAGATCATGACCGAATACCTCTGCATAGGAAATGTGGTGTGTACAATGTACCACTTTCCTCAAATGTACCAGATCTTACAGATTTATGTTATATCAGTTCTACCCTCCGAAATTTGGGGGTGAGAATGGTAGAACACCAATACACTGTACGCCGAGGATTACTGTCAACTGTTTTAAGTAAGACTGTTCTTGAAGGTGAATATAACCCTAATTGGGCACAAATAACAATTATTGCGACAGCTCCAAGTAAATATGCCTTATTATTTGCAGAAAGCTTATGTATCTACAAATTCGCCTCAATCTGCTGTAATGATGAGCCCCTTGTGCTCATGCCCCAACCCTGGCTGAACTTTATGAGTTCGACCACATTGCTAATGTTGTATAAAACACTAAAGTTTTACATTATTCAATTATTATTTTTATACATGATTACAGATTATCCATTGGCAACATGTTACTACCTCCCTGGCAGGGCATGATGGTCTACTTTCAACTTGTAAATAAATATGTTAATGTGCACGTTTCATTCTGTGTCACTCGACCTGAAGATGGGTGTTTTAGAAGCCCCGAAAGATCTTGTCACTGAACTGATTTTTAACCTCTTGGTGTGGTGTACATCTTTTAAATTGTAAATAAATGTCATCTTTTAGTAACCGACATCTTGGTGTTCCCGATCGTGATATTCATCGTGCTTTGACCGGTCCCGGACGATTCGTCCAACGACGATTGGTCCCATGCCGATTCGTCCAATGACTGATTCGTCCAATGGTACGATTGGTCCAACGCCGATTCGTCCAATGCTATCATCCTACCAATGGTAAACTTTTTTGTTTTCCAGAGATAATTTCTGTATATTTGGTATAGTAAACATTTTATAAAAGGCACTAAACGGATCATTTCTCAGCTCTTTACAAAGCAGCTAGGCCGCTGGCCTTTATAGAAGATTTTAAGTTACAACCTAGACATTTGGTATTTGTGAACATGTTATAAAACCTAATGAAAGGCACTCATCGTATAATTTCTCAGGTCTTTACAAGGCACCTAGGCCGTGGGCCTTTTTAGAAGATTTCAAGTTACAACCTAGATATTTGGTATTTGTAAATATGTTATAAAACCTAATAAAAGGCACTCAACAGATAATTTCTCAGGTCTTTACAAGGCACCTAGGCCGCAGGCCTTATTAGATTTTAAATTACACCCTGGACATTTTCTATTTGTAAAAATGTTTCAAAGCCTAATAAAAGGCACTCAACGGATAATTTCTCAGGTCTTTACAAGGCACCTAGGCCGAGGGCCTTTTTAGAAGATTTTAAGTTACACCCTGAATATTTGGTATTTGTAAACATTTTATAAAACCTTATAAAAGGCCCTCAACGGATCATTTCTCAGTTGTCACCTAAGCTGCGGGCCTTTTTAGAAGATTTTAAGTTACACCCTGAATATTTGGTATTTGTAAACATTTTATAAAACCTTATAAAAGGCCCTCAACGAATCATTTCTCAGTTGTCAACCAGGCACCTAGGCCGCGGGCCTTTTTAGAAGATTTCAAGTTACAACCTAGATATTTGGTATTTGTAAATATATTATAAAACCTAATAAGAGGCACACGTCATATAATTTCTCAGGTCTTTACAAGGCACCTAGGCTGAGGGCCTTTTTATAAGATTTTAAATTACACCCTGGATATTTTGTATTTGTAAACATGTTATAAAACCTAATAAAAAGCACTCAGAGGATCATTTCTCTGATCTTTACAAGGCACCTAGGCCGCGGGCCTTTATCGAAGATTTTAAGTTACAACCTAGACATTTGATATTTGTAAATATGTTATAAAACCAAATAAAAAACACTCGACGGGTAATTTCTCAGGTCTTTACAAGGCACCTAGGCCGAGGGCCTTTTTAGAAGATTTTAAGTTACACCCTGGATATTTTGTATTTGAAAAAATGTTACAAAGCCTAATAAAAGGCAATCATCGGTTCATCTCTCTGGTCTCTACAAGGCACCTAGGCTGCTGGCCTTTTTAGAAGATTTTAAGTTACAACTTAGATATTTGGTATTTGTAAACATTTTATAAAACCTTTTAAAAGGCCCTCAACTGATAATTTCTCAGCTCTTTACAAGACACCTAGGCCATGGGCCTTTTAGGCGTTTTTAACTTGCAACCTGATAATGGAATGAACGACATCAAACGGTTTAATTTGGTCATCTTTACATATACACAAGTATACATTCCACAAGAACCGTAGCTCTTACATTATTCATCAAACAATATGCGTGTGAAAATAAACAGAAGCAGTTCTTACTCTTGTTACAAAAGCACAATGCCCTTCAGAATTTTCAGAAAAAATTGTTTTCTGTTACAGCTGATGTATTGTAATAGAAAATTTTGCATTTTTATCCTGCTGATGACTGATTATAAGGCAGATATTACGTGAAAATTTGTTTCTCATACTGGACAAGCCGCAATAGTTTAACTCGCGTCTCAAATTTTGTATTAAAAGATTCAAAGTCGTGTCTTAGGGATTGCATTAAAACATTCAAAGGTTTAGAAGATTAAACAATTAAACATCAGAAGGAATTTTAAATGGCAGGAAATACAGGGTTTAAAATATTTATCTGACTTCCCATTTTGGGATATAATTAAAAATGAGGAAAAGTGAGGGGCACTTACCGCCCACGTAAGCCCAGATTTGCCGCCATTTCTACAAGAATATATATATATATAACATTGAACATACATGATGGGCGTCTCCTTAACTATTGTAGCCAAAAGGTCTCTGATATGGGTACATATACTAATCAGTTGTATAAAAATAAAAACGGAATTGGAAATTACTGGTTTTGATATTAAATAACCATAAACTAAAAACTGAGGCTTCAAGAAAGCACGCAAGCAATCGTGTGTAGTTTCGCTAAAAATGAACTGTTCTAGTTTTTTTTGTTGTTGTTTTTCTGGTTGCAAACTTTTCAACGATGTCCAAATTCGTGGCAATTTTATTTTCAGTACTAACGATACTTTTATATTTGAAAGTCGTTTTTATTTCGTATTAGATCAAAAGTAATTTTTCATGTTTTTAAGTTCGGAAAACAATCTTTTCTCTCAAGCCACTGTTTCAGACAGTAGAAATTTGAAAAGGGGGATGCGTTCACCCTAGGTAATCGGAAAAGTTTCCCACAGGAAAAATCCCTCACATTCGGAAAAATTTCCCACAATGGAAAGGTCCCCCATTGGAAAAGTCCTCTAGATGAAAAGTCTCCCACAGGAAAAGTCCCTTACCTTTTTCAATCAGGTATCATGCACAAATTGCATTTGAAACAAAACATCGAGCGTGAAGGAGATTTCCGGGGTTATCATTTCCATTTCCACGCTGTTTAAAACAAGATGCAGCCGTACAACGTGCTCAAATATGTGGGGGAAACTTCCAGGGTCGGTTTTTCGACTTTTAGGTTGGGGTGGGGGAACTTTCCGGGATCATTATTTCTATTTTCACGAATTTTAAAACAAGATGCAGCCATACAAGTAGAACAATTATGTTGGGGAAATTTCTGGGGTCTGCATTTCAAACTTTTATTGCAGTTTGTAGTACTGCAAGTAGGTGGATGAGGTGGGGGAAATTTCCGGGTTAGTATTTTGACTGTTACCGGGCTTTTTTAGTGAAAAAGGTCTTACAACTAGCAGGCTGACATGGTGGGGGAAAATTCCGGGTCGGGATTTTTTTATTCCATCATTCTCATGTTCATAACGTTTATGTAACAAGTCAAATTATTAATATTGCGATGTTACTCAGGCAGAAAATACACTGCCGGAAAGTGAAAAAAGAACACCAAGAAGAAATTGGTGGACGATCATGAAATTTACATATGTTGATGGGGTCGAGTTTACGTAGGTGCGATGTTAATTTCGGGACCAACCGGTGAGTGCTTACGCCACAGCACGGCATAATATGCAAATTATCGTCGATGGCATTTAAGGAGTATGGCGAAGTGAATGTAATCAGTTGGCGGCGTACGGACACGTGCGAAGACCCTGAAGAAGCTGCAATGCCTGGACATGGAAGACGTGTACGATTTCAGCAGTTATCGGACTTTGAGCGAGGTCGTCTAGTCGGACTCCACGAGGCCGGGTGGTCATATCATTGTATTGCGGAGCGAATTGGACGGTAAGTATCAGTGGTGGTACGATGGTGGCATAGATGGTCCGAGGAACATTCCCACACGAGAAGACGTGGAACCGGGAGTCACAGACGGACTGATGAGCGGACCGATCGACGCATAAGAAGAGCGGCATTGTCAAGCAGAACATCCAAGTCTTTGAAGTGAATTGATCTCAAGTCTTTGAAGTGAATGGGTTGAAAAATAACATGTCTATGTGTTATGAGAAAATGAAAGAATTTCCTTAAGACAGCGTGAAGTGAATTGAACATCAAGCAGTTGTATGATGTTTTACTATCGTAATATGTACATACATTTTGGGAAAATATCTTCTAAAGTTAGAGGGGAAAATATATGAATATTAAAAAAAAAAAAAAAAAAAACAGCTCCTTAGATTTACAAAGAGAGTATTTGAAGTAGAAAGAGGGGTGGAGTGCTTTGAATAGGAATTTCTTGTTTCATTGAAGGGATTCTTATTTTGGAATTTTTTTTTAAAATAGAAACTATCATTTTCAGAAAATTTCTGGGGGAGTCAAACTTGGACATTTAACAAAATTCTTGGATATATGGGAATTTGAAGAAAGTTTATGGAATGAAACATGAAGAGAAAGAAATGGGTTGAAAGACTTAACATTCAAGTTTCGCCAATTTTTTTGGTTCCTCATACAATTCTGGGGAAATTTTACGTTTTGGGGAGAACTCATTTTTTTTTTTTTTTTTTCAAAATCAACCCTTTAGAAGTTTTTAAGATAGAAAAAATATTGACTAAGGGAAATCTTAAGTAATACAAATTCTGACTTGAAGCACTTTTAAGTAAGAAAATATTTGTCTGAAGTAATTTTTCAATGTCTAAGCATTGACATCTGACTAATCGTCCGTCCGAAATTGAATCCTGGGGAGGCTTGGGTTATGAGCTTTTGAATTATGACACTAGCTTTCTACCTTCCTTGGAAACAGTGGACTAAATCAGGGTCTGCTTATTTCCCTTGTAGTGGTTCACTACGGATCTCTTAAATCTTGAATGAACGGCAAAGTTCAAACGCTCCGTCCCATTGAGTCACCAGTTTTAGATTTTTGTCATCTTAGACAGTTTAAGTTCGCTCAGAAAACTATGCTTTTGCAAGCTTGAGTTTGCGTTCAAAGTTCAAAACCAGAATTTAGTTTAATCCACCAAGCAAAGTGATTTCATGTCATATGAGGTTTTCCAGCAAGCAGTAGACGCGTGAAAACAGTCGCACAAGATAGTCATTTTCCGGTAGAAAGAAGGGAGATTCCAAAGTTAATTTCTTGGGGAAAGTGTAAAAACACTCTTCGTTCACTGGAGAGAGCGTAAAAACACTCTTCTTTCACTGGAGAGAGCGTAAAAACACTCTTCTTTCATGTTTTAATTTAAACCACGATGAATTAGTATCTAACTATGAAAAGGAAGTTCTAAAGATTTAGGGGCATTTACACTAAAATCCTACAGTGACTTTATTTGAAATAGGGAAGAATCGGCCTTAGAGACTAAAATACATCGGAAGATTTTAGATACATTTCTGTTCAAAAGTAAAGTCGAATGGAAAAATAAGAGCAATTAAATCGAAAGGAAAAGATTGATAGGTTGAATCAGAAAAAAAAAAGAAGTTTCATAAAAATAAACCAAAGTTTTAAGAATCATACAACACTGAATAGAAAGAAAAATATAATAAGTAAAATAAGGGGAATACGATATTTTCACTATGAGAGTTTGGAAACACCTGCTTTTCTTACGAATTAGTAAAACGTGAAATAAAAATGTTTAGAGGAAGTACGGACTTAGTCTCTATGTCTCCAGAATGAAAGCTTTTTCTGCTGAGACAATGAATAAAAAATACGATAATGAAAACCTAATTAAAACGAAAGAAAAGGTCAATGAAACTAAACGTATAAAGAAAAAATGCAGCTGGCACAGAAATTAAAAATGATGGGACAGATACGGGAGAACTGGACATTTAGTGAAAGAAATATATGCGAAGTTTTGAAACATCTCAATTTAAAGCGAACTAAATGAGGGAAAGGAATGAGATTAGGGGAGTTCTTACTAACTTTGATGAAACGGCTATATAGCGCATAAAAAAGTAAGTGTGGTTGGATGCCAAGTGAAATAAAATAATGTCAGAATGCCAGGACATTACAAGAAAGACAATTTATTGTGCACTGAAATCCAGAAGGCTTTGGAACGTGTTGAAGGGACAAACAGGCCATTTTGTGCAGAATACGTAAACGGGAAAAAATGCAATTACCGTCCGCAGGCGTTCCGGCGTAAGATGTCAATACGGGATATGGCCACCATGCAGGGCGATGCAAGATTCCACACGTCGTGTCATGCTTTGCACAACATTATGAAGCAGCTGTTGGGGTAATTTATCCCATTCCTCTGTCAGTGCACGGATGAGGGTGTCCTTGTTTATTGGAGGGCATTGGCGACCAGCAAGACTCCTTCCCAAAGCATCCCACACATTTTCAATGGGATTCAGATCTGGAGAACGTGCTGGCCATACGAGGCGTTGAATATCCTCGCTCTCAAGATACTCCTGGACAGCGACTGTTTGATGACATGTTGCATTGTCGTCCATGAAAATGAATCTATCACCGACAGCACCACGGAACATGCGAACATGAGGTAGCAGAACATCATTAATGTATCGTTGGCCAGTCATAGTCCCAGTTGGAAGCACATAGAGGGACGTACCGCCATTGATCATGATGCCAACCCATACCATGACACTACATGTCAAATATCGGTCCCTTTCCTGTATGTTTGCTGGACAATATGCAGTACCACTATCACGCCAGATCAGTTGTCGTCGACAATCAGACGACAGACTGTATCTACTCTCATCTGAGAAGAGGACAGCAGACCAGTTGTTATCAATCCAATTGCGATGTTGATGGCACCATTGCAAACGGGCGGTACGGTGACGTCTGAACAATGGGATGCACACAACAGGACGGCGGGCGTATAGTCCTCCTTCATGCAAACGTCTGGCGACAGTTTTTCGGGAGATCCGCTTGCCAGTAGCAGCCATAAACTGATTTGCTACCTCACTAGCTGTGCTGCGCCGGTGTCTTTTTGTTGATAGCACTATGTACCGATCTTCTGCAGGTGTCGTACTGCGAAAAGGGCCTCCCCGTGACGTTTGCTACACTCTCCATTTGTTTGAAATGATTTCCAAAGCCTTGAAACAACACTGTGGCTGACGTCAAACTTCCTGGCAACATCTGTTATTTTTCGCCCTTCTTCAATCTTGCCAATAATACGGCCACGCATAAAATCGTCTAGGTGATGTCGGGAAGACATACTGAAAATTGTAAGTTCGTCAATTGATTCTTTGCCTTTCAACTTTGCGTTTGAACAACAACGGTCAATACGCGTCAAATCCTTTATATCTCTTATCAGCGCTATGACGTCACGAACAAGTTCGGCAATCCAAAATTTGCATACGCACAACACGTCTTACTGTATCTCGCACTTATGCTAATTTCCACATTTTCCTGCCTTCCATTTTATGGTTGCTATCGTTGCTATTGTCATCCGTCCTTAGCAATTGTCCGGCAGTGTAATACTGCAGTAGCTTCCAAACAACTCTGATATTGTTCTATCTGTTTTCCTAAGTTCAAGTACCTGGTTTACACACAAATTGTAGAATATATCAGAAGGAAACCACACGTTTAATTTGCTATATAATGAATGAGGAAACGATTAAGGTGGTTATAATAATAATTTCAAAATCTGCAAATTTCAGTATTTGTATGACAAAGAGCGATAACTATTTAAAAGTGGGGAGGGGGGGGGGGACTAAAAAAATTAAAAACCTATCTTTAAGGTCCTTGCGCACCAAAACATAATAATAATATATAATAAATTCTACCCAAAAAGGTTTTGTTTTAACTTTTTTAACTGCAGAGCCTCGCAAGGAAGCGCCTTGGGCGATGCACCAATCCTTCAAGCGGCCCTGAAAGTAGGCATTAAGAAATAATCCTCAATCTAGGAGTTTCTGTATCGCTGTAATGGGCTAAAAACCAAATAATGCATTTGGATATCCTTGAAAAACATTTGCTCAGTGACAGTGGATTTCGCATTTCATTCATTCAAAAACTATTTTTAGCTAAATAATAAATAAAATACCATTTTCCACAGTGATAACATGCTATTTTCTCAGTACATCTGGAAACGTAGCGCAGTCCAATGTATCTCTAAAAAAAAAAAAAAATTGCGTACTGCATACACGTTTAACATGTAACTAAAAAATATATTTGGAACACTTTGGGAACACCGAAAGTTTACGCGTAACTGATGAAATAGAATAGTAAGGAATATGTTTAACAAAGGTGTATCTTATTAACCCAGATGCGTTTTTGAAAAGAAAGAAATCAATAATCTAAAGCAACTTATGGGAATTTACTAGGAAATTTTTTCATTTATAGCAAATTTTCGGAGAAAACTCTTCTCTTTCTTCAGGCTCTCTTGTTGTTGTCACTTTTAGCTTGTCACTATCATGGTTACGGTTTACCTTGACGGTTACGGTTAACCTTGACGGTTTAGGTTATTTTTCAACAAATCCTGCCAGATGTTAGAGAAAGAAATCGTTTATCTGTTGGTTGGTAGTTGAGGGCAAGGCGGTTGAGGGGGACATCGTGATGGAAGCATGAGTGAGAAGATTCCTTTTGTCTTTCCTCCCATCAGCCTTAGGGTCCTAAGGGGAAGGGTGTATGGAGAAATACAGATAGTGTAATCAGGTTAGCTTTGCCCCGAGTATAGTTTCCCAGGAGAAAGAAAAGTTTCTTTGTAGTTCTTTTGTTGTTTGTTCCCCATCTGTAGACTGATATTACCGGTTGCCCCCTCTCCCCAACAGGATTTTGACGGATATATTGGATTGCAGAAAAAGTAACACCACATGTTTTCTTAATCACAGTTGAAAGTTTTGTTGGTAATTTTAGTTCCAATGGTGAAAATTCTGTTTTTAGTTTTCTCCATAGTTTTCCCGAATCTTGACTTTTTGGTCAATCATTTAGCTGAGAGTTACTCCATTTTCCTTAGCAATGGAAAAATTCGTCAGCATACGCAGAGGAATTAAAGTAGCTTTACATGGCTACATCAATATCAAATACAGATTTTATGAATACCATATGTTTCGTGGATGTAAGTAAAAATACCTCCGAAAACTGAAAAGCGGAAAAAATGCCCCTGGAAGAAATACCCCCAGAACAAACTGTTCACTGTAAACTGCCACACAGGAACACTACTAATGTGTGGCAGTGTTCCGATGTGGCAATTTACCGGCAACCCTGCCCCACATCTTCAGCAACTTGGCTACAAAAGTTCAAGGAGGGGGGTCTATAAAGATAGCCGTTTCTGGGCCTATATTGAGAACTGAATTGGGAACTCCAAACGAATTTCGCGGCGAAAACGTTCCATGTAAGCCAAGCGAGAATTGCACTTTAATTTGAAGAAATAAATTGCCAAGGATCCGAGGTACACTTGGTTTGAGGGGGCTCTACCCCCAACTTCCGTATTTTATATGCTGGTCCTCTAGTCGGTCAGTGTACCCTCGATGTTACCGCTGAAGACCTCTTAGAAACTGGGTGGGATTCATCCCACCCTCCTGAAAATTCATGGTCTTGTACAGAATCATTATACATGTATAAAGCATGGTACTAATGTTTACAGGGACACCCCCCCCCCCCCAAGCTCATGGACCTCGCGGACACTTCAAGGGGAACTTCCTTGATACATTTTCGCGAAATTCGTTTGGAGTTCCCAATTCAGTTCTCAATATAGGCCCAGAAATGGCTATCTTTATAGACCCCCCCCCTTGAACTTTTGTAGCCAAGTTACTGAAGATGTGGGGCAGGGTTGCCGGTAAATTGCCACATCGGAACACTGCCACAAATCTGTGTTCCTGTGTGGCAGTTTACAGTGAACCATTTGTTCTGGGGGTATTTCTTCCGGGGGCATTTTTTCCGCTTTTCAGTTTTCGGGGGTATTTACTCCGGGGGTAATTTTACTGTTTACCATGTTTGGTAAGTGAATGCAAGCGAACCGACGGATGCAATGCATATATTCTAACGAATCCTGAAATTTCATGTGATTCTATCAAAATCCCGAAACATGGCAACGCCTCAAACAACAAGATAATTGCAACCGAAAACTTTCCAGAAGAAATAAGTGTGCGCGCCATCGATTCTGAGGAAAACCTGAGTTTAATTTATTCGGCTGTTACACATAGAAGAACGAGAAGCACAAAAAAAAAAAAAAAAGATAAATAAAGGCGCTAGAGGTTATACGTTTCTGTATTTTATTTTATCTTATTTATTATAATTGTTTTAATTTAAACATTTACCACATATCGGGAGAACACATCAAACACAATACAGAGATTGCAATCAAGTTTCCTATCAAATGAACAATACTGAATATGTAAAAAACGTTTTTACTTATTTTGCTATTTATTATTTTTTTGGAAATAAAGAGCTTTGGCCTCATAACGTGGAGCCTTATGAGACCCAACCGATTATTTACTTGAACAGAATGAAAAATACTGGGTGGGCACTTTCCCTCCAGTAAAACTATTGAGGGGCAAGGTTCGCCTTGCCCTTCGCTTCTGCGCAAGACAAACACACCACCGATGATTCACTGGGATTCGAATCCGGAACCACCTAGACAATTGGTCATAAGCCTGCACCACCGGGGCGGCATAAAGAAATGGGATTAAAACAGATTGGTACTCGACAAACTCGTACCCACTGAATTTTATCTCCTTTTGTTCAAGTTTTCCTAATTATGCTTTATGTAATCAGGAAAACTCGTACGCTTTGACAAAGTCCCTAAGCGAAATGCATTCCGTGTACAGTGCTTTACATGAAAAGTCTTAAAACTTTTGCGTGGTGTATATTTAGTTGTTTTCCAAGTGGTAAGTTACACCACCTAGCAGAAAAGCTGTGCACCATAAAAAATCCAAAGTGCATGAATAATCTCTTTCATGGTTTGTGCTACCAAGAGAAAAAATAAAAGGATTTCTCGAGTTCTACTAATAAATATATATCATGCATATAAGCTATAAGTCGGATGGGCGATATAAACACAGTAGACAAAAAGGATAGAAGTAGCGGTCGTGGGCTGCTGACATGGGCATCCCCCACGCAGAGTGGAACAAACCAAACCCAAATGCATGCGATAAATAGGCACGCAGCAGGGCTTCCCATAGTGCATCACAATCGACAAACATGGTAAAAGTGGTGATCTGAGTGACTTTGATCGCTGACGCCTTGTCGGCGCAAGACAGAGGAGTCATTCTATCGCCCAAGTGGTAAGAACGCTAGGGTTCCCAAGGCCAACCGTATCAAGGGTGTACCACGAGTATACCATCGACGAACGTACCAGCGCCTGGAGAGCAAGTGGTACCCGACCACACGCCATTGGTTTACGGGGTCGACGCAGACTATTCAGGCTCGTACAGACCGAACGCTTGCCGACGGTGATGCAAATCACATGCAGCTTAAATGAGGGAGGACCAAGCAGTGTTAGTCAGTGAGAGGTACGGAGCACGCCGCATACTCTTGGCTACGAGAGCCGACACTCTATTCGAGTGCCACTGTGTTGACTGCTCGTCATTGGAAATTAAACCCGCCAAGTGCCAAGAACTTCAAAACAGGAACCCTTCAGAGTCGCGCCAAGTCGTGTGATCAGATGAATCCCTTTTTTTTGCTGTACCAAGCTGACGGGGGTGCGGGTGTGGCATAGAAAACATAAGGCCATGGCCCCATCGTGACATTTCGGCTCGGTTCAAGGAGGTGATGGCTCTGCGTTGGTCTGGGGAGCATTCTTATGGGACACATACACTGCCGGACAATTGCTAAGGACGGATGACAATAGCAACGATAGCAACCATAAAATGGAAGGCAGGAAAATGTGGAAATTAGCATAAGTGCGGGATACAGTAAGACGTGTTGTGCGTATGCAAATTTTGGATTGCCGAACTTGTTCGTGACGTCATAGCGCTGATAAGAGATATAAAGGATTTGACGCGTATTGACCGTTGTTGTTCAAACGCAAAGTTGAAAGCGAAAGAATCAATTGACGAACTTGCAATTTTCAGTATGTCTTCCCGACATCACCTAGGTGATTTTACGCGTGGCCGTATTATTGGCAAGATTGAAGAAGGGCGAAAAATAACAGATGTTGCCAGGAAGTTCGACGTCAGCCACAGTGTTGTTTCAAGGCTTTGGAAATCATTTTAAACAAATTTAGAGTGTAGCAAACGTCACGGGGGAGGTCGTGTTCGCAGTACGACACCTGCAGAAGATCGGTACATAGTGCTATCAACAAAAAGACACTGGCACAGCACAGCTAGTGAGGTAGCAAATCAGTTTATGGCTGCTACTAGCAAGCGGATCTCCCGAAAAACTGTCGCCAGACGTTTGCATGAAGGAGGACTATACGCCCGCCGTCCTGTTGTGTGCATCCCATTGTCCAGACGTCACCGTACCGCCCGTTTGCAATGGTGCCATCAACATCGCAATTGGACTGATAACGACTGGTCTGCTGTCCTCTTCTCAGATGAGAGTGATACAGACTATCGTTTGATTGTCGACGACAACTGATCTGGCGTGATAGTGGTACTGCATATTGTCCAGCAAACATTCAGGAAAGGGACCAATATCCGACATGTAGTGTCATGGTATGAGCTGGCATCATGATCAATGGCCGTACGTCCCTCTATGTGCTTCCAACTGGGACTATGACTGGCCAATGATACATTAATGATGTTCTGCTACCTCATGTTCGCATGTTCCATGGTGCTGTCGGTGATAGATTCACTTTCATGGACGACAACGCAACATGTCGTCGAACAGTCACTGTCCAGGAGTGTCTTGAGAGCGAGGATATTCAACGCCTCGTATGGCCAGCACGTTCTCCAGATCTGAATCCCATTGAAAATGTGTGGGATGCTTTGGGAAGGAGTCTTGCTGGTTGCCAATGCCCTCCAATAAACAAGGACACCCTCATCCATGCACTGACAGAAGAATGGGATAAATTACCCCAACAGCTGCTTGATAATGTTGTGCAAAGCATGACACGACGTGTGAAATCTTGCATTGCCCTCCATGGTGGCCATATCCCGTATTGACATCTTACGCTGGAACGCCTGCGGACGGTAATTGCATTTTTTTCCCGTTTACGTATTCTGCACAAAATGGCCTGTTTGTCCCTTGAACACGTTCCAAAGCCTTCTGGATTTCAGAGCACAATAAATTGTCTTTCTTGTAATGTCCTGGCATTCTGACATTATTTTATTTCACTTGGCATCCAACCACACTTACTTTTTATGCGCTATATAGCCGTTTATGATCCGTCCTTAGCAATTGTCCAGCAGTGTATTAGGTCCCTTAGTGTATCTGGAGAGGTCCTTAACCTCTGCGTGCTGCCAACATTTGCTGGCTGATCACCTACACACTTTCATGGCCTACCTGCAGCCGATGGTCGGTTTCAGAAGAACAATGAGCCGCCCCACTGGACCGCAACCACCCACGCATGTCTCGAGGAACACTCATCTGAGTTCGGAACCATCCAGTGGCCCCAAGGTGCCAGGATGAAGCGTCTCTGGGATGCAATGGAGAGGAACATCAGATCCACTGATCCTGAATTGTCTCGGGCAGAGTTGAACACAATACTGCAACAGGCATGGCTAGCATTACCTCGGGAAATCCACCGGCTTCCGGTGGAGTCGATGCCTCGGCGTGTACAGTCTGTTATTCGCAGTAGAGGAGGTTGTGACGTGCCTGCCCAGCAGGACGCACACAGCATAAAGGCAGATAGAAGCGATAACGAATGTCCGCGTAGCTCAATTGGTAGAGCGACTTATTCCGGAATGAAAGCACCCGGGTTCGAGCCCCGGCGTGGACAAAAATGACGGAGAAATTTACTTCGTTATAAGGTCCAACACGTTATTAAGTACGTATTTCTGGTGTTTTGTACATTGAGTGTATATATATAGAGAGTGGAAAACATCATGCTCAAAAGCAAAATTCCTGAAATGGCAATGGGGTGGACATACTGTTTGAAGAATGGACTACCCAAGGGCAACTGAAATATTAGACTGCATTCCAAGGTACAGAACACAGAAAATGATCCAGAAGATCACACTGGAGATGGATGGATGAAATTGGAAAGCTCGGCGGAAAGGCACGGAGGAGACTACCTCAAGACAGACAGTTATGGAAGAAACTTGGGGAGCAAGCTTTCGAATTTCACCCACCCATCTCCCATGTGCTCTTCTTCTGGGTCATTTCATACAGCAGTAGATTGATAAAGATAATGGTTGACAATGATGTCATGTATATATACTTACTGAAGAGCAAAGCTGAAAACTAAGGAAAAACTTTTGAATTTAAAACGAAAGTTGCAAAATAACCTGAAGATCAAAACGCGCAACGCAGTATATATATATATGTTAAAAAAAGCAAAACTCAAGCAGCAAAATTTTGAAAAACGAAAACAAACAAAAATTCCGAGGACGAGCAGAAAAACAACCACTAATCCCCAACCGTACTTTGGGATTAGCCTTTTATGCAGCCTCTGGCGCTATGGAATTTCCAATTTGTAGTTGGATTTTGATTATTCCTTCTTGTCATTTTTTGCTATATACACTGACAGGGAAAAAAATCCCAACACCAAGAACGGGTTGTGTTAGATAAACGACAGTTGGTAGGCGGTGAGAGTATATCTGTAAGATGACGTCTATGCAAATTTCGCGCTCGGCGCATACGTGTGGCGCTAGTAACATGCCAAGCAGGTTTGTTGTAAATACGCGCTGTAACGTTCGTGAGCGTTAGTTATCGTTGAGATTCGACGTAGGGTGTTGATGTTAGTCAAGAATGCATTTAAGAAGACGAAGAAGCCATTATCAACAGCTCACGGAGTTTGAACGAGGTCATGTAATACGGCTACGAGAAGGTGGATTTTCTTTCCGCAATATTGCAGAATGACTTGGCAGGAATGTAGCCACTGTGCATGATTGTTGGCAGCGGTGGTCAAGGGAAGGTACTTCCTCAAGAAGACCGGATTCCGGCCGGCCACGTGGCACTACTGAGAGGAAAGACCGCCGTGTATGGCGTATGGCCCTGGCGCATCATACACTGCTTCTGCGGCAGCAATTCGAGCTGCAGTTGCCACCACAGCGACACAACGAACTGTTACAAATCGGTTACTTGAAGGACAGCTCCGAGCCAGACGCCCTGTAGCCTGCATTCCACTTACTCCAAACCACTGCCATTTGCGACGTCAGTGGTGTCAAGCTAGAGCTCATTGGAGGGCGGAGTGGAGATTTGTTGTGTTTTCTGATGAAAGCCGGTTCTGCTTGGGTGCCAGTGATGGCCGTGTGTTGGTTAGAATTAGGCCAGGTGAGCGCCTGTAACCAACCTGTCTGCGGCCGAGACACACTGGACCTACACCTGGAGTTATGGTCTGGGGAGCATATTCCTATGACAGCAGAAGCACTCTCGTTGTTATCCCACGCACCCTGACGGCACAGTTGTGAACAGCATTCCAGGGGGTGTTTTCCAACAGGATAACGCTCACCCGCATACCGCTGTTGTAACCCAACATGCTCTACAGAGTGTCGACATGTTGCCGTGGCCTGCTAGATCACCAGATCTTTCTCCAATCAAGCACGTATAAGACATCATTGGACGACAACTCCAGCGTCAACCCCAACCAGCATTAACCGTCCCTGTATTGACCGACCAAGTGCAACAGGCATGGAACTCCATCCCACAAACTGACATCCAGCACCTGTACGATACAATGCATGAATGTTTGCATGCTTGCATTCAACATTCTGGCGGTTACACCGGTTATTAATGTACCAGCATTTCACATTTAAAATGACTTCTCGCGCTTACATTACGCTGTGATATTGAAACCTTTATCGATTATATATGTTACCTATACAAATGTATTGCCGCCATTTCATTCCTCTACAACTATTTTTTCATGGTGTTGGGATTTTTTTTTCCGTCAGTGTATGTATATATATATATATATATATGTGTGTGTATGTCATATTCACAAATAGTTCTAGTTCATGGCCAGGATCGGCCCTCTTCCACTGAGGCAACTAATTATATATATATATATGTGTCATATTCACAACGTTTACATATCAAATCAAGTTAATAATATTTACTTGGGCACTAAATATTAATTCACAGGGGCTAGGCTCTTTTAACAGTTTTGATTTAACCGGTGTCATATTCACAACGTTTACATATCAAATTAAGTTAATAATATTGCGCTTTTACTTAAACACAAAATATTTATTCATAAAGCCAAGGCCTAGGCCTTTTTAACCGTTTTTATTCTACCGATGTCACATTCATAACGTTTACCAATCAAATCAAGTTAATAGTATTGCGCTTTTACTTAAGCACGAAATATTGTATTAAATCTTAAGGCCTAGCCTTTTAAATAGTTTTTACTCTATCAATGCCATATTCATAACGTCTACACATCAAATCAAGCTAATGGCATTGCTCTTTTATTTAGGCACTAAATATTAATTCATGACTTAGGCCGAGGCCTTTTTATACTTTTTAATCTACTGATGTCATATTCAAACCTTTACATATTATGTGAATTTAAAAATACTAGCACAGCATTGGTAAGTTTGATGGATAGCTAAACGTTATTAATTTGACATCGGTAAAATAAGAACTGTCGAAAAGGCCTAGGGCCTGTGAATTAATATTTCGTACTTAAGTAAAAGCGTAATATTATTACCATATATACTCGCGTAGAAGTAGACTTCGCGTATAAGTCGACCCCCACTTTCAGAGGAAAAAATCGTAAGAAATCGGAAACTCGCGTATAAGTCGTATAATGAATAAGCTCTTTCTACCAGCTAGCTAATGCTAAACTAAGTATAATGCTTCTGCTACTGAATTATATGCTTGTACTAAACTTCAAATAGTGAATTCAAATGGTTGTTGTTACTAGTTAATTAAGAACATGAATAAAGTCTCCTGCTAGTAGTGTAGTAATAGTATTGAACAAACTTGTAACTGGTAGTAATGTTGTAGCAGTAATTAGAATGTATAAAGTCTTAACGCTGGTTGTTAATGGTAATATTAATTGAAATAAACCTAACAGCCAGACAGAGGTCTGACAGTACTATGAACTGAGAAAGACGTACTTACGTAAACCATTTATTATGACCTTCTACTGGAATCATCACACACAGCTACTCAAATAACAATAATAAAGAATCAACCTAATCACATAGAACGAAGCTCTCCCTATCCAACAACAAACTCTCTGGCTATACAACAACAAACGCTCTCTTTGGCTATCGTTGAACGCGCCTATTTATGCTGGCTACCACCACGTCATGACTTACACTCATTGCCAGATCTCATTCAGCGGGTGAAATAATATTTCGTTCAGTAAGAAGATAATTTACATAGTAAAATAAAATAACCAGAGATAGTAAAATCAAAAGGAAAGTGAATATAGAGTATACGTTACATCATCTCCCCTTAATTTGTTTTTTTTTTTTTTTGTTTGTTTGTTTCCAAAAAACCTATCAATTTTGGAGTGTAAGTCTTACACTTCGTTGATTGAAGTGTCTCGACCTCTCTTTTGTTTTGTTGTTTGGTGGCAGCAGTATTTACAATATCAAACTTGGCATGACAAAATCAAGAAATCTGTATTCGTCTGTGAAACTTGTATTTTTGAACAAAACAAACCTGCATCGGCATACCTTCCTTTTATTCTGCCTAGCAGGAATCACTTTTTTAATTTCAAATTACGTTCTCATCATTCGTTGAATACATACCAACTGTATCAGCAGCGAAGATTGCCTGGAGCTGCCTAACAGTAACAATTTTATTATTTTAATTTCAAATTACGTTCGCATTATTCGTTGAATACATATTAACTGTATCAGCAGCGAAGATTACCTGGAGCTGCCTAACAGTAACAATTTTATTATTTTAATTTCAAATTACGTTCGCATTATGCGTTGAATACATGCCAACTGTATCAGCAGCGAAGATTACCTGGAGCTGCCTAACAGTAACAATTTTATTATTTTACCCCTAAGCACATAGATATATAAAAAAATTGGGATTAGTAGATGGGCATAGAAGAAATATAAAAAAAAACACATATATACACAAAAAAGAATGCATAGGCCCACACGAAAAAAGAAATTCTGACACGCCAACTGGTCGTGCAGGAAAAACAACAAACTAAGAAAAGAACCTGTCCACGAGAAGTTACTTATCTCGAGGACGCATAAAAAACTCTAGTACGATAACGTTTTCCAGGCCTAATCGGACTGGTAAAATCAGGTGGCTTAGATCTTTTCAAGGACTTTAATGGATCTGGAACATCGGTCTGCTGTCGGTCAAGAAATCCCGGCGGCTGACGGGAACGGTCAGGAATGGCGGAAATTCGTCGGTCCGGAACGGCTGAAGTCTGTGGGTCCGGAAATCCCTGCGGCTGATAGGAACGGTCAGGAATGGCTGAAGTCTGGCGGTCCGGAAATCCCTGCGGCTGATAGGAACGGTCAGGAATGGCTGAAGTCTGGCGGTCCGGAAATCCTTGCGGCTGATAGGAACGGTCAGGAATGGCTGAAGTCTGGCGGTCCGGAAATCCCTGCGGCTGAGAGGAACGGTCAGGAATGGCTGAAGTCCGTCGATCAGGAACGGCCGAAGTCTGGCGGTCCGGAAATCCCTGCGGCTGATAGGAACGGGCTCCCCCAGGCTTTTGATATGAAGTCCCTTTGTGCTGGGGCCCGTTGTGTCCTTCCAGTATTCTTTTGGACGGACGTGGCTCCGGCCACATCGTTTGCTTTCGCTTACGCCCTCGTGGCATGAGAGTAGCAGCAGGCATCGGCCCTGTTTGCCCTGAGCGTAGGTTCCAGGGGCGAAACCCGGGCGGATGCAAGGATTTCTGCCTTCGTCGCTGTTGCGGCGAAGCAGATTGGAGAGACAAGTTACGTTTGCGCCCAGCTTTTGGTGGTTCTGGACGGTTTGTAATATTTAAATTATTGTTCATAACTGATAAATCAGAAATGTCCAAAGCCTCTGAGTTGCTGCTGTAATTCAGTGGTCGTGCAGGGCGATGTTTATTTTTGCCTATAGGAATACTTTCTGACGAGGTATTCAAGGAAGTAGGAGCCAGCGTTGGTGCAGAGTTATCAGGAAACGGCGCAGCAATAGTCTTGGCAATGGTTGGAGGGAAAGGAACGATACTAGTATTCGAAGAACTTGATTCGAGCCTTGGTCTCATGGGAGAATCAGGTTGCGTGTTTGGAAACCCGTCTGGAGGAGGGGAGGGTGAAGAAAAATCACTGGAGATTCTTCAAAAATGTTTGTTGGTTCGTCCAAAATGTCTGGCGGTTGATCGTGAGATATCGACTCATGAGTCTGTGAAACAGAAGGTTGAGTAGGGTTGATTATGAAATCGATATTTCGTTTATGATACTTGCGACACTGATCAACGTGTACGTATTGAAATTGATTGTCAGGTTTTTCAAGAACAATGTTATTTTCAAACGCATTTGCCACCCGATATGGACCTTCGTAGCTGGGTGCAAATTTCTTCACTAAAGTATGCGAAACAGAAGACTGGAAGTGCATTTCCACGAGAGTGAGATCTCCAACGACAAGATCTGGTTCCCTACGCCTAGTATTATAATATCTTGCTTGAGCCGCTTGTGCTCCTAGCATTGCAACACGAGCTTTTTCTGCCATGATTCGTACTGATTGCGGAGTTGGTCGCTGGTTTAGTTCGTCGATAATCCCCGTTAAATTTTCAAAAGGGGTTTTAATTTTGCGACCCAGAAAAAGTTCTGCAGGAGTAATTTTAGTAGATTCGTGGACAGACGAGCGGAGGGCGAACGAAAAAAGCTCCAAATGGTCATCCCATCTTTCATGATGATCCATTACAAATGTAGCAATCATTTTCACTAGCGTGCGGTTTACGCGTTCCGCAGGATTACTCTGGGGATGATATGGGGAAATGAATTGATGCTTAATGTGTAGTCTCGCACACATTCTTTCAAAAATGTCAGAAATAAATTGAGGACCATTATCCGAAACTACTTTATTAGGTGCACCATATCTAGAGAATACTTCATTAACTAATACATTACAAATAACTTCTGCCGTAGCGGCTTTAATGGGAAAAACTTCAACCCATTTAGAAAAGTTATCAGTTAGTACTAACACGTAACGAGCTTTGTTTTTAACAGATAAAGGATAAGGTCCCAATAAATCTATTGAAATAATATCAAAAACATGAGAACTTGAACTAGATTTCAAGTGACCGGCCGGTCTTACATTACGGTAATTATTAATCTGACACAAGTGACATGATTGAACGTATGCGAGCACACTTTGGTACATGCCAGGTCAATAGGCAACATCCCGCAATTTACAACGGGTCTTGCGAATACCTAAATGGCCTGCAAGAGTTTTGTCATGAAATTCGTTTAAAAGGGCCATTCTAAGGGTTCGCAGAATACATGGGCGAAACTCTGCCTTAGTAGTCCTAGATTTCGTATAGTAAAGAAGACCCTCTATGACCTCAAAATGCTGTGACCTTCCAGCCAGAGAAGGATCACTTTGTAGGGGCGAACCCGCAAGCAAAAAATTATAGATATCCCCAAAATCTGGATCATTTATTAATTCTGCCATTATCTGCTCTCTGGATGTTATATCAGCTATTAGAAGTAAAGGCTGACATCCAGGAGTAGTTTCTGTGGGGACCCCACTAATCGGAACGCGAGACAATGCGTCCGGTAATTGATTCTTATGACCTGGCTGATATGAAATTTTGATATTGCTCTCTTGTAACTTCAGAGCCCACTTCATAAGTCTTTGAGATAGGTGCTTAGCAGAATTCAAATACTGAAGGGCAGAATGATCTGTAATTATGTTAACTGTCAATTCATTAAGATAACATTGAAATTTATTCAGCGCATACACAACAGCAAGACATTCACGTTCCGTAGCTGAATAATAGCGTTCAGCTTTGGCTAAAGTACGAGACGCAAAAGCTATTGGATGCCCAGCTTGTGACAAAACGCAACCAAGACCAACTCCGGATGCGTCAGTATAAATATCAAATTCCTTAGTATGATCCGGGAAAGCCAACACCGGAGGCTGAGTCAACGCAGACGATTATTCTGATTCCTATCTGCCTTTATGTCGTGTGCGTCCTGCTGGCAGGTACGTCACATCTCCCCCCCCCCAAAAGAGGGCCGGGGGCATGGCCCACGGGTCAGCCGTGACCATGAATCGTTGCAGGCAGCCATCCACTGTAGAACGTGCACTTGAGAACTCCCAGTCAATCTGCTGTGTGGAATGCAACATCTCACATTTTTATTTTTCGAAGCGCTGGAGAAGGAATTCTCTGATTTTTCCTGTCTCGCGGTGTGGAAATAACATCACACCAATGCGAGATTTTGAACGGCCGGGTCATCCGGATAGTTCGGGCGCCATTATAACGAAGTAAATTTCTCCGTCATTTTTGGTCTACGCCGGGATTCGAACCCGAGGCCGCTTTATTCCGGAACAAGTCGCTCTACCAACTGAGCTACGCAGACGATTATTCTGATTCCTATCTGCCTTTATGTCGTGTGCGTCCTGCTGGCAGGTACGTCACAGTCGATCCCCACACTTTCAGAGGAAAAAATCATAAGAAATCGGAAACTCGCGTTTAAGTCGATCCCGGAATGAGAAAAAATTTCAATGAATTTATTCAAAAACATTTGAAAACGAAAAAAATTATATATATAATACTAAATTTAATTTGCATACCCAAAAACTTCATCGGAACCCTTCAAAATCCGATTCAGAGTCAGACTCGCCAGACAGTTAAAAAAAGTCTTTCTCCGTCATCGGCGCGTCATCATAAACATCAGTATTCCCATCTATGCCTGTGTCATCAGAATCACTGTCATCGTCACTCATAAAAATCTCATCATCCTCTGTGCCATCAAGTTTGTTACTAATGCAACATTTTTTGAATGATTTCACGACAGTTTCCGCAGGTATCGCATCCCAAGCATCCTTGACCCATCGCGCAATCAAAACGATATCCGGCTTCTTTAGATTTCCGCCCTTGGTTTCGGTCGGCAAATCGGAACTTATCCAATCTGCCCAATACCTCCGCACTTTGTCCTTGAAGGGCTTATTAAGGCAGACATCTAGTGGTTGAAGAACAGATGTCAACCCACCTGAGATGACAGCAAGAGTTGTTTTTGAATTTTCTGCAGTTTTTTTCACTTCTGCACAACAGTGTGCAACAAACATATCCCACACCAAAAGAGAAGGTTTCCTCAAAAGTGCACCTGGCCTTTTGTTCCACACGTTCTTTAACCAGTCAATTGTTCCGGATTCGTTCATCCATCCTTTTTCATGGGCACGAACGAGCACACCAGACGGAAAGGCAATGCTTTTCGGCAGAGTTTTGGGTTTGAAAATAATTACCAGAGGTAGCTTACTACCGTCGGCCAAACAGGAAAGAACACCCGTGAAACTGGATTTTTCGTGGCCAGTCGTTTTGATCAAGATATTTTTTTCGCCCTTTTGGTTCACCGTCTTATTTCCAGGAAGGTCGAAACACATGGCGGTTTCATCCATGTTCCCTATTTGGGAAAGTTCAAAAGCAGTCTCTTTTCTCTTTTGAATTACGTACTTTTGAAATTCCATTATCTTTGCTTCGAGGTCACGAGGTAACTTTTGTGCAGTTTGGTGCACTGGCGTAGACACAACCCATAGCGGTTCATGAACCTTGTGCACCAACCTGGTGTGGCACGAAAAGTGTTATTTGCGGCTGCAAACTTTTCATCTTTTGCGAGCTTCATTGCTCGCGAACGTATACCAGTTCGCGTTACAATGTAACCATTTTGTCTGCAGCCCACAATCCAATCATTCAAGACACTTTCCAGCTCTGGGAAAGATGTCGTTCCACGGCGCAGCGCCTTTTGGGATTTTCACCAAGTCCGTTTTTTTTTTACGCCAATCTCGAATCAGTTTTTCGTTAATGCCAAATTGACGTGAAGCAGCACAGTTGTTAGTATTTTCTGCAAAAGAAACCACTTTTAACTTGAATCCTGCGTTATAGGACATCCGTTTCTTTACACAATCCGTGTCACCTATAATAGGAGAAGCGAGACACGTGCGATTAAGAACAAGCAACACCTAACACTGGCTGTCGCATGGCTCCGTTACCAAA
The DNA here is from genome assembly GCA_039090855.1 of Macrothele yani. Taxonomy (NCBI): domain Eukaryota; kingdom Metazoa; phylum Arthropoda; class Arachnida; order Araneae; family Macrothelidae; genus Macrothele; species Macrothele yani. The sequence goes on along the minus strand of CM076998.1, from coordinate 130,995,856 downwards.
GAAAAATGCTTCGTGTGATATTCTTTGCCGTTACGTCGAAGATCAGTGCAATCAACTGGTAGTCGGAAGGGCGGAGCTTTCTATGCGCGGCTGTGACTGCGCTGTGGATACGCAAAGCCAGGAGAGAGGAGACTTCTCAAAGCGCGGAGAAATTCTTAGGTTTGCGATTTCGTAATTCTACCACATCGGCGTTTTTTCTTTCTTTCTTTCTTTTTTTTTCTTTCGGAGGGTTGCGATTTTGTAATTAATACCGCATCGGCATTTTTTTAATTTTTTTTTTTTATGGATGGATTGCCTTTTGCCTCACGGGAAGAACTTTTGGACTTACGATTTTTTAGACCCCGCGTATAAGTCGACCCCATTACTTTGAAGCTCTCATTTTGTCCCAAATTTCTCGACTTATACGCGAGTATATACGGTAACTTGATTTGATATGCAAACATTATGTATATGACATCGGTAGAACAAAAACTGTTAAAAAGGCCTACACCTAGGGCCTATGAATTAATATTTCGGGCTTAAGTAAAAGCTCAATATTATTAACTTTATTTGATATGTAAACGGTGTGAATATGGCATCGGTAGAATAAAAACTGTTAAAAAGGCCTAGGCCTTATGAATTAATATTTCGTACTTAAGTAAAAGCTCAATATTATTAACTTTATTTGTTAGGTAAACGTCATGAATATGACATCGGTAGAATATAAACTGTTAAAAAGGCCTAGGCTTAGGTCTTATGAATTAATATTTCGTACTTAAGAAAAAGCGCAATATTATTAACTTGATTTGATATGCAAACATTATGAATATGACATCGGTAGAACAAAAACTGTTAAAAAGGCCTAGGGCCTGTGAATTAATATTTCCTGCGTAAGTAAAAGCTCAATAATATTAACTTGATGTGATATGTAAATGTGATGAATATAGCATCGGTAGAATAAAAACTGTTAAAAAGGCCTCTGTCCAAACCCCGACCAGTTGTTTCCATTGGCCACTTGTTGGTGGAACTACACTGCATTCTACAAACAGAAACGGAAAACTAGTTTTTTATATTATTTAATGCAAAAGAGAAACATTGAAGTTGATTGAACGGCTCATACATCAGTAACTTCATACGGCAACAAGGACAGTATAACAAAATACGCGATTCCAAAAAGAAAAAAAGAAAAAAAGAAATCTGTAACCACAATATTACGCATGCAATGTAACAATATTTTACATTCTTTGGACTACCGGTACTTTCGTATAACATCGGAGCTAGAATCAGAACAGATGACATTTTTATACCACGAGTAGCACTTCGGACAGATAGGACGGAATTGGACGAATCGGCATTGGACCAATCGTCCCATTGGACGAATCGGGATTGGACCAATCGTACCATTGGACGAATCGGCATTGGACGAATCGTACCAGAACCGCTTTGACAGCCTGTTTTCTCATTTTTGTTGGCATCCAGCACGAATATTTGGTTTCTACTATATCTGAAAGTAGAATAAGATGAGCCTTGATTTTTTTAGACAATATATTTTGGATGGATGAGTCCACCTTAACAGGCACAGTCATCTTCACTGGAGCATGAACAATCCCTAATGGATGCAGGAAGTTCATCAGGTATGTTGGTCAGTTAATGTGTGGTGTGGCATCAGGAATAAAACCCTCATTGGTGCAGCTTTCTCCCTAGGTACAGTTATTGGAGTACAGTATCTAAAGATGCTCTGTGATACCATATAAGTTTTTTGGGATGACATTCTGCTTCATTTATGACCTCGCAAATGGTTCAGCACTATCCTTGCCTCCACATTCTGCCAATGAATTATGGGCTTCGGCAGCCCAATTGAGTGGCCAATGAGGGTATCAGATCTAACTCCTTGGGATTTTTCTTGTGGGGTTACCTTAAATACAAGGTCTGTGACACCCCAATCCTTGCACGTGGGCTGCAGAATTTACAAGAGCAGACTCGTCAAGCTTGCAGCCCAGTTATGTTGACTGATGTTAGGAATAACTTACCGTATAACATCCAGAAATGCATTGCAGCTGATAGTGACTACATGGGATATGCTGAACCATGAAAACTAAGTTTTTTTGTTTTGTTTTTTTGCCTACAAACATGTGCTCCTGTTTCTGCAACATCTGGCAGCACATGGGGGTATGCTTAAACCACTTGTATAATGAGTTTTTTAATGTCTATAACTGATTCTTAGCTTACTATTTATGCACCTTGTGTCCATTTTCCACTCCCACAATAGTGCTGTTTTTTTCATTGGTTATGGGGTTTCAGAGTCCTTTAATATAAGCTCTTTCATACATTGGACTCCTCAATGTGTAGCTGAAATTTACCTATTAACCACCATTGTTCTTATGAATGATTTGAGGCAAATGAATGATGCCTTCTAATCTTGCAAATGACATTTTGATTATATAATATTTTTGAAGTTTGGGGAGCTAAGTTCACAAATTTGCCAGTGGAGGCACTGACATTGAACTAATGAGATCAGCCCTGTGGCACTTGCATTAATCCCATTGGTTCCACATTTTTTCGGCCTCCATTCGCCTGTGAAACAATTGTTGAGCAACTTTACAACCTGTATAATAGATACTGATGACAATGGAAGTTACATTTCTATTTAACTGCTGTTACTGTGTGGAAGTTATGTTATGTAAACATGGTATAACGGCCATGATTTACAGAAAAAATGAATTACTTTTTTTAATGCATGAAATATGCTCCTTGTTCCATGTTATGTTTGATGAGGGGTACTTTATTCTATGTATTGAGTCTCTGTTCTTCTGCAGATGATTTGTCCAGTGGGAGTGGCAGTGGGAGTGGTGATGGCATGGACATAACAGATGATATTTTCTTCAGTGTTCCTACAGCATCATCAACCGAACGGCCACTTCTTGCCCCGGAGCATCCACAACGTCCACAACAACCAATAAAAACATCTTCATGTGCTCCTCCTTGCTGTTCTGAGAGGATGTATGTAGTTCTTTTAATTGTTCTGGGTGTGCTGTGTTTTTCGAGTTAGCAAATTTGCAGTGGCTTCAATCAAATTGATTGAAACAGGGTGCTTTGGGGAAGGGGCAAGTGATGCCATAAACAAATAAGAGACTTTATTTTATAACTTGCCATACTGGGATGCCATAAACAAATAAGAGACTTTATAACTTGCCATACTGGACAAAAGCAAACAAATTGTAACAGTGGTGATAACCATATACGTACAAACTATAGCCACCTACTGATGGACATGTATGGACCTAAACATAAAGATATAACATTGTGGTGATGAAATCTATTTTTATACTACACCTTTGACATGTGACCATTTGTGTCACCTATGATTTCAACTAAAAGTATTGGTGTAGCAAAGTAATTAATATATAAGTATTATATTTGCATTACTTTTATATTTACATATACATTATCTCTTATTTATTTATAGTTGGTACTAAAATGAATATATTGCTTAATGAGAAGGTATTTTGTCACAATTTTGTAGACTTTTCTGATGGCACTGTGTAAGTAATATAAAGCATAAACACAAATTCTCCTTGAAAAGAATGTATAGAAAAAATTCTTGCATTGAAGAAATTGTGGCATATCTTTTGTTTACCAGGTCGTTACTAGTGTGACTTCTTAAAAATATAAGTGCATTTGTTTGTCCAGCTTTAAGTCTGACTTTTTACCCCTTTTTATTTTGAAATGAAGTTTATCTTTCTGTTGTACAACATACATACACTGTAAATAACATCCAAGTCTGTACAAGATGAAATTTTAGCCTTGCCTTTGTATTTTTGCTTCTGTCATGAATGAAAATCATTTACTGAAGCTCCTTGGGCAGTATGTTTTTACTGTATGTTTGCATATGTTCAGAATAGAATAATGGTTCCTGGTTATCACTGGACACTCCCACATATTATGCTTTTTTTTTTTTTTTTTTTTTTTTTTTTTTTTTCAGTTCAACACTGACCATGACTTTGCCAATACTTAGGCTCCTCCAAGCATTTGGGTAAAATTAGTTTTCTAATATTAAAGAACGCCTTGACAATATGTCATGGTGTATACAATATGACATTTATGTCGTGGCAATTATTTATTTGCTCACAAAAAGTTTCCATATTTCAAAACTTCAAACTTCTTGTGTATGTTTTAAGAGAACTAAGGTTAAGAGTAAAGCACTGTTAAAATATTTTGAGCATTTCTTGACATCAGGAACTGTGTGTACATGCAAATAAAGAATCATTCTCAGACAAAGTTTGTTGTGGTCTTTGTTGTTGTGTTGTGCACAAACTTGCAATCATACTAGTTTTGTAGTGATTGAAAAAAGTGTTTTTTCCTGTTGTCCAGTTCAGTCTAATAATGCCACCTTATTCTTTAGGGCTTTTTTTTTATTATTTAAAAAAAAATTCAATATGATTTTAAAAAATCTCAAGAATTACATTTTACTTTTAAGTTGATTTATACTTTTGTAAATTAAAATTCATGATATCTTACTTAAATTTCTGTGCATCCTAACTCTTATTTCTCAAAAGAAAGTAATTTACAGTGATTAATTGAGTTTTTGAATTTGACCAATGTTTGATCACTTTTTATTAACCTGGTAAGTACTTGCTGTTTGTTCTCAGTTCACACCCTTTATCCTGAATGTGTGTCATAGTTTAGGAATTGTTCAGTTACATCTGACTACTGTTAGCCTGACTGTATGTGACTGTTCAGTAAGTATTTTTACCACTGTTTGACCATTATTAGCTAATTATTTGCTTTGAGATAATAAATCTATGGTTTGCTTATTTGCCAGTAATAAATGTATCATGTTTTAATAACTGATCCATTGCCAACCAACCATTCTTAGTGTATGTGTTTCGATTCAGTAATTCTTTAATTGCGTGTTCATCCCTGTTGTCTGTGATTAGTAATTTTTCATTACCCATTGCATGCAGATAGTGTTTGTCTGATGAAATATTCAGTGTTTACATGCAGTTTAATATTTATTTCATTGAAATTTTGCTATCAGTGCATATTAGTCTCAATTTGCCATTATTTGTAATGTGTACTGACCTCTGGAACAAAACACAAGCCAAGGATATCACTAGTACAACTTGCAACGCCCCTAGTCCCCACCCCACCCGACCCCGAATGAGGTTCTATTGCCCGGCTAATGTCTCGGCTTTCACCTATCTTTTTTAGGGTCGGAGGGAGGCTAGGACATAGCATGTGGTTAGGCAGGCTCTTCAAATAACTAACTCAAAAATTACTCATACACAGAAATCCAATTTGTAACCCTTTATGTACTCAAAAGTAAGTTGGAATGTTGCAATATTTATTGTAGACAACAATTTCAACATAATTGCAGAACAACTCAGCAAGCACTTGACATCTTTACCATCTATTAAAATTATTAGCAATTTACATCTACATAATTGCACAAATCATCTAACGAAACTCTAATTTGGTAAGTGCTTAATATTTACAACATACTTATCAAGTTCTCACTTTCAAGTTACGCAACAGTAAAATTTTAACAATAACACAATAAGAACAAGAAAACTTACTATTACAAATGCACAGCTTCCTAATTCCTGTCCTACCCTAAGTTTCTCTAATCATAATTAATATCCTCTGCCAGTAAACTAGTAAAAATTATTAAATACAAACAAATCATAACTCACGCACCGCAATCCAGGAAATCCTCACAGGAACCTCGTTTGGATACAAGTTCATGCAGCAGAACTAACCCGCAAACATAATCCAAGCACAACGCTTCAGGAATCATAGTTCCATCCATAACTCCCACAGAAGAACATATTCAAGTAATTTCAGCATAGCGCAGCAGGGAGGATTCAATGGATGAACCATGAATGGCTAGGTGACTTTTAGGACGTCATACAGCAAAAGAAACTTCACAATCAGTCCTCAGAAAGCAATTTCTCATCAGGAACGTAGCTCGGTCCCAGCTAGGCACAGCCCTTCAGGAATCATAGTTCCATCCATAAAGACTCCGACAGAAGAACAGATTCCGATACCTCCAGAGTAATACGACAGTAACACATCCGGGTTCCATTACTCAAGCTAATATCACTGCTCTCTTCATTCCATCAGGACCTTGCCGGGAACAGTCAGCCTCGCCACCCAAGGCCGCCGGACATCACACAGGTAACCCAGGAGGTCAAAAAGTAAAGCAAAGCCAAGCAAAAAGGCCAAGCCAAGCCAGAAAGGCATCCAAGATCCGTAGAAGTCGATATAAATAGTGAAGTAAGCCTCGCACCCCTATGATTTTCCATCTCGCCTTCAACAGACGTCATCACATCACGCATTTACGTACTTTCCACCCAGAACTCTTTTACAACACACAATGTAAATAACATTGTCATTACAAAACAGAATATATAATAACAATTTTGAACTTCCAACAGTAAACACACTCAAAGAATATAAATTATACAATCATATTTCTGGAAAGCCAGTACGTGAGCTGTTACCATGAAAAAAAGTATCCAGAATTTAAATTTCGCTAATTTTTAATATTACCTTAAGCTAATAATCTATCCTTTTTAAGGCAGTACAAAACTCCGGTCAGTGACTTCGGGACGAAACCCTACTAGAACGTCAACCACAACAACTCAATTCACGAAACCTATATCACTATCCCTTGCTTGCTTGGCTGTTTCCAGATCCTTTGGGCACATCGTGGTGATGCTGGTAGTTTTGGTTGATACACAACAGTTCTTTTGTCCCCCTCAGGAGCAAATCATATTCTTCTAAGTGGTGGGGTTTTGTCCTACCTCTTCCTGATATCCAAGGCACTACCTGTTCATGGAACTGGGGTGGTGAGTCCTGTAGCTTTAGTATTGGACTTACTTCCTGAGTTGGCTTGATGTCTAGTGATGAAATGTCCCTGGAGTTAGCACTTGAGTAACAGGTACTGCCTTCATCTTCAACATTAGAACTTTTAACATTTGTTGTGTAGGCTGCTTCACTGTGAACTGCTTTGCTATTCAGCGATGTGACATCAGAGTCTTTGTGTGTTGAATATTGATAAATAATTTGATCTATATGGCATTGATGCACTTGGCCATCAGTTGAGGTATCTTTGTATGTTACTGGTCCACTAACAGCAGTAACTATTCCAGGTATCCATCTGTCTGGTACGTTTTGACTATAGTTCCTAATGAAGACTGAATCATGGATGTTGATTTCATGTCTAATGTGCTGTTGTAACAGTTGTCTACCTTTCCTCCCCCCATAGACAGTAGAAGGATGTAGGTTATCCAGCAATGTTTTTGGTCTCCTGTACAACAATATGCCTGTCATTGAAGGTGTTCTTAATGCAAGCAACATTGAACTGATGCATGTGCCGCCCCGGTGGCGCAGTGGTCTAAGTGATGGCCTCTGATCATTCGTCCGAACGGGATCTGGGTTCGAATCCCGGTGTGGCATGGATGTTGTGTTTGTCTTACGGCACTGGCTCTCTCCCTTCCCTGGAACCAGTGACCCTAAATTAGGGACGGGCCACTGCTTATAGCCCATTGAGTTGCTCACGGTGGTCGTTAAACCTCCGATCAAAAAAAAAAAAAAAAAAAACTGATGCATGTAGACCAATCAGAATCTGTCAGTCTACATAACTTCTGCTTCACAGTCTGCACCATGCATTCTACTCAGTCATTTGATGCTGGACGGACTAAGGTGTAAAATGTTCCCAAAATCATTCCTTGTAACAAAGTTTTTGAATTCTGTAGACGAAAAAGATGATCCATTATCTGATAGGAGTACGTCTGGCAATCTACGTGTAGCAAAAATATCATGCAGTATAGAAATAACTGCAGCTGGTCATTGAAGAAACTAATTTGACTTCTGGCCATTTTGAAAATGAGTCTACTAGAATTATAATTTTTTCCCTCTTGGCTGATCCATCAAAATCCATCTAAACACACGACCAAGGTTTGGTTGACTGAATCCATGCAAGTGGTTTTGCTTTGGGTGGATTATGGCGAGTCAACTGACAAATGCTGCATTGATTAGCCAGTAACTTGATGTCCTCATCCAATTTCGGCCACCACACGTATATTCGAGCAATTGCTTTTGTGCAAACAATACCTTGATGTGAGGCATGCAGCAAATTAAATACATCCATCTTAAGTTTCAGTGGAATTATTACTCTAGTTCTCCACAAAAGACAATCTTGAAGAACAGAAAGTTCAGTTGTGTCTTTGAAAAGGAGCAAAATTCTCCATGCATTTATTTGGCCACCCAGGTAAGGTCCAAAAAATTACCCATGCTAAAATAGGGTCCTTTTGTGTTGTCTCAGCTGTTTCCTGAGCTGTTAAAGGAAACTTCTGCTATAATTCTACCAATAAAACTTCAGCAGGATTAGGAATTACTGTGAATGGTATTTCAATTGGCAACCTACTTAAACCATCTAAATTTCCCATTTATGTGGTCTGTTCTTTAGCTCATAATCCTATGATTTGTAACATTAATTTCCAACATAATGTACATGGTGAGAGCATAAGTGGCATTTGACCATGTAGTCAAAAAATACTTAGAAATGGTTTATAACAAAACTTGTTTTCCTGCTAGGTACTGGGGAAATTTCTTTTCTCCAAATATTATAGGCAGTGCTTCCCAATCAATCTGTGCATAGTTCCTTTCAGCAAGTTGCAGTTTTTGAACCGTAAGCAATTGGTTTTTCATTGCCATTTTTCCATTATATGTGAAAAAACTGCACCAATTCCATATAGTGAAGCATCACAAGCCAGTACAATAGCTTTTTCTGGATCAAAATGTGTCATCACAGCATCTGTTTTTAAAAGGGATTCTGCTTTTTCAAATGCTTTCTGGTGAACTTTCTTCCAAGACCACTTAGTTTATTGGTCAAGCAGTCTATGTAAAGGTTCAAGTACTGTTGATTTCTGAAGAAGAAATTTCTCATAAAAATTATTCAAACCGAGGAAAAGTCTCAATTCCTGCTTGTTTCTGATCATGCTGCTTTGTGGATAACTTCAACCTTTTTTTCATAGGATGAATACCATCTGCATCAACCATTACTTTGTATGTTGCAAAATTGCATTTGTCATGTCTGAGTTTCAAACCTGATTTAAATAGACATCTCAGAGAACTTACTCTACTCGTTCAGCATGTTACTTCATATAATTTGCTCTTATAATTACATCATTCAAAAGCTCAGCTACTCTCTGAAAACTTGACAAAAGTGTGTCCCTAAATTGTTGAAAAATATTTGGGGCTATAGAAATCCCAAAGGGAAATCCTTTTGTTCTATAGATCTCCTTCGTAATATTTAGTGTTAGAATATCTGTAGACTCTTCATCAACAGACAACTGTAAGTAAGCATTTGCTGGGTCTAACTTTGTAGACACAGTACAACCAGAAAGTTTTGCAAAAATTTCATTTACTGTGGGCAGGGAATGTACAAACTTTTTGATCACCTTGTTCATAGTTGCAGCATAATCACCACACAACCTGAGTTCACCATTTTGCTTGATTACTGGAACCAACGGTGTAGCCCATGTAAAAGTTAAAACCTTCTCTAATATGCCATAAGCTTCTTTTTGGTCCAGTTCATGCTCAGTCTTTTCTTTCAAAGCAAAAGGAACTGGTTGATGTTTTAAAAAATTAGCCATTGCATTATGATCAATAGTAATAATTACTGGAGAGCATTGAAATTTCCCAAGCTCTTCATCAAAAAGTGTTAAAAACCTTTCCAAAATTGGGTCTATCATACAATGATTTGCTTCCAAACCAATTCCCAATTAATTAAACCATAGAATCCCATGAAACTAGGACCTGAACCTGCTGCAACCAACAGTGTCAACTGTGCTTTCTTATTACCATATTCAACTCTTTCCATTCTAGAATCGAGTATTAGTAATTGTTATTTGTCTATGCACAAAGAAAAATATCCTCCGATTTCAGTACTGGTTGATGTGGCCATAGTTTCTTAAACATTTCTTCGCTGATAATCGAATGCCCTGCATCTGAGTCAACTTCCATCTCTATTTCATGGTTATTCAAGCTAATTTTGATCATTATTGGAGGCACACTAAATGGAACATTTAACTTGTTATAATACATGGTTCATCCACTCCTTGAAAACCATGAAAAGTTCTTTGGAAAAGAAAGTTCATTTTCAAATTCTTGAAAGTACTTGAAAAAGTTTAAGACTCCATAAATAGTACTTGAAAACAAAAATGTTGTGTTTTTTAAGTAATCATATGAAAGAGCATGTGTAAAATAATTGTTTGTAATAAAATTCTGTATAGAAGATTTCTGTGTAGTTCCAATAAAAACTACAAGCTGATCAAATAGCACCAAACTTGAATTCAACTCAGGGAAGAGCATGGACAGCTGTTACCTTGGCTACGATATCACTACGGAGAAAAATGTCAGCCATGGGAGTGAAATAAGTGGAAGGACATATTTGCGAATCATGATGGGCTTCTGTTGACTGGGGTTAGGGACGCGTTCTTGCCAGAGGGTGAATACGAAAATAATGTAGCCTTTCAAAATATTCCACAGAATAAAATGATATCGAAAAACACCAAAATAGACTGGCAATTCAAAGTTGATAAAATAAATCAACATGGTGTAACAGGCAGGCCATTGAAAATGTGCCTGTCCTAGCTAAGTTTAATGGTTTGAACTTGATAAAATACCTACTTACTGACCGACCAACAGCACACACATATGATAATTTGATTTTTAAAAGTCCTTCAAAAGTGCTTGAATTTATTTATTTTCTTGGAAGAGTATGAACCTTGTAATATAAGCTTGTTTCTACATTTACATCTTTAGATTTAATGCTTGGAAACCCATGAGAATTTAATATAGAACAAACTGTTAATAAAATCTCTAGAAACATAGTAGTTAGCCAAGTATTTAATAATCTTACTTATAAAACCCTTAAATTGTTACACCTTTTGTGCATATACACACTTTAACTATTGTCTATCTTGTTGGGGACAAACAACACTAGCATTAAGAAACTCCAAGTACTCCAGAATAAATTTGTTAGATTATTAGACCTTAAACTAAATACTAATAATTACACCTTATCTAAATATTTATAATTACATGCAAGTAGATGTCAGTAAACATAAGATTTTGAATATAAAACAATTATATCAATATGCCATGGGATTAAATGTTTAAAAGGATTGAACAGAATATCAATATAGATATCATAGATATAAATTTTGATATCCATAATTATGAAACTACAAATAGATTTCAGATAAATCCATGCTTGCCTAGAACACAACAAATGAAAAAAAATATCAAATATCAGGGACCAACTTTTTGGAATCTTTTACCTGAAAAACTAAAACACATTAATAATTATAACTTGTTTAAAAAGAGACTAAAAACATACTTGCTTACAGTACCGTAAATACTTAATGGCAATTATAGAGGATAAATTTATTAAGGTACATTACCTCTCAAATTTTCGATCTATACACTAGGTCATCATCAGGAGTTCTTACATCTTACTACTTCCCCAGGTCTGGCGACCAAGCCTGGTTGATTTTCCATCCAGCATGGTCGTTGATGTTGCCACCTTGTGTCTTGTAAATTTCCAAGGATTCCTCTAATTTCTGGATAATTGCATGGGATTGATGTTTGATCACCTGTAAGGAGTCCCATTCCATTTTGTGGCCAGTTTGTTGTATGTGCCCGTCTAATCCTGTTTTATTTGAAATGTTCCTTATTGCCTCTTTGTGTTCATTAATTCTGGTGGTTAACCTTCGTCCTGTTTCTCCTATGTATGGTAAACCACATGAGCACTTGATTTTATAAATGACTCCTTCCTGGAGTAAAGTATTTTCTTCTCTTTGTTTTAGGGATGGTAAGTATTTTTTAATTTTGTTATTTAAACCTAGAGCTAACCTAATTTTATATTTATTGCTGATTTTCTTTAGTGTTTTTCAAACAGTCCCTTGTGGTAAGTGACGTTTCTTGTGAATAAATATTCAATTTTCTCTTTATTTTTGTCTGTAGTGCAGGTTCTATTCCTAGTAGGATTCTCTTCCAATAGTTCATGAATTTATTTTGAAGGGTAATCATTTTCTAATAAGATTGATTTTAACTTATTTTTATCTTTTTCCTTATCTTCTGAAGATGAATTCAGCTTTTCAACTTTTTCTTTAAATTTTAAAGCTTGCAATTGTAGCTAATCATTGGCGTTGGCTCTTGTTTATAAAATGAATATATATATATATATACATTCAACTCTGGATATAGTGAACTCTGTTATAGTAAATATTCGGCTATAGTGAACCTAAATCACTGGTCCCGACTTGCAACATCAGAAATGTGTGTTAAAGTTTTTGTTTATAGTGAAACTAAAATTTAGAACTTCAAAGAAAAGAATGTACTTGTAACATGAAATTGTAACTTATTTCAAAACTTGAAAGAATGTGTTGAGAACAATATTGTAGGCCTACTACTCCTTAAGTGTACTGAAAGACAAAGGTAGGATTAAAAACCTCAGCAACATCAAGCTGGTGTTCTTGCTTACCAACACCCCGTCAGTCCTGCAACTCATGGATCAAGGTGTGATTCGCAGCTTTAAAACCTATTTAAGAAGGGAAGTAACACTTCATTTAATCCAAGACTTGGAATCAAAGCAGAACTCATCAATAAATGTTCTGAATGCTGTGCATTTTGGAAACAAAGCTTGGAGGAGTGGGTCAACTATCACTATACAGAACTGTTTCCGGGGGTCTGGTTTGGCTGCTGGACATGTGACATTCGAAGAGGAGGATTATGTGCCTCTCAAGGACCAGCTTCAGCATATCGGTGCAAATTCCACTGAAACTGAAGATTTTATCGATGCTGACTGTGAAGTTATAATGAATGAAATTACAGATGAAACTGTTGTTGAGGCTGTGAAAGGCGGTTCCAACACGGAAGAAAATGAATCTGAAGATGACGAGGATGATAATGAAGAGCATTTTCCAACAGTGAAAGACATGTTGGAGGGTGTCAGGACTGTGCTAAAGTTCCGAGAATGTATGGAAAATGTAGAATCGAGGGTACCAAAAGTACAGACTTTAGAAAAGGACAAAGAGAAAATATTTATCAAAACTGTTTGCAGCAAGCAGCAGAACATAACAGATTGTTTTCATGTTAATTAAAAAAAAGGAATGAATTGCAATTGAGTCATAATATCTTAACGTATATTTCTAAAAATATTTTTTTCAGATATGATGGAAAATATATATCGAGGGATGTAAGGTCAGGTGATGCATAACATCACAGCCTCTCCTTGACAAATGTCAACCCCGCCTTCTCGTGGTACATCCTGTTCCCACTAAAGGGGCTCTGACGACCGCCAATAGCGGTATAACTATACCATCGGGATTAGAGGAAATGCTGTCCCACACTCACCAACCCACTTGGCCAGCGTGGTGAGTTATGGCCAAACCCCTCCAAAATGACTCCACAACTTAAATCTTGGCCCTCAGTCTCCGGCAGCTGGAATGTACCTGGCCAAGGCAGTGGCCAGTGCGACATGAAGGCAGAGGGTGCTGAGAATCCCCGGAGGACCGGACTAGGCTGCCATCTGATGCTGACCTTGGCTAGGTATAATGGATGCTCCCTATCTTTTGATTCAAGGCTTGTTGAATTGGAAGAGGAACTATAAAGAATCAAGTGGGACATCGTCGGGCTAAGTGAGGTAAGGAGAAAAGGAGAAGATCTCATTGAACTGAAAAGTGGGCATCTCTTCTACTATCGTGGGACTGATACTGGCAGAACTAGTGGTGTTGGATTTATAATAAACAAGAAACTGAAGGATAAAGTTGTAGAAGTTGGAAGTTCTTCTGACAGCGCTGCACGACTCGTTACCCAACTCTCGAGAAGATACCAGGCTCAGATTATTCAAACTTATGCACCCACCACAAGTCATCCTGAAGAAGAAATTGAAGAATTTTATGAGGAAATTCGTGATCTAAATAATAAAGGTAAGCAGCACTTAAAGATAATTATGGGAGATTTCAATGCAAAAATAGGGCAACGGCAACAGAATGAAACTTCAGTAGGTAAATTCGGTCACAGCAACAGAAACCAGTGTGGAAATACTCTCGTAGAGTTTGCAGAGGCAGAAAGGTTTTTCATCTTGAACTCCTTTTTCAAGAAGAAGCCATACCGGAAATGGACATGGAGACATCCAAATGGGACGACAAATGAAATTGATTTTATTATGTGTAACAAAAAATTCATCATTGAAGACTGCAGTGTGCTAAACAAGTTCAACACAGGCAGTGACCATAGATTGGTGAGATGTAAGATGCACCTCAACACTAAACTCGAACGTAGCAAGCTCATAAGACAAACAAAATGTATTGACATAACCAACCTTAAAAAACACCAATAATACCTTCAAGTTGGAACTGAAGAACAGATTCTCTGCTTTAGAAGGTCTAACATCGGAAGAAATGGATATTTCTGAAGTTAACAGAAAAGTAACCAAAGCTCTTATGGAAACAGCAACAACATTAGCTGGGTCTAAGAACAAGTTGCATGTGAACAAATTATCAGGAAAAACCAAAATGTTGATGCAAAAAGAAGAGCGATGAGGACAACTAAAGAAGATGTGACTTCCAAAGTGGAATATATAGAGCTATGCAAGACAGTACGAAAAAGTATCACTGAAGACGTAAGGAAATTCAACTGTGAACTAGTAAGGAAAGCAATTGAAAACAACCAAAGCCTAAAGATAGCAAAGGGACATCTCAGTAAGGGAAGAAAACAGATTATGGCACTGAGAAAAGAAGATGGTTCTGTAACAAGAAATAAAGGCGAAATTTTGACAGGAGTGAAAGATTTCTACTCCAAATTATATGAAAGGGATGATACATGTACTCCAGACATCATGAAAAGTACCAGTACCAGAGTTCTTCCAGTCCTCCCAGCAGAAGTTGCACATGCAATCAAGAACATGAAGCGGGGAAAGCTCCAGGAGAAAATGGAATAACTGTAGACATACAAGAAGCAAGTGGAGAAATCAAAACAGTACTCTCCCAAATTTTCACTCGATGCCTTAATGAAGGGAAGATTCCTGAGGATTGGAACAATGCTACAATGCTCTTGCTACATAAAAAAGGTGACATTGAGGATCTCAGGAACTACAGACCTATCAGCCTCCTATCAGTGGTTTATAAAATCTTCACTAAAATTCTTTCTCACCGCTTAAAGGTGACACTGGACATGGCTCAACCGAGAGAACAAGCTGGATTCAGGAGTGGCTACAGCACAATAGATCATATCCACGTACTGAGAGAACTAATTGAAAGAGCGAGGGAATATGAACTTCCATTGTGCATAGCTTTTATCGATTATGAAAAAGCCTTTGATTCGGTGACACCATCAGCAGTTACAATGACCCTGAAATCCTGCAGTATTGAAGATGCGTACATTAATATTATTAATAACATCTATGAAAATGCAAGTGCAAAGATTCGGCTGTTTGAAAATACAACACACATAAAAATTGGAAAGGGAGTGAGACCAGGTGACACCATATCTCCCAAGCTCTTTAATGCCACATTGGAAAATGTCTTTCAATCGCTGAACTGGGAAAACAAAGGGATAAAGATTAATGGAGATTATCTAACCCACCTTCGTTTTGCTGATGACATAGTCATTTTTGCAACTACCCCATCAGATCTACTGAGTATGATCCAGGAACTTGCTGACAAGAGTAAAGAAGTGGGATTAAAAATGAACTTTCAGAAGACAAAAGTGATGTTCAATGCTTTTACAAGAAATGAAGATTTGGCGATTGATGGAGAAAAGCTGGAGATAACAGACACGCACGTTTATCTTGGACAGCAGATATCAAGTGAGGGTCACATTGATGAAGAAATTAATCGGCGTACAAAACTTGCCTGGATAGCTTTTGGAAGAAACAGCATAATTTTCAAGAGCAATATGCCATTATGTCTTAAAAGAAAAGTGTTTGATCAATGCATCCTTCCAGTGCTTAGGTATGGTGCAGAGACGTGGACCTTAACTAAAAAAGACATACAGAGACTGCAGACTACTCAAAGAGGCATGGAGAGGTGCATGCTTGGTGTAACCAGGAGAGATAAGAAGAGGAACTCGTAGATCAGAAAAATGACAAGAGTGGAGGACATCATGATCAGAGTTAAATCCCTGAAATGGCAATGGGCTGGACATACTGCCAGAAGGACAGACCATCGATGGACAGCCGAAATTTTAGATTGGATTCCAAGGGACAGGAAAAGACCCAGAAGAAGACCACATGGAAGATGGGTGGATGAAATTCAAAAGTATGCGGGAGTAACATGAAGGAGACTGGCACAAGACCGTTGTAGAAGAGGCGTGGAGAGGCCTTCGTCCAGTAGTGAATTCATAATAGTTGATAATGATATCATCATCATCATCATTGTCAACCATTATCAATCCACTGCTGGACGAAGGTCTCCCCAAGTTTCCTCCACAACGGTCTGTCTTGTGCCAGTCTCCTCCTTGTCACTCCCGCATACTTTCGAATTTCATCCACCCATCTTCCATGTGGTCTTCTTCTGGGTCTTTCTGTCCCTTGGAATCCAATCTAAAATTTCGGCTGTCCATCGATGGTCTGTCCTTCTGGCAGTATGTCCAGCCCATTGCCATTTCAGGGATTTAACTCTGATCATGATGTCTTCCACTCTTGTCATTTTTCTGATCCACGAGTTACTCTTCTTATCTCTCCTGGTTTCACCAAGCATGCACCTCTCCATGCTGCTTTGAGTTGTCTGCAGCCTTTGTATGTCTCTTTTAGTTAAGGTCCACGTCTCTGCACCATACGTAAGCACTGGAAGGATGCATTGATCAAACACTTTTCTTTTAAGACATAATGGCATATTGCTCTTGAAAATTATGCTGTTTCTTCCAAAAGCTCTCCAGGCAAGTTTTGTACGCCGATTAATTTCTTCAT
The DNA here is from genome assembly GCA_039090855.1 of Macrothele yani. NCBI lineage: Eukaryota > Metazoa > Arthropoda > Arachnida > Araneae > Macrothelidae > Macrothele > Macrothele yani. The sequence goes on along the minus strand of CM076998.1, from coordinate 130,978,893 downwards.
CAATGTGACCCTCACTTGATATCTGCTGTCCAAGATAAACGTTCGTGTCTGTTATCTCCAGCTTTTCTCCATCAATCGATAAATTTTCATTTCTTGTAAAAGCATTGAACATCACTTTTGTTTTCTGAAAGTTCATTTTTAATCCCACTTCTTTACTCTTGTCAGCTAGTTCCTGGATCACACTCTGCAGCTCTGATGGGGTAGTTGCCAAAATGACTATGTCATTAGCAAAACGAAGGTGGGTTAGATAATCTCCATTAATCTTTATCTCTTTGTTTTCCCAGTTCAGTGATAGAAAGACATTTTCCAATGTGGCATTAAAGAGCTTCGGAGATATGGTGTCACCTTGTCTCACTCCTTTTCCAATTTTTATGTGTGTTGTATTTTCAAACAGCCGAATCTTTGCACTTGCATTTTCATAGATGTTATTAATAATATTAATGTACGCATCTTCAATACCGCAGGATTTCATAGCCATTGTAACTGCTGATGGTTTCACCGAATCAAAGGCTTTTTCATAATCGATAAAAGCCATGCACAATGGAAGTTCATATTCCCTCGCTCTTTCAATTAGTTCTCTCAGTACATGGATATGATCTATTGTGCTGTAGCCACTCCTGAATCCAGCTTGTTCTCTCGGTTGAGCCATGTCCAGTGTCACATTTAAGGGGTGTGAAAGAATTTTAGTGAAGATTTTATAAACCATTGATAGGAGGCTGATAGGTCTGTAGTTCCTGAGATCCTCAATGTCACCTTTTTTATGTAGCAAGATCATTGTAGCGTTGTTCCAGTCCTCAGGAATCTTCCCTTCATTAAGGCATCGAGTGAAAATTTGGGAGAGTACTGTTTCAATTTCTCCACTTGCTTCTTGTATGATGTCTACAGTAATTCCATCTTCTCCTGGAGCTTTTCTCCGCTTCATGTTCTTGATTGCATGTGCAACTTCTGCTGGGAGGACTGGAAGAACTCTGGTACTGATATCTTTCATGATGTCTGGAGTACATGTATCATCCCTTGCATATAATTTGGAGTAGAAATCTTTCACTCTTGTCAAAATTTCGCCTCTATTTCTTGTTACAGAACCAACTTCTTTTCTCAGTGCCATAATCTGTTTTCTTCCCTTACTGAGATGTCCCTTTGCTATCTTTAGGTTTTGGTTGTTTTCAATTGCTTTCCTTACTAGTTCACAGTTGAATTTCCTTACGTCTTCAGTGATACTTTTTTGTACTGTCTTGCATAGCTCTATATATTCCACTTTGGAAGTCCCATCTTCTTAAGTTGTCCTCATCTCTCTTCTCTTTTGCATCAACGTTTTGGTTTTTCCTGATAATTTGTTCACATGGAAGTTGTTCTTAGACCCAGCTAATTTTGTTGCTGTTACCATAAGAGCTTTGGTTACTTTTCTGTTAACTTCAGAAATATCCACTTCTTCTGATGTTAGGCCTTCTAAAGCAGAGAATCTGTTCTTCAGTTCCAACTTGAAGGTATTACGGTGTTTTTTAAGGTTGGTTATGTCAATACATTTTGTTTGTGTTATGAGCTTGCTACGTTCGAGTTTAGTGTTGAGGTGCATCTTACATCTCACTCATCTATGGTCACTACCTGTGTTGAACTTTTTAGCACACTGCAGTCTTCAATGACGAATTTTTTGTTACACACAATAAAATCAATTTCACTTGTCGTCCCATTTGGATGTCTCCATGTCCATTTCCTGTGTGGCTTTTTCTTGAAAATGAAGTTCAAGATGAAAAACCCTTCTGCCTCTGCAAACTCAACGAGAGTATTTCCACGCTGGTTTCTGTTGACGTTGCCCTATTTTTGCATTGAAATCTCCCATAATTATCTTTAAGTGCTGCTTACCTTTATTATTTAGATCACGAATTTCCTCATAAAATTCTTCAATTTCTTCTTAAGGATGACTTGTGGTGGGTGCATAAGTTTGAATAATCTGAGCCTGGTATCTTCTCGAGAGTTGGATAACGAGTCGTGCAGAGGAACTTCCAACTTCTACAACTTTATCCTTCAGTTTCTTGTTTATTATAAATCCAACACCACTAGTTCTGCCAGTATCAGCCCCACGATAGTAGAAGAGATGCCCACTTTTCAGTTCAATGAGATCTTCTCCTTTTCTCCTTACCTCACTTAGCCCGACGATGTCCCACTTGATTCTTTATAGTTCCTCTTCCAATTCAACAAGCCTTGAATCAAAAGATAGGGAGCGTCCATTATACCTAGCCAAGGTCAGCATCAGATGGCAGCCTAGTCCGGTCCTCCGGGGATTCTCAGCACCCTCTGCCTTCATGTCGCACTGGCCGCTGCCTTGGCCAGGTACATTCCAGCTGCCGGAGACTGAGGGCCAAGATTTAAGTTGTGGAGTCATTTTGGAGGGGTTTGGCCATAACTCACCACGCTGGCCAAGCGGGTTGGTGAGTGTGGGACAGCATTTCCTCTAATCCCGATGGTATAGTTATACCGCTATTGGCGGTCGTCAGAGCCCCTTTAGTGGGAACAGGATGTACCACGAGAAGGCGGGGTTGACATTTGTCAAGGAGAAGCTGCGTTGTTACGCATCACTTGACCTTACATCCAGATAATGATATATATATCATCATCATCATTGTCAACCATTATCAATCCACTGCTGAACGAAGGTCTCCCCAAGTTTCCTCCACAACGGTCTGTCTTTTGCTAGTCTCCTCCATGTCACTCCCGCATACTTTCGAATTTCATCAACCCATCTTCCATGTGGTCTTCTTCTGGGTCTTTTCCTGTCCCTTGGAATCCAATCTAAAATTTCGGCTGTCCATCGATGGTCTGTCCTTCTGGCACCATTGCCATATATATATATATATTATATACACTGAGTGGCCACTTTATTTTGATGACCACGTGACGGTTTTTAGCAAATGAGTTATGGCTACACTCTGTTGATGCCAGAGAGCGAGGCTAGTATAAAAAGGTAAAGCTTAGTGCTTGCGACAGTAGTAGAAGTGAATTTTGGGTGTCGAGATTGGTAAAAATTGCGATTTGATGGACTTTCAACGCGGGATGATTGTAGAAGCTTGGAGCCATGGAGCGAGTATCACTGAAACCACCGCATTCGTGAAATGTTCCAGAGCAGCTGTTTTTAAACTGTTTATAAAGACTGGACTGTCAGCCAAAACACTGGGTCTCTACGTTCAAGGTGTGGTTGTCATCGACTAGTGACTGGTCAGGCGAAACGGAGAGTGTCCAGACTAGTAACAGTTAATGGAAGGGCAACAGTGCAGCAAATTACGGACCATCTTAATCAAGGATCCCCTCAAATGATCTCTGCACGCACTGTTCGCCGTACACTGCATCGGATGGGATATGGCCGCCGAAGGCCTGTTCGAACACCTTTGCTGTCTGCAGTTAACAAGAGAAAATGTCTCCAGTTCGCACATGAGCACAAGAATTGGACAGTCGATGATTGGAAGCAAATTATGTGGTCCGATAAATCATGTTTTCAGTTGCACCATGCCGATAGCCGAGTGAGAATTTGGCGGAAACAGCATGAAAGCATTGACCCCAAATGCATTGCTACAACCCTTCAAGCTGGTGGAGGCAACATTATGGTTTGGGGAATGCTTTCCTGGCATGGTTTGGGCCCTTTACTTCGTGTTGATCAACGTCTGACTGGCACATCATATCTAAACATCGTTGTGGACCAAGTGCATCCTTTCATGTGGATAGTTTATCCCAATGGCGATGGCTACTTTCAACAAGATAATGCATCCTGCCATAGTGCTCGTATTGTACAGGGTTGGTTTCAGGAACATGCCGGTGAGTTTACTTTGCTTAGGTGGCCCCCACAATCTCCAGATCTCAACCCCATTGAGAATTTGTGGGATGAAGTTGAACGAACCATCAGACAGCTGGATCCACAACCCTGCAATCTCACACTTCTGGAAAGTGCTATTCATCAAGCATGGTCTCAGATTCCACCAACCACCTATCAACATCTCGTGGATTCCATGCCACGAAGAATCGGCGCAGTATTAAAGGCAAATGGTGGCCCAACGAAGTACTGAGGGGGTGCTCATAATAAAGTGGCCACTCAGTGTATATCGGTAGTACTTAAAATAGACTAAAGAAGAGATAAAATCAGTATCTAAGTAATTGGATAAAAAAAAGGAAAAAAGACAGCTTTGGTATTACAGAAAGCCTCTATATCTCGGCTTAAAATACAAATTGCTGTAATGACTATTATCCTTATGTTTTACCTGAACCTTGGAGCAATCTTGTTGGGAAGGACAGCACAATAGCAATTGCTTCTGTTAAGTGATCATTGGTTAACTATGCCTTTTTTGATTGTCTTGTTATCTGGTATATCATGTGACATTGACATTACCTTTCCCATGATGCAACTACTCCACGTACTTAAGACCAGCATGTAGCCACATGGTGAAATTACATCTGATGAAGGTGTCAATGTGACACCGAAAGTGCTCATGTGTTTTTAAACTGTATATAGATTTCATTTTTTAGCTGAATAAATATCATCGTGCAACAAGACGGATTTCTTTTAATAATAGTATTCATGCACGAATTATAGTGTCAACCATTGTCTAAACCAAAAAAAAAAAAAAAAAATTACCACAATTCAAAAATATCAGAATTATTAACACTCAGTGCAATGAATGGGAACTGAGATATTCTGAAACTGTTACCATTGAAAAACAAAAAGGTATAGCTTGCAACATCCAAGAGCCACATAGTATTCCAGAAGCTTGGAAAACATTAATCAGAAAGGAAATACACTGATGTTCAAAATTAAGAGAATTTGCACATTTTGTCAAATTTCTGAAAAACTAATTGACACATTTTAATGAAATTTAGTATGGATCACAGTTATATAAGAGAAAAAATTATACCATACAACAGTCATGGTACGCACTCACGATCATCAGCGTAGGAATGTCCAAAATCCATGTTGCAAGATCGAGCATAAAATGACTCTAATATGGGGTATAGTCCCCTCTCAGTCATACAGCTCTCACAGCGCGATGTCATACTGGAAACGAGGCAGCTGATGAATCCCTGTGGCAGTCGGTCCCACTCCTGCAGTAACGCAGTTTTCAGCTCCTGGATGGTTCTCGGAGGGGGTGGCGAGCTTCAGTTCCCCTCCCAAGAGCGTCCCAGGCATATTCGATAGGGTTTAGGTCTGGTTGGCCAATCGATCTGGCGAATATCCTCACTTTCAAGATAATTGTCGACCAGGTGAGCCCTATGTGGACAAGCGTTGTCATCCATAAAAAGGAACCAAGGCCCAACTGCGCCCCTGAAAAGTCTTAACATAGGGCTGTAAGATCTCATCCCTATACCTCTCAGCAGTTAGGGAGCCTCTGTCTAACACATGGAGAGGTATGCAGCCGTCCAACATGATGCCTGCCCAGACCATGACACCTCCGCTGCCAGAGCAATCCCTTTCTCGGATGTTGGTGGAAAGGTACCGGGTCCCAGGTTCTCTCCAGATAAAGGTACATCAAGAATCAGTGTCCAGGCTGAATCGCGACTTGTCTGTGAAGTGAACATTACCCCACTGATGTCTGGTCCAAGGCTGATGTTGTCTGCGCCATGCTAAACACTCTCTCTTGTATGCTGAAGTGAGCGGGACACAAACAGCGGGTCTTCTAATTTGATTCTTAATTTTCCACCAAAAAGATTTCATTATTACCCCTATAGACAAAAGTAATAATAACTATGCTTTCATTTGTAAAAAATTTTATTACCAAGTACTTACTTCTGAACTATCAAACCAAAACACATACCAAATAGTTTCAACAACTTCTTTAAATACCTTAAAGAAGCGATTAATTGGTTTTAACAAATTAGTAAAAATTAATAAAACACAGCTACATTTTCCATGCGTTTTTGCTATTCCAAAATTTCATAAACAACCATTAAAATTCAGATTTATTACCGGTGGAGTTAACAGTTATAATTTTCAAGCGTGTAAAATTTAAAAAAAATTCCTTTCTGTCTTTTATAGTTTTATTTCAAATAATTCCTGGATAATAAATAACAATATAAAGTGCTAGACTTTGTCAACTCTATCATTCCTGTTAAAATGGAAATAAATACATATGATTTTACGAATTTGTTTACCTCAATAGATTTGATTACGCAGAATCCTAGATTATTATTTCGAAAAATTCGGACATCAACTGGACATAGGGTTCGAATATTGGAAAAATTTATGCAATTTATGTATCTCTCATAACTACATTTATGACAACAACCAAATATATGTACAAGTAAAGGGAGTACCCATGGGCTCCAGTCTTCTAGCAAACCTTTACCTTCATTATTATGAGGGATTCTTCAGTTCAGATTCAATTTTCTCATTCAGATATGTGGACGACCTCATAACCTTTTCATTTGGTTCTCCATCTACAAACATAGATAATATCTACCCTCCTAGTCTAGTGCTATGCAAAACTAATCACCAGAATCATGTACAATTCCTTGACATAGACCTTGTTATACAAAACAAAAATATTATCACGGATGTTTTTGATAAAAGATTACAATTTAATTTCAAAACTAAAATTCTCAGTGATTGGAACTCCAATATATCGAAACATGTATTCAGAAGTATTATTATATCCCAATTTATCCGGATTACCAGAATATGCAATAACAAACCCAACAGTACCAGACAATTGAAAATACTTTTCTCTTCCTTTTTGACAAATCACTATCCAAGGAGGTACTGCTTATTCCACTTCGAAAATTTATTAACCTCTTATAATTCTAGAAATCCATTTAAAATCAGACTTTGCAATATCACTACTTCTGATACTTTGGACTAATTATTTTCGGGCCTCAAACTTAAATCTCTTCTTCCGAGCCACCCCGGAACCATTAACAAATTTTACTGGCACACATTAGATTACCAACATCTTGTTTTACTTTTATTCCATTTTATTTTATTTCATTTATCCTTTTTATTAGTTCCGACAGGAGTCTCCGCACAACTTCTTAGGTTTGCAAGTTCCATTCCACAGGGAACAGACATTTCAAATTCAGTAGGGGAGAGACATATTTTTGATAGGAGTTAGTTACCTACCGTCCACACTGGAGATGATATTGGGGGGACTAATTGCCAAGGTAAGATAGTTATATTTCATATATTGTATATTTGGGTCGAGTAGGGAAGACCAGGTGTCCTAAATTAGTAAAAAGTTTGGTAAAAAAAATTTTTAACCCTCGTTTCGAGAATTTGTTTTAAAATTTTCTAACCTGCATGAAACTCAAACCTAACTCGGATGTCGCAGGACGTCTTTCCCTGATGAGTGGAATGCACCACCCGAGTTTTTATACTTCTTTTTGTGTTTATTCTTCTTATATTTCCAGGGTTACTTTTGGTTAGTGAGATTTTATACCTTGGTTCATTCTCATATACGTTTCGAGTTCCAAACCAAGAAAATAGTGGGGGGTTCCAATGAAGGTTCTTAGCGGGAAGTGAGGTATGGATATATACTCTACCAGTGGTTCTAGCAGCTAAGTACGGATCCCTGGTAAGTAATACAACTCAATGGTACACGGTTTTATAGTTATTGTCATATATATATATATATATATATGAAGATACAAAAGCAATAACAATTTTTCAACCAAAATTCCAAAAACGACATAGTAAAACTCATATACTGACAGGTATCAGTAAAAAGAGGATAAAAAATAGCAAACTGAATGTAGAAAGTGTCGAGAATGTCGAGCCTTGGCTTTATCAAGGACCAGCAAAACTCTGCATTTTCTCACCTCCACAAAGACCTAGTTGGAAATGGGTTTCTGCAAAGCCATAGATGCAAGTAATTTGCCCACCCAAATTTTTTTTTTAATTATATCACAACTTCTTCTGAGTTGCATGTCAAAACACAAGATAATATTATTTTTGCATGCGTCTATAGCTTTTCTGGCCCAACGCATGCTCGTCATCTGCTACTAACACTGAGGTTATTAAATACAAATAAATACTATTAAATACACTGCTTGTGTATTTGATGTTATTTTCATGTATTCTGGAGAGTAAATTCTACTACCAGGAAATTCTTTGTGGCATATTTCTCTTGTTTAAAACTCCGCGGGTAGGTTCCTTTGCAGTGCGTGGAAGCCTTCAGACCCTCCCAAGCTGCACCCCAAATCTAGGGCGTGGCCTAAGAGAAAGTTAGGGGAGAAAAGTTTCGGCCATGTTTTTTTACTTTTGTGGCATAAAAGTTACATAAGAGGTAAGCTCTCTTCTTTGTTCTTGAAGTTTGGGAGATCCTAGTTCTTTTTAAGAATTTTTTAAGCTGTCTTTTCTATTTTTACTTAAGGCAATTAGGTGCATGCATGTCTATATACTTTGTTTTTTTCTCTTTCACTTTACATGGAATTTTAGCATTATTTAGGGCACTTTGGCTAAGTAGCTGGCCGCTTTATTGTACTTGTTGTCAACGATATTTTCAAAGTCGGAAAGAACGTAATTGCTACATCTTTAAGCACTTGAAGCACTTCTTGAATACTTTGTATATATTGCAACTAATAGTTAAAATCATGTAATCTTCACAAAGCATTTATTAGTTTGTTATTAATTTTTTACTTTATTTTTTTGTTCAAGAGATGTGAGTTGTTGAAGAGAAGGGAGTTTAATATTCTAGTTCACTTTCAGGAATCTGTTCTTTTTTTAAAAATTATTATTTTTTATTATATGGCATTTTTGAATAAGAGTTTTTTCACTGCAAAGCATCAGATTCTGTAATACTTTGATATTGCTATTCTGGTTTAAATTCTCTCTTAGGAGGTTGGGTTGCTTGGCATTATGTTATTACTGAACAATCCTTATGTTTCAACCAGTCACTCTCTCAACTTGTGTTTTTTTGTAATCGTTTTTCTGTTTATTTAGTAGCAGATGACGAGCATGGGTTGGGCCAGGAAAGCTATAGACGCATGCAAAAATAATATTATCTTGTGTTTTGACATGCAACTCAGGGGAAGTTGTGATATAATTTTTAAAAAAAAATTTTTTTGGTGGGCAAATTACTTGCATCTATGGCTTTGCAGAAACCCATTTCCAACTAGGTCTTTGTGGAGGTGAGAAAATGCAGAGTTTTGCTGGTCCTTGATAAAGCCAAGGCTTGACATTCTCGACACTTTCTACATTCAGTTTGCTATTTTTTATCCTCTCTTTACTGACACCTGTCAGTATATGAGTTTTACTATGTCGTTTTAGGAATTTTGGTTGAAAAATTGTTATTGCTTTTGTATCTTCTTATATAGGATGTGAATTTTGAATATTTGTGACTGCTGCGTAGCGCGTCTTGATCTTCAGGTTTTTTGAAAAAAAATTCTTAAATTCTTATGTAATATCTTTGATTTTGTCTCTCTCTCTCTCTCTCTCTCTCTCTCTATATATATATATATATATCATCATCATCATCATCATTGTCAACCATTATCAATCCACTGCTGGACGAAGGTCTCCCCAAGTTTCCTCCACAACGGTCTGTCTTGTGCCAGTCTCCTCCATGTCACCCCTGCATACTTTCGAATTTCATCCACCCATCTCCCATGTGGTCTTCTTCTGGGTCTTTTCCTGTCCCGTGGAATCCAATCTAAAATTTCGGCTGTCCATCGATGATCTGTCCTTCTGGCAGTATGTCCAGCCCATTGCCATTTCAGGGATTTAACTCTGATCATGATGTCTTCCACTCTTGTCATTTTTCGGATCCACGAGTTCCTCTTCTTATCTCTCCTGGTTACACCAAGCATGCACCTCTCCATGCTTCTTTGAGTTGTCTGCAGCCTTTGTATGTCTCTTTTAGTTAAGGTCCACGTCTCTGCACCATACGTAAGCACTGGAAGGATGCATTGATCAAACACTTTTCTTTTAAGACATAATGGCATATTGCTCTTGAAAATTATGCTGTTTCTTCCAAAAGCTCTCCAGGCAAGTTTTGTACGCCGATTAATTTCTTCATCAATGTGACCCTCACTTGATATCTGCTGTCCAAGATAAACGTACGTGTCTGTTATCTCCAGCTTTTCTCCATCAATCGATAAATCTTCATTTCTTGTAAAAGCATTGAACATCACTTTTGTCTTCTGAAAGTTCATTTTAATCCCACTTCTTTACTCTTGTCAGCAAGTTCCTGGATCATACTCTGCAGCTCTGATGGGGTAGTTGCAAAAATGACTACGTCATCAGCAAAACGAAGGTGGGTTAGATAATCTCCATTAATCTTTATCCCCGTGTTTTCCCAGCTCAGCGACTGAAAAACACCCTCCAATGTGGCATTAAAGAGCTTCGGAGATATGGTGTCACCTTGTCTCACTCCCTTTCCAATTTTTACGTGTGTTGTATTTTCAAACAGCCTAATCTTTGCACTTGCATTTTCATAGATGTTATTAATAATATTAATGTATGCATCTTCAATACCGCAGGTTTTCAGAGCCATTGTAACTGCTGATGGTTTCACCAAATCAAAGGCTTTTTCATAATCGATAAAAGCCATGCACAATGGAAGTTCATATTCCCTCGCTCTTTCAATTAGTTCTCTCAGCACGTGGATATGATCTATTGTGCTGTAGCCACTCCTGAAACCAGCTTGTTCTCTCTCGGTTGAGCCATGTCCAGTGTTACCTTCAAGCGGTGTGAAAGAACTTTAGTGAAGATTTTATAAACTACTGATAGGAGGCTGATAGGTCTGTAGTTTCCGAGATCCTCAATGTCACCTTTCTTATGTAGCAGGATCATTGTAGCGGTGTTCCAATCCTCAGGAATCTTTCCTTCATTAAGGCATCGAGTGAAAATTTGGGCGAGTACTGTTTCGATTTCTCCACTTGCTTCTTGTATGATGTCTACAGTAATTCCATCTTCTCCTGGAGCTTTTTCCTCGCTTCATGTTCTTGATTGCATGTGCAACTTCTGTTGGGAGGACTGGAGGAACTCTGGTACTGGTATCTTTCATGATGTCTGGAGTGCATATATCATCCCTTTCATATAATTTGGAGTAGAAATCTTTCACTCTTGTCAAAATTTCGCCTCTATTTCTTGTTACAGAACCATCTTCTTTTCTCAGTGCCATAATCTGTTTTCTTCCCTTACTGAGATGTCCCTTTGCTATCTTTAGGCTTTGGTTGTTTTCAATTGCTTTCCTCACTAGTTCACAGTTGAATTTCCTTACGTCTTCAGTGATACTTTTTCGTACTGTCTTGCATAGCTCTATATATTCCACTTTGGAAGTCACATCTTCTTTAGTTGTCCTCATCTCTCTTCTTTTTTTGCATCAACATTTTGGTTTTTCCTGATAATTTGTTCACATGCAACTTGTTCTTAGACCCAGCTAATTTTGTTGCTGTTTCCATAAGAGCTTTGGTTACTTTTCTGTTAACTTCAGAGATGTCCACTTCTTCCGATGTTAGGCCTTCTAAAGCAGAGAACCTGTTCTTCAGTTCTAACTTGAAGGTATTATGGTGTTTTTTAAGGTTGGTTATGTCAATAGATTTTGTTTGTCTTATGAGCTTGCCACGTTCGAGTTTAGTGTTGAGGTGCATCTTACATCTCACCAATCTATGGTCACTACCTGTGTTGAACTTGTTTAGCACACTGCAGTCTTCTATGACAGAATTTTTTGTTACACATAATAAAATCAATTTCACTTGTCGTCCCATTTGGATGTCTCCATGTCCATTTCCTGTGTGGCTTTTTCTTGAAGAAGGAGTTCAAGATGAAAAACCCTTCTGCCTCTGCAAACTCAACGAGAGTATTTCCACGCTGGTTTCTGTTGCCATGACCGAATTTACCTACTGAAGTTTCATTCTGTTGCCGTTGCCCTATTTTTGCATTGAAATCTCCCATAATTATTTTCAAGTGCTGCTTACCTTTATTATTTAGATGACAAATTTCCTCATAAAATTCTTCAATTTCTTCTTCAGGATGACTTGTGGTGGGTGCATAAGTTTGAATAATCTGAGCCTGGTATCTTTTCGAGAGTTGGATAACAAGTCGTGCAGCTCTGTCAGAGGAACTTTCAACTTCTACAACTTTATCCTTCAGTTTCTTGTTTATTATAAATCCAACACCACTAGTTCTGCCAGTATCTGTCCCACGATAGTAGAAGAGATGTCCACTTTTCAGTTCGATAAGATCTTCTCCTTTTCTCCTTACCTCACTTAGCCCCACGATGTCCCACTTGATCCTTTGTAGTTCCTCTTCCAATTCAAGAAGCCTTGAATCAGAAGATAGGGAGCGTCCATTGTAGTAGCCAAGGTCAGCATCAGATGGCAGCCTAGTCCGGTCCTCCGGGGATTCTTAGCACCCTCTGCCTTCATGTCGCACTGGCCGCTGCCTTGGCCAGGTACATTCCAGCTGCCGGAGACTGAGGCCAAGATTTAAGTTGTGGAATCATTTTGGAGGGGTTTGGCCATAACTCACCACGCTGGCCAAGCGGGTTGGTGAGTGTGGGATAAATTTCCTCTAATCCCGATGGTATAGTTATACCGCTATGGGCGATCGTCAGAGCCCTTTAGTGGGAACAGGATGCACCACGAGAAGGCGGGGTTGACATTTGTCAAGGAGAGGCTGTGATGTTACGCATCACCTGACCTTACATCCCTATATATATATATATATATATATATATATATACATATATACTAAAGGGATGTAAGGTCAGGTGATGCATAACATCACAGCCTCTCCTTGACAAATGTCAACCCCGCCTTCTCATGGTACATCCTGTTCCCACTAAAGGGGCTCTGACGACCGCCAATAGCGGTATAACTATACCATCGGGATTAGAGGAAATGCTATCCCACACTCACCAACCCGCTTGGCCAGCATGGTGAGTTATGGCCAAACCCCTCCAAAATGACTCCACAACTTAAATCTTGGCCCTCAGTCTCCGGCAGCTGGAATGTACCTGGCCAAGGCAGCGGCCAGTGCGACATGAAGGCAGAGGGTGCTAAGAATCCCCGGAGGACCGGACTAGGCTGCCATCTGATGCTGACCTTGGCTACGTATAACGGACGCTCCCTATCTTCTGATTCAAGGCTTCTTGAATTGGAAGAGGAACTACAAAGGATCAAGTGGGACATCGTCGGGCTAAGTGAGGTAAGGAGAAAAGGAGAAGATCTCATTGAACTGAAAAGTGGACATCTCTTCTACTATCGTGGGACAGATACTGGCAGAACTAGTGGTGTTGGATTTATAATAAACAAGAAACTGAAGGATAAAGTTGTAGAAGTTGAAAGTTCCTCTGACAGAGCTGCACGACTCGTTATCCAACTTTCGAGAAGATACCAGGCTCAGATTATTCAAACTTATGCACCCACCACAAGTCATGCTGAAGAAGAAATTGAAGAATTTTATGAGGAAATTCGTGATCTAAATAATAAAGGTAAGCAGCACTTGAAGATAATTATGGGAGATTTCAATGCAAAAATAGGGCAACGGCAACAGAATGAAACTTCAGTAGGTAAATTCGGTCACGGCAACAGAAACCAGCGTGGAAATACTCTCGTAGAGTTTGCAGAGGCAGAAGGGTTTTTCATCTTGAACTCCTTTTTCAAGAAAAAGCCACACAGGAAATGGACATGGAGACATCCAAATGGGACAAGTGAAATTGATTTTATTATGTGTAAAAAAATTCGTCATTGAAGACTGCAGTGTGCTAAACAAGTTCAACACAGGCAGTGACCATAGATTGGTGAGATGTAAGATGCACCTCAACACTAAACTCGAACGTAGCAAGCTCATAAGACAAACAAAATGTATTGACATAACCAACCTTAAAAACACCATAATACCTTCAAATTAGAACTGAAGAACAGATTCTCTGCTTTAGAAGGCCTATCATTGGAAGAAGTGGATATTTCTGAAGTTAACAGAAAAGTAACCAAAGCTCTTATGGAAACAGCAACAAAATTAGCTGGGTCTAAGAACAAGTTTCATTTGAACAAATTATCAGGAAAAACCAAAATGTTGATGCAAAAAAGAAGAGAGATGAGGACAACTTAAGAAGATGGGACTTCCAAAGTGGAATATATAGAGCTATGCAAGACAGTACGAAAAAGTATCACTGAAGACGTAAGGAAATTCAACTGTGAACTAGTAAGGAAAGCAATTGAAAACAACCAAAGCCTAAAGATAGCAAAGGGACATCTCAGTAAGGGAAAAAAACAGATTATGGCACTGAGAAAAGAAGATGGTTCTGTAACAAGAAATAGAGGCGAAATTTTGACAAGAGTGAAAGATTTCTACTCCAAATTATATGAAAGGGATGATACATGTACTCCAGACATCATGAAAGGTACCATTACCAGAGTTCTTCCAGTCCTTCCAGCAGAAGTTGCACATGCAATCAAGAACATGAAGCAGCGAAAAGCTCCAGGAGAAGATGGAATTACTGTAGACATCATACAAGAAGCAAGTGGAGAAATCGAAACAGTACTCGCCCAAATTTTCACTCGATGCCTTAATGAAGGGAAAATTCCTGAGGATTGGAACAACGCTACAATGATCTTGCTACATAAAAAAGGTGACATTGAGGATCTCAGGAACTACAGACCTATCAGCCTCCTATCAGTGGTTTATAAAATCTTCACTAAAGTTCTTTCACACCGCTTGAAGGTGACACTGGACATGGCTCAACCGAGAGAACAAGCTGGATTCAGGAGTGGCTACAGCACAATAGATCATATCCACGTACTGAGAGAACTAATTGAAAGAGCGAGGGAATATGAACTTCCATTGTGCATGGCTTTTATCGATTATGAAAAAGCCTTTGATTCGGTGAAACCATCAGCAGTTGCAATGGCTCTGAAATCCTGCAGTATTGAAGATGCATACATTAATATTATTAATAACATCTATGAAAATGCAAGTGCAAAGATTCGGCTGTTTGAAAATACAACACACATAAAAATTGGAAAAGGAGTGAGACAAGGTGACACCATATCTCCGAAGCTCTTTAATGCCACATTGGAAAATGTCTTTCAATCACTGAACTGGGAAAACAAAGGGATAAAGATTAATGGAGATTATCTAACCCACCTTCGTTTTGCTGAGGACGTAGTCATTTTTGCAACTACCCCATCAGAGCTACAGAGTATGATCCAGGAACTTGCTGACAAGAGTAAAGAAGTGGGATTAAAAATGAACTTTCAGAAGACAAAAGTGATGTTCAATGCTTTTACAAGAAATGAAGATTTATCAATTGATGGAGAAAAGCTGGAGATAACAGACACATACGTTTATCTTGGACAGCAGATATCAAGTGAGGGTCACATTGGTGAAGAAATTAATCGGCGTACAAAACTTGCCTGGAGAGCTTTTGGAAGAAACAGCATAATTTTCAAGAGCAATATGCCATTATGTCTTAAAAGAAAAGTGTTTGATCAATGCATCCTTCCAGTGCTTACGTATGGTGCAGAGACGTGGACCTTAGCTAAAAGAGACATACAAAGGCTGCAGACAACTCAAAGAAGCATGGAGAGGTGCATGCTTGGTGTAACCAGGAGAGATAAGAAGAGGAACACGTGGATCCGAAAAATGACAAGAGTGGAAGACATCATGATCAGAGTTAAATCCCTGAAATGGCAATGGGCTGGACATACTGCCAGAAGAACAGACCATCGATGGACAGCCGAAATTTTAGATTGGATTCCAAGGGACAGGAAAAGACCCAGAAGAAGACCACGTGGATGATGGGTGGATGAAATTCGAAAGTATGCGTAAGTGACATGGAGGAGACTGGCACAAGACAGACTGTTGTGGAGGAAACTTGGGGAGACCTTCGTCCAGCAGTGGATTGATAATGGTTGACAATGATGATGATGATGATGACTAAAGAGCAAAGCCGAGGGTTGTGCGAAAAAGCTTTAAGTGCCAGATGTTTTCTCTAAATAGTTTTAGTGTGTTTTTAATGGGGTATGTAGTTATATGGAGTTGAGATTGTTTATAGTTTCTTTTAGCATGTAATTGTTATTTTAAGCGTATTTTAAATTGTAACAAAGTAACTTTTAATAATAACTTTTTTTTTAGTTTTGAGTGTTAAATTAGCAAAAAAATAGTATTTTCAGTAATGGATTATAGAAATAGTAAAACAGTGAATAGTACATTACACTGCTGAAATCCCCTTAGATGAGTCACACCTTTTCAAATAATGTGGATGTCGCTAATGCTAATGAGGTACGTGAATTTTTGTTCTAGGATATCCTTATTAATTATGATGCGATACTTTTAAATTGTATGGCATGCAAGCATATGAATTCTTGAGTAACTGAATATCAAAATTTGGACTCTTTCTCTTGCAGCACAATATAACAGTAATCCATTGCAGGGGTAACATTTGTCCAGCATCATTCTTGTGCTTCAAAAACAGGTTATGAAAGATCTCCACAGTTCTTTGTTTTACATTTTTTTCTTCTCTGTTCATGGATCATGATTTTTTTACTGTTGTTGAACTCCTGATTCCTTCACTTAATGAAAATCTTTGTAGAACCCATACACAACAAAATTGAATAGCAATAACAAAAGGAATCCAACATTTCTCAAATTAATTGCCAATCTGTATGTTTTTTTTTGTTTTTTTTTTCTTCAAGCTTGAGTAGTGTACAGCATGTAAACTGTTTCAGTAAGTGTGCCTTCATCAAATGCTTGCTTTTGCACCTATGTTTGCTGAGTAGAACTGCTAAGTTGACAACTCTTTTGGTATTTCTCACATTTATTTTTGTTTAATTTTTTTTATAATGTCCCAGTACTGTTTCCTGGACCACTGTATGCTTTCATTTTCTCCAAGAATAAAAGACCATAGAAAATTGTTTTTTATTTTGTAACATGTTACTTTTCTGATTTTCATAAAAATATGCATCACTGCTACCTGTTTTCTACATGTGTGTGCAAAAATATTATTGTTAGTGTTAAAACGTGTTTGTAAGTAGGTCATTATTTCAATGAAATATATCTCAATGCTGTGGGTAATTTGTTATATCATATGCTTTAATTATTTCATGGATGTTTACTGAACTGTCGGTGTTGAGAAAGTATGTTTAAAATTTATACCAAAGGAAAATAAAGTTGATTCCAATATGTATTATTTGACTCCAGGAAATGTAGATAAAAAAATTTTATGATTTCTTCAGCGATGATAAATGATGGGCAATTATAAAAAAATGTACTATAAATTTCACTAGGACAGACATGTTCAAAATACAGGACATGAAGTGTTGTGTGACACTATAAAGTTCTGACACATCAACAGCATTTTTCAAGAGAAAATTGTCAGGATTGGAAATAGAGAGAAGAGGCACAACATTAAATGATTTGAAAGGTTGGAATTTAGCTCACGAATGGCAATACCTACTATAGTTGTAGCCCTGAGGAAGGGTAGGGGTGCTACCCGAAAATTTGACTGTAAGTAATTTCCTTTATTCCTGAGTAAATCCCATGATTTAGTGAAATTTATAGTATATTGAGTCTAGGAATAGCCATATTACCAAAAAAAAAAAAAAAAAATTTCTTTGTATAAGTTGCTGAAATATTACAATACTTTAGAGATAATTAAATGACATCACCCACCCCATAATTTAGCAGAGTGTAAACATAGGTAATAAGCATTTGTGATCAAGACATACTCGGCAGTTCAAGTAATTACAAAAAGGTGTAGTGAACCCATGTAACTCTTCATGATGCATAAAATCCATTTGAAATCCATGTAAGAAAAAAGTGCAAAAGTGGGACAGGAAGAATGTAGTTTGAAGCCTTTGCACTAAAGTTTCATCTGTTGTGCAAGTTTTTGTTTTGTGATCAGATTATTTTTGCATTTAGAAACCAGTTTTGTTTTTGTTTTCTTTCTTGCAAATGGCAATTGATTTACCAATCAAATGATTCATGAAAAGGAGAAAACAATTCATTCCAAAGAGCATTGATTGTCTATTGAATTGTTCATTAAAAACAACATTGCTTAGGGATTATAACGTCCTGTGTTAGTGTCTGATTTATTCATAAAAAGAAAAGTAAGAAAAAAGTTGCTGCCAAAAGTGATAAGCCTCTAGTCATTTGGATAAATGTTAAAAAAAAAAAAAAACCTGCTTAATTTTTTTCATTTATTGATTCTGACTATTATATTGATTGATCATAGCAAAAATGCATATATAGCATGTTTGATTGTGGTTTTTACTCATAATTGAGACATTAAGCAGATGTTTTTTTACTTGTTTATGTGCCTGTGTACTTACCTCATCTCCTTTTCATATCTGTTGTGTTATGGAAAGCAATGTGTTAGTTTCAGGAAATTTATTCATCTATATTTCTGAGTACCCTCCATATTTCTGATATCGCAATGCATTCAAATTATTGCAATGTATTCAGATATGCATTTATTCAATACACTAAGATTTGCTGTCCCCAGTACATTTTGAAAAAAACTCTTTAAAAAACAAAGAAATTGGCTATTATTTCTGCACGCTTGTCTGCCCCCCCCCCCCCGAGTTTCTATTGTCTAGCAATGGCCATAGTTTAGGATGTTGTTTCAGTGGTTCACCATTGTTCAGCCACTGTCCAGATTGCTTACTGTTGTCATATAGCACCCACTCTTCATCACAGTTTACCATGCAATCAAGTAGGGGCACCTTTTCATTGCAAAGCAGAAGGTTACTGCACACCTCAAACCATTGTTGTTTCTGATGCTCTGTCAGTTCATGTGGTACCCATGTATCGAGCTTCTTGACCTTACTAATTTAGTGGAGATGTTCGGAAATGCTTGACACTATCACGTTGTACTGTTTGGCGAGTTCTCAGACTGTGGCACAAGGATTTGCCTTCATAGCTCATTATCAATGACCGAATGTCGTCCTCATCCGTCCTGATCTTATAGACTGGTGTCACTGTAACAAAACTTTTCAAACCACTGACGAACAGTATGTTCAAATGTTGACTCCTCGCCCCGTGCCTCGCGCACATTACGTTTATGATGCATTCTGATCAAATTAGAACTTGTGAAACAAATCACTCGTAACTCACTCCTTCCTATAATGTTGTACAGACCACTCGCACATGAGTAGGAACGATTGCAGCACAACTGATTATTATGGCATCTGAGTTGCCCTTCAACTCGTATGAATAGCACTGCAAGATGATTGGTCTGCAAGCGTTGCGGGCGAGTTGAATGTGGCACCTCAGAAAATCGACCATTATTTTCAGAACAACCTGATAGTTAGTGTATTGTATATTTGTCCCTTGCTTCACCGAATTACTTCCTGCTAAAAGTATTTCATGTTGCTGACACACACACACACACAATCATTAGTTGTTTTGTGACATTAATCATTTAATGCACTACAAAACATTCAATATTCGCATTAATTATGTGAATAATTTTATTTTCCAGTAATTCATGTCAGCAGTTTTTTTATTTGTTATGCAAGATGTTACTTTTGGGAATTTTATAACTTCCAATTATTTCTGTTTTTATTAGGGTATAAGTGGCAATTATGATGGTTGACTAGTTTGTCAGAATAAGTGTTTTCTAAATGTTCTTATTTACTTAAATTTGTTTTGAGAAAGAGTTACATTAGTGAATAGTGTTTCCCTTTTTTTTTTTCTTTCTTTTTTTTTTTTTTTTGTGTATCATACCAAGAGGGGGAAACACTTTTTCTTGTACTACTAATCAGTGGCAAACTAAGCAGTTTGAAGGTCCCCAAGTGCAACCTGATTTTCAAGCCCCCTCTGATCTTTTTTAAGGATTCTTGAACTATGCATGAATTCAAAAATACATCATTTTTCAATTTAGAAAAATGCATGCATATTAAAAATTCTATACTCGTGTAATAGAAAAATCCCATTGTGCATCACATTTAGTGTTATTAAATAAGTAATAAAAACATACATAAACAGACCTATGTTTTGTTTTGAACAAAAATAAGCGAAATATCTTAGTTGGTATACATGTAAAAATCATATTTCATTTTGTTTAAACGTGAGTGACAATAAATATCTCAAAATTATGGGTTTTTACTAAGGAATAAAAGGAATTTTTTAAGTCATATTTTCAGATAGTAACCCTTCCTGAGAAAGGGTAGGGGTACTACCCCAAAATTTGACTTATAAACTATCCTTTTATTCTTTAGTAAAAACACATAATTTTGGGATATTTGTAGTGCAATTAAGTCTAGGACAAGCCATGTCATCAATTATTACCAGGTATAAGTGACAAATTGTTTAAATGTAACTCACTTAATAAATTGCATAATTTTTTAACCTATTTTAGTACAAAAAAACAAGCATTCACAGCTAGCATTACAGATATTGTTTAAAAAAAAAACAATTTCTTTAAAAAAAAAGTTTTCAAGGATTTGGTGAAAGACTGCAAGACTGAATATTTTCAATGATATTTTCTTATCAACTTTGGTTTAACATTGGTACTTAAATCCAGTTAAGCTTTCATCAAGATAACTATTTGCTACACTAGCAATAATGCATACTGGACTCTGAATGTAATTCTGTTCATTGCCTGCGAAACTATTACCTAATATGAAAATAACATCATATCTAACGTGGCAGATTTTTCTTTGTTATTGTTATTATTACTGTTTTATATTATTTATCAATTAACAAAATGTTTAAAGTAAAAATTCTAGTTTTCTGTTTGTCTTTTTGAGGCACCAAACGTGAGTTTTCTGCACTTGTGTGCTTATCCGCCAATGCTACTAATATGTGCCTATGTGCATTAAAAACTTCTTTTCACCTTTGCACAAAAGAAAAATGTTTTAAAAACTTTGTACCAAAAATATCAGTGGCGTCGCATGCCCGTTTAGATTGGGTGCACGCTGTTATGGGGAAAAACACACAAAAATTTCATTATGTATCCCGAGCTGCAAAATTCACCCATTGATTTTGAACATACAAAAGCATTTTTTTTTATTTAGCTGTCGTCTAATAACTTATGTTAAAAATCTTTACATACACTCCATTGTAATATACTGATTTCATTGACCCGTTCCGCCAATCTGTCTTGGCTCCACGGGGACTTGTTGAGCACCTTGGATGTTATTTTGAAATGTTGCGACAATTATCCTGCCTTGAGACGCGGTTCGGACCCTGGCCACCCCAATGGCCCAGAGACCAGCCCGTGGTGACGTGCTGGCAGGCGACCTAGAATACCTTGTCTGGGTTCCCGCTCTGTCTGGCGGGATAGGTCGTTTCTTACTTTTTCGCTGACTGGAAGATTCCTTGCCCTCGAACTTTTTTTGGGGAATAATTTCCCTTTATTTTCATTTTCAAACACCTACACACATGTATACACTGTCCTCATGCTTAGGACTTACAACATCAAGAGATAGCAAAATTTATGTACAGAATATTTACATTGGTGGTCTCTTTGTCTGCTTTCCCACAGACTTCTACCCTCATTCATCTTCCGATTCGCTTTCGGTGTGCACGTTCACCTCCTGCGTTTCGGTCCCCGTTTGATTGGGGAAGATGGTATGTTGCTGGAGGGTTAGCCTTTCTACGAAGGCTATTATCCCCCTCCTGTTAACGGAAGATTGGATGAGCAGATCCAATCTTCGCGTTCTTTGCACACCTGGGATCAGTGTGTTTCTCCATTCGGCGAAGCCACTGCATTCAAGTACGCAGTGTTCTATGCTTGCCGTTCTCTTTCCACAGGGACAAGTGCAGTTCCTGATGGCAAATCTGCCTAGGTATTCAGGGCTGATGCCATGGCCACTGAGTACTTGATTCAGGAACTTATTTGTCTGTGCTCGTTTGGTCGAGACTTTCGGAAACACTCTGTGTGTCTTCCGCCCTGTCTCTCCCGTGTCCCATCTGACCTACCATTCGGTCATGGTCCGACGTGCTAATGCGGCGCGAGTACACCTTCGCGGCGTTCTGCATTGCACGTCGACCGTCTCTTTCAGCGTGGCTGCCTTCGCCAGCTGATCTGCCCTTTCGTTTCCTAGGGTTCCGACATGGCTTCGTACCCAGTGGAAACTAACTGCCCCATCTCCCTCTGCCCTCAAGAGGGTTTTGATCCTCTGGACGATGGGGTTTCTTCCCCTGAATCTACTCAGAGCCTGCAGTGCTGCCTCACTGTCCGAGTAGAGTTTTATTCTTTCTTCACTACGCCTGGGGAGTGCCCAGGTGAGTGCCATCTCTATCGCCAGAAGTTCTGCCTGGAAGACAGAAGCGTTCTGCGATAATTTCACGCTTCCTGCAGTGGCTTCGTTCCCGTCCGAGAACGCACAGAAGCCTGCCCCCACTTGTCCCTTCAACTTTGAGCCGTCCGTGAACAGCTCATGCCCCACTCCCGTGGGTTTCTCCTTGTCCCACGGTGGGCAAATTTCCTCGGCAGGGTGGATCTGCCAGTCCACACTTTCCATCTCCATGTCGGAGGCTCGATGCGGCGCACCAAGAAGGTAGGCGTCCTCGCCTGACCTTAGGCAGTGCATTGCTGCCTCCCTTTCCACTACTAGGTCTGCCGGCTCGCACCCCGCCAGCACTTGGAGTGCTAGGGTTGACGTTGTGCGAAAACAACCGGTTATCCCCAGTAGGGCCAACCTTTGGATTTGGTTTATCCCCTTCTTCATTCTGACTGTGGGATTCCACCATGCCCCACTTGCATACGTCAGAATTCTTTCAATTCCTCTCTGATAGATGGCCTTCTTGGTTTTGCCCGTTAACCTCATGCCATTCAATCTATTGAGAATCATCGTGCACCTTGTTCTAAGGTGCCTCAGGTGTGGCAGCCCTGATAGACTCTGATCCAGGACCACACCCAAGTATTTCATTTCACGCACCGCCTTGATAGTGCACCCTTGGAATCTGCACTGGGGTGGTGTTTTCATTACTCCTCTCTTAGCTATTGCTAGCAGAGTGGTCTTCTCAGGAGCGAAGCACAGTTTGCTTTCTCTGCTCCAATTTTCTAGCACATCCAAGGCCCTATGTGCTTCTCTTTCGATCACGTGTCTCCCTGAGGCGGAGACCACGAGAACGAAATCGTCCGCATAGGCTTGAATCTCCACTGCGGGCCCCAGGTCTAGGTTCAGTGCTGAATCAGCAACTATATTCCACCAGAGCGGCCCGGAGTTGGATCCTTGCGGACACCCTCTATGGTACGAACGCGAGGATTGCCCATTCCCCGCTTCGAACTCGACTCTTCTATCAGACAGGTAGCTGCTGATCAGTTTGAACAGGTTCCTTGGACAGCCAAGTTCTTTAAGTCTGGTTAAAACCATTGGCCACCAGACACTGTTGAATGCCCCCCTCACGTCTAGTGAGATGAAGCAGGTATGGAGCCCCTCCGCTTTGTTCCTCTCTGCCCTCTCTCGGAGGCTGCGAATTGCCTGCGTTGCGCAACGCCCCGGAAGGAAACCAAATTGGTTCCTGTTTAGCTTTCCCTGCTCCATGAGGAAGCCAAGCGCTCTGTTCGTTATGAGCTTGTCCAGCACCTTGCTCCACGCCGAGAGGAGGCAGATGGGCCTATAGGCTGGGGAGTCATTTTTGTTCTTTCCGGTCTTGTTGAAAAGAACTAGCACCGCTGTTTTCCACAAGTCTGGGAAGATTCCCCTCCCGAGGCATTCGTTTAGGAGCGCCACAAAATACCCGGGATTTGCATAGTAGATTTCTCTGACTATGCTGAGGTCGAACCCATCCTTGCCTGGTGCTTTGCCCGTATTTAGACTGGAGAGGGCATTCTCCACTTCGTCTCTCGTGAAGGGGGGTCCTCACCAGTGTCCGGCGGGATCCGACTTTCTTCCCTTATTTCTTTTTGTTGAGGGAGTCCCCTTCTCCCTCGTCTCCTTGGAAGTGGTAATCCAAGAGACTTTCTACGGTACTATCAAGAGTCTTTGATAGGCTACCGTCTGCCCTTTCTACCGCTGCTAGTTTTAGCGGTTCGGTTATGGATCCCCTCGAGATCTTATAGGGGATCCCGAAAGGGTCAGCCGGAGTTTGAAACTCACACAGTTTTCTCCAGTAGGAGATTTTCGAGAGATTCAGTTCTCTCCTGTATGCTGAACGAGCCTTTTTATGCACTTCTGTGCACTCCCTGTCTTGCGGAGTAGCTTTTGCTCTTTGCAGAGCTTTCCTACTCCGCCTAGCTCTCGCCCTTAGAGCTTTTAGTTTCTCCGACCACCAGGGGTGGGGGTCCTTGGCTCCCCTTTTATTTCCCCTACTACTCTCGCATAGCGTTGTTATTTGACTGGTAAGTTCTTCAAAGAGGGAGTTGAGGTCCGACACTTCTGCGGCCTCTTCTTCCCTCCTACCTCCCAACAAGGTAGTTAACTTGGCTTTAAAAGCCCACCAGTCTAGATTCTTCATTAAGAATCTTTTGCGCTTGGGTCGGATGGGCTTTTCCGATCCCAAAACGAAAGATAGCGCTAGGTGGTCACTGCAGCTCTCGTCGTCCAGTACTTGCCAATCCTGGACAAGGCTGCGCTTTGAGACTCTGACGAGAGTCACGTCGATCCAAGAGGAGCCCCTCGCCCCTTGGAAGGTCGGGGTGCTCTCTGGATCGTTCAAGAAACTCAGGTCTGCCGCGTTGGCAAAGTCCACTAGTAGCTGGCCGCGTTCGTCCTCGTTCTGATTGCCCCAGAGAGGACTCTTCGCGTTGAAGTCGCCTGCTATTATTATCTCATGACTGGGGAATTCCCCTAATAGAGCCATTAGCTCATTCAGCGTTTCTCTCAAATTGCCTGCCGGAGAACTGTATACGTTCACCATTAAAAATTTTGCATCACCACATTCCACGCCGAGGGCGACCACGTTCTCGGAGCATTTTATCTCGAGAACCGCTAGGGACGGGTCTTTCACGACCGTGGCCACCCTGGGCTTTGCCACCCTAGGGTGGTAGATCCGGTAGGAGTTAAGGAAGCCCACCACTCTTCCCCCTGTTCGAATGGTTCCTGCAATAGCAGAATATGAGCTTTTTGCTCAGTGGCTGTCACCAGGGCCTGTGTTGTTGCTGCCCGTGCGTGGTGCAGATTGATTTGAAGCACCTTAACGCCTCTCTTTGGTTTATTATCCATAATGAGTGCGTTCTTTTAGCAGAGCCAGTTCTCTGACAAGGCTTGGGCATTCCTTGTCTAGACTCGAGTGGCCTACATCCACTCGACGTCTGAATCTCTTGTTGTTTGCCAAGCAGTTAGTGCAGACCGGGCTATTGCTGCACTCTTGGCGCTTGTGCCCGGTTTCCCCACACCGGGCACATCTATCCTGCTCTTCGGTGCACCTTGACCTAAAGTGCCCGAACCCGTTACACCTGTAGCAACGGACCTCCCTCAGATATTCCCTTACTGAGTGGACGGTCCATCCCACTCCGAGTTTGCCTCGCTTCATTACTCTTTTGAAGGTCAGTGGGTCCGCCTCTGCTACCCAGTGGCGTTTCCCACCCTTCACCTTCAATGAGAACTTGAGCTGGAGGCTGCTCTCCTCCAACTCTGGGTTCTGTTCCGCGAGACATTGCTCGACCTCTTCCCTTGACAGGTTTCCGTCTATCCCGTAGACGATAAACCTTGGATTCCTCTTAGCTGGCAATCTGGACCGAAGGTTCTCCTTCGTCACTGCATTGCTCTTTAGCTCCGAATCCAGTTTCTCTATTTCTTTGGCGGAGGAGCATTCCACCATTACTCCTCCCCCATTTACCTTTCTAACTCCCTTAACCCCAATCTGGAGTTTGGCGGGGCAAATCTGTGTTTGCAGAACCGCCTTGACGTCTTCTGACGAGGGAGAACCCTTGTCTGTTGCGGGGTAAACGAGAAGCACGTGCCTCTTCTCGACCCTCTTGGGTGCCACCTTCTTGGCTACCTCCTTCTTCGCCGTTTTTTGCTTAGGGGCCGTATTCCCCTTGCCGGGCTTCGCTCGAGCCGCTTCGGCATATGTCTTTGGAGCCGCGCTAGCGTGCTCATTTCTTTCCTGGAGTCTCCCTTGGATGAGACTCATCTCTATCACTTGCTTGGTGCAAGCTGCTTGTAGCGAGTTCGCTACTTTCCTTATCTTGGTTCTGGTGTTAACCAGAACCTTGTTTGAAGGATTCTCTAGAATCCTCTCCAACTCTTGGAAGAAGGAGTTGACTGCGCTTGCGAATTCCGACGGAATTTCTAAGTCGCAGTCTGCCTCAACGGGCTCACTTGGACCGGGGGTAGAAGCCCCGCGTCCTCTGCCATCTCTCTACTCGGGTTGCTAACCGAGTGTAAGCCCTGGGACCTGTGTCCCTGGTCGGTCAGACTTAGTACGTTCGAAAGTCAGGTGCTTAGCGGTACCTTGGGGTTCTTTCCGCTGTAACCTGCACCTGACCCTGGTTGAGTGCGGGATTTGGCCTGATCCGTAGATCAGGGGGACCGGCACGACGACGACGTACCCGCTCGTGTGTCAGAGTTGCGCACCGTGCTTTGACCGCAGCCCGGACTTTGCCCTTACAAGGACAGTTTTTCTAAGTCCGAACTGACTGCACCGAAACACTTTTTTCAAATTAATGAAAAAAAAAATTTTTCTTCCCTTCGTTTTGAGAAACGAAAGAGAAGAAAAATCAAGTTTTTGAGGGGAGAAACAACTCCCCTCGCTCTGCTAACAGAGTCTTATTGGAACAGCAGTCGATTTGATTCGCAATCAATCACACAGTACTCACTCAACCAGCTGAATTTCCTGTGCAAATACTAGTGATGAATGAATTTTCAGTACTTTTTTATGAGTTTTAGGTATAGCATGAAGCTTACCTTCTTCAACCAGCTTTACGCAATCTGCAAAAGCTCTGGCAGAAAACGGGACACTTAGTAAATCGTCATCCTAAATGGATGTCAAAATTCAAGTTGTATATTTAAATCTGTGCTCATAAGCACACCGATTCACACAGTAAAGAAATTCAGAAAAACAGTAACTCGTAGCAGAACGTTGAATTATGTTTGACTCCATGCTATTCCTCACGCAAACAAGTATGCCCAGTAGTGCTTTTTTAAGCGTGCACACCCTGGGAATTTAAAACTCTGCGTTGAAACCACGAGGAAATAAAAACGACCTGTAGCCCCATCTGGAGAGCTCTGAATTACAGTTGCTTTAATGACTTGGGTGTCTGCTGGTAAAATAGCCCTCCTGCAGCTGCAAATACAGTATTACCTACTATGTTTTGTTTACTGCATGAAGCAACGAATCTTCTCCTCTTCACGAAAACATTGCTCAAGGAAATTAAGTTTAACTAGACACGCAAAGCCTTAGGACAAACTTCGGTGAGTTTTATTGGAAATGCATAAAAAAAGTATATACAGTAGAGCCTGTTTATATCGAACCTGGATATAACAAATTATTGTGTATTTCGAACTTTTGAAAGTCACCGTCAAAATAGCCTGAAAATAACATGTAACGCATCTTTCTATTTCGAACGAGTTAAAGCAGCCTTACTGTATATATTGAATTTTTCGAATGAAACTCCTCTCAAATTTTCTCAGAAACAAATCTTGTCAAGCAAGATCACCTTGTGGATCTTGCTTGACAAAATTTGACCGTCTTTAGAGGACTGTCTAAAGAAAGAAACTGTACATATACGCATGTACCTTCTGCCTGTGAACTGGTTGACCAAAACGGTGCCAGGAGGGTTTGTTTTTGATAAAAAGTGAAACAGTTGAAACTGAACATGATGAATTTGACTTTGACAAGCTGTGGCGTGACTTATGCCTTACAAAAGTTGTTTTGGAAGGTTTGCAATTTGAAGAATTTGTTGATGTTGCCAACAAGACTGAGATAGCACTGGAAAAAGCAGATGCCGTAATAGTGTCTGAAGTTACAGGATTAACAGCTGGAACTTCCAGCAGCGATGATGAGGATGAAGAGGCCAAACTTCTTCCAACCATTGTGGAGGCTCTTTCAGCTGCTACAGTACTCAGACAGTATTATGGAACAATTGAGGGTACTGGATACACTTTGATTGACAAAATCGAATAGGTTGAAAACAGCATTTTGACAAATGCAATAACTTTGAAGAAGCAGAAAAAGATGACAGATTATTTTATGCCCTAATGCATCGATTTTGGTAAGACTTCTGTCATATTGCTGTGTATCCTGTCTTAAATTTGATCATGTAATCCTATTTGGAATTTATAATAGAGAAGTAAATAATCTTAGTTTTTATGTGTTTACTTATTGTATACACCAGAATACCACTGAGAGTTGTAGGGCAGTAAAACCTGTTTATCAAATTACTGTGTATATCGAACTATCGAGTTCTCTCTTTCGAATTCGATATAAATTGGTTTAACTGTGTGTATGTATAGCAGTAACTCGTATCGCAATGTTGAATTGCACTGCTCCGTGGGACTCAAACCATGCTCATTTTGGTTGACACACCCTGAGAGTTCCACTGCTTCATTTGAAACCACAGGGAAATAAGAACGTGATGTGCAGTGCCATCTGGGGAGTGCTTGTACCACAGCTGCTTTAAGATATCGGATGTGCGGATGAGAAACAGCACACTCGAGGATTCTAGAGCAAATGCAATATGCTTACTGAATGAACCCTTTCTTCTTAATGAAAACATTATGTGGGGAAATTAATTTTAACCACCACTCGAAGCCTTAGGATGAACTCTGGTGA
Organism: Macrothele yani; assembly: GCA_039090855.1. Lineage (NCBI taxonomy): Eukaryota > Metazoa > Arthropoda > Arachnida > Araneae > Macrothelidae > Macrothele > Macrothele yani. The sequence continues at coordinate 130,950,308 of CM076998.1, read as the reverse complement.
ATTTTATTAGAAATAAATCCGAAAAAGTAATATCGATAATATAGGTTAAATTTCGACTCTGTATGGGTGTGTGCAGCACACCTAGCAAACCTCGAATATATGCCTCTGGAGAATATACATGTATATATGTGTATCTCAGAACAATCCTTTTTTGTAATAACACATAACTGAAAGAAATTGTGGCAAGAAATGCTTTAAGAGAAACAGTACATGTGTGTCTCATGGTGTATGAACTTGAAAATATACACCAAGAACTTAAGAACTTTAATATTCCATTCAGTACTTGTAATAAAGGGAGGTATAATACAGATTCAAGTTTAAATTGAAACTGTTTTTTTCTTAGTTTTTATATGAACATTTTTAAATACAGCATTGATTTTTAAAAATGTATTGCAAAATTGAATAGTAAAAAACAGAATTAAGAGTTAAAATCATAAAAATAATGAGAAATTAATATAGCATAGCACATGCTAAAGATAAGATATAATTATTTTTAGTATACAAAATATTCTCAGACAGTTTGCCAGTAAACTTGGAGGATGTACTGTCCTTAAGTGGGAAAGGAATGTGCACATTCCAAGTCATGAGATGCAGATTTACTTTCACTTTAAGAAGCTGCAATTTTCCTATTTCTTGAGTTGTCTACATGTACTATATTTTATGACTGCATTAATGTGCTAAAAAAATGGAAGTCCCAACTTCTTATTGAAAAGAGTGAGACTTTTACTAATGTAAGATCAAATGCCAGTTCATGGTGGTGGAATGAAACCATGGTGCCTCAGTACATAACTCTTATTTACATGCTTGCATTGCACAGAAGAATGAAAATAATTATTGTGAGGCAACTTATTGTTTTTCTTAATGTTTCAAATGTTACATATATCACCATCACAGGTTAGCATACCAGCTATCATGTTAATCACGAGATTCATTATTTGTTATTCAGTTATAATTTTTGTTAGGCCAATGCAAGGACATTAGTTTTATGCCCTTTTAGAGCATCTTTCTTTAGAGTGGGAGGAAATATGTGCTTATTGCACCTACACTAGTCTGATTAAAAAATATATTTTTGAATTATGAAGCTGAAATGTGAAAATGAAGTTCCACACCTTTTGACCTTTCTTTTAATACATGGCCTTCTTGCTAAGGGGCATAAATGCAGATGCTGTTGATTTCAAATTACTTTAGTCCATATAATTTCTTCTAAAAGTATAAGTGAAAAAATACTTTTTTTTTCCTTTTTTGTGCCTTTTATCATGAAGTCCATTTTATGTACAGTTTTTACTTCAAATAATGCAGTTTTTCTACTAGGTGTAAATCTATATTTAATGTTTCTTGATATCTCTGCTTCTAAAAGTTCTGATTTGAAAAACTATTTCTCTGTCTGTTAATATTTGTGATGAATATTTTTCATACATTTCCTTGCTTTTCATATTATGCAGTTTTGTTACTAGATGTCCCATAAATGCATATTTCTATTTATCTCCACTTCTAAAAATTGGTCTGGAAAATTTCTTTGGTCACATCACTTGCCACAAAAAAGACTTGACGTGTATTTTTGACTTGAAACAATACTCAGTTTCTCTGGTAGTGGCACAAATTTATATGTATATCTATTTTTATTTGCATCCAAATTTTTTTCTGAAAGTCTGACAAAAAAAAAAATCTGCCCTAACTGGATTTTAAGATCCATTTGTTTTCTCAAAATAGTGTTTCAAAGGCTATATCAAATATTTGTTTTGCAGTTTTCACATGTTTTTACAGATTTCTGAGATTAATTAATAACAAATTTAAGGCACAGTTGATGTGACTCCTGTTTTCTGTTTTAAAAGCAACACCAATCAACGCTTGTTATTAAAAATTATGTTTTAAGCATATTCCTGCAATTAAAGAGGTTCATAGAAGATGTCTTAAATTTTCTTTCTGTTTTTATTTCTAGTATTGGGATGTTTTCTCATATAAGCTGTATGAAATCCTTCCTGTTCTTTTATGGCTGTTATTTTCATTCCGCAAAAAATATGAAACTTGTGCACAGTTTTACTTTTATACATTTGACAGTAGAGTTGCAGGTTATTAAAAAATTTGGATGCATAGTCTCTATTCCGTATATTGCAATACAAGTTCATCAGGGTGGGAAATTAGAAAAATATGGCATGTGCAAAATCGCACATATGGCTAAAATTTTAGGCACAAATCTTGCTGTACCATGCGCAGAATCTGCTTTTCGATTGAAAAGCATATAACAGATATGCTCACATGCATTTAAAAGAAATGGTAAATTAAATAATTAAATGTGAGGTATTTGGTGAATCTTCTTATGTGTTTGAAATTTGACCTACAGTATAGGAAAGAAAAATTTTATGCATGGGGTGGGGGATAATTTTTCTAGATTTTTAAATCACATTTCACCAACACTCACTGTAAACTACAGTTTAAAACTCTTATTTTACCAGTAAAATGTTCTGATGTATAATAAATACTATGAACACCCAAACTAAATTGAAAATTACTGTATTTTCATAATTTGGGAATTGACAGGGTTACCATAATAATACTTTTGAAGGCTGAATAAGGACAAATTTGCATTACAAGTAGTGGGGTAGCAAGGCAGCCTCTCTGAGGAACAAAACAAAAGGAACAACTAGGGCACAGATTTTAAGACTTGTTAGTACTAATGTTAATCTAGTAAATGTAGACATATAAAATAGAGTATGAATTTACCACTCCCCTTTCTTGGGGTCTCGAGTGAAATTTCAGTTTTTACCCCATACCTTGCCTCTCCTCTTGGGTTTGTTTAATAAATTACTATTTGACTTCACACACTTTGTAATTATAACAGTATCACCTGTTCGTGCATTATAAATATAGATCTTATAATCCACAACAAACTTGATTTGCTCACCTTAATACCATTCATATTTTTCAGATGAATGAACTTTTTGTAAAAAGACTGTGTCATTTTTAATTGATTCATAAAACTGCAGACAGTTCACATCTGAATTCACTTTCATTTTTAACAGACTTTTAACATTTTCAGTTAAAAGTGTGTTCCAATCAGGAGACCAAACATTGTTCATCAAAGAAAAAACTTTCAACAGGCACTGTTGATCCTGATAAGCAGAAGATGAACTCTATCAGCTTCTCAAAGTTTGGACATTCACTTCCGCTTGTTTTCAGCATTTTGAAAACATCAACCCACAAACTAACAACACCTACTGCAAGTTTCTGGTATCCTTCCGATTCCTTTTCCTACTCAATTTTCCCTTTCAACTGTTGCAGAATCATCTTTATGATTGAAGCCTCATCAAAAAGCTTGTCTATATCAAATAGCTGCTTTTTCAAAAGGAGCTACTGAAATTACAAATTCTGCAGATGCTTCAACAGCTAGCCACTGAATGTCAAAATCCTGGCTCATTTGTATGCAAGAAAACTGCTCTGTGCCTTCAGGACTGGTTTCTCACATTTTCAAGTAGGAGATGCATTGCTCATAAAAGGTCAAAATATGCCTTTCTAAATCAGTTTTGTTCACATCTCCATCATTGACATAGAGAGTTAGCTTTTGCTTGCAAAGTTGAAATATGAACTTGTTGTCTCTTCTGGCTTTTAATTTCACTTTCAGTTCTTTGTTCTTCAATGCTACCTCTGTAGCTGAAATTTCATTTCTTTCAAAACACAACACAGTTTCTTGGCAAATGTGAAGACTGTCATGAACAAATAAAGCTAGTAATTCACTGAGTGGGTTTTCAAAAAAAGTCTCAGATTATTTTGGAGCAAGAATTTTCACACTGTGAAAGAAAATAAGATTTCAGTGGGTTTTCAAAAAGTCTCAGATTATTTTGGAGCAAGAATTTTCACACTGTGAAAGAAAATAAGATTTCAGTCCATCCCAAATCAAAAGAATCCTTTGTATAGCTGGTAGTAGACTTAAAAATCTTGTTGTACTGTTTGATAAAACTTTCTCTTACTCAGTGTCAGCAATCTCGCAAAATCCTTTCAGTTTATCTACTCTTACAGTAAAAATGTGAAAGTGTGTATATTTTGATGACAGCTATTTCTATATCAAAAGGCAGTTGCTTGACACCACTCTGTACACAACTGTGAACAATGTGAGTACAGCATCCAATGCCTAAAAGTTTTCTGCCCACATCTTACTGTAACTTTGTATGGATGTTGGTTTTGCCTTCCCACTCCCCCAAAATTTGCATTTGTGTTTCTGCACAGTATGATACTGTTTTATTTTCTAAACCAAACTTTCTAATTGTTTTGATCACATGCTGAGTTAAAATATCTGCTGTCTCTCCTGTTAAATCATCAAATTCTATCAGTTTCACTTTAACACCAAACTGTGGAATGAATATTCTAGCTAATACAGGTACAAGCTTCAAATCTAATTTGTTTGAGGCATCTACAGATATAGTTACAAAATTAGCTCTATTTAATTCATTTTATACTTTATCCATCACATAAGTCGCAATCACATTATTAGCTATGGCCTCTAATTTTGTTCGGGCATTGGAATATTTTACATCATAAAGTTTGGAAAGAAGTTTTGATTGGCAGTCACACGATTTGAAACTTAGATCGTGTGCAACCATGTGAAAAGAAAATGTAGCTTCCTTAGCTGCCCGATCAGTCTTCAGATTTAGGCTGTTTGTTTTTGAAAAATGCATTGAGCTTCTTACCTAAAGTACCTGCTTTTACAGCCTTTTGATGTTTTGAAGTGTTTACATGTTTCACAATGTCTCTTCATCCACCAAATCCAAGAAAACACTTGGTGTTACACAAGGAACAACACACAGCATCACTCTCTTCACTCCCTTCTGCTTTTAGGAATTTAAATTCACTCTGTAGTTCTGCATTGAAATGACACCTTCTTTTTTTCACTTTGAGGTTGTTTTTTTCACATGCCTGTAAAAAAAATCATGGCCTCTAAATATAACAATACTAAAACAGTCTTTTTACCATTGAACACCACCAAACAATGCGAGGCTGTGAACACTGCGTGTTTTCTATAAGAGGCAAAGCCATTACATTCTCCTAACAATGCTGCCATGTATTCTGTTCAGCAAGCCACCATTACATTTGCCTAATAATGTTTCCAACTGCACGATCAGTTGAAAAAGTATAGACATTTAGTATATTTTCCCCAAGTACGGTATGGACACGGACAGAGCCTTTAAAATACAGTTGTATGGTAACCCTAGAATTGGGGTCCACCATATTCAGCTTTTTGTACTTAAAATAAACTTCATGCATGAATTCACATATTTGTCAGTTTAAAAAAACTAACAGGAGCCGAAAATCTTCAGCCATTTACTGAGTTTTCATCAACTTACACTTCATGAGTCACAGAAGTAAACATACTTAGTCTGTACATCAAAAATTACAATTAAGCTATAATTACCAAAAGTTATGTAAGTTTTCCAGACACTTTTCTAGGCATTTGTGTAGCAAAGCAATGTTTCATTAACCTTCCTATGGCCCTGGGGATTCTTAAGACCCCAGCAGATCTTTGAGTTTTGATAACTTTTTTGACTGTTGTATTTCTTTATCACCATTTCGTGACTTTTCTCAGTTATTTTATTTTTATGGTAGATTTTTCTTAATTTCACTAAGGAAAACATAAAAATAATTTCTAAAATAACAGAACAAAAAATAAACTTACATTTTTACAGGCGCTGATCTGTGCCTGTGCCCAAAGTACTTGTTGCAGAATGAAAAATTATTATCATATTTTATGCCTTGCTCCCGCTAATTTTCCACCTTGATGCTCACATATGTTTGTATACACGGACAAAAATGTGCTAAAAATATGACTGTTGTAAATGAAAATATTTTAACTTCCACTGTCTGCCAAAAAAAAAAAAAAAAAAAAAAAAAAATGTCACCTTTCTCTATTGATCAGTCTTGTATTTCTGGTAACTCTGTACCATTTTGTGTCATGTTTTTGATTTAACACAAAAGTAGTCTTATGATTGTGCTGTTTTGAGTATTTCTTCAGTAGGATTGAACATGTATGATGAATGCATTACACTAATAGGCTTTCAGTTGCATATTGAGTATGTGTTCTTGCATACATTATTCTGCTTCGGGCTATAAATTTTGGTATTTCTCACTGCAGTTGGAGTTAACTAAGACTCCAAAAACAACAATGTAATTAAAATTTTAGATCGATGAATATGTAGCTTCAACAGTTCTTTGTAAATATATATTTTTTTTTCTGAGTAGCTGTCTTGTTGCACAAAGGAAAAGTATATATGAGCAGCCTTGTTATGGAATGTTTTGCTTGTTTGAGTGTGTTCATATAACAAATGTAAAATAATTTAAATTATAATAGCTAGCAAGTTAACAAATTATGAAGTGTAACAGTGTATTTATTAGTAAAACTTTATCAGAAGCACCATTCCAGTCTTTATGGCACCTTCATGAACTGGAACCCAGGGGCAATTGCACTCTCCCCTATCACTATGCTTCTATATAAAAATTTTATTGCGTTCATTGGGTACAATACATTATTCTCAGATCACTACGTGCCATGAATAAGAAGATAGCAGAATGCTGTGGTTGATGCTGGACAATATGTTCTTGACGTGAGAAGTAAATGATGATTTCACTATAGTATTAGAAAAATAAATTTTGAACCAAAAACTCTCACTGCAGGAGAAAGTTTTCTATTTTCCATTCTTCAGTTCATCAGATTTTCAGTTTGTACTTCAACCTGTCATAAGGGCAGTCCATATAGATAATTTATTTTATTATATGATCAGTGTTGCCCGCTCAACCACCATCCCCATGCCCATCAATGTGGACTGTTGTACAAAACAAAATAGAAACCTTAAAGTCAGTTTTGATTCTCTAAGAAATATTGAGTGTTCTGTAATTAGATTATTTCTGTGACAGCTTTGTTCAGATAAAAAAAAAAAAAAAAAGGAAATGTTGGTTACTAGAAAATGAGAAAATGACGTATGTGTCGGGTAAAGGATCCACAGTGTTAAAATATTGTGAGATATCGGAACAAGAGGAATATCTGATTCATGTCAACTGAAAGGAAATAACAAGGAACACACTTATATATCAAAACATTCACAAAAATAATAAAACAGATTACCTTCATGTAATCACTTTTATCTGTGAAAAACAATTTATTTTTTCTGACTGGATGCTTTATTTTGATTTCTTTACATTTCAGATATGTTCCAACAAACATCAATTTAATTGGCATGTTGAATATGTTAGAGTACTCTGAGATATCTTACAGCCATCCATTTATTTTGAATTATATATGTGCTTTCTCTGAGTGGCTTTTAACAGTATGCATTGCAGGATCAAGAATAAGGCTTATGTTTTACAAATTTTCCTTTAGTGGTCTGTTAGTTTTCGTTTTTAAACTTTTGATTGATTAGATTAGAATTTCATTCCACAGTATTTGATGAGGCAAGTGTTTAAACTTTGCTGTGATTCTTGTGCTACGGTATGCCACATTTTTTATTACTTTTTTGATTGAGATGTTAAAATAAGAAGATGGTAGTGTAGAACACACTAAGTTACGTATAAAAGTTTTAAGGCAAATATATTTCAGCCATTACTATGGCCTTCATCAGTGTGACTACGATTGGTTTCGTTGGCAGATTGGAAAGGTAAGTTTTGTAACAGTAACTCCGGGTGACTGGAAAATTGCAACTCTGAGCTCCCCATTTTTGTTCCATACATCTGAAAATCCCTCGTTGCATCACGTCACCCGGAGTTACCATTACAAAACTTACCTTTCCAATCTGGCAATGAAACCAATCGTAGTCGCACTGATGAAGGCCATAGTAATGGCTGAAATATATTTGCCGTAAAACTTTTATACGTAACTTAGCGTGTTCTACACTACCATCTTCTTATTTGTTTGTTAGTTACGAGCATTGCCTACCACTCTTTTATTGAGATGTTATTAAAAAGCTACCCTTGATGAACAAAAAGAAACTGAAGAGGTTATAGTATAACTCTTAGGTATTAGCAGTGCTTTTTCTGGAAAAAAGGTGCCGGTACTCACCGTGAAAATGCTATTACAGCAACTTCCATACTTTTAACATATCCTCCGATGTACTCTCGTCGTCTCTAGATTGCTTCTTGCTTTTAGTATCAACTGCAGAATGACGACCTCGGAGCAGCCATGAGTCCACATATTTGCTAAAGTTGAACTGAGCGAGAGAAGGTCCTACTATCCTGATGTACATCAGTGCAGAAGTTGTCCATACAAGCAGAGATGACCTAGATGAAGTTACTATAAGATTCATCTGAGAGAAAAAAACCTTTCACATTCAGTGGAAGATATTGCAATTGTACTCAAAGTGTGCTTTAGATGAAATAGTATGTACTGGACTTTATTTACTTGAAGATATTCACGGAAACCATGAACTGCTTCTTTTTCATTTAAGTGGAATTTGCGTGCTAACTTTCTAATTTCAGCTTCACCAAACGTCAGATGCTTCCCAGGATTTTCTGGACAATACTTGGAATCTAAAATCTTGGCACATTCAGGCAAATCAGCATCATCTCCTTCAAGCAGACGCTTTCCAACAGCCTCTTTCAGACTTTTATAAAAAGCAGATGAACTTATTGCAGGACTGTGTCTTTCATTTGTGTGGAGCTCAGTCTCTTGGAACTTCATGTTCTTCTGACTTTGAAGAGACATGCTGTAGTATGGACCAGGATTTTCAATTATTTCCTCAAAAAGTTGAACTCTATTCTTTATCTTCCTGTCTGCTTTGTACAAGTCAATATTTCTCTCTTGTAAACCTAGACTTGGTTTGCTAAGTTCTTGGAGAGTATTGCACATAAAGCCCAAATCAAGAACAAACTCGCATGACATTATTTTTCTTAAAAGCCCTCATAAAGACAGCAATCTGTTTTGCTTCTTCTGCTGTCTTCTTTTGCCTCCTGAAAGTGATGAACAAGGGCTTCAAAGTCTTGCCACACTGCAGAAACAATGCGAAAGCTAGATGTAACCCAGCGAGTGCTTAAAATGCTGCCAATTTTACGAAGTTGAAGTTCTAAAGTCACTGCACATTCTTGTAGTTCCCTAGCATTCTTAGGTGAAGCATGATAAGTCACATAAAGTTTGTCCATGAAACTCTTAAAGCGATTCACTTCTGCTGCATTGTTCACTGTGTCACTAACAGACAATTCAAGGCGATGGCTAGCACCGTGCCAGAAAATAACACTAGGAAACGTGTCTTGCATTAGCCTCCTTACACCATTATGCACACCAAACACAGCTGCACCATCACAAGTTACAGACAATAAATACTCGTTTAAGTAATCTTCAGATAATCCTAAACACTCAAGAGGACTAATTAAAGAGTTTAGAATTCCTCTAGCAGTTACATCTGTTAATTCAACCAAATCTAGGAAAAGACTCACTGGAGCCAAAAGTTCAGGAAGGACTACATGAACAATAACAATCAATGTTGATCTGTTACTCACAGTTATCCATTCATCAATAAGTAATGATATTTTGTTCTTTTATATACAAGTTCACTATATTGTCTATTAATGTTTTTCTCATTTCATTTGCGATATGCCTCACAATGTAAATGCTGGCATTTGCAGAATGAAGAATATATCCCATGTCTAGGCCATTAAATTAAGTTCCTGTAGATTTATTTCATCTTCAAAGTTGTTAAATGATTGATTTTTCTTCGCAACTTTGTAAACAGTTCGATACACTTTTCCTGTTTCGTCTGTATTTTGAGACAAAATATTTAGGAAAACTTTCTCTAATGTTTCATTTTTTGCTTCAGATTTTATTTTTTGGCACGCTTTGTGCGCTGCACTCTCTTTATGATCGTAAATCTTTTTTCTTAATGCCATTAACTGTTGTTTCCGGGATTCTTCAAGATGACTGATTTTACCATTTGCCCACTCCACTGAAATTTTTATTCCTATCTGTTCATCGACGGCAAGACTTTCTACATCACAACACACTTTACAGCCCAACATTTTATTCTTGACATACAGCCACTCGTTTCTCTCACAGAAGTCATTTTTCTGCAAAAGTATCCAACATTCTGCCAGTCATTATCAGAATCTGCTTCTTTTAGACCACATGGATCTTCGGTGTTGATTTCGTGATCCTCCTCACCACGAGTAATTTTGGTGCTAGTTTTCTGTTTTGCAGGATCACAAGTAGATTCAACAATTTCTGCTTCTTCAGCCTTCCTATTTTTACTCATTGGCATGAAGTAATTACTTATTTTACTCATTTTGAACAATGATTGAACTTAGATTAATTCAAAACTCACGTGAGCACCTGCCTGTTGCAGAGCGGATATAGAACTCAACTGATAAACAAACTGATATTGGAAACAATCTGAAGTGAACACAACTTCCTATTCCGGTTCAATCTTGCTATATTAGGCCATCTTAATGATTCTGCTGCATTGCCAAGGTACCTCTCCACGAAGTCTGGACCTCGCCCGTAAACATGCTGCAGCCGGCGCTCACACCCATGGCCAATCACCGTGAAGCCCCGCCGTTCTCTCTTAGCTCCGAGGATAGAGAGGGAGCGCTCCTTCCAGGAATTCCTCTCTGGGATGGAAGTCTGTTATGAAGGGAGGATGTAATCATCCAAATCATGCTTAAACAACTTGTTCTGCTACCCCAAAAAGGGGACTAACTGAGATCTGCTGGCAAACTCCAGGCTTCTGTCCCGCAACTAAGAGCGATAAATTAACCTCTAGCTGCATTCTTCTTTAAGTGATTGTATCAACCTATGAAGCCAATGAAACAGGAAAGCAGGATGCCAACTTATGAGTAATCAAAACTGAAAATTAAATTCGTGAACACAGTACCATCTGCCGGAATATTTATAATACATTTTGCTGTCAATAAATCGCAATTTTTTTTAAACTTAAGAAAAAAGGTGCCGGTACTGCGTACTGTTGCATACCGCCAGAAAAAAAGCACTGGGTATTAGTTTCATGAAGGTCTTTTTGAAAGTGAAAAACCTGCAAGAAAGTAAAATGTACAAAATTTATTTACTTTTACATTAACATTGAGTAAATTGTTGTGGGAACAAATGTGTAAGAACATTGCTCTGTACAATCTGTAATTTTCAATTTTTTGTGTTACTATAACTTGCAAAATTCACAAATTTGGCAGCGACAGGGATTAAATCCATGCCTCCTCACTCTGGAGCTGATTCTAACCAACTCAACTACACCGATGGAATGTATCGCTGCCAATTTGTCATCTTGACACTTGCTTCACCTCTGTGGTATGTCACACTCATGTCTTGTGTGTCATATATTCCCTGGCTTACATTGTAGCTCATATATACCAGTTCAGTCATGTTTTCTAATTTGGTGTATGTTTTAGTTCATTTAGAAATCACTCTTGCAGTTTTGCATTTTCTTTGCATGTATATGTGAGACCAATACCTTGTAACTCACACTTAAGTCTTAATTTTAATTTGTCACTCTCTAATTTTTTTTATAGCTGTAAAAGGACCAATTTTATGCAACTCACTAATTTTCATATCCTTAATGGGACTACTTAAAAGATCATGTGTTGCCCAGACTTTTAATTAATCAAAATAATAAGCAAACAGCAAACAAAAACGAAATTGCTACATTATTTAATGAACATTTTATTTCAATCCCAAAAATTATAAATGAAAAAAAAATACTCCTTTTAAATCATATTTACAAAATACCACTTACACTAACTCTATATATCTTATAGAAATAACGAAAACTGAACTACTAACTGAATTAACCCATATAAAATCAAATACTGGACCAGGCTGTGATGAAATTCACCCACAAGTTATCAAACATGTAGCTGAAATTATTATTGAACCCCTATTATTTATATTTAATCTCATAATTAAAACAGGAATTTTCCCAGAGAAATTAAAAATTACTAAAAATTTTCCTAAACACAAATCTGGATCTAAAAACATAATAAATAACTATAGACCAATTGCAAACTTATCTACTTTTGCAAAGATTTTAGAAAAATTAATATATACCAGATTAATTTCATATCTGACCAAATTTAAAATTATAAATCAGTATCAATATTGATTTCAACAAAATAAGTCAACAGAAATGGCAGTACTTACAATTCAAAATAACATACAACAGAATCTTGCAAATCATAGCTTAACATTAGCTATTTCTTAGACATGACAAAGGCATTTGATTCATTAAATCACGAAATACTATTAAATAAGCTGGTGCATATAGGGATAAGAGACACCTCATATACACTTCTTAAAAACTATTTAACAAATAGACCTCAATTTACACAAATTAAGAAATACTCATCTCTACAAAAAAAGATAAACTCTGGAGTTCCTCAGGGTTCTATACTTGGGCCTTTGCTATTTAACATATACATAAATTATATTTTCAATGTAAATAAAGAAACTAATATAATTTTATATGCAGATGATACAACTATTCTAATTTATGGCAATCATATTGACGAAATGATCAATAAAGCAAATATACTGCTTGAAAAATATTCTAACTGGATGGCAGCAAATAAAATGCTAATAACAGGGATCGCATTCGTCCTAAAATTCCTAAAATTCCTAATATTTTGTGACCCTCCTTAAATTCCTAAAATTAGACCTAAAATTTGCTATTCATCCTAAAATTTTCGTAAGCTTATTTTTATTAAAAACAACCGTTATTAACGCCAATAAATTTACCATTACGGTAAGGTAAAAAGACCTGTTATTGTAGAAACACAGCCTATATGCTGTGCTGCTGAAGGGAGGGAAAAATGACGCCATCGAGATGCACTTGCTTCGGGACGGGCGTTCCATTTTTGCCTTCGAACAGTTTTCGAGAGTAACAAGAGATCTAAGGGAAAAGGGGAGGGGTCATTTTCACCCCTGGTTTGCGCTTTGCAGACGAACTCCGTGGCACGCAGAAGATCGTACTTTATTTTTGTACATGCCTTGTGGAACCTCCTCTTTCTGCTGATGTTTTGTTATTGTAAACCGCAGGTGGGTGGAAGCAAAGAGGAAACATGTGGTCTTCTTCCGTAACCTCCGGTAATGACGATGGGATGGTAGCTGAGTTATCTTGGCAGGCAGTAGAGCACGTGATCATTGACCTTCGATCATGCGTCGGCGACAGCGACCTTCGATGCGCAATATATCTCGGCTCCGACTCGCTTTGACTGAACTTGCGTGAGATGCGTATGATAGTTTCTGGTTTTACGTCTTTTATGGTGTTCTCTGTGCAGGTTCAGTTCTCTAGTGGTGACCTGCTTTTTTTTTTTTTTTTTCATATCTTCTGACATCCTCGCAGCCAAATTTCGGGAAGTTGTCTGGTTTTGCAATATTGGAACGTGTTTTTGTACTTCCCTTTCATTTTCTGGTTAGTAATACAAGTGTTTAAGATGCCTAAATCCAAAACGAAATTTCAAGATGCGTGGCTCGCCAAAGAATTGGACGGAGTGAAGTTGAAAGAATGGTGTTCTGCAACTGAAACAATATTTTCTGCTAAGTGTATATTGTGTTCAGAAATTTTCAATATTTCTAATAGTGGCTTTTCACAAGTAAAAGCACATCATAAAGAAAAAAAAGTTCCCATAACAAGAAATTCCCATAACAATAAATTTGTTAAATAGTGTTCGTGATTCACATAAATTTTATAAAGAGTATGTTGATAAGCTGAAGGAAGAAGAATCAAAAAAGGTAAAAGAAAGGAAGCAGAAAGAGAGGGAAAATAAGGAAAAGCAGCTAGAGAAAAAAAGAAAAGCTGAGTTTGATGACAAAATAAAAGAAAATGATGCAGAAATAAATAGTCTTAAAAAAGATAAAGAAGCCTCCCTAGCAGTAATTCAAGAGGGAACAGAAAGAATGCGAAAAGCTGTAGAAAAACAAAATACTGTTGAAATAGCAGTTGCCTCTAACTTGATCATACAAGGTTCAGCTGAAATAAAGAAAACAAAGTAAATTAGTTGTGGTGGAAGCAGAAAAAGATAGGCGTATCAGGAAAAGGTTAAAACAATAATATGAAAAAAGTAATTCAGTGAACAATTGTACATAGTTCTTGGTTTTCAATTACCTTTTTAGGATATTATAATTTAATGTGAAACCTGAAAACTTTCTGTGAAAATCGTGAATTGCTTCTGGTTAAACAGCATATTAATGTTCAAAGTGAAACTTGAATGTGGTAAATATACTTGAATATGATAATAACACGTGAAAAGATAAGAACTGAACATTAGAAGTAAATCATACTTAAACTTTAGACATTAGACGTTATGCAAAAAATTTGGGTGTGAACTTCGACCATATATACTAATGGACTGCGCATTGGCAATAGCTGCATCAAAGCCGCCATGGCTCAAACATTGGGCACGTCATCATCAGACTCCAAATTTCGTGTAAAAATGCTGTTATGATTACTAATTTACATTGCAGAACTTCAGTGTTTTCGGTGTATTATGTGAATGCGCCTCATATATAATGAAAACTCTTCAGGTAAGTTTACTTATGAGCTATATACATGCATGAACGGGTTGTTTACATTTTGTGATTTATAATGTGATGAACATTTGTGAAGAATTTGGAACCTGCATTCCATTTTTTTCTTAAGTTACTATATTTTTATATCAATAGCTGCAAGTTTCTGGTTAAGTAATTGAACTTTATTGATTTAGGTATTTAATTCGTTTCTTACCCATGAAAAATCATAGAACTTTCTTTACTATATCGCTCAGAGCAACCATAAGCACAGCAGGTGTAACCCATCTTTTTGACTGTTGTCATGTGATTTTATGTTGGAGCCAGAAATTTTGATGTCATGCGCAGTCTATCAGTATATATGGTTGAAGGGTGTGAAGCAAACTCTTTACAATGTATACAAAGTTGTTTTACTAGATGTATACAAATATACATCTAGTTTTTATTGAAATACACTCCTAAAATTTTCCTAAAATTTTTCTAAAAATTCCTAAAATTCCAACCTAAAATTTTCCAGAAGTATGCTATGATCCCTGTAATAAACGTAGAAAAGACTAAAGCAGTAATATTTACTCTGCAATTATCTATTCTACAAATAATTGAAAAATTGGTAATTGACAATACAATAATTCAAATAATAGATAAATTTACTTATTTAGGAATTACACTTTACAAAGATTTAAAATGGACTAGACACATAGATACAATACTGACAAAAATATCTAAAAATGTAGGAATAGTCAGTAATGCAATAAACAACCTAACTATTAAAACCTTAATGTTATTATATTATGCCTTGATTCATCCATATTTAAATTATTGCTTTTTGGCCTGGGGCTAGACAACGAATACTAACCTCAAAAAACTTCAAATACTACAAAACAAATATATTAGACTAATTGATCTCAAAATTAATAATAACAAGGATAATATTATACAAATAAATAGTTTTAGGTACTCTAAGGTATACCCAGAAAAATATTAAATATTAAATATTAAACAATTGTATAACTTCAACCTGGGAAAAATTATGTTTAAACTTATAAAATTAGATAATTACAATCTTACTGAAATAATTAAAATAGCACCAATATTACATCTATATCGCACAAGATCAAAAGTATCTTTACAAATATCCACACCAAGAACACAAATGGCACAGCAAAATATTACACACAGTTATCCAATGTACTGGAATGCACTCCCAAACGAATTAACCAATATTAACAATTTTAATTTATTTAAGAAAAAACTAAAATCATATATAATTCAACAATAAGAAAATTGATTCTCAGTTTAAAATGTTATATGAGCATGCGAGAATTTAACACTGTATAATTATATAATTGACTTGACTGTTATCAAATGATTACTGGGAAGCCTGAGCTATGTCAGGACTCTTGAAAGAGGCCTTTTCTTATGCTTCCCATCTGTAAACTAATTTACTCAATGATTCTATTGTAACAGTTAAACAAATAAATAAAAAAAAAAGCTTAGTGGGTGTGTTTTTTTTTTGGGGGGGGGGGTGATTGTTGTTTTTTTTTTTGTTTTTTTTTGTCTCTGCTGCTTACATTGTTGACAAATTTTGCTCACTGTTCTTTTGTTTAATTTTATACCATTCCCTTAAATGTGTTTTTCATGCACTGTGCCATTTTTATACTTTTTCTTTTTTTGGGGCATGTATAAAAACAATTTCTATATATGTCAGTTGCCATTTTTTTTCTTTTCTAATGAATAATAGTCTGTTTTGATGGAAGACTTTTTAATGATATTTAGCCTGATTACTTGTGGGAATAATACTTAACTGTGTTTGGTATTGCATCATTTGTGTTGAATTGTTCACCTGCAGCAACAAAAATGAGAACAGCAGCTGCAATTTTTTTTATGTAATGCCAAGATATTTGTAACATATTTATTTATTGTAGTTTGTTCTTTATTTTTCTTACTATTGAAAAATACAATAAATGATATTGGGGTATTTATCTGAACTCAGCAGATACACTGATTTTTCTATTAGTACCCCGTGTTATGCTGTTTGATAAACATTAGTATTTTTTACAAGTTTTCATCTGATGCGAGAAATTTTGTGAGATTTAGTAGTTATGGTAATAAAAATGCAGTATACTGTAATGCGAAGTGTTTTATATTGCTATCAGTAATTTTGTACATTTGTACTCATGAAATTTTATATAAATACTTTCTTCAAAAGTTGGAATTTGTGAATTCATTAATTTTCTTTTCATTAATTATACCTTAAGAGAAACCAAGATGACACTGTTAAATAGCTATAGTTATGTTGATTTTTTTGGGGGGGGGGGCTGTCTGTGTATGTTTGAGAATAATGCAGCTGTGTTGTTCTTTGGATATTAAGGCAGTGCTATTGTTTGTTATAAGTTAATGCGAGGGCAAGTATTTGAATTCAGCATGTGTTATGATGATAGTTAATATTTTGCTTGAGTAATGTTTCAAATCTTTGTTAGAAACATGTATATAGGGTGAACAGAAAAAAAATAATTACCTTTGAGTGGAAAGTCTCCTGATGGTACTCATATAATGACAGCATGTTAGAAAAGATATGTGCTTCAGTTTGTTGCAATTTTCAAATTTTCTGGAAAGGTGACCACACTAATGAAAGTTCATTTTGTTGTCTCTATAACTAAAAATAATGGGCTCTAAATTTTTTTTTGTTATTATTATTTGATAATATAGTAGAGGTCAAACAGTTTGGTGATATAGTTGTAGATAAAATTTAACAGCTGTTCATGATTCCATAAACATTTTGACCATTGCTTTCAGGAAAGCGCAAATACATATTTGTAATGGTTACTATGGTTACCAATAATGTGGAGACTAATATTCTTAGGTGGTTTGGCCATGTTGAAAGACTGAGCAATGAAATGCTTACTAAGAGAATTTTTTCAGCCCAAGTGACAGGAAAGAAAAATACAGACTGCTTTGGCAAGAGCAGTTGGCAGTGGTAAGTTTTTTCCAGATTGGGACAATATGACAATACCGGCATCTCCATCATGTAAGTCAACTTTATTATTTACAGAAAGCTTATTTATACTTAAGAACTTTGACTTTTGTTGTAATGATGATTTTCCTGCTTCCATTTCTGAGGTTTGGAGGACCCTTATTTTGAACAAACAGTACCCCCTCCCACAAGGTATTGACTCTCGTGTACAGGTTTTGTGATTGACTGCGTTACCTACTGTAGCGAACAAAAGTATTTGGCGAAACACTTTTTTGACCATTATTTTTTTTTCTGCTGGACGAAATCGGGTCGTTTTGGGATATGATATGTGTTGATTCATGGGTTACAATGCCATGCAGTTTGTATTTCGCTCAGAGCGAATTTGTTGTTCAAAATGGGCCATATTCAAGAGTCGCCAATTATTACCTATTTGTTTGCTGCATGTATTAATGTTTTTCTTGTGATTTTTGTGGTGTGTAGTGTGATAATAAGGTAATCTTAGGTTTTCAGAAAAGGCGGAGATCCCTGTTGGAGCTTGCCAGGCAGCCGTGAACATGATGGAATAGGGAATGTGCATCACCAACATTGCAAGGGCCCTGAAGATTCTACACCAGTCCATTTCAGCTATCCTGCAATGTTATAAGAAGACTGGGACCATCAAGAACAGTCTGTGATGTGGTAGGCCTCGTTCCACTATGTTGCGTCAGGATAGACGCATCCTCCGTCGATTTCGTGCTGATCCCACCTTGACTGCTGGGGTCATCGCCACCGAATGACCATCTCCTGTTGTCTCATTGCTGGTGGATTGAATGGAAGACGCCTCGCCAAGAAACCACTCATCGGAGTCAAGAATCGACAAGCCAGAGTCGTGTTCGCGCGCCGTCATCGACACTGGACCGCGGCGGATTGGAGTAAGGGGCTTTTCACTGATGAGAGCAAGTTCAACTTGTTTGGAAGTGATGGCATCTGATACGTACGACGTCCGTGTGGCCAGAGATTCAACCCCCAGTTCATTCAGCCAACTGTCGAGCACGGAGGAGGATCGCTCATGGTTTACGACGCCTCCTCTCGCAATGGAATGGGCCCCATCAACAAGATTGACACAATAATAACCAGCCAGAGCTACACGAACATACTCATCAACAATGTCTTCCCATGGGCAAACCAGAACATGCCACCCGGATGGATCATGCAGCAAGACGACGACCCGAAGCACACCTCCAGAGTAGCAAAGGCAGCCTTCCAGCAGCAACAGGTCACACTTCTAGACTAGCCAAGCCAATCTCCAGACCTCAATCCCATCGAGCACATGTGGGAGAAGCTGGAGAGATGATATGCGAAGAAAACCTGCCGGAATAGGGCCCAGAAGTTCGACCAGCTGTCTGCAGAATGGGCGCGAATTCCGCAGGTCACCGTCGAGAAGCTAGTGGACTCGGTGCTGGCTCATTGTGCAGCTGTTATTAAGTCTCGTGGTTATCCCACTAAGTATTAGTTATTGTTTTGTCGTTTTCTTGTACTTGTTTTCTGTTATCGTTGCATTAAATGAATGTGATACACACCTACTTTGTTGGTCAATTTGTATGATCTTTGCGATTAAGCTCGGTACCTGATCTGTGTTAAGGTTTCCGATCCATCTGCATATGGGTCTTGTTTACAACTGAAAACACATATCATATCCCAAAATGACCTGATTTGGTCCAGCAGTAAAAATATTATGGTCGAAAAAGTGTTTTGCCAAATACTTTTGTTCGCTACTGTATGTGTCTTTGGTTCTCCAATTTTTAAGTTGCAATCTGGCACCGTTCATGATATATAACCCTATGTAATCTCTGTGTACGGTTTAATTCACATCTGATGATGGGTTTATAGTAGACCCGAAAGTGCTTATGTATTTTAACTTTAAAACTTTTAAAGTTTTAATGTCACCGTCATCGACTTTTATTATATTGTGTAGAAACGGCAAGTGTTGTTTATATTACCTTTTCTATGGACTGGACCAGATTCTG
This sequence comes from Macrothele yani, assembly GCA_039090855.1. Classification (NCBI taxonomy): domain Eukaryota; kingdom Metazoa; phylum Arthropoda; class Arachnida; order Araneae; family Macrothelidae; genus Macrothele; species Macrothele yani. The sequence goes on along the minus strand of CM076998.1, from coordinate 130,930,852 downwards.
TAATGTCTGCATGAGAAAAAGATATGAGTATGAGGTACAAAAGGTCTTATAGGCATCATGTGATGGGTGTCAGTGAAGCTCAAGCAGCGTGCCAAGAGCACTATAAATTGAGACATTTGATACACCAACAGTAAATAAAATCTAGTTCTATGAGTTAAACATTTATCTGTCATTTTATTTTTCTTTGAGAAGCTAACCTCTGAATCTCAGAGAACTGCTTAGTGATATGTCTGTATGTATTAATGAAGTTATGTGTGTGGGAATTAAATCCTCTATTGAATTCAATAGTCATTTATAAGTACAGTCAACTCACTTTAATTTGAACACCCGTAGTACGAACTAGCTCCGCAATTCGAATTTACATCTGGTCCCAACACACTCTACGTAGAGGCAATGCAAATGTATGTTTGCTAATTCAAAAAACTTCTCTCACCAAAATTCCCTAACTCGAACAATTCTTCCTACCCCAAACCAGTTTTCTGCTTTCCCTGATTGCCAATCAGCAGCTGCTTTCCTGGCTTTGGAAGCAGCATTAACTATGTGGCTGAGGAAGATGCGGGCTAAGAACATTCCAGTGGATGGCAACATGCTGAGAACAAAAGGCGAGTTCGCTGCGCAAATGGGCATAGAGGACAAGATCAAGTTTTCTGATGGTTGGATACAGAAATTCAAAAAAGGGCATGACTTGATGTTTAAGGTCTGTGGTGAGAGTGCGGATTTGGTGACAGTGAAAAAATGGAGTGACACAGTATTGAGAGATATTCAGATATTCTAAGAAAATACAGACCAGAGGACATTTATAACTGTGATGAGACATGTCTATTCTATAAGATGCTTCCAAATAGATGCCTTGCTTTCAACAAAATGAGTTGCAGCGGTAGAAAGCAGCCAAAGCTTCGTGTCACCATCTTGCTTTGTGCAAATATTACTGGGACACATCAACAGAAACTGTTCCTGATCGGAAAAGCTTCCAAGCGCCGATGTTTTACGGGAATGTGTTCCCCTCTTGTGAAGTAAGCTGCCAGTTCAAATGTGTGGATGACAAGAGACCTGTTTGAAAGTTGGCTGCAACAATTTGACCGATGCACAGCAGCACAAAACAGGAACATCCTTTTAGTGTTGGATAACTGCACAGTTCATTCAGCTATCAATGGGCTCAGTAACATCAAAGTGGAATTTCTGCCCCCCAAATGTTACCTCACTACAACAACCTCTTGACCAGGGTATCATTCAGTCCTTCAAATGTGCCTAAAGAAAAATGCTTCTGGAGACTATGATTCTCAACGTGAAAAATTACAAAGAATATGTTGTGGATTTGTTGAGAGCAGTATATAGTACATTGTTGTTGCTGCTAGGGATTTGGTCGCAGCCCAAACAATCACCAACTGCTTCCGTCATGCTGGTTTTTACAACACTAAATCAGTGCCCAGAAATCCAAGTTCAAACTTCAGAAGAAATGGAATTTACAACTGGTGAGCATTTGCTGGCTGAAATGAAAAAAAAAAATTTTTAGACATTCCTAAAAGTATCACATATGAGGAGTATGCAGATTTGGACAACTTGCAATGCAATGAGGAACTGACTGTCAAAGTAATTATGCAATGGGAATCGGCAGGGCAGGTACTTCAGACTGTGAAGATGACAAACAAGTTCAAACTTTCCAGCCCGTGGCTATAGATATCCATAAACCCACCCTAAAACCTGCAACTGATGCAATTGGAGTAATTTGTTGTTTCCTAGAGGAGAAAAACAGGACCAACGGGTTTTTAGAAATCACAGTGAAGCTCGAAAGAAAGATTATTTCAATGGCTTCTGCAAAACTGGTACAAAGAAAGATCTTGGATTTTATGATAGTATGAACTAAATTGCAGGTATAAATTGATTTTTCATGCACTTTTGAATGCGATCAGAAAATCTGAAATTTGAACGAGCTTATAAATTACTGTTATGCTGAATTATTTACGTGCATTGCAATTTTGACCATTTTCAAATTAAAGAATTTCAAAATTTCCATAATTCGAACTTTCTCTATACTGAACAGATTTTGAGTTCCCTAGGAATCCAAATTAGAAGTGAGTTGACTGTATAAAGGTAGTTGAAAGTGAGCCTTATCCATTCCCAAAAATTCACTTCCGTCAAATGTATCTGCATACACCGCTGGTTTATAATACTAAATTGGAAATCTTACCATTGTACATAATTTTGTTGTGACTTAATTCAGTGTTATCATAGTTGGATTTTGGACCTTACTGATTGAACAAACAAAATTCCTTCTCTATGGATTGGGTCTTGATACATTCATCAGATACAGAATCATCAGTGTATTACCATATCATATCAATGTTAGTTTGTTTTTTAAAACTGCAGATGCAATTTGCATTGTTTATAATACTTTTAGAATATGAATCTCAGAATCACATTATTTCTATATCCTAAGAACCAGACCATAGGTAGACATATCACTGGGATACTTTTCATGTTAATAAATAAGTAACAATTAAGTTTGTGTGTTTTTGATGTATAAAAATTGTCTTCAGGTGCATGAATGTTATCTGCATGAACCTTGTCATTTTTATTTTTCACTTCAACAATCTGCACTTGATTACCTAGTGGCTTTATTAAACTCCTAAGATGCCATTGCTTATCTCTACAAGACTTGCACCACGCTTTTTGTTTTGTACAGAAATTTCTATTATGACTGTATTTATCATCCTACTTTTTCTGCTTCATCTGTCTCTGTTGCACTTGTGCAAACAAATTAGGATGCATCAAATATAAGACTGAGCGTAGAGCAGGGTTGTTCCCATGGTGCTTATAAATCCTTAAAAGCCCTTAAAAAGTGCTTATATTTTTTGGGGGGTGCTTAAAAGTCCTTATAGTTTCCCAAAAAGGGCTTAAAGGTGCTTATTTTTTATCTTGTTTGGATTTTTTTTTTTTTCAAAAAGAAAAAAAAAGCAGCAAATTTTGGCTGTCTACATTCGCCAGTAAACTCACGATCGGTCATTTTCTTGGAGCATGTGACATCAACTAGGATTACTTGGGAGTGGCGGGAACAATCCCGCCCAAATTCATCAAAACATTACGATAGGCGGTGCAGCACGAGATCCCTGCATTATAACTGGCCCGTGTTTCCCCTTCAGTTCTTGAAGGCAGTGGTAAACCTACCAAACCAGTAATAACGCAGTAAATGTACTTCGGCTCTGCTAGGTGCGCACGTGAGCAGTTCGTCTTTGTGCTGATCACCAATGGCAACAAAACGAAAATCGCAGTTATGTTCCTCGGCACGGTGTTCATGCTCCGTAGTTTTCTGTTGTGCGCTTGTTGTTGTTTGTGATCTCAAACAGCTGCTGGTCATTTTTTTCTGTTTGCTGTTCTAAAAAGATAAATAATACTAAAAAGTTTAATCATAGCTTTGTAGGGTCAGTGCCTGCTCAGGTTGAGCGTTAGGAATATGCCAGGCAATCGTTGCTTCAGTGACAGGTGGTGTGAGCATCCGCTCTATAAAGTGTGGATATCTTCCATTGAAAACAATCGGCACAAAGCATGTTGCCGACCCTGCAGGAAGGAAGTGGACATTTCATAGGCACACATGAAAGGTAAGTTGTTGTTTTTTTAATGGTTATATAATTTGCTGGGTTTTTTTTAAATACTTTTTAATGGTTGTAGGGATTTTGAGGAAATTCCAAAATTATACCAAAAATCGACGAACTCTCAAAAAAAAATTAAAAATCTGAAGTAAAAATAAACGCTTTTAACAGGGTCGTGTTTGCTTTCACTCTGGAATTAGCTCAGGAAGCCGGATCTGTAGAACCTGGGAATCCCGGAAATTTGGATTTCAAAATTTGACGTATTTCTTTTTTTACTGTGATTTGAAGGATTAAAATCATTTTTCTAAATATTGAGATTTCTTGTTTTAACGATGTGTTGATACAAAAGGGTGGCCACGTGATCGGGAAAACACAGGGAATTTTATAAGAGGTTTAAACTGAGAGAAATCGGGGAAAATATTAAATTTATCATAAAAACCTGGAAAAAAGTTTTTACATTCTAGAATTTATTGTACGGAGCCGGGGGTTTGGGTTGTCATAATCAAATGGAAAATCCACGAAGCTGTGGGGAGGGATGGCAGTGGGCGGGAGCAGGGCCTGATTTCTGCACGTGCACGCGGCACATGCACAGGACCTCAGAATTTGGGGGACTCCAAACTACCTTCAAAAAACAAATATATTTTTAAGTCTCTTCATGCCAAATTAATGAAAAAGAGACTGCTTTGTTAACGATTATCTGGCACAATATTGCAATGAATCAACAAAGTGAGCACTTCCATTATCTGGGCAATTTGTCGTTAGTTTTACCATTATATGAGTCAATTATTGACTTGATCCTGAATTTCGTGAGAAAAAATTTCGAACAGTTCAAGAAAGAATCCAACCAGTTGTTAGGGAGAGAAATGGATTATGAATCCTCAAGAAGGAAGAAAATACCCAAGAACCGACTTCTAGATGATTCATCAACTCCAGACGTTGCTTTTAATAATCGAGATTCCTTCATCACTCAAACTTTTTAGGTAATATGTGACAATCTTGTTTCACAGTTGCAAACCAGAAAGAAGTCATACGAGGAATTGGACTCTATATTTGGATTTGTCTACAAGAATGACCTAAGTGATGTGGTGGAAGCAGTTGAATAGTTGCAAAAGCAGTGTTAATACAGACATTTAACATGGACCAGGAACATCAAACAAAGATCTTCGCTCTTTCCACATTTATAAGTGAGTCACAGAAAAATTCTCATTGGCCACCACCGGGAGTCGAACCCAGGGTCTTCCAGTTACGCGCCGGATATGCTTCCGCTACACCACAGCGGCCTCGAATACCTTAAGACTCACACACGCTAACTGCCAAGCCAATTTTGGCAGATTGCTTCTTGGAGCCCCGCACAATGCTGGGGATTCACCAAAGATGGGGCTCCAAGAAGCAATCTGCCAAAATTGGCTTGGCAGTTAGCGTGTGTGAGTCTTAAGGTATTCGTGGCTGCTGTGGTGTAGCGGAACCATATCTGGCGCGTAACTGGAAGACCCTGGGTTCGACTGCCGGTGGTGGCCAATGAGAATTTTTCCGTGGTGGCAATGAGAATTTTTCCGTGACTCACTTATAAACGTGGGAAGAGCGAAGATCTTTGTTTGATGCAAAAGCAGCATTCAAATGAACTTGAAGAAGATTTTGCTGAAGAGTGGGCAGCGGATGGCCTAGGTCAGCATTCGTGACTGGCTTGGAGAAGACCTCGGGTTCGATCCCAGGCAGGTACGAATGTTTGAACCACTAAATATCCGCCATGTGTCAGATGGGCACGTTAAGCTGTCGAAGCCCAGGTACTGGCCCCCCGATAATAAATAAGGGCATCTTCCTCCCCCTTTCTACCTCTCTTCCGTGTGACTTTCCCATCGGGCGCTCTAGCCCAAATCTCCAAGCTTCCTACTTCTAAGGGTTGATTAAGACCTGCAGTCTGTCAGACACTCCCTTCCTAAAATCCTCTACATATGATCTGATATGATCTTTGCTGAAGAGTTCCTTCAGTTTCAAATCCTGACGAAACAATTCATTCAATGAGAGCACAGATCCCCTCATTTGCCTTGGGAAATTAAGGGACTTGAATTTAGTTCATATTTTTTCCATTGTTGACACATGCCTCAAAAAATTTTTACCAATACTAATTTCCAACTGTTCAAACGAACGCTCATTTGAGGTTCTGAAAAGAACAAGGCATTAAAGTTTAAAGAAGAGCCAACTGATGCTCTTCATATACTGTCCATTAAAAGTGATGTAACAGCAGATTTAAGTTTTGACGATATAATTCTTGATTTTGCAGCCACAAAAGGTAGAAAAAAAACATTTTTTTAATGCCCTGCTACCAATTCAACAGTTAAAAATTATCAAGTATTTTTAAATATTTTTATTCAAACATTTTTAATGGTTTGTTTAAAAATGGGGTGTGACTTATAATCACGCTCCTGTAATAACATGTAAGTATGGTTTGTTTTTCCTTAAGATCTCATATCGTGGGTTAAGCCTATATTTGGAGCAATACGGTATATTATACATGAAAAGCATTTCAGCAAAATATGTAGAATTTACTAAACATATTTTTATTAATATTAGTTTTGTGAGAACAAGATTTGTGAATCAATATTCATAATTATGTAGGGTTTATTTTCACGTAAATGAAAGTATGGAAAAAGTTCAAATGACACTACTTTATTTAAAGACTGTTGTAATAATTTACATGGACTACAATAATTTATCCCACAATGTGTGTTGTCAGCTGTAACATTTTGTGAGGGATTACTTCTTACAGCTTAAACTACCATCGGTTCATCATTTCCATTAAATTTATGGTAGACTAGAGGTTTTAAATTATATCTCTGGGAGAATTGTTATTTGTTTTGTAAATGTTACTATAAAACAAAAAAAGAATTCCAGAGTAATTAATGTTACAACTGTAAGCTCTGCGGGTGCAGAGAAGTACAAGTGGTGTGAATGCTTGTCTATTACAAGCCACATTGGCTATAAAGTTGACTAGCATGTGGGATTTATTTTAATGTTTTACTACTAAAAATATTGCTTGCAAAAAAAAATTTACCAGCAGATATTTTTTTACTGTTGGCTGAAAATTTTAATCGAGGGGGCCCCAGGCATAGGATGTGCACAGGGCCTCCGCTGACCTAAATCAGGCCCTAGGCAGGAGTTATTTTGTATTGTTGAGAAGGTCAATGCTGACTGCTCGTGCTCTCTCTGTTTTTGGCAACCAGCCAATGGAAACATATGTACAGCACTGGTGGCATGCTCCCCCACCATTGATTCAAAACTATGCATAAAAAAATGCAAAAAATAACTGTGAAATCTTCATGAAACTGTCTGAAATTTTGATCAACAACATAAATTGGTAATAAGAACATGCCCTCCAAATTTTGCCAGAATCGGTTGCAAACTTTTTAAATTGGCCATGGAAATTTTTAATCATCAACCCCAACTCACGGCGACCATAAACAAGGTGTGTACATCTCCGCAAATGAGCTCCCCACCTCCACCGAAAGAAAAGAGATTAAGTCACAGTCTCCCACCACCATTGTTTCAGGACTATGCCTAAAAAAAAAAGAAAAATGCAAAAACTAACTTTGCAAAATCTGCACAAAACTGGCTGAAATTTTTATCAGCACCATGAATTGGTAATAGGAACAGAACCTCCAAATTTAGTCAAAATCAGTTACAAACTTTTTGAATGAGCCATGGAAATTTTTAATCATCAGTAAACAGAAATGGTATACACGGAAACGGTTAATAAAATTTTGAGGGGTAATTTAAACAGTTTTTAACCGATTCAGGCAAAATTTGGAATTCATATTCCTATTAACGGTTTATGGTGTTCATTAAAATTTCAGTCAGTTTCATAAAATATTTGCACAAGGATATGTTTTTTACCTTTTTATCCAAGTCTAGTGGAAATCCTGGCCCATCTGACACACTCCCCTCGTGCGCAAGATTTTTGCTGAAGAAAATTTGAAAATGCTAAAATATTTTTAGAGATTTTAGCTAAAAAGCTAGTCTTATTTGTCAGATTAAACACTGCTGAGCTTTCTTTATTTGCCCGGAGATAAAAATACATAAAAAAAAAAAAAAGGAACATTTAAAAATGAGTTTCTTTATTTAGTAAGATCGCTTTTTTCCTGACTTCTGGGCGACTGACTTTTCTGTCGGAAATTCCGCTTCTGGATCAACATCTGTCATGTGCAAATTATACAGCAATTTTTGTTAATTTTTGTTTTTACTAGTGGAGGATTTGGGCAAAATTGCATGTGTGTGTGTGTGAGGGGGGGGGGTGTTCAAATTAACTGGCTTTCCCTCATATTTAGTAATTTTGTTTTAAAAAATTCCACTAATCTAATAATTTTATTATTCAAATTTATAAATGTACTTTATGATCCCTGTGTGGATAATATGCTTAAACCCTCCTCCCATATTGTATATACATACATATCATTAAGCTGTTCTCTGCAGTTCTGAGGTTAGCTCCTCAAAGAAAGACAAATTTCCAATTTCACATTTAACTGATAGAGCTAGAAATTACTTACTGTTGGTGTATCAAATGTCTCCATTTACAATTATCTTGGCACACAGCTTGAGCTTCACTAACATCCATCACATGCTGCACATACGACCTTTTGTACTTCATACTCATAATCTTTTTCTCAAGCAAACATTCCTGAATCTAGTCCTCCCATGATTCCCATGGCCTTCTTTTCTGCCACTTGGGCTGAAAAAATTCTCTTAGTCAGCACCTCATCACTCATTCTTTCAACATGGCCAAATCACCTAAGAATATTAGTTTTTGCCTTACTAACAACATTTTGTTTCACATCTGCAACACATTTTCATTCTTCACATGACCAGAGCATGTCTTGCGCTACTTGCGTTTGTGGCATCTCCCGAGCACACAAACGAGTCCTATGTCTTTTCTGCGGTACCCAGGTTTCAGTGCCATACATCAGAGTAGGAACAATTACACTTTCATACACATATCCCTAGTCAAATTGACCACACTTGTAAGCTGTCCCTTATTTTTACTTCATTGAACTCTTACAAATTTTCTTCCCAAAAACTGTAGCATGAGAAATCATTCTGGCCCCCACCATTCAGTTCTTTATTTCTGCTCTTCAATCATCTTCAATTTGACTTCCTCCAATTTTCCTTCTCATTCTGTGCAGTTTTTGCATCTGGCCCCTCTCCTGCCCTGTCCTAATAATGAGTTTTGGTAAAATGCTGTGATTTGTTATAGATCCAGTCTGTTTACATGTTTTTCTGTGTTCCCTTGCTTACTCACTCTCTAGTCATGCAGTATTGTATAAAATAAAAAATAATTTAATGGTATCTTAAATTGCATAAACTGAATTTAATTTTATTACTCTTTCAGGGAAAAAACACTGCAGTCTTGTGAGTGCGAAGGAAACTGCTGCTGGTAGTATACAAGAATTTTTTCCTGGGACCATTCCATCTTCTTCATCATCTGAAATATCAAGTTCTATACAGAAAAACCTTGGCAAAGGAATCCTCCCCTACTGGTACAATTTTGACTCACATTATAAAAAAAGATGTATTAGATGCCGAGATTAAATGGGCTCTCAAAGTGTGTGAGTAGTCACTGCTTGTACAACTCCTGGGCTGACATTGGCTCCTTATTGTGTGATATTTTCCCAGACAGAGAGATAGCAAAGCACTTCTCTTGTAGTCCAACAAAGTGTGCCTATCTTGTGTGCTTTGGATTGGTACCATATTATACAGGGTGTTGGGTGTTCGCAAATTGTTTTGACAAAAGAAGAGGAGTATAGTACCCATCAAGAAGAACAATATTTACAATGGAACCTAGGGTCGCATTCCACTCTGAGTGTCAGAAAAGAGTAAAGTTAGATGTCCAAGTTGAACTTTCAACAGTGCAAAGAAAGAGAATTAATGACATCATAAGTTACACAATCCCATTTATGGAGATCAGGGACAGACTCAAAGTAGATGCTCAAAGTGGCGGCCACGGGTGCCATTGCACAATTCACACCGGCGAATGAAAGACTGGCGCACCCTCTCGAAGACTCCTGGTGTCGTGTTTATCCTGTCCACTGCAGCAACGATTCTTGTGACGAGATCTTCCACGGAGTCCACAGGGGTCTCGTACACCAATGATTTCATGTGCCCCCAGAAGAAGTCCAGTGGGTTTAAGTCCGGTGAGCGTGGAGGCCATGCCACAGGTCCGCAACATCCAATCCAGTGTGCGGGATATGTGGCATTCAGGAAGTGTCTACTGCACCTTGATAAGCCAATCAGCTGCAACTGTCGATGCTGCATCTTTTCTCTGGCAATTTGCATACGATAAATGCTTGACGGTGATGTTCTGGCAATGTGCTACTTCTCCGGCACGAAAGAAATGACGTCTGAGGTGACGACTTGTGCTTGTTGGACATATTTCAAAGTTACTCTTTTCTGACACTCAGAGTGGAATGCGACCCTAGGCTCCATTGTAAATACTGTTCGTCTTGATAGCACTATCACCCCTCTCCTTTTGTCAAAACAGTTTATGAACACCCTGTAGATCTCTGTTATTCAGTACATTGGAAACAGCAGAATATTACAGTTTGTTGTTTGATGAAAGTCTGAATAAAACATTGCAGCGTAAACAAATGGATGTCTATGTTAGATATTGGTGCAATTCTGACAGTGAAGTGAAAATGAGGTACCTTGCCTCTTTATTTATGGGACATGCTACAGCAGAAGACTTATTAAAAATGTTACATGAAGTCATTGAGAATCTGACTTTGCAGAAAGTTCTGCAGCTCTCTATGGACTGCCTAGTAGTTAATTGGGAGCTGTTCGACCTACTGCAGCAGGAAGTGAAATCAGACTTCAAGTGTGAAATGTTGAACACTGGCAGCTCTGGACTGCACACTTTAAACAATGCGTTCAAGCAAGGTGAAAGTGTGTCACAATGGGGCATTGACAACATATTAACCAGTTTGTATTATCTCTTCAAGGATTCACCCGCAAGGACAGAGGATTTTCTGGAAGTGCCACATTTTCAGAAGATGCCAAAGCCATTCTGCAAACACAGGTGGCTAGAAAATGTCCCAGCTTGTGAAAGAGCATTAGATATATGGACTGATGTAAAGAAGTACATTCGGTGTGTTAAAGAGGGAAAGTTTTCCAAAGCAACATCTAAATCTTTTGTTGAGATACAGAAAGCTTCTAAAGATGAACTTGTGCCTGTAAAGCTGAACTTTTTCTTGTCTACCTGTAAAGTTTTACAGCCATTTTTGACACTCTTCCAGGATGACAAACCACTACTGCCATTTCTAGCTGAAGAACTATGAAAGATTGTGGTTGATTGTTTGTCAAATTTTAGTGTTATGAAGAAATAACATGTGGAGGAATTGAGCACTGTTCTTAAACTGTCCAAATTTGATTATACTGTGAAGGACACTTACTCCTCCATCAGCAAGATCAGTGCAGGATTTGTGGGAGATCACATAATTCAAGAATTAACCTTCCACAAAAAAGTCACTGACAAGGCAGTCATTGAGCTAAAATTACAGTGCCAAGACTTCATTTTTGCAATGGTGTCTAAGATAATAGATAAATCGCCAGTGAAGTATTCTATTGTCAGGTGCATGCCATGCTTAGATCCCCGACATATGTTAGCAAACACTCATGATTGCTATGTCAAACTGAAACAGATTTTGTCTGCTTTGGTTGATGCCAGTCGTATTCTTGAGACAGAATGTGAGCAAATACTCCAATAGTTCAACAACTTCCTTAGTGAAGTTGTGTTGAAAAATCAGAGTTAAGTAAGTTCAGCCCTGCAGATAAGGGTTTTCGACTTGTTCGGTTTCTACATAAACACTTCTCTGAAGACAAATACCAAAAGGTATGGGGAATCGTCAAATTGCTGTTGCTTTTGTCGCACAGATAAGCAGATATTCAAAGGGGCTTTCTCAGTCAATAAAGCCATTGAAATTGAAAATATGGCTGAAAAGTATTACGTTGCTCAAAGGATCACATTAGGGATAGTAATGTCCCAGTGAAAGATGTCCCCACTTCGAAAAGCTGCTGCTGGTTCAAGGCAAAAGTATCATTCCTATTTGTCTGAACAGCAAAAAGCAAAAGAAAATAAAGTAGAAAGGAGAAAACGAAAGTCCATTTTTGATGAATAGCAAGAGCTAAAAAATAAAAAAGCCAGGCTTCAGAATGCAGTTGAAGATTTACAAGCATCCTCTGAGGGACTTGCTGATAAAGCTGAATCCATGAAGTATCTAACCCAATCTAACAGCTTTAGAAGGGCAATAAAAGAAAAGAAAGTAGAGTTAGATGGTGTTGAGCTGCAAATAAACACTTTGCAGAAAGAAGTTAAACACACGTAATTAAAATAAACATTACTTTCCAACTTGTTCTACAAGGTATTTAGAGTTAGGAGGGATACAGTGAAAGTCTTCTGTTGTGTCTAATGTTAGTGGCTGAAATCAAAAGCACTTAATTTCAGGCACCAATAGCACATTTTGGCTTGTAGGACATTTGATCCCAGATGACTTCACATTTGAGTCTTGTAGACTGAAACCAAAATAATATTTTTTTTTTTTTTTTTTTGCTAAACTGGTATAAAACAAACAGTTGGTTCAGGGTCCACAAATCCACAAAAGAAAAAGGAAATGTTGAAGTAAAAAGAATAGTTACCTTAGTTTTATTGTAGCTATTTATTAACTTGAGTACATTGCCAAAAAAGGAGGGGGGTATGTTTATGGGTGCTGGCCACAGAGAGGGATGTGTGTGTGCGCACGCACATTGCACATGTCATACATTGCCTGAGCTGCACATGAGTTTTTTGAGGAGGATCTTGTTGGCCTGAATGTTATTTAGTAGAGGAAGTAGTCCAACCCAGTTCATACCAAAAATTCTGTTTACTTTTGCCAGTACTAAGGATCAATGTAATAATCCTTTCAAAATTTTGAAAAAGGCTGATTTTTTCTTTATGAATCTAAACTTAAACCAGTCAGATATGCAAAACTTAAATGTACACACACATATACTGTATATGTATGTATATATGTGCATGTGGATATGTATATATTATATGTAACAATTAAAAAAGTTAAAATGACACACTAGGAAATTAACTGCCCCCCCCCCCCCCACCATATGTTAGCAAGCATAGATCTGGAGTGAAGTTCACAACAGGTGCTACCAGCTTACTGTACTGACCCTTCTCACCCACACTTCATATCTAGTTCCTGGAACTAACTTGCTAGGATGGGGCAGGGCTAGAGAATAAGGAAGGGCTGGCCCACCAGGCAGTCAAAAGCAAGTCGCTTTGCTGGGGAGGACGTGACGTCACTACGAGTACATTGACAATTTGGGATGCTGCCTTCAAAGGCAGAAGTCATAGCTGTCGTCGGAGTAAGCTGAACACCTTTGCACGTATTATATTTTTTTAACACAACTCAGAATGTTATATATATATCGTAGCAAGTAATGTTTTTGTTTATTTTATCAGAAGGCGTAAATAACAGAAAGAGAAAATTTATTAACATACCTGTATAGTTAAAAAAGAGGAAGATATTCATCAGGTTTAGATACATCATCGTGCTGCGTTTTTTAACGGCAGAATTTATCCATTTGGTTTTCTTTTGATTTTATTTCCGACACTAAATTTTGTTGTGATTAATATACCAAATTCTGATAAAATGTTCGTATGCGCCAATAATTTTTCACAGCTTCTTTTCAGGTGCCAGGAAATCTTTCTTCTATTACAGTTTTTAATTTTCTAATTATGCCTTTCTCTCGGGAAATCTCTGTCCCGTGAATTGACTTAAAAATTATTTCAAATTGATCTACCATTCTCATCCACTTTGGAGAAGGCACCGTTAGTCTCCCGAGTGATAAAGTTTTAATCCATTGAGCAGGTGGAAAATCTTCAGCATTTCTAGAAATTGTTCCAAGGGAGGGATCTTCATCACGTAAGCGATAGGCAATATAACCTGCAACATAACTCAGAGCTTGTTTCTCAGCATTACATTGCTCATCTTGAACTGTCTTAAGTATGTCGTCGTCCCTATCTTGCGGCCATGGCGCATTACACATTTTTTCTAAAGCTTCTAATTCTAAGTCATTTGCGTTTATTTCTCCAGATACTTCATCAAGAATTTCTTGATTATCAGCTGTAGGGAAAGCTTCTTTTAGTAGCTCTGCTGTCAAATATGTTTGGAGCGTTTTACCTTCTTGAAACTCTATATTAACTTTTTTGGACAAATTAGGCAATTTATTTGCCAGCAATATGTGTTTTAAATGACTGATAAATTCCGTAGGTGAGGGGTGGTCATAAAAAGCACCTATGCCTCTTATTTGACTGAACAAACTCTCCTGGGCATCTTCAGCCAAATGAGTAGTTAAAATGTAACAGACTCCAGGAAGCGTTACATCCTCGTAGAGACCGAGAAGAGAAGAAATTGAGACAAGAATGCCTTTTTTGGAAAGGCAGCATATGTTTTTTCCCCATTACTCTGAGATTCAGTATTTCTGACTTCATTTTGTTCAGAATTTCTTTTTGTTTTATAAAAAGGGGGTTAATACCAAAACCTGCTTTTAAAGGTTTGCTTTTGTTAGGGTGTGGGTAACTGCTATTCATAATGTCAAAAAATGAATTTACTAAATTGAAGAAAACTGCAGCGCTTTTATGCTCTGTTAGATATTCAATACCCTTTGCAGTGGTGGCTGAAAACAAAGTTTTTGCTGGGCCTACTTTTTGCCTCTCATTTCTTTTGATTGCTATATAGCACGGCAGCAATTTAGGACACAACTTTTTCTCCCCAGAATCCTTCTCGAAAACTTTGATGATGCCAGTTCGGAGCACAGATCCGTTCTGCAAGACAAGTCCATGGTCTATGAAATGATTGCGTAAAATTTTTAAATAGTGAGGAGAGTCTGCAAAAACCCAAATCTTAGAACTATCGTCCAGCGGATGATTAAAAAATGATTTTTCGGGAGAAATTAATAGTTCCTTCCACAAGGTCATACAACCACCTAAATCTGAAACAATAGCTTTTACTCTAATTCCTGTTTTTTCAAGGTTTACAATTATTTCAAACACAAGCCTTTTATTCATTGTACATTGAAAGTCAAAATACACTGGTTGTTTCCAGGAAGACAATATTCCTCTAGCCAAAACAACTAGCACCTTTGAGTATTTACCTAAAATCTGGTCCATTCCTGTATCGTAACACACTTTACTATCAACATGTACTTCATCAAAGCTTAAGACACAGACTTTGTCATTTTCGGAAAGGGTTTCCCTTTTTTCCGCATAAAGAGCAAAACATTATGCAGAATTCCGGGATGACACCTAAATTTAAAACACCATCGCTTTAATGTGCTAGCACTTGGCAAAGGAATGCCAACTTTACACTTCCAAAATACGTAAGCTTTTTTTTAAAAAAACCTCTAGTTACTATTCCTCTAGATATATCTTCTTCTGTCCATTTGTTAATAATTTTTTGTGTTGCGAAGAACTTTATCTGTGTTGGTATAACAATTTTCCTGAGGTTCATTTACATCTGTTCAAGTATTTTATTTTTCATATTAGCTTTTGACAGGGCATTTCGTATTAGCACAATTTCTGCTCTTATTTCGTATGCTGATATTTTTTTACGCAAAACTCGAAGAGTATTTTTGTGTTTGGTTTTCAAGCTACGTATTTCTCGTTCCAGTACTTCAAACTTCTCGGTGAGAATTTTGTTCTTACTTCTAACCTCTGAGCAAGACATGCACTGAACTGATGCACACTTTTCTTCTGAATATCCATTGTCAGAATTACAAGCAGCTTCATCGATGTGTAACTTTTCAGGACTTGGCTCCGGAGTTCGATTCAATGCCCTTATACGGATATCTCTCTTAATTCTTCTATGTTCTCGGCTTGTATGTAGTGTTGATTTTTCATTCGGTAAATTCAAACTGGGAACAGCTGTGGGTTTCAGAAAAAAATAATCGGGAAGCCCAAGCGGGCGATTTCGCATGTCATCTTTGTTGTCTGAATTTTGGAAATGATCACTACATATTCTTGCACTTCCAACTTTAAACTTGTCAGCACGCTTACACTTAACAATCCATTCTTTTATCACATTAACATTTGAAGGGAAAACATGGTAAATAACGCCACGTTCTTTTGGTTTTCTTATACGTACTTGTACAATTAGCGACAGCACAGGATGAAGGCATGTTGCGTATTACTTTGAATGAGAAAAAAAAAATAGACGCTGAATTTTAGTTAAAATAAAATTTACATCAGTAAAAAACAGATGTTAATAAACAACTACATAAACCACTACCAGCAAATGGCGTGCAATAGAAATAAACTGCACAGAACGACTGGAATGTCACCATACTCCGGCCCTGAGTTGGCACAGGGGTCACCGAGTGTCCTCGCAGTGACATCATGGCGCCTTCCAATTCCCCCTCGGTCGGAACACAAAACTGAGACCGCTAGACAAAAGGATGAGCCAGCCCTTCCTTATCCTCTAGCCCCGTGTCCAACCGCCTCTTTTAAAGCTGGCTATAGAGTTATACAGAGACTTTCAGATGAGCGAAATCGGTAGAAACTCTAATCCGGCAGCTGCTGAGCTTTCACGGGGTTCGCTACAAACAGGACAACTGCGATACCGTCCAAATTTGGAGAAACACAAATGTAAGGCAAGACATTCGCACAATCGGGGAACGGCTTCCCCATTTAGGCAATAAAACAATCACTCTTGTCAGAGGGGAGGGGCCGAAAGTAATGCTGCTAGGCGAGGTCGATTGTCATTCGCTTTGGGCTTGTGTGCTTTGTTAGTTTTCAACAGAAATACTCTGATTTTTTAGTATAGTTTGCGCTATAGCCTTTGTCGATCATGTCTGCTATTACTGTTGATATTGAATTATTAATTTTGGGAGTGGAAAAGCGCCCACAAGTTTGGGATATATCGTCGGAAGATTACAAGGATAGGAACATCAAAATAAAAAATAAAATAATAAAATGCTTGGAATGATATCTGCACAATCCTACACAACGAGTTCGACAATTTCACTGAATATGAAAGGAACATCATCGGTAAGCGAATTCCAAATGTACTTGTCTTTGTGCAGAGATATTTCACAACAATAATATCTGAGCAATACCTGCCAACTCTTCCGGAAGATTTTGGCAGTCTTCCGATTTTTTATACATTTCAGTCCGATCTTCCGACCAAACTCGCGTTCTTCTGCCGTTCGAAAAATTTCTGCGTTTTTTGCGAAAAATAACCTGTTTTATTAATTTTTGTAAGTCAAAAAAAAAAAAGTTGAAAAGTGCAGCAAAAACTTACTAGTCTTAATCTCAGGGCTGCCTGACCTGTGCCAATTGCATCAGCCCACGCCAAAACGTTGTTCTTGCCCCATTCTGCAAAAAAATTGCGATTTTGACGAAATCTGCGCTAATTTTGCGCCAAGAGTTAAAATTTGCCAGTCATCGATATTTTATTCAGCGGTTAATTCATATCCTTTCGTGGATTAGTGGAACCCCCCCCCACCTTTTTTTTTTTTTTTTTTTTTGTCATTTTCGAGATTGATGCAAAAATGAAGGAATTTTAAAATTTACTTTGTTTTCAAAATGAGTACTCCAAAGAATTCTTAAAAAAAAGCCAAAAAGGCCACTGTAAAAAGTTTAGCTAACTGTTAAATTACTATAAATGAAAGTTCCCTTCAATAAAAACACACCAAAAAATAAAGGTAAGTGCCCTATATTCCTTTTTTGTTTAAGCAGTATGAGTTCTAAATCCCTTTATCGTGTGACAAATTGACATAAAAAAAAATCTTCTTAATTTTTCAAAGCAATCTTCTGCATATTCATTAAATTTAGTTGGCAGGTATGTATGAGTATGGCTTTCCTTGTCCCTATCAGAGGAGAAGGGGGGTGGGGG
Source organism: Macrothele yani (assembly GCA_039090855.1). Lineage (NCBI taxonomy): Eukaryota > Metazoa > Arthropoda > Arachnida > Araneae > Macrothelidae > Macrothele > Macrothele yani. Next base: position 130,913,337 of record CM076998.1, on the reverse strand, counting down.
GGCTAAAGTCCTGGGCCTCCACTCACACACTGTAATGAAAGAAAAAAATATATACTTTGAACTTGTACCTGACATTCACTCCGATCATTTATTTATCAACAGAGAAAATTATTCTAGGTCAGGTATAATCAAGGAGGTTAGAATAAATGGAGTAATGATGACATCACAAACTTGAAGCACTTTGAGCAGACGAATTTAATGCTCAAACGTCTCACCAACATGGCAGCAGAGACTGTGATTGGCCGTGACTCGTCTCAAACGTCTCACCAACATGGTGGCCGAGGCTGTGACGTCATGACCATGACGTTTCGGTGGCTTCATTTTGATTACACGAGGGGAATGGCTGGCCCTTACTCCATCTATTCTAACCTCCTTGGGTATAATGCATAAACTCACAATGTTTGGAAATCTTGTTCGTTCATGGAAATAGCAGCGTTTTCTGCCTTTTTTTTTTATTTCAAGTTTAGTATAATTGTTTTCTTATAGTTTGCGCATAATCACCATATTTCGAGTGTAGGTATGATGCCAGCAATTTGCTACAAACATTGTAATGGTTTACAGTGCTGCAGAAGTTAATTGTCACATTTTGCCATTTTTTGTATAGGAGTGAATGACTTCAAAATGTGGTAACTATGCAAAACAGTATTTTAAGCAAAAAGCAGTGCCGAAAATAAAATGTAGAAGCGTACGATAGTAAATAAATGTAGAAACGCCAATGGTATAACGACTGTCGGAACTTCGGAGTTATGGGAGTTATCTTTCAAGAAAGAAGTGGAATTTCACAAACAGGTTAACTGTGTGCGTTAAACGAAAAAATGTCTGGCTTCCAGAATAAAGTAACGAAAAACCTATTGCCATGCTGTGTCTTTCAACAGTTAAACAAACTAAGAGAATGTAGTAAGTAATTTAAAAAAAAAAAAACATGCTGATCCAGAACAACAAATTTCATAATTTTATGTGTGAATTAAGATTTCTTTCGAAATCCGTTGTTACATGTTGCATGGAGAAATAACAGCCCGCATCAAAAAATTCACACCAATAATTGCCTGAAATTTAAAGTTTCACGTATAAGGAGAGTTAATTATTTCAAAATGATCACACAGCCTCGTGAAAGTGCTCTCAAAAATGTCTTATAAAAGGTTATTAAGGTATTCTGTGTTTCCATAGTTCTCTTCAAGTGTTCTCCAAAATGCTCTGTAAAAATGTGTGTGTGTGTGTTTTTTAATGCACTTTACAAATGTTTCTTAGTATTTCCGTGTATGTATCTTTCAACACGGTAAACGGTTTCATAGAACATTGGCTCCGAAAAAATGGTTTATGTCATACATTTGCTACATTTATTGTAGATTATACGTCGACATAGGTACTCGTAATATTCAATATCTCTTCATGAGTTTGAAACATGTTATGCATTGAGTTCTTACATCAAATACTGCATTTGAACGAAGACACAATCTTGAAACTGACCACACAAAGAGGTAGCCATTTGGTTCCTGCCTATCGGTCGAACGTTTCTTTTCTCCACTCTAAAAATAAGACTGCTCGTGTGAAAGCCACCCAAAAACAGCACTGCGGGACGGTTTTATCGATTCGTCAGATTCATTCCGTCTGTGTGAAACGAGCCTAAGAGGAAGTTGGGGGAAAAAAAAAGTTCAATGTTCATTCGAGCCTTTGCTTCTCCAGCAATGATTTATTTTGCTGGTCCATTAGTCAGTAAGTTTTCAACAGTGGCGGCCCGTGACCAAAATTGCTGGGGAGGCAAACTACTTTTCAGCCTGGATCCAAATAAATTTATTCAAATTTTGAAGACAACAGTCCGATTTTTGGCGTAAATGTGACTAGGATGGTAAGTCAGATAATATTCGAAAACTTTAAATTTTTCATCGTCCTGGGTGGTGGTTAGCATACCCGAGCGCTATCTGAGAGACGCAGGTTCGAGTCCCACTCCAGGACGATGAAAATTTTCAAGTTTTCGGATATTATGTGACTTACCATCCTTGTCACATTTACACCAAAAATCGGATTATTGTCATCTTCAAAATTTGTATTATATGGTGTAATCCCGTATTGTTTTTATGATTTATCTGTTACTCCGGGCAATCGTGGGATAGGATTCTTAACCTCCAGATTCGCTAAACATGAATGCCGGTTGCTTCGACTAGCGAATCCTGTGATGGTTATATATTCAAATTAATCAGAAACTTGAAACTTGGTCGTTCTGGGTGGTGTAGTGGTTAGCATACCCGGACGCTATCTGGGAGACGCAGGTTTGAGTCCCGATCCAGGACGATGAAAATTTTCAAGTTTTCGGATATTATCAGACTTACCATCCTTGTCACATTTACGCCCAAAATCGGATTGCCATCTTCAAAATTTGTATTATATGGTGCAATCCCGTATTTCTTTCACAATAAATTTATTCAATTTAATGCCTTTTTTTTTTTATTTACTTTCTCATCTGCGAAGTATGAAATAAGTAGCATGACCCATGAAAAGATTCCTAAAGATTTTACCGGAAACGCACGTTTTACATGACTTTGAGACCAACACAAAGCTTGTTTATGTAAGGGTCCGGCCCTTTGCCTAAATATATTATTTTCAGTCTGAATTGCTCTCTTGTGCTATTTGGGAACTGTTAAGCCAGTTTGAATAGGAAATATATTGCATCGAAATAGATTTTTATTAAAGAGATCAACAGAAGATAAAAAGCAAGACTGAACTATACATCTTTTTCATCTCAAATGAAATTTTATGTACACCTCTACCTACACTGGCGAAAAAGTCTTGAAGACTTCTGCACACAGCGTTTACCTATACAGCAAGAGAGAAAGCTTACCTTATGCTTATATTGTCTTGTATATGAGGTCTATCTTTCGTTCTTTCTGTTTGGCGAAGTGATTTATTATATGGTCATACCATGTCTGTTCTGCTTCTATCCTCTTCAGAAGCGCCTTCTCGATGGACGGAACTGATAAACTTGACAACCTTTCTTGCCCAATGGAGTTTCTCTTGTAGTTTTTTATCCTCTTCAGGCACGAGAAACTGCGTTCCACAGACGCCGATGTTGCAGGAATGGTTACTACGAGGGAAAGAAGTCTAAGCAACTCTGGCAGTGCCTGTGCTAGATTATTATTGTATATGGCAGATAGAAGTTCTGTTGTGCTTTTGGCATTGTTCCACAGTTCTCTGTCTGAATACAGAACCTGCAGCTCACTATGCAGTTTGGTGATGTCAAAGTATTTTTCACAAGTTTGAAGCAGAGCTTTAAAACAGTGTTCAGGAAAAATTCTAGAATGAGCTTCAAAGCAGTGTACATCGACCAGCTGAAGAAATTTAAATTTCTCAATGTCAGAAAACAGGCATTTTAACTGAGTTGTAACATTGTTTATTACCTCATAATACAGTTTTCTGTATTGCACGGTAGCTGGAATATCATTGCTTCCTTTAAATCTTTTATTTGGAGAACCAACTTCACTGCACACGTTATGATAGAGATCATCAAACTGTCTCTGATCTCGAAAGTACAACAATTTTTCACATAAGCCAGTAATTCGTTTGTTACAGAATGTAACATCGGAACTATTTGATTGCAGTACAGAGAAAGTAACCTCAGTTAAATCAAGTAATTTTTATATAAGAGAAGAAAAACAAAATTAAAAACTTGGAGTCCTGCTGCTTTGTGAATTGTCTCATTGTCAAAGTTGGAATCATCCTCATTTTTTTCAAATACTTCAATTAGCAGGCACCTGTGGTCAGCTATGGTAGACACTGAATGAGATTTGAAGTTCCACCTGGTCTGAGATACATGAGGTGGTCTGGGTCTACCAACAGATTCTAGTAAATTAACACGCTTTGTCAATTTGGAAAAGAATGCACAAATTGCATTTCAATTTGCAAAACAAATACGTGATTCTTTCAACACTGACACTGCTCTGCTCAAAACTAAGTTCAGCCTGTGTGCATAACAATGAACAAATAATGCTTGACGGGCATCACACTTCACGTTTGCTTGCAATCCATTCAGCTCTGATGCCATCACTGCTGCGCCATCATATGTCATAGTTTTTCTTTGTAGCTAAATCTTTCCAGCTCATGATACAGTAATTCTTTAAGCGAAGTAGCACACCGATCAGAACTTACGTCAAAATATCCCAAAAATCTTTCTACTGGTACTCCATCTTTCACGAATCGAACTATAATTGATACTTGTGCATGGGAGCTAATGCCTGTCGCTTCATCAATCTGCCAAGAAAAACTGGGCATTTTCAATATCTGCATTGATTTCATTCCTAATTATATAAGCAACTGATTCGATTAAATCATTCTGTATTGTTTTTGAAGTTCCTGAAAATGTTGTACTATTTTCCATAAACACTCAACGTTTCGTCACTCTTGGAGAGTAAATCAATCATCTCAAGATAATTTCCCTTATTTTCAGAGATTTCGCTCTCATCGTTTCCACGAAATGGGAGCTCTTGCCGGGGCAGTAGTGTTGTAATGTCAATCAACTTCTTCATTACATCACGATTCTTTTTTACTTTTTCATTATGACGTAAGTCACTTGTTCTCTTCGCTTCGTTGAGAGAGTAGTCTATCCTTGTTTTGCCTAGCAACTCTAATTTAACAACTGCCAGAATGTGACCTTTACACTTTTTGTGCTTGTCCAAAGCACGTGGTAAATTTTTCAAATCATTGAAGCTTTTCTCTTGCCAGACTTCATTGCTACTCACAGGAAACAGCAAACAGGGCCAGCAATGTAGTTTGTTTGTTGATTCACTACCAGTTAGTCATTGTTCTTTTCTGTACCAGTCAATATTAAAACCTCTGTTTGAAGTTTTGCCCTTTGAAGTCATCTTTTTCATTTCAGGTGTAGGCTTACCATTATTTTTAATTTGATTCTTTTCTTCAAAATCTCTTCTACTGAAAGGCTTTTCCAGTAAGCTATCCACCATATTAGATATGTTTGAAGCAGAGGCCATGGTCTGATAAACAACTCTTCATAAAACATAAATAAAATTAGTTACACAAACATTAGTGAGAAAGAAAAGCAACTAGGAAGAAGACGCTATGTAATGATGCTCGAAGCTGTCAGAATGAGGAGTTAACACAGTGGAGGCTACAGGGAAACAGCTGTTCCCATGAGGCAAGATAACATCTGCCTCACAGGAAGTCCACAGTGCGCGTGCGCTCTTTGTGTTTGCAGTTCCACCGCCTACCTTTGTATCTACTGATTCAGTGGGAGTAAATAGGTTTGGCGCAAAATATACGAGAGCCATTTTGCTTCCTCCCTCAAGGACGGAGATCGCAAGCTGAGGACAATTTGCAACTACGCGCTACCGATTGTTTTCGAAAAGCATCAATTTTTTTTTAAAAACTGAATGCACGCATGGACGACATTTAATTCAAAAGAGTTAACTAGCATAAACGTTTGCTCTCCTATACCCAACAATTCTAACTAAGGGTCTTAAAATTCTGAGGAGGCACTGCCTCCCTTGTCTCCTCCCAAAAGCCGCCACTGGTTTTCAACCGTGCTTTTTTTATTCGTCGCTCGTTAACGTGCATAAAAATGCCTTTGCTTGATTCAACGAAATTAATATGTTGGGGTACTATTTTTTTCCTCTGCAAATTGCATCTCTTTAAAGCTGTTACTGTTTTACTACAGCAGTTTTACTCGCATTTTTTTTTCAGGTGTCAATAAATTTAGTATTAGTGATTCGTTATGAGCAGCAATATGAAGGGGGGGGGTACTATCAAACATTCCGTGATGCGTATTCTGCGGAATTCCCATGTATTGCAAAATCTTCAAAAAATGAAAAAAATATGTTTTGAACTGCGTGTCATGTAATTTCAGCGTTTCGCATGGTAGAAGGAATGATATTACTAATATTTCTAGTACCCAACACAAATCTAATGTTGACTGCTTGAAAAAAAAATACGAAATTAACTACCTTTGTTAAAAATTTTAATGAACTGGATGCGATTCATGCAAAATGTTAGTTCACTTCGTCTTTAGTTGAGCATAATTTACCAATTAGTGTCACTCGTTTATTTCATTTTTTTATTTGACTGTCCCATCGTCTGTCTCTCCGTAAGATAATCCTAGCATAAAAATGGTTTGTTTTTGAAACATTTTAGTTTGTTCCGTGACGGCGTGGGATACGATTCTATTGGATTTGGGGGTCAAAGGGTGTGGAACATTCTTCCCTTTAGATGCAAGCTTCCATAAAAATAATTCTTTATCTCTTTATAGATCATAATGATATAGCATAGTAATGAGAAATTCTGTATGGATAATCGAAATAAACGTGCCGATAAATTCAAACATCTGTAGTCATATCAATTAAAAGTTGATACTTGAGTTAGGTAGCATATCGTTTTTTAATTTTAATCGGTTTGTTCAGTAAATTTAATCAATATGCGCGACAAGTAATTTCATTGGATATATCGATTAAAAATTTCATTGAATGTATCCATTTTTTTTTATTTTTTTTTTTTTACGATTTTCGGTTTCTGAAATTTGGCATTTATAGTGTTTTAATATTTTTAATAACTTCTACTTTTTCTTTTGTTTTATGTATACCCTGCTGATTTATAACATGGCTTAGAAATTCAGCACTTTTTTGCATAATTTGCATTTATCCAAGTTTAAACTGACATGTTTTTGAAAACGTTAGAAAATGCTTATAAGGTTTTTGAAATATTTTTGCTTTGTGGGAATACCACTGAACGACACTACTGTCTACAACACGATTACAGCAGGAAATGCCAGCATTCAGTAAGACTACTGTAACACCGTTCATACGTCGTCTGACATCTCACTTCAGGAAATGTAGTCTCATACGATATTTGCATAATCCCTCGCACTGCGACATGTATTCTGTTGGTTTAGGTGTTGCCGAACAAGAAACGTATGACCTCGCACCTCTTGGTACGTAGCTTCATACAAAATCTGCATAATCCCGTGAACGCTAACATGGCGATATTCTTTATGACGACATCGAAAGCAGCTATCTTTTGGTAGATATCTTTTACACCGCAAACTCATTTTCGCAATGTTTTTCGTCCACTTCTACCTTACACCCCTCCAACACAGGAGAACAGCTAATTGTACAAGCTGTTGTATCTACTGTTCGGTAATGTGGTTTTTTTACATCGCATAACACAGACCAATGGAATCGACCAACGGCACAATTTGCATTTATTCGCGGAATGTCGTACATTCACCCTCGATGAGCCGTAATCTGTTTCAATGAGTATGGAGATTACACTTATGGCGTAGCATGCGTTACCACCACAATGGTATTTTGCGATATTCTGCATAGTTTGCTGGAGGACCTACACTAAATGAATCGGAAAACCCATGGTTTCAGCCAGATGGTGCGCCGCCTCGTCCTTATGACCCGATATGAGGATCGGGGAGGTGTCAATATCCTATAGCACGTTTGTTTCATGCCTCCATTCATCTACATACGCAATGAACAGTTTCCTTTCTGGGTTATTTCTGGGGTTTTGGAGACGTGGAACATCACATTTCACATGCTTTCTTTGAAATTCAATTGTGTTTTCGCTAATGATCTATTCATAAGCATGGCTTTCATAGGACCAGTCTTTGGACATACGTTGTACATTGACGAAATTTTTTTATCGCAGATTTTCGTTTTCATTTTCCTCCCATTCCCCCAAACCCCGGGGAAGGGGGTCAACTTTTGCATTCCGTGGTAGCTCATCTTCACTAATTTACATTGCTTTTTGTTTCCCCTCAATAGCTTCGTCCGATCACGAGATATTCTACTGTCCAATGAATCGTGGGACACCCTGTATATATATATATGTTTGTTAGCCTTAACATTCGATCCTCATTTAACATCAAACCATATATAACGAAATATATATATATCTAACCCACCTTCGTTTTGCTGATGACATAGTCATTTTTGCAACTACCCCATCAGAGCTACAGAGTATGATCCAGGAACTTGCTGACAAGAGTAAAGAAGTGGGATTAAAAATGAACTTTCAGAAGACAAAAGTGATGTACAATGCTTTTACAAGAAATGAAGATTTATCGATTGATGGAGAAAAGCTGGAGATAACAGACACGTACGTTTATCTTGGACAGCAGATATCAAGTGAGGGTCACATTGGTGAAGAAATTAATCGGCGTACAAAACTTGCCTGGAGAGCTTTTGGAAGAAACAGCATAATTTTCAAGAGCAATATGCCATTATGTCTTAAAAGAAAAGTGTTTGATCAATGCATCCTTCCAGTGCTTACGTATGGTGCAGAGACGTGGACCTTAGCTAAAAGAGACATACAAAGGCTGCAGACAACTCAAAGAAGTATGGAGAGGTGCGTGCTTGGTGTAACCAGGAGAGATAAGAAGAGGGACACATGGATCCGAAAAATGACAAGAGTGGAAGACATCATGATCAGAGTTAAATCCCTGAAATGGCAATGAGCGGGACATACTGCCAGAAGAACAGACCATCGATGGACAGCCGAAATTTTAGATTGGATTCCAAGGGACAGGAAAAGACCCAGAAGAAGACCACATGGAAGATGGGTGGATGAAATTCGAAAGTATGCGGGAGTGACATGGAGGAGACTGGCACAAGACAGACCGTTGTGGAGGAAACTTGGGGAGACCTTCATCCAGCAGTGGATTGATAATGGTTGACAATGATGATCATGATGATATATATACACTGCTGGCCACCCAAAATTCAACACCAAGAAGGACACGAGATAGCAAAGCCAGATTTACTAGACACATAACAACAGATACAAAGATGAAACGATTGAGCTTACAGGCCCGTGCGACTTGCGGAACACACAGACATCAATAGTTCGCGTGGCCCCCATGGCTGGCAATAACGGCCACTACACGCTGCGGCATCAAATGAAAGAGGCTGTGGATGTGGGCTTGGGGTATGTCGGTCCAGGCTGCTTCCACACGTTGCCACAGTTTATCAGGCGTAGCCGCGGGTGGGGGCCACTCGGTTGCCGATCAGTGACCAGACGTGTCCGATGGGCGACATATCGGGAGAACAGGCGTGCCATGGCAGCAGTGGCACCTGGTGGGCCGTGAAGGATTTTTGCACGATGCGTGCCACATGCGGGTGCGCATTGTCCTGTTGAAACGTTACCGCTGGCAGGTCCTGCAGGTAAGGGAAGACTACAGGCTCCATAACGTTGGAGATGTAGCAGTGGCTGTTGAGTGTACCGGCGATGCGTACCAGAGGGGTGTGGGTGTCATATCCAATTGCGCCCCAAACCATAACGCCAGGCGACGGACCGGTATGGCAATGCATAATGCAGGCGTCATACAGTCTCTCGCCGCGGTCCCGCCACACGCAGATCCGACCATCGTGTTGTTGCAGGCAGAAGCGGGATTCGTCGTAGAACACAATGTCGTGCCATTCCGTAGTCCAGGTGCAATGTTCAATGGCCCACTGCCGTCGCACTCACCGGTGGTGTAATGTCAATGGCAATCGGAGCAGTGGGTGCCGTGTGCCAAGTCCCCGCTCCTGCAGACAATATCAAACGGTACGTACTGACACAGGTTGTTGCGCAACACACTCTAATTCCTGCGCTAACATTCACGATGTGGCAGTGTGAGACGTCAATGCCTGCCGCACAACATGGCAGTTCTCTCGTTCAGTGGTGTGCCGCGGCGGTCCGTCCGTCCGTCCTTCCTGCACCCACCGAATCCATACTCGTCTCACTTTGGATGGATGTCGTCCCACACGGGCGCCGATGTCTCGGTACGATAAACCGCTGTCACGATAAGCCACTATTCGTCCTCTGTCGAACTCCGAAACGTGCTGGAATGACTGCCATATTCTGCGACGAGGCATCAGAAAGCTTCCCACGCACAGGTTCGGCAGCGCAACACACTTCCTCTACTTACACCCCGCCTTCTGTGCACCCTTCTTACAGTGCTTCTTGGTGGCATGCGGAGCGCACATGATTTGCATATGCCCTGCAATGCTAATCGTTTGCATGTTTTCTCGCGGGCGACGCATGCTGCGAATTTCAGGCCAATCGGATGCTTCCTTCTTGGTGTTGCATTTTGGGTGGCCAGCAGTGTATATATTTATATTTTAATGATAATGGTCAATGAACCATGGAAGGTCTCCCCTATTTTCTTCCACAACTGTCTGTCTTGAGCCCGTCTCCTCAATGTTACTCCGGCATGCTTTCAAATTCCATCCGCCCATCTCCCATCGGGTCTTCTGGGTCTTTTTCTGTCTTTCGGAATCCAGTCCAAAATATCAGTTGTCCATCGATGGTCTGCTCTTCTGGCAACATGTCCAGCCCATTGTCATTTCAGTGATTTCACTCTCTCTCTATATATATATTCTTTGAGTTGTCTGCATTCTTTGCATGTCTTTTTTAGTTAAGGTCATACATACAGTATATATATACATACCTGGTCATGATGTCGCCCACCCTCTCTCTCTATATATATATATCATCATCATCAGCCATTTTCAATCCACTGCTGGACGAAGGTCTCCCCAAGTTTCCTCCACAACGGTCTGTCTTGTGCCAGTCTCCTCCATGTCACTCCCGCATACTTTTGAATTTCATCCACCCATCTCCCATGTGTTCTTCTTCTGAGTCTTTTCCTGTCCCTTGGAATCCAATCTAAAATTTCGGCTGTCCATCGATGATCTATCCTTCTGGCAGTATGTCCCGCTCATTGCCATTACAGGGATTTTACTCTGATCATGATGTCTTCCACTCTTGTCATTTTTCTGATCCACGAGTTCCTCTTCTTATCTCTCCTGGTTACACCAAGCATGCACCTCTTCATGCTACTTTGAGTTGTCTGCAGCCTTTGTATGTCTCTTTTAGTTAAGGTCCACGTCTCTGCACCATACGTAAGCACTGGAAGGATGCATTGATCAAACGCTTTTCTTTTAAGACATAATGGCATATTGCTCTTAAAAATTATGCTGTTTCTTCCAAAAGCTCTCCAGGCAAGTTTTGTATGCCGATTAATTTCCTCATTGATGTGACCCTCACTTGATATCTGCTGTCCAAGCTAAACGTACGTGTCTGTTATCTCCAGCTTTTCTCCATCAATCGTTAAACCTTCATTTCTTGTAAAAGCATTGAACATCACTTTTGTCTTCTGAAAGTTCATTTTTAATCCCACTTCTTTACTCTTGTCAGCAAGTTCCTGGATCATACTCTGCAGCTCTGATGGGGTAGTTGCAAAAATGACTACGTCATCAGCAAAACGAAGGTGAGTTAGATAATCTCCATTAATCTTTATTCCTTTGTTTTCCCAGTTTAGTGATTGAAAGACATTTTCCAATGTGGCATTAAAGAGCTTCGGAGATATGGTGTCACCTGGTCTCCCTCCCTTTCCAATTTTTATGTGTGTTGTATTTTCAAACAGCCGAATCTTTGCACTTGCATTTTCATAGATGTTATTAATAATATTGATGTATGCATCTTCAATACTGCAGGATTTCAGAGCCATTGTAACTGCTGATGGTTTCACCGAAACAAAGGCTTTTTCATAATCGATAAAAGCCATGCACAATGGAAGTTCATATTCCCTCTCTCTTTCAATTAGTTCTCTCAATACGTGGATATGATCTATTGTGCTGTAGCCACTCCTGAATCCAGCTTGTTCTCTCGGTTGAGCTATGTCCAGTGTTACCTTCAAACAGTGTGAAAGAACTTCGATGAAGATTTTATAAACCACTGATAGGAGGCTGATAGGTCTGTAGTTCCTGAGATCCTCAATGTCACCTTTTTAATCTCTTTATCATCATCATCATCATTGTCAACCATTATCGATCCACTGCTGGACGAAGGTCTCCCAAAGTTTCCTCCACAACGGTCTGTCTTGTGCCAGTCTCCTCCATGTCACTCCTGCATACTTTCGAATTTCATCCACCCATCGCCCATGGGGTCTTCTTATGGGTCTTTTCCTGTCCCTTGGAATCCAATCTAAAATTTTGGCTGTCCATCGATGGTCTGTCCTTCTGGCAGTATGTCCATCCCATTGCCATTTCTGGGATTTAACTCTGACCATGATGTCTTCCACTCTTGTCATTTTTCGAATCCACGACTTCCTCTTCTTATCTCTTCTGGTTACACCAAGCATGCACCTCTTCATGCTACTTTGAGTTGTCTGCAGCCTTTGTATGTCTCTTTTAGTTAAGGTCCACGTCTCTGCACCATATGTAAGCACTGGAAGGATGCATTGATCAAACACTTTTCTTTTAAGACATAATGGTATATTGCTCTTAAAAATTATGCTGTTTCTTCCAAAAGCTCTCCAGGCAAGTTTTGTACGCCGATTAATTTCTTCATCAATGTGACCCTCACTTGATATCTGCTGTCCAAGATAAATGTAGGTATTGGTTATCTCCAGCTTTTCTCCATCAATCGTTAAACCTTCATTTCTTGTAAAAGCATTGAACATCACTTTTGTCTTCTGAAAGTTCATTTTTAATCCCACTTCTTTACTCTTCTCAGCAAGTTCCTGGATCGTACTCTGCAGCTCTGATGAGGTAGTTGGAAAACTGATTACGTCATCAGCAAAATGAAGGTGGGTTAGATAATCTCCATTAATTTTTATCCCTTTGTTTTCCCAGTTCAGCGATTGAAAGACATTTTCCAATGTGGCATTAAAGAGCTTCGGAGATATGGTGTCACCTTGTCTCACTCCCTTTCCAATTTTTATGTGTGTTGTATTTTCAAACAGCCGAATCTTTGCACTTGCATTTTCATAGATGTTATTAATAATATTAATGTATGCATCTTCAATACCGCAGGATTTCAGAGCCATTGTAACTGCTGATGATTTCACCGAATCAAAAGCTTTTTCATAATCGATAAAAGCCATGCACAATGGAAGTTCATATTCCCTCTCTCTTTCAATTAGTTCTCTCAGTACGTGGATATGATCTATTGTGCTGTAGCCACTCCTGAATCCAGTGTGTTCTCTCGGTTGAGCCATGTCCAGTGTTACCTTCAAGCGGTGTGAAAGAACTTTAGTGAAGATTTTATAAACCACTGATAGGTGGCTGATAGGTCTGTAGTTCCTGAGATCCTCAATTTCACCTTTTTTATGTAGCAGGATTATTGTAGCGTTGTTCCAATCCTCAGGAATCTTTCCTTCATTAAGGCATCGAGTGAAAATTTGGGCGAGTACTGTTTTGATTTCTCCACTTGCTTCTTGTATGATGTCTACAGTAATTCCTTCTTCTCCTGGAGCTTTTCTCCGTTTCATGTTCTTGATTGCATGTGCAACTTCTGCTGGGAGGACTGGAAGAACTCTGGTACTGGTACCTTTCATGATGTCTGGAGTACATGCATCATCCCTTTCATATAATTTGGAGTAGAAATCTTTCACTCTTGTCAAAATTTATCCTCTATTTCTTGTTACAGAACCATCTTCTTTTCTCAGTGCCATAATGTGTTTTCTTCCCATACTGAGATGTCCCTTTGCTGTCTTTAGGCTTTGGTTGTTTTCAGTTGCTTTCCTCACTAGTTCACAGTTGAATTTCTTTACTACTTCAGTGATACCTTTTCGTACTGTCTTGCATAGCTCTATATATTCCACTTTGGGAGTCACATCTTCTTTATTTGTCCTCATCTCTCTTCTTTTTTGCATCAACATTTTTTTTTTTTTTTTTTTTGGGGGTTTTTTTTTTTTTTTTTTGATAATTTGTTCACGTGCAACTTGTTCTTAGACCCAGCTAATTTTGTTGCTGTTTTCATAATAGCTTAGGTTACTTTTCTGTTAACTTCAGAAATATCCACTTCTTCCGATGTTAGGCATTCTAAAGCAGAGAATCTGTTCTTCAGTTCCAACTTGAAGGTATTATGGTGTTTTTTAAGGTTGGTTATATCAATACATCTTGTTTGTGTTTATGAGCTTGCCACATTCGAGTTTAGTGTTGAGGTGCATCTTACATCTCACCAGTCTATGGTCACTACCTATGTTGAACTTGTTTAGCACACTGCAGTGTTCTATGATGAATTTTTTGTTACACATAATAAAATCAATTTCACTTGTCATCCCATTTGGATGTCTCCATTTCCATTTCCTGTGTGGCTTTTTCTTGAAAAAAAGAGTTCAAGATGAAAAACCCTTCTGCCTCTGTAAACTCAACGAGAGTATTTCCACGCTGGTTTCTGTTGCCGTGACCAAATTTACCTACTGAAGTTTCATTCTGTTGCCGTTGCCCTATTTTTGCATTGAAATCTCCCATAATTATCTTCATATACTGTAAATTTAACTCGTGCCGATAACTACATACATGAAAAACTACCGAAATGACACGATAACTATTTTAACTTCAATGTTGAAATATTTAATATATACATTTAAAAGATGATATAATAAAATATGTACACACATGAGATCTTTCGGTGCCCAAAGTGGGTACCATCTTCAGATGTTGTTAAAATTCACCAAACGTACGTGACAAACAGTATGTTATTTATATAAGACTGCAGTCATAATGACGTAAATAGTATGAAATGGGCTTAACCAATGAGAGTATGGGACAACATTTGTTGCTGGTCAAACATAAAATTAATAGATATAATTTATTGATGTATTATTGCCTAGCCCTACAAACCCAAGTATGTTTTCCATCGTATAGGTATAAATTCTGGTAAATTATCATTACATGCTGTATTCCGATATTTCATAATATACAAACTCTCAACAAATCTTAAAGTTGATCTAGATTTTGGTGTGTTGGGAATTTTAATCTCATTCCAGTCAGGATGATAATTACCTTGGTTTTCAAGCCGTGCTAAAGCTTCAGTTGTATCTCTATTTTTAACATCATATTTATGCTCTTTTAATCTAGCTGATATTGAACGAAAAGTGGAGTCTATGTACACTTTTTGTTGTTCATTTTCTTCTATACTGTTAAGTAGGATAACATACACACCATGTTTCACATCAAATGGCACAGGATCCCTGTCTTTCAGAAGTAAGGACTTAATGTTAGTTGTGCTTATTCCAATATCAAAATCGTATTTATGACTTTTCATTTTCATGGAATAGCACAATTTCGGTACAAAGGGAAGAGAACCAATGTATTTCCTATGTTTTTCTTCATATACAGATGTTAATGTTGTAGTCCTGTTCCTTTTAATCTTGGCTACTATCCTATGTATGGTTTCATCTGGATATCCGTGGTTACGGGTGATATTATAAATTGTATCCATTTCTTTCTTTCTAAGAGCTGTGGTGGACGAATGAGTGAAAGCTCTTCTTATGAGAAACGATATCGATGATTCCTTGTAGCTCCATGGGTGTGCTGATGCCCAAGGTATTAGTATCGTATCTGATTCTGGTTTTCTATATACTAAAGAATTAATAGTTGATTTAGCTGGGTTTCTAGTAAGCATGATATCTAGAAATGGTAAACTATAATTACTTTCATATTCTACAGTAAACAAATCACCATTCGACGATGATAACAGCTTTTAAGACCTTTGGTAGACTAAGACGAATATGGGCCACAGAGGAAACTCACCTATCCTTTCTGATCAACTGCAGAGACTTGGGACTCATACTTGAATATCTTAGAATACGTTACAACCCATACTTTCGAAGGGACATTCACCTGTTAAGGGGTTGCGAACAAAAGACTCCTGGCAGAAATAAGACGTAAAAGGAACTATGTGGACTATTTACAACGAAGAGCATATTCACTATACTCACAAGTAACAGACCACTATCATCAACTAATATTGGAAATATCATATGCTACCTTATTATCGGCTATTTCTTCAGAGGTACAACGTTATAATCAGCGACATATTCATAAATTATGTTTACTTGTGGACCAAGATGTGACATGGAAGTACCATAGACAACCTCAGATGAAAACCAGGGCTTTAGTTTCTAAACCTAACTATGCCAATTTAAGTACTATGCCTCTTAATGAGACCCAATGTCGAGCCCTTCAAAAAGGCTTAAAATTTGCGTACCCACAAGATAAATATAAAGACTTCAATATTGTGCCTCAACTAGAGAAAATTGTTGGATCCTTTCCACCTGCGACTCAACAACAGACCAGGTATGAACTTTTAAAAACTTTGAACTCTAAGAACTATAGTATTCATAATGAGGAAACTTTAAACAACAGAGAAGAAATCAAACAGTTAAGAACATTACACAACCAGGCAGAACTTTCAATAATATCTGCGGACAAGTCCCCACAAATTATTATTATGAATAGAGGTGACTATGTTGACAAAATGAAAATTTCTATAGAATCCATACCACACCGTGTTATCCCTAGACCCAGCCCTTGCTACAATCACAGCTGTTAACAGAATAAAAAATCATTCATTACTTCCCACTCATATTACATCAAAATTGTTTAATCCATCAGGACCTAGAGTCCCAGAACTATTTGGAAAAGTTAAGTTGCACAAGACTGGATACCCCCTTAGATTATTAGTTGCGGCTCAACATAGCACTACACGCCCACTGTAAAGGGCCTTAGCTCAATATTTGCAACCTCTCACTAATAACTCAGCTTTTTCTGTTACCAACTCCACCCAAGTTCTGGATCGAATTAAATCTATTTCTCCAATCACACAACCTTTTACCATGCTTTCTTTAGATGTTGTATCTCTGTTCCCGAGTGTTCCAGTACAACAAGTACATGACATCATAAAATCCTCACTTTTGTCATTGGACACCCCATCTCTTGAGGTGGAAGCTGTATTACAAGCACTATCTCTAGTTTACAAAAGATCTTACTTTAAGTTCGATGGGATAATATATCGGCAATGTGAGGGGGCACCAATCGGATCTCCCCTTTCCCCAATCCTTGCAGAAATCTGCATGCAGGAACTGGAAAACAAAGTTCTTCAGTCAACCAGTTACAGACCTATATTATATCTTAGATATGTAGATGATATTTTGTTATTCTGGAACCAGCCTTTGGAATACCTAACAATATTTGTATCTGAGTTATCAAATGTATTTAACACTTTAAAGTTTACTGTAGAATATGAAAGTAATTATAGTTTACCATTTCTAGATATCATGCTTACTAGAAACCCAGCTAAATCAACTATTAATTCTTCAGTATATAGAAAACCAGAATCAGATATGATACTAATACCTTGGGCATCAGCACACCCATGGAGCTACAAGGAATCATCGATATCATTTCTTATAAGAAGAGCTTTCACTCATTCGTCCACCACAGCTCTTAGAAAGCAAGAAATGGATACAATTTATAATATCGCCCGTAACCACGGATATCCAGATGAAACCATACATAGGATAGTAGCCAAGATTAAAAGGAACAGGACTACAACATTAACATCTGTATATGGAGAAAAACATAGGAAATACATTGGTTCTCTTCCCTTTGTACCGAAATTGTGCTATTCCATGGAAACGAAATGTCATAAATAGGATTTTGATATTGGAATAAGCACAACTAACAGTAAGTCCTTACTTCTGAAAGCGGGGATCCTGTGCCATTTGATGTGAAACATGGTGTGTATGTTATCACTCTTAACAGTATAGAAGAAAATGAACAACAAAAAGTATACATAGGCTCCACTTTTCGTTCAATATCAGCTAGATTAAAAGAACATAAATATGATGTTAAAAATAGAGATACAACTACAGCTTTAGCACGGCTTGAAAACCAAGGTAATTATCATCCTGACTGGAATGAGATTAAAATTCCCAACACACCAAAATCTAGATCAACTTTAAGATTTGTTGAGAGTTTGTATATTATGAAATATGGGAATACAGCATGTAATGATAATTTACCAGAATTTATACCTATACCATAGAAAACATACTTGGGTTTGTAGGGTTAGGCAATAATAAATCAATAAATTATATCTATTAATTTTATGTTTGACCAGCAACAAATGTTGTCCCATACTCTCATTGGTTAAGCCCATTTCATACTATTTACGTCATTATGACTGCAGTCTTATATAAATAACATACTGTTTGTCACGTACGTTTGGTGAATTTTAACAACATCTGAAGATGGTACCCACTTTGGGCACCGAAAGATCTCATGTGTGTACATATTTTATTATATCATCTTTTAAATGTACATATTAAATATTTTAACATTGGAGTTAAAATAGTTATCGTGTCATTTCAGTAGTTTTTCATGTATGTAATTATCTTCAAGTGATGCTTACCTTTATTATTTAGATGACGAATTTCCTCATAAAATTCTTCAATTTCTTCTTCAGGATGACTTGTGGTGGGTGCATAAGTTTGAATAATCTGTGCCTGGTATCTTTTCAAGAGTTGGATAACGAGTCATGCAGCTCTGTCAGAGGAACTTTCAACTTCTACAACTTGATCCTTCAGTTTCTTGTTTATTATAAATCCAACAACACTAGTTTTGCCAGTATCTGTCCCACGATAGTTGAAGAGATGTCCACTTTTCAGTTCAATGAGATCTTCTCCTTTTCTCCTTACCTCTCACTTAGCCCGACGATGTCCCACTTGATCCTTTGTAGTTCTTCGAATTCAAGAAGCCTTGAATCAGAAGATAGGGAGCGTCCATTATACGTAGCCAATGTCAGCATCAGATGGCAGCCTAGCCCGGTCCTCCGGGGATTCTTAGCACCCTCTGCCTTTATATCACCAATCACACTTCATGTCAAATTTATATCACCAATCACACTTCATGTCGCACTAGCCGCTGCCTTGGCCAGGTACATTCCAGCTGCCGGAGACTGGGGGCCAAGATTTAAGTTGTGGAGTCATTTTGGAGGGGTTTGGCCATAACTCGCCACGCTGGCCAAGTGGGTTGGTGAGTGTGGGATAGCATTTCCTCTAATCCCGATGGTATAGTTATACTGTTATTGGCGGTCGTAAGAGCCCCTTTAGTGGGAACAGGATGCACCACGAGAAAGCTGGGTTGACATTTGTCAAGGAGAGGCTGTGATGTTACGCATCACTTGACCTTACATCCCTTAATTTCTCTCTATATATATGTATATATATAAAACATTACGTGTAAATATTACTTACCTTTTTCCTGTATTAACGTGAGGGATATTTGTTTAATAGTAACCTCTCATATGGTTGCTGCAAAAGGAATAACTGGCAATTTGTTGCATGGACATACTGACTGTTTATCCATCGTGAATCAGAGGTCACATTCTTAAAAAAAAAAAAAAAAAAAAAAAAAAAAAAAATCACACAAAAATCAAATGCAAGTAGTTTAATAAGTAGGAACTGTACACCAAATTATACTCAAAATAGTATAACTATACTAAAATCCGAAATTTCTTAGCTGTCTACCTTACTTTAGAAAGCCATCTGGTTGATGTGCGAAAGCTTGGAAAGTTTTATTCGTATTCTACGCCAAGAAAGTTCATATAGTTATACTATTTTGAATACAAGTAGTTTTTACAAAAAGTTGCTAGTCCCTTTCTTTTGTAATATTCCATTTGCTAAGAGTATTATCCTTTTTTCTTTCAATTGTCATTTCATAGTTTTTTGTGCATTTTCATAAATACTTTCTGTTCTTTGAATTTTTGAGGTACCATTGTACTCCCCGTTTCCTATTTTCAGTTATAAATCAACATTGCCTGTAGTTTTTTTGCTATGAGAAAGATCACACACGTTGTACTTACACTTTCATAAATAGAGTATTCTGTCAAGAAATTTTCAAGCTCCCCATTCTCACCTTGTTGCAGTAATACTACAGTTTAATCACTAATCAGAGACAAATGTCTAGAACAGAAGCTGGGTGACACTGTGCTTTCAGATAGAATACTAGATTGTTTCCTAACAGGTGTCAGCAAGCAATAAATTTATATCACCAATCACAATTATTACTTCTGCAATTTAAGTAACTATAAATTGACTTCTTTACCAATATTTGCTATCTAATGATTATTGGCCATGGGTACATGATTTTTGTTACATAAAAAGAAATTGCAGGTTCCTAAGATTTTGAAATTTTGTTGTCCTAGAAGACAAGTTACATGTACACTCTACAGATTCTAGAATATGTATGCAAATATCAGTTGCAAGATATGCTCAGCATGTGTAAAAAAAACACTTACATAAGTAAAAATTGTTCCCAAGAAAAACCTCCAAGTTGATAACCCATGCAGTTGACCTCAGCTCCCCATAGTAAGTAGTAATCATAATTCAGTGTCAGCACTGCACTGAGTATGACTGTGTTTATAAAATATAAGGAATAAAAAGTCTTAAAATTACACAGATATTAAAAAGGTTTATCTCCAGCTTTAATCACCATCTAAACATTAGATGTTTTACTTCTTGTGTTTGATTAACTGGGCATTTACAGCTCAACCTCATTTAAAAACGAAGCTTACTTGTAAACTATAGTTCCGCAATATTTTTTTTTTATTCTTACAATTAAAAGCTACACAATAAAACTGCATTTCAATGTAGATAATATTTATCCAAAATGTACTGATACTTGAGAATATTTACAAAACTGTAGCCTTAACTCTGTGATGGAAGATAACACGATCGCCAAACAGCTGAAAGAGCAGGTGACTCCCTGAGACCCTGACCCACACATACTAGCGTCTCGCGACAGAGATATCCACATGTATCAAGTTATCTCATTGGCAGCAATAAAACCGGCACCCACCAATTGGCGACCGGCACTGAAACGGCACTTGTTGTTTACAGCGGAACGCTAGAACAGCTCCGCGAGCAATCTACTGTTTTTGATTTGGCAACGCTCAGTAAATATGAAGTTGTCCGTCCATATTACTCTTCGATAGTGTAAAAATTCCATGAAGTTGTCGTTGAATTGGTCTGTTCTATTTTATAATGCCTCAATGGAATTTGCATAATCTCGTTAACGATGTCGTACGAGATAGAAAAACATGCATATCATGGTGTTAAAGATATGGTTCGCTACCCACCCTTGAAATAATAAGGAATCACGAATGGTTATAAATAGCGCTGCTTTTCTTCTTTAATTGTTTTTTGCTATATATTTCTCAGTACGAATTAAAATACTTACTGTAAATACGAAAGTATAATTTTTTATCAGTCTCCCAACGTATATAGCGATAAGATCGTTCATTTCTTTTTAGTTCTTTTTCAACATCTCAGTTATAGTTTTCATTTAGTACACAAAATATTTTTATCTTTTTGATGAAACCAATGTTACTCATCATGATGAATAAAAAAATAAGAACAGAATGCAAAGATAATCCCCCATAATGTTTGCATTCAAATGTAAACAACAACGGATGCATTACCAGATCGAAAACAGTAGATTACTTGCGGAGCTGTTCTAGCGTTCCGCTGTCTTAGCTGTGAGAAACGAGGAATGCGCCCGTTTGTGGAAGAATAGCCATTTTTATATTTGGATGTATACTGCAAACAGGTTAAATTGTTCGATTTGTGCCGACAGCCGCCAATGAAGAAACTAATGTTAACTAAGATGTAAACAACCTGTGTCACGACTTCGACGACGTATACGAACACTAGCGTCTGTAAACAACAAGTGCCGGTCGCCAATTGGTGGGTGCCGGTTTTATTGCTGCCAATGAGATAACTCGATACATGTGGTTATCTCTGTCGCGAGACGCTAGTCTTCACTTGCACTGTTTTACGTATAAGGATTTGTTTTCCGTATTGAACGCGCCATGTGAATTAATATCTATTCAAAATTTTGAGTATTTTGGAACTGAATAAAGGAAAAAAGAATATATTATAAAAAAATACTGAATAAAACTTTATTTTGAGTAAAATAGGTGAAGAGGCACTTCACCTGAAAAGCTGCCACTGGTAAGAATAATCCTCTAGAATATTGTACAAGTTACTGTTAAAAATTGATATAAATAAAATTTATATCAGAGTAGAACCGTCTCAAGATGCAGAAGCAGACGATTTTCCGTAGGAAAGCATTAATGAGACCCAGTTCGTTTTCTTAAGATTTTACATTGTCTTAAATTATAAGCAAAATGGAAAAGCAGTAGAATGAGTTTAAGAAACTCTTTGGTTTACATGAAAGGAATTTTAGTATAAAAACTTAGATTTTCATGGAGGAAAAGAGATCTAAAAAGAGTCTTCGTAACGACTGAGACGTATCTGAACTGACGATTTAAAATGTGTTTATGCTAAACATTAAAATGTGTTTATGCTAAACGGAACTGTATAAAGCTTTTAAAATCTTTCTCTGTCTTAGCGGATTATCGTAAAATAGTGTTTATCACTGAAATTGTAACGGTCGAGCTTCAGAGAATTTGTATTATGAGGGAATTTTTCAAAAGAGGAAACACTTCTGCCATGTTGTCAGGCGGAATATTAAAGTAAACAACAACATTCCACGTATGTTTTACTTGAAGAGCAGTTATGATTGTTCTTAAGCAAATAGACAAGGGGAGGGACGGGATAATATTCTCATTGAACATTATTATTTAAAAAAACAAAAGTTCATGAAATATTGTGATTTTATTTCCAAGCCTTTATAGAAAAAATGGGGAATCTGCGAGCTTGTTCAAAGAAATTTAAAAAATCAGACTCAAATTATGACGTTACTGAGTCTTCATTTTATTTTTTATAATTGCTTTAAGCACTTGACTGATTTTAGTTTCTTCTAATGTAGGTAGGAAATTCCAACTGGTTTGGTTAGAACTGTGGTGAGCTTCAAAGGTATGAATGCAAATAATTTTAAAACTACAGGCCTTAATAGGAAGGGAACTTTTTTGGGGGGAGGGGGGTATCTTTTTAAAGGGTGCAGTTTCAAAATATACCAAGAAAATATACAATTTATTAGTTGGTGGAAATAGGATTTACAAGTCCTGCTGATAGTAAAGGAAATCTGACTTGATAAAATCAGATTTACATAAGCAGCAGAAATAATTCCGACTGTAAGTTCTCCTTTAAAATAAATCCAACTGCATTCAAAATATTATACTTCTAATAAACATCACTATTAAGAGAGGCACATTCATAATGTAATAAGTTAATAGCTTTTAAGTAGTAAATGAAACAGACGTGTGTATATAATAAGGATTTTTATTTTGGTTTCTGAAATATACGTATACCATTTATGAGCAAGGTTATATTTATTAATAAAGAATTCATTGAGGATAAATCTTGCAGTTTGTTGCTAGCACAACATATGTTCAAGAATAGGAATATCTGATAATATAAGGTGTGGTTAAGCAACACAACAAGGTGATTAATTTTAGCTCTAATGACAGGGAGAATTGTTAATAGCAGCCCATATACTAATGCACATTTAACCTACATTTTATGGCCACAAAAATTAATGGGAAATATAGAAGTGTAAATTTTCTGCCATCAGATACTAAATCATCTTTAGTTGACTGTTATCCATGTAATATCTCCAGTAACAAAATCTGATTTCCAAATATACTGATGACCTTTTAAGCTAGAACTTCTTACGACAGCCTATTTCATCTGATTAGTTAAGTAATAAAGTTTTCACTCAAGTAATTTATTTGTTTACCATAACCATACATTTTCATATATTGCGATTAATATCTTTATAATTTTATGCTGGTATATTTTTACTTCAGCTGAATTCAAGATTTCCCTCCATTTCTGTCATCAAAATGCCTAGCTGTGACCTGCATTTCACACTCATTATGTACATTGTAAGCTGTAGAAAATATGTCAGTACTATCATTTCCTAATGGGAGTTCAATATACCTCTAGTTACACAAGACTAAAGAGAATGAGCTAGTTAGAACATGAAGAAATATTAGTATGAGTTGATGGCCGCATACATATTAAACTTCTTGAAGTCATTTTTATATATGCAAGAAAAGAAAAGCTTACCCAACAGTATTTGTAGCCAGAACTTCGCTTACTGCTGCAATTCAGACCATTAAAGACAAATTTTTGTATGGAAATTTATATGTAAATCCAATACAAAACACTTATCTCAAATAGTGAATAACCTTCACTGGCAGCAGCAAAATGCTTTCCTTCACACACAATAGGTGCCTCAACAGGTATGAGTGTCTTTTCTCTTAAACGGCTTAGTCCCAATGAGAAAACAAAAAATGAAGGGTGGGGGATGCATGGATACACAAGAGTACCAAAGAATATAAAAAAATTTACATACAATACAGGAAATTTGTAACAGCTATCAAAATATTGGGTACAAGAGATTTCCACTGATGTGCAAAGCAAAACAGTACAGGCTAATTACACTGAGCTAATCAGAACATGAACTGTGAGCAAATAAACCACAACAAATATTTGAATGTTTCAGCTACCACAAATACCTTGGCTTTGAAGAAATTACAATCTGTTGATAAAACAGAGACAGGTCATAAGCTCAATAGACAAAACACACAAGCCACACCAACTGTGCAAGGAATGAACTTTTACCCACATCTCACTGATTTTACCAAAAAAAAGTAAGATATGATGTAAAGGAAGAAAAGGTAACAAGGACTTTAAATATCAACAGAGAACCAAAAGGGAAAAGTTTAATTAGAGCATATATGCTCTAATTAATATTAGACAGAAAAAGCAGATTATTCACGAGAGAGATAAAATGCATGAAAACAATGTTTAATCTCAGAACATATACATGCAATACAGAAAAGCAACTAAATCAGGTAAAGAAAACATTTGGTACCTGAAATGAATGAAATATATTTGACTGATAGCTTATTTATGGAATACCAAAGTAACTGATGATCCTAAAGTGTTTACTGCTCTGTAAACTGAATAAGAGAACATGAAGTTTTAGAATACCAAAAGTGTGCAGTGACTAGAAATGGGGTGGCCGAAGGGAATCAAATCTATTTTTGGAATGAACAGAAAATACAGGCAATTTAGAGATGTATGATTGCTGTGTTAATAGTTCTAATGTATTTCCATGTATATGAGAATATTTCTTCAAAACTCAAGATGTGCATACATATGTTTACAGGGTCATTCCTTGAGAGGAGCCAGAAGTGCAAATCTTCACTGTAAGGTACTCATGTTCGGTCACTTCCAAATGTTTCCTTGTTCATTTGTCTCCTACTTCTTTTGTTTTGTTTTTTTAATCTTTTAAATATCTGTGCATCCTTTGTGTTTCAACTTTCACTTTTCTCATCTACTGTGTTTAGTATCACCATCATTTTATATTTCACATACGAAGTGGTTTTGTTGTGAATCAGGAGATATTAACAGTGATGTTTTGCATTGTCATATAATTCCAAGAAACGGTGAGTGCAGTGTCTCACATGCAAAAGTTACTGTTTTAATGTTTTCTGCTAATCCAGAGAATCTGTATTTGTACTGTGAAGTTCAGTTTCAAAATAAAGGAGCTCCAGTTCTATTAACTGATCTTGTAGCACACTATCAAAAGCACCTTGTTTATTAGTTTTAAATGAGTATTATTTACTAGCTATGGTCAAATCTGCAATTTGGTGTACTGGATTGGATTGGAGGTTTTTTTAACGACCACCGTGAGCAACTCAATGGGCTATAAGCAGTCGCCCGTCCCTAATTTAGGGTCACTGGCTCCAGGGAAGGGAGAGAGCCAGCACCGTATGACAAACACAACATCCATGCCTGACCGGGATTCGAACCCGGACCCCTTACGGACGAATGATCAGAGGCCAGCGCCTTAGACCACTGCGCCACCGGGGCGGCTTGGTGTGCTGGTCAAGCCATGAAACAGGAAAAAACAAATAGATAAACTTTTGGTAAATGTAACTAATTCCTAACTCCTATCGTAGTTGTTTATACTGCAAAGTTTTTAGATATGAACACGGTCATAATTATAGATGGGTTATTAATAATTCAAAGACGATTATCTTAATAATGTAGTTATATTGAACATCCTTTTAAACGTGGTTCAGCTATGAAACCCCTCCGATTACATAGCCTACACTATTTCAGAAAAATTTGCTAGAACTTTCGTAAACAACTCTGTATAACCTACGCAAACCTAGTGACTTCTTTAATTTTGCTACAAATTTAGAACATTACATAATATTCTAAAAGCAAACAAATCACAGCCAAATTTACAGCTGCCATTAACAGTAAATTGCAATCGACGATTGAATCCCAAAGAACTTAATTTTTTTTTTATTGGAGGTTTAACGATCACCGTGAGCAGTCGCCCGTCTCTAATTTAGGGTCACTGGTTCCAGGGAAGGGAGAGAGCCAGTGCCGCAAGACAAACACAACATCCATGCCTCACGGGATTCGAACCCGGACCCCGTTCGGACGAATGATCAGAGGCCATCGCTTAGACCACTGCGCCACCGGGGCGGCAAAGAACTTAATTAAACCTAGTAAACGGAAAATACTGATACTAACCGGTGGATTGATATACCTGGTATTTTCTTTTTAAATTTATTTGCACAGCTGAATGCCACGCAGGATCCCATGGAAACTAAATATAAACAAGCTAAAGTATGCTGTCAAACACAGAACAAAATCTACGCTGACAAACCAGTTTAACAAAAAATATGAGCTTCTAAAAATCGCAAATTTTCAATGCTTTCCTATGGCAGACACGACCAAGAGGATAACCAAGCACGTGGAGGGATTCAGTTTCAGAAATCTGCAGTTAAGGCGTCGCCCATATTTCCTACCTCCATGCCGAGACCAGCTTACAAAGATATGACCTGCCCATTTAGAGGCTCCCTTCCTGAAACTGTGCTGCCCCTGTAGCATTTATTTGTCACCAGATGGGGGTACCTTTCGTCGGTCGATTTATTGTTACCATGACTTGTACAGGCTTGGCTTTCTGCGATTACCGCAGATTTTCGTAACTGCTATGATATCCCTCCGCGTGCTTGGTTACCCTCTTGGTCGTGTCTGCCATAGGAAAGCATTGAAAATTTGTGATATTTAGAAGCTCATATTTTTTGTGTGTTTGACAGCATACTTTAGCTTGTTCATATTTTGTTTCCATGGGATTCTGCGTGGCATTCAGCTGTGCAAATAAATTAAAAAAGAAAATACCAGGTATG
Organism: Macrothele yani; assembly: GCA_039090855.1. Taxonomy (NCBI): domain Eukaryota; kingdom Metazoa; phylum Arthropoda; class Arachnida; order Araneae; family Macrothelidae; genus Macrothele; species Macrothele yani. Next base: position 130,886,376 of record CM076998.1, on the reverse strand, counting down.
TCAATCCACCGGTTAATATCACTATTTTCCGTTTACTAGGTTTAATTAAGTTCTTTGGGCCGCCCCGGTGGCGCAGTGGTCTAAGCGATGTCCTCTGATCATTCGTCCGAACGGGGTCCGGGTTCAAATCCCGGTGAGGCATGGATGTTGTGTTTGTCTTACGGCACTGGCTTTCTCCCTCCCTGGAACCAGTGACCCTAAATTAGGGACGGGCGACTGCTTATAGCCCATTGAGTTGCTACGGTGGTCGTTTTTTTTTTTTTTTTTATTGGAGTTTTAACGACTACCGTGAGCAACTCAATGGGGTATAAGCAGTCACCCGTCCCTAATTTAGGGTCACTGGTTCCAGGGAAGGGAGAGATTAAACCTCCAATCAAAAAAAAAAAAAGTTCTTTGGGATTCAATCGTCGATTGCAATTTACTGTGAATGGCAGCTGTAAATTTGACTGTGATTTGCTTGCTTTTAGCATATTATGTAATGTTCTAAATTTGTAGCAAAATTAAAGAAGTCACTAGGTTTGCGTAGGTTATACAGAGTTGTTTACGAAAGTTCTAGCAAATTTTTCTGGAATAGTGTAGGGTATGTAATCGGAGGGAGTTTCATAGCTGAATCACGTTTAAAAGGATGTTCAATATAACTACATTATTAAGATAATCGTCTTTGAATTATTAATAACCCATCTATAATTATGACCGTGTTCATATCTAAAAACTTTGCAGTATAAACAACTACGATAGGAGTTAGGAATTAGTTACATTTACCAAAAGTTTATCTATTTGTTTTTTCCTGTTTTATGGCTTGACCAGTACACCAAATCGCAGATTTGACCATAGCTAATAAATAATACTCATTTAAAACTAATAAACAAGGTGCTTTTGATAGTGTGCTACAAGATCAGTTAATAGAACTGGAGCTCCTTTATTTTGAAACTGAACTTCACAGTACAAATACAGATTCTCTGGATTAGCAGAAAACATTAAAACAGTAACTTTTACATGTGAGACACTGCCCTCACCGTTTCTTGGAATTGTATGACAACGCAAAACATCACTGTTAATATCTCCTGATTCACAACAAAACCACTTTGTATGTGAAACATAAAATGATGGTGATACTAAACACCGTAGATGAGAAAAGTGAAAGTTGAAACACAAAGGATGCACAGATATTTAAAAGATTAAAAAAAAGAATAGAAGTAGGAGACAAATGAACAAAGAAACATTTGGAAGTGACCGAACTTGAGTACCTTACAGTGAAGATTTGCACTTCTGGCTCCTCTCAAGGAATGACCCTGTAAACATATGTATGCACATCTTGAGTTTTGAAGAAATATTCTCATAATACATGGAAATACATTATCATTATTAACACAGCAATCATACATCTCTAAATTGCCTGTATTTTCTGTTCATTCCAAAATTAGTTTGATTCTCTTCGGCCTCCCCATTTCTAGTCACTGCACATTTTTGGTATTCTAAAACTCCATGTTCTCTTATTCATTTTTCAGAGCAGTAAACATTTTAGGATCATCAGTTACTTTGGTATTCCATAAATAAGCTATCAATCAAATATATTTCATTCATTTCTGGTACCAAATGTTTTATTTACCTGATTTAATTGCTTTTCTGTAATGCATGTATATGTTTTGAGATTAAGCATTGTTTTCATGCATTTTATCTCTCGTGAATAATCTGCTTTTTCTACCTAATATTAATTACAGCATATATGCTCTAATTAAACTTTTCCCTTTTGGTTCTCTGTTGATATTTAAAATCTTTGTTACCTTTTCTTCCTTTACATCATATCTTACTGTTTTTTGGTAAAATCAGTGAGATGTGGCTAAAAGGCCATTCCTTGCACAGTGGGTGTGGCATGTTTGTTGTGTCTATGAAGCTTTTTACCTGTCTCTGTTTTATCAACAGTTTGTAATTTCTTCAAAGCCAAGGTATTTGTGATAGCTGAAACATTCAAATATTTATTGTGGTTTATTTGCTCACAGTTCATATTCTGATTAGCTCAGTGTATTTAGCCTGTACTGTTTTGCACATCAGTGTAAATCTCTTGTATGTACGCAATATTTTGATAGTTGTTACAGATTTCATGTATCGTATATATATTTTTTGAATTCTTAGGTATTCTTGTGTATCCATGCATCCACCACCCTTCATTTTTTGTTTTCCCGTTAGAACTGAAGGACTCATACCTGGTGTGACACCCATTGTATGTGAAAGAAAGCATTTTGCTGCTGCTAGTGAAGGTTACTGAAGATGAGATTTAAATATTTGTGATAAGATTTTTGTATTGGATTTACAAATAAATTTCAATACAAATATTTGTCTTTAATGGTCAGAACTGCACAGTAAGCTACGCATCAACTCATAATTGCCGCCCCGGTGGCGCAGTGGTCTAAGGCGTTGGCCTCTGATCATTCGTCCGTAAGGGGTCCGGGTTCGAATCCCGGTCAGGCATGGATGTTGTGTTTGTCTTACGGCACTGGCTCTCTCCTTCCCTGGAACCAGTGACCCTAAATTAGGGACGGGCGACTGCTTATAGCCCATTGAGTTGCTCACAGCGGTCGTTAAACCTCCAATCAAAAAAAAAAAAAAAACTCATAATTATATTTCTTCATGTTCTAACTAGCTCATTCTTTTTTTTTTTTTTAATTGAAGATTTAACGACCACCGTGAGCCACTCAATGGGCTAAAAGCAGTCGCCCGTCCCTGATTTAGGGTCACTGGTTCCAGGGAAGGGAGAGAGCCAGTGCCGTAAGACAAACACAACATCCATGCCTCACCGGGATTCGAACCCGGACCCCGTTCGGACGAATGGTCAGAGGCCATCGCTTAGACCATGCTATAGCGTCTAAAAGGGGAAGTGTGCCGTGCGAACTCAAAAACTGCCTTCGAAATATGTCCCACGCCGCATCGCGGCGCTGCAGACGGTATCTGTGTCAGAGAATGTGTGTAGCGATGTGCATGTAACCCAAACAACTGGGGTTGAATTAGGATGTAATATATACTGATTTCATTGACCCGTTCCGCCAATCTGTCTTGGCTCCACGGGGACTTGTTGAGCACCTTGGATGTTATTTTGAAATGTTGCGACAATTATCCTGCCTTGAGACGCGGTTCGGACCCTGGCCACCCCAATGGCCCAGAGACCAGCCCGTGGTGACGTGCTGGCAGGCGACCTAGAATACCTTGTCTGGGTTCCCGCTCTGTCTGGCGGGATAGGTCGTTTCTTACTTTTTCGCTGACTGGAAGATTCCTTGCCCTCGAACTTTTTTTTTGGGGGGAATAATTTCCCTTTATTTTCATTTTCAAACACCTACACACATGTATACACTGTCCTCATGCTTAGGACTTACAACATCAAGAGATAGCAAAATTTATGTACAGAATATTTACATTGGTGGTCTCTTTGTCTGCTTTCCCACAGACTTCTACCCTCATTCATCTTCCGATTCGCTTTCGGTGTGCACGTTCACCTCCTGCGTTTCGGTCCCCGTTTGATTGGGGAAGATGGTATGTTGCTGGAGGGTTAGCCCTTCTACGAAGGCTATTATCCCCCTCCTGTTAACGGAAGATTGGATGAGCAGATCCAATCTTCGCGTTCTTTGCACACCTGGGATCAGTGTGTTTCTCCATTCGGCAAAGCCACTGCATTCAAGTACGCAGTGTTCTATGCTTACCGTTCTCTTTCCACAGGGACAAGTGCAGTTCCTGATGGCAAAATCTGCCTACGTATTCAGGGCTGATGCCATGGCCACTGAGTACTTGATTCAGGAACTTATTTGTCTGTGCTCGTTTGGTCGAGACTTTCGGAAACACTCTGTGTGTCTTCCGCCCTGTCTCTCCCGTGTCCCATCTGACCTGCCATTCGGTCATGGTCCGACGTGCTAATGCGGCGCGAGTACACCTTCGCGGCGTTCTGCATTGCACGTCGACCGTCTCTTTCAGCGTGGCTGCCTTCGCCAGCTGATCTGCCCTTTCGTTTCCTAGGGTTCCGACATGGCTTCGTACCCAGTGGAAACTAACTGCCCTATCTCCCTCTGCCCTCAAGAGGGTTTTGATCCTCTGGACGATGGGGTTTCTTCCCCTGAATCTACTCAGAGCCTGCAGTGCTGCCTCACTGTCCGAGTAGAGTTTTATTCTTTCTTCACTACGCCTGGGGAGTGCCCAGGTGAGTGCCATCTCTATCGCCAGAAGTTCTGCCTGGAAGACAGAAGCGTTCTGCGATAATTTCACGCTTCCTGCAGTGGCTTCGTTCCCGTCCGAGAACGCACAGAAGCCTGCCCCCACTTGTCCCTTCAACTTTGAGCCGTCCGTGAACAGCTCATGCCCAACTCCCGTGGGTTTCTCCTTGTCCCACGGTGGGCAAATTTCCTCGGCAGGGTGGATCTGCCAGTCCACACTTTCCATCTCCATGTCGGAGGCTCGATGCGGCGCCCCGAGAAGGTAGGCGTCCTCGCCTGACCTTAGGCAGTGCATTGCTGCCTCCTTTCCACTACTAGGTCTGCCGGCTCGCACCCCGCCAGCACTTGGAGTGCTAGGGTTGACGTTGTGCGAAAACAACCGGTTATCCCCAGTAGGGCCAACCTTTGGATTTGGTTTATCCCCTTCTTCATTCTGACTGTGGGATTCCACCATGCCCCACTTGCATACGTCAGAATTCTTTCAATTCCTCTCAGATAGATGGCCTTCTTGGTTTTGCCCGTTAACCTCATGCCATTCAATCTATTGAGAATCATCGTGCCCCTTGTTCTAAGGTGCCTCAGGTGTGGCAGCCCTGATAGACTCTGATCCAGGACCACACCCAAGTATTTCATTTCACGCACCGCCTTGATAGTGCACCCTTGGAATCTGCACTGGGGTGGTGTTTTCATTACTCCTCTCTTAGCTATTGCTAGCAGAGTGGTCTTCTCAGGAGCGAAGCACAGTTTGCTTTCTCTGCTCCAATTTTCTAGCACATCCAAGGCCCTATGTGCTTCTCTTTCGATCACGTGTCTCCCTGAGGCGGAGACCACGAGAACGAAATCGTCCGCATAGGCTTGAATCTCCACTGCGGGCCCCAGGTCTAGGTTCAGTGCTGAATCAGCAACTATATTCCACCAGAGCGGCCCGGAGTTGGATCCTTGCGGACACCCTCTATGGTACGAACGCGAGGATTGCCCATTCCCCGCTTCGAACTCGACTCTTCTATCAGACAGGTAGCTGCTGATCAGTTTGAACAGGTTCCTTGGACAGCCAAGTTCTTTAAGTCTGGTTAAAACCATTGGCCACCAGACACTGTTGAATGCCCCCCTCACGTCTAGTGAGATGAAGCAGGTATGGAGCCCCTCCGCTTTGTTCCTCTCTGCCCTCTCTCGGAGGCTGCGAATTGCCTGCGTTGCGCAACGCCCCGGAAGGAAACCAAATTGGTTCCTGTTTAGCTTTCCCTGCTCCATGAGGAAGCCAAGCGCTCTGTTCGTTATGAGCTTGTCCAGCACCTTGCTCCACGCCGAGAGGAGGCAGATGGGCCTATAGGCTGCGGGGTCATTTTTGTTCTTTCCGGTCTTGTTGAAAAGAACTAGCACCGCTGTTTTCCACAAGTCTGGGAAGATTCCCCTCCCGAGGCATTCGTTTAGGAGCGCCACAAAATACCCGGGATTTGCATAGTAGATTTCTCTGACTATGCTGAGGTCGAACCCATCCTTGCCTGGTGCTTTGCCCGTATTTAGACTGGAGAGGGCATTCTCCACTTCGTCTCTCGTGAAGGGGGGTCCTCACCAGTGTCCGGCGGGATCCGACTTTCTTCCCTTATTTCTTTTTGTTGAGGGGAGTCCCCTTCTCCCTCGTCTCCTTGGAAGTGGTAATCCAAGAGACTTTCTACGGTACTATCAAGAGTCTTTGATAGGCTACCGTCTGCCCTTTCTACCGCTGCTAGTTTTAGCGGTTCGGTTATGGATCCCCTCGAGATCTTATAGGGGATCCCGAAAGGGTCAGCCGGAGTTTGAAACTCACACAGTTTTCTCCAGTAGGAGATTTTCGAGAGATTCAGTTCTCTCCTGTATGCTGAACGAGCCTTTTTATGCACTTCTGTGCACTCCCTGTCTTGCGGAGTAGCTTTTGCTCTTTGCAGAGCTTTCCTACTCCGCCTAGCTCTCGCCCTTAGAGCTTTTAGTTTCTCCGACCACCAGGGGTGGGGGTCCTTGGCTCCCCTTTTATTTCCCCTACTACTCTCGCATAGCGTTGTTATTTGACTGGTAAGTTCTTCAAAGAGGGAGTTGAGGTCCGACACTTCTGCGGCCTCTTCTTCCCTCCTACCTCCCAACAAGGTAGTTAACTTGGCTTTAAAAGCCCACCAGTCTAGATTCTTCATTAAGAATCTTTTGCGCTTGGGTCGGATGGGCTTTTCCGATCCCAAAACGAAAGATAGCGCTAGGTGGTCACTGCAGCTCTCGTCGTCCAGTACTTGCCAATCCTGGACAAGACTGCGCTTTGAGACTCTGACGAGAGTCACGTCGATCCAAGAGGAGCCCCTCGCCCCTTGGAAGGTCGGGGTGCTCTCTGGATCGTTCAAGAAACTCAGGTCTGCCGCGTTGGCAAAGTCCACTAGTAGCTGGCCGCGTTCGTCCTCGTTCTGATTGCCCCAGAGAGGACTCTTCGCGTTGAAGTCGCCTGCTATTATTATCTCATGACTGGGGAATTCCCCTAATAGAGCCATTAGCTCATTCAGCGTTTCTCTCAAATTGCCTGCCGGAGAACTGTATACGTTCACCATTAAAAATTTTGCATCACCACATTCCACGCCGAGGGCGACCACGTTCTCGGAGCATTTTATCTCGAGAACCGCTAGGGACGGGTCTTTCACGACCGTGGCCACCCTGGGCTTTGCAAGTGTACGATTATGGAAACACCTTTTACGGTTCAGTGAAATGTCTTAAGTCTGCCATAGAGTGCAGAGTCGTCGTCAATTTAATTTACAATAGAATTCTACATGATTTAAATTGATATGCAACCTCCTCGAAGAATGCCTACTAAAACGATAACAAATGGCGTGGATGTGCCAAGTAAAGACGTGCTGTTTGGAAAATTTAAATATATCACTCAGTAGCGGCTAGTGGTAAGCTGAGATGGAGGGCCTGCATTCAAATTTTGTAGATATCACTTCGAAAGCTAAGTTACTGAACCTGCTGATGCTGTCCCTTTAATAATAATTTATATATGTACTCGTAGAAATTAATATTTAGTTTTAATATTTAGCAACTGATAGGGAAATTCTAGAGATAACCGATACCTGAATTAGGGAACAGATATCAAGGAATGGCCATATTTATGAAGAAAATAATTGGCGTATAAAACTTGGTTTGATGCATTATTTCTTAAAAGAAAAGTGTTTGGCATATTTTGTAGTCACAAATCATTTTAATGTGTACTTCGGAATCATAGTGCTATCCAGTATTTTCGTGTATATTTCCTCATTGTTTACCTTGTGGAGAGGTACCCATGCATACAGCATACACCGGTACTGGGTACTGGCCTCCCGGTAATAAATAAGGGCGTCTTCCTCTCCCTTTCTACTTCGCTTCTGTGTCACTTCGTATTGGGCGCTCTAGCCTAAATCTCCTATACTCGGGGCAAACTTAACCTGTCATTGGAAGGAAGGCTACAGGGTGTATACTTCCACTGCATAAAATAGTTCCGGTCTAAAAGCTCGTACTCCAGCTTCAACTGGCACTTAAAAAGGACACAGATGTTCAATACGTTCTGTGTGTGTGCATTTAAAATATTCAGATCTCAGTTTCAGCGGCATTTCTAAAAAATACAGATATTCGTGTTTTGGTGACGTCACTGATAGTTCTCTGTCACAGCATTCTTGTTTGGGTCAGAGTTAAGCTGTCAACCCAGGGGATATTTATTGCTGTGGGGGTGGGGGGTCATTAGCGGAAGGATGAGGGCGAAAAAAGTGTTTCCGAGGGCATTTCGCGTTTCTCCTTCTTGATTGTTGTTTTAAAACACTCTTCTGTCTTTTCGAATGGCATCTGCCTGTCACTCGAGTGTATTTCAGCCGCATAAAATTGGGAAACCATTACGAAGCTCTGCTAAGGGGATCGTTATGAATGTTTTCACTAAATTGATGGAAAAACACTCTCCGAATAAATCGGAAAATTAAATAACAGTTCTTACGGCAGAACTCACTGGCGTTTCAAGTCGCACCATTGCGAGAATGAAGGTTGAATTTAGTATTGAAGTACCTCAGATCCATCGGCAATTTATTTCTTCAAATTAAAATACAATTCTCGCTTGGCTTACATAGAACGTTTTCTCGAAATCAGTTTGGAGTTCCCAATTCAGTTCTCAATATAGGCCAAGAAACGGCTATCTTTTCCTTTTGAACTTTTGTGCGCAGTTGCCTTAAACGCGTATGAACCGGCATGAAAATTCAGACAAATGAAATAATTCCTTCCACTGCCACACATAATTCGGAAACTTGGAAAACTGCCACACATTCAAAGTGTTCCTCGGAGGAACAGCAATTTGTGCTCGGCCCATCAATGAAAAACATGTGGCAATTTTCCAATGCGTGGCAATTTTCCAATGTGTGGCAATTTTCCAAGTTGCTGAAAGATGTGTGGCAGTTTACAGTGAACCCTAAAATATCATTTACCACAGAGACGGGCTCTTGTCCAGTACTTATGGCAACACAGGGTAGTTAAAAATGCATACACATTTAACGGTTGTGTTATATAAAAAAAAAATCTAATCAAGGCAAAATTTTGGAAAGAACGAAATTTTACGCATAACTGATGACATTGTAAAAATACCTTTAATTAAATCCCACAGTTGGTAATCTTCAAGCAGTAAGTATAAATAAATGAAATATTTAAAATTAAAAAAAAAATGTGAAAACAAAATTAGGCCACTTAAGACTTCTTCCCGTGTTTAGCAAACATAATTTCATTTTAAAAGAAAGAAACGTTACACGCTCTGTAACATATCAAAAAAAAAAAAAAAAAAAGATAGAGAGAGAGAAATAAACTGCTTGTCTACCGGTCTGCAAAGCGCGCGGGGGTGGGGAGGGGGTTAAAATAGAGGGGTTTGGTAAAGGATCACGGTGACAGACAGCCAGCCCTGAGGGCTTGTGGGAGAAGTTTTCTGAGTGAAGGTTAATTACACATCATTAGTGCGGAGTAATACTGGGAGTGAAAAGGTCACCGTAGCTTCGGCCTCATTGCCAGGATAGCTTTGCCCCGAGTATAGTTTCCTATTTCTAAAGGTTGTTTAAGACCTGGGGTCAGACACTCTCTAAAATCCTCTACATTTGATCATCACCCACGCATACACCATTGCACGTCAAAGAAATTAGTTCCACATACATTCCATGCAGGACCCTTATCCTAACGATCTTAACATGATGCTAACGATCCTAACATGACGCTCATTAATCAGTGCATCCTTCCAGTTGTTACGCATAGAGCAGAGACATGGATCTCAACTAAAACAGATATACCGAGGTTGCAGACAACAGAAAAAAAGGATTGAGAGATGCATGTTTGATGTAACCAGGAACAGGAAAGATACAAAGAGGAACTCGTGGATCTGGAAAATTACAAGGATGGAAGACAGCAATGATCAGAATCCCTGAAATTGCAATGGGATGGACATATTTCCAGAAGAAAGAGCCAGCGAGAAATATTAAACTGGATAGCAAGGGACATAAAAAAAAAAGGACCCAGAAGATGATGTGGGAGATGGGTGGATGAAATTCGGGAGCAAGAAGAAAACTGGCTCTAAACAGACTTTTGTGGAAGAAACTTGGAGACTGTTATCCAGCAGTGGATTGAGATAGTGGTTGTAAATAATATATAAATATAGATACTGTAAGAGCAGCACACACACTCAGTTAAGATAACCAGTTTTAAAGATTTAAAACAATGCGCGTGCCAGTGACAGCGGACACGCACCCAACGTCATATACGCATTTTCAGGTGTAAATTATGACCCCTAGTAGAAATATAATAAATATTTTTCTTCTGATACGCTCCCTTTGGAATTTTGACTTACAGGCATTCTCTTTAATAAATACGAATTGCAAACATATTCCCAGTTCTAATTTTCAAGCTATGATTACAATTTAGTGTAGAACAATTTGTTTTCAAAATTTACCAACTTCGTAAATTTTCTAAACAATTGTGTTTGATTAAATGTTGTGTTTAAAGTAATAAAGTATAAAGCACTACCTCAACTCAAATGTTCAGCTTATTTTTTTTGGGGGGGGGGTATGCATATGCAGCAGAAAAGTGAAATATGGCCAATGGAGCAACTTCAATGTTTTTTGATGAATACATGAGTTTAAAAGCGAAAATTTTGGCTGTGCCTGGTAAGTGAAAATATTAATTTTGTGCAAGCATTTCGCTGCAGAAATTAGTCATTTTTTCATTTTTCAATTTATTCATTACTGAACTTTATTCTTAATCGCAATTTGTTCACATGCCCATTTTGACCAGAAGTAAAACTTTTTGGCAAAAATCTCGGCAACTGAGTATTTGTTGTTAGCAAACACGAATAATCTCCAGTTGTTAGAATTATCATGTTGAATAAAAGTAGGAACAAACCAAAAGTTGAAGGCCCGGAGATGTATTTGCAGCCAACGAAAGACTGCATTGTAGCTACGTCACTCGCAAATAACTCCGAGGACCACTTATATCTGCTGTACCAGCGAGAGCTGCAGCCCCTAGGGACGTTTTATTCAAAGGAAATGAACTGATGTGGGAATAGGCAGAGTTTCCCACATAAGTTGGTTTCAATAGCAGTCAGAGCAGCGCGCAAGCGTTCTTTTCGCTCCCAGTGGCGTTGTGCAGGAAAAACTTCCAGCCGAGTTCAGTAAACTTCTCTCTTGATGTGGCATGAAAAAAAACTGCTTTGGATTATTGCAGGAGCCGCTCCTGCTATATATACAAAAATTGCAAGGCTTTTTTGTATGGGACATTATATTGAATGCTTAAGTGTCAGCGTCGGCGATGTTGGCCAGTGACCATCAGGTACAGTGGCATAACTGTGCTGTGTTCAAAATTGGGGGGGGGGTCTAATCACATAATGTATATACGCCAGCGATGTTGGTAACCATGCTTAATCGACATCACTGTTTTATTAAGTACACATTATACACGTGTTTGCATTCTATGAAAAATTACAATCTTATATTATTAAATAATTTAGTTGGTTCACATAAAAAGTTCATATCATTATATTCCCGAAACATTTGGGGGATCATTTATATTGGGGATCCCAGACTCTATGAAAATCTGGGGGTCCTGATCCCCCAGTGGTTAGGCCTATGATCAGGTATAAGTAATACCGTGGTTCAACAAATTTAATGCTGCCAGTCAGATACAGAGCCCTCCTTAAAAACAATTTAGGGACAGCGGGCAAAATTTGCTGTTTGAAGTAAATACGTAGGGGCACGTAAACATAAAGTGCTTCCATGTATCTACTCTTCAAACAGTTATACAGAAACAGCTGATATATAGCATAGAAGGGGAAGTGTGCCGAGCACCCAGCGTATGTATATATTAGCGTGGATATAACAGATATATATAAACGTTGGGTAAGCTTTTTCGTATTAAGAGGCTTAACAAAAATTATTTTTGTCTGTTACTGACTGGTTTAAAAAACGGTGTGTACCACCTTATTTAAGCACACGCATTTATAATGACATTCCTCTCTGACTGAAGCATAATTTTGGTCATAATGCATGCATCAGAAAATATTTACCAGTAATTGTTCAGATAAAAACGAAAAAAAAAAAAGGGGCTGATTTAGAGGGATTTTTTTATACCGTTAGATAAATTTTACTATTAAATAAAGAAATATTGTGGGGGAGCAAATAATTGACCAAGACATTTATTTGTTCTTAATTTCTGAAATTGGAATTATTGCAGTCTCATACTGATATCCCCTCAGTAAATCCAGAAAGGTTTGCCGTTCCAGTAAGGTGCGCGCAGTGACACATTGTGCACAATGTAAACATGTAACATCGTTGTGTAATGCCCCTAATAGTTGGGAATAGGTAATACAGATGTAATTTACACCAACTGAAACAAATGTTGAAGCACATGTGGAAAAACTGACCTCTGACGTGGACCGGTGTGGAATATTGAACTCTCATCAGCACGGGGACCAAAAGCTTGCTGATGAGAGTTAATTATAAATGGCTTTAGGAATTTCCATACAGAAGCCACGTGTAGTTTGTAATAAAGCAATGTTTTAATCTTACATTGCTTGTAGCATTATTTATTACAATATTACTAAACCTCAGCACATTGGTTAAGCTTTATTCAATTTATACAGTGAGGCAAAAGTAAGCTACCCATTTTAAATGGTTTTTTTCGTTTTTATTTTTTATAAAGTAGAAGCTTGATTAATTCATTGTGGGCTGTTATATGTCAAAGGCTAGTGCAGCAGTTGTTGAAAATTTTTATCAAAAACCGTTTCTCAATTGTATAGCTACAGAGAAATTTATCAGCAACAGAACTTGGGAGGGGGATTTAAAAAGTAACATTACACAAAAAATAAATAACACACAACTTGATTTTTAGGCATCTTAGAAAATGCAGCTGAATCAAAGAGCAAAAATTTGTGAATGCAACTATTAGATGTTTTCACGCACAATTAAATTTCCAGAAATAAATTTTATACCTGTTTAGTTTATTTTTTATTACTTTTACACCACCTTGTAAAGAGTAAATTAGTCACACTTAATCACTCATGGCATTTTACAAGTTTTCTTCAAAATACTGAATTTTGTAATATGTAATTCCATCATGGAAGCCCTAGTTAGCAATGCTGAAAATGCCAAAGCTAAATGTTGATTGAAAAAAAAAGTGTGTTTATATCAGATTACCACCAGTGGTTTTGGGATTTGAACATTAAAAATAAAAAAAGATGAAGGGGTGTGGCAGCTTGCTAAAGAATCCCACAGTTCTAAACATTTTTAATGAAAAATAGTAACTTTGCAATATTATTACCACCACACATGTTCCTTAAAATCTTTTTATATATTAATATCTTATCTGCTGAACTATTCAGTTACTTGGTGGGAGGGGAGGGGATTAATTTTTTAACAATAAATACATTTAAAGAAATGAATTTTGAATCTCTAAATAACTTACCAGTTTTTGTAACTTTCTTTTCTAAGTTTGTTAACAACCTGGACATTTCTTGACCTCATTATAGGCTGGAAAAATTCTTAATGAGTTTGGGTTAAGTTTCTAGGATCACTTATTTGCATATGCATTAGGCTTACTGTCTGCTATGTGCATACATATCATATTTAATGAAGGAAAAGTTAACTAGCCACTGCTACATACTCCCAAAATTATCCATTCTTTTTAATACAGTCATATGCTTATATATGGTAATATATAGTAGATCAGTAAACACAGTAGTGGCTGCTCTGCTTGCTACGAGTTGAACATTGGTAATGTGACTAAGTTCAAGCCCCTGGGTTTGAATGACGGAACCTGTTCTGTTGCAAAGTTCTTATTAGCTGTTAAGGTAGTTTTGAGGAAGCGCGTTGAGGGTTTGAGCTGTAGCATTACTGTGGAGTCGGTATATATTTACTGACTCCACAGTAATTATAAGTGAGAGCTATTGACTGACTCCACAGTAATTATAAGTGACAGCTATTGACTGACTCCACATATAATTTCTCTCTCCACAGTAATAAAAAACCTGTCTTTCACTTGCTTCCTCATAAAAAGAACCTCAACACCCAAATCCAGGAACTTCACATTTATTTGCAACGTCTCAGCTTAAGGTATTTCATTTTTTCTCTATTATCATTGTGAATCTTATTAAGTCCCTTTATATAGAAATGCAACCGAGTCAGTAAATAAAATTTTGCAATCTTACATGTCACATCTTTACTGTGTTCTGCACAACCAATTAATTTAATTTTCTTTATCATCAAGATAGCTAGAATATCAACGATACTATCTCTGTGTAGTTTTTCGGTGCTGAAATAATGTGTAACAATACCTTCCAGTTGACTGACAAGAACTAGGAGTTCCTTCGATGGATATAATAAGCCACCTTTATCAAATTCTCGTATCAGTGTTCCAGAAAACCTGGCCTTTTCTTCAATACTGCATGTTAAACACATTTTGGTGCAATCTGTGCATTTAGTTATTGCAACACATTTCCTAGCTACATAACCTGCAACATAAACTAGCAACTGGTTATGGGAATTATGTGGGAAAAGGGAAGCACAATCAGAATATGCAGCACTATTCAAGGTATCTTTCTTCGTCCGAACGGGGTCCGGGTTCGAATCCCGGTGAGGCATGGATGTTGTTTGTCTTACGGCACTGGCTCTCTCCCTTCCCTGGAACCAGTGACCCTAAATTAGGGACGGGCGACTGCTTATAGCCCATTGAGTTGCTCACGGTGGTCGTTAAACCTCCAATCAAAAAAAAAAAAAAAGGTATCTTTCACATTATCTAGCATTTCATCACTTAAAAGTTCATTTAAATTTAACAAAACATTAGGTTTGCAACTGATGGTGTCACTTGGCCCAACAAGGGAATTGATGATTTCTGCTGTGCAGCTAGTACCACACTTTACAGGCTTGGCCAGTTTATAAAAACTTAAACACTGAATGGTCACTAAAAATTCTGCTGCAGTGGGGTGGTCATTGCAGCCTGACAGTTGCCGAATAATGCCAAAAATGTTTTCTATTGAGTCTTGACTCAAGCGCGATGTCATTACATACTTGTAGTTCAAGGTTTCTGTTAGTATAAAGAGATAGTACTGCTTATAGTGAGTCGTAATCCTGCAGCTGTGCTAGCACTTAAAAACCCAATCTTCTTATCTCCTGCAAAAGCTTCCCATTTATCTAAATATAACAGAAAATCATTAAGTACTTTGCATCCCTCAGAATCTATGCGGAGACTACTTGATGGATTCCTAGAGGTCATTACAGTTATTAATTCCATCATCAACTTTATGAAAAATGCAGTTGCATTAGTGCTTCCAAACTGTATTTCAATATGATGCTTATAGAGAAAAAGGCCTTTTAATACTTCGTTGCTAAAAACCTGCAAAGCATAGCTTGCCCTCATTTTCTGAAAATTATTCGGGTGAATATGAACGCGTGTAATTTTTGGCATGGCTTTTAGAGTAGTTATGTCAGAGTCCTTCCTCCATGCTGCTTCAACATGCTCTGGTCTTGCTTCTCCTTCGGGCAGAAGAAAACCTCTGGTAACAAATGCGTTCCGTACACATTTTATTAAGTGAGGAAAATCTGATATGAAATGTAAACTTCTAGAACAATCTGTAGGATGCATAATGCTGTATTTAGTTCCAGAACAATCTGCTGATATACCAAATGTCTTCCACATATTCCTGTTCCAAGAAGCCCCATCACACGTAATGAAATCAACAAACAGACCTGCATTTTCAGTGAGAATAACAGCTTCAATAATTAATTTTACAAGCAAAGTTCCACTTATATTGTTACTTGTGGCAAAAACACCAATTATTTGGGTCCAATCTCCATTTAATGGCTAAAACACCATTACCAGTCCGTGATTACATGGGGTATGCTTAACAGTTTCTGAAGTGTATGGCCCAATACCAACAAACCCTAATATTTCACCAGATGATTTTGCTTGCAGTTTTTCTGTAAGCTTCACTTCGCCGCCCCGGTGGCGCAGTGGTCTAAGGCACTGGCCTCTGATCATTCGTCCGTAAGAGGTCCGGGTTCGAATCCCGGTCAGGCATGGATGTTGTGTTTGTCTTACGGCACTGGCTCTCTCCCTTCCCTGGAACCAGTGACCCTAAATTAGGGACGGGCGACTGCTTATAGCCCATTGAGTTGCTCACGGTGGTCGTTAAACCTCCAATCAAAAAAAAAAAAAAAAAAAAAGCTTCACTTCATCTATTAACATACCACCATGTCTTGCAAAAGGCTCCATTTCATTTGTTTTCTTTGAAATAGTTTCAAACGTCAGTGCATTGAATCCAAAACCATTGTTGTAATTTGAAATATACTTTCTAATAGTTGTTCTATTAGGTAGGATCATGATTTTGTGTTTCCGTATGTGCTCGTACAAGTTTGGACTTTTTATGTGCATTAGTAAGCATTCAAGTAACCATTCCTTGGTATATGACATACCTCTTGCAGATTTCCTTTTTGCTGCCTTATAACAATGAATAACCATTTGCAGCTGCTTAATGGGTAATTCAGCTATTTTTACATTAATGGAAAGTTCTGTAAAATTCTTATTTTTGTTTTGGATTTTTTCTATGTAATCAGAGAGCGAAATAACTCGTTTTTTCAGCCTGTTGATTTTCCGAACTTTATTCTGATACTTATTTTTAAATGTAGCCTTTTTTCTATGATAAGCTATTTTGTGCAAAAGTAAGCGCCGCAGATACTTACATTTGAGGCAAGTCGCTGTTCCTTTCCTTACACATTTTTTGCTGTACAAATTATTCTCAAAAATAACTCCACTTTCAAGGTACTTCCTGTTATTTTCAAATTCTGAAATGGAGCCTGCACCATGACATATTGTTAGCCTATCAGTGTCTCGAATAATGGATTCTAATTCATCTTTAGAAGTAATATTAGAAACTGTGTTCATTTTTAATCCACGTAAATACACTTCACAGGTAAACTCTGGTTCACTTTCGGTTACAACAACCAGTTTTTCAGTTGTCAATGAATTTGACAATTCACATTTGAATGAATGAACATGGAAAATTATGCACTTTGAATTATTAGCAGGTATTTGCTTACCCCAAAATTCTGAAGGAAGGTTGATATTCAGAAGGCAGTTCAGTGTAACTCTATGGGAAGTAAATTCCAAGCTATTTAAATTACCATCAGGCTTATCATCGGTTTCCCTAACTTTCCTCTTTTTTGCCAGAGGTTTTGATAAATATTGGGGAAGGTTTGGAAATATTGTTGGAATTGCATCTGGTGTCAAGATGGGCCGATCTCTGGGTATTAACACAGTCTCCTCGTTTATTTTATGCACAAAATTTCGAACCACAAATCTCTCATCAAAGTGCAGTTCACATACAGCACTACATTTTTCTAAGTTTTTATCTGCACGGGGAATCAATTTTTGCCATTGCTGTAAAAGTTTATCATTTTTGGGTATTCCAAAAAGCGACAGCTTAATGTTTTTGTACTGAGTATTGCAACCTGGCACAAAACAATGGTTATTTCTCTTCCGCATAATGAACTAAATATAACCTATATACAATATTTAGGTAATCCACATTCCTTCTAAAACCTAAAACATAACACGTCTTCGTCTAAATCGCCGCTCTTTTCAAAGTAAGCAACACGAATTTAGTTTCCCGCTTCGCTCACATTAAGAAAGAGGGAAGGAAAGGCGATCGCAGCGCCATCTACGAAGGAGACAAATTTTGGTATACACGCCAATCATTACGCATGCTAGGCGCTCGGCCATCACCCCTAATAGCTACAGGCCCGCGCACCGATTTGTGACGTCACTAGAGTAGTCCGTAGTCGCGGAGAGGGGCATTACGGCGATGTGCGAACGAACGCGTCTTTACGTACACCAACTAACCAGGTCGTGCGTTCTTTTAGAGTTTCACTGCATTTAAATAAGAACTTGTGTGTTAGTTTTCAAATAACTGCAGAGTTAAAAGTTTGTTTAATAATCTTTTAAAATACAGAAGAAACAGAAATTACAGCGTAAAATTTAGCGTAGCAATAATTTCGACTTGAAAGGGTAAGCAACACAGATTCGTCAACTTAATGAAAGCATCCCTGTCATTTCACTGGAAGTGATAAACCATTCCTATAATCGAAATTATAAACTGTTGTCGTAGTTTCACTTGAAGTTATAGTGTCTTTATAGTTAGCCAAACGATTCCTGTATTTGTGAACAAATCGTTCTTGTACTTGAAAGATTAGTTTGAGGGTCCATTACGAAGTATCGCCGTCGTTTCAAAAGATGTCGATTGAAACATTTAAGGAATCAGATTTTTCATTCATTGCAAACTTATGACTATGAAAATTTTAGTAATGAAATAATTCCTTTAGTGAAAATGTATTTTATATGCAATCCGTGATCACTAATATATGAAAAAAGGTCAAGAAAAACTGAATTTTTTTCTGTGTTTTTTAATTATTACCAAAGGCTCAATAAAACACGTTTTAATATACATACAGTGAATTGCTGCTTGATCCACTGATTGCATCAAATAAATTAAGATTTCAAGAAAATTATGCAATTGCTACATTATTAAACGTACAATAATGACATAAGTTTTCCTAATTTTAGTACCATCTAGTTACGTGTTTGGACAACTTCATTTTGATAAGCAAATATAAAGTTTATAATTTTTGTCTTCCATAGCACTATTTCAAAAAAGTTACCTTGTCAAAGTTCAACACATCTGTATTAAGTATATTAGTAGCATTAAGCAAAACTATTTGGATCCACAATATAAGCATTTCTTTTTATCTGGAAAAATACAAATAACTTATTGGCAGAAATTTCTTGAAATTTGATTTTCAAGAAGTATTCGGCAAAACTGCCAATGTACATATAATTATGGTTCTGTAGTTCTTTGTGTATCACAAGCACAATTTGATTATGTGTCCGTTAGCTGTTCCTTGAAGAATTTCAAAGACACGTTTCTAAGAAAATCTGAAATTTGTTCCAATAATTTCTTAAAGTATTTTTCCAGATAATTATTATATTTTTTGAGAACCTGACAAATGCACATGCAGTTATTGTACTGAATAAATCTAAGCGATTGTTTTGGTACTATAGGATGTATTTTAAAAGATGTACATGTTTCATTATAAATTGACTAACTTGATGTACCATTTTCTCAGAAACTATAACAAGCAATGGTATAAAATTTTGCACATATGTTTTGTCATTGCTAAAGCTATGGAAAAAGATTGTTTTTTTCTTTTTTTATGATCTTGGTTTCAAAATAAATTCT
This sequence comes from Macrothele yani, assembly GCA_039090855.1. Classification (NCBI taxonomy): domain Eukaryota; kingdom Metazoa; phylum Arthropoda; class Arachnida; order Araneae; family Macrothelidae; genus Macrothele; species Macrothele yani. The sequence goes on along the minus strand of CM076998.1, from coordinate 130,867,398 downwards.
ATGAAGGATTGAAGAAGTTTTTCCCCATACAAAAATTGACACCCACCCTCACGTTTGGAAGCACACTTTCCAGTAGTTATCGGATAATATGAGATATATTAGTTCCAGTTATTATTGCTGTAGCTTGTGAAGACACAGTGCAGGAAGTCTGGAAACAGATAAGTCTAGATAAATGAATAAAAAGTTGATCTCTCATTTTAAGCAAATGTTTTCAAAAAAAAAAAAAAAAAAAAGAAGCGAGTATTATTTCTACTTGTATTTTAAAAATCTTGTTTGTTTAGAACATAGTTTCCACAATATGTGGATTCATGTCGATCCACGTACTTTTTTTCTCTTAAAAATAACAATATCCGAGGCTTAAAAATACCATGCCCGAGGTGCCCAGAGCATGTAAATCATTCGTCTGTGCAGGTAACTAAAACATCTAATTGCCTGTGCATGGAAACTAAATTTTAAAATAAAAAAGTTTGTAATAAAATTTCCTACTACACAAGAAAAAAAGACAGTCATCACATGTCGTGTTTCATGTCATTGTTAATTAATGGAAGTCGTATTATTGTTACGAAGCACCAAGGAAAGAGTAATATCACATCTTTAATTATGTTATGCTCTACGCCCAGAAATCGGAAACCTAGTTTTGCTCCAAATTTTGTTTATAATCAACAACAGTATGCATGCCTCTGATGTAACTGGCCTCTCATGTTTAGTGACAAAGGGAGAAAACTTTAACAAAAGCAACATGGCATAATCACTAAATTTCCGAAACACCAGTTTCATCATCGTACCATTTCATACGAATTTTAGCATCAGCATCTTAAAAATTGGTATACACACGTTTGTGCATTGAACATTTGTAATACAGACCCTTAAAATTGAAGTGCAAACATGTTAAAACAGTTTATATTTTTAACTTAAAAAAATAGGGTTCTGGTTTGTTATCTTAAAAGATACATTTTCCTGCGCATCCAGCTTTTACTACCTGGGCAAGTAAATAATTTCTTGCCCAGGTAGTACTGATATATTTCACCTAATTTTTAAGAAATTGAATGGTTCTAATAAATTCCCATCCTACCACAGATAGAGCATACACACTGCTCACACGAGAGTTCTTCAATGTGTTGGTTTGTAGAAAAATGCTTCAAAATCTTTAAGCGTACATTTTAAAGGCAAACTTACTCCTGAACTATGTGTGAACTTCTGTTTTTGTGCATTCATATCTAGTTTTTGCTGTCTATACTTGATTCAGTGTTTGTGTTCCTTTAGTAATAAATATTAAAAATGATAATTCAATGCAATTCTCTATGTCTGCAAACACAAAAGATGTATTTCACATGGCAACAAGGCCTTAGCATTTATATAAAGGACATAGGCATGTTAGATGTGTACATGACATACATATATTTCGTATAGGATATAAGTATTTTGCAAGCATTTGTGCCCAGAAATAGGGACCCCAAAAAGTTAATCTGGCGCTGCCTAAACTCTTAAATAACTAAGTACGAATGTGTCAACATATTACTATTGGGATCAAAATCATGCAACCCTTATTATTCTGTGTCCATAATAAAGTTTAAAATCCCTTCCTAAATATACATATTTTACTTTGAACTTATTTGATACATTGGCAAAAACATGTTATGGGTTACTATAACAACACAAGTAATCTATTCTTTCCATTACAAACATAAATTTTCTTTTTTCAAAAATCTTTTCAGTGCTTTGACTTCCCGCTGTGAGATGCATTAGATTATAAAATTAGCCAAATTTAAATTTTCTAGTTCAAAGTTTTTATTTTAGGAGTAGTTTAAAATAAGGTTAACAAAAGGTTTCCACGTACCTTAGAGTTGGAAATTTTCACGCTTTATTGCTGTAATCTGCTGTCTGAGAACCTCCCCATTAGTAGGGAATTTGAATACTTTTAATATTCCTCTATGAAAATAAATTTAGTTGACAATTTGACAACAACAACCACGCACATCCGTAGTCACGCTTACACAGAGTGAGCAAGCTCATGCTTCCGGCGTTCGGTGCGCGGGCCTGCTAAGCTATTAGGAGGTGATGCATCAGCCTACTCTCCCCTACGTCACGCAGCTTCCGGCGTTCGGTGCGCGGGCCTGCTAAGCTATTAGGAGGTGATGGCTCGGCACACTTTACCTTCTAGACGCTATAACCATGCGCCACCGGGGCGGCTTTTATCGAAGGCTTAACGACCACTGTGAGCAACTCAATGGGCTATATAAGCAGTCGCCCGTCCATAATTTAGGGCATCTGGTTCCGTGCTCGTAAATGGTATACATATATTTCAAAAACCAAAATAGAAATCCTTATTATATACACACGTCTGTTTCATTTACTACTTAAAAGCTATTAACTTATAACATTATGAATGTGCCTCTCTTAATAGTGATGTGCATTTGAAGTATAATATTTTGAATGCAGTTGGATTTATTTTAAAAGAGATCTTACAGTCGGAATTATTCCTGCTGCTTATGTAAATCTGTTTTTATCAAGACATTTTATCAAGTCATATTTCTTTTACTATCAGCAGGACTTGTAAATCCTATTTCCACAAACTAATAAATTGTATATTTCCTTGATATGTTTTGAAACTGCTCCCTTTAAAAAGAAACCCCCTCCCCATCGAAAAAGAAACCCCCCTCCCCATCGAAAAAGTTCCCTTCCTATTAAGGCCTGTAGTTTTATAATTATTTGCATTAATACCGTTGAAGCCCACCGCAGTTCTAACCAAACCAGTTGGAATTTCCTACGCCGCCCCGGTGGCGCAGTGGTCTAAGCGATGGCCTCTGATCATTCGTCCGTAAGGGGTCCGGGTTCGAATCCCGGTCAGGCATGGATGTTGTGTTTGTCTTACGGCACTGGCTCTCTCCCTTCCCTGGAACCAGTGACCCTAAATAAGGGACGGGCGACTGCTTATAGCCCATTGAGTTGCTCACGGTGGTCGTTAAACCTACAATAAAAAAAAAAAAAAAAAAAAAATTCCTACCTACATTAGAAGAAACTAATATCAGTCAAGTGCTTAAAGCAATTATAAAAAATAAAATGAAGACACAATAACGTCATATTTTGAGTCTGATTTTTTAAATTTCTTTGAACAAGCTCGCAGATTCCCCATTTTTTCTATAAAGCTTGGAAATAAAATCTCGATATTTCATGAATTTTTGTTTTTTAAATAATAATGTTCAATGGGATTATTGTTCCCCCTCCCCTTGTTTATTTGCTTAAGAACAATCATAACTGCTCTTCAAGTAAAACATACGTGGAATGTCGTTTTTTACTTTAATTTTCCTCCTGACAACATGGCAGAAGTGTTTCCTCCCTTTAAAGTGTGATCTTTTGAAAATTTCATTCATATAACAAATTCTCTGAAGCTCGACCGTTACAATATCTATGATAAACAATATTTTACGATAATCCGCTAAGACAGAGAAAGATTTTAAACGCTTTATAAAATTATGTTTAGTGTAAACACATTTTAAAGTGTCAGTTCAGATACGTCTCAGTCGTTATGAAGACCCTTTTTTAGATCTCTTTTTCTCCAAGAAAATCTAAGTTTTTGTTACGAAATTCCTTTCATGTAAACCTAAGAGTCTCTTAAACCTATTTCACTGCTTTTCCATTTCGCTTATAATTTAAGACAATGTGAAATCTTAAGAAAACGAACAGGTTCTCACTAATACTTTCCTACGGAAAATCGTCTGCTTTTGCATCTTGAGGGTAACCACTCCAAAGCTGGGGTTCCGCCCCGGTGGCGCAGTGGTCTAAGGCGCTGGCCTCTGATCATTCGTTCGTAAGGGGTCCGGGTTCGAATCCCGGTCAGGCATGGATGTTGTGTTTGTCTTACGGCACTGGCTCTCTCCCTTTCCTGGAACCAGTGACCCTAAATTAGGGACGGGCGACTGCTTATAGCCCATTGAGTTGCTCACGGTGGTCGTTAAACCTCCAATCAAAAAAAAAAAAAAAAAAAAAGAAAAAAGCTGGGGCTACTACTTTCACCGCGGAAGCGTACAAACCCGGCTTCACTTTGCTAGCATGGGAAGAGTTGGCGACAGGGTGTCCTCTTATTCCTACCTCTCTGTGGCCCTTGCTGTGCGGCAAAAAAACTCTTCTATAGGCCTCAGATTTGCATTAAAAAAAAAAAAAAAAAAAGATTAACTCCACTCCAACCCAAGTGATCGTGTGGTTTGATGTTTGTTGGTGGGCGAAAGAACCTGAGTCCCCATTAAAAGGAAACGTTTTAGTTTCTGAGTTTAAGCTTATTGTAAAAGTGTATTATAAACTGTGTGTTAGTGTGCACGTTCTACGATTTTGTAGCCATCGGATAAAACCAAATGGGAAGAATGTAACTATTAAAAATGTGTCGCACTAAGGGATTGGCCTATCAACATTTTTTTGTAAGTGTGGTAAACAAATAAGGATAGTGTACATAAACAGTGGAGGTTTTTATTTTTTATAGTGTACACATTAAATAGTTAATCATGTTTGTGCGTGAATTGAACTCAGAGGTACAAATGTTCATATTTTATCAGTTGCTTGGTTTGCATTATTTGAAGCCGTAAAACTGATACCAGAATTAGTACATTATCTCCGTTTACAAAATGTGTAGGATGAACATAGATTCTGAGAAGTTACTTCAGTGATGAAGCTATTCATAAAAATGTATTGTAACAAGGCGGCATTTATATTCTAATCAAGGACGAATATTAATCAAATGGATGATCAACATTTAAAATTTAGTATTCATGGTATTGATTGCCCTGCCAAATGGTGACATTAGGATGAGAGTTATTTATGACCTGTCCTGTATTTTATAGCCTTATACTGAAATTCACAACTTTTCTGCATGTTCTTAGGATACATGTATGAAATGATTAACAAATGCTCTAGAATGACGGTTAATCACTTTTTGAAATTACCAAATTCTTTATATTCTCTGCTGTAGAAATATGAGTGTTTACACAGGGCAGTTGTGAAAGTGAATATACAAAACTTAACAGAATATTTGTGTTATTGTGAGTAAAACATGGTAGTATGAACAAACATGTTCTCATCATTGTCTGTTCCCAGTTGCTAGTTTCTGCACCAAAATGCAGTTTTTAGTGTACAAATGAGAAATAGAAACAGTTTGTATGTCAAAAAGAAAGCAAATTAGTTTTTATAAGTGTAAAGTCCAGTAATTTTCATAGACTTCATTAGGGTTGATTTTATAGAAAGCAAGTTTGGCTTTGTGAAACTTAGTTTGGCATGATATGAAATGTTTATTTTGTTTCTGTGCAATAATATACCACTCCCCAACTCCCATTGTGTTCTTTTAATAGGCAATAGTAGCAAAGGTATTGAATGTAATGGTCATGGTCTGTGTTCACTGTTGACGTTTCAGCCCTCTCAGAGGTGCTCCGAATCTGGCTATAAATAGGCAACAAACTTGTGTGCTACACTACACTTCGTACTGAGGACTAAGGTTTCTGGAAAATATTAAGTTGGTTGATTTTGCTAAGTCTGCTTAGTAAAACTCTTTCATGTATGACTACAAAAGTACATTACACATAGAACATATGCATATAATTCCATCATGAAGACGCACTTTAGAACACGTGCTCGGAAAGGGACACAAGCAGGAACTCAGATTTAAACTATATCATATGTTTTGGGGACTGATGTGCAAACATTTAAACTCGTGGAAAATGCCAAGTCTCTTATGCATTTCAAATGCACATAAAAGTTGAAAATTTCAATACACCCCCCACCCTACCCTACACACACATTTCCTTTAATAATAAAAAAATGAGATTTATGGACATGCAGTGCTAGAATTAGAAGATGGACAAATTTTGCTTATGTGTTCTTAGTACCACAGTGCCCATTTTGGCATTTTACTTTGTTCCACTAACTAAAACATTTCTGATTGTGGAAATGACATTTTACTTTTCTTTGGTTAGCCTTTCGATTATCACCTCATCAAATAGTTCTGTACATTTCAAGCAAAAATTCTGTTTGAATTGGAATGCTAGTAAGTCGCAATTATGTAAAGAAAATGTTGAAACTATTATGTAAAAAAATAAAGAAAATAGCAGTAAATGATGCAATTACTTACTGCTAGTTTCTTTGCCCCATTAGTGGAACCACCAGGGTTTGCACAGGACCTGGAAATGCTTCAAAACAGTGGATTTGCTCTTATGGAGTCCTGGAAAATTGTATTTTTTTGTTGTAGTCCTTGAAATCGGGGTACTTTATTTTGAAATGCAAAAGTCTTTTGTTTTGTTTTTCTTTTAAAACTCAATAAGCAACTCGTGCCATCATGGCTACTTTCTCTTTGTGTCATAACTGGCTACTTTCTCTTTGTGTCATGGACGATGAAAGGTCCGATAGCCAGAGCCTGAGCTGTCGCACCAGAATTCCCGCATGCGCTACGATGCAAAGTGGCCTTGAAGGGAGGACTGTGTAGCAGGGAACAGACATGCACTCACTGACTGGATAAAAGAAAATTTGCAGGTGAAAGCAGTGATGCAGAGGGAGGGTGGATCTCCATTAAAACTATCGTGCCTCCATTGCTGAAGCCAAAGTGTCGAGCAGTGGCCATCTGGGCTCAGTAATCAATTCTCGCCCAGCGCACGCTGTGTCACTTGTCCTCATGGTTCGTTTGCGTTCTGTAAATCCTAGAATAGTTCTGGAAATATCCGAAAATTCTGTTACATGTCCTGGAATTTTATCCATTTCTGCTTTTTTGCCCCTGCACGATGTTTTGTAGTTGAAGATTTTTCTACTGACATAATTTATGTCTGACAGATTTCCCTCCCACCCCCTGCAAAATGCGGGGGGGGGGGGGCTGTTGGTCTTTTGTCTGTTAAGATTACTGTGGCTACGTTGATAGCACATCTTTCGCGTCATGCTTATGTCATCATCGTCTCTCTTCGGCTAGAGAAACCATATCTCTGCAATTATTAGTTCAATTTGTATAATTCTTTTTGTATTGGGGAGCTTAAAATGTGAGAACGATGATCCATTCTTTCTGTTTTTTTTCCGAAGCACAACTTCACCGCCAGAGGGCGCAAATAGAGATCATAGTGAATTTAAAATGCATTTTATTTCATGTATTTGCTTCTAAATATCCAATTGAAAAAATTCTTTTCCTTTCCATTACATTTACATTGAAGGCTATTTTAGTTACAGTCCCTTCTCAAATAATGCATAAATTTTCTGCTAGGGGGCCATAAAGGTAAATTGCGATTTTCCCAATATCTCCGCTTCTAAAAGTCTGATTTGAAAAATTCTTCCTGCGTCGGATACAGCTCTTGAGGGAAAATGTTTTGCATATAAATTGTCCTTTTTGGTAAAGAATGGTTTGGCCACCAGGGGACGTAAGTGTTTATTTTTGCTTCTGATGTATTTGCAACAAAATCTGAGCTGCAAACTCGATTTGAAAAATTCTTCCGTGAACCGATACTGCTCACCTCGGAAAACTTTTTGAGAATACCTCTTGCTTAAAATAGTGCATAATTTTCCCACCAGGGGGCATACACGTATATCTTATATTTGTCTATATCTCTGTTTCTTAGTAGTCCAATTTGAAAAATTATTTCTTTGTTGAAGAACATTTCCGGTGCGAAATGTTTCTCATATAATTTAAAATATTTTTTAACGCACAAGTCCATTTACAGAAATATATTCACGTTTCCGTTTACAGAAATAACTGCGGAACTAAAAACGATTGAAAAATATTCTGTTTCGATCAGATACTACTAACTATGAAAACTCCTTATGCATATTTTCTTCCCAAAATAATGCACAATTTTGCTGCTAGGGGACGCAAATATTTAATCTTTTTTTTTCAATATCTACTTCTAAATGCCCAATTTAAAAAATTCTTTGAACACCAGATACCATTTACCTTATGAAACACTTTAGGTTTGCATTTGAGGAGGTTTGTGGTTCACAATTCTGCCACTAGGTGGTGTTTGTGTACTCCCATTTGCAATTATCTCTGCCTCTAAAAACCCTATTGAGAAATTTTAGATATGACATAAACTGTCAAATTTTCTGTTCATCACGTTTTGTTTGACCTTCGTCAGAGGAGCCATACTGGTTTTTCTTTTGGTTAGTTCTTATCGCTCTTGTGTTATTGTTTTAAATAAAGAAATGCATTTACCTTGAATCTTGCTTCTTGTTGTCTTTATTCTCTTCCATATGTCATCAATTCGTCGACATTTTTTACATTTTCGTCGAAGGGCACATCTTTCATACGTACATTATTAATTTCATGAAAAAATAGCAGAATATTTATAAATAAAAGTGTTTCATCATATTCACTTTGTGAAAAAAGATTCAGTCTAAGGTTAAAAACTTCTTGTAGTTAAAAACACTTCATAGTTGCACAGCCTCATCTGTCGACGTTAATGAAAAGATGTCTGTCTCCTCTAGAAACACTTAACAAAAATTACATTTAGTCGTCATTAAGAGCTTTTTTAAAGTTAAAAGAAAGTTAAAAAGTTTTACATTAAGACCTACACCATGAGAAAAACGCAATGACTCTAAAAACATATTTTCTACTCTATAGTTGCCATCGTCAGTTGTATGTACATGTTTTTCTCATGGTGCAGGTTTTAATGTAAAACTTTTTAACTTTAAAAAAGCTCTTAATGACGACTATACGTAATTTTTGTGAAGTTTTTCTAGAGGAGACAGACTACACCTTTTCATTAACGTCGACAGATGAGGCTGTGCAACTATGAAGTGTTTTTAACTACAACAAGAAGTTTTTAACCTTTGACTCAATCTTTTTTCACAAAGTGAATATGATAAAACACTTTTATTTATAAATATTCTGCTATTTTTTCATGTAATTAATAACGTACGTATGAAAGATGTGCCCTTCAACGAAAATGTAAAAAATGTCGACGAATTGATGACATATGGAAGAGAATAAAAACAAGAAGCAAGATTCAAGGTAAATGCATTTCTTTATTTAAAACAATAACACAAGAGCAATAAGAACTAACCAAAAAAAAAACCAGTATGGCTCCTCTGAGGAAGGTCAAATTAAACGTGATGAACAGAAAATTCGACAGTTCATGTCATAATATCTAAAACCTATGTACCACGTAATAGAAATACTTGATGAGTTTAACGAATAAGTAACTCTAATAGGGTTATATACACCTATTGAGAATTTTTTTTTACTGTTTGTCATTCGCTATAATAAAATGGACCCCTGTTTTTAACTTTTCCATTGTGCAAAATTCTTCCGCTTAAAGGCATAGAGTTATATCATGTTTCCTTTTATATCTCTTCTTTTAACTGTTTGATTTGAAATTTTTTTTTTGTCTCTAATACCTTCCTTTTGCTATTGAAAACATTTTTTGTTTTTTTGTTAATTTTCGTAACATACTTTTTAGCCACTGGTGGAAGTAAATAGCTGATTTTTGCTAAATTTTTTTGTGTGGATTATTTTGACCTTTACTGAAATTTTCTAATGAATACTTTATATAAAAATTTGCCATTCAATCAGATTGCTTTTTAATTTTAGAAACTTAATCTAGTTTCTTAGTGTTTTTTGAGCTAAGTAATCACTTTGCATTTTCTGTAATTAGTTTTCTAAGCCCAGTTAAATTGCCTTGATCACTGATGAATGCAGTTGTTCACAGCCCTTGGACTTAAGGTTTTGCCATTATTCTCTTTCATTTCATGTTGGGAATTTTCGTACTACTTTGTTTGCTGGCGGGTACAAATTTAAACCATTGCTATAACATCAATATTATGGTGAAAATTCCTTCCATGAATAAAATGTAACACAAATACTTGCTCCCATGATATGTGTTAAGAAATAACAATCCTTTGAAAAAGTTCCAAATATTTCACCTTTCCTTAACCCTTAAATAAACCTGCGCCAATTGTGCCAGCCTGTGCCAAAACGCTGTTCCTGCGCCATTCTGCTAAAAAATCGCAATTTTGACGAAATCTGCGCCAAAAGTTAAAATTTACTGGTCATCGATATTTTAGCGTAATCTTATGACATTCGAAATCAGTGCAGCGGTTAATTCGCACGCGAGATTCTTCCGCAGATTCGCAGTCTTCTCTCTCTCTTTTTTTTTTTTTTTTTTTTTGTCATTTTCGAGATCGATGCAAAAGTGAAGAAATTTTCGGGGTATTAGTTAGGAGGGGGAGGTGGGGTATTCCGTCTGGGGACGTTGTTTTGTCTTTTTTAAACTTTCGGAAACGGAAGATAAACGGAGTGTAGATTTTCCCCGTAATCATATTTTTTTTCCTCTCGCGATGCTTCTGTTCAGTATTTGTTGTTAAATATAATTTCATTGCATAATTTCAGCTTGAAATTGTAGGCAACGATTTCCAAAAACGGAAGTTAGGCTACCCGAAAATTTCCCCGTACTCTTCGGCCACGAGATTCTTACGCTGATTCGAGGAATTTCGTCTTTTTTGTTATTATTTAGACATTTCACAAGATCGATACACATCTGAACTGAAATTTTAGGAGGATTGGTGGTTTGTGTGTGTGTGTGTGTGTGTGTGTGTGTGTGTGTGTGTGTGTGTGTGTGTGTGTTTCTCCGTCGGAGGACGGAATTTCATCCTTTGAAAACGGAAAGTAAACGAAGGTAAGATTTCTCTCTTAATCATAATTTTATTTTTCTCGCGCAATGTTTCCTCTACCCAGTATTGTTAGATATCATTTTATTTTATTCCGTAAATATTTTTATTTCAGCTTGAAAATGTTGGATAAATTTCCGAAAACGGAAGTCGGACGGAGCGAAGATTTCTTCCGTAATTGTATACCCCCCCAACCTGCGATGTTCCCACTCCTATGTAGTTGTTAAATGTCATCACCCTCATTTTAGCTTGATAAGGGTGGGGGAAATTTCTAAAAACGGAAGTGACGAAGTTTGGAAATTTGTAAAAATTGATGCATGGTGTTAGAAAAAAAGTATTCATTCTCTGAAAATCACGCCATTTATCTAAAATAGTGAAAGCTCTGATGTCAGAATTCATGGTTCTCAGGCTGAAAGTTCTTTAAGCATGATGGATAAAATTGTGATCTGAGGGAATAAAAAAAGAAAAAAGAAAAAAAAGTAAAGAAAAATGGTAAGGGAAAACTAACAGCAGAAAAAAAAGTAAACAGTGGATGCTGTGCAGTGGCAGAGTCAACAAAAGACAAATATGGCTGTGGAACTTGCTGAGAAGAAAGTAGGATTTGTTCTCAAGAGGAAACCAGAGCTAATGTTCTAGCAAGTATTAAGAACAAAACCAGAAAAAAAAAAAAAAAAAAAAAAACTGTTTGAAGCTATGTCTTTCAAAACCACCCTATTTTGTTTGGAATTCAGTAATTTTATAATTGTGAATACAGTGGTGTGATCTAGTTAAATATTTTCATAAATAAATTTCAGTGAACGATTCAGTTAGGTTCATGCTGCATAATATTCACATTTTCTCACTGCGCAGTCTGGTTTTTCACCAAATTAAAAAGTACAGCTTTGGTTTTTTTTTTTGGTCAGTCTCGTGCTTGTTAATTAAAATTGCTGACGAGCGCTATGGATAAATGAAAGGATTGTTTATATCACATAACTTGTAATCAATTATCAGGAATACTGAACTTCTGGTTCTTACTTAAAGTCTGAATTTTGCCCCGTATGTTCAGGGAGCAGAATTTTTAGGAGGTTTTCTTTTTCTCATTTTGACCAACCTTGGGAAACATCTTCACTCTCACACTTTTCTTTTTCCAGATGGAAGGTGCGTTGAACCACTTACTAGCTCGCAATCGTCTGCTTAATGTCCATGTCCATACATGCGGAACCCCACACATGCAAGAACAGCGGCTTTTTCAGACAGCAACAACAAAAAAGTCATAAACTGATTCTACTACTACTACTGAAGAAGAAGGGAGGTGGGGAGTGGCAATCCTGCGCCAAAACGTCACTGCGCAGGTGTTAAGCGATGGAAACAGCTTTTATCTTTTATCTAACCAATTTTACTAAATTTCCCTTATAGTTTTGGTTCCAGTTGCAATTGTTCACAGCAATAACGAAAGTTTGACATTGATAATTACTGGATGAAAAACATTGTATGAAGAGTATCGTGGCGCAACTGCTGAAAGGTGATTTTAAAATTTGAATATTAAATGTTACATTAGTTTTCCTTTCATATCGAAGGTACGCTTTCCTTCAGAAAACCTTAGGAGTTTGTGATGCACACGCAAACCACGTACATGTGGCTTGCCAGTTGGTTGGTTTCAGAAATAATGCATTTTCATCTAAATGCCATGAATCTCCAAAAATATGCTGCTAAAAACCAACCAAACAGTAATTACATATTATTTATTCTTCCTAAGTGTATATTCACAAGCATTCAGTAACAATAGCAACAGTTCTTGGACGCGACAGCATCCTATTCATGTTACAGCGAAACAAATGCATTCAGAAGAAAATCTCTGATATTAATGTGTTATGCTTAAAATATTGCAGGTCGTGTAGTTTTCAATAAATCGTGGGTAGTATAATTGTTTTCCCATTTATCTCACTGTAGGAACGACGGAAATGCTAATTAACAGTCGTAAAAGAAGCAGTAAACTGTCAACAAACCTGAAATATAACATTTTTTCATAGTTCATAAAATAATGGTAATTCAGCACAACTTAAAACACAGCATGGACTTAAAACAGTTAAAACTGCTATCATTAACTGCTCCCAAACCTGAGTTCTGCTCCAAAATGTAAATTTTCTCGCTCCAAAACCCAACATTTCTGCTCCAAAATGCTAATTTTCTGGCTCCAAAACCCAACGTTTCTGCTTCAAATTGCATATTTTCCCGCTCCAAGACTTGCTCCAAAACATGGTTGGGGCACTAACATCCCTGATGTAAGCATTTTTTCAAAATAATTAAATATAAATAGTATTTTATGTATTGATTGTGTGGTATATGAAAACATTTCAAGAGTAATGCCACATACCTATGTATTTTTGAGTTTTATGGGTTTTTTTTTTAAATTCTGTAATTTGCTAAAGCAAAAAATAGAAAATCATTTTTCTTTTAAAAATCAGTGTAGTATACTGTATATAAAAGTTTAGTAGATGTTAAACCTGGTCACATTTTCAGTGACAGTTTTGGTATTTCAGTATTTATCTGTGATTTTAAGATTCTGATTAGCTGCAGGGGACATCATTTTTAGCATTCTGCATTAAGTTTGCCCCAAGCATGTAGGAAGTTGTTTGTTGTTGGTCTTAGGTTAAATAGACCTATGGTTTCACTATTGAAAGCGTTTGAATTGTATGTCCTGGAAAATAATCCAAATGCCCTGGAAAAGTCCTGGAATTTTGTGATTGAAAAAGTGTATGAACAATGTGTCCTGAGAAACACAGGCTACGCTAGTTAATAGGTACATCCGTCTTTGCCTGAGCTCCATTTTTTTTATTGTTTGTTCATGTTCACATGTTTATGTTTTCTATTCCATCACTCGCATTTGTTATGTTCATTTAACAACGAGGTTGTGGTTTATTGTTTGATCACCGGTTACAGATTTTTTATTCCTTCCTTTCGGAGTAAGGTTGGAAAATGTGTATTCCAAGAAGTTTGGCTAAAGAAGAGTTTATTTTCTGGTTGGCTGTTACCTGATACCAGTAACAAATCTGGATCTCGTTGCAAATTGTGCATGAAAAACTTGGACCTTTTCAACATTGGTGTATCTGGATTGAAAAGCCACATGATGAGACATAATTAAACCTAAAGTGTTATCTATCTAAAAGTCATTTGACATAATTATAGTTTTTTTTTTCGTATAATATCTATTAAGTAAAATAAGAATGCAACAATAATAAACTCGCTGCACATTGAAAAATGAGTGGGCGATAAAGAATCTATCTGAGCTGCTTCACAGTTGTTGAGGTAAATATTTTCTTTCTATATTAATTATTTTAATAAACTAATGTATTTATATTATGTATGGTGATAAAGTGCAAACCTGGAAAATGATGTATGTTAGTCCAGAAAAGTCTTTAAATAGTCCTGGAAAAAGTTTTGGACCTTGCTGTACAAACCTTGAACTATCTGATGCACGGTTAATGCCTTCTCAGTCACATTTTTTTAGAGTTTGGTCTAAAAAGTTTTTTTTTTTTTATCACCGAGTTTTGGATATGTAGTTAATTCTGCTGAAAATATGCAAGAAATTAGCTCCTACACAGATTTGTTCTAATAATGAATTGTGTTACAAGCTTCACTACCCCTGTATAAGCCACTTCCCTGCTTAGCATTTAGTTTTAGAGTTATTGGGAAATAATTTATTTTCAGTAATATTTAGAAGTAAAGTACATACAAGAGAATATATTTACTTGAAATTATAGATGCAGAACAGTAATTTTTAGAACTAAAAATTACACTGAAAAAATACTAACTTAACATGAAGCTCATATCTAGGCCTAATGCACAGGCCAGATATCACTAGCACTATATGGTTTTCACTTGCCTTATTTCAATATATATTAGAATATTCCAGAAATGCTGCTTACCTTTGAGGTCCGATTCTGAAAAACATGTCACATTTCACATACGTCATTTGGTGTCCATCGCTGTCCCTGTCCTTCAACCTGTGCCTAGCTGTCATGGTCTCGTTTTGTTTTCACCGTTATTGTTTATTGGATAACATATTCGGGTCACTATGATTACATATTCTCTTTTTATTTTTATAAATTAGAATTGATTCTTCCATTCTCAGATGTCTCTAACAGCGTTCCCACTGTCCTTGAAAACTCGTTGAATTTAGTTTTTCTTTGTAAGGGCCCTTGAAAGCCCTTGAATTTTGTAAGAGTCCTTGAAAAGTACTTGATTTTTTTTCTGTTCACCAAATTTCAGAATAGCTTCAGTTCGTTGAAAAGAAGCTATCGCCAAAATGTCACAGGTGTCTGTGCTGTGTTCTCTTGGAATCAGGAGCACATAGCTGTCACATTTCTGGTTTTCACGTGGTTGTGATTCTGAATTATGATAAGCAAATGCAAGGGGAATTCTTTTGAACTATGATAAGGGAATGCGAGGGGGTGTAAGGTGTAGGGTACTAACATCTCAAACCGGGCTTGCGATCTGCTGAATGCTTGTAGCCCAGGAATCCAGTCTAAAATTTCGGTTGTCCATCGGTGGTCTGCTCTTCTGGCAATATGTCCAGCCCATTTCAGGGATTTTACTCTGATCATGATATCTTACATATATACAGTGTATATACACTATTTTGACAAAAGTCACCAAACACCCCTTCAAAAGCAAATGAACGGATCCGCTGCATTGTTAAGATGCATGGTACAGCTGCAAATGGTATAAAAACAAGCCTGCAGCTGACCGCGATCATATCGCACTGTGAGGTTGAGTGAAAATGTCGCGGGGGAGAGAACTGACTTTGAGAAAGGAAAGATTGTCCATAAGAGAAACCGAGAGGTGTTTAAACATACCCAAATCAACTGATTTGGATGCTCGGAATAAGTGGAAGACACATGGCGTGCCTGAAACGTCTTCTATCGCTGATATATTTGTGAACCACAAATATATCAGTGATAGAGGACGTTGAAGCCTCAGGAGAGTCGGTACAGCTAATCAACGGAGTACTGCACAAAACCTCAGTGTACAGGTGAGTAAAAATGCTGGAACCTCGGTATGTACACGTACCATTCACAGAGAACTTCATTCCATGGATTACCGTGGTCGTGCTGCTGCTCATAAGCCTTTCATATCCACTTGGAATGCTACTAGCCATTTAGCATGGTGTAAAGAACATTTATCGTGGACCGTAGATAAATGGAAACAGATCCTATGGACTGATGAATCCAGATACACGATCCATCAGTCTGATGGCCGTGTGTGTGGGTATGGCGGCAGCCGAGCAAACCCTGTTTATTACAGTTTACTGTTTCTACAGTCAAGTTTGCAGCTGGCAGTGTACTCGTGTGGGGGTGTTTTTCGTGATATGGTCCCAGCCCATTGCTTATCGTGGACAAACCTGTTAACCAGCATGTCTACTTCGATATTCTGGACAATTATGCCCTACCACTCTGTGGAAATACTTATGAACCGAGCCTTGTTGGTACCAGCAGGATAATGCACCGAGCCACAAAGCAAAGACTGTTGCGGTGTGGTTTGACGATAATTCCGTATCGTGTGTGAACTGGCCAGCACAGAGCCCTGATATTAATCCCATAGAGCACCTATAGGATGAATTAGAACACCACATAAGAAGTTTGGAACCAAGACCTATTACAAAATAAGAGTTAGCGGCAACATTATGTACTGAATGGAAGCGCATACCTATCGCTGTGTTCCAAAACCTTGTCAAAAGCATGTCTCGAAGGGTCAGTGCATGCGTTAAGGCCAAAGTAGACTGACTCCGTACTAATGTATGTCAGTAAATGCTATGTTGTGTTTATGTTCTAGGTGTTTGGTGACTTTTGTCAATATAGTGTATATATATAAAAGAGGCACATTATACATCTGTAGTTCTCTTTAAGAGCCAGAATTCCAAATGTAAGTAAAACCAGATATGCATTTTATAAGTCAAAATGGATAAAAGGTAAAATTTTGGCATCTAAACTGTACTTGCAACTGGATGATGCTTTTGGCTTTAAGTAATACTAATGATAATTAAGTTTCGGCTGTCAAGCGTTACTTTTTTAGTGTTTTCCTTGTGTTTGTCTTCAACTGATGACCATGTTCCATAGTGCCCAAGGGGATGTTGTTTTCAATTTCTTATATTTTATTCTTCAGTTAGTTTGACTTTAATGAAAAATATTTTGCTTTTAACTGTTTTGTTAAATGTGTAACACATTGCCTCAGAGACAAGGAAACCTGATATCTTGTGGAACAAAAATACTTCACCAAGGTATGCCCCTATGTTTAGATATAACCGTAATCAAACTTTTTGACTGTTTGTTACAACTTATTTTAGTGTTTCATGTGAGTTTTTATTGAGCACGAATATAGTCTTGAAAATTTTTATGAGTCCTTGAAAAGTCCTTGATTTTTTTGTTGGAAAAAGAGTGTCAGTAACTATTTCTAAGAGACAACTGAGAATGCTCTGATCTAAATGAACATCTCAGAATGCTAAATTCTCAGATGTCTAAGAGACATTTGAGAATGCTAGATCAGAGAGACATCTGAGAATGGAAGAATCAATTCTAATTTATAAAAATAGGAAGAGAATATGTAATCATAATGACCCAAATACGTTATCCGATCACTGGAAAGACAATTCAACAGGAAACCTAACAACACTTTAAAAATTGGCATAAAAGACAAAGTATTGATAGGGAAAAAAGAAAACTTGAAAGGAATGACCATTTCTAAGATTGTCAACAAATTCATAATGGTTGGACCCATAGGTGGCGCTAGCATGAATGACGTATCTCTGACAGCGTCTCCGACAGTTTCTCTGGAGTGTTGCACTCCACTGGTGATAGGTGAACCAGGAACATCTATGGGGATGTTGCCAAGCTCCGGAAGATGTCCAAAGTGTTGGACGAAAATTTTTCGAGTGTTTTTAATGAAAGGTTTTAGTCAGTGTTCTTTGTCCGAATCTTAAACTTTTGGGTTCATCAGGTTGTATGTTCTTTCTGTTGTATTTTTTTTTTTTGATGTGCTACAAAAACTTAGTGCCAGTGAAGGAGGCTTGGGTTGTTGGGGACTTCCGTTTTCCATGACCTGCAGTACTTCACTGGTAGTGTCTGACTTTCTTAACTTTCAGTGTGTGTTTTTTGACGTTTTAATCTATCATCATGAGATTTTAAATAGTAGTAACACTCGAGTAAACAAAGACGGTGAAAATAAACTTGGACCATGACAGCTAGGCACAGGTTGAAGGACAGGGACGGAGACCAAATAACGTGTGAAATGTGACATGTTTTTCAGAAGCAGGTCTCAAAGGTAAGCAACATTTCTGAGATATTCCAATATACAGTGAAAAAAATTTTGATTACAGATTTTATAGAGGTAAATTATAATACATTTGTTGGTCAGATTTTTGAACTATAACCTAGTTCATGGTCAAGACTGTCACTGGAGTAGTTGTTACCACACTACATATTTTTGTGAAAAATTCTGATTTTTATGTGTGATCTTAACTAATACATAATGAGCAACTTTGCCTAGATGCATTTCCATTCTTAATAAAATTATATTATAAAAATTGTTTAAAATATATTATTGTTTGTATTTGATTACTTTTCCTTGGTTTTTATTTCAGGAAGTTATTTGTGGTGTTGGTTTTGCTTTCTCCTTTCAAGAAATGAAGTGAATTCCAATGTTGTGAACTTACTGTGAGCTTTTTATAGGCTCTTTATTTGTACTTGTGATGGAAAATGTCTAGGAAACTTGGATCTTCTGATGTTGGAGTAAAAGATAAGAGCACCTATAAAGAAACCTATAAAGTCTCAGCTCTGGATACTGCAAAAGCAGCTTGCTGCCTGCTTTTAGATGATTCAGATGAGGAGTATCATTATCAGCCTTGTAAGTGTCACTTTTGGCTTCTTACTATCCATAACAACAGCTAATGGACATTTTGTTTTACTTGTTGTTTAGTGTCACCTAAAATATGCACCAAAATCAGTGTCTGAAAAAAAAACAAAAAAAAAAAACCAAAAAAAAAAAAACCCCTTAAAATAATGGTATGGAAAGAAAACTAGAAATGTTATTAATAAGGCTGTGGTCCTACCAGGTCACACATAACTGGACAGTATCCCAAGGAAACTTTTAGTAGGTCCAAAGGAAGGGTTTTGGTGCCTACACTTTAGTGAATTTTATGAATGACACGTACAGTTTTACATGATTTTTAGTTGAAAACAAACAAAATGAATGTCTAAATCAAAATATATTGGGTTGGTGCAAATGTAATGTGCGGCACGAATGATCAGTAAAGACAGGCCCCCCACCACAGCAGAATAGAACCACCCACAGGGGTTGTGGGTATTACGTCACAGAGTTACTATAAATAGCTAGCACGTGTGTGAACAAGGTTCAGGCGTAGTTTGTTTGGATGTAACATGGCTTGCAAAGGAAATGTGCAGACTCTGGATTTGAGAGTAATCTTTCTGTATGAATTTAAACTGGGCCATTATGCAGTAATTGCCACTCAAATATAAACAAAGTGTTTGGGGAGAATACAGCCAATGATTGAACCATTCGGCGATGGTTTGTGAAGTTTCAAAGCAGAAATACGAACCTGCAAAACGAAGCACATGGTCACCAACCTGTTGCTGTTTCTGACGATGTTCTATTATGTGTGGTTGAAGCGTACCCTCGAGAAACATGTTGTGAGATAGCAGCAGAGTTAAGTGTCCACCACACAAGAGTTGTTTGGTGTCTGGCTGCACTTGGTAAGGTAAAAGCTGGACATGTGGCTGCCACATGAGTTGACAACTGCCAAGAAAACTAGGCGTTTGGAAGTCTGCACGTCATTACTTGCCAGGAATAAACAGAAACCTCTACTGCATCAAATCGTCACCTTCGATGAGAAGTGGGTCCTTTATGATAATTGAAAATGATCAGCACAATGGTTAAGCAAGGCATAGCCTGCTGGATGGCATCCTAAGCCACCCCTACATACCAAGATGATGCTCCTTGTCTGATGGTCCACAGCTGGGATAATTAATTAGAGTTTCTTGGCAATAAGCCAAAGCATCACTGCAGAACATTATTATGCTGAATTACACCAGGTGCACCAGAAATTGATGCAGAAACAACCAGCGTTGGTCAACAGACATGGTGTTCTTCTGCTCCAGGACAACGCTCGCCCTCATGTCACTCGACAAACAATGCTGACACTAAATGCCTTGGGCTATGAAGCGCTGCCTCATCCTACCTATATCCCGGACTTGTCTCCAACAGACTATAATCTGTTTCGTCGCCTGGATCACTTCCTGTCTGGGAAACAGTTCATGACAGTCAACGAGGTTCAATGTGTAGTTCATGACTTCTTCGGGTCCCAGCCACAAAACTTTTTTGTTCTGGGATCATGGCCTTGCCGGACAGATGGCAACTATGTATCAATGCCGAGGGAGATTATTTTGCTTGGGTAAGTTGTCCTACTTTTCCGTTCGTGCCGTCCACGTGTGCTGGTCCTTTGCTGGACATTTCATTCGCACCAACCCAATGTTACCTTGTGAAAGCACTGAGGTGTAATTCAGGCTGTGAGAATACCTGTGGTGTTGCATTTTATCAAAAGAAGGTTCACTGATGAATAACTGAGTAAAATTTAAAAGACAAAGTGTATAAAAAAAGTTATTAGCCACTAAAAAAAATAATGGCCAATAGAATGTACATCTCAGTAGCATATTTTAAATCAAGTTTTAAAAAAAATTCTTACTGAATTAGCATTAGTGCTGCAAAAATATTTTGAAGCAATGTGCTTTTCAGTTAATATAAAGGAGGTCCTGAGAAAAGTGTTGCAGTTTGTCTATATAGTCATTTTATACCAATGTACATCTCTAAGGTTTCAGTATTAAAAGATAAGTATACAATTCTGCTAAAACTATAAAAGAAGGATGTGTCTGACTAAAAATTTTAGTTCATAAACCCATTGATATTAATTTTGCAGCTGTAATAATATAAATCTACCATATGTAAGGAATTTTTAGTTAAGGTTAAAAAGCTTACCCTCCTGTGCATGAAAAGTAGGGTAGTATGGAATTCGCATGTGGCTCAAGTATCTCTCAATTTTTTAAAGAGTTTACATGAATAAATTTGTTAAAGAAGCTCCATGTTGCAATGTATGGATAGACTGCTCTGTGCTGATGTTGTAGCTTTAATTTCTAAAGACATTAGCATAGGATGAGAAATGTGGAAAAGTATAGGATACTGAACAAGTTTCCAGACATTGCAAACTGCACTGTTCATGGAAAAGTACTAGAGCAAATGCTTTGTAACTATATTGTGATCATGAATAAGTGGGGAAGTATCACTTATACTCAACAAAAGAAATTTGTCAACAGAAGTAGTGAAGAGACTAGTGAGAGTGGAATGAGAAGTAAAACTTATTAATTAGAGAATAAATGTTGCTAACAAAAATGTGAATTATGGCAAGAAAACTAAAGTAAAGCAATATACACGGTTGTGTCACATTATTGCGACCATCAGCTAACATCCAGAGTAACCGCTGTGTGCAGGGCGGACAGCAGCTAGATGGGCTTGGAGTGTCTCATTAAGGGGCTGGAAGGTGTTCACAAGTATGTGAAGCCATATGACTGCAGTGCATCTGACAGCTGCTCGAGGGTGCATGGTGGAGGATCCATAGATTGAACAACACTATCAAGGTGGTCCCACAGATGCTCAATTGGGTTTAAGTCTGGGGAATTAGGGGGACCAGGGAAGTACTTTGAAGTCTTCATTGTGCTCTTCCAACCACTCTTGGACATTTTTAGCTGTGTGACATGTTGCGTTGTCGTGCTGGAAGATCCCATCCGCCTCTGGGAAGGCAATCAGCATGTATGGGTGTACAAGGATGGATTCATAACGAATTGGGTCCATAGTGCATTCCACAGGTATGAGTGGACCTAGAAAATGCCACGAAAACATTCCCCAGACCATAACGCTGCCCCTACCAGCTTGTGTTTTGCTAGCAATAGTTGAAGAGTGCTTGTTATCCGATGTTTCTTGCCTTGTACACCAATGTCCATCTGTTCGATGAAGCAGAAAATGTGACTCATCAGAGAAGGCAATCCTTTGCCAATTAGCGGAGGTCCAATTCCGATACTACCGTGCAAATGTAAGCTTTTTCTGCCGATGAACCTTTGTTAGCATAGGTGCCGTGACCATCCGTCTGCATCGGGCCCCATACCCAGTAGGGTTAGCTGAACTGTCGTTTTAGACACACTTGCAGTAGCCCCTGGTTTAATCAGCCAGTGAATTGCTTCACTGTAACATGTTGATCAGCCTTCGTGCACCTTCGAAGCTGACGTTCACCTCTCACATCAATGGCACGTGGTGCTCCGCAGTTTTCACATCACTTCATGGCAATGGTGCCATTCCTCCAATCACGAAACACTTTAACTACAGCAGCACGCAAACAGTTCACAAACTGCGCTGTTTCAGAAATACTGCTACCCCTGGCCTGAAAGCAGATAATCATCTCTTTTTGCAAATCTGATAAATTGCTCCTTTTATCCATGACAGCAATGAGTGATATGTTTTCAGAATGCCTGCAGCACACCTTATTTACCCTCCAAGCCAGCTCACGACACGTGTCTTCTTTTATTGGCGATGCGCTGTTGACGTCAAAAGTAGGAGGTTGTCACAATAATGTGACTCGACTGTATATTTCTAGATGTATTTTTGTCTTGCAATTTTATGCATGATGAATCTTTCCAGTATAGATATTACTTTCTATGTGCATCCCCACTCTCCTTGTTTTCTTTTTCTTTTTAGTTTAACTCTCATTTTTTTAAGAAAACTGATTTCAAAATTAATACTAACTAAATGTTAAAACCCGATGTTTCTAACTTTATATAAATCAGGGCTGAAAAAGTAAGCTCCAGATCTAGCAGCCAGCTCCAAAATTTAGGAGCCAGGTGAAATGAAAGGAAATTTCAAAGTATCGTGCACAAACGTAATGCATGGTGATGTCGGAACAAAGAGTAATAATATAAGTGTATTGAGCACTGCCTATTACCCAAACTACTTATTGCTAAATGAAATTCGAATTTGGTCTATAAATCTCGGGGTTCTATAGTTTTGATACAAATCTAAACAAACCAGTGGTCCACTGAAGCTGATGGATCAAATTTATCCAGTGCTGGTCCATTCAGGCTGATCATCATTAGGTTGAACTTGTTTTTTATTAAATTTGTTGAACTTAAACCTCATTCACAGCACACTTTTGAAACTGGCAGCACAGCAACTGTGGCCATCAGCTTTGCAAAGTACCGGAAATCTCTCCTTGTGGATCAGAACTTTTTCTAGGAGCTTGTGAAATTTCATTCTTTGCCTACAACTTAAATTTGTACCACTCACCTAGCAGACTGAGTAGTGTGGTTTCAAGAGATTCATCAGATACAAACTGTTTATGGAAGTGTTTACCCAGTGTTATTTGTAATGTCCTCCTTCCCAAAATTTTCTGTTATTTCCTGTTGGACACATAAATGTGTCAAAGACCTCTGTACACCTGTAAACGCTTCCAGACAGTCCTAGAAACCATTCCTTTAGATATTTGATGCTGAATTCCAGAAGCTTTTCCTTATCCATTTGAAATGAAGAATTGGCCTTATTGTCAAGCCCATGCAGCTGCACTTCTTGATGTATTTCTGTAAGAGTTGTATTATTAACAAAATAATCTTCATGATGGCCAGGTGCGTCTTTCATTATCTGAGGTGTTGAAATGGCATTTTTAACATGAAGTTCCACTGTACTAATGATAAGTTCTTCCTTTTGAAATATGATTGACAAATTCTTAAACGCAGACAGGGAATCTAAAAGAAAGTGCAGCATGATTACAAAACGAATCGTTCAACTTTTTCAGAAGGCTTTTTGCAACTGCTGAAGCCTCTTGATTAAACTTTAAGTTTAACTCCCTCCTTCAAAGGATGTTTTGTGTGATAGACATTATGCTCTGCTCTCACTATTTCCTGCAGCAATTATGTTGTACTAGGGGCCTCACCAGGTGATTAATTTGGGGATCAAGTTGAGGGGGGTGTGTGTGTGTCAACTTTAGAAACAACAGTAATTTTGCCTCATTCAGCTTGATTTGTAAAACAGGAATCCATATGTAAGATTTTTGTCTGAACCACAATTTGTGAATTGACCACAGTTTAAAGAAAAATTTAGTGAATTTATGAAAATGTGATTGGATCATTTTCATTGATATAATTAAATAATTAAACCCCATAAAATTAAAGTGAGTAAAATGGAAAGGGTTCTTGTAAAGCAAAAAAAAAAAAAAAAAAAAAAAAAGAAACCTTTCACCTATCAGTCTGAGATTTAACCATTTGGAAGAAAATAAGAAAATAATACCTAAAAAAAAGCGATAGTCAGCTTCCGGAATACTGCCTAATACGGCTTTGGAAACCAAGTAGCGGATCGTTAAAAATACGTAAAAATATGGCTTTAGAAAAAAAAAAAAAAAAATCCCAGATAAAGCCATCTGGAAGAAAAGATTTAAATAAAATAAAATGCAACCGTCAATTTCCGAAATGCCGCACGGCCGCAGAAATGGATGAGAATGTTGCAAACGATTAACCAATATAAATATGGATTTTGTAAAAAAAAAGAAAGAAAAATAGCGATTTGACTGAAATGAAGCTACAGTATCTGGAACGCAATAATTGCTATCAACTTCCGTAATGTCTCATAATGTGGCCGTAAAAACCGGAAGACTGACGATACAAATATGGTTTTTAAAAAGAAAACAATAAAGAGAAAGAACAACAACAACAAAAAACCCCCTTATCAATCTAACTGAATATTAAAGTGAAGCTATGTGGAAGCAATAGGAAAAAAGTTGTGACGTCAACTTACGGAATGCGACGGCCGCGGAAACAGAAAACGCTTTAAAAATATGGTATGGATCTTGTAATAAAAAAAGAAATCGCCTTAATTTAATTTTCAGTTAGATTAAAATTTAGGGCTCCATGCAACAAAAAAAAAAAAAAAAAAAAAGTTGCGACCATTAGCTTCCGAAATGTTTTTATGCTAACCACCATGCACATCAAACGTGCGTGGTGCTTTAAAAGCGCATAAAAGGCATAAAAATATCGCTTCGGAGATTCAAAGCTCAAGAAAAGCAATTATATCTCATCAAGTTGAAGTTATCTGTTTGAAAAATATGGAAGAATAAAAGCTAAAATAAAATGGGTGAAGGATCTATCGATTACAGCTTTACATCTTAAACGGGAGCCAACGTTAAAAATGTGTGAAAATTTCTCTTCCTTTGTTTTAAAATTTGCAGTCTGCACATCTTTCCGAGAAATCTGCGATGCCATCGCCGCGTCACATTGTTTCCACTCCCAGGCGTGCAGCTAAACTGAAGCGTGTGATCTTCAGTGCTTCCACGATCTGACAGGTTAGTCATGTGACTCGAAGCGTAGCCTACGCTTGGAAGGTTTCATCGCGTTTCTCTGCTTGAAACACACAGATCACGATAAAAGCTGACAGAATTTATAAATGCGATCAAAGCAGAAAATTTCAGAGTTTGATTTAATTAAATTACAATTTGTTCAAGTTACATTTCGCAACTATGAACTCAAAGTAATGACTGCAAATTACGAAATTTGAAGTAAAAAAAGTTGGGCGCGAGGACCAAATTTCTAGGCGACCTGGCACCCGGTAATTTTCCAGCCCTGATATAAATTCAATTAAATTTTTGTATGGTTTAAAAATAGCTGAAAAATTATGTAAAGTTCATTTTTTGTTTATGGTTGTGCTTCATTCACAGTTTTTCAAATTTGGACTTGTTTTTACACTGAATAGAGGTTTGGAAATGTGTTTTTTTTTTCTTTCTAAATCTCTTTTTTTTTTTTTTTATATATATATTTTACTGGCACCTAGTACATGTTTAGTGTTAAAATAAGTCTAAATTAAAAGAAAAAAAAAAGTACTGTGAACAAACCATTGAAAGAATGAAAAATAAACTTTGAATAATTTTTTGAACTACTTTTAAACCTTATGAAGATTTAATTACATTTTACATAAATTTGAGAAAGATTGATTTTAGTTATTAAAATTAATTTTGAAATAAGTTTTCTTTTTAAATTGTGAAAAGTGAGGAAACTCAAAACAAAATGAACAAAAAAAAAAAAAAGGAACGAAAGAGCAGGAGTCAAAAAAAGTATAAAAGTATAAAATGCAAACTATCTGTGGAAAGTTTTGTGAAATATAAGATTGAGGGGCAGAAATGGACTAAGAAAATTAGATTAGTTAAAAGTAAAGCATGAAAAATAATCTTTTGTATTATGAGGGTGACTAAAAATGCACATGAAACTCCTTTTAATGTAGTTAGACATATGTAAAGGGAATTGTGGCACATAAAAGGAAAAACAACAGTATAGTAACAGGAATAAATGCAAAAGGTGAGTAACTTTTCTGAAAAAGAGTAAAAGTGTCAAAGGAAGAAACAGACTTGTAATTATTAATAAACTGCAGTGATTTGAACATTACATTAAATACAGTAAAACCTCCTTAATGAACACTCCCAAATAGTGGAGACCTGCATTTAACGGGCAGTTTTGTAAACCCCAGTTCCAAAGTATAGGCGGTTCTGTGTTTTTACTTCTGAATAGCGGACCATGATTTCAGTCAAAAAAGCATCCACTGAAGGGAAGGAGTCTGAGAAAAACTAAAGGTATGCAAAATTTTATCACAACATTTCTAGCTATTGTTTGCCAACTCTCTCACAAAAAAGAATGTGATTGTGTTGGCCTCACCCCAATCCAGGTTGTCATGAAGTGTGTCTTCCTCACTGACCTCTGCTACGCAGTGATGGTTGGTAATTCCCGCATCAGACAAGTCTACCCCTCGCATGGTATTATACTGGCCCATCTGCCTGTCACCCCTTTCTGAGAGTGGACCATTCACTGCTCCTTTTCTTTGACTGTGTGCGGTCACAACCTCGAGCAAAGTTCACTATCGCAGCAAGGTTAATTTGAGCTTAAGCAGGAGTACTAGGAAGCTGGGAAAAAACGGAGTACTGGAGGCTGGGAAAGTCACTACAGCAGCAAGGTTAATTTTACCAGAGCAGGAGTACTAGGGAGCTGGGAAAGAACCTGAGTAGACACATCTGAAGACGAGAATAGGTCAACTTCCATGGACGTGAGAAGTGCGAAATGACATGCATCCGCCACGGCCAAAGATAATAAGGAGGGACTGGAAACCACCATGTTGGTAGCTATCTAAGGTCCTACCCCTTTCCCTCTTGCTTTAGTTGGGGAATTCGTGGATTTGTTTGGTTCTTGTTATGGCGTCAAAATGGAAATGATTGACGTTGAAAGAAATAATCGAAATTATAAACATGCCTGAAAAAGAGAACTCAAGTGCACGGATTCATGCTGAACATTTTGAGTTGAAGTAACTTGTACAAAAATCTAGCGGATAAGCTTACCTTGGCATTCCTTTCTAGCAATGGGAACATTTCACGCACGTGTTTTCCGGTCTTTGTTGATGTTATTGTCCTAAAGTCCGTTGTATGCGATGACTGGCTTTACTTCTCACACTTTTGCTGAGTATACTCATTGGATCTTTGCCTTAGGATTCAAACACATCAATTTTTACCGTTCTTTATACTCGACATTTTCGCCCATACTCTGGGCATCCTCAGGAGCGTGGCGACTTTACCACCGATGTTTGTGGTTAACTTCGCGCTAATGGAGTCTGATACTCCTTGTTGCCATTCATCGGATATACTTTCCTGGATATATTTCGTTATCAAGCCCGGCTGATGAAATATATCCAGGAAAGTATATCCGACAATGGCAACAAGGAGTATCGGACTCCATTAGTGCGAAGTTAACCACGAACATCGGTGGTAAAGTCGCCATGCTCCTGAGGATGCCCAGAGTATGGGCGAAAATTTCGAGTATAAAGAACGGTAAAAATTGATGTGTTTGAATCCTAAGGCAAAGATCCAATGAGTATACCCAGCAAAAGTGTGAGAAGTAAAGCCAGTCATCGCATACAATGGACTTTAGGACAATAACATCAACAAAGACCGGAAAACACGTGCGTGAAATGTTCCCATCGCTAGAAAGGAATGCCAAGGTAAGCATTATCCGCTAGATTTTTGTACAAGTTACTTTGAAATATCGCACGTAAAAGAGAATAGTAGAATAATTAGAGCTATATAATAGTCAGAATTAGAACTACTAATTGGAATTTCTGAGTTGGTAAAACACAGTGAAAATCCTCCAAATATGTGGCGTCAGTGAACAAACAAAGACATCGCTCTTCCACGTTTTATCAACACATAGCAACCAAAAAATTGTTATCCGGTCACCGCTGGGGATCCGAATCCCAGATCACTCGATATCTAGCCGAGCGCATTAGCCTTATGCTACGTGGCCAACAACCGATAGTAATTTTTCTGTTGCTATGTGTTGATAAAACTTGGAAAGAGCGATGTCTTTGTTTGTTCACTGACGCCATGTATTTGGAGAATTTTCACTTTGGATTTAACTGCTATAATTAATATATAGTCCGTGCCGTTAATGTCTACCAGATGGAGATGTCTCAGTAGCTGAGCCCATCTTACAGATTTATGATGTCAAAAGCTGACAGAAAAACACACATAGCGCCACTGATTGTTGGCCACCGTAGCGTAAGGCTAACGCCCTCTGCTAGATATCAAGAGATCTGGGATTTGGATCCCCAGCGGTGACCGGATAACAATTTTTCGGTTGCTATGTGTTGATAAAACGTGGAAAAAGCGATGTCTTTGTTTGTTGGTAAAACGCAAGTGACATTTTAAGAAATAAGGAAGAGATAATGGAACTGTGGATACAGTAATGAAAATGTCAAGATGCAGAAGTCTGAGAGTGGGACGATTGATTCCATTGTGTTAACTGGTTTGGTGCTGTCCAGGTGAAGAAAGTTCCTTTTAGCGGACCTGTGCTGCAAGAGAAAGCATTGGAAATGAGCAAAGAATTTGGCATAGAAAACTTCAAAGCTTCAAATGGGTTGCTGGAGAAATTCAGGTCATGCCGTAACATCTCTTCCAAGGTCACTTGCAGAGAAGCCAAATTTGTCGATGCAAAAAAAAAAAAAAAGTGATTTATTGGTGTGAAAGGCTGCAAACAATATGTGAAGGCTACAAAGACAAAAACATTTTTGATGTGCACACAAAACAGCTTTTCCCCCATATAATGCCGAACAAGATGTTATACTTGAGGAAAAAGGAATGTATCGGCGGTAAGGTATTAAAAGAGCTGCTAACGCTGCTGTTATACTTTAACGCAATCCCCTTTGTGATAGGCACAGCCTTAAAACCCAGGTGCTTTAAGAACATTGATTTAGGCAAGCTTGGTGTTATGTGGAGCACAAATAATAAAGCATGGATGACACTTGCTTTAATGACAGAACGGCTGACAGCTTTCAATGCCAAAATGAAAAAAGAGTGAATTTGTTTCGAGTAGCGGAAATCTGAAGTTGTTTAGATTCCTAAATGGTAATTGTTAGCTTCAGTTACTTAAAACTTTGTTGTCGTGGGTGATGTGATCGATAACATGCTTGAACAGAAATTGGGAGATAAGGATTTGATTCCTGCTCCAAGGCAATGTAATTTTCAAGTTTTCTGATTTGATGTTACATGGTGACAGTAAACCAGATCAATTCAGTGCTTCCTGGGTAACTAAATTTCTTTAAGTGCTGACATAAGAATAAGTCAAATTCTAAAATTAGTTGAATGTGAAAAAAAAAAGAAAAAAAAAAATCTTCATTGGACCAATAGTTTTGTTGTAACCAAGCATTGGCAGTCCATGGACTAACAAATACTTAGCTGTTGCAGCAACTCTGTGTAGTGCATTTGTTCGGTATTTAATCTTGTTATCATACTGCAAAATAATGCTACAATCGAGATGTGCAGAAAGTTTAATGTGAAATGAATAATCACAGACAGCTTTTCTGTCCAAGTGGGAGTTGTCATACCCAGAAAGGCTTTCATTTGGGCACTTTTCCAGTAAAAGGAACTAGTACATACCAGTGCAGTGCCACTAGTACATGCCAGTCCAGGATGATTGAGAAGTTCCTAGATCCTAATTTGAATAATTTTTATTCACGTTATACAGGTACATAAAGTTTACGTACAACTGTGATATATCTTCCATCAACTTTTGAGCAACTGATCTTGACTTAAAGAAGGTGCTGGAAATGAACTCTGTGTTTCTGGAGGCAAATATTCACTTGGCAGCACGTTTTTTGTAATGCATTTCAGCATAAATGGTGTGATTTCCGCTATAGTCCAAGTAGTGTTTGTTTTCAAGGGCTGCAGGTCATGCAGGTTGCTTGCATAAACAGAGTTCTTTAAATATCCCTACAGGAAAAAATCAAGTGGTGAGGTATCCAGTCAGCATAAAGGCCAAAGTCCTTTAGAAGTAATGCAGTCACCAGAGAAACTTTGCAAAAGTTCTGTTCTCTCAGTAGCTGTATGACATGTTGCTCCATCCTGTTGAAACCATGTGAAATGTTCGTTTTCTTACAATAGGGACACAAACTGAAAAATTAAATCTTGATAAATGTCTGTTGACTGTAAAGAAACAGTAGTCCCACTATTCTGTGTCAAGATATGGCACACCACACACTGATTTTTTCAAAATGCAAGGGCACTGGATAAAGGAAATGAGGATTCTCAGTCGACTAATATCGTGTATTTCAGTGGCGCATCCAGGATTTTGACAAGAGGGGTCCAGAAAATATTTTCTCGTAGAAAAAAAATTGTGTGTGTATCGACCTCGTATAGATAAATACTGACACTAGAAATATTATCATGGAATGGTGGACACTTAGCTAATACTTCGTTGAACCTCCTCGGTTGGAGACTTGAAATTCACAGGATGACTTTTAAGTCAGAAAGCAACTCTTACACCTAACACCCTGTTAGCACTGTTTTGTCTGTCTGTCTGTCTGTATGTCCGCCTGTTTTTGATAAATATCTTGCTAACCATTGGAGTTAGATTTGAAACTTTGTGGATGGTTTTTACGGACTGCACATAAACCGTCACACCACATTTGCACTTTGTGTATCTATCCGTCTATCCTATGTTTTCAGTGAATATCTAGGGAGCAGTTTGATTTGAAAACAAGAAAATTTCTGGATAGCCATTAGGAACCTGAAGTAACTCTAACCACATGTAAACATTTTGTCTGTTTGTCTGCCTGCCTGTCTGTCCATGTCAAGTGCGTAAAGAAGTGAAATAATCAAATGAGCTTTTTACAGCACAAAATCAAGTCTCTTTGGCTTTTTCCTCATTTCATCCAACACTTCATCAACATGCAATTTTCTGTCACGACGAATATTTAGTAATGCTAGATTATTAAGTCTGTCATTCTCCATGGTACTTTGAAAGTAGGTTTTCAGATATCTTAAACTGAAAAATGACCTTTCGCTGGTACAAGTTGTTATGGGGAGGGTTACCAGTATTTTTAACAGTTGTTTTATGTGTGGGTAAAAGGATTCATCACATATGACATAGGCCTCAAGAGCTGAGCTGAACTTTTTTTTTTTTTTTTTTGTAATTTGTTTTTCCCATAGTTTCAGCTGCATTAGCATTTGGTTTTAGCTATCACAAAAAAAAAAAAAAAAAAAAAAAGGTTCAGGAGATGAGTAAAATCAAGTTAAACTTAAAAACTCTTCCGTATCTTTGCCGGTTTCGGGACTCATTACACATGAGAAATTACTAAGGATATTATTTTGCTTTGATAGTCTTTCTTTAATTTGACTCTGCATGTTTGAAAGGAAAGGTAAAAAAATGGCACACCTGTAGAACTCTTCTGGATTGTTAACGGGGACATTATTATGATGGTTTGATCGTTTGCCTGACGATATCCTTGGTATTTTTATTTCTTTATGTAGCGAAGTTAATATCTCCAATACTTCTGTGTAAATCATGTTGAAATGTGATTCAGCTTTGCCAGAAATATCATTCAGGATTTCCAATGCTAAGTCTACATGTTTCATGGCTTTCTTTAGATCGATGCCAATTGTCTGCAGGTATTTACTCAAACCTTTTGCTACATCAAAAAGTTTGTTCAGTGTATACAATGATTTAAAAATCTGGCTTTGACACTGTTTCAACCAATAGAGATGCTTGAACTACTGCCTCTCTGTCAGGCCATTCTGAAATTTCACTTAAAGAAGGAATTATTGCATCAATAAGCTCCACGAGCATGTTAACAGAATTGTCTCTCTCAATCCATCTGGTACCACGCATTTTGATTAATTGCATTTTTTTGTTGTTGATGGTCAGTGTTGTTGAATATTATTCTTCAACACGTTCTGTCTTTTGGGGGTACTGAAAAATTCATAAGTTTTTGAAACAACTCCCACACAGTTTCTAGTTTCTGCCGGGCTTCATGTATCAGAGATGGCCAAGTTCAAAGAGTGAGAACTACAGTGAACGTACAAGGCTGAAGGATATTCACTTCTTACGTATGCTTGTGCTCCCTGGAATTTGCCACTCATTGCTTCTGCTCCATCGTATCCCTGGTCCTTTAAATGTTCTAAATTGATATTGAATGATTTTAGATTTTCCATTATTGTTTGAGTAAGACTCTTACCAGTAGTATCTACAATAGGAATAAACTAAAGAAATTCTTCTTTAATAATATTTTCTTCCATAAATTGGACAGCCAAAGAAAATTGTTCTACACCACCAACATCTGTTGTTTCGTCAGCGAGGACGCTGAAACATTGCGCCTCATTTACTTTGTCTACAAAATTCCTCAGTAAAATTGTATTGCATGCGGAAATTATATCATTTTGTGTTTTCCAACTAATGTACGATGCGTTTTCCCCACAATTACGTAGATGGTCTTCTAAATGTCTGTCTCCTGATTCTACATACTGTTTTAGTAAGGCTCTAAAATTTCCTTCATTATGGTCTGGTTCTGCATCCAAATTTAAAGGCCCGAAGTCTCTATGACCACGCAGCGTAATACACTGCCGACCGTAAAATATTAACTGTTTTTATAACAGAGACCAGTTTTTCTCAATTCTGAAGTACCTGTTGTTTCTTACTATTGTGAATCAACAAGTCAACAGGCATTTATTTCCCTGACTGAATTTTGTTCAAGTTTTGAAAAACGTCAACACTTTTTTGGTGGTAGGCTGCACCAGAATGGACATTAAAAGCCTCGATTGCATCTTTCCAGTTGTTGAACACATTCTTAACTAATTTACCCACTTTCTGAGTACAGTGCATTTCAACTTCCGGTGAGAACATTACACAAAATTTGCAAAAGGTGCCCTCCAGTTTTTTAGAGTATAGAAGCCAATTCCACCACTGAAACAAATGCAATTGCAGAGATGCCAACTTGTACGAATTTTCACTTTGTCTTACGGTTTTACGGAAGGCACCCGAAAACTGTGGAAAAGCCCAGCAAGATTCCTGAACGCAATTTTGTATTTTTTACCTTTTTTGGGGGAAAAAAACACACTTTACAGATAGTCCTTATACGCCTTCGCAGGGATGCCAACCTCTACGCATTTGGTGTAGAAACTAGGCATTTCTTTAGCTTTACTACGCACTATGCATCATATGCCTAATACTACGCGTTTGTTGCTATGACGCCGCATTTCCCCCTCCCCCACTAAATTTATTTACCATAATTTTTGTGTTATTTGCGGACCCCTTAGCGTTTGTCATGGACCCAAGTGCTTTAGTGTATTCAGAAAACTCAATAACAGGTTGCATATAAGAATAGTCAAAAAGTGCAATGCAGAATCTCCATCAATGTTTTGCCAGCTATACTTTGGTATCTGGCCTGCGTTGTCTGCTACAACAAAGCAACTGCCAATAGGTGGTGCTTCTGCTGCTTCGCCGCCGAGGTTGGAGGTTCCATGCTGATCCTCGGCGATGTCACAGCCCCACTCCCTCCCTCGGACAAAATGACCAATCTTGGTGTAGATATGATAAAATAAAAAAAATGTTTACTGCATTTTATTTCATAATTGCTCTGTATTGTTAAAAATTCAAGGGTTGGCACACTAATTTTTCTCTGAAACTGTTAAAATTTGGAAAAAAACAAAAAAGGCCAGAAGGAAAGAAAGAAGGAAATCGCGCTTTACATGCGGGCATTCTTTGTAATGGTTTTGTTTAAGTTGCGTCACTCGGCCGGCACATTGCAATGTCCGTAGTAGGTGAATGACTCAAGATAAGTACTGAAGTGAGGGATCCCCACCCAGTGCAAGCAGTGTGATGTTTTACATACTGGGAAACAAAATTGCGGATTATCTTTTCCCCCAATTTTCAGTTAAATGTACAGAACTGTTTACAGATGCTGTCATTTATTAAAACTAAGTGACCCTGAAAATTTCACTTCGATAACTTAAAAACTTTTTGAGTTAGAAATGCAATTTTCTTATTAATCCCGCTTTCTCTAAGTGTCCAATTTTTTTTGTGTGTGTATGTAATGTAAAAAGTTTTCACCGGATTTAGGCGAAATTTTCAGGGTAACTTTGTTTGACCAAGTTAGGACATCTATAAAAAAATCAGCTTTTTAAAATGAAAATTCGGAAAATTAATTTTTCACATTTTAATCCTCAGTTAAGCAAAGACGCAATACAACAACAGCAGGTGGCAAATGGGCTCAGAGTAAAAGGGGGGGGAGAGAAATGAATGTTGCATGCTCATAGTTCTCGGTCATCTGCGCTTTCCCGTGAAGTTGATCTTTCTTTCTCTGAACGTCTTAATAATAAAAAAGAAAAGTGCGTAATTTAAAAAGTTTCCAATGGATTCAAGCAAAAATTTGCAGGGTAATCTTATAAGACCAAGTTATGGCATCTGTCAAAAATTCAGCTCTATTAAGTGAAAATTTGGAATTTTTTTTTCTTTTGCATTTTTATTCTTAGTTAGGGAAGGAGTAACTCAGCAGGTTGCCGTGAATGAAAGGGAAGATGTTACCGAAACCCACATAATATATTATGGGAGTCTCACGCACGCAATGCCCCCCGTGGGTCTCGGATGCGAGTGACAAATGGCACATGCCTGTTGGTCCTTTTTAAGCTGCTCTTTTCTTTCATGAAAATAAAATGCTGATGTTATTCGTTTGTGTATAAGTCGCTAATTGTTTAAATCAAAATCTCGAATCCGCACATACAGTTCTCAATATTGATTTTTTTCTGGTTATTTTTATAACTGTCTAGTCTGTAGTAAATTTAAAACATCTTAAAATACTTTTTCGTAATATTTCTTGTGTCTACACATGAAAGCTCAAAACTACGCATTTTTATGGCTTGGACTACACATGAATGCTGTAAGAGGTTGGCATCCCTGCCTTCGTCCGCTAACGGAAGCTCTGCCTCTGTTAGCGGAGGCTGTAATCACTGATCGTCGCATGATTCCCCGAACAGCCATTCGAGAGGCAAACGTCACGGCGCAACCACGTTCTCGAGGAGCAAATGGAAGTGCCTCGGAAAACTGGTTGCGCCGAGACGCTTGTATTTGAGAGTGCAGTGCGCAAAAACTGAGTGGGAACTCAGCTGCTCAGCACCTTTTGCGAACTGTTTACGTTGATTACATGTGGCTTTGTGCTTGTGAAAATTTTAGTGCAATGAAATGTTTTAATTTAGATTAAAACAAAATGAAACGTAGCAGTGAAACAGCTGTGACAACAAAAAGAGCAAAGTCAGTTAAAACTTATTGTCAAGTGTATCGCGAGATATATAGTAAAGAATGGACTTTTTATGAAGCATCTAAAGTTTCGCCGAATCACGTGTTTTGTAAGACCATGCGGCTGCAATTTTAGCATAGCACATGGTGGCCGCGATGATTGTAGGCGTCATGCGGAGAGCAAGAAGCATAAAGATTATGTGAAGTTGAAATCCCAGTCTTTGGAGAATTTTTTTCTGTGAAAACTAATGATTCTACTGAAGCAGAGCTCTTATTTACGTCGTTCATCATTGAACACAACTTGCCTATCGCAGCTGCCGACCATGCCAAAAATCTGCTTCGTAGAATGTTTCCGGATTCAGAAGTTGCAAAACATTATGCGTGTGCTAGAACAAAAACATCAGCACTCATCCATTGTTTAGCTGATTCAACCAAAGAAAAAATATTGTCTGTTATTAAAGAGCAAGCATTTTCTTTAGCAACTGATGGAACTAATGATACAAATGATAAAAAAATTATCCTCTTGTTATTACATACTTCGATGCGATAAATGGCTGCAATAAAACAGTTGTGCTTTCATTGATAGAAACATCAGACAACACAGCTAAAGGAATTTTCACTGCCATTGATAGTGAACTGAAAAAATAATGTATTTTGGAAAAACTGTGTAGCATTTTCATGCGACAATGCGAGTACGATGGTGGGCAGTATAAAAAGTCTTGCAACTCTAATAAAAGAGATTCAACCTTCTATCGTCATAGCCCCTTGCACTTGTCATCTTATCCATTTGGCTGCAAAAAAGCTTCCTCAAAGCTTAAAAATTTTGATGTGGAGCAATTTGTAGTTCAGTTATTTTTCTACTTAGATAAAAGCTCAAGATGAAAAAATGCATTAAAAATAAGCCAAGCAATCTGCAATTCAAAACCACACAAGATATTGAAGTACATAAGTACCTGGTGGCTATCACTTCTTGAAAGTGTTAATAGAATTTTAGAACAATGGGAAGCTCTTGAAAATTTTTTTGATGCTGATGAAGATCATGGACAGTTTAAAAACTTGCAGTCTTCAATAAGGAACCCATTGTCAAAGTTGAACTGTTTGTTCCTGTCTTCAACACTTCAAGTTTTTACTGCTATTAATCAAGAATTGCAGCATGAAAAACCATTGATATTTAAGCTTAGAGGTAAGGTGAACAATTTATTAATGAGTTTAATTTCAAGGTTTATCAAACCTCATGCTTTTGACATTACCAAAAATGTTAAACTTATAAAATATGACAAGGTTAAAAACCAGAAAGCTGATAATGATTTGGTGATAGGAGTAAAAACTCGTGCATACATTAAAAATTGTTCTGCTTTTAGCAAAGATGATATTGGATCATTTTACCATTGTGTGAGAGAATTTTATGCTGCTGCATGTTGTTATATCATAAAATTTTTTTCCTTAGATAATGAGTTTTTATCACATGCTGTAGTTGCTGATATCAGTTTGCAAAAAGAAGTAACTCTTTCATCAATACAATTTTTATCATCCATCTTTAATTTCTCCACTGATGAAATGTATAAGTTAGAAGTAGAATTTGCCAACTATCAAAATGAAACTTTTGATTTTGATAAATTAGATAGTAGAATGGACAAAGTGTGGCATGAAATTTCTATAATGAAAGACGATAATGGGAAGACAAAATACGAAAATTTAAGTAAATTGATGAAAAATGTTTTAGTTGTTCCTCATAGTAATGCTGCAAGTGAGAGAGTTTTCTCTTTGGTGTAGAAAAATGCCACTTATTTCCAACCCAACTTGTCAACAGGAACATTAAGTGCGTTGATGGTGGAGAAGACCATGGACATTGCAAATTCTGAACTTTGCTATGAGAAAAAGTTTACAAAAGAAGTGAACAGAGCTAAAAAAGCAACTAAATTAAGTCTTAAGGCCAATTAATCACTTATGGAATTTTAAAATAAATATTTTTGTTGTACTGAAAATCTTACTGAAAGTTGTAGCAATTGTACTGAAAATTACTGAAAACTTCGGATTTTTGTACTGATGACCCTTCTCTCAGGTTGGCATCTCTGCATTTGGAAATGTAATCCCCCCCATTTTCGTTACTTTAACAGGAAACTCAAGTTTTTTTTTTTAATGTGATACCACAAGGAATTAGCGATTTCACATTTTTCAACATTAGTAAGCTTACAATTTAAAAAGTCAGCTATGTTGCTATATTTGCCTGGAGATTCAACTGAAAGTGCCAAAAATCTGTCATTTTCAGATACTGAGGTGGAGAAAGATGAACTGGAACACATGTTTTTCTTTTCAAAAGGGAAAGAGATGCATTTTCTTGATCATGCAAAAAGGAACTTGCATCTGTGTGATAGTCTGAATCTGTTTTTTCCCAATGCAGTGGATTCATCGTTATATAGTATGCATGGATTAAGTATGTATTATTTTTGTAATAGCACAATATCTTAAGGTCATTGACTATTATTTTTAAGGGAGGGGGTCTGGATCCCCCCACCCCCGGTCGGTGTGCCACTGTGGTGTATTTTGTTGCAAATTAACATACCCTTTCAAATTAAACCATTCTTGATCTGAAAAGAAAACATTGTTCAATAAGCTCTTGTTGTGAAGAGTAAATTTATAAAACCAACTGCAACACAGCAGTCTCTTATGCGTATCAGGTGCCTTCGGTTCATGAACTACTTTCACTTTGTTTGCATGAAGCTGCAATCATTTGGTTGCCATAAAAAAGTTTCTCTTGCAAGAGATAAGCAATAAAATGATTTTGTAGGTGACTGTTGCAAATGTTTTTCAACATCTTCAATCACTTCCAGTATTAACATACTTGGCCAGCCACTTCTAGGCATATCATCAACACTCCCAGTTTTCCAAAATCATATGAGTAAACTGTGCATTGTTGATTTACTTACCACAGTATGCTGCACAGAATTTTTGCTGAACTCTTCTATATGTTGTCTGTAAGACTGCATTTGCAAATAAGCTTCAAGTAAACAAATTCTCTGCTCCCTTGTCAAACCCATGCCTCTGTGCAAATGACAATGCGAAATCGAGCAAACTTTGTAGCACACAGAGAACCAGTTATTCATTTCTGACATTCTGCCAGTTTTCTTTAGGCATTCGACATGCACAATATTTGATCTCAACGAGTTGCTGACTCCTGTTGCCACATCAATTGGTTATTCATTTCTGACACTTTTTCAGTTTTCTTCAGGCATTCGACATGCACAATATTTGATCTCTATGAGTTGCTGACTCATGCTGCCACATCAATTGGTTAAACTTCTGCTTACCGCACACTCAATAATTTTTGAAATTCGGAGTTCAGGAACTTTATGATTACTCTGTACAGGGGTTGAGCTGCCGATCACATTCTCTGTAATTTACGATAAAAAAATTGGTTTGGCGAGGGACAAAAAGTTTTGGCAAAAATATTGGTGATACTTCAGATTACTTTTGGCAAAAAAATTGAATTTGGCGAATGCGTTGGGGAAAACATTAAAAAAGCCAGAGCAACCGCTGACTCTGTACATGCAATAGCTTAAAATCCCACACCCGTGTTAATGGGAACAAAATAAGTCAAGCCCTCAACATTTTTCTTCATTTTTTTTATCCTATAAAAGTCTCTCCTTAAAAACTGCCACTTATTTCCAGTGTTTCTTTTTCTGTAACCAGTAGTAAATTTATATTTTAATTAGGAGGGTCTCTTCCAAAATCTTCCTTAATTTATTTTGTCACTTTTCCCCAGGGTATAGACTCTTCTAAATGTTGAATGGAGCTATGGGATTGTCTCTCTCTCTTAAAAACTGCTACTTATTTCCAGTGGCTCTTTTTTCTGTAACCAGTAGTAAATTTTATTTTAATTAGTAGGGTCTCTTCCGAAATCTGCCTTAATTTCTCTCCCTCTTAAAAACGGCCACTTATTTCCAGTGTTTTTTTTTTTCTGTAACCAGTAGTAAATTTATATTTTAATTAGAAGGGTCTCTTCCGAAATCTTTTTAATTTCTTTCGTCACTTTTCCCCAGGGTATAAAGTCTTCTACATGTTGAATGGGGCTATGGGATTCTTCTGAAGCAAAATTTACTTGGGGTTTACTTGATTGCATAATCCATAGCAATTAAAATTAGTGGGACCGGCTCTTCAGTGCTGAGATCTTCCCATTCCTGAGTATCTGGCTTTTTAAATTTTTATTGGAAATTTGTAAATTGGCAATGTATTCTGATGAAACTTTTGAAGTACTGGAATTAGAATTATTTTCACAAATTTGATGATACTACTAAACTACCATTTATCATCTTGCAGTTTCAGCTCTTTTGCTTTTCTCTTGAGTTCTGTCTAAATGATCATGTTTAGACATCAGTGAAGTGAATAAACAAAATTAAACTTAAATACGTAATGCAACTCTGACAACAGCTGTTGTCAAAACCTAATGTAAACAAACATTAGAATTCTTGAAATCATCATGCATGCATCAGTTACATTGAAAATTATAAGCGGGACGTTTCGGTAGCGACTTCTACCTTCATCAGCCATGGAATGAGACACGTGATAAAAGCATAAGTTGTTGCCAGATTTCAAAATCACTTTCCAAATAATAGGGATTTTAAAAGGTGCATGAGTATTGCAGGTGTTAAGGGTAAGGTAGATTTCAATGCTTTCGCTGTACCTGAGGGCTTGCCGATTGCTGAACGAGGCGATCTGCTTAATACTTTGCCAATCGGGAATCACGGACGTATCGCTGATGGTTAAAATTGAAAGGGAGGTGGAAGGGTTGTCTTTCTTATCATCAGCAATATGTTCCTTCAATTGCCGGTTTATGTTGCGGTATGTACTACCAATATAGTGGGAAACGCCTGTGGAAGTGTTGACAGGGATAGAGCAGACACCTTGTAACTCTAGGGGTTTATTGGGATCTCTGTCATTAAGGATGAGGTTGAGAAGATGTGGAGGTGGTTTGACTGCAATCCTGTAGCCAAAAGACTTGAAAATTGAGCAAACTTTATGAGTGAAGGACAGGTTAAAGGGCAAAGTGCCAACAAACTGATGGGTGGTGGAAGGTTCAGGCAGTAAATCAGAACTATTCTGTGATTCAAATCTCTTAATTAGTCTATGTACTAAGAGTGGCGGAAAGCCATGCAATTTGCCAATGTTGATGATGTTCTGATATTCTTTTTGAAGAGCAGAATGGCTGTTGCAAATAAGGTTGGCTCAGTGAATGTATGACTTTAGAGCAGCCAATTTGTATTTTTCAAAGGTGCAAGAATGGTAAGGATGATCTAGTTTACTGCCTGAACCTTCCACCACCCATCAGTTTGTTGGCACTTTGCCCTTTAACATGTCCTTGACTCATAAAGTTTGCTCTATTTTCAGGTCTTTTGGCTACAGGATTGCAGTCAAACCACCTCCACACCTTCTCAACCTCATCCTTAATGACAGAGATTCCAATAAATCCCTAGAGTTACAAGGTGTCTACTCTATTCCTATCAACACTTCCACAGGCGTTTCCCACTATATTGGTAGTGCATACCACAACATAAACCGGCAATTGATGGAACATGTTGCTGAAAGACAACCCTTCCACCTTTCTTTCAATTTTAACCACTAGCGATATGTCCGCACTTCCCGATTGGCAAAATGTTAAGCGGATCGCCCCGTTCAGCAATTGGCAAGCCCTCAGGTACCACGAAAGCATTGAAATCTACCTTACCCCTAACACCTGCAATACTGATGCACCTTTTAACATCCCTATTATTTGGAAAGTGATTTTGAAATCTGGCAACAACTGATGCTTTTACCACGTGTCTCATTCCATGGCTGATGAAGGTAGAAGTCACTACCGAAACGTCACGCTTATAATTTTCATCGTAACTTATGCGTGCATGGCGATTTCAAGAATTATAATGTTTAGTGTGTTACATGTTTTCCTGCCAATTCTTCTCACTATGAATGTAAACAAACTTTCAACATGTTGCAGTTGTTTCGTATCCACAGCCTGTGGAGTCTAGAGGCAGTCGCGTATTAGAATTCAAGGTGGCTGAGTTCTGTTTCGTCAAAGCAGTGTTAAAGCGAGGGCTTGCTGTTCTGGATTGAGCAGCTCAAGCATGTAAAATGAATCACATGAATTGCAGTGCTTTTTTTTGCATTTTGGCAAGTTTCATACCTGAATTGGGATATTTAAAGAAGTCTTAATGAGAGATGGGTTTGCCTCCTCAGAGTGCTCCATGGGCAACAATGTCACACAGAACAGCAACAAGGGCCTCTGTGAATCTTGGACAGGTACCAGCTAGTTCTGTGTGACATTGGCAAAAAGACCCCAACTCATTGGGTTTTATTCCAGAATCCTTAAGTTAAATGACCAACTGGAACAGTCAGCTGTGGGCTAATCCATCACCCCCTAATAGCTTAGCAGGCCCGCGCACCGATTTGTGACGTCACTAGAGTAGTCCGTAGTCGCGGAGAGGAGCATTACGGCAATGTGCGAACGAACGCGTCTTTACGTACACCAACTAACCAGGTCGTGCGTTCTTTTAGAGTTTCACTGCATTTAAATAAGAACTTGTGTGTTAGTTTTCAAATAACTGCAGAGTTAACAAGTTTGTTTAATAATCTTTTAAAATACAGAAGAAAAAGAAATTACAGCGTAAAATTTAGCGTAGCAATAATTTCGACTGGAAAGGGTAAGCAACACAGATTCGTCAACTTAATGAAAGCATCCCTGTCATTTCACTGGAAGTGATAAACCATTCCTATAATCGAAATTATAAACTGTTGTCGTAGTTTCACTTGAAGTTATAGGGTCTTTATAGTTAGCCGAACGATTCCTGTACTTGTGAACAAATCGTTCTTGTACTTGAAAGATTAGTTTGAGGGTCCATTACGAAGTATCACCGTCGTTTCAAAAGATGTCGATTGACATATTTAAGGAATCAGATTTTTCATTCATTGCAAACTTATGACTATGAAAATTTTAGTAATGAAATAATTCCTTTAGTGAAAATGTATTTTATATGCAATCCGTGATCACTAATATATAAAAAAAGGTCAAGAAAAACTGAATTTTTTTCTGTGTTTTTTAATTATTACCAAAGGCTCAATAAAACACGTTTTAACATACATACAGTGAATTGCTGCTTGACCCACTGATTGCATCAAATAAATTAAGATTTCAAGAAAATTATGCCATTGCTACATTATTAAACGTACAATAATGACATAAGTTTTCCTAATTTTAGTACCATCTAGTTACGTGTTTGGACAACTTCATTTTGATAAGCAAATATAAAGTTTATAATTTTTGTCTTCCATAGCACTATTTCAAAAAAGTTACCTTGTCAAAGTTCAACACATCTGTATTAAGTATATTAGTAGCATTAAGCAAAACTATTTGGATCCACAATATAAGCATTTCTTTTTATCTGGAAAAATACAAGTAACTTATTGGCAGAAATTTCCTGAAATTTGATTTTCAAGAAGTATTCAGCAAAACTGCCAATGTACATATAATTATGGTTGTGTAGTTCTTTGTGTATCACAAGCACAATTTGATTATGTGTCCGTTAGCTGTTCCTTGAAGAATTTCAAAGACACGTTTCTAAGAAAATCTGAAATTTGTTCCAATAATTTCTTAAAGTATTTTGCAGATAATTATTATATTTTTTGAGAACCTGACAAATGCACATGCAGTTATTGTACTGAATAAATCTAAGCGATTGTTTTGGTACTATAGGATGTATTTTAAAAGATGTACATGTTTCATTATAAATTGACTAACTTGATGTACCATTTTCTCAGAAACTATAACAAGCAATGGTATAAAATTTTGCACACATGTTTTGTCATTGCTAAAGCTATGGAAAAAGATTGTTTTTTCCTTTTTTTATGATCTTGGTTTCAAAATAAATTCTATGAAGGATTGAAGAAGTTTTTCCCCATACAAAAATTGACACCCACCCTCACGTTTGGAAGCACGCTTTCCAGTAGTTATCGGATAATATGAGATATATTAGTTCCAGTTATTATTGCTGTAGCTTGTGAAGACACAGTGCAGGAAGTCTGGAAACAGATCAGTCTAGATAAATGAATAAAAAGTTGATCTCTCATTTTAAGCAAATGTTTTCAAAAAAAAGAAAAAAAAAAAGAAGCGAGTATATATTTCTACTTGTATTTTAAAAATCTTGTATGTTTAGAACATAGTTTCCACAATATGTGGATTCATGTAGATCCACGTACTTTTCTTTCTCTTAAAAATAACAATATCCGAGGCTTAAAAATACCATGCCCGAGGTGCCCAGAGCATGTAAATCATTCGTCTGGGCAGGTAAATAAAACATCTAATTGCCTGTGCATGGAAACTAAATTTTAAAATAAAAAAGTTTGTAATAAAATTTCCTACTACACAAGAAAAAAAGACAGTCATCACATGTCGTGTTTCATGTCATTGTTAATTAATGGAAGTTGTATTATTGTTACGAAGTACCAAGGAAAGAGTAATATCGCATCTTTAATTATGTTATGCTCTACGCCGAGAAATCTGAAACCTAGTTTTGCTTCAAATTTTGTTTATAATCAACAACAGTATGCATGCCTCTGATGTAACTGACCTCTCATGTTTAGTGACAAAGGGAGAAAACTTTAACAAAAGGAACATGGCAGAATCACTAAATTTCCGAGACCCCAGTTTCATCGTCGTACCATTTCATACGAATTTTAGCATCAGCATCTTAAAAATTGGTATACACACGTTTGTGCATTGAACATTTGTAATACAGACCCTTAAAATGGAAGTGCAAACATGTTAAAACAGTTCATATTTTTAACTTAAAAAATATAGGGTTCTGGTTTGTTATCTTAAAAGATACATTTTCCTGCGCATCCAGCTTTTACTACCTGGGCAAGTAAATAATTTCTTGCCCAGGTAGTACTGATATATTTCATCTAATTTTTAAGAAATTGAATGGTTTTGATAAATTCCCATCCTACCACAGATAGAGCATACACACTGCTCACACGAGAGTTCTTCAATGTGTTGGTTTGTAGAAAAATGCTTCAAAATCTTTAAGCGTACATTTTAAAGGCAAACTTACTCCTGAACTATGTGTGAACTTCTGTTTTTGTGCATTCATATCTAATTTTTGCTGTCTATGCTTGATTCAGTGTTTGTGTTCTTTTAGTAATAAATATTAAAAATGATAATTCAATGCAATGTCTGCAAACACAAAAGATGTATTTCACATGGCAACAAGGCCTTAGCATTTATATAAAGGACATAGGCATGTTAGATGTGTACATGACATACATATATTTCGTATAGGATATAAGTATTTTACAAGCATTTGTGCCCAGAAATAGAGACCCCAAAAAAGTT
Organism: Macrothele yani; assembly: GCA_039090855.1. Classification (NCBI taxonomy): domain Eukaryota; kingdom Metazoa; phylum Arthropoda; class Arachnida; order Araneae; family Macrothelidae; genus Macrothele; species Macrothele yani. The sequence continues at coordinate 130,822,731 of CM076998.1, read as the reverse complement.
AATCTGGCGCTGCCTAAACACTTAAATAACTAAGTACGAATGTATCAACATATTACTCTTGGGATCAAAAACATGCAACCCTTATTATTCTGTGTCCATAATAAAGTTTAAAATCCCTTCATAAATATACATATTTACTTTGAACTTATTTGATACATTGGCAAAAACATGTTATGGGTTACTATAACAACACAAGTAATCTATTCTTTCCATTATAAACATAAATTTCATTTTTCAAAAATCTTTTCAGTGCTTTGACTTCCCGCTGTGAGATGCATTAGATTATAAAATTAGCCAAATTTAAATTTTCTAGTTCAAAATTTTTATTTTACGAGTAGTTTAAAATAAAGTTAACAAAAGGTTTCCACGTACCTTAGAGTTGAAAATTTTCACGCTTTATTGCTGTAATCCATTTTGAGAACCTCCCCATTAGTAGGGAATTTGAATACTTTTAATATTCCTCTATGAAAATAAATTTAGTTGACAATTTGACAACAACAACCACGCACATCCGTAGTCACGCTTACACAGAGTGAGCAAGCTCATGCATGCTCGACCACCCACCACGGACATCAGCCTACTCTCCCCTACGTCACGCAGCTTCCGGCGTTCGGTGCGCGGGCCTTCTAAGCTATTAGGGGTGATGGCTAATCCCCCACACTAGTGTACTTACCTGATTAAAAAGATGCAAATAAATAAATTACAGGACTCTAGTGTGGGATATGGCAGACCTACCACACTTGAGAAGGATGGTCCACCATGGAATGGAACTGGAATTTCCAAAGGAAATGCAAGAAAGGGATCTTTGCTGAGTGAGTGTAAGATTGGTGTATGGAATACTAGAGGTATAAATGGCAAGATAAATGAGGTGATTGAAGAAATGAATAAGTACAGATTGGATGTGCTGTGTGTAAGTGAAACCAAAAAGAAGGAAACTGGGATAGAAGTGAATTGAATGGTGAGTGTTTGGTATGGAGTATTAGATAATGTGAGAGGACAGGCTGGTGTAGGTGTGATTTTAAGTGAAAAGATGAAGAACAACTTGATGCATTATAGCTGCATAAGTGAGAGAATTCTTTGAATTCATTTGAAAGTGAAACTTCAGAGAATAGTAATTTTTATAGTGCATGCTCCTTGTGACTCAGAACCTTCTGATAGGAAAGAAGATTTATGGAATGAGCTAAAAGCTGTTTTGAGCCAGTTTGATGCTAAAGAGAAAGTTATAATACCAGGGGATTTCAGTGCTAGAGTAGGTGTGCAGAATGCAAATTCTGATAATGTTATGGGTAAGTTTAATGATCCTTATGTGAATGATAATGGTGAAAGATTAAATGAAATCTGCATTGAAAATGGTTTGGGTGTATCTTATACGTTTTTTAACCACAATATATCGACATATATTCTGGAAAATCATACTGTTGGTCAAAAGAGTGTTACAGATTTTGTTGTTTATGATCAGCATATGAAACACTTAGTTGTTACACTCGTGTGATGAGTGGTGTGGATGTTGGTTCTGATCATTATTAGTGTCACGAGTGAAACTGAATGTTGGTTGGCGAAAAAGGAATAGGAAGAGGCCCAGGATTGAAAGAATAAAGGTTGAAAGGCTCCCAGAAGATAATCAGCGCTACTTTAACTTACTCAGAGAATGGCTGAAGGAGCTGAAGTCATGTGAGAGGGATGTAGAAAAGAAGTGGGAATGTTTTAAGAACTGTGTTGTCACTGCTGAAGAGGTCTGTGGCACCACAGTAGTGTGTAACAATAGAGGTGATGCTTGGTGGAATAGTGAGATTGAAGAGGCAGTAAAGAGAAAGAAGAAATCCAATTTGGAGTTCTTGCATGGTAGAGTTTTTGTGGATGAATATCACTGTAAGAAGCGTGAAGCAGCTAAGCTGGTTCGCCAAAGTAAGGCAAAAGATAGGAAGAAAAAGGTGGAAAGGCCTGTATTGGCTTTTTGGAAAGATAGAAAAACTTTTTCGAAGTACACAAGACTCGGGAAAAATAGATGAAACAAAGTTGTAAGTTGTGTGAAGAGTAGGATCAAGGAAATGGTATGGGAGCCCATTGAGTTAAGTGAAAAATGGGGTGAATACTTCTGTGATTTATTAAATCAAGAAAGCAAAGGTGATTCTGAAGCAGAAGCAGATCACGTCACAGTGAAAGAGGGAAGCACATGTGAATCTCTAAAATCTCTTCAGAATGATAAGGCTCCGGGAGTTGATGGCATAACTGCGGAGATGTTGAAATATGATGGTGACTCTGTTATTGACTGGTTAACTGAAATTTGACAGTTGTGCTGGGAGTTACGAATGATCCCTCAGGATTGGAAGGATGTTATCATTCTTCCCTTGTATAAGGAAAAAGATGATCAGAATGACTGAAAGAACTATCGTGGTATTAGCCTACTGAGTGTGCCGGGGATGGTGTTTGGTAAGATCATTATTGAAAAAGTATGAGGTCTAACATCAGAGAAAGTGTGGGATGTTCAGAGTGGTTTTATTCTTAGTAAAAGCTGCGTTAAACCAATTTTTGTATTACGCATCATGATTTAAAAGTATATGGGTGTTGGTAAAGAAGTTTTTGTTGCCTTCATAGATTTAGAGGAAGCCTACGACCGAATAAGTAGGACACTTCTGTGGAAGGTATTGAATAAATATGGTGTTACTGGGAATCTACTTAATAGGGCAAAAGCCATGTATGCTGGTGGTAGAGCTTGTGTACGAGTGAATGGTGTTTTATCAAAATGGTTCTCTATTGGTGCAGGAGTCAGACTAGGTTGTGTAATGTCACCATGGCTGTTTAATAAATTTATGGATGGGTGCATGCATGATGCCAAAATAGATAATACTGGTTTATGTCTTGGTGATATGCGTGTGTGCAGATTGCTCTATGCTGATGACACTGTCCTGTTGGCAGATAGCAGAAGTGAGTTGCAGAGTATGTTGTCCCGGATGCCGGATGTATGAAGTTTGCATGAAATTCAAACTGAGTATAAATAAGGGAAAAACCAAAGTTATGGTTTTTCAGAGAGAAACTGGTAGCACTGAATATAATGTAAGTGTAAATGGCACAGTGATTGACCAGGTGAATGAATGAGTTTGTGTATTTAGAAAGCATGTTTGACAGAGAGAACAAATTGGATGGTGAAATTAGTAGGCGAGTGAATTCTTCATTGAAAGTCATAGCTGCTCTGGGAAGTTTTCACAGGAATGATGGGTTCTCAAGACAGTCCCAAATGGCTGTGTATGTGAGTGTAATTGTTTGTACTCTGATGTATGGTACTGAAACATGGGTAGTACAGAAGAAACATAGGAGTTGTTTGTGTGCTGGAGAAAAGACATGTTCTGATTGTGTGAGGAATGAAGATGTGTTGCAGTTGTGTAATGTGAAGCAAAATGTTGTTAGCAAGGTGGAGACTAATATGCTTCGGGGTCATTCCATGTCAGATCACACAGGGCATGTCACCCACCCATTTCAGAGTTTTGTGAAAATTGACACAAATTATTGTACTGGTGAGATATGAAACCTGTTAAAATTTCAGGTCAGTCGGTCCAGTAGATCTTGAGTAATGCCGCTTTAAAAATTGGGTAGCTCTGCCTTTAAAGTTTTTACGCTATGAGTTTTCACAACTACACTGTGGGACAAAAAAAATCATAACTTCCCAACTAACTGTTGCAGCCACAATTTTTTTTTCCGTAAATGATCTGCATGATCCATACATTTGGGAACAAATTGTTTATGCATATTTTTAGAATTAAAAGAACCCTTTTTGTTTTTTTTCAAATTTAATGACAAAAGGCAGGGAAAAATGAGGCCACATTTTTATTAAACAAAACATTTTTTTTCAAAATGAGCTTCCTCTTCAAATTTGCTAAAAATATTTTCATGTGTGTACTATAACCTAACCTTTCAGCAGGAGAAAAAAATACTTTGGGCAATTCGCAACTTTGGCGAGGAAAAAAACAAATACAGAATGGCGTGTTTTATATATGGAACATTCCGACATATTACCCGATTTTTTAATTAAGTGGTTACTTGACCATTTTATACACCCCCTCCCCATAGTTTAACCTTATCGGTGAGTAGCTCAAAATAATTTTTATTTTATTTTTATGTGCCACCATCTTGGATATGGGTTCATTTTTGTTTTCTGTGGCAGGCCAAAATAGGGCTTCACAATGGTTTTGAAAAAGGCTTTCCTTTTATTGTAGTTTGAAAGTTTTGGTTTTCACTACCTTAAAGAGGACATTTTAGGTTTACAGAAAATGTATAGAAACGACAGAAAATATATTTTTTTAACCTTGCTTAAAGTGGCGTTGAAATCTGCAATTTCTCGCAAGCAGAAATCACCATTTTTGATGGACTGTTAAGGTGACTTGGAACCCCAAGTTGAGAATTTTTGCGTAATAACTATGGCTAGTAGAGTTTTGAGTTATAGAGAACTTAAGTCTGGGTTTGGCCCCCTCCCCACTCCCTCAAAGTTGCAAAATTTTCAACTTTTGCAGATCTCAAGGTTACATATCTTAAAAGAGGGACCAGATAATTTTTTTTTCCACCAAGGATTACCTACTGGTACTCAACAAAACCTGTGAGTTTCATTTTGTGGTTCAAACTTGTTTAGAAGTTACAGGCTCTGAAATATTTGTGAATAAATTGTAACATTTCAGCACTTGGGGAAATGCACAGAAACTGATGAATTTTATTCTTATTTCTGTTTTCAAAATATTTTTAAGTTTTATGGAATTATATTTTAAACACCTTTAACTACCAAATACTATATGTACAATTATACCTAACGTAAATAAAAAAAACAACTAAAAAAACCTCACCAGAGCATATTGTACAGTTTGCGATTCACAAACTTTAGCAGCAGCATTTGTCTAGATGTATAGTCTCACCTCTGTGAGTGCACTTGCAACTCACTATATTTCAGGGTGTCTATCAGGTCATGAAATGAGAAAACGTTCATGGAAGTCAAGGAAAGGTCACAGAGTTAAAGGCGTAGGTCACGGTCAATTTTTCGTTGCCCCCCTCCCTGTGTGCCTTACCCTCTAAAAATCAAATTTCAGCTTTGAGCTAAACATAAGTTTTTGTCAATGACGATGATGCCATTTCCTTCCTTCAGACGAGTTCTGAAGGGACACACCGTAATGCCGTTCTCTCCTTCGGCGTTCATGGATTCCTCTTGGCACTCTGCCAACCGCGGTTCTTTCATCTGTGGGCAGTAAGTTCTTTTTGTCAAACGTAAGCTACCGATAATCTGCGTGTTTGATTCGCCGAAAAATCAGTTGCGGGTCATTAGGGCTGGGCGATGTACCTGTATATCACGAAAAACTGCTTTTAAGTTTTACATCGAGGCTTTGATTTTTTTAGCTAACGATACTACGATGTGTTGTCCTTCGCGATATCGTGATGCGATGTATCGTGAAGAACGATGTTGATGAAACCACACAATGGCGTCGCAAACATTAGAGCTCCTTTACGTATGATGGGAATCCATCACGAAGCAAACGCAATGTTCAAACCAATTCTTATCGGGCCGCCGCGTGTCGACGATGCCGCAAATTGGCGAATTTGCATCTACTGATATCTACCAGCAGTAATGATGTTCGAACAGGTTTTGATCAGTAAGATTCCAAAACCGTAAATCGTTCTACGTCATGATTAAGGCTGCTGCATGTTTCTATGCCATGACTGCAATCTCCAGGATCTCGGGAATTTGCCGCAGTCTAGGAAGTAGTTGACAGGTATTTAGCGCGTCTTTTGTAAAAAAGATCGTGCTTATGTTATCTGTTTGTCAGTTCGTCCATGGACATCATATCTCTGCAACTATTAGTCTGATTTAAAAAAATTCTATTTGCATTGGCAAGATTGAAATGTGAGAATGATGATCCTTTCTTTCGTTTTTTTTTTCCGAGTTTTTTGAATGCACAACTTCGCCGCTAGAGGACGTGAATGAAGATATCGAATTTAAAATGCATTTTATTGCATACATTTGCTTCTAAATATCCGATTGAAAAAATTCTTTCTTCCTTTTGATGCCATTTATAACGAAGACTATTTTAGGTGCAGTTTCTTTTTAAGTAATGCATAGATCTTCCACTAGATGGCGCAAAGGTAAATTGCGTTTCCCCCGATATCTCGGCTTTTAAAAGTCCGATTTGAAAAATTCTTCTTGCATCAGAAACAGCTTCTCGTAGGAAATGTTTTGCATATAATAACTAATTTTTAGTAAGTAATGGTTTTGCCACCAGGGGGCGTAAGTGTTTATTTCTGTTTATGATGCATTTGCAGCAAAACCTAAGCTTCTGAAAGAGTAGACTAAAAAATCCTTTTGTGGACTGATGCTGTTCACCTCGGAAAATGTTTGGAGATACATATACATCTACGCCCCCTGGCGGGAAAACTATTGCTTAAAATAATGCATAGTTTTCCTGCCGGGTGGGGCGTAGATGTATATCTTATTTTTGTCGATATCTCTGCTTCTAAGAGTACAATTTGAAAAATTCTTTCTTTGTTACAGAGCGTTTCTGGTGTTAAATGTTTCTCATATAGTTTCAAGTTTTTCAAGTTATGCATAAATTTTCTACTAGGGGGCGTAAAGGTAACTTGTGCTTCCCCTGATATCTCTGCTTCTAAAACTCCGAATTGAAAAATTCTTTCTGCATCGGATACCGCTTGTGATGAGAAATGTTTTGCATATAATTTCAAAATTTTGATAAAGTATGGTTTGGCCACTAGGGGGCTTAAGCGTCTATTTCTGCTTCCGATGTATTTGCAGCAAAATCCGAGTTTCTGAAAAAGTCGACTGAAGAAATTCTTTCGTAGACTGATACTGCTCACCTCGGGAAATGTTTTGAGAACATCTCCCGCTTAAAATAGTGTATAGTTTTCCCTCCAGGGGGTGCAGATGTATATCTTATTTTTGTCAGTATCCCTGCTTCTAAGAGTGATTTGAAAAATTCTTTGTTTTTTGGAGAGCGTTTCTGTTGCGAAATGTTTCTCATATAATTTCAAATTTTTCTTAATGCACAAATCTGCCACTAGAGGGCGTAATCTCACATTTCTGTTTACTGCAATATCTGAGGGACTAAAAACCCAATATAAAATATTCTTTTTAGGTCAGAGTCTACTAACTATGAAAACTCTGTGCCTAATTTTGCTGCTAGGGGGTGCCAACGTTTAATCTGTTTTTCTTAATATCTCTGCTTTTAAATATACGATTTAAGAAATTCCTTCAACACCAGATGCCATTTACCTTGTGAAATACTTTAAGTTATTATTTGAGGAGTTTTATAGTTCACAGTTCTGTCGCTAGGTGGTATTTGTGTACTTCTGCTTGCAGCCATATCTCTTCTCCTAAAAATTCTATTGATATTTTTTTTTCTGCTGTTTGCCATTCTCCACAATAGAGATGTGGTACATTATCCTTTTTAAACAATGCACAGATTTCTCTCTAGGCTGCATAAAGGCCAATACATTTTTTTCACTGTCTCTTCTTCTGGTAGACGTACTTGAAAAGTTCTTTTTCCTTAGCATAGCTTTCCCCATGCATATTTTTCAACTTTCCCATTAGGCAAAATTCTTCCGCTAGCAGGCCTAGATTTATATCATGTTTCTTTCTTTATTTCTCTCTTTCAATTGTTTGATTTGAAAATCTGTTTGTCTCCAATAACTTCCTTCTACTGTGAGAAACTTTTTGTGCACAGTTTGTTAATTTTTGTTACATACTTTTTAGCCACTGGTGGAAGTAAGTAGCTATTTCTATTTGTGGATGTTTTGTCAATTGAAGAAATCTGGTTGATATTTTTTTAACAGGTTGCATTGACTTTGAATAACTTTGATAAATTTAATTCACATCAGAAAAGACTCGAAGGACGTGCTCATTACAACCGAATATTCAATGTCATATTTCTTGTTTTCTTTTTTGTTTGCACTATAGCAAAACACTATAAAGAGATATGTGGACATTTAAAATTACATCTGTATAATTTTTCGAATGTCAGTCAGTGCACTTCCACTCTAAGAAAAAGTTATTGGAACAGGCTGAAGAAGCTAATGCAATATAAACAGAAATTAAAGCATCATACACATGCACACACAAACTGCGGAGTTAAAGCTATGTCATACATTGCATTTGGATTGTTAAAGCTCATTAGTGCCCTGGGGGCTAAATGTTATCCGATGAGGAAGTATTTGATTTAGATAACTTTTTCAGTTTTATGTGTGCACAGTAATATCGAGCCTCACATATGTCTACTTAATGCATGTTTGCTATAACATATGTACAACATTTTTACCCATTCCTGACATAACTTATCAATACCACACTGAAAATTTCCACCAATTGGATACTTACTTTGAAGTCTAGAAATCTTCGTTTACGCTACGCTTGTTTCTAGCTTCCTTGATCGGAGAAGGAGGTATTTGTCATTGGTATTGCTTTTTTATTGATTTACTAAGGACATTCTTGTAAAAATATCTTCCCATAAAAGAAAAAGTGATGCTGAAAGTGAAATAATGGTAAAATGTCACAGAAATCCATAAAATTCCAAAAAAAAAAAAAAAAAAAAAAAGAAAAAAAGTGGACATAATAAATACGAAGCTGGTGAGTTAATAACCAAACTTTCAAACTCTATGAAATACAATACAATACAATACAATTATTTATTTCACACATTTAAAACTTACAGTTATATGAAAATGCAATACACCAGGAGGAATCTGAACACATTGGTTGTAAGGCGATTCCCCCTATCAGATGTAAGAAAAAGAATAAAACATATGGCATATATGAAAGCAAGTTAGATGGTTATAACAGAAGCACCACTGTTAGCAGCATGCTTGGAACTACAATTTAATGATAGGGTTGAGATTCGTTATGGAGATCAGGGTGATTTACAATGTAATTTCGCAGAGACAATAAAAACTTTTTGATATTTTCCAGGGATCTGATGCTCTCTGGGAGATTATTCCATAGGATAATGGCTTTATACAGTATGCTATTTAAACCATAATTAAGTCTAACACACGGCTGACATAATTTGTTGTTAGCAACAGATCTAGTGAAGATAGAATAATCCAGATATTTGATGTCAGATTGAAAAATAGGCAGTTTAAGTTTAAGATGCATTATTTAAAAAAAAAACATGATACCTAGTTTCAAGGTAAAAAATTCATGAATTTTTAGAATATTTAGTTTTAGAAATAATGGTTTTGAATGAGACATGTAATCTGTGTTCAGCATATAGCGAACAGATTTCTTCTGTAATTTGAGCAAGCATAACTTATTGTTTGCACTTATATTTGAATACCAAGATTCCAGACAATAGGAGAGATGGGTATAAATAAAAGCATAGTAAAATGTTTTTAGGACATTGATAGGTAAGAGATGCTTAATTTTACCAAGCAGGCCAACCTGTAAGGAAACTTTTTTAAAACAAACTGAACATGCGTTTTCCAGTTAAAGAATTCATCAAACCAAACACCAAAATACTGAACTTTGTCCGCTATTTTAAGGGGAAGATCATTAATCCTGACTGGAAATTTATTTATGTCCTCTCTTTCATGAACGTTTCGGAAATATATGGCGTTGGTTTTTAGAATATTAAGTGATAATTTGTTAGAGCATAACCAATGAGATAAATTTGATAGGTCATTATTGATCATTATCTGTAACTTATGCAAATCATGACATTTTTGAAAAATGACAGTGTCATCAACGTATAGCAAAGCATGAGTTGATTGCAGGCACAGAGGAAGGTCATTAATATATAACAGGAACAGTAACAGTCCCAATACTGAACCTTGAGGCACTCCATATGAAATATTAAGTTCATCGGAGTTTATTTTGTTTACAGTGACATACTGTTTGCGATGAGAGAGGTAGCTCATTAAGAGGGAAAGAATTTTGCCATGAAAACCATATTTGGGTAATTTATGTAACAGAATGTTGTGATTTACGGTGTCAAAAGCTTTTTGGAAATCAATAAAAACACTAATAGTATAATAACTGTCATCTAGAGATTCGGAAATGAAGTTTGACAACTTAGCAACAGCCATTTCAGTAAATCTGTTTCTTTGGAAACCGAACTGTTCCAAAGAGAGCATACCATGGGTGTGTAAAAAATCAACCATTCTGCTGTGAATAGACCTTTCAAAAATCTTACTCAAAATGGGTAACAAAGATATTGGTCTGTAATTACAGGTAGATTCCCTATCTCCTTTTTTAAAAATAGGAATAAACTTAGCGATTTTCAGACTGTCAGGAAACTGACCTGAATAAAAACTCAGATTAATAATATGTGTTATAAGTGGTACTAAAATAGAGATAGTCTTTTATGACTCTGCTATTAATATTGTCTGAACCAGCACTTCTTTTTAGGGACAATGAAGTGATAATATTATAGGTTTCAGTATCATCCAAAGGGCGTAGAAACATTGAAAAAGGAACTTCCTTAATTTTGGATAAAGAAGCATAACCTTTAATATTTGTGGGCAAGTTTTGCTGAGATGCTAAATCATGACCTATGTTAATGAAGTAATTGTTGAATTCATCAGCGACTGATTTTGAATCAACATTAAATTTACCAGAATTTCCTTTTAACGTCAGCGGAGTTTCAGTAGCACAGGATCGTTTGTTAATTGCTGATTTGATTATTTTCCATTTTTGATATGAGTAATTTCCTGCATCTGAAATAGCGAGGTTGTAATAAGCAACTTTCGCATGCTGAATAACATTTCTTAGGGCATAATTATACCTTTTGTACTTATCACGTAAGTGACTGTTATAAGGATTCTTTCTACTTTTTTACGAAGCTTATCCTTTTTTTTTGAGTGATCTAATGATTCCATTGGTCATCCAAGGTTGGATCTTAATGTCATATTTAGTGTTAACTACCTTGTGAACAGTTGTGATCTCAAGGAAATCATTCAAAATGCCTTGCAAAATTTCGGTAGCTATAGTCGGACAAGTTGTATTGAAGATACCCGACTTGTCCCAGTCAAAATTTGAGACTAGGTCAGCTAACGTGGTGTAGTCACAATAGGAGATTGTTTTGTGGTTAATTGTGTAATGGTAATTTGTAAAAACTGGAACATGAATGAAGACAGGGTTGTGATCACGAATACTAAAATCAATCATTCCGGACTTTAAAGCAGTATTAAGTAAGTTAGTACCAATATGGTCTAGAATATTGGCATCACGAGTTGGTAAAGAAATGCACATCTGAAAAAAATTGCCTGATAGCATATTAAGATAGATTTCACTTAGAGATAGGTTGTTAATGTTAATATTAATATCTCCCAGAAAAATGCAATTTTTATTTTCGTTATTTATTTTGTTTAAGATATTGTTAAAGCATTCACAAAAGGTTTTTCGATCACTACTTGGCGATCTGTCCCAGCCACCCCACATATTCAACAGACCACACCCTAATGTAATTTTTTTTTTCTTTTGCAACCTAACAAACACACCTTAAGTTCAACCTATGGATCAAGGAGCTATTGCCACTTTTGAATCATATTATTTATCGCATCATGATCTGAAGACAGCGTATTTTAGTAACAGTTAGTAAAGACAAGGCAAATTGTTAAACAGTTTAGTCGTGATTATAATATTTTGCATGCAGTATCACAGGAACTTCGATAGTGCATGGAAAATGATGACACAGTAATGCATGGTTGGACTTTGACATAAACTTTTTGTCCACAATTTGTGACTGATTTGAAGGATTTGAGCCAACTGTTAGATTAATAATATTGTTCAAGAAATTCACCAGCTACCTGAAAAGCTTGATTTGGAAACTGATGATGTGAAAGAACATGATCAAGGAAAGTGGCTCATAAGAAGACTCAGTTGAATAAACTACTAAAGAAAACCTACACTAACAAACATTCTCGATAAAACTTTCAAAATCATAGAACAGCTTGTAAATAAGGGTGGTCTTAATTGAGTGCAGTTTTTCAGTTGTGTATCTGTTTGGATACTTTGTGCAAAAGTGTGAAGCTTGTTTTGAATAGCATTTATTTGCTGAGTAAATAGTGTTATCAAAAATTAAAATAAATTGCTATTAATTTTAATTATTAATAACAGTCTAAACCTTCATGATGCCCTATACTCACTTTTAACATACTTTTGTGTAACATGGTTTCCAGGTTACAAGTAATTCTTTATAGTAGGATATTTTGAGTTTTTCACTAAATGCAAGCTTATTGGTAAAAAAATTGCTATTTATTTTAACTTTTTAGAAATCATTTTATATACTCAATTTACCCTGTTAATTTCTTAATTACATAATCAGATTTTATATTTAATTAATTAAAATGGCCAAACTCCTACACTATTGACAGAAAGAATCGTTGATAAAACTTAGCTTTAGGGTCAAGAAATGTCCTGTAAAAGTCAAGGAAAGGTCAAGAAAAGGTCAAGAAACTGAGTCTCCTGAAAATGGCAGATATCCTGTATTTTCTACTGTTGAATTTAATATTTTGACTGATTTCAATTTGCAACTGATCAAAATGCTAGCCTGCAAAGTCGTGCTCACAATCGTCAGTCAAATCGTCAAAGTTTTTTTAAAGTTACTGTGCTTAAAAATAATCACCAATTGCAAAAAGTGTGCCTGACAGAGCCACCTATGCTATCCCAAGTTGTTTCTTTCCTTTTCCGTTTTTTTTTTTTTTTTTTTTTTTTTTAAGAATACAAGCAACTGCAAAGACTAGGTGTCTCTAAATTTCTTACTAATTTTAATAAAACTATAAACTAATGGAACAAGCTATTTTATGAATTATTTTGACATTGAATGATATGTTTATGTATGATTTATAAATTAACTTTTCCTTGGTTACATCCCCGTAGCAGAAAAACCGCGACGGGCGACGTAGGTCGCAGATTTATTTTGGTCCGGCAGACAAAAACGATATCCCCAGAACCCTATGAAAACCATATGCAGACTCCCTATCATAGATGCAAGTTTTCCGCCTTTCAAAATTTGCGAAAACGGAAGTTTGGCGTAATGAGGATTTCTCCCGTAATCGTAATTTTTTTTTTCTCTCGAATGACCGCGTATGTCACAGAATTGTTTTGTATTGAACACCGTAGCAGAATCATGGCGGCGCCCGACGTACACCACAGATTTATTTTGTACTCATCCCCGTAGAAGAATTGCGGCAACGGGCGACGTACATCGCACATTTATTTTGTACTCGTCACCGTAGCAGAATTACGGCGACGCCTGACGTGCCTCGCAGATTTATTTTGTGCTCGTCCCCGTAGAAGAATCGTGGCGATGGGCGACGTACATCGCAGGTTTATTTTGTACTCATCCCCATAGCAGAATCACGTCGACAGCCGACGTACATCGCAGATTTATTTTGTACTCGTCCCTGTAGAAGAATCGCGGCGAAGTCCAACGTACATCGCAGATTCATTTTCTACTGATCCTCGTAGAAAAATCGTGGCTACAGCTGACGCACATCGAGATTTATTTTGGACCTGCAGACAGAAATAATATCCCTATAACCCTATTAAATGATCTTGCAGACTCCCTATCATAAATGCAAGTTTTTTGCCTTTCAAAATTTCCGAAAACGGAAGTTAGGCGGGGAGAGGGTTTCTCCTGTAATCATCGATGTTTGAAGAGAGAATTATTCGTTATTGTTGTTAAATATCATTTTATTGTATAAATATTTGTGTTTTGATTTGAAAATGGAGGCAACAATTTCCGAAAACAAAACTTTGAAAGAACCCAGTAATCTTGAATTCCTTTTCTTCCGATATTTCCACAGCCCTGTATGGTCATTAAATATAATTTTATTAGATAAATGTTTGTATTTAAGATTGAAAATGGAGAAAATTTTCTGAAAACCAAAGTTGTACAGAGCAAACATTTCTCCCTCTTAATAACCCTCCACCCGCTGCACTTCTGTATTATTGTTTAATCATCATTTAATTACATAAATGTTTGCACTTGAGATAGGAAATGGAGAAAAATGTTCCGAAAACGGAAGTAGAACAGAGCGAAGATTTCTCCTCTTATGACAGATTTTTCCTAGCGATGCCTTTGTGCTTTATTGTTGTTAAATATCATTTTATTCCATAAATCTTTGTGTTTCAGCTTGAAAATATTGGCAAAATTCCAGATTCAGAGGAACAGAATGTTCTTGATCCTAATTAAGATTGCAATTGCTATTGTGCCTAGGTTAGACATTTTTTTAGTTCGAAAAATATGTCTGTGCAATTTTTACTGTTTTATTGCATTTAGTAGTTATCTTGCACAGTGACCACCCGCAGATTACTTTGCAGCACAATGATATCTGTCGTCTGTCGCAGACTGACCAGGAACTTTCTGCTATTGGGGGTTAGATAAGAGATAAACAGATTCTTTTCTCTGTCAGTTTGAATTAAAACTAAACACAATTACTAATTTTCATATAAAAAACTTTGACTGAACCAGGTCTTCAGCCTGTTTCGATAGGCTGTATGTTCTTCCTGTTGCAGTGTTTATCTCAACCAAACATAGTATATGTGCCAGAGGTACTTCACAATCATTACTAGGCCAATAAAAGATGGAGAAGACCCATGTGGGTGCATGAGTCGAACAGTTACATCACCTTCATCATACACAGGTGTGCAAAAATTAAGGACGAAGAGGAGAAATTAGCATAACAGCGGAACGAACAGGCAGAACGGACCGAAAGACCATTCAGGAGATAGACTAGGGTCCGGTACAGTAGGGCATGCACATATATGCAGCATGACATGGGGGAGTGTCTGAAGGGTATAAAGCACATGGGTGGTGTGAGTGTCGGAAGGGTATAAAGCATACGGGCGGTGTGAGTGTTCGAAGGGTATAAAGCTCATGGGCGGTGTATGCTCAGCAATTCGGTGAAAGCTATTGCACGGTGTACATCGGTTTGAACGACCTAGAGTTGCTGCCACCGTGTGATATGGCCAACAGGCAATCTAGTAGACGACATCTGGATGACTTTACCCGAGGTCGCGTCATTTGAAAGTTGGAAGAAGGTCGAAGTGTGACTAGTGTGGCCGAGGAGTTCGGGATCGCTCACAGCATCGTTTCACGAGCTTGGAGAGCATTTCAAACGACAGGAACAGCTGTCCAAGAGTTTAGCAGTGGTTGTCCACGAGCAACCACGGTGGCGGACGACCGGTATACTGTCCCACAGGCAAGAAGAGACAGATGGCAGACAGCGGGAGAAATCGCAAGGCACATGCAACAGACAACTGGACGTCCGTTATCGCATTTTACCGTGGCCAGGAGGCTGCACAAAGGTGGTCTATTTGCACGACGACCAGTACGGTGTGTGCCATTAATGCCTGCTCATCGAAGACTGCGGTTTCTGTGGTGCCAGGAACACAAGAACTGGACACACCAGCAATGGGGTCGAGTTCTCTTTACGGATGAGAGCCAATTTAGTCTGACAAGCAATTCTGGACGTATACACATCTGGAGAGAGCAGGGAACGTGCAATCACACCTCCAACATCATCGAAAAGAATTGGTTTGGAGGTGGTGAAGTTCTCGTTTGGGGCGGTATCATGCTTGGTAGCCGTACTGACCTCCACATCTTCCAAGGAGGTTCAGTCACTGGTGTCCGCCATTGTACCGAGGTTCTCCTGCCTCACATGCGTCTGTTTAGAGGTGCTGTGGGTCTTAAGTTCCTCTTCATGGACGACAACGCTACACCTCATCGTACAGTGGCTGTCGCAGAGCTGTTGGAGAGTGAAGATGTTCAATGCATGGATTGGCCCATAAGGTCCCGGACCTAAATCCAATCGAACAGGTGTGGGACCTTCTTGGGAGACGCTTGGCAGCACGTCACCTGCCGCCAGCAACGATTCCGCAGCTGCGATTGGCGCTACAAGAGGAATGGGCCGTGATGCCTCAACAGCTCGTTGACAACCTCATCCTCAGTATGGACAGACATTGTAAGTCTTGCAACGCAGTCCTGGGTGATCATATCCCCTACTAAAGACTGGATTTTTCTTGGCAGCTGCCTGTCACATGGATATTTCTGTCTTCTGTCCAGTTGTGCTTGAAGCTACCTTTTCAATAAAGTGCCTTTGGATCCTTTTGGATTCCTTGTTTGTATGGTTTTGCTCACTTGTCCCATATTCTTACATCTTGGGGATCTTATGGTATGATTTGAGTTACATTAAAAAAACCGTCTCTTCCTTACTTTTTGCACACCAATATAGTTAATCTTTTCAACAAATCCCACATACCAACAAAAATCATATACGCATGCCATGCAGCAGTTAGCATGTAACTGTAACTCATCTTGAAAATTAGTTACACTGATTTCAGAAATAATACTGTGATATTTTTTTCAGAACTTAATCTCTTAGCACCAATTCCAAAATTGGGAAGTGGTGTAAAGTGATGCATTGTGCGTGTACCGGGAAGAGCTTTTCCTTTCTCAGAATGGGGACTAAACTGATTACGCACTTTATCTCTTCTGCTCACACAAAGAAAAAATGTAATTTCTTTTATATTATCTTCGCAGAAGTTATACATTGTTGCAGCAGATGTTATTTGTTGAGCTAAAAGTTGCTGCAAACTGGGTTTTGTTAGCCTTTTTACAATCTGCACCAATACCATCACATAGTGACTTGCCATAGCTTAATGCAAAAAAATGACCACTTCCCTACCAATCTAAAAAAATCCTGTTAATGATAGCGCAAGTTCAGAAAGTTCTTGCAGTTTTTATATTGTGCAGAACAACCATCAGTGAAATACTCAATATTTCTCACAGTCTGTGGTAATGCACAACCTTTTTTCTAAACTGAAGGAAGTAGAAACATCCACAATGACTAGAAATTTTAGTAGGAGGCAAAAACAGAGATAGAAAGTGAGGATAGAACTTTACTTTGAAGTCCTGTAAGGAGGAATGATTGGGTGGGGGGGGGACTCAACATTCATCAGTACTTATGGCAAGCATTTCATTAATATTGATACAAAAAAATTTAGGTTGGACATCTTTTTTTTTTTTTTTTTTTTTTTCATTTTCTTAAAAGTATTTACGTGCTTTGGATGAAAAACTAACTAAAGAAAATTCCTGTACCTTATTACAACTTTACATTCAACAGGTTAAACTACTTTTATTTGATTGCACATTTAATATGAAAGTAGAATATTTTTCCTTGTTGAGTTTATATACTATGTACTTACAAAAAATCTGAAGATTCAAAATAAATTATTTTATTTGTTGATGATCTGAAACATACATGTGTGTTTGTTCTCCCAGACTTAAGTTCTCCATAGCTGAAAACTACTAGCCATAGTTATCACACAAAAACTCCCAACTTGGGGTTTCAACGCCCAGTCACCTTAACAGTCCATCAAAAATGGTGATTTATGTTTGCGAGTATTGCAGATTTCAACACCATTTTAAGCAAGGTTACAAAAAATATTTTCTGTCATTTCTATACATTTTCTGTAAGCCTAAAATGTACTCTTTAAGGTAGTGAAAACCAAAACTTTTGTTCTACAATAAGAAAAAAGCAATTGCCTTTTTTTCAAAACCATTGTGAGGCCATATTTTGGCCTGCCACAGAAAAGAAAAATGAACCTATATCCAAGATGGTGGCACATAAAAGTAAAATAAAAATTGTTTTGAGCTACTCACTGATAGGGTTAAACTAGGGGTGGTGGTGGTGGGGTGGGGGTGGGGGTGTATAAAATGGTCAAGCAACCACTTTATTAAAAAATTGGGTAATATCATGTCGGTGTTTCATATATAAAACACGCCATTTTGGAATTTTTTTTTTCCTCGCCAAAATTGCCCAAAGTATTTTTTTCTCCTGTTAAAAGGTTACATTATAATACACTCATGAAAATATTTTTAGCAAATTTGAAGTGGGGGCTCATTTTGAAAAAAAATTGTTCTGTTTTATAAAAATGTGGCCTCATTTTCCCATTAAGAGTTTGCTTATAAGTACAATGTACTTGCATATACTGTTTCACATGTTGTATTTATTTATATATCATCCGGTCAACCCTCTATTGTATCCGGCCAGAACTTACTAACTTTCATGATAAAAAATGTAAAAATTGTCAACATAAATCTAATAACAGGTGAGAAATAAAGTCGTAACTTACATTACTGGTGTAGATTGTTGAAGAAATGCATTGCTGAGCATATAATATCATTATGTTGAGTTGTCATTTCATAGTCTGTCGTAATGCAAGGTCGTCATGAGTTTTGCCGTGCAACATAACCCTTATGTGAAGAAATAAAGTAATAATGAAGTTGTACTTTAGGATAATTGTAGACCTTATGAATCCCCTAATTAATATTACTGTCCGCAGGATATGTTTTTTAGCTCAAGAACAAAAACAAAATGCAATGTTCAACACCGAATGAACACCAGAAAAATTTTTAAACACAAAAAAACGAGTATCTGAATGCACCAAAATCGAAGTAGGACGAGCGCGACAATAATTAGTTCACCAAAGTAGGCTAAAATATACTAAAGAACATCCACCGAAGTAGGTTGAATCACTATAAAACATCCACTGAAGCAGATTAAAACACGTTAGAAATCATCCGGTCAACCGTTTAATATGCATGTCATTTTTTTAAAAATGACATGCATATTAGCCAATTGCTTCTTCTTCTGAAAAGCTTTTTTTTTTACTAATCAAAAACTACTTTTATTACGAAAATTGCAATTCATGAGGCAACCTTATGGGTTGTCTTATGTTATAAACGTGCTTTTGATTAATATATACATAATATCTAAGGTATTTTACCTGATATTGTCAAAGTATTTCGCACGTTGTTTGCTCTGTGAGGCACGTGCTCCTGGCCCAAGAGGTCCCTTCGTTACAGACCTTTGGTTAGTTAAAAAAAAATTGTGTAGAAATAAATCAGTTGGGTTATATATTTTCAGTTCCACATTCATTCACTCGCACAATCAAACGTTTAAAATTTACTATTAATGAAAAGATTTTAGTAGAAAGAGTTGTACTCATCGGGTCAGGAGACGTCTCGCAAGGGGTTTGTTGTTACGGCGAGCACTTTCAGCGGTGCACAACCGCCATCTTCTGGCCACTGTTTCTACACTAGGGTTCCTTGCTTGTATGTGGTTTTTGGAGTTGCATGTCATGAATCGATAAGAAGGTTTGCTGCCTGTATGTGTTAGATGATTTTGTTTCCAATGTGTCGCCATCTATTAGATGAGTTGGTAGGTATCAGTCGTAAGTATTATTCTATTGTGTGTCTGTATGTGTTAGGTAATTTGTTTCTAATGTGTCGCCATCTATTGGATGAGTTGGCAGGTATCAGTCGTAAGTATAATTCTTTTGTGTAGATATTTTTGGGCTATTATTGTTTGTTCGTAGAAATACATGTTTTTTTTTTTTTGTAATGTTCTTTTTTTGTCTTTTTTTATGAATTTTTTCTTTTTTTATAAGTGATTTCCAGGCTGTGTCTAGTGTGGTGGGGTCTTGTAAGTTGCATATTTTATCTTTTTTTTTTGTTCAATTATAATGCTTTCAGAAATCCTTAATTCTTTTTTGTTTGGGTGGGTGGTTAGTAATTTAATATTTTCAAAATCTGGGTATTGTTTATGTTTAACACAGTGTTGGATAAGTGCAGTTTTTTCTTCCTTTTTGTTCCAGTTTTTTATATGTTGATGTAGTCTTTTTATTAATCTATTTTTTGTGCTGCCAATGTATGAAATGTGGTCTTCAGAACTCTGTGAAACAATAGGAATTTCATATACGCCTGCTGATTGTAGTATATTAGTAGTTAACATTTTATCCTATATTTCTCAGAAATACATGTTTTTTTTTTTTTGTAATGTTCTTTTTTTTGTCTTTTTTTATGAATTTTTTCTTTTTTTTATAAGTGATTTCCAGGCTGTGTCTAGTGTGGTGGGGTCTTGTAAGTTGCATATTTTATCTTTTTTTTTTGTTCAATTATAATGCTTTCAGAAATCCTTAATTCTTTTTTTGTTTGGGTGGGTGGTTAGTAATTTAATATTTTCAAAATCTGGGTATTGTTTATGTTTAACACAGTGTTGGATAAGTGCAGTTTTTTCTTCCTTTTTGTTCCAGTTTTTTATATGTTGATGTAGTCTTTTTATTAATCTATTTTTTGTGCTGCCAATGTATGAAATGTGGTCTTCAGAACTCTGTGAAACAATAGGAATTTCATATACGCCTGCTGATTGTAGTATATTAGTAGTTAACATTTTATCCTATATTTCTAACAACAATTACCTTGAATTTGACAAAAAAATCTACAGACAAGAAGTAGGAGCTCCAATGGTATCCCCATTATCTTCTTTATTTTCAGAAATAATCATGAGTGATATAGAAAACAAAATTATTAAAAAACTACCAAACCCACCCATCATTTATTGTAGATATGTCGACGACATTTTTATATTATCTAAATTAAAACTAGAAGAACTTGAAATATTGAAGAATAAATTTACCACTTGTTACCCAGAGATTGAATTAACTTCAGAATTTGAACAAAATGAAACAATTTCCTTCTTAGATATAGAAATAATAAAAAAATACTTAAATTTTGAATACAGAGGTTTTAGAAAACCAACCTATGTACCTATAATGATCCCATATCAATCTGAACACCCAAAAACCCATAAAGTAAATGGTATTAGGAATTGGGTAAAATGAGCCTTCACACATTCCTCAAATAGAAAATACAGAGAAGAAGAAATCCAATGGATTATTAACATACATACATACATACATATCACTAAGCCGTTCTCTGAGATTCAGAGGTTAGCTCCAAAAAGAAATACAAACTTCCAGATATTTTTACTTATTGTTGTCGTATCAAACTTCGCCATTTACAGCGATCTTGACATACAACTCGTGCTTCTCTGATATCCATTACACGCTGTACACAAGATCTTTTATACTTCATACTCATAATCTTTTTCTCATGCAGACACTCCTGAATCTGATCCACCCATGTCTTCCTTGGCCTTCCTCTGCCTTTCCTTCCTGCCACTTGGGTTGAAAATATTTTCTTAGTAAGCATTTCATCACTCATTCTTTCAACATGGCCAAACCACCAAAGCATATTGGTCTCCACCTTGCTAACAACATTTTGCTTCACATCACACAACTTCAATACATGTTCATTCCTCACACAATCAGATCGTGTCTTGCCACAAACCCCACGTAAGTAACGCATTTCTCCAGCACACAAACGACTCCTATGCTTCTTCTGCAGTACTCAGGTTTCACTGCCATACATCAGAGTAGGAACAATTACTGTTTCATACACAGCCATGCGGGACTCTCTAGAGAACCCATGATTCCTCTGAAAACCTCCCAGAGCAGCTATGACTTTCAAAGAAGAATTCACTCGCCTACTGATTTCAGCATCCAACTTGTTCTCTCTGTCAAACATGCTTCCTAAATACACAAACTCACTCACCTGGTCAATCACAGTGCCATTTATACTTACATTACATTCAGTGCTACCCATTCCTCTCTCAAACACCATAACTTTGGTTTTTCCCTTATTTATACTCAGTTTGAATTTCATGCAAACTTTGTGCATCCAAGTTAACATACTCTGCAACTCACTTTTGCTCTCTGCCAACAGGACAGTGTCATCAGCATACAACAATCTGCACACACGGATATCACCAAGGCATAAACCACCATTATCTATTTTGGCCTCACGCATGCATGCGTCCATAAATATATATTAAACAGCCATGGTGACATTACACAACCTTGTCTAACTCCTGCACCAATGGAAAACCATTTTGATAAAACACCATTCACTCGTACACAAGCTCTACTTCCAGCATACATGGCTTTTACACTATTAAGTAGATTCCCAGTAACACCATATTCATTCAATACCTTCCACAAAAGTGTCCTATTCACTCGGTTGTAAGCTTTCTCTAAATCTATGAAGGCAGTAAAAACTTTCTTCCCAACAGCCAGATACTTTTCAATCATCATGCGTAATGCAAAAATCTGGTTAGTGCAGCCTTTACCAGGCATAAAACCACTCTGAACATCCCACACTTTCAATGATGTAAAACCCCGTACTTTTTCAATAACAACCTTACCCAACACTTTTCCTGGCACACTCAGTAAGCTAATACCACGATAGTTCTTGCATTCAGTCTGATCACCTTTTCCCTTATACAAGGGAACAATAATAGCATCCTTCCAATCCCGAGGGACCATTCCTAACTCCCAGCACAACTGGCAAATTTCAGTTAACCAGTCAATTATAGTCACCACCATACTTTCCCCGCACGGGGATAACTGGTTTTCCAGTTATTTGGGGAGCGGCGCCCCCACGGCCCGAGCTAACCTTGTGACGGTTTCTATTGCCTCTGCGGCTTTGACGATTACATCACTGAAGGGACAGCTGTTCATCCAGCTGATGGGGGTGGCGTCCCCACGGCCCGAGCCGATTTTCTCTTATTGTTTTGCTTTTTTCGTCTTTTGTTCATATCTTGACATGTACCCGCCTCAGTTGTAGGCTGCTGAGGTTGTGATGAGGCGCCAGTTACGGGTTTTGTTCCTCGTTCTCTTCCCTGTCTTTTCTCTTTTATGTTACATTTTCTGTTTTTCCGGAGCTGGTTAACTTAGACCTACCTGCATGTTTGCCGTGTGCGGTGACCCGTACAGGTGGAAAAGGGGATGCTGTAGGCTGAGGCATCTGGGGCCAGGTTGTAGTTGTCTCCAGATGCCAATACTCCTCTTTGCCCTCTGCTTCACCCTAAACGGGAGGCTGGGAGCTAACCCACTCCTAGTCAGGAAGTCTGTGGCCGAGTGGTGTCCAGACTTCTAACGGCTTGTCGTTCTGTTCGGCTGGGTGAGTTTGGAGGTAGGGTGGGCATGCCAAAGGGGTGTTCTCTGGGCACGGGAAAGTCTGGGTGCACGCTGAGCGTGTGTCTGCCCTAC
This sequence comes from Macrothele yani, assembly GCA_039090855.1. Classification (NCBI taxonomy): domain Eukaryota; kingdom Metazoa; phylum Arthropoda; class Arachnida; order Araneae; family Macrothelidae; genus Macrothele; species Macrothele yani. The sequence goes on along the minus strand of CM076998.1, from coordinate 130,799,795 downwards.
CAACTTGCTATATCCGCTGACTATCCCTAGAGCCGTGTCCTGCGTCCTCTTGGGCTTGCGGACCTCCGGCTCTCCCTCGTTGGGCTCGGTAGTGGGTGGGGAGGTCAGCGGACGAATCTTTTCCTTCATTCATGGAAACCCCAAGTGTTTCCCATGCTAATAATAATTCAAAGTGCCCTGTGGAGGAAAGTGCACCTTCCTCCACAAAGAAACTTGTCACATCTAATTGCAATGCTCTGTTTCTGTTGATTAAATCTGGTGACTCTTCACAGTCACTCAGTACCAAGAGTCCTTTCTGGATCAACAAGGCTCTGCAAGCCGTTGCTGGCTCTCCAAAGAGTGTGAAGAAGCTCCCTTCAGGGGATCTTCTCGTGAAAACTTCTACTCCACGCCACAGTGCCACCTTGCTGGAAACGACCGTTTTGCTTGGCGTTCCTGTTCAGGTTTCTCCACACGGTTATCTAAATTCCTCTCGCGGTGTAGTCAACTCCCGCGACCTGCTTGAATGCAGCGATGAGGAATTGCTGGAGGAACTTGGTGAACAGCATGTCATTGGGGTTCGGCGGATTCTTTTTCGGCGGGATGGGAAATCTATTCCCTCCCGTAACATCATCCTAACGTTTGACTCCCCAAACCTGCCTACTTCCATCAAGGCAGGTTATTTACGGCTTGATGTACGTCCGTACATCCCGAACCCCTTGCGTTGTTTCCGGTGCCTGCATTACGGTCACTCCCAGCAGTCTTGCCGTAATGTTGCAAAGTGTGGCCGCTGTGGTTCCACAGAACACTATTTGGCGGATTGCTCTGCAGAGTCTGATCGTTGTGTCAACTGCGAAGGGACTCATCCCGCTTCTTCTAAGCAGTGTCCAAAGTGGATAGAGGAACAGGCAATCCAACGCCTGAAGACAACTGAGCATCTCTCATATCCCGAGGCTCGACGGCGGATCGCCCCTTTTCAACCAGGCCGGCGGTCCTATGCTTCAGTTGTGGTGCAGAAGGCTTCAGTGGCGGTCCAGACTGATGTGACCTTCCCAGCGCGGTGTCCTTATGATTTTGAGGACATCGTCGCTGCTGGTCTGGAAGCACTGAAGTCTCGCCGCATTGCATCCAAGGCGACATCAACATCGTCGCCTAAACCTCCCTCTATGCCGAAACCATCTACGGCCATCACAGGGACCCAGGTCCAGGGCACTGGTAAGAAGAAGCCGGATAAGGTAAAACCATGTTCATCCTCCCCGAAACAGAGCAAGCAGAAAACACCTCTCAACACAGGGGGTAAACACAGCCCTGTGTTACCTCCAGACACTGCGGATGGATTGGAGGTGATGGACGACAGTGAGACGTTCTAGTTGTCTGTCTTTTTCATTGTTTCATTTCATTTTTCATTATGGCCACGCTCATTCAGTGGAATTGCCGAGGTCTGCGATCACACATTGATGATTTGAAAGGTTTACTGTCTTCGAACACACCTGTGTGCGTTTGTCTCCTGGAGACAAAGCTTCGCACGACGGACACTCCTTCGCTGCGGAGACATTCCCTTTTCCGCAAGGATCACCAGGACGGCGTTATCGCCTGCGGAGGAGTGGCCGTCATTGTTCCTCATGGTGTTCCTGTCACTGCAGTTGCCCTCCGGACGACTTTGCAGGCAGTGGCAGTGAGATTATCTGTAAACACTCTGTTCACGGTGTGTTCTATCTACATACCACCAGATGAAGCTGTGAGCCTTTCGGATCTGGAAGATTTGGTCGACCAACTGCCGCCTCCTTTCTTCATCTTAGGAGATTTTAATGCACACAATCCGTTGTGGGGTTCTACCACTCGAGACTGCAGGGGCCGTGTTGTTGAGTCCCTTCTCTCCAACACGTCCCTCTGTCTCCACAACACCGGGGCAGTCACTTATTTTCACGAACCCACCCGCTCGTACTCAGCCATTGATCTGTCTCTGAGTTCCCCATCTTTATATCCTGCCTGGTCCTGGAGCGTGTCTGGTGATCCCCTTGGCAGCGATCACTTTCCCATCTTCCTCCGTCTAGCGAGTGGCGGGTACCGTTACCCTTCTCGCCCTGCTAGATGGAATATTGATCGTGCCAAGTGGGACACATTCACGGCTTCGGCCTTTATTACTCCAGCAATGGTGACCTCAGGAACAGTCAATGACGCTGTTGTGGCGGTAACGGATTGTATTGTGCAAGCGGCAGAACTTACCATCCCCAGGACGTCGACTAAACTTTCACGTTGCCCGAGACCTTGGTGGAATTCTACTTGTATGGCAGCTCGTTGGGCCCAACATCGGGCTTGGGGTAGGTTTCGTCGGTACCCCACCGACGCGAACCTACTTGCTTTCAAGAAAGCCAAGTCCTACGCGCGATTGGTTCGTAGGCGTAGTCACCGGGAGTCCTGGATACATTATGTATCCGGGATTAACACCAATACCAGCCCTAAGATCGTTTGGGACAGGATCCGTAAGATTCGGGGACAGTACCCATCTGGGGAAATCTCCATTCTTGAGAGTGATGGAGGAACGGTTGCTGACGCTCATTGTATTGCTGACTGTCTGGGCGCCGCTTTTTCTTCGGTGTCCAGCAGTAGCAATTACCCTGCTTCGTTCCGGCAGTTACAGCCGCGGCTTGAACGGTCCAAGATTTCTTCTGGACCGTTTTCTGCCGCAGATTACAACAGCCCGCTGACTGCCGTGGAGCTGAAGACCGCTCTGAATCGGTCCGGCCGGACATCTGTCGGACCGGATAACATCCATTACGAAATGCTGAAGCACCTTTCTCCGTCCTCTCTTGAATGTCTGCTAATCCTGTTTAACAGGATTTGGCAAGAGCATGTCTTTCCCGAATCTTGGCACACTGCCATTGTCGTTCCTGTTCCCAAACCTGGTAAAGATCCCACTAACCCGTTGAACTACAGGCCAATTGCTATGACGAGCTGCCTTTGCAAAGTACTCGAGCGTATCATTAATTTTCGTCTGATTTTTTATCTGGAGTTTCATCACATTTTTTCACCTCATCAGAGTGGATTTCGTAAATCTCGATCCACCACCGATCATCATCTTCGCCTTGAGACATCTGTCAGGGAGGCGTTTGTCCGACGTCAGCACATGGTCTCCGTATTCTTCGACATGGAGAAAGCCTATGACCGTACCTGGAGATACGGCATTCTCCGTGATCTGCACGAGTGCGGATTGCGGGGAAACTTACCATCTTTCATCGCCGGATTTCTCCAGGACCGGAGTTTCCGTGTGCGCGTCGGGTCGACCCTCTCTGCGATGTACCCGCAAGAACAGGGTGTACCTCAAGGCTCCATTTTATCAGTCACTCTGTTCATCCTTCGTGTGAATCACCTATTCAAACTGCTTCCTGTGACGGTTCGTGGAACCATGTACGTGGATGATCTGCAGATTTCTTGCGCCTCTGTTAACATGCGCACCATTGAGAGACAGCTCCAGTCTGCCATTACCAAGATCTCTCACTGGGCTTCCCAAAATGGATTTAGCTTCTCGACACGGAAGACCGGAAGAACGGGGTCTTCACCCAGACCCCAGCCTCCGTCTGGGGTGTTCTACCATCCCCGTGGTGTCAGAAGTCAAGTTCCTTGGGTTAACTTTTGACCGAGCGCTCACCTTCCGGCCTCACATCCAGTCTTTGAAGGTGAAGTGCATGAAGTCATTGAGTATCCTGAAGGTCCTCTCTCGAACATCTTGGGGGCCGACAGGTGCTCAATGCTTCGCATTTACCATTCTCTGATTCGGTCAAAGTTCGACTTCGGATGCATTATGTACGGTTCAGCGCGTCCATCGGTTTTAAAGCCTTTGGACCCCGTCCATCACCAGGCATTGCGGCTATGTACTGGTGCTTTCCGTACCTCTCCCGTGCATAGCCTGTATGCGGAGGCTCATGAGCCGCCGTTATGCATCCGTCGTAAGCAGCTGTCTCTTCAGTTTTACACAAAACTGAAATCTCTTCCTGATCATCCCCTGCATGGTTCCATCTTCCAACCGGACTGTGTCCGCTTGTTTTCCAACCGCCCCTCCTGTGTTCCGACGTTCGGGATTCGGATGTCTGTCATAGTGCGCGATGCTGGTCTAAACTTGTCAAGGATTGGTTTGACCACCTTTTTCAACCGTCCTCCTTGGCAGTCCGTTCAAGCAACGGCTGACCTTTCTCTTTGTGTGTGGCCAAAGTCTTCCACTCCTGCTCTGGTGTACCAGCAGCTCTTTGCTGAAAAACTGTCTGTCTACCCGGATTTCGTGCCTGTGTTCACCGATGGCTCGAAGTCCGGGGATGTCGTTGGATCCGCTTTTGTGTGTGGCGAAGCCTCACATGCTGAGAGGCTTCCGCCTGAATCCACCATCTTTTCGGCAGAGATGCGTGTGGTACACCTCGCTTTGTGCCACATACAGTCTCGATCACTTCGTCGCGCTATGGTTTGCTCTGATTCCCAGTCCGTCATCCATGTTTTATCTTCTCCGGAGGACACGGACTCACCTGTCATCCGTGATGTCCGTCGTCTTCTTGGAACTTTGGAGGGTGATGGCTTCCTGGTCCGATTCTGTTGGGTTCCTGGCCATGTTGGGATCCGGGGTAACGAGCTGGCAGATCTCTCTGCCAGGTCTGTTTCCTCCATGTCGCCAGCTCGGCTGCCACTGTCTTTCCGCGATTTTACACCTTTGATCCGGACATTTCTCCTGGACGAGTGGCAGTCCCTGTGGTCTCAGCAGGGCGGCAATAAGCTGCATTCTATCAAACCACAGATCGGCCTATGGAAGTCTAGTTTGCGGAAGAACCGTCGTGAGGAAGTTGTTCTTGCACGTCTCCGCATTGGGCACTGTCGTTTTACTCACCGCTTTTTGCTGTGTGGCGAGAGTGTCCCGGTGTGTGAGGCGTGCACCTGTCGTCTCACTGTCCTTCATGTTTTGTGTACTTGTGTTCGGTTTTGTGATCATCGTTTTCGTCATTTTCACTCTCATCTGTTGGACGAAGGAGCAGCTACGCTGCAAACCATTATTGGCGAAGCCTGCGACATGAAAGCAGTGTTTTCGTTTTTACAAGATATTGACTTTTTTAAACTTATCTAGTTTTTACCTTGTTCACTATTATATTTCATTTTTACCACATCAGCCTGTCTTTAACCTTGTGTACGTTTTTTATTGATTTTGTTTTGTTTTGATGTCTTTTGTTTGGCGCTCTTTGGCCAACCATGGCCCTTGCACCATTAACATCGATTAACCAACCAACCAACCACCACCATACTTTAACATCTCTGCAGTTATGCCATGAACTCCTGGAGCCTTACCATTCTGAAGAGATTTTAGAGCTTTACACACTTCTTCTCTTGAGATCCCTCCTGTGCTTTCATCCCTCATTGTGACGTCATCTGCATCTGTCTCAGAATCATTTTTGCTCTCCTGATCTAATAACTCACAGAAGTATTCACCCAATCTCTCACTTAACTCATTGGGCTCCCATATCATTTCCCCAATCTCATTCTTCACACAACTTACAACTTTGTTTCCCCCCCCTATTTTTCCTGAGTCTCATGTACTTCCAGAAGGACTTTCTATCTTTCCAAAAGCCAGTTCATGCCTTTCCGCTTTCTCTTTCCTATCTTTTGCCTTACTGTGGCGAACCAGCTTAGCAGCTTCACGCTTCTTACAGCGATATTCATCCACAGAGACTCTACCTTGCAACATCCCCAAACAGGCTTCCTTCTTTTTCTTTACTGCCTCATCAATCTCACTATTCCACCAAGCATCACCTCTATTGTTACCCACTATTGTGGTGCCCCAGATCTCTTTAGCAGCAGTGACAACACAGTTCTTAAAACATTCCCACTTCTTTTCTACATCCCTCTCACAAGATTTCAGATCCGTCAGTCGTTCTCTGAGTAACTCAGAGTACCGCTGATGATCTTCAAGGAGCCTATCAACCTTTATTCTTTCTATCCTGGGTCTCTTCCTATTCCTTTTCCTCCACCCAACATTAAGTTTCACTCGTGACACCACCAAGTAATGATCAGAACCAACATCCGCACCTCTCATCACACGGGTGTCAACAACTAAGTGTTTGAAACGCTGATCGTAAAGAAATAAAATCTATCGCACTCTTTTGACCAAGAGTACGATTTTCCCAAGTATATGTGTGGATATACTTGTGGTTGAAAAATGTATTAGATACACAGAAACCATTCTCAATGCAGAGTTCAATTAATCTTTCACCATTATCATTCACACAAGGATCATTAAACTTACCCAGAACATTGTCAGAAATTGCATTCTGCACACCTACTCAAGCATTGAAATCCCCTGCTATTATAACTTTTTTCTTTAGCACCAAACTGGCCCAAACAGCTTTTAGCTCATTACAGAAATCTTCTTTCTTATCAGAAGGTTCCGAGTCACAAGGAGCATACACTACAATAATTACAATTCTCTGAAGTTTCACTTTCAAACGAATCCAGAGAATTCTCTCACTTATGCAACTATAGTGAATCAAGTTCTTCATTTTTTTACTTAAAATCACACCTACACCAGCCTTGTCCTCTCATATTATCCAATACTCCAGACCACACACTCATCGTGCCATTCACTTCTTCTACCCCAATTTCCTTCTTTTTGGTTTCACTTACACACAGCACATCCAGTCTATACTTATTCATCTCCTCAATCACCTCACTCATCTTGACATTTATACCTCTAGTATTCCATACACCAATCTTACATTCACTCAGCCGAGATCTCTTTCTCATACGCCGTTTAGAAAGTCCAGGTCGATTCCGTGGTGGACCGTCCTTCTCAAGTGTGGTAGGTCCACCATATCCCACACTTGAGTCATTTTTAATATTTCTTTTTGTCTTTTTAATCAGGTAAGTACATCAGTGTGGGGGATTAGCCCACAGCTGAGGGTTCCAGTTGGTCATTCAACCTAAGGATTCTGGAACAAAACCCAGTGAGTTGGGGTCTTTTCGCTAATGTCACACAGAACTAGCTTGCACCTCTCCAAGATTCACAGAGGCCTAGTTGCTGTTGTGTGTGCCATTGTTACCACGGAGCGCCCAAGTTTAGACAAAACATCCCAAAAAAGAAATACAAATTTTCAGGCTCTTTCCCTTTTATTAGAGGACTAAGTAGGAAATTTTTAAGATTAATGAAGAAACACAACATTATTTTTGGACATTCAGTTCAGAATATTGGTGACTTAAAGTAAAAAAGTAACAATCATATACTACAATCAGCAGGCGTATATGAAATTCCTGTTGTTTCATTGGCAGCACAAAAAATAGATTAATAAAAAGACTACATCAACATATAAAAAACTGGAACAAAAAAGAAGAAAAAACTGCACTTATCCAACACTGTGTTAAACATAAACAATACCCAGATTTTGAAAATATTAAATTACTAACCACCGACACAAACGAAAAAGAATTAAGGATTTCTGAAAGCGTTATAATTGAACAAAAAAAAAAGATACAATATGCAACTTACAAGACCCCACCACACTAGACACAGCCTGGAAATCACTTATAAAAAAAATAAAAAAAGACAAAAAATCGCACCAATAAATAAAAAACAAAAAAAAACAAAAAAACACCCTGTTTCTACGAACAAACAATAATAGCCCAAAAATATCTACACAAAAGAATTATACTTACGACTGATACCTACCAACTCATCCAATAGATGGCGACACATTGGAAACAAAATCATCTAACACAAACAGGCAGCAAACCTTCTCATCGATTCCCGACATGCAATTCCAAAAACCACATACACGCAAGGAATCCTCGTGTAGAAACAGTGGCCAGAAGATGGCGGTTGTACACCGCTGAAAGTGCTCGCCGTAACAACAAACCCCTTGTGAGACGTCTCCTGACACGATGAGTATAACTCTTTCTACTAAAATCTTTTAATTAATAGTAAATTTCAAACGTTTGATTGTGTGAATGAATGAATGTGGAACTCAAAATATATAACCTAACTGTTTTATTTCTGCAAAATTTTTTATAACTAACCAAAGGTCTGTAACGAAGGGACCTCTCTGGCCAGGAGCACGTGCCTCACAGAGCAAACAACGTGCGAAATACTTCAACAATATCAGGTAAAATACCTTAGATATTATGTATATATTAACTACTTTTATGGGAATTTTTACTAGGAATCTTTTTATTTGAATTGCAAATTTTCGGAGAAACTCTTCTTCTTCAGGCTGTCTTATTGTTGACACTTATTCCCGTTACTCTCGCAGTTACGGTTAACCTTGACGGTTACCGTTATTTTTCATCAAATTCTGCCAGATATTAGGCAGGTAAAATCCTCTGCAGTCATTGATGATGGAATTTTGGTTTTTCTCCATCTCTATTCCTTCTTTTAACTTTCTTTTTTGAAAATTGCTTTGGAAACTGATTACTTTAAGGGAATTCCAATCCATGCTGTGACTAGTTTCTTAAACATGCCTACCTAAACCAATCTTGTTGTAGCAATTTTTACAGCGGCTTTATGCTCTGCTGTATGAGTTTCTAGTCTGCGACCTGTTTCACCTATGTAAGATGGTCCACAACTACATTTTACTTCATAGACCACACCTTGCATTTTTTAAATATCTTTTTCTCTTTGAACTATTTTAGGGAAATCTTTTTTAACCTTGTTCTATAAACTTGGAGCTAACGAAATATTATACTTCTTACTAATTCTCTTTAAAGACTCAAATAAACCTTTGTGATAAGAAATTTTTTTAGTAAATTTTACTTGTTGCTTTTGTGGGTTCTTCATACCATTAAATTTCAGAAGCTTCTCAACTTCTCCTTTCGGATAGTTATTTTCTGCAAGTATGACTTTAAGTTCTTCTTTATGGACTTCTTTCTTATCTGCTGTAGAAACTATTTTATTATTTTTTTCTAAAAACTGACTTGCCACATTCTTTTTAATAGAAACTGGATGATAGGAATTGAAATCCAATAGTCTATTAGTATTCATTGTTTTTATACCAACTAGTGAGAAATTTTTCATCTTCATAATAGATAGTAATATCTAAGAAGTTAATTCTTCTTTCTTTTTGAAGTTCAATAGTGAACTTAAAGGAATCACCTAATTCATTGAATGAGTCTAGAATTCTTTCTGCAATAATTTCTGAGCTACCTATTATAAATAATATGTCATCCATGTATCTACTATATAGGCAGAAGTATGTGGGTTGTACTAGTATCTTTTCTTCTAGTTTTCCCACATAATAGTTAGCTAAGAGTGGGGAGCCCATTCTAGACCAGATTTTTGAATGGAATTGTTTTTCTCAAATTGAAAATAGTTGTTCTGCAAAGAGAAGGTAAGTATTTCAAAAATTCCAACTAATATGTTTCTATCTTCGTTGTGAAAAACTATTAGGTCTGCCAAGGCTTCTGCTATAAAATCTATAAGTTGATCTATATTAATGTGAGTATACATAGACACTATGTCTAAACTACCTTTAATTGGAGAATCTAATCTAGGAAGAAGTTGTAATTTTTTTTTTTAGCTGCATTGAATTTTTAATCAAGTTAGGTGGCTTTTTTAAAAGATTCTGAAGGTGTGACTTTAAAAAGTAGTTTAGATTTTAAAGAATTGAGTTTTTTAGTCAATTATTGGTCTAATGGGTTGGTGTTCTTTATGCAGTTTGACTATCCATATATTTGAGGTAATCTGAAGTATAATTTTGAGAACTGTTTGTAGTTTTCTAAAAGCTGGTTTTTCTTTTTTTGAAGTGAAATAAGCTTTGAGACTTTTTTAATCAAATCTGGTAGTGGGTTTTCTTTTACTTCTTCATACATTGGCTTTTTTAGTTCTTCTTCCATCTTTTCTTGCTAATCTTTCTTATCCATAATAGTAATCAACTTACTTTTTGTCTGTTTTCACACCAACTACACTTTCATTTTTTCTGAAATCTTTAAGGGCTTTTAATTGACTGTTCTCAAAATTTTTTTGAGGTTTCTTTACTTGCTTCAGGAATTTTGTAAGGCTATTGTGGTAATCTTTTCTGAGGAGGTCTGCTTTAATTTGGTCTTCTTTTTCTAAAGTGCTGCAGATGCTTTCCAATTCAATTACCAATTTTTCTGTATTTATTTTTCCTTTGGATAGATTGAAATTACTTCCTTTATTTATCACTTGTAACATTTCTTGGCTAACTCCAGTAGCAGTGTTGTCTAAGAACTGCTGTTTCTTTGTTTTTACTGGAATAGTTTTTCTTAAAAAAAATATTTTCTGTAGTGTTCAGCTGTTGAACAAATTTTGTATTTTTATTTTTTATTCCAATTTTTAGCCTGTCCTCCAATTCTGCTTTTACTGTATCTCTCAAGATTCCAGAAAATTTCAGTTCATTTTCTACTTTTACTTTTTTATATTTTGCTTCAATACTTCGTTTTAACATTTTCTTTCTCTATTGTTCTTACAAAGTTGGCTGAAAGTAAATCTTTAAATAGTTTTCTAAGCCTGAATGAATTTGGAATAAAGTTATTTACCTTGCAATTTTTCAGGAATTTGAGCTATCAATTTTTCCATCCTCTATGTGTAGCATGTTGAATTTTCTTGATTGTTTGCCAAGTATCTGACCTATACTCTGTTCTAATTCTTTGAATAAAGCTCATGTTGAGAATTGGCTTTCTAGTTTCTTAATTCAATTACTGATCAAAAACTATTATAGTAATTTTTACTAGGAATTTTTTTTTATTTTAATTGCTAATTTTCGGAGAAACTCCTTCTTCAGGCTGTTTTTTTGTTGACACTTATTCCCGTTACTCTCGCGGTTACGGTTAACCTTGACTGTTATAGTTAACTTTGATGGTTACGGTTATTTTTCATCAAATTCTGCCAGATGTTAGGCAGGGAAAATCCTCTGCAGTCATTGATGATGGAATTTTGATTTTTCTCAATCTCTATTCCTTCTTTTAGCTTTCTTTTTAGAAAATTGCTTTGGAAACTGATTACTTTAAGGGAATTCCAATCTATGTTGTGACTAGTTTCTTAAACATGCCTACCTAAACCAGTCTTGTTGGAGCAATTTTTTTAGCAGCTTTATGCTCTACTATACGAGTTTCACACCGCTTGAAGGTAACACTGGACATGGCTCAACCGAGAGAACAAGCTGGATTCAGGAGTGGTTACAGCACAATAGATCATATCCATGTGCTGAGGGAACTAATTGAAAGAGCGAGGGAATATGAACTTCCATTGTGCATGGCTTTTATCGATTATGAAAAAGCCTTTGATTCGGTGAAACCATCAGCAGTTACAATGGCTCTGAAAACCTGCGGTATTGAAGATGCATACATTAATATTATTAATAACATCTATGAAAATGCAAGTGCAAAGATTAGGCTGTTTGAAAATACAACACACATAAAAATTGGAAAGGGAGTGAGACAAGGTGACACCATATCTCCGAAGCTCTTTAATGCCACATTGGAGGGTGTTTTTCAGTCGCTGAGCTGGGAAAACAAGGGGATAAAGATTAATGGAGATTATCTAACCCACCTTCGTTTTGCTGATGACGTAGTCATTTTTGCAACTAGCCCATCAGAGCTGCAGAGTATGATCCAGGAACTTGCTGACAAGAGTAAAGAAGTGGGATTAAAAATGAACTTTCAGAAGACAAAAGTGATGTTCAATGCTTTTACAAGAAATGAAGATTTATCGATTGATGGAGAAAAGCTGGAGATAACAGACACATACGTTTATCTTGGACAGCAGATATCAAGTGAGGGTCACATTGATGAAGAAATTAATTGGCGTACAAAACTTGCCTGGAGAGCTTTTGGAAGAAACAGCATAATTTTCAAGAGCAATATGCCATTATGTCTTAAAAGAAAAGTGTTTGATCAATGCATCCTTCCAGTGCTTACGTATGGTGCAGAGACGTGGACCTTAACTAAAAGAGACATACAAAGGCTGCAGACAACTCAAAGAAGCATGGAGAGGTGCATACTTGGTGTAACCAGGAGAGATAAGAAGAAGAACTCGTGGATCCGAAAAATGACAAGAGTGGAAGACATCATGATCAGAGTTAAATCCCTGAAATGGCAATGGGCTGGACATACTGCCAAAAGGACAGATCATCGATGGACAGCCGAAATTTTAGATTGGATTCCAAGGGACAGGAAAAGACCCAGAAGAAGACCACATGGGAGATGGGTGGATGAAATTCGAAAGTATGCAGGGGTGACATGGAGGAGACTGGCACAAGACAGACCGTTGTGGAGGAAACTTGGGGAGACCTTCGTCCAGCAGTGGATTGATAATGGTTGACAATGATGATGATGATGATACGAGTTTCTAGTCTGCGACCTGTTTCACCTATGTAAGATAGTCCACAACTACATTTTACATCATAGACTACACCTTGCATTTTTAAAATATCTTCTTCTCTTTGAACTATTTTAGAGAATTTTTTTTTTAACCTTGTTCTCTAAACTTGGAGCTAGCCTAATGTTGTACTTCTTACTAATTCTCTTTAAAGACTCAAATAAAACTTTTTGATAAGAAATTTTTTTAGTGAATTTTACTTGTTGCTTTTGCGGGTTCTTTGTACCATTCAATTTCAGAAGCTTCTCAATTTCTCCTTTAGGATAGTTATTTTCTGCAAGTATGACTTTAAGTTCTTTATTTATGGGCTTCTTTCTTATCTGCTGTAGAAACTATTTTATTATTTTTTTCTAAAAACTGACTTGTCACATGCTTCTTAATAGAAACTGGATGATAGGAATTGAAATCCAAAAGTCTATTAGTATTCATTGTTTTTTTATACCAACTAGTGAGAAATTTTTCATCTTCATAATAGATAGTAATATCTAAGAAATTAATTCTTCTTTCTTTTTGAAGTTCAGTAGTGAACTTAAAGGAATCATCTAATTCATTGAATGAGTCTAGAATTCTTTCTGCAACAATTTCTGAGCTATCTATTATGAATAAGATGTCATCCATATATCTGCTATATAGGCAGGCACATGTGGGTTATACTAGTATCTTTTCTTCTAGTTTTCCCACATAATATTTAGCTAAGAGTGGAGAGAGTGGGGAGCCCATAGCTAGACCAGATTTTTGAATGAAATTGTTTTTATCAAATTGAAAATAGTTGTTCTGCAAAGAGAAGGTAAGTATTTAAAAAATTCCAACTAATATGTCTCTATCTTTGTTGTGAAAAACTATTAGGTCTGCCAAGGCTTCCGCTATAAAATCTATAAGTTGATCTATATTAATGTGAGTATACATAGGCACTATGTCTAAACTACCCATAATTGGAGAATCTAATCTAGGAAGAAGTTGTAATTTTTCTTTTAGCTGCATTGAATTTTTAATCAAGTTAGGTGGCTCTTTTAAAAGATTCTGAAGGTGTGACTTTAAAAGGTAGTTTTGATTTGAAAGAATTTAGTTTTTTGAGTCAGTTATTGGTCTAATTGGTTGGTGTTCTTTATGCAGTTTGACTATCCATATATTTGAGGTAATCTGAACTATAATTTTGAGAACTGTTTGTAGTTTTCTGGAAGCTGGTTTTTCTTTTTTTGAAGTGAAATAAGCTTTGAGACTTTTTTTAATCAAATCTGGTAGTGGGTTTTCTTTTACTTCTTCATACATTGGCTTTTTTAGTTCTTCTTCCATCTTTTCTTGCTAATCTTTCTTACCCATAATAGTAATCAACTTAGTTTTTGTCTGTTTCCACAGCAACTACACTTTCATTTTTTCTGAAATTTTTAAGAGGTTTTAATTGACTATTCTCAAAAATTTTTGAGGTTTCTTTACTTGCTTCAGGGATTTTGTAAGACTATTGTGGCAATCTTTTCTGAGGAGGTCTGCTTTAATTTGGTCTTCTTTTTCTAAAGTGCTGCAGATGCTTTCCAATTCAGTTACCAATTTTTCTGTATTTATTTTTCCTTTGGATAGATTGAAATTACTTCCTTTATTTATCACTTGTAACATTTCTTGGCTAACTCCAGTAGCAGTGTTGTCCTTTACATGACTAAGAACTGCTGTTTCTTTGTTTTTACTGGAATAGTTTTTCTTAAAAAAATTATTTTCTGTAGTGTTCAGCTGTTGAACAAATTTTGTATTTTTGTTTTTTATTCCAATTTTCAGCCAGTCCTCCAATTCTGCTTTTACTGTATCTCTTAAGATTCCAGAAAATGTCATTTCATTTTCTACTTTTACTTTCTGATAATAAGCAACTTTTTTATATTTTGCTTCAATACTTTGTTTTAACATTTTTTTCTCTATTGTTCTTACAAAGTTGGCTGAAAGTAAATCTTTAAATGGTTTTTTAAGCCTAAATGAATTTGGAATAAAGTTATTCACCTTGCAATTTTTTAGAAACTTGATTTGAGCTATCGATTTTTCCATCCTCAATGTAGCATGTTGAACTTTCTTGATTGCTTGCCAAGTATCTAACCCTAGGTGTTTGAGGGCAATAGGCAGTTTTTGTTACAAATTTCATATTTGTGCCTATGATGACTGTTTCCTTCATAGAACCTTTTATTTTTGCTTGCAGCAACAACTTCTTTTTGAGTCCCTTTATTTGTATTTTCTCTTTTGTAGTAACTTTTTTTTTAAAATGACAAGTGACAATATCATGCGCATGCTAGTGATAATTTCTTTAGTCAGACTGCAGAGTTTTGATTAATATGTATACTCCATATTTAAAAAAAAAAGTTTCTAATTATAGCTCCTGCTTTAGTTTGGCCAAGACAGGAACTTAAAGAGTAATTTATTATGCTGTTTTACTCAGTTCCCTGTGTAAGCTGAATAGTTGGGAACTTTATTTGTTATCTTACTATTTTCTGTCTCACTGAAATTGTTCAGCTGTGTTTCACAACTGGTATGTTGTGAAGTTTTGTTCTTATCTTTAAAATGAGGAGTATCCTGTATTTTAATTTTCTTTTTCTTTGAAATAAAATTCTTTGTCTTTAAATGTTTCATCATAAGATGTTATTTAATTACATTAATCATCTAGCTGGTGTGACGTATGATGAAGTTTCAGGCAGTTCTCATGATATTGATGCTGAACTTGGTTTGATTGAAGACCACTTTTCTCGTCCTGAGGTAAACTGAATTAAATTTATCTAATGAACTGTGTTCTTTTTTGTAAAACGTGTTGATTTCAGTGTATGTTATTTATTTGTGTTGTAAAGACAGAAATAAAAAAGTAATATTATAATTTTGGGAATGCAAGAAATATGATTAAAAAGTTTAAAAACATGTAGTCCTAGTCAGGTACCTGTTATCCAGATTCATGACACTCTACATACATAAGGCTCCATAAATTATGTTGTGGTGTTAACGGGGATTTTATTATGCCACATGACTTGGCTCTTTTAATTTCCTTAAACATGTGATACAGTGGCACTCACAAATGTTTAAATTTTTGAATCTACATGTAGTAAACTGTATTTTTTTTATTTTTAAGTCAATATGGAGTATAAGTCAAATGAGTTAAATTTCTCAGTTTGCTTCATTCATAGATAAGTCAATCCTGAGTACCAGACAAGGCTAGAACAAATACAGTTAGTGTTCCAAAATTCTGTAACTATATTTTTGTTTGAGTTAATATTAAAAAGGAATAGAAAGTGAGGTAACTTCTGCATTTTTCTTTTTAGCAAAAAGTTGAATATTGAACCCCTGACACTGCTGTATTCCTTTCCTCTGATGAACTAGTTGGAGAAGCCATAGTGCAAAGTTGAAAAAAAAAAAAAAAAAAAAAAAAAAAGGTCACATAAGTGTGCCAAATCATATTGATGCTTGCAGTGTGAACTATCATTCATTTCTTTCTCACAGAAGAACCAAAATCAGAAACTAAAAGAGCTTTTGTTTTCATTTGGAAACATGAAATAAATTAAGATAAGTGTAGTAAATGGAAGCAATAGTTAGTTTTAATTCAATTGAGAGATTGGCAGAGTGAAAAAAGACCACCTTTGCTAGCAACTTGTCATTGCTATTCTTAAAGTGTGTGCACTGCCAGCTGTTGACACGATTGTCACCAGCCAGTCAACTGCATGACAGCAACATGTTTCAGAGGTTTAATCATTGTGAGGTAACTGAAATGTGTCCATTGCATTTCTGGTGGTTTTGGAAAACCAGAGGCGAATGCACCCACAAGGTCTTGGAGGAATCGCCAAGGGGATGCAATTAACATATGACAGCTGCCACTCCGTATTGGTCTCAGCAATTTCAATGATATTTCTGTCGAATGAAAATATTCATTCCAGCAGCTTTTAAACAAATTTTTAGTGAGTGGAATATTATATTTTGTATGCTTTTGGAATGGTTTCTTATGAACGTAATATTGTGTTTTGGGTGCTTGGATCATAACCAAATTTAAGGCCCAATATTTTTTACCTCATTGAAAAATTTCATTAGATAGGTTGATGTTAAGACACTAGTTGAGGCCTGGACTTCTGACGAAAAAGTCTTATTCACTGAAAAATAGTGTAATATCTTTATTATTACATGAAAGTTATTTGCTCTAGTGATCTTTTAAGCCAGCAAGAGCCCCAGCAAACATGCAATCTTATGTCGTTAGTACTAGTGCAGACTGGTGTTCCATCACTGAGATAAAATAGTCGAATGCTGTCACTCAGTAAGTGTAGGAATTTCTGTTAACTTGTAAGCATCTGGTAAATAATTATGTAAATATACAGTCATTTATGATTAGTGCATTACGGCATGTCCTGCATTGTGAAGTGTCAGCTGGCCTTTTTATGCCATCATGAGAAAGTGAGATAAGTTCCAGCTTTATATCTAAAGTTTTAGTTACTATCACCCTGTAGTGTAGTGACACCTAAAACCAATAAGCCTTCCACAACAGTTATCTGTGCCCTCTCATGTGTTGAAATTTGTATCCGTCATAATGGTTTAACCCCATGATTTCCAAACCCAACAGAATCAAATTTCATAACCATAAGAAAGGCCAGTCCCCCCCCCTCTTCTCCTGTTGGTTCAGTGTTGGAGGGAAACTTACCTCCATTTTGCGTGGAAGTTAGCATATGTCAGTCTTTTCAAGATCATCTTTTATAGGTTGTTTAAAATCAGGGAAAAGTACAGCTCTTAACACTATCATTCTTGAGAAGAGTGGCACTGTACCTTATATGGTATTGCTGACTTGTTGGATGAACCATTTGCTCTGATATCCAGCAGCAGCAGCAGCAGCACTTAACACGTCTTCATTTAAAGTACTGAATATGAGACTAGAGGAAATGTTGATGACATATTGGCCTTTCATATGGCTGAATACAGCATCCTGCTAACGTGCAACCACTTTTACAAATTTCTGAGCCTAGTAATGTCTAGTAATGAAGTGCAGCCACTTAAAACCAATTTCTGAATCTTGATTTGAAGACTTTGCAAACTGTTGGGTTATATTCATAACTAGCTATCTCTGTAGAGTTTCTGAATGCACCATAAACTTCCGTTTCACAAATTAAAAAAAAAAAAAGGGGGAAAGAAAACTTCTTATGTTAACCCATTTTCAGTGTGGTTTTAGATATTTCATTGCACCTCTCACTGATCACCATATTCAATTTGAGGGATGTTCATTAGAAGTGCACATTTAGTGTCTTTTTCATCCTGGAAATGGCTTTCTGTCACACACAGAGATATGACATATTCTGCATATTCTGTGATCAGTGTCTTACTGTACGTTATGGAGTAGTCTGCCATTCTTCATTGCTGATTTTTGTTTTGATCATTTGTATCAGGTGTGTTTAAGTCTAACCCTTTTGGTAGCTTACACACAAGAGCAAGTTATTTATTTCTTCAAGGTACAATTTCATGTTTTATTGTTCGGCCTCTGCATTAACAGCATTTTAATTCAGCTTTGGTGGTTTGTGGCTCCACGTGGGTGACTTTAAGATTTACTGTGTGACCGTTAAATGCATATTACTGAGAGATAGCTGCACTCAGCTGTTATGTGTGGGCATCACATAATGGTCTTATCTTCTCTACTCAGAAGACTGTGCTTTACAGTTTTGTTCTAGATCTGGCCTGACCTTGTTCTGAGGCTGGCTGTCCCTGTGATCATGGAGATGAAGTTTGTGGGACTGCCTTTTGTCTAGGTACTCACCTTCCAACTACTTGCTTACTGCTTGAAGTTCTGGTAGATGAAAGAGAGCATTGTTATAGGTGTTCTTCGGCACTTTCATGTTTAATTCTTTATATTTGCCATCCACTTCTGTTGTCGGAGTTGAAGAGCTGTAACAGGGAACACTACTTAGTAATTAACAGTGCTGATTGTTAATATGAATTCCTTCATTTTGTAGATATTGCATTTTCTGTTTTAAAGTATAAGAATTACAAACAGTAACACATTAGAAAAAACTGAGTGTATTGGGCTGTGATAAAGTTCCTTCATTTGCAAAATAAAGTGAAAAAATGAATTTATTTAAAAGTGAAAAAGCTATTAATGTAAAAGATATGTCCATTGAACGAGACTGTAAAAAAGCTGGAAAATACAATTTAAATGCCACCCCCCAAAGTCAAATCAGTTTTAGTCACTGATGCTATGTTCATAAAAGGATTAAAGCTGGTACATCCTGACAGATGTGTGACAGTAGGTACAATAATGCATAAAGTAACAGGGTGTTTTCTAGTCATGAAAGTCATGAAAAAGTAATGAAATTGAGCAGGTGGTCATGAAGTAATGGCACGAACTGGCACTCTTATAAACCGGCGTGTAGTCGATGCCAGATGACATACACTGGCGTGCAAAAATTAAGGACTAGACAGTTTTTCGAATGTTATGTCGTGCAGAAGTGCTCCACATTGACTCAAATCATACCATAATATCCCCAAGATGTAAGAATATAGGACAAGTGAGCAAAACCTTCCAAACAAGGAATCCAAAGGATCCAAAGGCACTTTACTGAAAAAGTAGCTTTGAGCACAACTGGACAGAAGACAGAAATATCCATGTGACAGGCGGCTGCCAAGAAAAATCCAGTCTTTAGTAGGGGATATGATCATCCCTGACTGCGTTGCAAGAATTACAATGTCTGTCCATGCTGAGGACGAGGTTGTCAAGGAGCTGTTGAGGCATCACGGCCCATATCTCTTGTAGCGCCAATCGCAGCTGCGGAACCGTTGCTGGTGGCAGGTGACGTACTGCGAAGTGTCTCCCAAGAAGGTCCCACACGTGTTCGATTGGATTTAGGTCCGGGGGACCTTGCAGGCCATTCCATGCGTTGAATATCTTCACTCTCCAACAGCTCTGCAACAGCCACTGTACGATGAGGTGTAGCATTGTCATCCATGAAGAGGAACTCAGGACCCACAGCACCTCTAAACAGACACATATGAGGCAGGAGAACCTCGGTACAATGGCGGACACCAGTGACTGAACCTCCTTGGAAGATGTGGAGGTCAGTACGGCTACCAAGCATGATACCGCCCCAAACGAGAACTTCACCACCTCCAAACCGGTTCTTTTCGATGATGTTGGAGGTGTGATTGCACGTTCCCTGCTTTCTCCAGATGATGTGTATTTGTTCAGAATCGCTCGTCAGACTAAATCGGCTCTCATCCGTAAAGAGAACTCGACCCCATTGCTGATGTGTCCAGTTCTTGTGTTCCTGGCACCACAGAAACCACCGTCTCTGATGGGCAGACGTTAATGGCCCACTCCGTACTGGTCATCGTGCAAGTAGACCACCTTTGTGCAGCCTCCTAGCCACAGGAAAACATGATAACGGACGTCCAGTTGTCTGTTGTATGTGCCTTGCAATTTCTCCCGCTGTCTGCCGTCTGTCTCTTCTGGCCTGTAGGACAATATACCGGTTGTCCGCTGCCGTGGTTACTCATGGACAACCACTGCTAAACTCTTGGACAGCTGTTCCTGTCGTTTGAAATGCTCTCCAAGCTCGTGAAACGATACTGTGAGCGATCCCGTACTCCTCGGCCACACTAGTCGCACTTCGACCTTCTTCCAACTTCCCAATGACGCGACCTCCGGTAAAGTCATCCAGATGTCGTCTACTGGATTACCTGATGGCCATATCACATGGTGGCAGCAACTCGACGTCGTTCAAACCGATGTATATCGTGTAATAGCTTTCACCGAATTGCTGAGCGTACACCGCCTGTGTGCTTTATACCCTTCTGACACTGCCCCTTCCCCTACGTCATGCTGCATATATGTGCATGCTCTACCGTACTGGAACCTGGTCTATCTCCTGAGTGGTCTTTCGGTCCGTTCTGCCTGCTCGTTCCGCTGTTATGCTAATTTCTCCTCTTCGTCCTTAATTTTTGCACACCAGTGTATATATAAAAAAACATATGGATTCATCAGAAGCTGATGTTGTGAAGAGGGAATATTTGGAATTTTGTGAATCTTCTAAAAAACAACTGAAACAGTTCAATCCTAAGCAGGACAAACTTGATCACTTCCTGATGAATTTACTATAAAGTGCAAACCATGACTTTATCAAGTTCTTACAGAAGCTGCTATGCATGTTTCATGGCAATGCTGCAGTTGAAAGATGCTTTTCTGTTAACAAAGAACTTTTAATTGGAAACTTAAAAGAAAATGCAGTTGTTGCAGAAAGAAGTGTTTGCAGTGCAATACAATCGTTAGGCAGTTTATCTAATAGTGAGAAAGAACTGAATGTGGACATCACAGAATCAATTATATTAGCTGTCAAAAATGCTTCATCAAAAAGAGTAGAAGCCTTAAAGAAGAAATCTGACGAAGATGAAGTGGCCAATCGTAAAAGGAGAGCAGTCCAAACAACTAAAAGAACTCGAAGATAAGAAAAGAAAGCTTATAGAAAAGGCAAAAGAAGCTGAAGTTCTAGATTCTGAGATAACAAGTTTAACTAAGATACTTAAACACTGAGTCTTTCACTGTGAAATTTCAGTCTCCATAAATTTTGTACATTCATAGTTTTTACATTGCCTTAATAAAAACTTGTAAGTTTTTACAGCATTACCATGTTAAAGTAATTTGTGTATTAATAGATGTAATGATAAATATTTCTGAAAATAGCCATACCCCATCCTACAGGAAAGTTGAAATGTTTTTATTTCTTTAAACACATAGAATTTGGTGAATGGCATAGCGCAAGTCATACATAATTATATTATTCATGTTAAGCAGTTTTAGTGACATAAGAATTACATTCAGCTTTCATCTCAACTGGCTTTCAGGTAGATGTTCATAAAAAAGCACCCCCTCCCCACTGTATAGCCATTTTAGCAGCAATGATAAAATGATAATATAGACACATCAGTTTTGCCCAAACTATTGTTGCATGGAATTAATTTCAGTGTTTGTAAAAATAAAAAATAACCTGGGATCTCAAGCCAAGGGTACTAGATTATGAGTCTAGAATGGTTGTCATTGTGCTACGCATTGTCGAGGTCATGGATTTAACTGAAGATGTCGTGGAAAAGTCATGAAAAAGTCACGAATTTGGTTCATTGGAAATCAGTAGACATCCTGAAAGCATAGTCATAGGTTCGTATGCAGCAGTGACTTTGCCCATATTTCTGGCACCACTAAAAAGGTTCAAAGTGCTGGTATCTTTTAAAATAGTGATGCAGTTTATTTTTTTGGGATTACAACAGAATAAGCTTCACAGATTACCTAAGAAATGGTCACATAATTACTAGGATAATGAGACATGATGTCTAAGTCATAAGACATAGAAAGGCAAAAGATGGGGATAAAAGCAATGCTGTCCAGAGGAATCCAATTTTTTTGACAAGATATCTCCCACACAGCATCCCTTATACCCCAGTTTGTGCATCTGTATTCTGAGTTGTAGTTTGCACTTCTCAGAATGAAGGGTTTTATTGATGGGGAAAATATGTTGCCCTAAATTGGTAGCTACACTGGCGGAAAGTGAAAAAGAACACCAAGAAGGAATTGGTGGACGATCATGAAATTTACATATGTTAATGGGGTCGAGTTTACGTAGGTGTGATGTTAATTTCGGGACCAACTTGTGAGCGATTACGCCACAGCATGGCATAATATGCAAATTATCGTCGGTGGTATTTAAGCAGTACGGCGAAGTGAATGTAATCAGTGGTTGGCGTACGGACACGTGCGAAGACCCTGAAGAAGCTGCAATGCCTGGATGTGGAAGACTTGTACGATTTCAGCAGTTATCGGACTTTGAGTGAGGTCGTCTAGTCGGACTCCGCGAGGCCGGGTGGTCGTATCGTCGTATTGCGGAGCGAATTGGATGGGAAGTATCGGTGGTGGTACGATAGTGGCGTAGATGGTCCGAGGAACATTCTCACACGAGAAGACGTGGAACCAGGAGTCACAGGCGGACTGATGAGCAGACCAATCAGCGCATAAGAAGAGTGGCGTTGTCAAGCAGAACATCCACTGTGACACAAATCCGAGCTGCCGTTGCACCTGAGGTGACTGTGCGAACAATCCGCAACCGTCTACTGGATGTAGGACTAGTGCACGTATGCCTCTGGCATGTGTACCTCTGACTCCAGCCCACCATCAGGAACGGCTGCAGTGGTGTCACCAACGTCTGCACTGGAGAACGCAATGGCGATCTGTCGTGTTCAGCGATGAAAGCAGATTCTGCTTGGGAGCCTCCGATGGCCATATGCATGTTCGCAGACACACAGGAGAGCGTCTCCACTCTTCTTGCATCCGCCAGCAACACACAAGGCCTACACCTGGTCTCCTGGTGTGGGGAGCGATCAGCTATCACTCCCGTACACAACTAGTGTTTGTACCGGGTACGTTAAACAGCACCTCCTACATCAACAACATCATTCAGCCCGTTGTTGTGCCATTTGTAAGGTCGGTCCATCGTGGTGTTTTCCAGCAAGATAATGCATGCCTACACACGGCACGTGCAACGCAACATGCATTTCAGGGTGTGAGACAACTTCCATGGCCTGCGCGTTCACCGGATTTGTCCCCCATTGAGCACATGTGGGATTTTATGTGACAACAACTTATCCGGTCTCCACGGCTAGCCACGACCATCCCCAATTTACGTGTCGAGGTTGAGGATGCTTGGAACTCAATACCCCAAACTTACATCCAACATCTGTACGACAGACTTCATGCCAGAATTGCACAGTGTGACGCAGTTCATGGCGGTTCAACCTCGTACTAACCATGTTACATGGAAATGTTATTTTTCAGTTTACCAGCAAATGCAGCTGTATTTTGCCATAATGTTGTGATCACGTTATCCTCTGTATTCCGTTATTATGCTGTATAAATTTCGTTGGTATTGGACGTCTCTTTCTTGGTGTTCTTTTTTCACTTTCCACCAGTGTTTGTAAAAGGAGGGACTAAAAAGTGTGTGAAATTTTCAGGTCTTTAGTGGAAAATTTTTTAATGTGTTAGTATGAATTTACTTATCCTATTCTATGTACATGGTTCGGCATATAGAAGTATATAAATAATGCATTATTTTGCTCAGAATATCCATACAGCTTGTTTTGCAATGGGAGACAAACTGTCTGTTACGCATTTTAGAACAATTTCCATCTACAGAAATACATTTTATGCATCTTTTCATTTTAATAATATTAATGTATTACTAATACAGGGTTATCATGGTAAAATTGGAATAATTTTAGATACTTAAATCTTAAAGACTATTTAACATCAAAAAGTTAAGAAACCATCACTTGAAAGCTCAGTTTATAATCTTTCCAAGTAAATCATCCATAACATCAATATCATGAACATCACTGTCACAGAAGAAATGAAAAGAGCATCTGTGCTGTCAGCTCTCAGCACTGAGAGAACCTCAAAAGAGATTGCTGAGTTCCACAAATTCTCGATATCCTTTTCAGGGAAAAAAATAAGCGGTATTGCATTGCAGTTTGCGATGCAAACTTATATTTGAATCGCAAAACCAAGATTCAAAGTATAAAAATGAAATTTGCATTAAAATGTTATATTCGTAGAGCAACTCGCATACCTGCCAGGTTTTACGATTTACCTGTAAAATTTAAGGAAATGCAACTTGTTTTATGGGCAAAGTGTTAATTTTACAAATTTGGTGTTTCTTCCAGATTTTTTTTTTCTGATGATTTTTTACCCAGCATTAAAACTTTTTTTTTAACTTAATCCATTTAAAATGAAGCACCGATGTAAGTTACAAATGAACTTTTCAGTTGTTATTTATTTGGGAAGGTTTGTCCGCAGTTTTCCCACATGTTGTTTTGTGTTGTTTCGAACGCTAAAGAGCTTGTACCGCACGTAAACTGAACTGAAGCTGGGCTTGTTTATCTCTCCCTATGTTGACCCCTCCCACTTATCAGATAATGCATTGTTCATCTTCCAAGTAGTTACTCCTCAGACGGGCGGGTGTCCTGCATTGCTGCACCTGTCTTTATTAGTCCCAGTTCAAAATGCTATCTCAGAATGTAGTTATCATAGAAAGAAAAATTCAAGCGGATTTTAAATCTGTGGAATTTTGAAGCCCACATCGATACCCAACATGACGAAATTAAATAAAAGCTACCAGTTGTGTGAAATTAAAAAGGCATTTGGGACATGCTTTTGTAACTTCTGTGGCAATAAATTTGACCTTACGAAAGAATGCGGTATAATAGGAAGTTAAAAAAAAAGTCCAGTGTTTCTCCAGCAGTTATTTATTTTGCTGTTCCTTTAGTCAGTAAGTTTTCTACACTTTCCAACCGTAGGTTGAGGAAGTGTAATATGTTCCAGATTTGTACATCTGTACGATAATTTGCATGATGTCTTGGCTGGATTCAATGAAATTAGTATGTTGGGGAACATACTAATTCATCAAATTCCTTTTGAAAATGGTCAAAGGTCAGCACATAGGAACGGGATTTATACTTCTGTCCTTTTGTGTGATGACTTGCGTAAAATCAAAGCATGATTGCGATGAAATTTCGGTACGCTGTTCAGCACCCATAGTAGATCAATCCTATTGGAAATAGTTATTATCAGCACTCATGTGGGGACAGTGCGCACATGTGCGAGATTTGTTCGTCAGAATTTTCGAACAATAACTTCCGTGGAAATTGACCGGTTTGGATGGAATTCTTATTTATAAAACGACAAGTGTGTGGTAGCTTTTTTTTTTTTTTAAAATTAACAGGCACACACAAAAATGATGTTCTATAACAAAGCAAAAACATGCAAAATATACCGCCTATCAATTAATTCATACTAAGGGATTCGTAAAGAAAACAAAGTATCATAGTAGTAACACTGTTATCCACACTTTTTGTAGGTACGAAATTTTTGGCTTTTAGGAAACAACTCTGAATTTTAAAATATTCAGATTTTGACAGCATGAGCTTAATCTAGGGAAGGAGTAGACTTTTTTTTTTTACTTTATATGTTTGAAAAAAAAAACCAAAAAAAAAAAAAAAACCCATTGGCTTCGTAACTTCTATCAAACCGAATTGCGTGATATTTAGAGATTTTCATTTTCTAAAACAAAATACATGTATTCCAAATTTTGTCATGTTAGGGGCCTTTTTTTTTTTTTTTTTTGGCAGAGATATAAGATTGGAATTAAAACCCCGGTTCCATTTTGTGCCGTGGCTATGCCACAAAGGGAGCAGGGGACGAGATGGGGAGGAAATCACCGACAAAGTGGCTGCATCATTTCCCATGATGCCTGATGTAAAAGACAGCGTCGGTTTTGTTCTGGCGAAACACTTTTGTGTTAGTTTACTGCAGGAGAGAGGGGATGGTCTGGTCGGAGGAGAGAGGGGGAGTTCCCAGATTGTTTTTGTAAAGGAATAACTAAAGAAGCTCTATTCGGTAAGATAGGGATGGGGAGGGGGAACAGGTAAGGAAGACAGAACTATGAAATCAGTGCTCTTTGGAAGTATAAATGATGCCGCTAAAGGGGTCGGCTTGAGTAAAACTTTAAACGCTGCTGCAAGGCATCGATCGGCCTATGAGAAATAGTGGGGAAGGAGGGGGGGGTAGAGGAGAGAGATGACGTTCATAACTAAAATATAAACCTTTGTTTCTTGATGATAGACTTTCAGTTGACCTCGGCTTTCCTAGCTGACCAGCTCGATCGGATAACTCTGCAGTTGGTATTTTTTCCTCTGCAAATTGCATTTCTTTAAGCTGTTACTGTTTTACTATAGCAGTTTTACTTGCAATTTTTTTAAGTGTCAATAAATTTAGTATTAGTGATTCGCTATGAGCAGCAATATAAAGGGGTGGGGGAGTACTATCAAACATTCTGCGGAATTCCTGTGTATTGCAAAATCTTCAAGAAATAAAAAATATGGATTTTGCACTACATGTCGATGTAATTTCAGCATTTCGCATGGTGAAAGGAATGATATTATTAATTATATTTCTAGTGCTAAGCATAAATCTAATGCTGACTGTAAGGAAAAAAATATGAAATTTAACTTCCTTTGTTAAAAGTTATAATGAACTGGATAATATTCGTGCAAAATGTTTGTTCATTTCATTTTTAGTTGAGCATAATTTACCAATTAGTGTCCCTCAGTCACTCATTTCATTTTTTTATTTGACTGTCTCATCGTCCATCTCTCTGTAAGATAAACCTAGCATGAAAATGGTTCATTTTTGAAAACATTTTAGTTTGTTCTGTGACGGCATGGGATACGGTCTAATTGGATTGGGGTGTCAAAGGGTAGAACATCCTTCCCTTTAGATGCAAACTTCCATAAAAATAAATTTTTATCTTTTTATAGATCATAACGATAGCATAGTAATGAGAAATTAGGTATAGATTCTATTTTAATCGAAATAAACGTGCCAATAAATTTAAACATCTGTAGTCATATCAATTAAAAGTTGATACTTGACTTAGGTAAGATCAATTTTTAATCGATATGTCCGGTACATTTAATCAATTGTGCAATTTCGTCAGATATATCGATGAATTTTTTTTTACAGATTTTGGTTTCTGAAAGTTGGAAGGTATGAACTCATTGTTTATCAAAAATACGATTTTGCTTATTCGTGAAAAAAATTCACGTATTCATAACTTTACAAATACTTTGTTTGCTTTCAGCTGGAAAAAGCTTCCTGGTGTACCTCTAGTTGTGCAGTGATGAGGTGGTCCAACCGCAAGAGCGTCTATGATTGGTTCCACGCTCCTGCGCCGGTCTGCACCATGAGTCATTTAAGGGCAGACGCTCTTATCGCTGTTTTTGTTTTGCTTTCGGTTTGGCCGCCACTTAATTTTAGGGTGACATGAGTTTTGTTGTTTTACTCTGTTATTTGAAATCATGGCTACAAAAGTGAAAACAACAACTATGAAAAGGTGGATGGAGGAATTAGATCCAAATGGTAGTTGGTTACGCCATGATGTTGATGCCAATAAAATCTCCATCCGGTCTGCCTATTGCAAACTTTGTCAGAAGAATGTTGACATCATAAAAATTTTCCGAAATTTCAATTCTTCTTTTATTGATGGAGTTTCTCGATTCATTATTAAAAAGAACAATGTGGTAAAGCACACCAGATCAGAAATTCACTGTGCCAGTGTCTCCAAGGCAGAACATTAAGGAAAATTTCTCACTGATTTTTTATCAAAGAACATCTATTGGTAAGTCAATGATTGTTGCTACTAATGCATCTAAAACTCGAATTGGAAAATTAATTGATGTAGCATATATTATTGCCAAAGAGGAAATTCCATTTTCGAAATTTCGTAAAATTATTGAGTTAGAGAAAGTAGGGCAAACTTACCATTCATCCATGATGTGTGCTCAGTTCACGGAGTGCATTGCTAGTGTTTTCGAAACTGATTTGCGCAACGACTTAAAAAAGACTATTTTACCGTATTTATTGATAGCAGTACAGATGTTAGGGTATCTGAAAATGAAATTATTTGTATCATGTATGTCAATGAAGCCATTGCAGAATTTGGAATAGTCAATTTTGAAAGTAAATTAATTGGATTTTTAGCTGATGGAGCAAATGTTAACAGGGGACAGAAAAAGTGTGTTGCAGCTCTTTTTGAAGAAAAACTGCCCTTGTTTAGTGTCAGTGCACTGTTTAAGTCATCGCTTAGAGCTAGTTTTAAAAGATTTTATGCTGTCAACATATTTTCAAGAGGTACATAAGTTGATGGAAGACATTAATAAAATTAGAGACTTTTGTGAGCTCTCAACAATACTCTATGCAAAGATGTATCAGATACACCAGCTTTGCAAGTCCACAGCACCTGATGGGTTTCACATATGCACAGAGCCACTGACACACTGATTAAAAATTATTTTGTTATTGTACAACAACTGAAAACTATTGTTGCAGATTCATCAAGCAAAGGAGAAAAAGCCAGGATCACAAGCATTTTGAGAAAAATTAAGTTCATCAAATATGTAACTTGGCTGCTGTTACTGTGCAACATTTTATATTCTTTGTCAAAATTATCTCTGTCTCTCCAGTTGGATGATGTAGATATGTACCTTGTATTTTGAACGCAGTAGAAAAATTCTATGATTCTATTGAAATTATGAAGAAAAGAAAGTTTTCTGCCGACATGTCCAAAATTTTACAAGACTTAGCAAACGTATCAGCTTGTGATTCCAGTGACTGTGACTCAGTGAAAACTGTAGAATTCCGTGGCATTGAATTGAGCTGTGATTTAACAGTAGATGTATTCTATGAAAATTGTGAATATCTTTTAAATCATATTCATCAGTGTGTGCATACCCGGCTTGGTGACTTGCACGGAAATCAGGCTTTCAATGCTGCCAAGCTGTTAGAACCTAAGCTTTGGCCAACAGACAAATCTACTCTTGCAAATTTTGGTGATGATCAAATTACTGTATTAACTGAACATTTCAGTGAGCTGTTGACTGCCAACAACATTCCCAATGATAAAATTCAAGAGGACTGGGGTTATTTCAAGACCTTTTGGTTAAGAAATCTGCAACACCTGTCAAAGCAACAGCTATGGAAATGTTTGAAAAAATACAATCTAAACCACTTGATAAATATAATGAGATTGTTGCCCGTATCTAATGCTAAAGTTGAAAGAGCCTTTTCTGCGATGAAAAGAATCAAGACTGATTTCCGTAATCGGATGAATTCTGATGCTATGAACCATCTATTGCGGATAACGCTGGAAGGACCAGAACTATGTGAGTTTCACTCTGAACAAGCAGTGGAGGTATTTTTCAAAAGAAGCCCCGATGCACACGTGTGAAGTCTTATGGAAAAAGAAAGAGAACAGGCGCAGAACCTGAAGATACCACAAGTTCAGGAGTACTCTCGCTGTCAAATGACAGTAAATAGCTGCTGCAGTGGTGGCCAGGCAGCATTTCACCATATATCCATAGAAAGAAAATTTGTACTTTTTACACTAAAATATTTTAAAAGTTTACTTTTCATTATTGATTAAAGTG
Source organism: Macrothele yani (assembly GCA_039090855.1). Taxonomy (NCBI): domain Eukaryota; kingdom Metazoa; phylum Arthropoda; class Arachnida; order Araneae; family Macrothelidae; genus Macrothele; species Macrothele yani. The sequence continues at coordinate 130,770,460 of CM076998.1, read as the reverse complement.
TTTTCGAAAGATATTGAAAAGTGTAGTAATAATTTTATTTGATAATAAATTATTAATCACTTAAATCAAAAGAAAAATAAATCTCGAAAGTGCTCCACAAAATTACTCAATTGCTCCACAATACTAAATTTGAGGAGCAAAATTGCTCTATTTTTCACCCTGGTCCTTTGTCTATGAGATCAAGAGCAAGGTCAACAACGCAGAGGATCCCAACGACATCCCTACCAAGCATAAGTTGACACCATTAGGATGCCCAAGTTTGTCACCAAGGTGCAAGGGATGGTGGAAATCAATGAACATCATCCAAGGAAATGGGGGTTGCTTATGGTACCATCCATCGTATCATCCACGAGGACTACTGGAAGAACCCTGATGGCATGCTCAAGGTCATGCACACAAAATTTCCTGCCACTGTCATAGACTTCGGGATCATCTCCAGCGAGGGAGATGTGATGCTTTCCCACTTTGAGAAGGGTTTAAGGGTCAATGTAGATGAGTATACTGCGTTCATTCAGAGATGAACCCTGGCCATTGTCCATTATTTGGTCACCAAGAAGTGAGGTAGTAAGTACTCAGTCCTAAATTGGTAACATTAAGTTTACTTAACAATGCCATCAGGTTGTTAAAGTCTGTGTATTGCCTATTAATCTTTGCAGTGTGATATGCTGCTGTAAAAAGGATTTGCAAGCATTGTAGTATGTTTTCATCAATTTTTTTCACACATTTTGTGGATTACTTTGGGCATGTTTAGCTTCCTCGCATCTGACATGTGGGGCTGACTTACCATGCTTTTTGAAAGTTTCCAATTTAACTGGGTCTGAAAATCCATTTATAACTCTTGATCCTGATGTCTTATCTGCTATGTCAGGAAACATATTGCACACCACACATTTTGCTATTCCATTCTGGTATTGTAGCCACTTTAGTTGTTTGAGCCATGATTCCTGGAATTTTTGTTTGCCTTTACCAGATACGGAAACATCAGAAAGAGTTGTTTTCTCAATAGTGGATGCACAGCTTGTTGTTGGCTGCTCAGCAATACTGGTTTTACGATCAGCACTGATTTCCCTGGGAGAATCAATATGCTTGGCATTATTTGCTCTACTTTCAATTGATGCATTATTTTCAAATAAATCTGTAAGTCGACACTGTTTTTTACTTGGTTGAGTAAGGCCCTGGCTCATATTTGCGCATTTCATTTCATTTGAAACCTCAAATTATCACAACAAAGAACCAGAATGCAGAAGCTCCAGGCAAAACTACAAAGGCTGTACACTTCACATGTAGTTATGAAAAATAAAATCCAACAGCGAGTTTTGATTAAAACTGTTCACAAAAAATAGCAACTTGCACTGTAGGATTGGCTATGGAAGCCGCCCTGAGGCTTGCCAAGGAAAAATGAGACAGAGACAGACAGAGAAAGAGAGAGAGATAGGCAAACTACAAAGCTGGTAAAAAGGGAGTTGTCATATTATAGCAACGGTCGGTAGATTGATGGCTTCACCGCAAGAAATGTTGCATCACAGTTGTGAACTTGTGAACTGGATGATGGGGGGGGGGTGTTGCAGAAACTTCCTTGTTGAAACGGGCGCGCAATGTTGAGTGATAAACCTCTCTGGCTGGTAGGCTACTGGGATAAAAAATATGATTTTCTATCTTCGTGCATTTTCGACAAAACTGGCTGCAAATTTAAGGAACTTCATAAATTGTTAAATGTTAAAATGAACAAGCCCACTAACTTTCATGCAGAACGGATAAAAATTGTGAAAACTAGATACTAAAATTTTTAATCACATTTTCAATTTCGTACGACGGCAATTTTCTGCTTTGAATGTCATAATAAAAATTATGCGCAATTCAAAAAGTTTTCATTTGATTGTAGTGAAATTTGCAGGATAACCTTGTATGACTCAGTTATGACATCTCACATCTGTAAAAAAATCAGATCTTTTAATTGAAAATTTGGAAGAGAGAAATGCGGCGCCTCACTGCGTCGTTAAAAGGTTGACCCCGAGACATTTTTTGTAAACACAGGAGGAAACTGTCTTTTGGTCTAAAAGCCAGAAGTATGGAATGATGAGACGGAAAGTAAAAGCAAATCGTCCTCCAATCCGAACTCATCAAAAATTTAAAATAAAACAATAACATACCCTAATAGGCCGGTGTAACGATGTTTTGTTACACCAGCCGACCGCCGAGGGTGGAGAATGTAGCAGAGCATACTTTTACTTTGATTCAACCATTCAACCTTATAATAGCCCCTGCACCCAATGTTTGTAACTGATAGATACCAGCAGACTTGGGACGGGAAACTGTAATAATGATATCCCTGAGCCCGCAAAATGCGGCAACTTTTTGCGTCAAGGTTGGGCCCAGTCCACCATTGTCTGTCTTTGTTGGAGAAAATTTTTGGTGCAAAATGTTTGCCATATAATTTCAAATATTTCTTAATGCACCAGTGCACCACTAGATGGCGTAAGTTTCCATTTCCGTTTACAGCAATATTTGTGGGACTAAAAACCCAATTGAAAAATAATCTTTCAATTAGATACTACTAACTATGAAAACTCTTTGTGTGTATTTTCTTCCCAAAATAATGCACAATTTCGCTGCTAGGGGGTGCAAATATTTAATCTATTTTTCTCAATATGTATACTTTTACTTTCCGTCTCAAAAATTCTTTTAATACCAGATACCATTTACCTTATGGAACATTTTAGGTTTGTATTTGAGGAGGTTTATGGTTCCCAGTTCTGCCACTAGGTAGTGTTGGTGTACTTCTGTTTGCAGCCTATCTCTGTCTCTAAAAACCCTATTGAGAAATTTCTTTTTTTACTGTATGCCATTCGCTATAATAAAAATGGAGAGTGAATAAGATTTTTGCAGGGATAGCAGCATTCCTACTTTTTCTTACGTTTTTGCAAAGGCGAAAGACATTTTTATTTTTTAACAACCTATTTCACCGTCTTGGTTCGTTGAAATTTTTTGTACGTGATAGCTCTGGTCGCCACGCCATCAGGTTATGTATACGTCGTCGGCAAAACGCCGAGGACGCGATGTGTTTCTGCTGGGTGAACTCGTAGACATCGAGTGAACTCCAGGAGCTGAACTACTGAAGCCAATCACTGACAGTTTGTTGAGGGAGGAGGAGTCTCAATCGAAGCTAAAACGTTGGCTTGTGGTGTGTGTTCTGGAAAGTTTTATGCTTTATTTTCTCAACCTGTAGGTTCGTGCATTTTGGATTGATCGATGATGAACTGTTTGTAATCTGAAGTTCATGGAATTAAAGAAGGTAAATACTTTTCTTTATAAACAATTTGGATTTTATTGATTGTGTTATAAAATGAGAGTAATTGAAGTTTTTGTGTGTGAAAGTTGTGATTTCATGAAATTGGTATATATTCTGTAAGTACTGTCGGAAACATCAATATTTTATCGTGGATGTTGATAGGTAATTGAAAGATTTCATTTGCTTAATTCTTAAAACGGAACAGACCAAACCTTTCTCTCTTTGAGAAAGAATTCCCCTCCCCTACTTGTAAAATGTGTGCCTATAGTGAGTAAGAGGTTTTGTAATAAAAATATATCTATACCTTCCAACTACTACGGAATGCCTGTAGTTTCTACAGATTTAGTTGTTTGACTACGGAACTTCGCAATTCACTGTCAAAACTACAGATTCTACAAATTTTCATTTTGTTTATTTTATTATTATTATTTATATATATCATCATCATCATCGTCAACCATTACCAATCCACTGCTGGACGAAGGTCTCCCCAAGTTTCCTCCACAACGGTCTGTCTTGTGCCAGTCTCCTCCATGTCACTCCCGCATACTTTCGAATTTCATCCACCCATCTCCCATGTGGTCTTCTTCTGGGTCTTTTCCTGTCCCTTGGAATCCAATCTAAAATTTCGGCTGTCCATCGATGGTCTGTCCTTCTGGCAGTATGTCCAGCCCATTGCCATTTCAGGGATTTAACTCTGATCATGATGTCTTCCACTCTTGTCATTTTTCTGATCCACGAGTTCCTCTTCTTATCTCTCCCGGTTACACCAAGCATGCACCTCTCCATGCTGCTTTGAGTTGTCTGCAGCCTTTGTATGTCTCTTTTAGTTAAGGTCCATGGCTCTGTACCATACGTAAGCACTGGAAGGATGCATTGATCAAACACTTTTCTTTTAAGACATAATGACATATTGCTCTTGAAAATTATGCTGTTTCTTCCAAAAGCTCTCCAGGCAAGTTTTGTACGTCGATTAATTTCTTCATCAATGTGACCCTCACTTGATACCTGCTGTCCGAGATAAACATACGTGTCTGTTATCTCCAGCTTTTCTCCATCGATCAATAAATCTTCATTTCTTGTAAAAGCATTGAACATCACTTTTGCCTTCTGAAAGTTCATTTTTAATCCCACTTCTTTACTCTTGTCAGCAAGTTCCTGGATCATACTCTGCAGCTCTGATGGGCGTAGTTGTAAAGATGACTATGTCATCAGCAAAACGAAGGTGGGTTAGATAATCTCCATTAATTTTTATCACTTTGTTTTCCCAGTTCAGTGATTGAAGGACATTTTCCAATGTGGCATTAAAGAGCTTTGGAGATATGGTGTCACCTTGTCTTACTCCCTTTCCAATTTTTATGTGTGTTGTATTTTCAGACAGCCGAATCTTTGCACTTGCATTTTCATAGATGTTATTAATAATATTAATGAATGCATCTTCAATACCGCAGGATTTCAGAGCCATTGTAACGTAACTGCTGATGGTTTCGCCAAATCAAAGGCTTTTTCATAATCAATAAAAGCCATGCACAATGGAAGTTCATATTCCCTCGCTCTTTCAATTAGTTCTCTCAGTACATGGATATGATCTATTGTGCTGTAGCCACTCCTGAATCCAGCTTGTTCTCTCGGTTGAGCCATGTCCAGTGTTACCTTCAAGCGGTGTGAAAGAACTTTAGTGAAGATTTTATAAACCACTGATAGGAGGCTGATAGGTCTGTAGTTCCTGAGATCCTCAATGTCACCTTTTTTATGTAGCAAAATCATTGTAGCAGTGTTCCAATCCTCAGGAATATTCCCTTCATTAAGGCAGCGAGTGAAAATTTGGGCGAGTACTGTTTCGATTTCTCCACTTGCTTCTTGTATGATGTCTACAGTAATTCCATCTTCTCCTGGAGCTTTTCCCCGCTTCATGTTCTTGATTGCATGTGCAACTTCTGCTGGGAGGACTGGAAGAACTCTGGTACCTTTCATGATGTCTGGAGTACATGTATCATCCCTTTCATATAATTTGGAGTAGAAATCTTTCATTCTTGTCAAAATTTCGCCTCTATTTCTTGTTACAGAACCATCTTCTTTTCTCAATGCCATAATCTGTTTTCTTCCCTTACTGAGATGTCTCTTTGCTACCTTTAGGCTTTGGTTGTTTTCAATTGCTTTCCTCACTAGTTCACAGTTGAATTTCCTTACGTCTTCAGTGATACTTTTTCGTACTGCCTTGCATAGCTCTATATATTCCACTTTGGAAGTCACATCTTCTTTAGTTGTCCTCATCTCTCTTCTTTTTTGCATCAACATTTTGGTTTTTCCTGATAATTTGTTCACATGCAACTTGTTCTTAGACCCAGCTAATTTTGTTGCTGTTTCCATAAGAGCTTTGGTTACTTTTCAGTTAGCTTCAGAAATATCCACTTCTTCCAATGTTAGGCCTTCTAAAGCAGAGAATCTGTTTTTCAGTTCCAACTTGAACGCATTATGGTGTTTTTTAAGGTTGGTTATGTCAATAAATTTTGTTTGTCTTATGAGCTTGCCACGTTCGAGTTTAGTGTTGAAGTGCATCTTACATCTCACCAATCTATGGTCACTACCTGTGTTGAACTTGTTTAGCACACTGCAGTCTTCTATGACGAATTTTTTGTTACACATAATAAAATCAATTTCACTTGTCGTCCCATTTGGATGTCTCCATGTCCATTTCCTGTGTGGCTTTTTCTTGAAAAAGGAGTTCAAGATGAAAAACCCTTCTGCCTCTGCAAACTCAACGAGAGTATTTCCATGCTGGTTTCTGTTGCCGTGACCGAATTTACCTACTGAAGTTTCATTCTGTTGCTGTTGCCCTATATATATATATCATCATCATTGTCAACCATTATCAATCCACTGCTGGACGAAGGTCTCCCCAAGTTTCCTCCACAACGGTCTGTCTTGTGCCAGTCTCCATGTCACTCCCGCATACTTTCGAATTTCATCCACCCATCTTCCATGTGGTCTTCTTCTGGGTCTTTTCCTGTCCCTTGGAATCCAATCTAAAATTTCGGCTGTCCATCGATGGTCTGTCCTTCTGGCAGTATGTCCAGCCCATTGCCATTTCAGGGATTTAACTCTGATCATGATGTCTTCCACTCTTGTCATTTTTCGGACCCATGAGTTCCTCTTCTTATCTGCCCTGGTTACACCAAGAATGCACCTCTCCATGCTGCTTTGAGTTGTCTGCAGCCTTTGTATATCTCTTTTAGTTATATATATATATATATACTAAAGAGCAAAGCCGAAAAACATAAGAAAAACTTTAGAATTTAAAACGAAAGTTGCAAAATAACCTGAAGATCAAAACGCGCAACGCAGCAGTTATGAAAATTCAAAATTCACATTCTATTAAGAAGAGACCGAAGCAAAAAAACCTTTTAACTCACCCTTAGTACAACATAGAAAAGGCCATGTATTGACGGGTGTGAGTAAAAAGAGAAACAAAGAAAAAACAACTGAATGCAGAAAGTGTCGAGAATACTGAGCCTTGGCTTTATCAAGGACCAGCAAAAACTCTGCATTTTCTCACTTCCACAAAGACCTATTTGGAAATGGGTTTCTGCAAAGTCATGGATGCAAGTAATAAGCCCACCAAAAATTTTTTTATGTATATATGTCATGACCTCCGCAGAGTTGTATGACCAAGCTTTAGTTAACAATTTAGCTTGCAACCATAACCTTCCTGGCCCGACCCATGCTCTTCATCTGTTACTATTAAACAGAAAGAAGATGATTATAGAAAACTCAAGTTGTAAGAGTGACATAATGAACCAGAAATAATGTTCAGTAATAACAAATTGCCTAGTTCACCTGAGAGAGAATTTAAACCTGAATAGCAATACAAAAGTATTACAAGTTCTTGACATTGCAATAAAAAAGGAAATATTAATTTTTTTATTTTAAAGTACAGATTCTTGAAAGAAAACTAGATTATAAAAACCCCCTACTTCACTTTTTCTGACAACACAAAAACGAGAATAAAATAAAGACAATAATAAACTAAAGACATTCTTTGTGAAGGTTATGTGACATAAACAATTAGTTGCAATATGTACAAAGTATTTCAAAAGTGCTTTAAGTGCATAATTAAGTAGTTATTAAGATCTTAACTGCATTGAAAATACAGCGCTGACAACTAGAACAATGAAACGGCATGCTGCTTGGCCTCAGTTCCCTAAAAACGCGCTAAAATACCTAGAAAAGAAAGAGTTAAAATATGCAAAAAAGTTAATAGACTTGCTAGTGCCTAAATGCTTAAAGCAAAAAAAGAAAAAAGTTCAAGAAGTTCAAATATTGAACCTGGAAAACCTGAAACCCAAAGACAAAGAAGAGAGTTTACCTCTTATGCAACTTAACTTCTTCCACTCATGAGGAAACATGGCCGACTTTTCAACCCAAACTTCCAAACACCCCTGCCACTCCCTAGTTGCTGGGGGGCAGTGTGGGTGGGGCTGAAGGCCTCCACTCTCTGAAAAATCCTACTCGCGGAGATTTTAACTAGAGAGAAAAAAATAATTAAGATTGTGGACCTGTATGATTAAAAAGAGCAAAATAAACTCTCCAGAATACATGAGAAATACCAAGAAATACACCAGTAGTGTATTTAATAATCTTTGCATGTATTTAATCACCTTAGTGAGCTTCTGTAGACTATTCAGAATCCTATTAATTTTAATGTTAGTTTTACTATTTTTAGTATAGCTATTCTAGTGAGTGAATAACTAGTTTTCTTTTATATTTATTTTTATTTTCTTTTATAAACAGATTTTTAAGTTTTTTTGTGATTTTATCTATATTATTTAATTTTTTATTTTTAATAGGACCTTCTTATCCATAGCACTAAGGTTCCTTTTTGTAGTTAATATCATCCTCTAGCTAACTTCCAAAAGGCTTTCATTGGTCAGAATCATATTATTAACTGTGTAGAAAATTAAAGCAGATCTGTCAACCTTACTCTATTATTCAGAATAATTTTTCTTAAAGTTCTTTTAATGAAAGAAGTAGGAATTTTGTTCTCTAGAAAACTGTCTAATAGTATATTAATGTGGTAATTGAAGTCCAAATTGTTGCTGCAAATTCTTGAAATTCTAAGCACCTGAGAAATTAGTACATTCTCAATTACTTTGGTGGATATGTTATTATTCCAGTGTAGATATTTAATTACCTTGAAAGGAAAATTAACTCTTTTATCAAAGAGGCTAATAGATGGGTTACCTCTGTTAAGTTTAATGCTTAAGTCTAGGAACTCAAGTTCCTGATTACTGTGGTTGGTTTTACATAAGTTAAGAGAGCTGGGATAGATATTATCAAAATCACTCTCTATAACTTCTGAATTATTTATACACAGCAGATCGTCAATATATCTAAATGTGTAAAGGTAGTTATCGGAGCAAGTGGAGTGATTTTTAATGAATTTATATTCCTTAAAGAACAGGAATAGATTTGCAATACTCGTGGATGTTGACGTTCCCATAGGGATACCGTTTACTTGCTTATAGAGAGTATTATTATATAAGATATGGTTATTTTTTATGCAGCAATTGAGATAAGAGTTCCAGGCTCCTACATTAACAAATTGGTTAAGTTTAAATTCTGCATACAGCTCTTTAAAGGTAGTGATTATATCTGATAGAGGCAGATTAGTATATAGGTTCTCAAAATCATAACTATTATTATCTAAGGGATTTACTTCGAGTATAGTGGAAATTACTTCTGCATTATTATTAATTATCCAAAAATCTCTGTACTTCAAATTAGTACAGTTACTAATGTGTTTCAAAACCTTCTTCAAGATTTCTTCAAAAGCCAGATCAATTTTACATCCTGTTCCCACTAAAGGGGCTCTGACGACATCCAATAGCGGTATAACTATACCATCGGGATTAGAGAAAATGGTATCCCACACTCACCAACTCGCTTGGCCAGCGTGGTGAGTTATGGCCAAACCCCTCCAAAATGACTCCACAACTTAAATCTTGGCCCTTAGTCTCCGGCAGCTGGAATGTACTTGGCCTAGGCAGCGGCCAGTGCGACATGAAGACAGAGGGTGCTAAGAATCCCTGGAGGACCGGACTAGGCTGTCATCTGATGCTGGCCTTGGCTACGTATAATGGACGCTCCCTATCTTCTGATTCAAGGCTTCTTGAATTGGAAGAGGAACTACAAAGAATCAAGTGGGACATCGTGGGGCTAAGTGAGGTAAGGAGAAAAGGAGAAGATCTCATCGAACTGAAAAGTGGACATCTCTTCTACTATCGTGGGACAGATACTGGCAGAACTAGTGGTGTTGGATTTATAATAAACAAGAAACTGAAGGATAAAGTGGTAGAAGTTGAAAGTTCCTCTGACAGAGCTGCACGACTCGTTATCCAACTATCGAGAAGATACCAGGCTCAGATTATTCAAACTTATGCACCCACCACAAGTCATCCTGAAGAAGAAATTGAAGAATTTTATGAGGAAATTTGTCATCTAAATAATAAAGGTAAGCAGCACTTGAAAATAATTATGGGAGATTTCAATGCAAAAATAGGGCAACGGCAACAGAATGAAACTTCAGTAGGTAAATTCGGTCACGGCAACAGAAACCAGCGTGGAAATACTCTCGTTGAGTTTGCAGAGGCAGAAGGGTTTTTCATCTTGAACTCCTTCTTCAAGAAAAACCACACAGGAAATGGACATGGAGACATCCAAATGGGACGACAAGTGAAATTGATTTTATTATGTGTAACAAAAAATTCGTCATAGAAGACTGCAGTGTGCTAAACAAGTTCAACACAGGTAGTGACCATAGATTGGTGAGATGTAAGATGCACCTCAACACTAAACTTGAACGTGGCAAGCTCATAAGACAAACAAAATCTATTGACATAACCAACCTTAAAAAACACCATAATACCTTCAAGTTGGAACTGAAGAACAGATTCTCTGCTTTAGAAGGCCTAACATCGGAAGAAGTGGACATCTCTGAAGTTAACAGAAAAGTAACCAAAGCTCTTATGGAAACAGCAACAAAATTAGCTGGGTCTAAGAACAAGTTGCATGTGAACAAATTATCAGGAAAAACCAAAATGTTGATGCAAAAAGAAGAGAGATGAGGACAACTAAAGAAGATGTGACTTCCAAAGTGGAATATATAGAGCTATGCAAGACAGTAAGAAAAAGTATCACTGAAGACGTAAGGAAATTCAACTGTGAACTAGTGAGGAAAGCAATTGAAAACAACCAAAGCCTAAAGATAGCAAAGAGACATCTCAGTAAGGGAAGAAAACAGATTATGGCACTGAGAAAAGAAGATGGTTCTGTAACAAGAAATAGAGGCGAAATTTTGACAAGAGTGAAAGATTTCTATTCCAAATTATATGAAAGGGATGATACATGCACTCCAGACATCATGAAAGATACCAGTACCAGAGTTCCTCCAGTCCTTCCAGCAGAAGTTGCACATGCAATCAAGAACATGAAGCGAGGAAAAGCTCCAGGAGAAGATGGAATTACTGTAGACATCATACAAGAAGCAAGTGGAGAAATCGAAACAGTACTCGCCCAAATTTTCACTCGATGCCTTAATGAAGGAAAGATTCCTGAGGATTGGAACACCGCTACAATGATCCTGCTACATAAGAAAGGTGACATTGAAGATCTCGGAAACTACAGACCTATCAGCCTCCTATCAGTAGTTTATAAAATCTTCACTAAAGTTCTTTCACACCGCTTGAAGGTAACACTGGACATGGCTCAACCGAGAGAACAAGCTGGATTCAGGAGTGGCTACAGCACAATAGATCATATCCATGTGCTGAGAGAACTAATTGAAAGAGCGAGGGAATATGAACTTCCATTGTGCATGGCTTTTATCGATTATGAAAAAGCCTTTGATTCGATGAAACCATCAGCAGTTACAATGGCTCTGAAAACCTGCAGTATTGAAGATGCATACATTAATATTATTAATAACATCTATGAAAATGCAAGTGCAAAGATTAGGCTGTTTGAAAATACAACACACATAAAAATTGGAAAGGGAGTGAGACAAGGTGACACCATATCTCCGAAGCTCTTTAATGCCACATTGGAGGGTGTTTTTCAGTCACTGAGCTGGGAAAACAAGGGGATAAAGATTAATGGAGATTATCTAACCCACCTTCGTTTTGCTGATGACGTAGTCATTTTTGCAACTACCCCGTCAGAGCTGCAGAGTATGATCCAGGAACTTGCTGACAAGAGTAAAGAAGTGGGATTAAAAATAAACTTTCAGAAGACAAAAGTGATGTTCAATGCTTTTACAAGAAATGAAGATTTATCGATTGATGGAGAAAAGCTGGAGATAACAGATACGTACGTTTATCTTGGACAGCAGATATCAAGTGAGGGTCACATTGATGAAGAAATTAATCGGCGTACAAAACTTGCCTGGAGAGCTTTTGGAAGAAACAGCATAATTTTCAAGAGCAATATGCCATTATGTCTTAAAAGAAAAGTGTTTGATCAATGCATCCTTCCAGTGCTTACGTATGGTGCAGAGACGTGGACCTTAACTAAAAGAGACATACAAAGGCTGCAGACAACCCAGAGAAGCATGGAGAGGTGCATGCTTGGTGTAACCAGGAGAGATAAGAAGAGGAACTCGTGGATCCGAAAAATGACAAGAGTGGAAGACATCATGATCAGAGTTAAATCCCTGAAATGGCAATGGGCTGGACATACTGCCAGAAGGACAGATCATCGATGGACAGCCGAAATTTTAGATTGGATTCCAAGGGACAGGAAAAGACCCAGAAGAAGACCACATGGGAGATGGGTGGATGAAATTCGAAAGTATGCAGGGGTGACATGGAGGAGACTGGCACAAGACAGACCGTTGTGGAGGAAACTTGGGGAGACCTTCGTCCAGCAGTGGATTGATAATGGTTGACAATGATGATGATGATGATATATATATATAGAAGAGCAAAACTGAAGACTAAGGAAAAACTTTAGAATTTAAAACGAAAGTTGCAAAATAACCTGAAGATCAAAACGCGCAACGCAGCAGTTTTGAAAATTCAGAATTCACATTCTATTAAGAAGATACCTAAGCAAAAAAATACATATATAATTTTGACTCACACCAAGTACAACATAGAAAAGGTTATGTATCTACCGGTGTGAGTAAAAGGAGAAAAAGATAAAAAAATAAAATAAAACAACTGAATGTAGAAGGTGTCGAGAATACTGAGCCTTGGCTTTATCAAGGACCAGCAAAAACTCTGCATTTTCTCACTTCCACTAAGACCTAGTTGGAAATGGGTTTCTGCAAGGCCATGGATGCAAGTAACATTCCCACCTAAAATTGTTTTAAAAAATATATATATGTCATGTCCTCCGCAGAGTTGTATGACCTAGCACTAGTTAACAATTTCGCTTGCATCCATTAACCTTCCTGGCCCGACCCATGCTCTTCATCTGTTACTATTAAACAGAGAGAAGAAGATTAAAGAGAACTCAAGCTGTGAGAGTGACATAATAATTAGAAATAATTTTCAGCTATAACGAAATGCCAAGTTCGCCTGAGAGAGAATTTAAACCTGAAAAACAATGCAAAAGAAATCCAAATTTTTACATTGCAATTAAAAAAGGAAATATTAATTTTTAAAAAACAGATTTTTGAAAGAAAACTTGAGCCTAAAACCCCCTACTCTACAACTTATGACAGCACGAAAACGAGAATAATTTAAAGACAATAATTAACTAAAGAAAACTTTGTGAAAGTTATATGACTTAAACAGTTAGTTGCAATATGTACAAAGTTTTTCAGCAGTGCTTTAAGTGCATAATTAATTAGTTATTAAGAACTTAACTACTTTGAAAATACAGCGCAAAGAAAAGGAACAAGCTTAGCCATCTGCTGTTCCTAGGTACCCCAAAAGATGCGCAAAGTTACCAAGAAAAGAAAGAGTTAAAACCCGCAAAAATGTTAACAGACAAGCCAGTGCCTAAAAGCTGAAAAGCAAAAAATCAACAGAGAAAAAGTACATGAAGTACAAACATTGAACTTATAAAACCTAAACCCAAATACAAGGAAGAGAGCTTACCTCTTGTGCGACTTAACAATCTCCTCACAAGAGTAAAACATGGCTGTCCTCTTCCCTAACGCTTCTGCCACTCCCTAGTCGCTGGGGGGCAGTGTGGGTGGGGCTGATGGCCTCATACAGAAAGAAACCAACTCGCGGAGATTTTAGCCAGAGAAAAAAATATATAAACTTAAGACTGTGGATCTGTATGATCAGAAAGAGCAGAATTAACTCTCCAGAATACATGAGAAATATTATAAAATACACGAGTAGTGTATTTAATAATCTTTGCATGTATTAAATCACCTTAGTGAGCTTCTATAGCTTAGGTATCTTCTTAATAGAATATATATATATATATTTTGCTATTACGAAATAACACGAAATACAGTCTGGTGACGGTATTTCGTGTTTCAAAACTTAGTAAAATGGTAGTTAAATGGAGTAAAAAATTTTGCTGTAATGATATATATATATTTTCTCCCGATGTGTTTGTGTCCAGTATTCTTGTTAAATGTTATTTTAAATCAGTATAAAACTAAAGAGAATTGGAGGGAGGGGGTCGTTTTCCGTCTGGTGAAGGTATTTCGTGTTTCAAAACTTCCGAAAACGGTAGTTAAACGGAGTAAAAGTTTTTGCTATAATTGTAATTTTATTCTCCCAATGTTGCCTTTGTTTCCTTGTTAAGCAACATTTTGTCTTCTTAAATATCATTTTATTGCATTAATGTTAGTATTTCATCTTGAAACTGTAGGCAACAATTTGCGAAAACTGAAATTAGATGCTGCGAAAACTTCCTCGTGATCTCCTTTCGCGAATTCGAAGAATTCCGCCCTTTTCATTATTATTTTAGTAATTTGCGAGATTGATGCACAAGTGAACAGAAATTTTTGGGGAGTTGGTGGCGATGGAGGCAGGGTGTTCGTCGGGGACGGAATTAATTTTCACGAAACTTTCGAAAATGGAAGGTCGACGAAATTCAGATTTGTTCCGTAATCATAATTTCTTTCTTCTCGCGATGTTGCCTCTGTCCAGTATGATTGTTAAATAACATTTTACTGCATAAATATTTGCATTTCAGCATGAAAATAGGGAGAAAGTTTTCAAAACCGGAAGTCTGACAGAGCAAAGATTTCTCCCGTATCCCCCGAGCGCGCAATGTTCCCGCTTTCTTGCGTTGTTAAATATCTCCGGTCCCATAAGTTTTTGCATTCATTTCAAGCTTCCTAGCATTTCTTTTTAAGAAAACATCGTACTTACTGTATATACTGGTGTATAGGTCGACCCCCGATTTTTATCTGAATATTTGCAGTTTTTGTATATCCCGTGTATAAGTCGACCCCCGATTTTTATGTGAATATCTGCAGTTTTTGTATACCTACCTATCTTGCGTATAAATTAAATACGCACTTTAACAATATATGAATCAACTTTTGCACAGAGTCCCTCCCTTCTCCCACATTTTGCCAGCGAGTTTTCTGCAGTTACTACTTTCATGGAGAGTAAAGCATTTGCTCCGGCAGCCAACGAATCGTGATGCATTTACCAAATGTCGTAAGGCACTTCGTTATTTAAAAAGGGAAAAAAAAAACACTTCCTGAAACATATTTGGAAAGCGTAAATAGGTCTTGATGTCAACCTGATAGTTTTTTATCCCATAAAGAATATGCATGCCGTAAAATAAATGTGTAACTTTTGAAGTTTTCAATGGATTTCTTCAAAATTTAAAACAATTCTTTATTTTGATGTATTGTGGACACCGTAAAATTTGCACGCAACTATTTAAAAAATTGAAGAAAATGTCTTCTATTAAATTTTCTCCCACTACCCGTAGCAGCTGTTGGTTGACTGCTGAGATGGACGATTGTGTTATTGGCAGATTGACAGAGAGGTCGTTTATCTACTCCTGAGTTTCATCCTCCCTCTCCACTGTGTTTGGGACAAACAGTCGGCTTTAGTGACAAAATCAAACATCACACCATTCAGTAAAGATGCAATCCTTTTTGTTCACTCTTCAGTCTTCAGAAAAAGTTACTGTTTGTTTAATTTTTAGAGCCGGGGCACACTCAATTTAATAACAAACTTAAGTAGGTTGTTAAACTAATGCACTTTTTACTATCAGTGGCAATATTATTCTGAGCGATCGGCCAAGTTTAAACACTTTCATTTTCAGGATGCATTGATCAAGTTACTGCTGTTCTGTAGATTGTCACGCCTCTCTCTCTCTCTCTCTCTTCACCGCCGCTAAGCAGGGTCAGCTGGCTTCTTTTTGCAATAGTTTGTTCTTTTCCCTCCTCATCACCCCGTCGAGAATTGAGCTCGGTCGTAGGTCACGGCACGGTGCAACTGAAACTGCTGACTGACGCGTTCACCTCTTTCCTCTGGGTGATTTACCAGCAGATCAGTCAAGGCCATATTGACAGATCTAAAACGGACTTTGAAACATCCTTGCGAAATGAGTTTTTCTGTTAGTGAATAAACAAAAACTCGTACATATAAAATCAAGAAAATTCTTAGCAATAATTTTCTTCTGTACCAGTAACACCCGGAAAACGACTAAATATAGAACTGCAAATGAACTGATGGTGCAAAGGGCTAAGTATGTGCATTTCCATAAGGCATCAAAATTTTGGTTTTTAACCTATCAGAAATATTTTCCGTCTGTAGTTCGACCCCTAATTTCGGCCTAAATATTTCATTAAAAAAAGTTGACCTATACATGAGTATATACGGTATGTTACCGGTTTGTCCGCCTGTTCATCTGTCTGTGGACACCATATCTCTACAACTATTAGGCCAATTCAAAAAATTCTTTTTTTATTAATGCAATTTAGTTGTTACAGAGTTCATGCGTAATCATTATATTAAATTAATTAAGTTTCACATCTTGAGAGTCAATATCTTCTGCAATAACTGGGATGCAGAGGGAAAAGGCCAATAAGGCCTGAGGAGCCCTTGACTCCCCAATTTTGGAAGGTTGACATGTGCAAATGATGATCCTTTATCTCGTTTTTTACGATGTACAATTTCGGTGCTAGAAGATGTAAATGCAGATGATATCGAATTCAAAATACATTTTATTTCGTATATTTGCTTCTAAACATTCGATTGAAAAAATGGTTTTACCATTTGATTCAATTTATGTCAAATACTATTTTAGGTATAGTAACTTTTTTAGGTTACACATAGATTTTCCTCTAGTGGCATAAGAGTAAATTAGGTTTTCTTTGATTTTGTTTTTTAATATAAACTCTAAAACTGCAAAAATGATTGCTGAAGGTTTTACTTATTCATTGAAAATAAAATCTAGAAAACAAAGTGCTTTTCTTTTTAGTGTTTATTTAAAAAGATACTGGCAAAATTCTGCTGCTATTCTCTTCAGTTTCATATAAAGTTTCCCCAAAGAATGAATTTTTTTTTTTTCAGCTGAGGCCAGAGGCCGCTTCCACGATGCGAGAGTTGCAGAGCCTATCAGTATGCCACTGCTCCAACTGTAGGTTGAAGCATTTATGCTCTGGCTTTTAGTTAACATACTTTTACCCAAGTTCTTCGGTAAAACAAGTCTGATTTCAATTACATTTTATATTACATTATTGGTGCATGTATGGTTAATAAGGTAATAACAGAAATATATAACATATGATACTTATTACTGTCTACCTTCAGCCATTATTTTCAACTTGTCATTCTATCTGCTAAAACCTCCCCACTCCAAAAGCAAGGTGTTTTCTGTGGCTTTCTTCTGGCATATTGAAAAGCATTTCACAGTCGAGTATAAAATTGCACTAAACCCTCAGCACATTCATTCATTGGCCGGAACTTTTGCAGTGTAGTCCAGAATCCAGATATATTTTAAATGTTCCTGAATTTACTATTGCTGTGCAATAATTTTCTTATGTTCTTTACATGTTTAAAAAATGATATTATTTGATATTTTTTTGTGGTATTACTGACAGTTGATTACATATCCTTTGTTTTTTCCTCTTTTTAGTGAAATGCCATGTGGAAAGACAAAGTTTCAGACATCCTGGTTGAACACTGATGATTTCAACAAAGATAAAATTGTATCCTGGTGCACACAAGGGAATAATGAATATGAAGCATACTTCTTGTTGTGTAAGACATCGTTTTCCATAGCAAATTGTGGAAGGCATCAGATAATAAGTCATTCATTGAAACAGAAACATATTCAGAAGAGAAATGCAGTTAAAGGAACACGTTTGTTACTGGACACACATAAGCAGGCAAGTGCTGCATCTAGTTTGTGTTTGCAGTTCAGCCTGGACCAACAGATTACCAAGGCTGAAGCCATTTGGTGTTTAAAAGTAGCAAGGTCAAACTTTTAATTTGCTTCTTTGCACAAATGTTACAGATGTCTTCCAGATGATGTTTCCCAATGATCCTATTGCAGGGAAAATGTGTCTTAGTTAAAGGAAAGTTTCATACATAATTTCCCATGGTCTTGCCAAATACTTTGATCAAGAGTTAACAAGTGAAATAAGAAAATGTGCTGATAATAAAGGTATGTACAGCGCAGTGCCTTTGATGAAACAACAACCATTCAGGTGAAAAAACAATTTGATGTCTTTGTTAAATTTTGGGCCTTAGAAAACAGGGTCAAAACTGCATATTTATCAAGTGAATTTTTAGGCCATGCAGATGCAGAGACTATTAAGCATTGCCTGTTGACAGTACTACCAAACAAAAAACTGCCTTTAGATAAGTTACTTATGCTCTCAATGGATGGGCCAAATGTGAATAAAGCACTGCAAAGGAAGGTGAATGAAGAGTTGAAGCTGCATGGTGCTGAATAACTTGTTAGTATTAGCACTTGTCCATACATACTGCTTATAATGCCTTTTCTCAAGGTTTGTTTGTGTTAGATCTAAATGTAGATGAATTTGGAAGTGACATATTTTCTTTCTTTAAAACAAGTGCAGCAAGGCGAGAGGATTTCAAATCTATTCACCAACTTTTGGATGTTGAACAGCACTTCCTTCTTCATCATGTTAACTCACGCTGGTTGACATTAGAACCCGTGATCCACAGAATTGTGGAGCAGCTTGATGTACTGAAAGAGTACTTCAAATTGATTGAAAAGAAAGGGTCTAAGGATGTTCTAAATTCCCCCGATGTAAGAGAATTCGAAGTTGTCTCCAGGATTCAACAACGTTGGTGTATCTCAGGTTTCTTTTATCTCTGATGCCAATCTATGTTGAATTTCTTGCTCTTTTCCAAAAAGAAGGGCCATTAGTTCATATATTGTACAGCAAAGCCAGTGATCTATTGTTAGGTATTTTAAGAAAATTTGTGAAAGATGATGTTATTGAAAACAAGGAGGGTGCAGAGTTACAGTACATAGATGTCACAAAACGAGAAAATGTACTTCCCTTAAGGAAGATGAATGTTGGAATAGGAGCCAGGGTTTTTGCCAGGGTTCCAGAATCAGGGGTGAAAATGTCCCTCAGGCTTTTTTTCTGGGGGTGATTTTGAAAAATCAGGGGTGAATTTTAAACAATTATAAACTTAGAGAAAAATACTACATTATGGGGAAAAAAAAAAAAACAAACAGAAATAATATAAATATTTTATACATATCTTCTAATTTTGTTATTAAATATTTCAGCAGCTTTGTGAAATGGAAAGCTTTCTAGTGTTATATTTGCTGCTGATATTCGAATCAAATTTTTTAAAGTTTATTCTTTCAGTCCGTTGCGAAATTTATCTTTTATTCGATTTTGTGTGCTAAAAGAACGCCTTACTGATGCAGAACTTATTGGCATAACCAAAGCAATTTCATACAACAACACTGTGCTTGGATACACATCTTTACACCTGCAGACGAAAAGTTCTGTAACATCTGCAAATTTAAAACTAGCATAGCTATTTTTTAGCAGAATAAATATATATGGATATTCACTCAACAGGCATTTCAAATCTTCAAAATCTTTGAAGTGATCTAACAACTTCAAAACAAATTTGCATGACACCGATGATGATATTTACTTCCCATCCCAAAAGCGTTTGAGCGAATTGGCTCCTTTCACAACAGCGAATAATAAAATAAACAAAGGGACCTTTACAACGTCGAAAAAAAAAATCACTTTAACACTGTATGAGCCGTTGCTTTTAGCCCAAAAATTAAGACAGGATAAAAAAAAAAAAAATTCTCAGTGTCAATACAAGCATGAGCCAAATTTTAGAAAAGTGTTCTTCAGATGAGAAAAAACAGACCATTCATATATTGATAAAATAATGAATCGCATTAACTTACCTTTTGCAAATAACGCTGGTTTTGACGACGCCTTGCAAAATGAACAAAACATAAAAATTGTTTTTTTTTTGTCGGTTTCGACTTCAAGCCAGTCGTACATTTTGCGCCATTTCTGTTGAAAGTTAAGATTTTTAAAATTTAGTTGGAGGTACAGCAGGAACAGCCTTACTACATTTCTCAGGCAATATTTCACTGTTTAAAATCGTAGCATTCGATGCAGAACTTGCAGAATCGTCAGTAGAACGCTTCCTCTTTCTAATGAGGAACTTTTCCATTGTGTTATAGTAAGAAAGTAAGAACAAATATCAGAGCTGCCAACTTTTCTCAGGCAATATTTCACTGTTTAAAATCGTAGCATTCGATGCCGAACTTGCAGAATCGTCAGTAGAACGCTTCCTCTTTCTAATGAGGAACTTTTCCATTGTGTTATAGTAAGAAAGTAAGAACAAATATCAGAGCTGCCAACTTTTCAAAATAAAAATATTTCACTGTTTAAAGTCGTAGCACTGGATGCCGAACTTGCAGAATCGTCAGTAGAACGCTTCCTCTTTCTAATGAGGAACTTTTCCATTGTGTTATAGTAAGAACAAATATCAGAGCTGCCAACTTTTCAAAATAAAAATATTTCACTGTTTAAAATCGTAGCACTGGATGCCGAACTTGCAGAATCATCCGTAGAACGCTTCCTCTTTCTAATGAGGAACTTTTCCATTGTGTTATAGTAAGAAAGTAAGAACAAATATCAGAGCTGCCAACTTTTCAAAATAAAAATATTTCACTGTTTAAAATCGTAGCACTGGATGCCGAACTTGCAGAATCGTCAGTAGAACGCTTCCTCTTTCTAATGAGGAACTTTTCCATTGTGTTATAGTAAGAAAGTAAGAACAAATATCAGAGCCGCCAACTTTTCAAAATAAAAATATTTCACTGTTTAAAATCGTAGCACTGGATGCCGAACTTGCAGAATCGTCAGTAGAACGCTTCCTCTTTCTAATGAGGAACTTTTCCATTGTGTTATAGTAAGAAAGTAAGAACAAATATCAGAGCTGCCAACTTTTCAAAATAAAAATATTTCACTGTTTAAAATCGTAGCACTGGATGCCGAACTTGCAGAATCGTCAGTAGAACGCTTCCTCTTTCTAATGAGGAACTTTTCCATTGTGTTATAGTAAGAAAGTAAGAACAAATATCAGAGCTGCCAACTTTTCAAAATAAAAATATTTCACTGTTTAAAATCGTAGCACTGGATGCCGAACTTGCAGAATCGTCAGTAGAACGCTTCCTCTTTCTAATGAGGAACTTTTCCATTGTGTTATAGTAAGAAAGTAAGAACAAATATCAGAGCTGCCAACTTTTCAAAATAAAAATATTTCACTGTTTAAAATCGTAGCACTCGATGCCGAACTTGCAGAATCGTCAGTAGAACGCTTCCTCTTTCTAATGAGGAACTTTTCCATTGTGTTATAGTAAGAAAGTAAGAACAAATATCAGAGCTGCCAACTTTTCAAAATAAAAATATTTCACTGTTTAAAATCGTAGCACTCGATGCCGAACTTGCAGAATCGTCAGTAGAACGCTTCCTCTTTCTAATGAGGAACTTTTCCATTGTGTTATAGTAAGAAAGTAAGAACAAATATCAGAGCTGCCAACTTTTCAAAATAAAAATATTTCACTGTTTAAAATCATAGCACTGGATGCCGAACTTGCAGAATCGTCAGTAGAACGCTTCCTCTTTCTAATGAGGAACTTTTCCATTGTGTTATAGTAAGAAAGTAAGAACAAATATCAGAGCTGCCAACTTTTCAAAATAAAAATATTTCACTGTTTAAAATCGTAGCACTGGATGCCGAACTTGCAGAATCGTCAGTAGAACGCTTCCTCTTTCTAATGAGGAACTTTTCCATTGTGTTATAGTAAGAAAGTAAGAACAAATATCAGAGCTGCCAACTTTTCAAAATAAAAATATTTCACTGTTTAAAATCGTAGCACTGGATGCCGAACTTGCAGAATCGTCAGTAGAACGCTTCCTCTTTCTAATGAGGAACTTTTCCATTGTGTTATAGTAAGAAAGTAAGAACAAATATCAGAGCTGCCAACTTTTCAAAATAAATATATTTCACTGTTTAAAATCGTAGCACTGGATGCCGAACTTGCAGAATCGTCAGTAGAACGCTTCCTCTTTCTAATGAGGAACTTTTCCATTGTGTTATAGTAAGAAAGTAAGAACAAATATCAGAGCTGCCAACTTTTCAAAATAAAAATATTTCACTGTTTAAAATCGTAGCACTGGATGCCGAACTTGCAGAATCGTCAGTAGAACGCTTCCTCTTTCTAACGAGAAACTTTTCCATTGTGTTATAGTAAGAAAGTAAGAACAAATATCAGAGCTGCCAACTTTTCAAAATAAAAATATTTCACTGTTTAAAATCGTAGCACTCGATGCCGAACTTGCAGAATCGTCAGTAGAACGCTTCCTCTTTCTAATGAGGAACTTTTCCATTGTGTTATAGTAAGAAAGTAAGAACAAATATCAGAGCTGCCAACTTTTCAAAATAAAAATATTTCACTGTTTAAAATCGTAGCACTCGATGCCGAACTTGCAGAATCGTCAGTAGAACGCTTCCTCTTTCTAATGAGGAACTTTTCCATTGTGTTATAGTAAGAAAGTAAGAACAAATATCAGAGCTGCCAACTTTTCAAAATAAAAATATTTCACTGTTTAAAATCGTAGCACTGGATGCCGAACTTGCAGAATCGTCAGTAGAACGCTTCCTCTTTCTAATGAGGAACTTTTCCATTGTGTTATAGTAAGAAAGTAAGAACAAATATCAGAGCTGCCAACTTTTCAAAATAAAAATATTTCACTGTTTAAAATCGTAGCACTGGATGCCGAACTTGCAGAATCGTCAGTAGAACGCTTCCTCTTTCTAATGAGGAACTTTTCCATTGTGTTATAGTAAGAAAGTAAGAACAAATATCAGAGCTGCCAACTTTTCAAAATAAAAATATTTCACTGTTTAAAATCGTAGCACTGGATGCCGAACTTGCAGAATCGTCAGTAGAACGCTTCCTCTTTCTAATGAGGAACTTTTCCATTGTGTTATAGTAAGAAAGTAAGAACAAATATCAGAGCTGCCAACTTTTCAAAATAAAAATATTTCACTGTTTAAAATCGTAGCACTGGATGCCGAACTTGCAGAATCGTCAGTAGAACGCTTCCTCTTTCTAATGAGGAACTTTTCCATTGTGTTATAGTAAGAAAGTAAGAACAAATATCAGAGCTGCCAACTTTTCAAAATAAAAATATTTCACTGTTTAAAATCGTAGCACTCGATGCCGAACTTGCAGAATCGTCAGTAGAACGCTTCCTCTTTCTAATGAGGAACTTTTCCATTGTGTTATAGTAAGAAAGTAAGAACAAATATCAGAGCTGCCAACTTTTCAAAATAAAAATATTTCACTGTTTAAAATCGTAGCACTCGATGCCGAACTTGCAGAATCGTCAGTAGAACGCTTCCTCTTTCTAATGAGGAACTTTTCCATTGTGTTATAGTAAGAAAGTAAGAACAAATATCAGAGCTGCCAACTTTTCAAAATAAAAATATTTCACTGTTTAAAATCGTAGCACTGGATGCCGAACTTGCAGAATCGTCAGTAGAACGCTTCCTCTTTCTAATGAGGAACTTTTCCATTGTGTTATAGTAAGAAAGTAAGAACAAATATCAGAGCTGCCAACTTTTCAAAATAAAAATATTTCACTGTTTAAAATCGTAGCACTGGATGCCGAACTTGCAGAATCGTCAGTAGAACGCTTCCTCTTTCTAATGAGGAACTTTTCCATTGTGTTATAGTAAGAAAGTAAGAACAAATATCAGAGCTGCCAACTTTTCAAAATAAAAATATTTCACTGTTTAAAATCGTAGCACTCGATGCCGAACTTGCAGAATCGTCAGTAGAACGCTTCCTCTTTCTAATGAGGAACTTTTCCATTGTGTTATAGTAAGAAAGTAAGAACAAATATCAGAGCTGCCAACTTTTCAAAATAAAAATATTTCACTGTTTAAAATCGTAGCACTCGATGCCGAACTTGCAGAATCGTCAGTAGAACGCTTCCTCTTTCTAATGAGGAACTTTTCCATTGTGTTATAGTAAGAAAGTAAGAACAAATATCAGAGCTGCCAACTTTTCAAAATAAAAATATTTCACTGTTTAAAATCGTAGCACTGGATGCCGAACTTGCAGAATCGTCAGTAGAACGCTTCCTCTTTCTAATGAGGAACTTTTCCATTGTGTTATAGTAAGAAAGTAAGAACAAATATCAGAGCTGCCAACTTTTCAAAATAAAAATATTTCACTGTTTAAAATCGTAGCACTGGATGCCGAACTTGCAGAATCGTCAGTAGAACGCTTCCTCTTTCTAATGAGGAACTTTTCCATTGTGTTATTGTAAGAACAAATATCAGAGCTGCCAACTTTTCAAAATAAAAATATTTCACTGTTTAAAATCGTAGCATTTGATGCCGAACTTGCAGAATTGTCAGTAGAACGCTTCCTCTTTCTAATGAGGAACTTTTCCATTGTGTTATAGTAAGAAAGTAAGAACAAATATCAGAGCTGCCAACTTTTCAAAATAAAAATATTTCACTGTTTAAAATCGTAGCATTTGATGCCGAACTTGCAGAATTGTCAGTAGAACGCTTCCTCTTTCTAATGAGGAACTTTTCCATTGTGTTATAGTAAGAAAGTAAGAACAAATATCAGAGCCGCCAACTTTTCAAAATAAAAATATTTCACTGTTTAAAATCGTAGCACTGGATGCCGAACTTGCAGAATCGTCAGTAGAACGCTTCCTCTTTCTAATGAGGAACTTTTCCATTGTGTTATAGTAAGAAAGTAAGAACAAATATCAGAGCTGCCAACTTTTCAAAATAAAAATATTTCACTGTTTAAAATCGTAGCACTCGATGCCGAACTTGCAGAATCGTCAGTAGAACGCTTCCTCTTTCTAATGAGGAACTTTTCCATTGTGTTATAGTAAGAAAGTAAGAACAAATATCAGAGCTGCCAACTTTTCAAAATAAAAATATTTCACTGTTTAAAGTCGTAGCACTGGATGCCGAACTTGCAGAATCGTCAGTAGAACGCTTCCTCTTTCTAATGAGGAACTTTTCCATTGTGTTATAGTAAGAAAGTAAGAACAAATATCAGAGCTGCCAACTTTTCAAAATAAAAATATTTCACTGTTTAAAGTCGTAGCACTGGATGCCGAACTTGCAGAATCGTCAGTAGAACGCTTCCTCTTTCTAATGAGGAACTTTTCCATTGTGTTATAGTAAGAAAGTAAGAACAAATATCAGAGCTGCCAACTTTTCAAAATAAAAATATTTCACTGTTTAAAATCGTAGCACTGGATGCCGAACTTGCAGAATCGTCAGTAGAACGCTTCCTCTTTCTAATGAGGAACTTTTCCATTGTGTTATAGTAAGAAAGTAAGAACAAATATCAGAGCTGCCAACTTTTCAAAATAAAAATATTTCACTGTTTAAAATCGTAGCACTGGATGCCGAACTTGCAGAATCGTCAGTAGAACGCTTCCTCTTTCTAATGAGGAACTTTTCCATTGTGTTATAGTAAGAAAGTAAGAACAAATATCAGAGCTGCCAACTTTTCAAAATAAAAATATTTCACTGTTTAAAATCGTAGCACTGGATGCCGAACTTGCAGAATCGTCAGTAGAACGCTTCCTCTTTCTAATGAGGAACTTTTCCATTGTGTTATAGTAAGAAAGTAAGAACAAATATCAGAGCTGCCAACTTTTCAAAATAAAAATATTTCACTGTTTAAAATCGTAGCACTCGATGCCGAACTTGCAGAATCGTCAGTAGAACGCTTCCTCTTTCTAATGAGGAACTTTTCCATTGTGTTATAGTAAGAAAGTAAGAACAAATATCAGAGCTGCCAACTTTTCAAAATAAAAATATTTCACTGTTTAAAATCGTAGCACTCAATGCCAAACTTGCAGAATCGTCAGTAGAACGCTTCCTCTTTCTAATGAGGAACTTTTCCATTGTGTTATAGTAAGAAAGTAAGAACAAATATCAGAGCTGCCAACTTTTCAAAATAAAAATATTTCACTGTTTAAAATCGTAGCACTGGATGCCGAACTTGCAGAATCGTCAGTAGAACGCTTCCTCTTTCTAATGAGGAACTTTTCCATTGTGTTATAGTAAGAAAGTAAGAACAAATATCAGAGCTGCCAACTTTTCAAAATAAAAATATTTCACTGTTTAAAATCGTAGCACTGGATGCCGAACTTGCAGAATCGTCAGTAGAACGCTTCCTCTTTCTAATGAGGAACTTTTCCATTGTGTTATAGTAAGAAAGTAAGAACAAATATCAGAGCTGCCAACTTTTCAAAATAAAAATATTTCACTGTTTAAAATCGTAGCACTGGATGCCGAACTTGCAGAATCGTCAGTAGAACGCTTCCTCTTTCTAATGAGGAACTTTTCCATTGTGTTATAGTAAGAAAGTAAGAACAAATATCAGAGCTGCCAACTTTTCAAAATAAAAATATTTCACTGTTTAAAATCGTAGCACTGGATGCCGAACTTGCAGAATCGTCAGTAGAACGCTTCCTCTTTCTAATGAGGAACTTTTCCATTGTGTTATAGTAAGAAAGTAAGAACAAATATCAGAGCTGCCAACTTTTCAAAATAAAAATATTTCACTGTTTAAAATCGTAGCAGTGGATGCCGAACTTGCAGAATCGTCAGTAGAACGCTTCCTCTTTCTAATGAGGAACTTTTCCATTGTGTTATTGTAAGAACAAATATCAGAGCTGCCAACTTTTCAAAATAAAAATATTTCACTGTTTAAAATCGTAGCATTTGATGCCGAACTTGCAGAATTGTCAGTAGAACGCTTCCTCTTTCTAATGAGGAACTTTTCCATTGTGTTATAGTAAGAAAGTAAGAACAAATATCAGAGCTGCCAACTTTTCAAAATAAAAATATTTCACTGTTTAAAGTCGTAGCACTGGATGCCGAACTTGCAGAATCGTCAGTAGAACGCTTCCTCTTTCTAATGAGGAACTTTTCCATTGTGTTATAGTAAGAAAGTAAGAACAAATATCAGAGCTGCCAACTTTTCAAAATAAAAATATTTCACTGTTTAAAATCGTAGCACTGGATGCCGAACTTGCAGAATCGTCAGTAGAACGCTTCCTCTTTCTAATGAGGAACTTTTCCATTGTGTTATAGTAAGAAAGTAAGAACAAATATCAGAGCTGCCAACTTTTCAAAATAAAAATATTTCACTGTTTAAAATCGTAGCACTGGATGCCGAACTTGCAGAATCGTCAGTAGAACGCTTCCTCTTTCTAATGAGGAACTTTTCCATTGTGTTATAGTAAGAAAGTAAGAACAAATATCAGAGCTGCCAACTTTTCAAAATAAAAATATTTCACTGTTTAAAATCGTAGCACTCGATGCCGAACTTGCAGAATCGTCAGTAGAACGCTTCCTCTTTCTAATGAGGAACTTTTCCATTGTGTTATAGTAAGAAAGTAAGAACAAATATCAGAGCTGCCAACTTTTCAAAATAAAAATATTTCACTGTTTAAAGTCGTAGCACAGGATGCCGAACTTGCAGAATCGTCAGTAGAACGCTTCCTCTTTCTAATGAGGAACTTTTCCATTGTGTTATAGTAAGAAAGTAAGAACAAATATCAGAGCTGCCAACTTTTCAAAATAAAAATATTTCACTGTTTAAAGTCGTAGCACTGGATGCCGAACTTGCAGAATCGTCAGTAGAACGCTTCCTCTTTCTAATGAGGAACTTTTCCATTGTGTTATAGTAAGAAAGTAAGAACAAATATCAGAGCTGCCAACTTTTCAAAATAAAAATATTTCACTGTTTAAAATCGTAGCACTCGATGCCGAACTTGCAGAATCGTCAGTAGAACGCTTCCTCTTTCTAATGAGGAACTTTTCCATTGTGTTATAGTAAGAAAGTAAGAACAAATATCAGAGCTGCCAACTTTTCAAAATAAAAATATTTCACTGTTTAAAATCGTAGCACTGGATGCCGAACTTGCAGAATCGTCAGTAGAACGCTTCCTCTTTCTAATGAGGAACTTTTCCATTGTGTTATAGTAAGAAAGTAAGAACAAATATCAGAGCTGCCAACTTTTCAAAATAAAAATATTTCACTGTTTAAAATCGTAGCACTGGATGCCGAACTTGCAGAATCGTCAGTAGAACGCTTCCTCTTTCTAATGAGGAACTTTTCCATTGTGTTATAGTAAGAAAGTAAGAACAAATATCAGAGCTGCCAACTTTTCAAAATAAAAATATTTCACTGTTTAAAATCGTAGCACTGGATGCCGAACTTGCAGAATCGTCAGTAGAACGCTTCCTCTTTCTAATGAGGAACTTTTCCATTGTGTTATAGTAAGAAAGTAAGAACAAATATCAGAGCTGCCAACTTTTCAAAATAAAAATATTTCACTGTTTAAAATCGTAGCACTCGATGCCGAACTTGCAGAATCGTCAGTAGAACGCTTCCTCTTTCTAATGAGGAACTTTTCCATTGTGTTATAGTAAGAAAGTAAGAACAAATATCAGAGCTGCCAACTTTTCAAAATAAAAATATTTCACTGTTTAAAATCGTAGCACTGGATGCCGAACTTGCAGAATCGTCAGTAGAACGCTTCCTCTTTCTAATGAGGAACTTTTCCATTGTGTTATAGTAAGAAAGTAAGAACAAATATCAGAGCTGCCAACTTTTCAAAATAAAAATATTTCACTGTTTAAAATCGTAGCACTGGATGCCGAACTTGCAGAATCGTCAGTAGAACGCTTCCTCTTTCTAATGAGGAACTTTTCCATTGTGTTATAGTAAGAAAGTAAGAACAAATATCAGAGCTGCCAACTTTTCAAAATAAAAATATTTCACTGTTTAAAATCGTAGCACTGGATGCCGAACTTGCAGAATCGTCAGTAGAACGCTTCCTCTTTCTAATGAGGAACTTTTCCATTGTGTTATAGTAAGAAAGTAAGAACAAATATCAGAGCTGCCAACTTTTCAAAATAAAAATATTTCACTGTTTAAAATCGTAGCACTGGATGCCGAACTTGCAGAATCGTCAGTAGAACGCTTCCTCTTTCTAATGAGGAACTTTTCCATTGTGTTATAGTAAGAAAGTAAGAACAAATATCAGAGCTGCCAACTTTTCAAAATAAAAATATTTCACTGTTTAAAATCGTAGCACTGGATGCCGAACTTGCAGAATCGTCAGTAGAACGCTTCCTCTTTCTAATGAGGAACTTTTCCATTGTGTTATAGTAAGAAAGTAAGAACAAATATCAGAGCTGCCAACTTTTCAAAATAAAAATATTTCACTGTTTAAAATCGTAGCACTCGATGCCGAACTTGCAGAATCGTCAGTAGAACGCTTCCTCTTTCTAATGAGGAACTTTTCCATTGTGTTATAGTAAGAAAGTAAGAACAAATATCAGAGCTGCCAACTTTTCAAAATAAAAATATTTCACTGTTTAAAATCGTAGCACTGGATGCCGAACTTGCAGAATCGTCAGTAGAACGCTTCCTCTTTCTAATGAGGAACTTTTCCATTGTGTTATAGTAAGAAAGTAAGAACAAATATCAGAGCTGCCAACTTTTCAAAATAAAAATATTTCACTGTTTAAAATCGTAGCACTCGATGCCGAACTTGCAGAATCGTCAGTAGAACGCTTCCTCTTTCTAATGAGGAACTTTTCCATTGTGTTATAGTAAGAAAGTAAGAACAAATATCAGAGCTGCCAACTTTTCAAAATAAAAATATTTCACTGTTTAAAATCGTAGCACTCGATGCCGAACTTGCAGAATCGTCAGTAGAACGCTTCCTCTTTCTAATGAGGAACTTTTCCATTGTGTTATAGTAAGAACAAATATCAGAGCTGCCAACTTTTCAAAATAAAAATATTTCACTGTTTAAAGTCGTAGCACTCGATGCCGAACTTGCAGAATCGTCAGTAGAACGCTTCCTCTTTCTAATGAGGAACTTTTCCATTGTGTTATAGTAAGAAAGTAAGAACAAATATCAGAGCTGCCAACTTTTCAAAATAAAAATATTTCACTGTTTAAAATCGTAGCACTGGATGCCGAACTTGCAGAATCGTCAGTAGAACGCTTCCTCTTTCTAATGAGGAACTTTTCCATTGTGTTATAGTAAGAAAGTAAGAACAAATATCAGAGCTGCCAACTTTTCAAAATAAAAATATTTCACTGTTTAAAATCGTAGCACTGGATGCCGAACTTGCAGAATCGTCAGTAGAACGCTTCCTCTTTCTAATGAGGAACTTTTCCATTGTGTTATAGTAAGAAAGTAAGAACAAATATCAGAGCTGCCAACTTTTCAAAATAAAAATATTTCACTGTTTAAAATCGTAGCACTGGATGCCGAACTTGCAGAATCGTCAGTAGAACGCTTCCTCTTTCTAATGAGGAACTTTTCCATTGTGTTATAGTAAGAAAGTAAGAACAAATATCAGAGCTGCCAACTTTTCAAAATAAAAATATTTCACTGTTTAAAATCGTAGCACTGGATGCCGAACTTGCAGAATCGTCAGTAGAACGCTTCCTCTTTCTAATGAGGAACTTTTCCATTGTGTTATAGTAAGAAAGTAAGAACAAATATCAGAGCTGCCAACTTTTCAAAATAAAAATATTTCACTGTTTAAAATCGTAGCACTCGATGCCGAACTTGCAGAATCGTCAGTAGAACGCTTCCTCTTTCTAATGAGGAACTTTTCCATTGTGTTATAGTAAGAAAGTAAGAACAAATATCAGAGCTGCCAACTTTTCAAAATAAAAATATTTCACTGTTTAAAATCGTAGCACTCGATGCCGAACTTGCAGAATCGTCAGTAGAACGCTTCCTCTTTCTAATGAGGAACTTTTCCATTGTGTTATAGTAAGAACAAATATCAGAGCTGCCAACTTTTCAAAATAAAAATATTTCACTGTTTAAAGTCGTAGCACTCGATGCCGAACTTGCAGAATCGTCAGTAGAACGCTTCCTCTTTCTAATGAGGAACTTTTCCATTGTGTTATAGTAAGAAAGTAAGAACAAATATCAGAGCTGCCAACTTTTCAAAATAAAAATATTTCACTGTTTAAAATCGTAGCACTGGATGCCGAACTTGCAGAATCGTCAGTAGAACGCTTCCTCTTTCTAATGAGGAACTTTTCCATTGTGTTATAGTAAGAAAGTAAGAACAAATATCAGAGCTGCCAACTTTTCAAAATAAAAATATTTCACTGTTTAAAATCGTAGCACTGGATGCCGAACTTGCAGAATCGTCAGTAGAACGCTTCCTCTTTCTAATGAGGAACTTTTCCATTGTGTTATAGTAAGAAAGTAAGAACAAATATCAGAGCTGCCAACTTTTCAAAATAAAAATATTTCACTGTTTAAAATCGTAGCACTGGATGCCGAACTTGCAGAATCGTCAGTAGAACGCTTCCTCTTTCTAATGAGGAACTTTTCCATTGTGTTATAGTAAGAAAGTAAGAACAAATATCAGAGCTGCCAACTTTTCAAAATAAAAATATTTCACTGTTTAAAATCGTAGCACTGGATGCCGAACTTGCAGAATCGTCAGTAGAACGCTTCCTCTTTCTAATGAGGAACTTTTCCATTGTGTTATAGTAAGAAAGTAAGAACAAATATCAGAGCTGCCAACTTTTCAAAATAAAAATATTTCACTGTTTAAAATCGTAGCACTCGATGCCGAACTTGCAGAATCGTCAGTAGAACGCTTCCTCTTTCTAATGAGGAACTTTTCCATTGTGTTATAGTAAGAAAGTAAGAACAAATATCAGAGCTGCCAACTTTTCAAAATAAAAATATTTCACTGTTTAAAATCGTAGCACTCGATGCCGAACTTGCAGAATCGTCAGTAGAACGCTTCCTCTTTCTAATGAGGAACTTTTCCATTGTGTTATAGTAAGAACAAATATCAGAGCTGCCAACTTTTCAAAATAAAAATATTTCACTGTTTAAAGTCGTAGCACTCGATGCCGAACTTGCAGAATCGTCAGTAGAACGCTTCCTCTTTCTAATGAGGAACTTTTCCATTGTGTTATAGTAAGAAAGTAAGAACAAATATCAGAGCTGCCAACTTTTCAAAATAAAAATATTTCACTGTTTAAAATCGTAGCACTGGATGCCGAACTTGCAGAATCGTCAGTAGAACGCTTCCTCTTTCTAATGAGGAACTTTTCCATTGTGTTATAGTAAGAAAGTAAGAACAAATATCAGAGCTGCCAACTTTTCAAAATAAAAATATTTCACTGTTTAAAATCGTAGCACTGGATGCCGAACTTGCAGAATCGTCAGTAGAACGCTTCCTCTTTCTAATGAGGAACTTTTCCATTGTGTTATAGTAAGAAAGTAAGAACAAATATCAGAGCTGCCAACTTTTCAAAATAAAAATATTTCACTGTTTAAAATCGTAGCACTGGATGCCGAACTTGCAGAATCGTCAGTAGAACGCTTCCTCTTTCTAATGAGGAACTTTTCCATTGTGTTATAGTAAGAAAGTAAGAACAAATATCAGAGCTGCCAACTTTTCAAAATAAAAATATTTCACTGTTTAAAATCGTAGCACTGGATGCCGAACTTGCAGAATCGTCAGTAGAACGCTTCCTCTTTCTAATGAGGAACTTTTCCATTGTGTTATAGTAAGAAAGTAAGAACAAATATCAGAGCTGCCAACTTTTCAAAATAAAAATATTTCACTGTTTAAAATCGTAGCACTCGATGCCGAACTTGCAGAATCGTCAGTAGAACGCTTCCTCTTTCTAATGAGGAACTTTTCCATTGTGTTATAGTAAGAAAGTAAGAACAAATATCAGAGCTGCCAACTTTTCAAAATAAAAATATTTCACTGTTTAAAGTCGTAGCACTCGATGCCGAACTTGTAGAATCGTCAGTAGAACGCTTCCTCTTTCTAATGAGGAACTTTTCCATTGTGTTATAGTAAGAAAGTAAGAACAAATATCAGAGCTGCCAACTTTTCAAAATAAAAATATTTCACTGTTTAAAGTCGTAGCACTCGATGCCGAACTTGCAGAATCGTCAGTAGAACGCTTCCTCTTTCTAATGAGGAACTTTTCCATTGTGTTATAGTAAGAAAGTAAGAACAAATATCAGAGCTGCCAACTTTTCAAAATAAAAATATTTCACTGTTTAAAATCGTAGCACTGGATGCCGAACTTGCAGAATCGTCAGTAGAACGCTTCCTCTTTCT
This sequence comes from Macrothele yani, assembly GCA_039090855.1. Taxonomy (NCBI): domain Eukaryota; kingdom Metazoa; phylum Arthropoda; class Arachnida; order Araneae; family Macrothelidae; genus Macrothele; species Macrothele yani. The sequence continues at coordinate 130,737,499 of CM076998.1, read as the reverse complement.
AATGAGGAACTTTTCCATTGTGTTATAGTAAGAAAGTAAGAACAAATATCAGAGCTGCCAACTTTTCAAAATAAAAATATTTCACTGTTTAAAATCGTAGCACTGGATGCCGAACTTGCAGAATCGTCAGTAGAACGCTTCCTCTTTCTAATGAGGAACTTTTCCATTGTGTTATAGTAAGAAAGTAAGAACAAATATCAGAGCTGCCAACTTTTCAAAATAAAAATATTTCACTGTTTAAAATCGTAGCACTCGATGCCGAACTTGCAGAATCGTCAGTAGAACGCTTCCTCTTTCTAATGAGGAACTTTTCCATTGTGTTATAGTAAGAAAGTAAGAACAAATATCAGAGCTGCCAACTTTTCAAAATAAAAATATTTCACTGTTTAAAGTCGTAGCACTCGATGCCGAACTTGCAGAATCGTCAGTAGAACGCTTCCTCTTTCTAATGAGGAACTTTTCCATTGTGTTATAGTAAGAAAGTAAGAACAAATATCAGAGCTGCCAACTTTTCAAAATAAAAATATTTCACTGTTTAAAGTCGTAGCACTCGATGCCGAACTTGCAGAATCGTCAGTAGAACGCTTCCTCTTTCTAATGAGGAACTTTTCCATTGTGTTATAGTAAGAAAGTAAGAACAAATATCAGAGCTGCCAACTTTTCAAAATAAAAATATTTCACTGTTTAAAATCGTAGCACTGGATGCCGAACTTGCAGAATCGTCAGTAGAACGCTTCCTCTTTCTAATGAGGAACTTTTCCATTGTGTTATAGTAAGAAAGTAAGAACAAATATCAGAGCTGCCAACTTTTCAAAATAAAAATATTTCACTGTTTAAAATCGTAGCACTGGATGCCGAACTTGCAGAATCGTCAGTAGAACGCTTCCTCTTTCTAATGAGGAACTTTTCCATTGTGTTATAGTAAGAAAGTAAGAACAAATATCAGAGCTGCCAACTTTTCAAAATAAAAATATTTCACTGTTTAAAATCGTAGCACTCGATGCCGAACTTGCAGAATCGTCAGTAGAACGCTTCCTCTTTCTAATGAGGAACTTTTCCATTGTGTTATAGTAAGAAAGTAAGAACAAATATCAGAGCTGCCAACTTTTCAAAATAAAAATATTTCACTGTTTAAAATCGTAGCACTGGATGCCGAACTTGCAGAATCGTCAGTAGAACGCTTCCTCTTTCTAATGAGGAACTTTTCCATTGTGTTATAGTAAGAAAGTAAGAACAAATATCAGAGCTGCCAACTTTTCAAAATAAAAATATTTCACTGTTTAAAATCGTAGCACTGGATGCCGAACTTGCAGAATCGTCAGTAGAACGCTTCCTCTTTCTAATGAGGAACTTTTCCATTGTGTTATAGTAAGAAAGTAAGAACAAATATCAGAGCTGCCAACTTTTCAAAATAAAAATATTTCACTGTTTAAAATCGTAGCACTGGATGCCGAACTTGCAGAATCGTCAGTAGAACGCTTCCTCTTTCTAATGAGGAACTTTTCCATTGTGTTATTGTAAGAACAAATATCAGAGCTGCCAACTTTTCAAAATAAAAATATTTCACTGTTTAAAATCGTAGCATTTGATGCCGAACTTGCAGAATTGTCAGTAGAACGCTTCCTCTTTCTAATGAGGAACTTTTCCATTGTGTTATAGTAAGAAAGTAAGAACAAATATCAGAGCTGCCAACTTTTCAAAATAAAAATATTTCACTGTTTAAAATCGTAGCACTGGATGCCGAACTTGCAGAATCGTCAGTAGAACGCTTCCTCTTTCTAATGAGGAACTTTTCCATTGTGTTATAGTAAGAAAGTAAGAACAAATATCAGAGCTGCCAACTTTTCAAAATAAAAATATTTCACTGTTTAAAATCGTAGCACTCGATGCCGAACTTGCAGAATCGTCAGTAGAACGCTTCCTCTTTCTAATGAGGAACTTTTCCATTGTGTTATAGTAAGAAAGTAAGAACAAATATCAGAGCTGCCAACTTTTAAAAATAAAAAAACGGGACATCAACGCGCGTTCAGCGGCGCGTATTTACACTTTATAAATAATAAAATTATATATTATAGGTTTCTTTATTTTTTATTACAGTTAATTATTTAATACAAATAAAGAAATATTTACAAAAAAATTAGTATTTAAGTACAAAAGATTAACAAACTTTGTTAATGAGTTTCATTTTTAGAGAGAGAGAGAGAGAGACACACACTATTTTTTTCAGAGAGTCGCCAATTTTTCTCCCCACCATAACAGGAGTCTTATCACATAAGGCAAAATAGTTCATCCACGGAATACCAAGATACTGAAATTCTTCAGACACTAGTTTGGCAATATTTTCATCTGTTGAACTGTTCTAGGCAAAGAGAGCAGCATGCATCTCACTCGCTTGCAATGATTATCAAAATATGTTACCACAATTCCCCCCCCCCCCCCCCAATTTTTTTCCTAAATCAAGAAGAGTGCATGCAAAAATCAAGATTTACTATCAAATTAAGAAGATTTGAGACAGTACCAGAACTGTTAATTTATGATTATCTATTATCAGGGGAGAGCGGTAATGTATGGGATGTGCTAGCAGTATGTTTGATGATACTTGTATTCAATTATTTTTCTGTATCAGTCACTCATAGATGCAGTTCAGAAATTGTGATGATTTTCAAGGTTTTGAATTTTTTTAAAAATTGAATGAATGAAATTTTAGAAATAACTTGATTTCGTTTAAGCAATGACAAGACAGTGACTTTTTTTTCTAAATGCCCTTGGATGACAATTTCATCCATCACGAATGTACGATAGCACTATTTTAGATAAAGGATGAATAGTGTAACTTTGAGAATGTGAATACTTTTGAACACCATGCATCAATTCTTACAAATTTTCAGCTTCTTCACTTTCGTTTTCAGGAAAAAGAATTACGATTACGGGAAAAATCTTTATCCCCCCCCTCTCTTTGTCAAGCTGAAATGCAAACCTTATTTTGGGGGGGGGTATTTAAGAATACAGGATACATGTTCAGAACATCGTTGGGGGGGGGGGGATACAATTACGGGAGAAATATTTGCTACGTCCAATTTTCGTTTTCGGACAGTTTCCCTCCATTTTCAAGTTGAAATACAAATATTTATAAAATAAAATGATATGTAACAACAATACTACGCAGAGGAAACATCGCGTGAAACATATAATAACGATTATGAGAGAAATCTTAACTACGTCTAACTTCCGTTTTCGAAAGTTTCCAGCGAAAAAAATATTCTCCGTCGCTACCAATTGCCCCGAAATTTCTATTCAGTTATGCATCGATCTCGAGGAAAACTCCAATTATGACGGAAAAGGAGAAATTTCTGGAAGCTGTTGCACGCTCATGCCTGAAGGTTACAGGGAAATTTTTGCGCCGTTGAATTTCCGTTTTCGGAAATTGTCCCTCCTTTTTCCAACTGAAATACAAATATTTTTGGAATAAAGTGATGTATAACAACAATACTGGACAGAGGCAACATCGCAGGAAAAAGAAATTATGATTATGGAAATCTTTATTTCGTTTACTTCCATTTTTGAAAGACGAAATACCGTCCCGATGCGCAAACACACTGTTTGATGCGTACTAGACACGTAATTACGCATTTTGGCAAACTCTGCATGGCGCAAAATTAAAATTTTTTTCGCACTTTGGTGCAATTAGCGCAGCTATTGCAACACTGAGGGAGAGCAAGTTTGGAAGGATTGGCGGGAGGGCGTGTGTGCGATCGCTCTCAGCTAGAAACATGAGATAACATAAGGTTCAATCACTATGAGATCATAATAAAACAAAAGCAGGAGTTTACACTAAGCGACAATAACAACAATATCAATTTCCATCCGTAAAAAAAAATTCACGAGCCATTTTAGCGAAAATCCGGAAGAAACTATCTTCCGACCGTAAAACTACCCAAAACTCCGTAAAACTTTCGGGAAATCCGGAATACTTGGCAGGTATGCGGACGTCATTGTACCGATATCGGCTTTTCCGACATATTATGTAATATCACTTAGCCGTTCTTCACCTGATATCGGCTTTGCCAATGCATCCAATATCCTCTGGCCGTTCTTCACCCCACATCCGTCCGATATTGGCTTTGCTGATGTATCCACTATCTGAATTTCAAAGATGCTTACTTAGAAACAGGACCAATTAATAATTTTCGCATTTGTGCGAAAAAAATTAAATATATTCGCAAAATGCGATGCAGTTTAAACCGTGATTTTTACAAAAACGGACACAAAATTCGCGAACTTTTACGAAATACATCGACATCCGCAATTCTTCCAACCTGTCCATAATTCGGTAATCATGTGGCCGAAACCGTAATGGTTGGCACCCTTAGCAGCACGTGGGCTTTCGTCTCGTTGCACTCTACGCGGATAAGAGTCATTTTCTTGTAGGACTTCCGTCCACAGCGAGTAGATTTTAGGTCCCAGCCACCTACAGCGATCTCACCTTTTGGGCAGGACACAGAAACGGAAGGAATGAGAGTAAGTCTAGCGACTTTGACAGAACAGTTTGTAGTGAGATTAGAGTACAGTAGATGGCGCCACCGTACAAGTACGATGCTGCACATAGAGGGGTGAGAGAATTTCAGGGGGGGGGGGGGCATAGGAAAGGATACCCATTTAACCAGTGGGTCCAACCTGGGGGCGTCACTTAACTTGCTCGTCCGATGCATGATGGATATTCAGTGATTGTTAGCAAATCACTCCGCCTCCGCAAGATCAACCCAGAATCGAACCTGAGGACCTTGCATTGGTAGTCTGAACTGCTAACCATTCAGCCATTCGCGGCTCACTCTACGCGGATTATCCCGAAATCCGTTTATATACACGACCAGAAGGGAATTACTGGGATTGTACCATGACGTCATGAAATCGGCACATGTGACTGAACAATAGGATTGTACCATGACGTCGTGAAATCGGCACATGTGATCTGAAACAGCATCACCTTTGTAGATTTTCCATGCTAATAGCTCACGATTGAAATATTTCTGCGCGCGCCCATTTCGTGCGTCACTTTATTTTTGTTACGCGAATTCAAATTTCTTTGCGCGAAACGCGCGTCAGCGCACGCTATCGGGAACCCTGGGAGCTCAGAAGCTGTTGCTTACTCTTTCAGAAAATCAAGTTTAAAAAGTGCTGCACAATTTCCAACAGTGTTTTTCCAAAATGGCAGAATATCTACAAAAAAAAAAAAAAAAAAAAAAAAAATTGCCACTTGACTGTCAGATTCTAAAAGATCTTCGAGTTCTGAATCCATGAATGAAGGACAATGCAAACACAGAGCACGCCATTAGTAGGCTGTGTGTAACTTTAAAACCTTTGAAACTGACTACCAGTGAAACTGATGCCATTGTGCAAGAATGGAGAAAGTACAAATTAGAGAAGATCGATGATTATTTTATCAAATCTGAAGAGGGTGTCAGTGGTGTGCCAATGCAAAATGTGAAATACCAGCAAGCTGACATATACTAGGGCAAAATATTTCAGATCGGAGCTGTACTGATACCGGGTAACCAAAGTATGGAAATTTAGTCAAACGTGTTACAACTTGTCTTACCCTTTTTTATGGGAATACTGATGTAGAGCGTGGCTTTTCCATGAATAATGCTTTACTAACCAAAGATCGATGTCAGTTAAATGAAAAAAACCCATTGTGGGTGTAAGAATTGTGAAGGACAAAATCAGAAGAAGTGGGAATTGCATTTCTGATATTCCAATTAATCAGCTAATGTTGAAATTTGTTAGAGAAGCTCATTCATCTTATCAGGCTGATTTAGAATATCAGAAAAAATGTGTGGAGCAAGCCAGGAAGCAAAAGGAGGCAGGAATTGAAATTAAAGAAAAAAAAATGTGCAGTTGAAAAGGAAAGATTTGGAGTTGGAAATTAAAAATTTAACTGTAAAAGAAGGTCAGCTTGAGGTTGAAGTCCAGCTTGGGCAAAAATTGCTTGATGAAGGAACTGAAAGGCTCAAGAAGGCAATAATTGCTAAGAATATGAAAGAGGCATCTATTGCAAATTCAATTATTGAAGCTGGTACAAAGAAATTAAGAGAAAATATGGAGCTTATGGACGAAACTCAGCAGAAGCTAAAAGATATTGAGACTGAACTTGGATCAGTAACTAAAAAACATAAGTAAATTTTCAATAATTAAGAATCACATTGGGTCTAAGCAAAAGTTCTGTTGTTTTTCTGATGGATGTTTACGGCATGCAACCCAAGCTTGCGCACATTTATGCAAATCAGTTCGAGATAAGGTTGTGGCTTATGTTGGTTAGGCATTCAGTTTAACTATTCAGTGTAAAGTGGACCTGTGTATTCAATATGTCTGTGGATACAGTGCATTTGAGACAGTGTCCTTCAGGAGCTCCAGAAAGGAAACAATGCAACGATCACAAGTCAAAACTTATATGAAGTGTTTGTAGAAAACACTGTTATAGTTCATACATGTCAAACTGTCTACCAGATTCTGTTCTGAAAACTTCAGTTTAGAGGATGAATCACTATTTGGATGGCCCAATGTTGTCAGTGAATTATGAACCATCATTCAAAATGCCAAAATTGGTGAGAAACTTGCAATTCACAAGCAAATGGCTTACAGCACATTCATTAGCTTCTTCTTATTATTATTATGGTTATTATTATTTGTAGCACTTGGGTACCAAAATATTTGTCCTAAAAGAACTTGTGTGATCAGGTTAGAACATATGCATCATGCCCGCCATCTTGCAATCAGTTTCGGAGTAAGAGGTTATTGGTTATTAAAAGTGGGTTCTGTACAATGATGTGCAATCAAAAAAAGAATATTGTGAAGCAGAACAAACTCCAATTCCTACTCCAAAGCTCAGCTTGAGGTTATGCTTTGTTAGTGGTGGGCTTGTAATGGAATTGTCTAAGGCGAGCTTCGGAGATCCAACAGAAAAACTGTTAACAGAAACAACTCTAAAAACTCAGCTCAATACCTGCTTTTGTAAAGCATCCATCTTTGGTAAACAAAAGGGACTTCATGTTCAACCAGGACATCAGCAAATAGGGGCAAAATGAAAGGTATGACATTTTAAAAATAAAATCTTATTAAGTGTTTGTTATACTAAGTTTCTGTTTTCAAATTTCAGTGACAATATGTTACATTTTTGGATATTGATAATAGCATGTTAAGATATTTGTTTTACATAGCATAACTGCAACAGATTGAAACTGCTAAACTTTTTAATAAAAGTGCAACCGCTTATTATTGATGAATCATTGATATTACTTTTTAGAGGGAGATACTTCAGAAAAGGAGGATTTCAAATATTTTTACTCTTCAAAAATTCTAGAGTGGACATTTCTCAAAGGAAATTGGCTAATATTTATGCATAGCATACTACATAGTGAGAAATATACTTTCTGATAGTTGGTTTGCGCTAGTATGCATTAAATTGCTCTTTGCAGTACATTTTGAAAATTCCTACTTTTTACCTACTACTTTTTTTGTGTGGAATTCCTACTTTTGTTCCTACTTTTTTCTGAAAGATGGCTACACTCCCTGTTTTGGTTACAATAAGATGATCCTCTTCAAATAATGTACAACTTTCCCCCTAGGGGTTGTAAAAGTCAAAAAGTTTTTCTTGCTATCTCTGCTTCCATGATACTTATTTGAAAAGTTTTTTTCCTTAGCATAGCTTTTGCTATGAAGAATACTTTTTGCCTGTTTTCAACTTTTCCATTATGCAAATTTCTTCTGTTAAATTGCATAGAGTTATATCATGTTTCCTTCCGTATCTCTTCTTTTAACTGTTCGATTTGAAAATCTTTGTCTCCAATACCTTCCTTCTGCTATGCAAAACATTCTTTGCACCATTTAGTAATTTTTGTAACATACTTTTTAGCCACTGGTAAAGTAAGTAGCTGATTTTTTGTGTGGGTTATTTTGTCCTTAGTATTTTCTGAGCAAACTAAGTACTTCACATCTTCCATAATTAGTTTTGTAATCATGCCCAGTTAAATTGCCTTGATCACTAATGAATGCAGTTGTACACAGCCCTTGGATTTAAGGTTTCCCCATTATTTTCTTTCATTTCACATTGGAAATTTTTGTGCATACTTTGTTTGCTGGCAAGTAAACATTTAAAACATAGCTGCAGCATCAATATTATGTTGAAAATTCCTTCCCTAAATAAAATGTAACACAAATACTTGCTCCCATGATTATGTTTTAAGAAATAAAAATCCTTTTGGTCCTTTGAAAAAGTTCCAAATATTTCACCTTTCTTTACCCTTAAATTTCCAATATAAGCATTTTTTTCAAAATAATTAAATATAAATAGTATTTTTACGTATTGATTGTGTGGTATATGAAAGCATTTCAAGAGTAATGCCACATACCTATGTATTTTTGAGTTTTATGTTGTTTTTTTTATTCTGGAATTTGCTTCAATAATTGAACTAAAGCCAAAGTAGAAAAATATTTTTTTCTCAAAATCAGTGTAGTATACTGTATATAAAAGTTTAGTAGATATTAAACATGGTCACATTTTCATTGGCAGTTTTGGTATTTCAGTATTTATCTGTGATTCTAAGTTTCTGATTAGCTGCAGCAGACATCATTTTTAACATTCTGCATTATAGTATCTGAAACAATCATTTTATGTTTCTGAATATTTCTGTTTCACACATTATGTTCTGTGAAAGTTCGACCGGCTGATAAGTAACCTCCGACGGTGAAAATTATTTATGTGTCAATTCACCATTATAGTTAAAAATACATATTAAGCGTATTAAGGCTTACCACTTGAGAACTGCCCTGCTTTCCTTTGTTGTCAGTAGTAGCCATGGTTCTTCCAGTTCATTGTCCTTATCAACATGAGGTTAGGCTTATCATATTTAGGTCTGTTGCACAAGAATACCGGTACATGCTTAGTTCCGTCGTCTTTCGTAAAAACGAAGTATAAAATCTTGACGAAGTGTAAAATCTCGATTGAGAAAAAATCTTGGTAACTGGACAAAGAAAAAAGAAACGCGAACACTGTTCATTCAGTATTGCCAAGATAATAATGCTGTCCTCGATCGGGACAACGTAAAACTGTTAACATTCCATAACACCCATAGAAAGATCCTCACAGCCGAGGCTGTATTAATTGAAAAGACCAAGGAGAATAATTGCAATTCATATACTTCCGTCGAATTATCCAGTGCATGGAAGATTGTAATCGAGCACGAAAAACATCAATCCATCCGTGCTAAGCAATAAAAAATTAGCCAACATAGATTAAGAACTAGACGAACACCAGATGGCGGGACCTCCAATATATGTGACACATATGATAACTGACGAAGTAAGGTTGGCTATAGTGGAATGATGGGACAGACCTTGGAGGTCATCACAGAGTCAACAACCTTGAGAATGGCCACAACATATGTGTGCCGAAACGCGTCGGGAATGTCGACGGTGCGATAGAACGACGACGGTGTGGTACCAATCTTTTATTCTTTCGCATGATTTTTATTGTGACAATTCATTCTATTTTATTTCATCATCTTTCAATACAGGTTTTTAACTTCTGTAAGCATTCTTTTAATGTTAAATTCGAAGCCTGTTCGCTATCCTTTGTGCTCAAGTCATTCCATTTTGTTTGCGCCCATTCAACAGTGTACAAATTCCATATATCTCTCACCACCTTCAAATATCTATCACTCTAATGTTCATCTCAATGTTTTTACGAAAGACGACGGAACTAAGCATGTATCGGTATTCTTGTGCAACAGACCTAACCATGATAAGCCTAACCTTGTTTTGATAAGGACGATGAACCGGAAGAACCGTGGCTACTGCTGACAACGAAGGAAAGCGGGGCAGTTCTCAAGTGGTTAGCATTAATATGCTTAATATGTATTTTTAACTATAATGGTCAATGACACATCAATAATTTTCACTGTCGGAGGTTACATATCAGTCGGTCGAACTTTCACAGAACATAACGTGTGAAACAGAAATATTCAGAAACATCAAATGATTGTTTCAGATACTATATATGTTCCACGTATAATGGCACAATTCAGTTGATACCATAATGTGCAACTAGAATTCTACATTCTGTATTAAGTTTGCCCAAGCATGTAGGAAGTTGTTTGTTGTAGGTTACAGGTTGAAACAGAACTATGGTTTCTCTATATTTTAAGTAAGAGTGTTTGGATCGTATGTCCTGGAAAAAAATCGAAAAGTCCTGGAAATGTCTTGTAAAAGTCCTGGAATTTTGTGATTGAAAAGGCCTATGAACCATGGATTTATGTCTTGGTGACATCCGTGTGTGCAGATTGTATGTTGATAACACTGTCCTGTTGGCAGAGAGTGAAAGTGAGTTGCAGAGTATGTTGTCTCGGATGTACGTAGTTTGCATGAAATTCAAACTGAGTATAAATAAGGAAGAAACCAAAGTTATGGTTTTTGAGAGAGGAAGTGGTAGTACTGAATGTAATACAGTACAATTCTGAAAATCTGCACAACTTGGTTCCAGAGGTTGTGCAAATTGTAGAATTTTGCGGATTTTAGAGAACCTGTGTGTGTTTACTAGTACATACGTACTGTATAATACTATAATGAGAGTAATAAGAACCTTACCTTTGCTAGAAGGTCTGTTCTCATTTGAAAAATATATATTTCTCTGCACGTTTTTCCCCATTTTGAGTTCTACAGTTGGTTTGGGCTTCTGGTGTGGTGGTTTTATGTTGTCTTCAGCTCGTTCTTTATTTGACAGAATGAATAATTCTTTAATCCGTACTGCGGCAATGATACTTGGTCTAAGAACCTCTATTTGACTTAAAAACCTATTATTTCACTGACGTTTATATAACCCTAACCGGTAGTTTAATTGACTTATAAAACTTACTATTCAGAAAACCCCACATGCGTGAACATTCACTAACATAAACTAACTTCTTATTTACAAACACCAAAAACATCTAACTAAAAAATTAAAAACTAATATACAATTATTTACACAAACTCATTTCATTGCCCTCTATTCCATTCTTTCATTCCTCAGAACAAATTTCTACCTCATTCATACACCACACACACCTCTGCCATTCCCAAAAGTAGATTGCCTCTAGCAGCTTTCTACCGGGCCGGGGGTTGTCTTCAGGAGGCTGTTAGGTGGTATCAGCCCTGCTATCACAGTGTGAGTGAGAGAAGTGATTTTCAGCGTCAGCCCATCTCTTGCGTCATATTGAAAACTTTGCCACCGTGGCTCCATCTGTTAGGAACTTTAGTTAATATTTTATTTTTTTCTGCAGTATTTTTTTGTTTGTTCTATTTTTATTAGTTCTTTTCGTTTTTCGTTAAGTATATTTGGGGTCATTATGATTACATACTCGATCCCTATTTTTTTCAATCAGCACAGATTCTGTAATGCGCAAATGTCTTTCATTGTTACATGATTTAATTATTTTGATGTCTTCAAATTTCGGGTATTTTTGATTGTCTAAGCAATACTGTATCAGTGCCTCTTTTGCTTCTTTTTTTTTTTTTTTTTTTTTTTTTTGCCAATTTTTTTATGTGTTGTTGCAGGCGATTTTTCAATTGGTTTTTAGTACTATTTTTTTTTTTTGCCAATTTTTTTATGTGTTGTTGCAGGCGATTTTTCAATTGGTTTTTAGTACTCCCTATGTACGATATTGGTGGGATGCCTGTTATAGGTATTTCATAAATGCCAGCTTTTTCCAAGGTACTGCTATTTTCTGTATTATTAATCATCATATCTCTGACTGTCAGTACTTTGTTTCCCATCTGAATTCCATATTTATGGCATAACTTATTTATTTCTGTAGATATTCCTGGAAGGTAAGGTAAAGCACCTACATATTGTAATTATTTTTTTCTTTTAGAGATTGAGGTATCTTGCATCTTAACATGTACTTCATATATTCATTTATTTACTTTTTGTGGTGGATATCCATAATTAAATGAAATTTCTTTAACGTAGTTAATTTCATCATTCAGGAATTCTTCTTTAGGAAGAAGAAGATACCTCAACCTCTAAAAGAAAAAAAGAATTACAATATGTAGATGCTTTACCTTACCTTCCAGGAATATCTACAGAAATAAATAAGTTATGCCATAAATATGGAATTCAGATGAGAAACAAAGTACTGACAGTCAGAGATATGATGATTAATAATACAGAAAATAGCAGTACCTTGGAAAAAGCTGGCATTTATGAAATACCTATAACAGGCATCCCACCAATATCGTACATAGGGAGTACTAAAAACCAATTGAAACATCGCCTGCAACAACACATAAAAAAATTGGCAAAAAAAAAAAAAAAAAAAAAAAAAAGCAAAAATGGCACTGATCCAGTATTGCTTAGACAATCAAAGATACCCAAAATTTGAAGACATCAAAATAATTAAATCATGTAACAATGAAAGACATTTGCGCATTACAGAATCTGTGCTGATTGAAAAAAATAGGGATCAAGTATGTAATCATAATGACCCAAATATACTTAACGAAAAACGAAAAGAACTAATAAAAACACACAAAAAAAATACTGCAGAAGAAAAGAAAATAATAACTAAAGTTCCTAACAGATGGAGCCACGGTGGCAAAGTTTTCAATATGACGCAAGAGATGGGCTGACGCTGAAAATTGCTTCTCTCACTCACTCGCACTGTGATAGCAGGGCTGATACCACCTAAAAGCTTCCTGAAGACGACCCTGGCCTGGTAGAAAGTTGCTAGAGGCAATCTATGTTGGGAATGGCAGAGGTGTGGTGTATGAATGAGGTAGAAATTTGTTCTGAGGAATGAAAGAATGGTATTGAGGGCAATGAGAGGAGTTTGTGTAAATAATTGTATATTAGTTTTTAATTTTTTAGTTAGATGTTTTTGGTGTTTGTAAATAAGACGTTAGTTTATGTTAGTGAATGTTCACGCATGTGGGTTTACTGAATAGCAAGTTTTATAAATCAATTAAACTACCGGTTTATGGTTATATAAACGTCAGTAAAATAATTGGTTTTTAAGTCAAATAGAGGTTCTTAGACCAAGTGTCATTGCCGCAGTACGGATTAAAGAATTACTCATTCTGTCAAATAAAGAATGAGCTGAAGACAACATAAAACCGACGTACCAAAAGCCCAAACCAACTGTAGAACTCAAAATGGGAAAAAACGTGCAGAGAAATGTATATTTTTCAAATGAGAACAGACCTTCTAGCAAATGTAAGGTTCTTATTACTCTCATTAAAGTAATTGTAGGTACGTAAACTTTTGAATGGTTATAGAAACACTGTGACTTTTCAAACAATGAATTTTATAATACTAGTTCAAATAGAATGTTATGTATGTACGAATTATAGGCTTTCATTTGTTTAATAATTAGTAAAATTAATTAGTAATATGTATTTAATAGTGTAATTAGTAGTATTTGAAATTTATATAGGTATATATAATATTTAATAAGTAAAATATAGGGAACAAATTCATAATACAGTACTGTATTAATTAATTGAATTTTCGTTTACCAAATATTGTGTATGTCAATCAAACATTCTGGCTGGCAAACATTTCATCTATGGTCAATTGTTTTAAATTTGGTTTCTCTCATTGAAGTTTTTCCTGAAGTCAATAAATCATCATTATTTCCTGTGCTGAAACACATTTCTGCTGTTCTAAAAAAATAATGTATTGTTCTTCCAACAAAATTCCATCACCTAAGGATATTTTTTTGGTAGTAGAATCCTCGCTGTCAGTGTCTGAATCGCCTGCATCAGGATTATCACCCTAGCTATGATTTCATCATCAGTCATTATTTGGATTTCACTCTTGTCTGAAGATTCCATCCATTCAACTATATCTTCCTCTCTAAATGCATTCATCATTGACATATTTGCTTGTTTGGCATATGCTAGAAGCTGCATAGTCTTTGATTTGGCTTTAAACTCTTAATCCTCAGGTTCAGAGTCAATAAATATTGATGCTGGCCATAACTTATGCCATGCATTTATCAGAGTAGAATGTTTCACATTGTTCCATGAACCTGCTATCAGTCCTTCATTGTGAAATCTTTAATGAACGTTTTGATTGTTTGAAACGATTTATCAGAGTTCAACAGTTTCCTTAGGAATTCTCCTTTGTAGTCGCACTTCCAACTGTTAACTATGCCCTGTTCCATGGGTTGAATTAATGAAGTTGTGTTTGGGGGTAAGAACATAACTGTAACATTATTTGAAGTTAAATCTTCAGGATGTGTGCAGTTGTCCTATACCAACAAAATTTTACAGTCTGGAGCAAGTCAGACCTCCACACAGTGTTTTCTGGCGTCTTTAACAAAGTGATTAATGAATCAGTTTGTAGCGAGTTTTTTTGGTCATCCATGATTTTTTATTATTGCGGTAGATCACAGGTAAGGCCTTTAAGCCCTTCAAAGCCCTAGGACAAGCACTTTTTCCAATCACAAATGGCATACATTTATGATTTCCAGAGGCATTGGAACAAAGAGCAACTGTTACTCTTTCTTTGCCTTCCTTAACACCGGAAGGTCCTGCTTCATCAGCACACACTAGAGTATGTCTTGGTAGATAACGCCAGACAAGTCCAGTTTTATCCATGTCATAAATTTGATCCGGAGAAAGAATCCTCCTGGACAAATTTGGCAAACACATCCAGAAACTCTTCTGCAGCTACCTTATCTGCCGATTCTTGCTCCCCTCAGGATTTCAAGTAACGAATTCCATGCCTTTGTTTGAAGTGGGATAGCCATTCATCTGAAAAATTACAAGGCTCATCAATCTTCAGTTGCTGATGAAATAGCTTGGCTTTTTCACATAAGAGTGGACCTGTAATTGTCATACCATCGTTACGCCTTTGCTGAAACCACTCTTAAACAACAGCATCGAGGGTGGAGTTTCTAGCTTCATGCATCGTTTTGCGATCAGCAATTTCAGAATTGCTATCACTCATTGCATAGAATTGCAATATCTTGTCTTAGTTTTTCTTAATATCGTACACAGTCCGAACAACATCAAAAAATCTCCGCAACATGCTTTGGTGCACTGCCATTATCAAGTTTTTGCAACAAGTCCACTTTCTGCTGAATGGTTAAAGAGCTGTGCTTTCTCTTTACTCCAGCCATTTTCTCAAATTTCCAAACAACTATTAAAAAAATTTCACCTTAAGACATTAAACAAGACATAAAAAAGCAGATTCTCACAGCACGTGTACCAGAAAAAAATGTAAACACGCAATGCTAAGTTGCCAGATTGCCCGCTTAATATGTGCTTTATTTGAACTTCAATCTCTCAATTTTGTACCATCATTTTTGACCCCCAAAAAATTTATATCATTAGTAATATTTTTCAAATTGAGAAAACACATAAAAAGATCTTAAAATTTTTTTTTACGTCAGCTGGAAAATAAAAAAATTCTATTTTTTGAAACCTTTTTTTTTTTTTTTTTTTTTTACCCGCCTGTTAACTAACTGTAACCGGTGTTCGAATCCATGCGGATTTTAGGCAATTGCGGATTTTCGGAATTGTACTGTATATGTCTAAATGGCACAGTGATTGATCAGGTGAATGAGTTCGTGTATTTAGGAATTAGGAAGCATGTTTGACAGAGAAGAAATTGGATGGTGAAATTAGTAGGCGAGTGAATTCTTCGTTGAAAGTCATGGCTGCTTTGGGAGGTTTTCATAGGAATGATGGGTTCTCAAGAGAATCCCAAATGGCTGTGTATGAAAGTGTAATTGTTCCTACTCTGATGTATGGCAGTGAAATTTGAGTACTGCAGAAGAAACATAGAAGTCGTTTATGTGGAGAAATGCGTTACTTACGGGGGGTTTGTGGCAAGACACATTCTTATTGTGTGAGGAATGAAGATGCGTTGCAGTTGTGTAATGTGAAGCAAAATGTTGTTAGCAAGGTGGAGACTAATATACTTCTGTGGTTTGGGCATGTTGAAAGAATGAGTGATGAGATGCTTACTAAGAAAATCTTTTTAGCCCAAGTGGCAGGAAGGAGAGGTAGAGGAAGGCCAAGGAAGTCATGGGAGGATCAGATTTAGGAGTGTCTCTATCAGAAAAAGATTATGAGTATAAAGTATAGAAGGTCTTGTGTACGGTGTGTAATGGATGTGAGTGAAGCCCGAGTTGTATGTCAAGATCACTGTAAATGGAGAAGTTTGATACGGAAACAGTAAGTAAAAATTATCTGGTAGTTTGTATTTCTTTGTGGAGCTAACTTCTGAATATCAGAGAACAGCTTAGTGATATGTATGTATGTACAAAATCAGCGGTGCATTTTGGTGAACTTATCCCAGTATCATAGCTGAACTTCCCTAGGGCATTTCTAAATCAGAATGATAATATAAAGGCACAGGCTTGGCAATAGGTCTATCACCAGTGTTATAACTTAGATTTTTGGCTTTTCTAATGACTCTGCAGATTGATTTTGCTCATAACCTGAGGAAATGGCTAATTCAGAGATTTTTTAGTCTCGGCACCATCATTAGAAGACATAAAAATTCCACAAATGGCTCAAGATCTGTTGAAGGCATCTTTGTAACTATCAGGGCAAAATGACCTTGGGTGTATGAATTGTCTATTGATGTGGGTTTTTAATAAACATTTGCATGTAGCTGGCCATTTACAGTTTTTTAAACCATAACATTTAAATAAAGACAGGGAATTATCCAATTCAGTTTCCATGTTGAATTCGATAGTGGGATTTACAGGTTTGTTTTTCTCCAAGAAACACAAAGTCTTCCCTGCTATGTGTCCATATAAAGAAAATGCCAACATTTCATAGTCATGTCGATGATTTTGGTTAGAATTCATTTAAAGTTTTTGTTTTAAGCAGTCCGAGTAGAGCCTCAGTCAACACAGAAGCAAGGGAAAAGCCCATAGGGAATCCATTGGGCTGTTTGTACATTTTGTCTTTAAAACAGAAGAATGCGATACTAATGGCAAAATTGAATACTATTGAGATGTCTCATATCACCTCACGCATGAAATGAGAGGATTGAGAGGTAGCTTCCATTAGTGTGTTTGTGGTGTCCTGTATCAGGATAAATAGGTATAATGAGGCTATATTTAAACTTCCAATGGTCTCACTCAGAGAGACTTATGTTTTCTGACTTGCCAGTGAAATCTCTAGTAGATGCTATAACATGGTCAGAATCTAGTAAATATGTACTTAAGAAAATAGAAAATTTTGACCTCATGAACTGTGAAGTAATTTTTTTATTCTTTATAGTCTCATTAAGTGAATACCTAGTCATAGTCTTATTGATGTAGTTTGTTCCTGTAAATTTATGTAATAATAATAATATTTGCATGTTATTCCTGTAACTGAGTCTTTCTTTTAATGTTTTGGTAAATGCCTTTTCGTACAGGTTTTTTTTTCTTTTAATGA
The DNA here is from genome assembly GCA_039090855.1 of Macrothele yani. NCBI lineage: Eukaryota > Metazoa > Arthropoda > Arachnida > Araneae > Macrothelidae > Macrothele > Macrothele yani. The sequence continues at coordinate 130,720,066 of CM076998.1, read as the reverse complement.
TATTTTATAAGTTTATTGCATGTATAACAACTCAGCATCCAACTTTTCTTTTTGATATTTTATAAGATTGCATGTATAACAGCTTATATTCATGTGAACAAAATGGGTACTTTGTTTACTTATATCTACAGTATAGAATTAAATACACAGATCTAATGGTGAACAAACATGATGAGATGAACACTTCAAAAAAGTGTTAATCTATTCATTTTATGTGTAGGTGATGGCATTTGTTACAGTTATTGTCGTATGTTGTGTTAGTCAAAATCTCATGCTAGCTATTGGTATTTTTCAAGTATTGTGTCATGTTGGAAACTTCTCTATCATCTGTTACCATTTTCTTGGGTGTATTTGTTACTTCACAATGTGTCTCAATCTTTATGGGGAAAATTATGAGGGGAAATCAGGAAGCCGGTGACATTAATGTGTCGTGTTTGTCAGATCAGAAATTACTAATTGACACTGCTAAGTCCCTTTCTCATTTAATTGTTCTGCACAATGAGATGCTTATAATAGCTATCAACCAGCAATTCTGTTAATGCTGTTATGAATGTCATTACATTCTTGCTGTTGCTGTACATATCATTAACTTAGCCAAAACTTTCTGCCTCAAAAACTTTAGGGAATTAAATTTCTATGAGGTTTAGAACATCTGATTGTTTTGTGGCTTGTTTAAAATGACAGGGTCAAATTTCTTCTATGTTGCTATCTTTGCAGAAATAAATCATTATCAGTGTTTTCTGAACCAGTTAGTGGTGCTGTGCATGCTATTGTCATTTTGAAACAGCTAGCACAGCTTTTGTGTGGTGCTGTTACCAGCTTATATAGGCTACCATGTGGACTTTTGCTCTTTTGGTTTGTGATACCAATCACATTTTTCTGATGCAGGCATCTCCAATACATTAAAAGCACAAAGTAAAAATAAACAAACAAAACACTTTCCCACCTTCCCATATGCAATGCACTTGCTGCGTTACAACATAAATTGTAGAATTATATGCATAGGCACAGCCTTCTCGTAAATTGTTTTTTTTTTTTAAGAAGTACTTATTTATAAATAAATGCGTAATGATAAAGAAAGGAAAGAAGCTGTCTAAATTTGAGTCTCATTATGAAGTTTTCTTTGTAGCGCAAAAGGAATATTTGTTGAACTTGATTAATATAACTGAAAATATTCACTGCAAAAGCAATTAAATTAAATTCCATATTAATTTTAAAATCACTGTCCATAAGTGCATACTGCTTTTGCAGTCTTTTGTGCCTGTTATAACTGAAGTCTTGTGTTCTAAACTCCTTTTCCTTTCATGTTTTGCTCTCACTGTTTGTTGCCCAATGAAGATGCTGTAACCCACATCCCAAGTGTTGCAGATTCCTTCCACCACAAAAATCCCCTTGGGTTGAAGGGGGTTGATTAACTGAACCTTATTTTGGGAATAAGGGACAATTTATGAGAAGGGACAATTCGACTGTGTCCAATGAATTTTTCCTTCCTCCCCCTTTTTTTTTGGAGGGGTTTAGCTATATTTTTAGTTATGCAAATGAAAAACATACCGTTGATGCATGCTTCTAGTGCATTTTTGGGAATTAAATTTCTATGATACTTTGGTTGTCTGAGTTTGTTGTGACACATTTAAAAAGACAAGGTCAAACATCTTGACAAATTTACATGTGGTTATCATTCTTTTAACATTTCCTACCCTTTTATGTATTTTTGACCTTCAAAAAATGCTTCTAGTATTGTCTTTCAGTTTCTATATTCAGTTACTTATGTTTTTAGGGATATTTTGGGTTTTCAACTTCTGAAGAGTTGGAAATGGCTATAGAAAACTGCAAAGAAATGATCATGCAAACACCTGAGAACTCAGACAAAAAGAAACAATTAATTAGAAAACTTGTGCAGTTGCGATTCAAATTGCAAGAAACAAAAGTAAGGTGTTTTTTTTTTTTTTGTGCTGGTGTCTGTCTTAAACTGAAACATGCTATCTTATAATAATTTAAACAATTTTTATAAGCTTACAAAATGCATTATGATAAAACATAGCACATGTAATATTGCTTAGTTAAGGTTTTGCATTCAACCAAACAGATGTAATATGCAGATTCTTTTCATTCACTTTCTGAGCAAATCCATTCCACCAATGACACCATCCCCAATGTTTGCTTAACTTCATTTTTTTCTTGTAAGAATAAAAAAGACTATACAAAAAGCTAAACATTTTACCACTGTGTGGTACAGTATCTTTTATATTGTATTTTGAATTGTGAAATGTGCCATGGTTCCTTCATCCATTGTTCATAACTTGAATTAATGTACTCCATGACTCACAGAAAGTATATCTATACTCAGTGCATATTCTTTCAGTATCATTTCTCAACTTTTTGAACATGTGGCCATTTTTATGGTACATATAGAATTTTAATAGTTTAAAGCAGTGCTCCTCAATCTTTTTTATGTTGGAGAACCCTGAAATTATATTGTGTTAATTTGTGGGATCCCAGTCATACTTGTGTGCATTAGTTATTTTATCAAACATGTTAAAATAACTAAAAAAAGAAGTAAATATTCTTAGAATATGGATTTGTTATTGGATTATTTGAACTGCCACTTAAAAAACACACATGCACACAAGACATAAAAACTTACTTAATGATCAGGGGTTGAAAAATGCAGTCACCATGGACCATCAGAAAAAAAAAAAAAAAAAAAAGGCTGCAATGGAAAACATTGCTAAAAACCTGAAAAACTGGTATTGAGGTATTTCTGCATCCTAAAAATTTAGAATTCAGACAACAGTAGCCTGCCCTTATTTTCAGTTCAGGTTTCATGCCCCCTTCCTTCTTCTTCATAGTGCTTCCTGATCTCTAACAGATAAAAGAAGCTTATTGTAAATGGTTAGAAGGTTATAAAGGCCATGATGCACAACAGTTCAGGGTTATACAGTAACAGTTAGGAGAGAGAAATGATCTTCTTGGATGTACTTTAAAGCATTGAGAGAGAGAGAGAGAGAGAGAGAGAGAGAGAGGGGGGGAGGGGGTATTCAGGATGAATATCACAAATTCTGGTGTGATGCAGGATGCATTGTGTGGAGGAATTGATTTAGTAGATGTAACAATTATGCCAGACTGTTATTATGAAACTTAATCTTTTTCCTAAAAGAAATAATAATAGCTTCTGTAGCAAAGTATTCAATGGATCATGTTTCCATATCTGTACTATATTATGTAAATTTCAGATTGCCTTCTGTGATAAATTTGTCGTGTGTGTGTGTGTGTTTGTTTGTTTGTTTGTTTAGAGAGAGTAAACAGCCATTTGTCCGAGATGGGCCTGATTTGGGATCCTGGTGAGGCATGGATGTTGTGCTTGGCTCTTTCCCTTCCCTGGAACCAGTGGCCCTAAATTAGGGTCAGGTAACTGCTTTTAGACCAAGTTGCTCACTGTGTTCCTTCACACCCCCCCTCCCCAAGTAGACAAACAACTAATAGAATTATTTATTTTAATCGAAACTGAAATGGAAGGAGAAATTTGTTTGACAGCCATACATTGCCACGGTTTGCTGAGACATCAAAAGTAGTGTTGGGATATGAAGCATGTGATGAGTAGTAGCTGGAAAACTGAGACAGGGGAATCTGTGCCCCCACTTCATTGGGAGGGGAATCTGTGGCTTATTCTGCTCTCAGTTGACACTGGTAAGAACAAAAAGGAAACTGTATTATAAATCTTTGCCTACAAACATTGTGAAGCATATAAGATTAAAGAAAGCAATATTTAGCCACAATTAAATTTGTTTTCTTGTTGATTGCAGTTTTGCTATGCTGCCTAGCTTTCTCAATATGGTATTTATGTTATACTTATGTGTAATTCATCTTGGGGAAGCTGGGCTAAAACACAGTGAAACTGGAGTTGACAAGAAAATGAAATTAATTGTGACTAAATGCTGATTTCTTCAATCTTATGCTGCAGAAAGTTTCTTGAACAAAGAATAAGCATTTTTTTCAAGGCTTAGGTAGGGGCTAATGGTGGTTCATGATTGTTTCATTATCTTTGGTTGTTTTCCCTGCAGAGAAAGTGCTCAACTTAGTTGGTGAATTGATACTGAATTTCTGAAATCAGTCGAGTTGATGATTTCATTATTCAGATCATTCTTTTACTGTAATCCCTAAATAGTAAATTTTTATTATTTTCTAATTTAAGTGCAATTAACTTTATTTTCCACTTGACTTTCTTTTTCAAATGAAAAATATTTGTTTTAGACAGTTTGCATTCATAGTAAAAGGTTTACAGTGATTAAACAATGTTGTCAAAGGAAAAAGCACAGGTTTTCAGTGTTAACACTTCTCCACAGAATATTTTGGAAAATACCACTGATCAACAACATGGAGTGTTAAACCATTTGCTATCAAAGCATGCACCTGTCTTCATGGCTAAAGATGAATAAAAATGACACAGTTCCAAGACAACTGGCTCAGAATTTAGATGGCTGGAATAGAATTGATGACATGGCTATTTCCTAAATTTAATGCATTATAAAATCTCCAAACAGTGTTTTTTTTTTAAGAAATAAAAGGACTTAATATGTCAAATTTTCGGGTAGCCCACGTACCCTTCCTCCCTGTAGCAGAATCACAGTGACGGTTGAAGTACGTCACAGATTTTATTTTGGTCCTGCAGACAAAAACAATATCCCCAAACCCCTATTAAATCCTCTTTTATCCGTCTTTCAAAACTGCGAAAACAGAAGATAAATGGGGTGAAGATTCTCCGGTAATTGCATTTGTTTTCTCGTGATGTTTCGTCTGTTTGGTATTTTTGTTAAACATCATTTTATTGCATAAATGTTTGGGTTTTAGCTTGAAAATAGCCGCAAAATTTTCGAAAACGGAAGTTGCTGAGCCATGTAATATTAAACTCTTTTTCTCGCAATGTCGCCTTTGCCCCGTATGGTTGTTAAACATCGTTTTATTATACTGTATAAATGTTTGCATTTAAGATAAAAACAAAGAAAAAATTTCTGAAACCGGAAGTTGGACGAAGGAAAGATTTCTATCGTAATAAAAAATGGAGGCAAAATTAGTTTTGATAACTGAAGATAAAGGCAGCAAAGATTTGTAATCGTTTTTTTTTTTTCTCTGCAATGTTTTTCCTGCACTGTATTGTTGTTTAAGTATCATTTAATTACATTAATGTTGGTTTTAAGATCGAAAATTGAGAAACATTTTCCGGAAATGGAAGTAGGACGGAGCGAAGATTTCTTCTGTAATCGTAATTTTTCTGTCTAGCGATGTTCCATCTGCCCTGTATTTTTTGTTAAATATTATTTTATTCCATAAATTTTTGTTTCAGGTTGAACATGGCACTGAAATTCTAGGCACAGGTGTTCTTGATCGTAGTTATTGCATTTGATGTAGTACAAAGGCTAGATTTTTTGTTATTTTAGGTAGAAAACATATATGGTGGATAGTTTCATTTTTTTTTAAATCTATACCCGTGCAAATTTTTATTATTTTTCACATCTAGTAGTTATCTTATCCAGTGACCATCTGCAGATTTATTGTGGCAACATGATATCTGTCGCAGACTGAGGAACTTCCTGCTTTAGGACCCTTCCTCAGGATTACAGATACCCTTTCTCAGGACAGACTATAGCTGTAGTCCTGAGGAAGACTAGGGTGCTACCCGAAAATTTGACATATTAATTCCTTTTATTCCATAAAAATGTTGACTCTAATACAGTAAAACATACTGTATGCAATGCATTTTTAGAAGTAGCAGATATTACATGATTATAATATCTGCTACTTCTAAAATGATTGACATTAAATGTCCGTCATTACTGTTTCACACGTTATGCAAGTTCTGCAATCGGGAGATTATTAAATGATGTTAGATACGTATGGGGCACAGTATCAGCAATTAAAATCAAGAAACAATGAACTATGAAAGAAATACGGGATTACGCTATATAATTCAAATTTTGAAGATGACAATCCGATCTTTGGCGTAAATGTGACAAGTATGGTAAGTCAGATAATATCCGAAAACTTGAAAATTTTCGGATATTATCTGACTTACCATCCTTGTCACATTTACGCCAAAATCGGATTGTCATCTTCAAAATTTGAACAATGAACTATAAATGCATTTACAATATCCGTAGTGGCTGTCGAGGCTTCATATGTACGCCTGTAATGCATCTACTCACAAGACATTGCATAAGTATCCAACTTATTCAAAGAATGTGAGCTTTTTGCAATTGTGAAGTTTAGAAAAATAAAATTCATGATATTGTAAAATCTGCACCAGATAAAATTGAACAATATGAATTTTTACATTGAAGGTAAATAAATCCTTAACAACAACGAAATATGAAAACGAATTAAAACCTTGCCGATTTAAAAAAAAAACCGAACTAAAATCTTGAAGAGGAAATCATCTTGACTGCGAAGCACAAAGAAATAAATCTCTCGATTGCAAAGCACCATGACAACAACGAAACATGAAAACGAATTACAACTTTGCCGAAATTTAAAAAAACGAACAGTCTTGAAGAAGAAATCATCTTGATTGCGAAGCATAAAGAAATAGCAGATATTAGTTCACAACTGTTTACTGGTTTGAAAGAGCCTTTCAAGAAAGAAACTGTGAAGGTCCATGCAGAATCAAACTGAAATAAAAATGTGAATATGATCATGAAGACTAAAAATAACCCAGAAAGCAGTCCATTGACTCAGTTTGTAAAAAAAAAAAAAAAAAGAATGGTGCAATATTAAAACATGAATTTTTGTTTAATGTTGCTTATTATAGAGGGTGCAAAGTAAACTCTAGAGTCACCCAAATAATTGCTGAAGGAATGGTTCTAACAGCATCAAAGTTAGCTGTAGGTATAGGAAAGTGACTGAAGGAATGGTTCTAACAGCATCAAAGTTAGCTGTAGGTATAGGAAAGTGACTGAAGGAATGGTTCTAACAGCATCAAAGTTAGCTGTAGGTATAGGAAAGTGACTGAAGGAATGGTTCTAACAGCATCAAAGTTAGCTGTAGGTATAGGAAAGTGACTGAAGGAATGGTTCTAACAGCATCAAAGTTAGCTGTAGATATAGGAAAGGGACTGTGGCTGATCAAATGACAGTGACCCTAGTGAGAAAATGCAGTCAACACATCGGTCTCTGAAACTTCAAGAGATATTAAAAAAGTGTCAGTTACAAAGTTGTTGAGTGCAATTTTTTTTATTGGTGTTTACTTACCACTTAAGCTTATGATATTATTGGCATATTTTCACTGTATTCCATGTAACCACTCCCTTCAGAAAATTTGAAAATTTTCATCGTCCCGGAGCGGAAATCGAACCTACACATCCCAATTTCTGGTCAAGCATGCTAATCATTAGACTACCCTGGACAAGGAAATTCCATGCAACTGAATGTAGATATCTGACAACCTTCAGATTTGCACTAGTTGAAGCTATCCCTGCCCCATCGTAGCATCCCCAGGAAGTTCTTGGTGCTCCATTAGTTTTTGTCCATGAGCTAATGGAGCACCAAGAACTTCCTGGGGAACTCATCAAAGATCTTTATGACTGTTTTCATTCATTAGATAAGTATTCCCATTTTGTATACAATGGTATTTACTACCATTAAAAACAAGGCATACCAATGAGCTCTCCTCTTTTCCCCTTACTTGCTGAAATTTATTTGCAGAATATTGAAAAATTAATCATTGCCCCATCACTCTTAAAACCCTCGATTTGGTTACGGTATGTTGATGACATCTTCATCATTTGGCCACACCAGAAACACTCTGTTTGAACTTATGTCCTCTATAACTTCCAAATTTCTTCATATAAGATTCTAGTCTCAAGAACAGGTTGACAACAATGTTAGTTTTATGGATGTTAACATCAACCTTCTCAGACTTCTCATTTGGTCTCTCTGTTTGCAGGAAACCTTCTGCCACCCATTATATCATCTCTTACTATTCCTGCACCTTTGGCATATACAAATTGGCTGCTTTAAAAGCGTACATCCACAGAGCTAACCTTATTTGCAACAGCCCTTGTGCTCTTCAAAACGAGTATCAGAAGATCATCAACATTGGCAAATTGCATGTCTTTGCACCCCTCTTAGTACATAGGCTAATTAAGAAATTTGAATCACAGAATAGATCTACTAGTTTACTGCCTGAACTTTCTACCACTCATCAGTTTGTTGGCACTTTGCCCTTTAGCCTGGCCTTCACTCACAAAGTTTACTCCAATTTAAAGTCTTTTGGCTACAGGATTGCTGTTAAACCACCTCCACATCTTCTTAACCTTATCCTTAAAGACAGAGATCCCAATAAACCTTAGAGTTACAAGGTGTCTACTCTATCCTGATATGGGGGAAATTGGGGCTGTTTAAATTACTACTATTATGATGATGAACTTGAACTTACTTCTTATCAAAATACAAACATTTCTACAAGTTTATTTAAAAAAAAGAAAATCCGGTGATAAAAAGATTAACACCCAAGGTTCGATCCAAAAACAGAAAACAAACAAACCTCCCAGTAAATGGAAGGTGATTCCACCACCACCGACAAGAGAAATTCACATGGAACACAAAATGACTTGCTCAAGCATATATTCCAGGTTAACTAAAGGTTTATTGTGTGCTCCAAGGCACATTTTGGAAAACAATTCACTTTACAATGGATTCTTTTAGTGGCTGAATTTTCTTTAGATGGCTAAGCCGAATAATTAAAAAAAAAAAAAAAAATATATATATATATATATATATTTGTCAAGGAGAGGCGTAACATCACAGCCTCTCCTTGACAAATGTCAACCCCACCTTCTCGTGGTGCATCCTGTTCCCACTAAAGGGGCTCTGACGACCGCCAATAGCGGTATAACTATACCATCGGGATTAGAGGAAATTCTATCCCACACTCACCAACCCGCTTGGCCAGCGTGGTGAGTTATGGCCAAGCCCCTCCAAAATGACTCCACAACTTAAATCTTGGCCCTCAGTCTCCGGCGGCTGGAATGTACCTGGCCAAGGCAGCGGCCAGTGCGACATGAAGGCAGAGGGTGCTAAGAATCCCCGGAGGACCGGACTAGGCTGCCATCTGATGCTGACCTTGGCAACGTACAATGGACGCTCCCTATCTTCTGATTCAAGGCTTCTTGAATTGGAAGAGGAACTACAAAGGATCAAGTGGGACATCGTGGGGCTAAGTGAGGTAAGGAGAAAAGGAGAAGATCTCATCGAACTGAAAAGTGGACATCTCTTCTACTATCGTGGGACAGATACTGGCAGAACTAGTGGTGTTGGATTTATAATAAACAAGAAACTGAAGGATAAAGTTGTAGAAGTTGAAAGTTCCTCTGACAGAGCTGCACGACTCGTTATCCAACTATCGAGAAGATACCAGGCTCAGATTATTCAAACATATGCACCCACCACAAGTCATCCTGAAGAAGAAATTGAAGAATTTTATGAGGAAATTTGTCATCTAAATAATAAAGGTAAGCAGCACTTGAAAATAATTATGGGAGATTTCAATGCAAAAATAGGGCAACGGCAACAGAATGAAACTTCAGTAGGTAAATTCGGTCACGGCAACAGAAACCAGCGTGGAAATACTCTCGTTGAGTTTGCAGAGGCAGAAGGGTTTTTCATCTTGAACTCCTTCTTCAAGAAAAAGCCACATAGGAAATGGACATGGAGACATCCAAATGGGACAACAAGTGAAATTGATTTTATTATGTGTAACAAAAAATTCGTCATAGAAGACTGCAGTGTGCTAAACAAGTTCAACACAGGTAGTGACCATAGATTGGTGAGATGTAAGATGCACCTCAACACTAAACTTGAACGTGGCAAGCTCATAAGACAAACAAAATCTATTGACATAACCAACCTTAAAAACACCATAATACCTTCAAGTTGGAACTGAAGAACAGGTTCTCTGCTTTAGAAGGCCTAACATCGGAAGAAGTGGACATCTCTGAAGTTAACAGTAAAGTAACCAAAGTTCTTATGGAAACAGCAACAAAATTAGCTGGGTCTAAGAACAAGTTGCATGTAAATAAATTATCAGGAAAAACGAAAATGTTGATGCAAAAAAGAAGAGAGATGAGGACAACTAAAGAAGATGTGACTTCCAAAGTGGAATATATAGAGCTATGCAAGACAGTACGAAAAAGTATCACTGAAGACGTAAGAAAATTCAACTGTGAACTAGTGAGGAAAGCAATTGAAAACAACCAAAGCCTAAAGATAGCAAAGGGACATCTCAGTAAGGGAAGAAAACAGATTATGGCACTGAGAAAAGAAGATGATTCTGTAACAAGAAATAGAGGCGAAATTTTGACAAGAGTGAAAGATTTCTACTCCAAATTATATGAAAGGGATGATACATGCACTCCAGACATCATGAAAGATACCAGTACCAGAGTTCCTCCAGTCCTTCCAGCAGAAGTTGCACATGCAATCAAGAACATGAAGCGGGGAAAAGCTCCAGGAGAAGATGGAATTACTGTAGACATCATACAAGAAGCAAGTGGAGAAATCGAAACAGTACTCGCCCAAATTTTCACTCGATGCCTTAATGAAGGAAAGATTCCTGAGGATTGGAACACCGCTATAATGATCCTGCTACATAAGAAAGGTGACATTGAGGATCTCGGAAACTACAGACCTATCAGCCTCCTATCAGTAGTTTATAAAATCTTCACTAAAGTTCTTTCACACCGCTTGAAGGTAACACTGGACATGGCTCAACCGAGAGAACAAGCTGGATTCAGGAGTGGCTACAGCACAATAGATCATATCCATGTGCTGAGAGAACTAATTGAAAGAGCGAGGGAATATGAACTTCCATTGTGCATGGCTTTTATCGATTATGAAAAAGCCTTTGATTCGGTGAAACCATCAGCAGTTACAATGGCTCTGAAAACCTGCGGTATTGAAGATGCATACATTAATATTATTAATAACATCTATGAAAATGCAAGTGCAAAGATTAGGCTGTTTGAAAATACAGCACACATAAAAATTGGAAAGGGAGTGAGACAAGGTGACACCATATCTCCGAAGCTCTTTAATGCCACATTGGAGGGTGTTTTTCAGTCACTGAGCTGGGAAAACAAGGGGATAAAGATTAATGGAGATTATCTAACCCACCTTCGTTTTGCTGATGACGTAGTCATTTTTGCAACTAGCCCATCAGAGCTGCAGAGTATGATCCAGGAACTTGCTGACAAGAGTAAAGAAGTGGGATTAAAAATGAACTTTCAGAAGACAAAAGTGATGTTCAATGCTTTTACAAGAAATGAAGATTTATCGATTGATGGAGAAAAGCTGGGGATAACAGACACGTACGTTTATCTTGGACAGCAGATATCAAGTGAGGGTCACATTGATGAAGAAATTAATCGGCGTACAAAACTTGCCTGGAGAGCTTTTGGAAGAAACAGCATAATTTTCAAGAGCAATATGCCATTATGTCTTAAAAGAAAAGTGTTTGATCAATGCATCCTTCCAGTGCTTACGTATGGTGCAGAGACGTGGACCTTAACTAAAAGAGACATACAAAGGCTGCAGACAACTCAAAGAAGCATGGAGAGGTGCATACTTGGTGTAACCAGGAGAGATAAGAAGAGGAACTCGTGGATCTGAAAAATGACAAGAGTGGAAGACATCATGATCAGAGTTAAATCCCTGAAATGGCAATGGGCTGGACATACTGCCAGAAGGACAGATCATCGATGGACAGCCGAAATTTTAGATTGGATTCCAAGGGACAGGAAAAGACCCAGAAGAAGACCACATGGGAGATGGGTGGATGAAATTCGAAAGTATGCAGGGGTGACATGGAGGAGACTGGCACAAGACAGACCGTTGTGGAGGAAACTTGGGGAGACCTTCGTCCAGCAGTGGATTGATAATGGTTGACAATGATGATGATGATATATTAAAAGCTATGATGTTTAGAGTCCAGAGTATGTTTAACAGTCCTAAATAATTCCTCTCAGAAAACTTGGTCTGCAAACCAAGTAGTTTTTACTTGTATGTTTTAGAGGATGAGGGAAGTAAGTGACAGAATTTAGTTACTGGCCTGCTTGACAAAATCATCAAAGATCTGACAATCCACTCAAGGAGTGCTAAGAGCTTAATGCTCGATGTGCATATTTGTTACATGTTTAACTTTGAGCTAGATGTCATTTACAATTTAATTTAGATGGTTAAAGAGTGACATTACAATTTTTTTTTTTTTTTTTTTCACAATACACTGATTTTGGTTAGTTACCCGGAAAAACCTGTTTTTCTTTTCTCACATTACAGCAACAGAAAACAAAACAAAACAAAAATAATAAGTTACGGCCAGGACTCCCACATTAGCTATGACAAAATATATGCACCAGTTAAGTTGCTACCCCTACTAGCAAAACAATAACAAAAAAAAAAACAATAGAATGGGCTATTGAGAGATAAGTATGCTCCCCTACCTGATCCAAAAATCAAATTCCCTACAACATTTTATCCTAAGGAAGGCATGCTATTACAATACCCTACTCTGATGTCACATTACTCTCAGATAAGCTGATGAAAAACCCTGTGCTAACAGAAACCAAAATTAATACTCTTCAATCCATTTCTTTCTCTTAAGGCTATCACTGGCAGCAATTAGACACTTATATAAGAATACACAATGACATTTTCAGTACTGTTTTTGGGGTCTGTTCAGCCCTCACACACTCAAAAGAAAATTTACCTCTTTTTCTCCCCTTCCCCTTTGTTAAAAAAATTATTTATCTCATAAAAAAGAAACACTTTTTTAAAATGCCAAAGCACAATTTTCTAATACATTTTAGGAATAAATCTTCTGATTTGGTAGATCTCCAAATTAATTTTTATGATGGTGTTGGGATTTCTTTTCCTCAGGAGGAGTCTGGTGGTTGGAGCCTAGGAGGTTATGGTGCAGATGTTACTTTGTGGAGTCATCGTGTGGCCTCTTTCTTTTGCTGCAGAGCCCTGTGGTCAGGAGACCAAAGATGGACCTTAGTCCCTTGGTCGAATTTTAGAAACCAAACAGAGGCAGGGGGGATTTTTCTGCAACCTTTCCATGGCTGAGCTGGTTAGGTGGGAATATCTCAAAATTCCTGCGGGACCAAGTTGGTGGGCCTCTCACATCTTTTGGGGATTCAGTACTGCTGGGTTGGTTTCCTCAGCACTGTTCAGACAGCAAACAAAGAAAAAATTTGGAAAGATCCTACCTCATTTCCTTTGCCGTTCTCACGTCGGCATCTTTACATTTTTTTCATTTTTTTTTTTCAGCCCCTGTGTACGATCTAGGTAGCCGGCATGATTGCTTGCAACAAGACGTCAGCTTCAGCTACCTTTTGGATCAAGATATTTTTCCAGACTGCTGTGGAGAGCACCGAAAAGCTATGCTCCTCGCTTTATGCATCATGTGTGTGCGGGAAAATGCCAACTTCTGATTGGTCGAAACGAACGTTGGGAGGCAGAAACTTTTAGATGGATGTTTCACAGTTCTCCGCGCTCTGGACCACTCCAGACCTTTGACCTGGGGGGGGGATGGCTGCCGCGGTTTCCATGGAATTCCGCCTAAATTCCGAATGGTTTCTCGCCGTAAAGTTGCATCTTCCGATAAACAAAGACATAAATAAATCAGACTTTCTGCACCGGAAAAGCTTATGAAAACATCCTCACAGACGCCATCTTAAGAATTTATTGCTTTTAGAAAAGGGACACCAAAAAATGTGGCCATTTTCGTTCTTTCTGAACAAAAAGACCCTTGGAGACAACCTTTACAAAAATTCATTAAACAAATTAACATTAATGAACGTTGTTACAATCAACTTCATAACACATAAAAATCAAAGTCTCTCTAGTTACAGGTGCGACGAACGGAATTACGAAAAAATAGCATAACATAACAATTTGTCATTTTGGCCCGATGCCATTAAGCCACAATTTTATTCCTTTACCAAATTATTAAATATCTCTTTTTAACGACGTAGCATACACGCAATTAATTAGCGAAAGTAAACTCGTTACGAAACGATCGCCGGCCCGCATTTTCTAACAGTCACTGAATTATACTATCACTAGTTAAACTTAAACATTACTCATACTAAACACTAATCAAAATTTACTACTAAGCAAGATTTTAATCACCAAAAGTTACTAAATTACGATCGATATGCAACAATGATTTTAATACATGCTACTGACATAAGGCATAAACATGCGTTTTTACTCATTAGGTAAAAATACAATACCATAAAATACTTCATACACTACATGTTTACAAATTACTTTTCCATTATTAAAGCTTACACGATAATACAATGTGTCTATATTCTGGAAAGTCAGGGGAAATCAGGGAAAGTCGGGAAATGAAAATTGGTCAGGGAAAGTCAGGGAAATGCCTGAAATGTTGGTAAAAGTCAGGGAAAATCGGTGATATTTAAAAAAAAAAAGTCAGGGAAATTTCAATCACAGTTAGACTACAACTAGTTTTAACCCGGCGTCGGGGAGTGACGCCCTCATCGCCCAACACACTTGCACTTGGTGTTGCAGACAGTCACTAACTTCCCTTCCTACTAATGTAACCTTGTATTTCCTACCTATTATTGTAAGTTGTGTTACATTACTTGTTAACATTTCTCTTTTTGTTTTGGGTCAAAGGAGTAGAAAATTTGTGATATAAGTTATACCTTGTTAAAAGGCAATTAAGACTGCAGCAATATCAAAGCGTTGTGTGTTTAGTGAACAATGGTTGGACGAACAATTAAATCCTGAGTTTTCTGGTTGGATAGCTGCTGTGAACGGCGACAATGAATCAGCATTTTGTAAAGTGTGCTCTAAAACTTTCAAGCTTAGCAACATGAGGCGTTAGGCAGTCTCCAGCCACAGAAATGGCCGTAATCATTTGAAAAACATCCGTGGTAAAATGTCTCAGCCCAGTCTTGCTTCTTTCACTTCCTCTGTGAAAAAGAACTCTCTTTGTAATAACGAACTCTTGCCATCAACAAGCTCAGGAAATGTGGAATCAGTACTTCTAGAAAATATTAAGTCTAATGACTCAAACACTTATGTTATGAAAGATGATGTGAAGCCCAGTGACCTTAATGCTTATGTAGTGAAAGATGATGTAACAAAGTCGGAAATAATATTGGGCCATGGAAGTGTTGTCCAAGCGAATGTCTCTGAACTCTTGTACACAGATTAACAAAACATTTCAGTTAATGTTTCCTGACAGTGCGATAGTTCAAAATTTACTTTAGGCAAAAGCAAAACATCTTATGTGATAAACCATGGATTGGCACCTCATTTCAAAGAGTGTTTAATGGACAATCTGAAAGCAGTGCATTGACTTTGTAATTTGTTTTGATGAATCACTAAACGAAATTGCTCAGCGTGGGCAAATGGATCAGTTTGTTCGTTATTGGGACGTCAATATGCAAAAAGTTTCCACTAGATACTTAAGTAGTGTCTTTTTAAGACGGGCAACAGCTAATGACCTTTTAGAGAAATTCATTAAAGGTGCCCCTCTTCCCTTGGATAACATGCTACAAGTGTCAATGGATGGACCTAACGTTAATCTCAGCTTTCTTCAAAAGCTGAAAGATAAACTTAGAACTGAAAATCCAGATGGTAAATTATTAGTTGACATTGGAGTATGTGGTCTTCACGTGGTCAATGAATGGAGCTATGAAAACTGGACTTGAAGCAGTGAAATGGGATATACATCACTTTCTGCGTAACTTGTACTACCTTTTAAAAGATAGTCCTGCTCGCCATGCAAATTATACTATGATTACTGGATGTAAAGATTTCCCTTTTGAAATTTTGCACTGTGTAAGGTGGTTGGAAAATGTTAATTGTTTGACTAGGGCATTGCTTGTCTATGATCATATCAAGAAATATGTTCAAGAATAATTGGTTTCCAGCAAACAGCACATGTTTCTTGCAGAATTCATGGAAAGTCCACTGCTGAAATGCAAATTGGCTGCATTTAGGACTATAGCTTCAGAGTGTGAATCTTTTTTGAAAAGGTTCCAGAGTCCAAAGCCTTTAATTACTTTCTTACACACTGATTTGCTGGATCTGATGAAAAATTTGATAGCACGAAGCTTGAAGCCTGACAAATTAAGTGAAGCTGATAGTGTCTCAAAACTGTTAACTTTAGATGTATCAAAAAGTGAAAATCTTCTCTCAATTGAGAAAGTTGATATTGGATTTAGTGCTAAAAAGCTATTAAAAGAAGTGAAGTGCTCAGAAAGGGAGAAATTATAGTTTGAGCTTGAATTTAGGAAACTTGTGACCAGTATGATTGAAAAACTTCGTGAGAAAAGCCCACTGAAATTTAAGTTTGTCCGTGGGGTAACTTGTTTAGACCCAAATATTATAGTGCAGCAGCCGAGTCTAGGCAAGAAGAGAGTGGAAATTGTGCTCGAAGTTTTACTTAGTGCAAACAGGATTTCAGATGACTGCTGAAAAAGCTAATAAACAGTACGCTTCATTGTGTGTAGAAGCTCAATCTGCTTTAAAATCTCAGTTTGATGAATTTTTAGAGAGTCATGATGATTCCATTGGAGTAGACAAATTTTACAGTGCTCTCTACTTGACAACCAAAACAATTCGGTGAACTTTGGGATGTAATAAAAATTTGTCTCATTATGTCTCATGGAAATGCTTCAGTGGAAGGTGGATTTTCTGTCAATAAGTCTCTTCTTGTGGAAAATCTCCTGGAAGAATCCCTGATTTGTCAGAGAACAGTTTTTGATGCCATTAAAAATGTGGGAGGAGTAGAACACATTACCATCAATAGAAGGCTTCTTCTTTCTGTAAGAGCCTCCAGACAAAGATATCAGGATTATCTTGAGAAAAAAAGTGTTCTTCAAAACGAAGAAAAAAGAAAACTGAAGGAAAAAAGAAAAATTGATCATGAAATAAAGGAATTGAAGGAAAAAAGACAAAGAGACGGAAGGAACTAGAGTTGGAAGAAGCAGCATTGCAGGCGAAGATTTCAGATTGGGAAAAGAAGAAAAGTGGTGTGTAATATAAAAACAGTGACTGTGTTCCTACTGTAATATTTTTATAGTAACTGTTCTGAATATTGTGTATGGGTTTGTTTGAGTGTTTCTTCAATAAATGTAAAACCATGAAAAAAAGATTAAACTTAAAATAAAAAAGGTGTGAGTTGGACGGCTATAGAGAAGGTGGAGGCCGATAAAATATAATTAAATGAATCAGTTATTTGGGAAACTTTATACGTCAAATGGAAACACTTTTAAATAATATAAGTTTCTCAATTATTCAATTGAATTTTATTTATTATCATGGCATATATATTGAAAAACTCAAATAAACCTATTTGTGTAAGGTCAGGGATTTCTTATATATTTGGTCAGGGAAAGTCAGGGGAATGAGGTTTGATAATTCTGTGGACACCCTGTAATATAATAAAAGAAACAGGAATAACGATGGTAAATACGGAACTACAACCTCACTATTTCTTTTTTTCTCATCGCTACGTTATCCCGACGATCAATAATGCTGCGGCATCACCGATAATTTTAAACTAATACATCTATCAATAATACTATGCATATATAAACTGTAAGAGATGCTTAAGAAACTAAGGCAACAAATTAATTAGATATATGAAATGCAAGATACACTAAGGAATTAAAGCAAATTAATTCATATGCACTACTTCATATACTACACTAAAATAAACCACTAATATCTCTTCCCTGAAAGTAAACAGTACACTAAAAAATGCAATGTAAGGAAGGAAAAAACAAACATTGCATGAAGGAAGAAAATCAATAACAACATAGCATGATGTCAAACTTCATTAAATCGACTTCCCATCTAGTTACACATCCCTTAACTACCAACAGACATCACAAGGCTAACCTACCTTGACCTATTCACATAAATTTAACTACACACACAGACATCACATCAACAGTTCACCCAGAAAATCAAAAAGGAAAGGAAAGAAAATAATTAAAAGAATTTACTTGATTTTTCTTGACTCTCAATTTTTTTTTTCTAACTCCCTCCTTGCCAAAAGGATTTGAGATCATCTCATGAAAAAAAATATCACTCTCATTGAGAGTGTGTGGATCTGGTGATAGGTTTTCCTATCCAAAAATATTGGCCCATTAATTTAGAGATGGGAAAAACGTCAACAGATCAATCCCTGTCAACACTTCCACAGGCGTTACCCACTATAATGGTAGTACTTACCAAAGCATCAACCGGCAATTGGTGGAACATATCGCTGATGTTAAGAAAGGCAACCCTTTCACCTCCCTTTCAATTTTAACCATCAGCGATACGTCCACAATTCCCGATTGGTAAAATGTTTAAACGTATTGCTCCGTTCAGCATTCGGAAAGCCCTCAGGTACTGCAAAAGCATTGAAATCTTCCTAACACCTGCAATACAGATGCACCTTTTAACATACCTATCATTTGGAAAGCTTTTTTGAAATCAGGCAACAACTGATGCATATACCATGTGTTTCATTCCATGGCTGATGAAGGTAAAAGTCACTACCGAAACGTCCCACCACTTATAATTTTTAACGTAACTTATGCGTGATATGTGGACATCAAGAATTATTCTAATGACAATAACGTGTTTATGAAGATAAATAGACAGCTGATATCCCTACACAAGAAAGGAGGGAGTTTAGAATTTTATTGGAACTTACTGCTGTGTTGCTATGGTGACATAGGAAAGTGAGCTGCCCATGCGCCAAAGCCAGTGGTAAGAAATGGCAACCACAGCAGAAAACACAGGACAGGACGACAGGGTTTTCTGCAAGTGGCCGCCCAGATCTCTGGACCTTACTCCTTGTGACTTCTTTTTGTGGGGGTGTTACAAAGACCATGTGTATGTGCCACCTTTGTCGAGAACACTGCAAGAACTAAAGATGCGCATTCAGCTTGCACTGGTATCAGTGACTATGGACATGCTTCATAATGTATGGCATGAAATGGATTACCATTTAGATGTTGTCTGTGTGACCCAGGGGAATTACATAGAACATTTGTAAGGTATGGAAACAAAATTATAAACTTCCTTCTTTATTGTGCAACAATTTGATCGCTGTATCCATGTTCATAAATCAGGTATTGTACTTTGTAATCGGGGCAATCATTTTAAATTACCATGCACATTAATGTTTGCAACAAAAAGTTTATTACTTAATGTCAATAAATGTAGTCTTGTGATGTGTGCACGCTATTACTTTTATTTATTTCAGTTTCCAATGTTGAAATATTTTTGTTTTTTTTAGGAAGGTCCAAAGAAATTGCCTGATTCCAAAGTAGTTTTAGGTCACCCTTTTGAACTGAGAAGCTTGGAAAGGCCCCAACAGTATTGTGAAAAATGCTGCAGGATGATTTGGGGTGTTCTTAATGGGTGGTATTGTTGTAAGAGTAAGTATTTAAAACTGTAAACATTTTTTACCATCAAATTTTACAGATGTTTAAAGAGGTGTATAAAATTATAAATTCAATTCTATTTACACATGTTAACACAGGTAGCAGTGTTAAAATGCCAAAACATTCTCATAATTCATTAATGTGTAATCTTAGTTTTGCCCCCTATAAAAAAGGAAAATGTATTTTTATTCAAAAATGAAAATTTATAACAATGCATTGAAAAGTTGCACTTGTTTATTATTATTATTATTAATTTCATTTTACTCCCATAGTGAATCTCATACATATTATTAGATTAAAAATTCTGTATGAATCAGAGAAAACAGTGTGAAAACAAAAGGGATTAAACATTTACTCCTATTTTGCCAAATTATCCTTAGGAAGAAAATTCATGTCCTTTCATAGTTCAGATATTCTTTTGACTTGAATAAGACTGTGACATTTAATGTATTATAAAATTTGCTCTTAAAAAGCTAGGATTTATCTTTTAAACAAGGTGATATATATTTTCTACTTCTTAGCTTTTGAACTTTCTGAATAGTCAAGTTTATCAATCCTGGAGTATTATTCTCACATCTGGGTTAATACCGAAATCACTGTGAAATTTCTCAGTGCTGAAGAGAAAATAAATACAGTCGAAAACTTCATGGGACCGTTGAAATCTGTTCGTTATATCGAAATTTCGTTATAATGGAATTTTTAATTTTGCACTTAATTTTTTAAATGACTCGTGGGAATCGACTGTATTCAAAGTGCTTATACTGTACTGTATCTTAAAACATAAAATAAAAAAGAAAACTATCTAGTACGTCTAATTCCATACATACCTTTCATAAAGTTTACACCACTTTTGTACACTATAGGTTTTCTCTTCTTATACAGTACATATACATAGTATGTACTGTATGTACGTAGTATTTACATTTGAAATAAATCTGTTATTTTTGTTTGGAAGTGGGTTTTAAGTTTCATCCAGGATGTTCGTTTGTCCTGATACGAAATGGCAAACCTTTTATAAACAGCTAAGTGCTACACACGCACTCAGACGCAATGGAGGAGTTGAATGAATTTCATCGTTCTCACTGCTTTCCGCAATTTCCTCATTTCTGTTATCAGAAATTGATTCAATTATACCTGCATCTGTTCTGTCACTGATTTTCCTGAGTTTAGGAGGAACTGGCCACTTCTTCTGAATGACTGGAAAATTGGTGCGACAGACTCACAAGCATTCCCTTTGGGAATGATGAGTGGGGAATACCATGCAAATTCTCCTATTTATTATCCCTGAAATTCGGTTATTCTAAATTAACTCCGTGCTGAGAAAGGGTAAAGGAAGTTCTTCCCATTCATTTAATTTTATTCTTCCTTCCATTCGTTTTATTCTTACATAATCATCCTCCCCCCGCCCTCATTTGACCAATGTGTGGAATGAATGATCACACACTTGAGGAGCTGGGAAGCAAAAACTAAGTAGAGGCATATTTTCAGGAAAAGGTGCTAATATTAATAATTAGTAATTTCATAATTTTATAGTTGATATGTGTCTGTTAGGTAACAAGCTGCATAGCTGATAAAGAAATAAAATAAAAACAAATTCGCAAACGATAAAAGAATTGAAATAATTGGAAAACCAAATAACAAATTAATTAAAATTAACTTTCACATCAGTGAACTGATTTGCTCTGTCTGGTCCTAAGATATGAAGCCTCGTAAAAATATGAACAATTAGTGAACATAATGTTGAACTGTGTGATGCATGTATAGAGTATGCTATAGAATGATGATATAATGAAATGCAGAGAAAAAGAAAAGAAAAAATGTAAATCTCAGTATTCCTTTCTTAATTACTCCTTGCCAGTTGGCAAAATTCTAAGAATTTAGTTTGCATTCGCAGCGTCGTACTCCCACCGTGAGTTCCTGGAATTTGCTCGGGCCACGCTGAGGTCACGACCAGTGCACGTGGAGTGGTCGTGCCCCAGCCAATGGGAGTCAAGTGCCTGCGGGGTTAAACAGAGAGCATAAAAGATGTAAGAAGCCAGGTATGAACTCTCTCTCTCTCTCTCTCTCTCTCTCGTCCGCTTGTTAAATGTCATAACCCCCTTTTGAGAGAGTTGTCATAATGTATTATTACCTCCTTCCTGGGTTTCAAAGGAGAAAGGTGCCAGCTTCAGTTTTTCGGCACGCCACCGGAGATGATCCCAATTGCCTCGCCAAAGGTGAAGAAAGTCCATGAAGAACCAGTAGACCATTTGCGGACCTGCAGAAAGTTTCCCTGAAATAGTCCGTCATGTTGGAGGCTCCCATGAGGTTCTTGGAAAACAACAACAAAGGAAACCTAAGCACTTTGAAATGAAGCCGTGTCTAAAGCCATCGTAAGCTTGCAGATTCAAGGGAAATAATATTGTGCGTTCCGGAAAAAGAGGTAAGACGTTTTTGTTGTGAATGGAAAACAGACGCCGGAGTAAATATTAGCGAAGCACATGTAGCTGGAAGACTGATCGTTGAATCATGCAGAACTATAAGCTAGGCTCAAGATAAATGAGCAGTAGTAGTACCTAAGCCTACAAGTGAGGAATTTTGACCAGACTGAAATATATGGTCTGATAATGAGAGATTTTCTCGACAAAGAGTATTACTATAATTCCCCAGATATTCAGCTCATTGATAGATTTCACATTTCATTGTACCACCGCCTTAGCAAGTGGAGATTATGATTTCGAAAAGCAATGTACATTTGATTATTTTTTTTTTGGTTCCATATGTTCTTGTATTAAACCTGTCATTGTATATACCGTCTAGAAATTTGAAGAGTTGCACAGTCAAGTAGCTGGAAAACAAATGTTTTTTTGCATTAATTAGTGTCTGTCCAAACTGTTAAAGCTGTTCTGAAAATGTCAAAAGAACTGTGACATTTTTTTTTTTAATATTTTGAAATACTAAAGGAAAGTTATTTTATGTCAAAAGAACTTTCCCTTAGTATTTCAAAAGAAAAAAAATCTACTTTGGACTAGATTTTTGCAGATTCATTTTGCATAAAAATTAAGTGTAACAATTTGAGTAAAATTTAGTTTTCATATTGCATAAAATTTAAGTGGCCCAATAAGGGGGAAAATTTCATGTACAATAAATACAGGCAAACCTGCCTTTAAAAAAAAACAAAAAAAAAACAACTTAAAACTTGTGTGTGTGTAGTGAATTAGGTTTAAGGTTGAAAGTGAAAGTAGTCATTAGCTATCAACTAGTGCATGTGTCCCACCTCAGCCTGACTGAGGGTGGATCTGAGTTTGGGGAAGAAGGTATTGAATTATTGCGGAATACTTTTAACACAACCACGTACATGATTACACCGCCATAATTACTCACAGAAGTTGTTTTTTCCTTATTGTAAGGGTCGCCCGTAATCAAACTGTCAATTATGAATTTATTTAATTTTAATATTGTGATGAACACGTGCGAACGGACGTTTCATTCCGCCATTTTGTTGTTTCAGATAAGAACTGATATTCTTCACCACCCACGTGGTACAATTTTAATCCTATGTGGGATTAAGAGAGGGATGCATGAACACCTGGGGCACTTGACCTTGAAGAGTCAGCTGCTCGAGTGCTTCTGTTAAACAAGTTGTCATACCGCTTTAGTATGCATGCAAGGTTGTAATCGCCTGGCGGGTATCCGACAGCATTCCTGAGTTCAGGTATTTCACGTGCTGACCGGGGAAACCAGTTTTTCTTGCGCATGCGTGGTAGAGGATAAAAGGGGCCAGGAGAATAGAGGGACAGTTGAGCTTCGGTCGTCAAGGAGAGAGGGTCCTGGTTTGACACCGGTTTTTGACAGAAGGGCTGTGGGTATCGCAGAAGTGCAGCGTGGTGAACGGGAAGGAGGATTCCTTCGTCCACCGGGTATCGCGGAAAGAATTGTGGAAAGGTAGCACGTGGTCAGCATGGGAACCTGAGCGGAAAGTCATCGGAAACCTGTGAAGCAAATGTTATCGGAATAATAAAAGTTTTGGTGTTGTGTTTATTTCCGTGTACTGGACTGAGTTTTGTCGAGGTAATTATTCTTCTACACAAGGACGCCTTCAGCTGCCTTGATAGCCAGATCGTATAGTAAAGGCGAGGCAGTAGCTCGCTGTACGGCGGGAAACAAAAGGTATTATCTAAGGATTGATATGTCTGGCCCTACACTTATTGTGTTATATGATGTGTCACATGAAATTCAACCTTGATTTTGCTATTGATTATGTATTTGAAACCACAAAATTACACCATTTATTGTGAACACAATATCTACTTGCCATTATTGTTCCACAATAACACTTGCTTGACACATGTTTCACAGACATATGCTCTTGCCTACACAGTGTATAACATAAATGTATATTTTTCAATTGATACCCATTTATATACACCACTTGCTTGACACATGTTTCACAGATATATGTTCTTGCCTACACAGTGTATAACATAAATGTATATTCTCAGTTGATACCCATTCATATACACATCGCATCAGTCAATTCATAAATGGTCAGAACATTGTTATCCGCATGTGAAAAATCCTCTAGTGAAACATCGATGGGAACTGAAGTGTCTGGAGAGCATTCCACGCAGCCCCTAACAAAGCACTTAAATCCACGTCGGTGTTGTCGCATCATTTTCGGGTTCAGTTTCACAGTCAATTAACTTTGCATGGCACCAACTGCTTTTTATTGTTGTCTCGGACACTTGCACCAGGCTCCAGAAATCATATGCAATGCATCTTTGACATTCACTTTTATGGAATCATTTTTCTCAATTCCAAGAAAAATAAATTTCATCAACATGCACTTGTAATGGTCTTTTACAGACTATATTATCCCCTGGTCCAAGGGTTTGGAGAACTGCTGTGCAGTTTAGTGGGAAGTACTCCACATGAATGTTTTCAAGCTGAAGAGGTTCATTATGAGTCTTTTTTCCCTCTTCATCTCAGAGTCGAACTTCAACAGCCATTCATTGAAGATAGTTTGCATCATCCATGCCTTTTTATGGGCCTTGTAGTCACAAGGTAGTGATTTCACACCTTTCAAACACTGAAGTTTTGGGGATCATACAATCACTACCACTTTCTCCCCTCAGTTCTTGATTGATTACAGCAGAAGAGAGAGTACAGTCGCTGTTTTGATCTTTTACTGCCAACACACTTGTCATTCTTCATTGCTAAAGGTTTTGTCGGGCTCTAACTGGAAGAAAATTCCAGACTCGTCTGCACTGAAGACATCATCTGGGCTATAAGTTTGGATGAGTTTTGCGACTTCTCGTGCTCTCCACTCATTCACATTTTCCATCAGAGCAGCACTCGCTTCTCTGCAAATAGTTTTTGCGACAATTCCATACCGGTTTATGAACCGATACAACCATCCCTCTCTTGTCTCAAAATCCATAACTTCTAAAGTTTTGGCGAACTGCTCAGCCTTTTCTCGAATCAATGATCCACTAATAGGTACATTTCTTGATCGTACGTTTTGGAACCAGGTGAAAGTGACCGAGTCCACATCTTGGAATTGAGCTTGCAGTGATCTTTTTTCTTTGAGGTCCGATCGCCGGTTTTTGAAGCTGCTCAATGATTTTTTCTTTGTTCTTCAAAAACATTGACAATGTTGACGGAGTGATCCCATATTTTTTTGCCACATCTTCTTTCTTTTTCCCTGCACTCACTTCATCAATAATTCTTTTTTTCTCATCCAAAGAAAACTGTTCCACACGAATGTAAAAAAACCCCTAAAAACTGCTCCACACGAATGTAAAACCTGTAGCGAAAGCTGATCGACTTGCCTTGAAGAAGACACCAAACTGGTACATAAGCCGACAAGCGAAATTTTAAGAACAATCGAAAGAAATACCCCCCCCCCCCTTTGCAACAAAATCCAGGGCTCAACTGCGACTTATCTCTCTTTTCAAGGTCAGAAAAACTGCGTTCCAGTTGCGGAAGAAAAAGGGGGGGGGGAGGTGAGACTTACTGCACGTGGCAAGTAGGTTGTGTTATGGAAACACCGGCATCTGGTCGTAGGTCAGTCACCACATGTGCACGAAAATGAGGGAGTCAACCAAGTAATAAAAGTCAGAAGAAAAAGTTGCCTTTTCTTTTTTAAATGTGGCGAAAAGCGCTTCTAAAGGAATGTGCTGCTTGTTTTCAGGGCTAAAAATTTCATTATAATGGAAAAAATTTTCTTTTAAAATTTAACATATTTCTTCGTTGCAACGGAAATTTCGTTTTAATGAATTTCGTTCAAACAGAATTAAAAATACATTTCGTTAATGTAAATTTTGCTGGGGAATGCTAAAAATGTCGTTAAAATGGGTTTTTCATTCTATCGGATTTCGCTCTAATGGGACTCGACTGTAGTTCATTTGCTTAGAAAAAAGTTTTTGTATCGGGCATTTAGCACTGTCATAAACAGAGTTAGCAGTGCATTTACTATTTTGATGAAATTTTTATTACATTAAGAAGAAGATGGGCTCATTACTGAGATTGTATCTAAGTGGTGCTGCTGTGCTGACATATTATAATTAGTACTGAAAATAGCACTTCATAATCACATGACATGTAATTTTCATTATTTTTGCATCAGGTGATTAATAGTCCAAAGTTACAAGTTATTTTGGATTTAGCACCACAGGCTTGTTCTTTTGGATCTCTTCACTTACTGCTTTTCTGAGTTTTTGCACCAAAATATATGGCTGAAATGTTTCATCTTTGCTGGGAACAACAAAATTGAAGAGGAAGCAAATAGGATGGCCACTTCTTTAAGTCAAGAAAAGAAAGAGTAAATTTGCCAGTTGTAGAAGTTTCAACACAGAAAGAATGCAATTTTAACAGTCATTGCCAGATCATCAGATTCATATTACGGCATCTTATGAATAAAATATATCCAATGTTCTTGAATCTTATTTGTTGTAATTAAATCAAACACTGGATATTGGGCTAATGGTTTTGGTAGGTTTGTTGATTGAACCTTTCTCTCTGGTGTGTAGTAGGTTTCTTTAAAAACCTTTCTGTTGATTTGAGGTTCATAATCCAAAATGTGAATTTGATCCCATATTAGATTGCATTTACATATTTCTATGTGTTTTACAATTGCACTGTTTTGATCACCTTTTGTAATAGCTGTCTTATGTTCTTTAATCATCTGTTCCAATTTTTATGCTGTTTGTCCAATGTATTTGTTATAGCAGTTCATTGTATTTTATAAATGGCATTTGTGTGTCCCATTTTGTCCTGTTTTAGAGACGACCCCTCTTCATTTGCTATATTTTTTGGGGCTGTGGTTGCTGTCTTTACTGCAGACTTTAAGAGCTTGCTTACAATATTGTTCAATTTTCCATAATTATGTCTTGCTATGTATTTGATAGCTTCATCCTTCATTGCTATCTCATTTACTTAAGAGTTTGGTGTTCTTTCTTTTTGTTTATGTAATATACTGTGTTATGATTCTTTTGGAATAATCATTGTCAATCAAAGTTTTGTCGTTTGTGTCTTTACATTTTGCTGATTTTGTTGTGAAGATAGTAGTTTAGTTCTTTTTATCAAATTTATCACTTTGTCATGATGATGATGTTATAATCATCATTGTCAAACATTATCAATCCACTGCTGGATGAAGGTCTCCCCAAGTTTCTTCCATAATTGAGTTCTTAGCAGGATATCATAGAACTCCTGTTATTTTTTTCTGTTCTTCACGTTTTTTTACACAAGTTCGCTGGAAACTACGACATCTGGGCTCCTTAACTTCTTATTCAATTTGGTGGTGTCATATTGAGGGTGAATGGTATATTTATTTAAAATATGAACTAAAAAACACATTAATTATTTCTTAAAAGAAGAAGAATGAGAGGGTTAAAATAATAACATTGTGACCTCTTGGTCTGCAGTCTCCTTCTGATTAGTTGCTCCCGGTATACACTCAAGAACAAAAAACTGCATATTCGAAGTTCCATAAAATGAAAGTTCCCTGTAGGCAACAATGAAGTATTTATGATAGCTAAAACCCATAAAATTATTTTATCAAAAACACAAAAAACCTTGTCTTCAAAATAGAACTTGAAAGAAAATTAGTCCAATGAAATAATAAAATTGAAATAAAATCCATTATTCCAACCTCAAATTCGACTGAGAACGATATGCAAAACAGTCCTCACCGAGGAATCCAGATCCCGAATTTCCGACGCGCGTTTCGGCCTACTTTTTTCGTGGCCATTCTCAAGGACATCTCGTGCTGTACTGCTCCTTGCGTGTTAACTATTAATTGAGTCGACGGTGCTGCCATCTCCATCGTCTGCGTCATCCTCATGCTCATCACGTAGAACGTCGCTGGCAACATCTAGTGTCGTCCTGTTTATTAATCTTCGTTGCATTTGTCAACTTGATCTTCTTATTTGGACAATTCGTTGTTTTTCTTGTTTTATCATGTTCAACCATGTTGGTGATAATTCGACCGGGACATTTAAATTGCAATTATATGCCCTGGTCTTCTCTATCATGATGGCCTCTGCAGTCAGAATCTTTTTATGTGTGTTGTGAGAAGTAACTAAACTTATATTCTCCCAATCGGGTATGGCTTCATTATTATAACAATATTGTATAAGTGAAGTTCGAATTTCACCCTTATTCCAGTTATTTAAATGTTCATGTAATCTGATATCTATATTTCGCTTTGTGCTACCAATGTAAACTGTTTTATTATCTAGGTTCTTATTTATATTAATAATTGGTATACTGTATACACCTGCTTTACGTAAAATAGGACCTTTTTCATTACTTGATTGTAATAGTCTGCTATGATCAAGTACAGTATCTGCAATAAGTAACCCTGCTTTATGGCATTCCTTTTTAAAGGAGCAGATATAGGTGGACAATATGGTAGTTTTCCACAAAATCTGTATGTATCAGTCATATTCTGCTCTCGTTTATTTTGGTTATTTTGAATTTAAGGAGATATATATTGGAGAGATTGATTGATGATCTTTACAAACAAATTCAGATTAACCAAAATAAACGAGGGCAGAATATGACTGATACATACAGATTTTGTGGAAAACTACCATATTGTCCACCTATATCTGCTCCTTTAAAAAGGAATGCCATAAAGCAGGGTTACTTATTGCAGATACTGTACTTGATCAGAGCAGACTATTACAATCAAGTAATGAAAAAGGTCCTATTTTACGTAAAGCAGGTGTATACAGTATACCAATTATTAATATAAGTAAGAACCTAGATAATAAAACAGTTTACATTGGAAGAAATATTAAGAATGACTCAAGTGTGGGATATGGTGGACCTACCACACTTGAGAAGGACGATCCACCACGGAATCAACCTGGACTTTCTAAACGGCGTATGAGAAAGCGATCTCGGCTGAGTGAATGTAAGATTGGTGTATGGAATACTAGAGGTATAAATGGCAAGATGAGTGAGGTGATTGAGGAGATGAATAAGTATAGACTGGATGTGCTGTGTGTAAGTGAAACCAAAAAGAAGGAAATTGGGGTAGAAGAAGTGAATGGCACGGTGAGTGTGTGGTCTGGAGTATTGGATAATATGAGAGGACAGGCTGGTGTAGGTGTGATTTTAAGTGAAAAGATGAAGAACAACTTGATTCACTATAGTTGCATAAGTGAGAGAATTCTCTGGATTCGTTTGAAAGTGAAACTTCAGAGAATTCTAATTGTTGTAGTGTATGCTCCTTGTGACTCGGAACCTTCTGATAAGAAATAAGATTTCTGGAATGAGCTAAAAGCTGTTTTGAGCCAGTTTGGTGCTAAAGAAAAAGTTATAATAGCAGAGGATTTCAATGCTAGAGTAGGTGTGCAGAATGCAATTTCTGACAATGTTCTGGGTAAGTTTAATGATCCTTGTGTGAATGATAATGGTGAAAGATTAATTGAACTCTGCATTGAGAATGATTTGTGTGTATCTAATACATTTTTCAACCACAAGTATATCCACACATATACTTGGGAAAATCGTACTCTTGGTCAAAAGAGTGCGATAGATTTTATTGTTTACGATCAGCGTTTGAAACACTTAGTTGTTGACACCCATGTGATGAGAGGTGCGGATGTTGGTTCTGATCATTACTTGGTAGTGTCACGAGTGAAACTTAATGTTGGTTAGAGGAAAAGGAATAGGAAGAGACCCAGGATAGAAAGAATAAAGGTTGATAGGCTCCTTGAAGATCATCAGAGGTATTCTGACTTACTCAGAGAATGACCGGCCGTTGTCAGAGGCTGGTTGAGTGAGTACTGTGTGATTGATTGCGAATCAAATCGACTGCTGTTCCAATAAGACTCTGTTAGCAGAGCGAGGGGAGTTGTTTTCTCCCCTCAAAAAACTTGATTTTTCTTCTCTTTCGTTTTCAAAACGAAGGGAAGAAAAAAAAATTTTTTTTCATTAATTTGAAAAAAGTGTTTCGGTGCAGTCAGTTCGGACTTAGAAAAACTGTCCTTGTAAGGGCAAAGTCCGGGCTGCGGTCAAAGCACGGTGCGCAACTCTGACACACGAGCGGGTACGTCGTCGTCGTGCCGGTCCCCCTGATCTACGGATCAGGCCAAATCCCGCACTCAACCAGGGTCAAGTGCAGGTTACAGCGGAAAGAACCCTAGAGTATCGCTGAGCACTTGACTGTCGAACGTTTTAAGTCTAACCGACCAGGGACACAGGTCCCAAGGCTTGCACTCGGCTAGCAACCCGAGTAGAGAGATGGCAGAGGACGCAGGGGCTCAAACCCCCGGTCCAAGTGAGCCCGTTGAGGCAGACTGCGACTTAGGAATTCCGTCGGAATTCGCAAGCGCAGTCAACTCCTTCTTCCAAGAGTTGGAGAGGATTCTAGAGAATCCTTCAAACAAGGTTCTGGTTAACACCAGAACCAAGATAAGAAAAGTAGCGAACTCGCTACAAGCAGCTTGCACCAAGCAAGTAATAGAGATGAGTCTCATCCAAGGGAGACTCCAGGAAAGAAGTGAGCACGCTAGCGCGGCTCCAAGACATATGCCGAAGCGGCTCGAGCGAGAGCCAGGCAAGGGGAATACGGCCCCTAAGCAAAAAACGAGTAAGAAGGAGGTAGCCAAGAAGGTGGCACCCAAGAGGGTCGAGAAGAGGCACGTGCTTCTCGTTTACCCCGCAACAGACAAGGGTTCTCCCTCGTCGGAAGACGTAAAGGCGGCTCTGCAAACTCAGATTTGCCCCGCCAAACTCCAGATTGGGGTTAAGGGAGTTAGAAAGGTCAATGGGGGAGGAGTAATGGTGGAATGCTCCTCCGCCAAAGATATAGAGAAACTGGATTCGGAGCTAAAGAGCAATGCAGTGACGAAGGAGAACCTTCGGTCCAGATTGCCAGCTAAGAGGAATCCAAGGTTTATCGTCTACGGGATAGACGGAAACCTGTCAAGGGAAGAGGTCGAGCAATGTCTCGCGGAACAGAACCCAGAGTTGGAGGAGAGCAGCCTCCAGCTCAAGTTCTCGTTGAAGGTGAAGGGTGGGAAACGCCACTGGGTAGCAGAGGCGGACCCACTGACCTTCAAAAAAGTAATGAAGCGAGGCAAGCTCGGAGTGGGATGGACCGTCCACTCAGTAAGGGAATATCTGAGGGAGGTCCGTTGCTACAGGTGTAACGGGTTCGGGCACTTTAGATCAAGGTGCACCGAAGAGCAGGATAGATGTGCCCGGTGTGGGGAAACCGGGCACAAGCGCCAAGAGTGCAGCAATAGCCCGGTCTGCACTAACTGCTTGGCAAACAACAAGAGATTCAGGCGTCGAGTGGATGTAGGCCACTCGAGCCTAGACAAGGAATGCCCAAGCCTTGTCAGAGAACTGGCTCTGCTAAAAGAACGCACTCATTATGGATAATAAACCAAAGAGAGGCGTGAAGGTGCTTCAAATCAATCTGCACCACGCACGGGCAGCAACAACACAGGCCCTGGTGACAGCCACTGAGCAAAAAGCTCATATTCTGCTATTGCAGGAACCATTCGAACAGGGGGAAGAGTGGTGGGCTTCCCTAACTCCTATCGGATCTACCACCCTAGGGTGGCAAAGCCCAGGGTGGCCACGGTCGTGAAAGACCCGTCCCTAGCGGTTCTCGAGATAAAATGCTCCGAGAACGTGGTCGCCCTCGGCGTGGAATGTGGTGATGCGAAATTTTTAATGGTGAACGTATACAGTTCTCCGGCAGGCAATTTGAGAGAAACGCTGAATGAGCTAATGGCTCTATTAGGGAATTCCCCAGTCATGAGATAATAATAGCAGGCGACTTCAACGCGAAGAGTCCTCTCTGGGGAAATCAGAACGAGGACGAACGCGGCCAGCTACTAGTGGACTTTGCCAACGCGGCAGACCTGAGTTTCTTGAACGATCCAGAGAGCACCCCGACCTTCCAAGGGGCGAGGGGCTCCTCTTGGATCGACGTGACTCTCGTCAGAGTCTCAAAGCGCAGCCTTGTCCAGGATTGGCAAGTACTGGACGACGAGAGCTGCAGTGACCACCTAGCGCTATCTTTCGTTTTGGGATCGGAAAAGCCCATCCGACCCAAGCGCAAAAAGATTCTTAATGAAGAATCTAGACTGGTGGGCTTTTAAAGCCAAGTTAACTACCTTGTTGGGAGGTAGGAGGGAAGAAGAGGCCGCAGAAGTGTCGGACCTCAACTCCCTCTTTGAAGAACTTACCAGTCAAATAACAACGCTATGCGAGAGTAGTAGGGGAAATAAAAGGGGAGCCAAGGACCCCCACCCCTGGTGGTCGGAGAAACTAAAAGCTCTTAGGGCGAGAGCTAGGCGGAGTAGGAAAGCTCTGCAAAGAGCAAAAGCTACTCCGCAAGACAGGGAGTGCACAGAAGTGCATAAAAAGGCTCGTTCAGCATACAGGAGAGAACTGAATCTCTCGAAAAATCTCCTACTGGAGAAAACTGTGTGAGTTTCAAACTCCGGCTGACCCTTTCGGGATCCCCTATAAGATCTCGAGGGGATCCATAACCGAACCGCTAAAACTAGCAGCGGTAGAAAGGGCAGACGGTAGCCTATCAAAGACTCTTGATAGTACCGTAGAAAGTCTCTTGGATTACCACTTCCAAGGAGACGAGGGAGAAGGGGACTCCCCTCAACAAAAAGAAATAAGGGAAGAAAGTCGGATCCCGCCGGACACTGGTGAGGACCCCCCTTCACGAGAGACGAAGTGGAGAATGCCCTCTCCAGTCTAAATACGGGCAAAGCACCAGGCAAGGATGGGTTCGACCTCAGCATAGTCAGAGAAATCTACTATGCAAATCCGGGTATTTTGTGGCGCTCCTAAACGAATGCCTCGGGAGGGGAATCTTCCCAGACTTGTGGAAAACAGCGGTGCTAGTTCTTTTCAACAAGACCGGAAAGAACAAAAATGACCCCGCAGCCTATAGGCCCATCTGCCTCCTCTCGGCGTGGAGCAAGGTGCTGGACAAGCTCATAACGAACAGAGCGCTTAGCTTCCTCATGGAGCAGGGAAAGCTAAACAGGAACCAATTTGGTTTCCTTCCGGGGCGTTGCGCAACGCAGGCAGATTCGCAGCCTCCGAGAGAGAGGGCAGAGAGGAACAAAGCGGAGGGGCTCCATACCTGCTTCATCTCACTAGACGTGAGGGGGCATTCAACAGTGTCTGGTGGCCAATGGTCTTAACCAGACTTAAAGAACTTGGCTGTCCAAGGAACCTGTTCAAACTGATCAGCAGCTACCTGTCTGATAGAAGAGTCGAGTTCGAAGCGGGAATGGGCAATCCTCGCGTTCGTACCCATAGAGGGTGTCCGCAAGGATCCAACTCCGGGCCGCTCTGGTGGAATATAGTTGCTGATTCAGCACTGAACCTAGACCTGGGGCCCGCAGTGGAGATTCAAGCCTATGCGGACGATTTCGTTCTCGTGGTCTCCGCCTCAGGGAGACACGTGATCGAAAGAGAAGCACATAGGGCCTTGGATGTGCTAGAAAATTGGAGCAGAGAAAGCAAACTGTGCTTCGCTCCTGAGAAGACCACTCTGCTAGCAATAGCTAAGAGAGGAGTAATGAAAACACCACCCCAGTGCAGATTCCAAGGGTGCACTATCAAGGCGGTGCGTGAAATGAAATACTTGGGTGTGGTCCTGGATCAGAGTCTATCAGGGCTGCCACACCTGAGGCACCTTAGAACAAGGTGCACGATGATTCTCAATAGATTGAATGGCATGAGGTTAACGGGCAAAACCAAGAAGGCCATCTATCAGAGAGGAATTGAAAGAATTCTGACGTATGCAAGTGGGGCATGGTGGAACCCCACAGTCAGAATGAAGACGGGGATAAACCAAATCCAAGGTTGGCCCTACTGGGGATAACCGGTTGTTTCCGCACAACGTCAACCCTAGCACTCCAAGTGCTGGCGGGGTGCGAGCCGGCAGACCTAGTAGTGGAAAGGGAGGCAGCAATGCACTGCCTAAGGTCAGGCGAGGACGCCTACCTTCTCGGTGCGCCGCATCGAGCCTCCGACGTGGAGATGGAAAGTGTGGACTGGCAGATCCACCCTGCCGAGGAAATTTGCCCACCGTGGGACAAGGAGAAACCCACGGGAGTTGGGCATGAGCTGTTCACGGACGGCTCAAAGTTGAAGGGACAAGTGGGGGCAGGCTTCTGTGCGTTCTCGGACGGGAACGAAGCCACTGCAGGAAGCGTGAAATTATCGCAGAATGCTTCGGTCTTTCAGGCTGAACTTCTGGCGATAGAGATGGCACTCACCTGGGCACTCCCCAGGCGTAGTGACGAAAGAATAAAACTCTACTCGGACAGTGAGGCAGCACTGCAGGCTCTGAGTAGATTCAGGGGAAGAAACCCCATCGTCCAGAGGATCAAAACCCTCTTGAGGGCAGAGGGAGATGGGGCAGTTAGTTTCCACTGGGTACGAAGCCATGTCGGAACCCTAGGAAACGAAAGGGCAGATCAGCTGGCGAAGGCAGCCACGCTGAAAGAGACGGTCGACGTGCAATGCAGAACGCCGCGAAGGTGCATTCGCGCAGCACTAGCACGTCGGACCATGACCGAATGGCAGGTCAGATGGGACACGGGAGAGACAGGGCGGAAGACACACAGAGTGTTTCCGAAAGTCTCGACCAAACGAGCACAGACAAACAAGCTCCTGAATCAGGTACTCAGTGGCCATGGCATCAGCCCTGAATACCTGGGCAGATTTGCCATCAGGAGCTGCACTTGTCCCTGCGGAAATAGAGCGGCAAGCATAGAACACTGCGTGCTCGAATGCAGTGGCTTCGCCGAATGGAGAAACACACTGATCCCAGGTGTGCAAAGAACGCGAAGATTGGATCTGCTCATCCAATCCTCCGTTAACAGGAGGGGGATAATAGCCTTGGTTGAGAGGCTGACCCTCCAGCAACACACGATCTTCCCCATTCAAATGGGGACCGAAACGCAGGAGGTGAACGTGCACACCGAAAGCGAATCGGAAGATCAATGAGGGCGAAAGTCTGTAGGCAAGCAGACGATGAGACCACCAATGTAAATATTGTAAATAAATTTTGCTATCTCTTGATGTGAGTCCTAAGCATGAGGACAAGTGTATACATGTGTGTAGATGTTTTGTAAAAGAAAATAAAGGGAAATTATTCCCCAAAAAAAGTTCGAGGGCAAGGAATCTTCCAGTCAACGATAAAGTAACAAACGACCTTTCCCGCCAGACAGAGCGGGAACCCAGACAAGGTATTCTAGGTCGCCTGCCAGCACGTCACCACGGGCTGGTCTCTAGGCCATTGGGGTGGCCAGGGTCCGAACCAGTGTCTCAAGGCAGGATAATTGTCGCAACATGTCAAAATAACATCCAAGGTGCTCAATAAGTCCCCGTGGAGCCAAGACAGATTGGCGGAACGGGACAATGAAATCAGTATTATTATTATTATTACTCAGAGAATGGCTGAAGGATCTGAAATCTTGTGAGAGGGATGTAGAAAAGAAGTGAGAATGTTTTAAGAACTGTGTTGTTACTGCTGCTAAAGAGGTCTGTGGCACCACAATAGTGGGTAACAATAGAGGTGATGCTTGGTGGAATAGTGAGATTGATGAGGCAGTAAAGAAAAAGAAGGAAGCCTATTTGGGGATGTTGCAAGGTAGAGTCTCTGTGGATGAATATCGCTGTAAGAAGCGTGAATGAAGCTGCTAAGCTAGTTCGCCACAGTAAGGCAAAAGATAGGAAAGAGAAAGCGGAAAGGCATGAACTGGCTTTTTGGAAAGATAGAAAGTCCTTCTGGAAGTACATGAGACTCAGGAAAAATAGGGGAAACAAAGTTGTAAGTTGTGTGAAGAATGAGATTGGGGAAATGATATGGGAGCCCAATGAGTTAAGTGACAGATGGGGCGAATACTTCTGTGAGTTATTAGATCAGGAGAGCAAAAATGATTCTGAGACAGATGCAGATGATGTCACAATGAGGGATGAAAGCACAGGAGGGATCTCAAGAGAAGTGTGTAAAGCTCTAAAATCTCTTCAGAATGGTAAGGCTCCAGGAGTTGATGGCATAACTGCAGAGACGTTGAAGTATAGTGGCGACTCTATAATTGACTGGTTAACTGAAATTTGCCAGTTGTGCTGGGAGTTAGGAATGGTCCCTCGGGATTGGAAGGATGCTATCATTGTTCCCTTGTATAAGGGAAAAGGTGATCAGACTGAATGCAAGAACTATCGTGGTATTAGCCTACTGAGTGTGCCAGGGAAAGTGTTTGGTAAGGTTGTTATTGAAAAAGTACGGGATCTTACATCAGAGAAAGTGTGGGATGTTCAGAGTGGTTTTATGCCTGGTAAAGGCTGCACTAACCAGATTTTTGCACTACGCATGATGATTGAAAAGTATCTGGCTGTTGAAAAGAAAGTTTTTACTGCCTTCATAGATTTAGAGAAAGCTTACGACCGAGTGAATAGGACACTTTTGTGGAAGGTATTGAATGAATATGGTGTTACTGGGAATCTACTTAATAGTGTAAAAGCCATGTATGCTGGTAGTAGAGCTTGTGTACGAGTGAATGGTGTTTTATCAAAATGGTTTTCCATTGGTGCAGGAGTTAGACAAGGTTGTGTAATGTCACCATGGCTGTTTAATATATTTATGGACGCATGCATGCGTGAGGCCAAAATAGATAATAGTGGTTTATGACTTGGTGATATCCGTGTGTGCAGATTGCTGTATGCTGATGACACTGTCCTGTTGGCAGAGAGCAAAAGTGAGTTGCAGGGTATGTTGACTCGGATGCACGAAGTTTGCATGAAATTCAAACTGAGTATAAGTAAGGGAAAAACCAAAGTTATGGTGTTTGAGAGAGGATTGGGTAGCACTGAATGTAATGTAAGTATAAATGGCACTGTGATTGACCAGGTGAGTGAGTTTGTGTATTTAGGAAGCATGTTTGACAGAGAGAACAAGTTGGATGGTGAAATCAGTAGGCGAGTGAATTCTTCTTTGAAAGTCATAGCTGCTCTGGGAGGTTTTCACAGGAATGATGGGTTCTCTAGAGAGTCCCGCATGGCTGTGTATGAAACAGTAATTGTTCCTAATCTGATGTACGGCAGTGAAACCTGGGTACTGCAGAAGAAACCTGGGTACTGCAGAAGAAACATAGGAGTCGTTTGTGTGCTGGAGAAATGCGTTACTTACGTGGGGTTTGTGGCAAGACACGATCTGATTGTGTGAGGAATGAAGATGTATTGCAGTTGTGTGATGTAAAGCAAAATGTTGTTAGCAAGGTGGAGACCAATATGCTTCGGTGGTTTGGCCATGTTGAAAGAATGAGTGATGAAATGATGAAATGCTTACTAAGAAAATATTTTCAGCCCAAGTGGCAGGAAGGAAAGGCAGAGGAAGGCCAAGGAAGACATGGGTGGATCAGATTCAGGAGTGTCTGCATGAGAAAAAGATTCTGAGTATGAAGTATAAAACATCTTGTGTACGGCGTGTAATGGATATTAGTGAAGCACGAGTTGTTTGTCAAGATCGCTGTAAATGGCGAAATTTGATACGAGAACAATAAGTAAAAATATCTGGTAGTTTGTATTTCTTTTTGGAGCTAACCTCTGAATCTCAGAGAACAGCTTAGTGATATGCATGTATGTATGGTTGAACATGATAAAACAAGAAAAACAACAAATTGTTCAAATAAGAAGATCAAGTCGACAAATGCAACGAAGATTAAAAAACAGGACGACACTAGATGGTGTCAGCGACGTTCTACGTGATGAGCATGAGGATGACGCAGACGATGGAGATGGCAGCACCGTCGACTCAATTAATAGTTAACACGCAAGGAGCAGTACAGCATGAGATGTCCTTGAGAATGGCCACGAAAAAGTGTGCCGAAACGTGCGTCGGAAATTCGGGATCTGGATTCCTCGGTGAAGACTGTTTTGCATATCGTTCTCAGTCGAATTTGAGGTTGGAATAATGGATTTTATTTCAATTTTATTATTTCATTGGATTAATTTTTTTTCAAGTTCTATTTTGAAGACAAGGTTTTTTGTGTTTTCGATAAAAGACTTTTATGGGTTTTAGCTATCATAAATACTTCATTGTTGCCTACAGGGAACTTTCATTTTATGGAACTTCGAATACGCAGTTTTTTGTTCTTGAGTGTATACCGGGATCAACTAATCAGAAGGAGACTGCAAACCAAGAGGTGACAATGTTATTATTTTAACCCTCTCATTCTTCTTCTTTTAAGAAATAATCAATGTGTTTTTAGTTCATATTTTAAATAAATATACCATTCACCCTCAATATGACACCACCAGATTGAATAAGAAGTTAAGGAGTCCAGGTGTTGTAGTTTTCAGTGAACTTGTGTAAAAAAACGTGAAGAACAGAAAAAATGACAGGACTTCTATGATATCCTGCTTAAGAACTCAATATAATATGCCACATAGTAACGTTCAGTAGTTAAATATAACGTTTTGAACTGATATTAGTTCTTCCATAACTGTCTGTCTTGAGCCACCCTCCTCCATGTTACTCTGGATGCTTTCAAATTTCATCCATCCTCTCCCATGTGGTCTTCTTCTGTCCCTTGGTATCTAGTCTAAAATTTTGGTTGTTCATTCTTTTGGCAACATGTCCAGCCCATTCCTGTTTTAGGAATTTTACTCTTATCATGATGTCTTCCACTCTTGTCATTTTCCTTATCCACGAGTTCCTCACGTTATCTTTCCTGGTTACACCAAGCATGCATCTCTCCATGCTTCTTTCTGTTGTCTGCAGCCTTTGTATGTCTATTTTAGTTAAGGTCCATGTCTCTGTTCCATATGCAAGAACTCGAAGGATTCATTGATTGAACACTTTTCTTTTAAGTCATAATGGCATATTGCTTTTGAAAGTCATACTGTTTCTTACAAAAGCTCTCCAGCCAAGTTTTATGTGCTGATTAATTTCTTCATCAATGTGACCCTTTCTTGATATCTGTTGTCCAAGGTGAAAGTAGGTATTGGTTACCCCGAGATTTCCCCCATCAATCAATAAATATTCATTTCTTGTAAGCATTGTACACCAGTTTTGTCTTCTGAAAGTTCATTTTTAACCCCACTTCTTTACTCTTGTCAGCAAGCTCCTGGATCATACTCTGCAGCTGTGAAGGGGTAGTTGCAAAAGTGATTGTCACCTGCAAAAGGAAGGTTAGTTAAATAATTTCCATTAATCTTTATCCCCTTGTTTTCCCAGTTCAATGATTGAAAGACATCTTGAAATGTGGCATTGAAGAGTTTGGGAGATATGGTGTCACCTTGTCTCACTCCTTTCTCAATTTTTGTTGGTGTCGTATCCTCAAATACTGTAGCTGAACTTTTTTACTTACATTTTCATATATGTTATTAATAATGCTAATGTATGCATCTTCAATACCATGGCATTTAAAATCCATTGTAACTGCTGATGGTTTCACTGAGTAAAAGCCCTTTTCATAATCAACAAAAGCCATGCATAATGGAAGTTCATATTCCCTTGTTCTGTCAATTAGTTCTCTCAGTACATGGATATGATCTATAATGCTGTGCCACTCCTGAATCCAGCTTGCTCCTTCAGTTGGACCATGTCCAACGTTACCTTCAAGCGATGTGAAAGAACTTTTGTGAAGATTTTATAAATCACTTGATAGGAGGCTGATGTGCCCTGTAGTTCCTGAAATCCTCAGTGTTACCCTTTTTATGTAGCAGGATCTTTGTAGCATTGTTCCAATCCTCAGGAATCTTCTCTTCAGTGAGACATCTAGTGAAAACTTGGGCTAGTGTAGTTTCTATTTCTCCACTTTCTTCTTGTATAATGTTCACTTATACATAGTTTCAGTCCACAATTGTCTCTTTTTTCAAAGTTTGAGTCTACAAACTCTCCTTTTTTACCGAAAGGTGTCACTCCTACGAGGGGATGCTGAAAAATTCTCGGCCTAACCCACTTCCTGTAATTGTAGCATTATTTTATCACTGCAGCTCCGAAAGAGTGTTCTTTTGTATTGTATAGTGCCAATTTTCAGACTAATAGCTTTTTTTTGCAGATGTTGACGTCTTGAACTGAATCGTGTCAATGAAAAGTGTATTTTCGAATGTGGAACTCTGGGCTATCATGAAATTTCTGTTCCTGCAGAAGAAAACTGCAAAGAAAATCTATGAGTGTATGATGCAAACATTGATGAATTAAATAATTACTTTATCAATATAGGTCATAATTTATTATCACAGCGAAATTCGTCCTCTAGCTCTACAGTTTGTGATTTTTCATCTAAAATTAAGGAGTCGCCTCATCTATGTTTTTACGTCCTGTGGATGACATCGAAATTTATAATATTATGGCTTTTTTACCCTTAAAAAAAGGTTCTGGTTCAGACAATATTAATTGTAGTGTCTTAAAAGACTCAGTTTCCATTCTGGTACTGGTTATAACATATATTATTAATTTAAGTTTTACTACAGGTAATTTTCCTGATAGTCTGAAAATTGCTAGGGTTATTCCACTCTTTAAGGAAAGGGGGATTGGGAATCTATTTGTAATTATAGACCGATATCTTTATTGCCTATTTTGAGTAAAATTATTGAAAATAAAGCAATTTACAGTAGAATGGTTGATATTTTGCATAAACATAGTGTGCTTTCTTTGGATCAGTTTGGCTTCCAGAGAAATAGATATACTGAAATGGCTGTTGCTAGGTTGTCATATTTTATTTCGAAAGCATTAGATGAGAGTTGTTTCACTATAAGTGTTTTTATTGATTTTCAAAGAGCTTTCGATACAGTAAATCATGATATTCTGCTATATAAATTAATTAAATATGTATTTCGTGATAAAATGTATACCCTTTTAAAGAGTTATCTTTCAAATCGTAAGCAGTATGTTTCTGTAAATAATATAAATTCTGATTTACTTAATGTTTCTTGTAGAGTGTCTCAGGGTTCTGTGTTGGGACTGTTATTGTTTCTGTTATATATTAATGATTTACCTCTGTGTTTGCAGTCAACTCATGTTATGTTATTTGCTGATGATACTGTCATTTTTCAAAAGGGCCATAATTTGAATGCGTTACAGATAATGGTCAATAATGATTTATTAAATTTATCTGATTGGTTAAACTCTAACAGTTTATTCCTTAATATTTTAAAAACAAATTCTGTATATTTTCAAAATGTTCAGAAAAAAACAAAACTGGTTATGTGACTTTCCAGTTAGATTTACTGACTTTCCACTTGAAATTGTAGATAAGGTAAAGTATTTGGGTGTTTGGTTTGATGAATATTTTAATTGGAGTTCTCATGTTCAGATTGTTATAAAAAAAAAAAGTATCCTTACAGATTGGCCTACTTAGTAAAATCAGGCATATTTTTCCCGTTCATGTTCTAAAAACATTTTATTATGCTTTCATTAATACTTATTTTTCTTATTGTCTGGAATCTTGGTATTCAAATACAGTATGGGACTCCAAATCCAGAAAGCTTGGGACCAAATGATTTCTGGATTTTGGGTCCTCGTGCATCAAAGTACTGTATGTACATACGTATATGTTGTAGTTGCTGCTCTTTTTGACATGTGTGAAAAATTGAACAAACAACAAAGTTTAAAACAATCACTAAGACACTAACCACCTTAAGAAGCTAACCAATCATTGCCAGCATTTAGAAGAAAGAAAAGTTGGAAGTGATAATAAACAAGACTTTTTGTTTCCCTTGCTCAGGTACCAAGTTCACTGGGGATGCTTGTGAGAGGGGGGGGGAGCTAGGTATGTATGTTACTGTAATTTGATTTGAGGCATCTTAATGGTGGAAGGAGGCACAAGTTGGGCAGGAGAAAACAGGAAGAGGGTTTTGCAGTGTGGCATCTCCCCCAGCACAGGCAGGGAATTTAAGAAAGGTAGGGAGATAACACAGCAGGGGTCCCCCTTTTCCCTCCCTGAGATGGATCCAGTCTTTGCTGCTGACTACAAAAAGACTCATGGGCTATAAGTGGGAGGGAGGTAAAGTCTTTCTCCCATTTTAAGCTCATTTTCTTCCTTTCAAATAAATATTATGGCTTATTGAGTTTCTTCACAGCTGGAAGCTAGGAGGACTTTTAAACACTAGCACCAGTCTTCAGAAAAAATACATAAAACCCTTGCTAACCTCCCATATTAAGGGAACAATACATACCTTATTTACACAAGCTTGCTTTAAAGCATTTCACTTCTAGTATACAGTAGGTATTCCAATGTCAAAGTAATCTGGGACTTGTGGTTTGCATGTGAACAGACTTGGTATGCTATTTTTGTTGTTGTTGTTGTTGTTTTATTAACAGTGAATATAAATAAACAAAAATGCTAAGAACCGTAAAATATGTGTCTAAAAAACAGCATTAAAAATTTCCTGGAAAAAAAAAATCGGCAAAAAAAAAAAAATTGTTTGAAATTTTTTTCCGGATTTTGGGAATTCCGGATTGCGAGTCCAGTACTGTATTCGTTTAAAAAATAAGCTATGTTTGTTTAAGGTGGAAGTCAAGTAATTTTGCTTCCTATACTTCCAATGAAAAAACTTTTGTACATATTTCCTTCACAATTAGTGTGTTCCCAAGGATGAAAATTTGAACATCGATTAAAATAACTTCATATTATAACGTGGAATACTTAATATTTTCTAAAGCATAACCATAATTATATTAAAAATCAATAACTTTTTCTTGGTGGTGTTGACCCCAGAAAAAAGATGGCGCGACCTGTACTTTGATGGCGTCAGTAGACAAACAAATGTTGGATTGCATAATTATGGTTATGTTTTAGAAATTATTAAGTATTCCAAGTTACAAAATGAAGCTATTTTAATCGATGTTCATATTTTCATCCTTGGGAAAGCATTAATTTTGAAGTAAATATGTACAGAAGTGTTTTTCCATTGGAAGTATAGGAAACAAAATTACTTGATGTCCACCTTAAATTGCAGAAGAAATCTGTTTGCTATATGTTGAATACAGATTATATGGCTCATTCAGATCCATTGTTTCATTTTTCGGGGCTTCCAGCCAACCGGGAAAACCAGGAAAAATCAGGGAATCCGAAAATGAGGCTAAGAATCAGGAAAAACTCAGGGAGAAATAAAATTTTTAGCAAAAACCTGGAAAAGTCAGGAAAAATTAACTGGCAATTTTTCGCGTAATGCATATGCAGTTACCAAAGATGGGAATTCTGCGCCAATTGTGCCAAAACAAAAATCTTGCGCCATCTTGCTACAAAGGCAGATTTTGCGACATTGTGCACCAGAATCGCCGTGCCCCGTCGTCATCATTGGTACTTCGGCACACTACATTCTCTGTGCGCACCATTCTGCTTGACACAGAGTAAGACCATGCGGTGGAAAGAAAGATTCAGCGATTCCAAGTACAAAGGGTTTTACGTAATTATTGTGGAAATCGTTGGTCCGCTACGGACAACGGAAAATATAGAGTTATGCTATAGAAATCATCGGTCCGCTATGGATGACGGAAAATATCCAGGGTTCCGACTCAACCTGGAGTTCTCAGGGAATTTGAAAATGGTTTCAAAAATCAGGGAAAACTCAGGGAAAATTACCCCCCCCCCTTTTTTTCTAAAAATCAATGGATACTTTATTTTGCCAAAAAAAACTTATTTTTCAAGATTTCAAGCTTTTGCTTTCAATTACTGCCTGTCTAGAATTTGGTAGATTTTACTTTCAGTTATATTAAGTATTTCCTTTATTCTCTAAAAAAAGATGCAAAATTGAATTTTTGAAATTGTCAGTTATTAAGCTTATGCTCAATTTCTGCA
This sequence comes from Macrothele yani, assembly GCA_039090855.1. Classification (NCBI taxonomy): domain Eukaryota; kingdom Metazoa; phylum Arthropoda; class Arachnida; order Araneae; family Macrothelidae; genus Macrothele; species Macrothele yani. Next base: position 130,676,293 of record CM076998.1, on the reverse strand, counting down.
GGCAGTTGTTATAACATGGAACAATTAGGCACAATGGCTCCTGCTTGAAGAAACACTTCACAAGAGAACCAACCAAATTATGGATCAAAGTCCTATGTCTGTTGGTTCTCTTGAAACATGTTTCTTTGAATAGAGCCATTCCATCATTAAGCTTAGCTGCATTGTGTTATAGAAAAACTGAAACTATTCAACTGACAGATTTTTTCTTACATATGACCTGTTTCTATGGGAATGTATTTACAAATTCTGTGTGGGTAGTATTCACAAAAGTTCACAGAATTTTGGTACAGAAAATAATGTGCACAGTTAGTTGTTATTAATGAAAAGCAGGTAATTTTATAAAGACAAATTACGTAAAGAATTTACAAGTGTCTGCTTTCATGAGAAAAATGAATGGAATGGAATGAAATGAAATGTAACAATTCTTTGCAACATGCCACTCTGGAAAACTTTAAAAACCACCTGGAGAACCTGGAAAAGTCAGGGAATTTTTGTATTACTTTTGAGTGGGAACCCTGGTGAAGCAAAATGATGTTAGCAAGGTGGGTGTACCTAAGACTAGGAGGTGAGAGTGAATAGTTTTTACAAAGCAGTTTAACAAATTTGATGATGGGAGTTGGGTTCAGTGCAGAGTGATTGACTCCGTGAAGTAGGTTTCTATAAAGTCAAGGCCTGCAGAGTAGTGTGGTGATAGGGGAATAGCAAACTGATCTCCTGCAAACCTCCCCAGTTGGATTATTTAGCTAGTGACTGATATGTCATGTTTGCCTGCATCTGGATACCCCTTAATTTCTGTGTTTGTGATCTGACTTTGTCCTTTTTGGGTAAATCATAGATTCCCTTTTCCCTATCATTGTTTGTTAGCAAAAATGTCAAGTACTAAGTTTTCTGGTTGTGCGCATAAAAAAGAAAGTTCAAACAAATTGAAGAAGGTCAGTTTTAAGAAATTCCAAAAGAAAACAAATAAACAGGCAGAAAATGACATATGTGAAAAACAAGTGCAGTGTTGGGTCATGAGATCTAGTGGTTTAAAAGTGAATGATCCAGTGAATCCATTTTATTTGTTGCAGTTCGACAAATATAAGCAAAACATTACCAGAACCCGTTGCAGGAAACTGCAATTTCAAGAAGATGCAGATCAGCAAAGAAACTGCTTTTGGTGGAAAGGAAAATATGAGTTTTCTGTGCTATCATTGATAACTTGGTGTGATGGTTAAAATGTCAATGAGATGCATATTTCAATGTGGAGGTCATGTTTGGATTTTCAATGCGGTTATGTAATGTTGAACAGATACCAGCATCTTAAAAGGCAAAAAGTCTGCTGAGAGTTTACACTCATGATTTAGGCTTAGAATTCAAAGAAGAATATCTTCATTTTCAGAAATTTTGGTTTAATTTAGATAGGACTGTGACAGATTTAAGTGTTCCTGTTGTGGATATGTTGCAGTTGGTTAGGTGGGGAAAGAATCAATTTTAATTTTTCCAAACAGTGATGTTATCCTAAGGATTTACCTATTAGTAATGCCTTCAGAGAAAGAAGTTATTCTTTTTTGAAAATCATCAATAATTATTTTAGGACATCTAGTTTTTAGGAAAGAATGAGTTCATTGGGAACTTTGTCACTTAATTCAAGCATTGTAGAAACATTGACATTTGATGGTATAGTACAATAGATTTTTTCACAAAGAAATTGTGAAAAAGAAATCGTCTAGCAGTAAGTAATTTCACTAATTTATGGTTACTCATTTCCTCATTCAGTAATTCCATTGATTTACAATAAACATTAGTAGCAGAACTGCATTTACAAAAAAAAAAAAAAAAAAAAAAAAAAAGATATCCTAAAGTGATAATGCAATCGTTGTAAATTTAAATCTAAAATGTGCAGGCACATGTTTCAGAAGTGTGATAAAAATCAAACAGTCATTTTTTAATATAAAAATTGACTGTGAAAGTTTTAAAATTATGCAAATTAATCTTGTGAGAAAAAACATTTGAAATTTTTAATTCAATCCCCTGTTTGAAGTAATACATGTGCTAAGAAAAAAGTTACATATAATTTAAACATGCTTGAAACTCAGTGTTAGAACATCTATAGCACTAGCCACAACTGTTTGTAATTTATGTGCATACAATTATAATTATAATAAGGTTGCTTACCTTTTGTATACATTTCCCTGCACATTTCATTCCTTTGGTTGTCTTGCTTGGTTCAAGCCTCTGTTGCGGTGTTCCATTTTCGTCTTCAGGTTCATTCAAATGCCCGGCAAATGCTCAAGTCCACGAAGTGTACTGCATTAATAACTCTAGGTCCCACCATCATCCTCCTCCCCTCCTACCCTTCCCACCAGCGTATAAAACCCAACCTTCGTTGGTTGGTTGACATTTATAAAAAACCCAATTCTTGAACTCAAAACCTTTTGATATAACCAACAAACATAAACTGCCTATTTACATACATACAAAATGCCGAACAAAAATATTAAAAACGTATATACAACTATTTACACACAACTCATCTTATTCCTTCAGCTCCCCTTCCCAACACCTCATGACAATTAGAACATTCAGTCACCACACCCAAAAGCCATTCCCACGCTTACTGCCTCTAATACTTTCTACCCCCTCCAAGGTCATCCTCAGGAGGCGTTCTAGATGTTTTCTGTCCTGCTACCGCAGTTAGAGTGAGCGACACGTTCGTCTTCCTCACCCCTGCTCCAATGTCACTTACGAAAAACTTCCACTGTGGCTCCATCTTTTATTAACATTAGTAAACTTTTCATTTTCTTCTTCTGTGTTTTTTTTTGTTCAATTTTTATTAGTTCTTTCCATTTTTCATTAAGGATACTTAGGTCATTATTATTACAAATTTGATCTCTATTTTTTTTCAATCAATACAGACTCTGCAGTGCATAGGCGTCTCTAATTGTGACACGATTTTATTATTTTAATCTCTTCAAAATTCGGATATGTGTGGTTATCCAGGCAGTATTGTATCAGTGCTGTTTTTGCCAATTTTTAATATGTTGTTGTAAGCGATGTTTTAATTGAAACATCGCCTACAACATCATATTAAAAATTGGCAAAAAAAGGAAGCAAAAACAGCACTGATACAATACTGCCTGGATAACCACAAATACCCGAATTTTGAAGAGATTAAAATAATAAAATCATGTCACAATGAGAGACACCTATGCACTGCAGAGTCTGTATTGATTGAAAAAAATAGAGATCGAATTTGTAATAATAATGACCCAAATATCCTTAATGGAAAGAATTAATAAAAATTGAACAAAAAAACCAAAAACACAGAAGAAGAAAATGAAGAGTTTACTAAAGTTAATAAAAGATGGAGCCACGGTGGAAGTTTTTCGTAAGTGACTTTGGAAGCGGGGGCGAGGAAGACGATCGTGTCGCTCACTCACACTGCGGTAGCAGGAGAGATAACATCTGGAACACCTCCTGAAGATGACCCCGTGGGGGTAGAAAGTACTAGAGGCAGTCAGCGTGGGAATGGTATTTGGGTGTGGTGACTGAATGCTCTGGTTGTCGTGAGGTGTTAGGAAGGACAGTTGAAGGAATAAGATGAGTTGTGTGTAAATAGTTGTGTATACGTTTTTAATATTTTGTTTGGCATTTTGTATGTAAGTAAATAGGCAGTTTACCTGCTTATGTTCCTAGTGTCTGGAGAGATCTCATGTTGGAATATCCAAGCTAAGAACCCTCAAAATAATTTAGGTAATTTTGTAAATAGTTTGTAGGGATTGACATTTAATATCTTTATATATATTAAATGTCAATCACTACAAACTATTTACAAAATTACCTAAATTATTTTGAGGGTTCCTCGCTTGGATATTCCAACATGAGATCTCTCCAGACACTAGGAACATAAGCAGGTAAACTGCCTATTTACTTACATACAAAATGCAGAACAAAAATATTAAAATTTAAAAAATTGAACAAAAAGGACTGTAGTGTGCTAAACAAGTTCAACACAGGTAGTGACCATAGATTGGTGAGATGTAAGATGCATCTCAACACGAAACTTGAACGTGGCAAGCTCATAAGAAAAACAAAGTGTATTGACATAACCAACCTTAAAAAACACCATAATACCTTCAAGTTGGAACTGAAGAACAGATTCTCTGCTTTAGAAGGCCCAATGTCGGAAGAAGTGGATATTTCTGAAGTTAACAGAAAAGTAACCAAAGCTCTTATGGAAACAGCAACAAAATTAGCTGGGTCTAAGAACAAGTTGCATGTGAACAAATTATCAGGAAAAACCAAAATGTTGATGCAAAAAAGAAGAGAGATGAGGACAAATAAAGAAGATGTGACTTCCAAAGTGGAATATATAGAGCTATGCAAGACAGTACGAAAAAGTATCGCTGAAGACGTAAGGAAATTCAACTGTGAACTAGTGAGGAAAGCAATTGAAAACAACCGAAGCCTTTTAAAGATAGCAAAGGGACATCTCAGTAAGGGAAGAAAACAGATTATGGCACTGAGAAAAGAAGATGGTTCTGTAACAAGAAATAGAGGTGAAATTTTGACAAAAGTGAAAGATTTCTACTCCAAATTATATGAAAGGGATGATACATGTACTCCAGACATCATGAAAGGTACCAGAGTTCTTCCAGTCCTTCCAGCAGAAGTTGCACATGCAATCAAGAACATGAAGCGGGGAAAAGCTCCAGGAGAAGATGGAATTACTGTAGACAACATACAAGAAGCAAGTGGGGAAATCGAAACAGTACTCGCCCAAATTTTCACTCGATGCCTTAATGAAGGGAAGATTCTTGAGGATTGGAACAATGCTACAATTATCCTGCTACATAAAAAAGGTGACATTGAGGATCTCAGGAACTACAGACCTATCAGCCTCCTATCAGTGGTTTATAAAATCTTCATTAAAGTTCTTTAACACCGCTTGAAGGTAACACTGGACATGGCTCAACCGAGAGAACAAGCTGGATTCAGAAGTGGCTACAGCACAATAAATCATATCCATGTACTGAGAGAACTAATTGAAAGAGCGAGGGAATATGAACTACCATTGTGCATGGCTTTTATCGATTATGAAAAAGCCTTTGATTTGGTGAAACCATCAGCAGTTACAATGGCTCTGAAATCCTGCGGTATTGAAGATGCATACATTAATATTATTAATAACATCTATGAAAATGCAAGTGCAAAGATTCGGCTGTTTGAGAACACAGCACACATAAAAGTAGGAAAGGGAGTGAGACAAGGTGACACCATATCTCCGAAGCTCTTTAATGCTACATTGGAGGGCGTCTTTCAGTCGCTGAGCTGGGAAAACATGGAGTTAAAGATGAATGGAGATTATCTAACTCACCTTCGTTTTGCTGATGACGTAGTCATTTTTGCAACTACCCCATCATAGCTGCAGAGTATGGTCCAGGAACTTGCTGACAAGAGTAAAGAAGTGGGATTAAAAATGAACTTTCAGAAGACAAAAGTGATGTTCAATGCTTTTTCAAGAAATGAAGATTTATCGACTGATGGAGAAAAGCTGGAGATAACAGACACGTACGTTTATCTTGGACAGCAGATATCAAGTGAGGGTCACATTGATGAAGAAATTAATCAACGTACAAAACTTGCCTGGAGAGCTTTTGGAAGAAACAGCATAATTTTCAAGAGCAATATGCCATTATGTCTAAAAAGAAAAGTGTTTGATCAATGCATCCTTCCAGTGCTTACGCATGGTGCAGAGATGTGGACCTTAACTAAAAGAGACATACAAAGGCTGCAGACAACTCAAAGAAGTATGGAGAGGTGCATGCTTGGTGTAACCAGGAGAGATAAGAAGAGGAACTCGTGGATCCGAAAAATGACAAGAGTGGAAGACATCATGGTCAGAGTTAAATCCCTGAAATGGCAATGGGCTGGACATACTGCCAGAAGGACAGACCATCGATGGACAGCCAAAATTTTAGATTGGATTCCAAGGGACAGGAAAAGACCCAGAAGAAGACCACATGGGAGATGGGTGGATGAAATTCGAAAGTATGCAGGAGTGACATGGAGGAGACTGACACAAGACAGACCTTTGTGGAGGAAACTTGGGGAGACCTTCGTCCAGCAGTGGATTGATAATGGTTGACAATGATGGTGATGATGACTCATCTCATTTACATATTTGTAATCTTGTGCTCATCTCTTTTACTATATAAGTCATGTACCACTTCATAGAGATTTCACTCCTTAGCCTGATGATGCGACCATACTGGTTCATGAAAGTGCTCGCTAGAGCTTTTAAACTCACCCTTTTAATTGTAAATAAAGACATTTTTTAACCTACGTTTTTAGATAGTGATTGGGAGGTGTGGTGTTTGTGCTCTGTATTAAGACGAATCTGATCGTGCATTGACAGCTTTAATTACCCTTTGATTTGTTGCAGGAAAGTACAACCTCTGGTTTTTAAGGAAGTTTATGTTTGTTGGTTATATCAAAAGGTGTTTTGAGTTCAAGAATTGGATTTTTTATAAATGTCAATCAACCAACGAAGGTTGGGTTTTATACGCTGGTGGGAAGGGTAGGAGGGGAGGAGGATGATGATGTTGGGACCTAGAGTCATTAACGCAGTACACTTCGTGGACTTGAGCATTCGCCGGGCATTTGAATGAACCTGAAGATGAAAATGGAACACGACACCTGAGGCTTGAACCAAGCAAGACAACCAACGGAATAAAACCTGCAGGGAAATGTATACAAAAGGTAAGCAACCTATTATAATGCTTGAAACTTGCAGTTTTTTCTTCATTAAAAAGCATTTAGTTGGGGGGGGTGACCTACCTGTACTCTGGATGTTTAAACCTGCCTCTACTGAGTCAATTTTGTCTCCAGTTTGGCAGTTTTTTTTGCTTTTTTGACAATGCAAATTTATTTGGAAAGACATGGAATTTACTATCTTTCACCGGGTCTTTTTAGTTGATTGACTGGGTTTTTTTTTCGTAATCAGTGCAGCAAATATTTTCATACTTGTTTAGCCACACTAAGTAATAGTTTTATATTTTCTTAAGTACCATTATAGAAATTAATGGTCACAGACTAGTTTTTTAATGGTGTGATTTTTTATAATTATAGGTTGTGGATTCAAATGTCATAGCAAGTGCCTTAATTTAATCACCAGAGTTTGTGCCAGTACCAAAGTAAGTAGTAAGTTTTTTTTTTTTTTTTTTTTAAATCTTTTATTCAGTTGCATTCACCTGAACAGCATTCATCCTCAGAAATATCAGGAGATGAAAAATATTCCCATGGCATCATGATTAAGATTTTTGTCTCTCTTATGGATTACTTTTTTCATTTAATTACAGTGGTGTTGCTGTGCAAAAGTACTAAATATAGTCCTTTTAGAATTGCTATCTAGTAAGAAGAACATCAAAGTTGATTCCTGCACTGTTTCTTATCTAAGATATGGATTGTGGCTTTAAGAGTAAGGCTAATTGATACTTAACAAGTTTTACTGATTTTGCTGTTGTCTTCCTGTTTTCTGGTTGGAATAAGCTTTTTTCAGGACTTTTGTATCTTGAAAAGAAATAAGTAAAAAAATAATAATGAAGAAATATATTTATAGATTTTTAGGCATGATTCTGGTTACTCCAGAAGCTGGGTTTAAAATAGCAGCTAGTCTGATGCCGATACCTGAGATTTTCATGTTCAGACCAGCACAAATTTTCTTTTTCATATTAGCCTGTGCTACTTCCGTCTTTACTTTCGTAATTATATTTTATGAAACAGGAATTCTGCACTAATTTGCACCAAAACTGTAGCAATTGTAATCATGGAACTTTGTGCTTGGAGATTCTTCTTTGTGTGTCACTTGCTGCTCAGTCAACCCAGTGTGGTAGGGGCAAAAGTTAGGTGCAAATACAGATGGAGGTAAAAGTTAGTAGGTGCACACACACCAGGGAAAAAATAAGCAATATCGCATTGCAGTTTACAATGCGAAAATAGAAGTTTGCGATGCAAACTCGTATTTGAATCGCAAAACAACGATTCAAAGTTTAAAGTAAGGAAATTTCCATTAAAATGTTCATTTCATAGAGCAACTCGTTGTTTATCGAAAATACAATTTTGTTCACGCGTGAAAAAAAAAAAAATTCACGTATTCATAACTTTATGTATACTTTATGTTTGCTTTTAGTTGGAAAAAGCTTCCTCTAGCTGTGCAGTGCGGTCGGAAGATGGTGAGGCGGGCATCGTCCGACCGCAGAGTGTCTACGATCGGTTTCATGCTCCCGCCTGTCTGCACCACAAGTCATTTAAGGACAGATGCTCTTATCGCCGTTTTTGTTTCTGTTTGGTCACCACTTAGTTTTAAGGGGATGGGAGTTTTGTAGTTTTACTCTTTATTATTTGAAATCATGTCTACCAAATTATAAATATCAACCACGAAAAAGGTGGATGGAGGGAATTAGATCCAAAAGGTGGTTGGTTACGTACAATGTCGACGCCGACAAAATCTCCATCCGGCCTGCCTATTGCGAACTTTGTCGGAAGAATGTTGACAGCATACATTTTTTTTGAAATTTCAATTGTTCTTTTATTGCTGGAGTTTCTGGATTCATTATTAAAAAGGGCAATGTGGTAAAGTACACCAGATCAGAAATTCACCATGCCAGTGGCACCGAGGCAGAATATGAAAGAAAATCGCTCGTGGATTTTTATCAAAAAACATCTACTGGTAAGTGAATGATTGTTGCTTCCAAAGCATCTAAAGTTTGACTTTGAAAATTAATTGATATAGCAATTCATAATTCAGGGGTCAGTCCAGGCAGGATTTGATACCGTTGGACAGTATCTTCACAAAAATATTTTTTGTTCAAACGGTATCTTCAGAGAAATATTTCGAAATTAATGGTATATTTGTTTCCCGTAAAATTTGAATCTAGCAAAAAATATTTTAGTGTAAGGGTCATCTTGCATATTATGTCATTTTATTTTTAAAAAAATGTTGTTTTCAGTGAGTCTATCAAAACCTGCATCCTTGTTAGAAGTGTTTCACCTTAGATTTGTGTCTCCATTTGTGCTAATCACTTGAGAAGGTTTGGGTCCTGCAGTTCTTGCCCACAAGGAGGAAAGTTGGGAAGTTTATTTATTTAACTTTGCTGTACCAAACAGTATTCGGTACGGCATTCCACGAATCACGTTTACTCTTCTGAGGAGAGGAACATGCTGTGGAGCGGCTGACTGTTTACTTTATGAGGGATCGCTGACATATAAGCGACTCTTTTTTAAATATATATTTATATTGTGTAATGAGTTATTTCATTTTCACCAGCACTTAAAAATGTTTAACTGACCTTTCATGACTTTTATTTTTTAATACAACCTGGAGTGGGTTTTTTTTCTTGTTGTCCCCTCCCCCTCCCCCAGACCAGCTGGAACGTAGTTTTATGAAAGAAATAATAATGGCTGAAAAATTCCGGATGCCTAAAAATTTGTCGCAGATGCCCCAATTTTGTTTTTTGATTCAAGTTGCGTAATTTGCGGTAAACACTGTACTTTTGTCGAATAAACCCGTGAATTATAAGTTAAAAAGTTATGCCGTAGCAGAATCGCGGCGATGGGCAACATACGTCGCAGATTTATTTTGGTCCTGCAGACAAAAACGATATCCACAGAAGAACCCTATTAAACCATCTTGCAGACTTCCTATCATAGATGCAAGTTTTCCACCTTTCAAAATCTTCGAAAACGGAAGTTAGGCGTATTGAGGATTTCTCCTGTAATCGTAATTTTTTTTTCTTGCGAAGGACGACGTACGTTGCAGAATTATTTAGTACTCATCCCGGTAGCAGAATCGCGGCAAGGGGCGACGTACATTGCAGGTTTATTTTGTAGGCTACTCATCCTTGTAGCAGAATCGCGGCGAAGGCCGAGGCACATCGCAGATTTATCTTGGTCCTGCAGACAGAAACGATATCCCCAGAACCCTATTAAACCATCTGGCAGACTCCCTATCATAGATGCAAGTTTTCTACCTTTCAAAATTTCCGAAAACGGAAGTTAGGCGGAGTGAGGATTTCTTCCGTAACAGTAATTTTTTTTTTCTCCCAAAGTTCCCTTGATACTTGTAGAGAGGATTATCCGGTATTGTTGTTAAATATCATTTTATTGCATAAATAGTCGTGTTTTGGTTTAAAAGTGGAGGCAACAATTTTCGAAGAGGAAAGTGTGATGGAACCCAGTAATCTTGAATTCTTTTTCTTGTGATATTCCCTCAGCCCTCTACGGTCATTAAATATAATTTCATTAGATAAATATTTGTATTTAAGATTGAAAATTGAAGAAAATTTTCTGAAAACCAAAGCTGTGTATCTCTAATGACCCTCCACTCGCAGTGCTTCTGCATTATTGTTTAATCATCATTTAATTGCATAAATGTTTGCACTTGAGATGGGAAATGGCGAAAAATGTTCCAAAACAGAAGTAGAACGGAGAGAAGATTTCTCCTCTTATGATTTTTTTTTTTTCTAGTGATGCCTCTGGTCTTTATTGTTGTTAAATACCATTTCATAAATTTTTGTGTTTCAACTTGAAAATATTGGCAACATTCCAGATACAGTGGACCAGAATGCTCTTGATCCTAATTAGCATTGCTATTGCTGTAGTACCTAGGTTAGGCATTCTTTTAGGTAGAAAAATATGTATGTGCATTTTATATTGTTTTACGCATTTAGTAGTTATCTTGCACAGTGTTCACCCACAGATTATTTTGTGGCATAATGATATCTGTTGCAGACTGACCAGGAACTTTCTGCTATGGGGAAAAGTTAAAATGTTAAGTTCTGCGGATAACAAGATTCTATGGTACTTTAATTTTTAAAAATTCTGCATGGCATCAGGACAGCTAGCTAGGTGTGTTGGGAAATGCGCTAACTGTAGCAAAAAAAAATAAAAAAATAAAAAAAAAATGTTACGTAGTACTAGTTTAGAGAGCCTCAAAGAGATGAAAATATGGCTTTTTCATTATTTTTTTGACGAGCATTTTGACAGAAAATATTTTGCGCTCAATTAGTAGTGTGGAATATGATCAAATGAACATATGTAGAGGATTTTAGGAAGTGAGTGTCTGACCCCAGGCCTTAAACAACCCTTGGAAATAGGAAGCTAGGAGATTTGGGCTAGAGTGCCCAATAGGAAAGTGACACGGAAGCGAGGCAAAAAGGGGGAGGAAGACGCCCTTATTTATTACCGTGGGGCCAGTACCCGGGGTCTGATGGCTTAACGTGCCCATCCGACGCACGGCGGATATTTAGTGGATCGAGTGTTCCTACCTGCCTGAGATTGAACCTGTCGTTCTTTCCGTGGCAGTCACTAACGTTGCCCACTAGGCCACCTGCGGCCCTAGTAGTGTGGAATAGCTGAGTGGGCCAGGCTAAGTTCTCTGGAAAGCTCGCTGAGCTATTACACACCACGTAATTGTTGCCATCGCGGTAGTGCAATCACTTTCCGAATCGCATCCGTTATTTGTTGCATTAATCACATTAGTGTCATTGATTTTGTTCGTCCTTCAGTTTTTGAGAAATATTTTCAGAAATGCAAAATGCTACGGTTTTTTAGGTCTAACTAATAAACAATGGTAATGCTAAAAAAACTAAAAATTTTAGTTCGTTTTTTAATTTTCCATCTGAAAATAACATAAAAATACTTAAAAATGACAGTTCCTTATTTTTTTTATAAGATAATTTCTTTCGTATGGCTTTGGACTTTTGGTCATTGTATGAATCATGACTTTTCTGTCGGAAATTGTGCTACAGGATCGACATGACAGGTCCCGTTAAGTTATTTTTGAATTTCACGGTCTGCGGATAGGTGGACGTGGATTAAATGACGGAAAAAACTACGTTTTTCTGAATTTTACGATACGCCACCGAAAATGACTTGTAAGAATTTTTTATTCTCGCCGCAGATTATGAGCAAGATTTTTTTTTCTAAATTTTGTAGCCTGTGAGTTATAATGCTGCTCCGGATTATAGGAAGAAAAATACGATACTTTGGGTTTATATGTGCAAAATTTAATTTCAATAAATTATACTTAAATAAAATAAAAACCTAAAATTGGGGGGAGGGGATAGACCAAATTAAAATTTTATTTATCAGTAAGTGATTTGGGTTTTAAAAACATGACAAGAAAAATACACTATAACTTTCTGTTCCATCATCTTGACATATTACTTTTGCCTGTGATTCTTTAAAATTTGAATTTACTTCGGCTGGCAACTACATTTTGGGAACTGTCTCCTAGATGTGGAACCTATTTTTCCAGCGCCATGCACAATCATTGAAACAGAAAACTTTCTGCAGACCCAGAAAGCGTGGACCACAATCAGAAATAAAATAAAATAAAATTCTTAATTTCACCTTATTTTATTCCTAATAATTAAAAAATAACTGAAATGATATGAAGAGATTAACTCGTGCACCAAAAGCTATTGAATTGAAAACAAATGCCGTCTCCTGCACGATACACTTTAATGATAAAAAACTATGTACAATTAAAATAAATGTGTTTAAGAACTTTCAACGCCACAACGGCGTCATCATCAGAAACTGTGCAGCAGTGAGCACAGAAGTGAGTAGCCTATATACTTTGCAAGACACATAGCAGTTAATGCGCATGTGCAATAATCGGCAAAGTCCAAGTCAAGTTCAGTGGGTACAAGCATAGTTGGTGGGCGTAACCTGGCCCAAAGGTGTTCTCCAAGGAAGGGGATAAACACAGGGGGTTCATCGTTACAGCATCTTTCACCATTGACGAATATGTGAATGCTTTCACAAAAAAGTGTTGATCAACGGTCCGTCTCGACAAAGATGTAGCACCACAATGCGTCCTGAGATTATACTGATGTTCGTAAATGCACCGCCCCAAATTACGAGTGGTAGAGCCAACATAACATAAATCGAGCTCTGCAGGGTTAGCACATTTAAGTGGAACCAAATATATACGGTGACAGTTCACACATTCAACACAGTCTCTGTCCTTTTTAACAGTGTTAAATAAAGTACGAGACCTTACACCAAACTTGAGTTTGTACTTATGACATATGTTCTTTAAAATGTTACATACAGGTGGTATATATGGAATGGATCCCACAAATTTGTAGTCAAATTTATCTGCAAGCACTCCTGTCTGCGGCCGACCAATTGATTTCTTAACAATCAAGCGATCAATCATGTGACGAGAGTAACCGAAAGTCAAGGCAAACTGTTTAATCCGAGCTAACTCTTGGTCCCGGAGATCCTGTGTGGACGAGTGTGTAAATGCACGATTAATAGGAAAATGAAAAGCAGATAATTTTTGCGACATTGGATGAGAAGAAGTAAAAGGTATAAACGTGGCAGAAAAAGTTGGTTTTCGGTAAACAGAAAATAATAAGGAGTTATCGGAAAGATTGCAAAAAAGGCAAAAGTCGAGAAAGGGCAAAATGCCTAAATTCTCGAACTCTACCTTGAACTTGATAGAATGGTGTCGTGAAGAAAGTAAAGTGGCAAAGGAAAGAAGCTCATCGAAACCTGAAGGCCAAACAACCAATACGTCGTCGACGTACCTGATGTAAAGAAGTGGTTTTATGGGGGAAACAGGAATGAGGGTATCCTCTAAGTCCTGCAACAAAACCTCAGCAAGCAATGATGGAGACAGGGGGACCCCATAGGGGCACCTTCCAACTATCGATAGATAGAACCATTAAAACGAAAATAAGATCTCTTTGAAATAAATCGAAGAGTACACATTATGGAAGAAATTACATCAGAAGAATAAATGCACAAACCAACAAGTTTGGCTTCCATAAGATTGTGAACATAAGAAATGGGGGTGTTCGGGAAAAGAGCCACTACATCGAGTGAAGCTAAACAGTAAGTGGAAATGTTGGTGGACATAAAAGAACGAATCCTAGAAAGTGCTTCGGTGGAACTGGAAACGGAGTAAGAAGAAGATGTAATGAGGGGTGCCAGAAATTTGGCTGAAGCTCCCTCAAGATTGCGGGTGGGTGCAAACAAAGATGAAACCAAAGGTCGGATAGGGGTTCCTGATTTATGGAGTTTTAACTGGCCAAATAAAGAAGGAACCCTGTAACCAGGGGAGGGTGCAAACTGTTGAACAAAGACATGGGCAAAGCTGGAAGAGACTTTAATTTTGATAAAGCTGCAACAGTAGCATTAGTAGGATCCCAGCGACAAACTTTGGTACTAAGATCGGAGATAACCTGCTGTACCTTGTCAACATATTCATTCCGATTCATGATGACAACCTGATGAGTTTTATCTGCTCGTATAATAGCTGGACTCTGGTATTTGCGAAGAGTACGAAGACTTCTGAGTTCGTCATTCATGGTCCTAGATACAGTTGAGTGTTTCAGCTTAGAATTATTGGATGACAATACACGTGCAACACGATGTCTAGTTGAGTCCTGTATTTCGACTGGTAAGGCACTAATGACATCCTCGAATTGCAGGATAACATGCAATAAGTTAGGCCTCGTATCTTGATAAGCAAACTTCATACCCCTCGTCAATGCTTGTTTCTGAATACCACTTAGTGATTTATCACTAAGATTAATGAAAAGGTTGACATACCTGATCTCGATTGAACATTGGGGCAAACTTTGATGGTTTTCCGTCAGTTGCTTGAGCAACAAGTGGTCGAAGTTTACCAATATGAGTTGTTTGCAGCTGTTGTTGTCTAGATAAGGTAGCAGCAACACAACATGTCAAAGTGCGGTCTAAAATAACAGAATGAAGGTTACCAGCGAGTTCCAAATATTTACAGTACGAGTCGCGATGCTAAAAATCTAACACACCACGTTTTTGTTGAATGACACTGGATAATCTCTTGGTTTCTGCAATATGCAAAATGTGAGCATCGCGACCCGAAATTGGACAAAATCGAATGGTCAGACACTTTGGTATAATTTGCAAGTCACAACAACACAATAAAAAATTAAAATGAGATGTTTCAGAAGCCAGGCGATATTTTACCTTGTAGAAGGCTCTCACAAGCTGGTCCATAGCTGCAATGGTGTTAAAAACGAAATATTTACCAGTAGCAGCAGGTAAGATATGAAGAGATTAACTCGTGCACCCAAAGCTATTGAATTGAAAACAAATGCCGTCTCCTGCACGATACACTTTAATGATAAAAAACTATGTACAATTAAAATAAATGTGTTTAAGAACTTTCAACGCCACAACGGCGTCATCATCAGAAACAGTGCAGCAGTGAGCACAGAAGTGAGTAGCCTATATACTTTGCAAGACACATAGCAGTTAATGCGCATGTGCAATAATCGGCAAAGTCCAAGTCAAGTTCAGTGGGTACAAGCATAGTTGATGGGCGTAACCTGGCCCAAAAGTGTTCTCCAAGGAAGGGGGATAAACACAGGGGGTTCATCGTTACAGCATCTTTCACCATTGCCGAATATGTGAATGCTTTCACCAAAAAGTGTTGATCGACGGTTCCTGGGAGAATCCAGAATAATGGTGTCATTCCAACATGGTAAGTAAGAACCGTTTAAACAGTCTCGACAAAGATGTAGCACCAGAATGCGTCCTGAGATTATACTGTGTTCGTAAATGCGGCGCCCCAAATTACGAGTGGTAGAGCCAACATAACATAAATCGAGCTCTGCAGGGTTAGCAGATTTAAGTGGAACCAAATATACACTGTGACGGTTCACACATTCAACACAGTCTCTGTCCTTTTTAACAGTGTTACACTGTTAAAAAGGACAGAGACTCTTTTCCCGAGCACCCCCGCTTCTT
Source organism: Macrothele yani (assembly GCA_039090855.1). Taxonomy (NCBI): domain Eukaryota; kingdom Metazoa; phylum Arthropoda; class Arachnida; order Araneae; family Macrothelidae; genus Macrothele; species Macrothele yani. Next base: position 130,660,498 of record CM076998.1, on the reverse strand, counting down.
GTGTTCACAATCTTATTGAAGCCAAACTTGTTGGTTTGTGCATTTATTCTTCTGATGTAATTTCTTCCATAATGTGTACTCTTCGATTTATTTCAAAGAGATCTTATTTTCGTTTTAATGGTTCTATCTATCGACAGTTGGAAGGTGCCCCTATAGGATCCCCCTGTCTCCATTGCTTGCTGAGGTTTTGTTGCAGGACTTACGAGGATACCCTCATTCCTGTTTCCCCCATAAAACCACTTCTTTACATCAGGTACATCGACGACGTATTGGTTGTTTGGCCTTCAGGTTTCGATGAGCTTCTTTCCTTTGCCACTTTACTTTCTTCATGACACCATTCTATCAAGTTGGAGGTAGAGTTCGAGAATTTAGGCATTTTGCCCTTTCTCGACTTTTGCGTTTTTCGCAATCTTTCCAATAACTCCTTATTATTTTCTGTTTACCGAAAACCAACTTTTTCTGCCACGTTTATACCTTTTACTTCTTCTCATCCAATGTCGCAAAAATTATCTGCTTTTCATTTTCTTATTAATCGTGCATTTACACACTCGTCCACACAGGATCTCCGGGACTAAGAGTTAGCTCGGATTAAACAGTTTGCCTTGACTTTCGGTTACCCTCGTCACATGATTGATCACTTGATTGTTAAGAAATCAATTGGTCGGCCGCAGACAGCTTTGCTTGCAGATAAATTTGACTACCAATTTGTGGGATCCATTCCGTATATACCACATGTATGTAACATTTTAAAGAACATATGTCATAAGTACAAACTCAAGTTTGGTGTAAGGTCTCGTACTTTATTTAACACTGTTAAAAAGGACAGAGACTGTGTTGAATGTGTGAACTGTCACCGTATATATTTGGTTCCACTTAAATGTGCTAACCCTGCAGAGCTCGATTTATGTTATGTTGGCTCTACCACTCGTAATTTGGGGCGGTGCATTTACGAACATCAGTATAATCTCAGGACGCATTCTGGTGCTACATCATTGTCGAGACTCTGTTTAAATGGTTCTTACTTACCATGTTGGAATGACACCATTATTCTGGATTCTCCCAGGAACCGTCAATCAACACTTTTTTGTGAAAGCATTCACATATTCGTCAATGGTGAAAGATGCTGTAACGATGAACCCCCTGTGTTTATCCCCCTTCCTTGGAGAACACTTTTGGGCCAGGTTACGCCCACCAACTATGCTTGTACCCACTGAACTTGACTTGGACTTTGCCGATTATTGCACATGCGCATTAACTGCTATGTGTCTTGCAAAGTATATAGGCTACTCACTTCTGTGCTCACTGCTGCACTGTTTCTGATGATGACGCCGTTGTGGCGTTGAAAGTTCTTAAACACATTTATTTTAATTGTACATAGTTTTTTATCATTAAAGTTATCGTGCAGGAGACGGCATTTGTTTTCAATTCAATAGCTTTTGGTGCACGAGTTAATCTCTTCATATCTTACCTGCCGCTACTAGTAAATATTTCGTTGTTAACATCATTGCAGCTATGGACCAGATTGTGAGAGCCTTCTACAAAGTAAAATATTGTCTGGTTTCTGAAACATCCCATCTTAATTTTTTATTGTGTTGTCGTGACTTGCAAGTTATACCAAAGTGTCTGACCATTTGACTTTGTCCAATTTCGGGTCGTGACGCTCGCATTTTGCGTATTGCAGAAACCAAGAGATTATCCAGTGTCATTCGACAAAAACGTGGTCTGTTAGATTTTTGCACCACGACTCGTACTGTAAATATTTGGAACTCGCTGGTTACCTTCATCCTGTTATTTTAGACCGCACTTTGACATGTTGTGTTGCTGCCACCTTATCTAGACAACAGCAGCTGCAAACAACTCATATTGATAAACTTCGACCACTTGTTGCTCAAGCAACTGACGGAAAACCATCAAAGTTTGCCCCAATGTTCAATCGAGATCAGGTGTCAACCTTTCATTAATCGTAGTGATAAATCACTAAGTGGTATTCAGAAACAAGCATTGACGAGGGGTATGAAGTTTGCTTATCAAGATACGAGGCCTAACTTATTGTACGTTATCCTGCAATTCGAGGATATCGTTAGTGCCTTACCAGTTGAAATACAGGACTCAACTAGACATCGTGTTGCACGTGTATTGTCATCCAATAATTCTAAGCTGAAACACTCAACTGTATCTAGGACCATGAATGACGAACTCAGAAGTCTTCGTACTCTTCGCAAATACCAGAGTCCAGCTATTATACGAGCAGATAAAACTCATCAGGTTGTCATCATGAATTGGAATGAATATGTTGACAAGGTACAGCAGGCTATCTCCGATCTTAGTACCGAAGTTTGTCGCTGGGATCCTATTAATGCTACCGTTGCAGCTTTATCAAAATTAAAGTCTCTTCCAGCTTTGCCCATGTCTTTGTTCAACAGTTTGCACCCTCCCCTGGTTACAGGGTTCCTTCTTTATTTGGCCAGTTAAAACTCCATAAATCAGGAACCCCTATCCGACTTTTGGTTTCATCTTTGTGTGCACCCACCCGCAATCTTGAGAGAGCTTTAGCCAAATTTCTGGCACCCCTCATTAGATCTTCTTCTTACTCTGTTTCCAGTTCCACTGAAGCACTTTCTAGGATTCGTTCGTTTATGTCCACCAACATTTCTACTTACTGTTTAGCTTCATTCGATGTAGTGACTCTTTTCCCGAACAACCCCGTTTCTTACGTTCACGATCTTATTGAAGCCAAACTTGTTGGTTTGTGCATTTATTCTTCTGATGTAATTTCTTCCATAATGTGTACTCTTGGATTTATTTCAAAGAGATCTTATTTTCGTTTTAATGGTTCTATCTATCGACAGTTGGAAGGTGCCCCTATGGGGTCCCCCTGTCTCCATTGCTTGCTGAGGTTTTGTTGCAGGACTTAGAGGATACCCTCATTCCTGTTTCCCCCATAAAACCACTTCTTTACATCAGGTACGTCGACGACGTATTGGTTGTTTGGCCTTCAGGTTTCGATGAGCTTCTTTCCTTTGCCACTTTACTTTCTTCACGACACCATTCTATCAAGTTCGAGGTAGAGTTCGAGAATTTAGGCATTTTGCCCTTTCTCGACTTTTGCGTTTTTCGCAATCTTTCCGATAACTCCTTATTATTTTCTGTTTACCGAAAACCAACTTTTTCTGCCACGTTTATACCTTTTACTTCTTCTCATCCAATTCACAAAAATTATCTGCTTTTCATTTTCTTATTAATCGTGCATTTACACACTCGTCCACACAGGATCTCCGGGACCAAGAGTTAGCTCGGATTAAACAGTTTGCCGTGACTTTCGGTTACCCTCGTCACATGATTGATCGCTTGATTGTTAAGAAATCAATTGGTCGGCCGCAGACAGCTTTGCTTGCAGATAAATTTGACTACCAATTTGTGGGATCCATTCCGTATATACCACATGTATGTAACATTTTAAAGAACATATGTCATAAGTACAAACTCAAGTTTGGTGTAAGGTCTCGTACTTTATTTAACACTGTTAAAAAGGACAGAGACTGTGTTGAATGTGTGAACTGTCACCGTATATATTTGGTTCCACTTAAATGTGCTAACCCTGCAGAGCTCGATTTATGTTATGTTGGCTCTACCACTCGTAATTTGGGGCGGTGCATTTACGAACATCAGTATAATCTCAGGACGCATTGTGGTGCTACATCTTTGTCGAGACTGTTTAAACGGTTCTTACTTACCATGTTGGAATGATACCATTATTCTGGATTCTCCCAGGAACCGTTGATCAACACTTTTTTGTGAAAGCATTCACATATTCGTCAATGGTGAAAGATGCTGTAACGATGAACCCCCTGTGTTTATCCCCTTTCCTTGGAGAACACCTTTGGGCCAGGTTACGCCCACCAACTATGCTTGTACCCACTGAACTTGACTTGGACTTTGCCGATTATTGCACATGCGCATTAACTGCTATGTGTCTTGCAAAGTATATAGGCTACTCACTTCTGTGCTCACTGCTGCACCGTTTCTGATGATGATGCCGTTGTGGCGTTGAAAGTTCTTAAACACATTTATTTTAATTGTACATAGTTTTTTATCATTAAAGTGTATCGTGCAGGAGACGGCATTTGTTTTCAATTCAATAACTGAAATGAGACAATTTTTGCTTTCAGAATAATAGTTATAGAGGATTAAAATTGCTCTAAACACAAAACCAGGCAAATTTCTCAAAAACATGCCAAGTTTCACAAAAATAAGCAAATTTCACAAAAATAGGCAAAATTCCACAAAATTAGGTATCATCTTTAAAAACCTGGATTGACCCCTGAGCATATATGATTGCCAAAGAGGAAATTCCAGTTTTGAAATTTCCTAAAATTATTGAGTTAGAGAAACACCACGGTTTTGATGTAGGGCAAACTTACCATTCGTCTTTGATGTGTGCTCTCAGTTCATGGAGTGCATTGCTAATGTTTTCGAAACTGCTTTGCGCAATGATTTAAATAAAACAGGCATACACATACATATCACTAAGCTGTTCCCTGAGATTCAGAGGTTAGCTCCAAAAAGAAATACAAACTTCCAGATATTTTTACTTATTGTTGTCGTATCAAACTTCTCCATTTACAGCGATCTTGACATACAACTCGTGCTTCACTAATATCCATTACACGCCATACACAAGATGTTTTATTTCATACTCAGAATCTTTTTCTCATGCAGACACTCCTGAATCTGATCCACCCATGTCTTCCTTGGCTTTCCTCTGCTTTTCCTTCCTGCCACTTGGGCTGAAAAAGATTTTCTTAGTAAACATTTCATCACTCATTCTTTCAACATGGCCAAACCACCGAAACATATTGGTCTCCACCTTGCTAACAACATTTTGCTTCACATCACACAACTGCAATACATCTTCATTCCTCACACAATCATATCATTTCTTCCCACAAACCCCACGTAAGTAACGCATTTCTCCAGCACACAAACGACTCCTATGTTTCTTCTGCAGTACCCAGGTTTCACTGCCATACATCAGAGTAGGAACAATTACAGTTTCATACACAGCCATGTGGGACTCTCTAAAGAACCCATCATTCCTGTGAAAACCTCCCAGAGCAGCTATGACTTTCAAAGAAGAATTCACTCGCCTACTGATTTCACCATTCAACTTGTTCTCTCTGTCAAACATGCTTCCTAAATACACAAACTCACTCACCTGGTCAATCACAGTGCCATTTATGCTTACATTACATTCAGTGCTACCCGTTCCTCTCTCAAACACCATAACTTTGGTTTTTCCCTTATTTATACTCAGTTTGAATTTCATGCAAACTTCGTGCATCCAAGTCAACATACTCTGCAACTGACTTTTGCTCTCTGCCAACAGGACAGTGTCATCAGCATACAGCAATCTGCACACACGGATATCACCAAGACATAAACCTCTATTATCTATTTTGGCATCACGCATGCATGCATCCATAAATATATTAAACAGCCATGGTGACATTACACAACCTTGTCTAACTCCTGCACCAATGGAAAACCATTTTGATAAAACACCATTCACTCGTACACAAGCTCTACTACCAGCATACATGGCTTTTACACTATTAAGTAGATTCCCAGTAACACCATATTCATTCAATACCTTCCACAAAAGTGTATATTTTACCTTATTTATTGATAGCAGTACAGATGTTAGTCATAGTGTATCTGGAAATGAAATCATTATTATCATGTATGCCAATGAAGTAATGAGATACCAAATTCCCATTCCTGGCATTAAAAAAACTGAAAAATACTGATGCTGATGGTATCAAAAATGCAATTGTAGAGTCCATTGCAGAATTTGGAATAGTCAATTTTGAAAATAAATTAATTGGATCTTTAGCTGACGGAGCAAATGTTAACATGGGACAGAAAAAGGATGTCGCAGCTCTTTTGAAGAAAAACTGCCATTGTTTAGTGTCAGTGCACTGTTTAAGTCATTGCTTAGAGCTAACTCTAAAAGATTTTATGCTGTCAATTTGAAGAGGTACATAAGTTGATGGAAGACATTCATAATTTTTATGAAAAAAGTGCCATACGAATTAGAGACTTCCATGAGCATTCAACGATACTCGGTGAAGATGTATCAGATATACCAGCTTTGCGAGTCCATGGCACCCGATGGGCTTTACATATGCACAAAGCCACTGGTTAAAAATTATTTTGTTATTGTACAACAACTAGAAAATATGGTTGCAGATCCATCAAGCAAAGGAGAAAAGCCAGGATTACAGGCATTTTGAGAAAAATTAAGTCCATCAAATTTGTAACTTGACTGCTGCTGCTTTACAACATTTTATATTCTTTGTCAAATTTATCTCCGTCTCTCCATTTGGATGACGTGGATGTACCGTGTATTTTGAACGCATTAGAAAAATTATATGATTCTATCGAAATTATGAAGAAAAGAAAGATTCCGGCCGACCTATCTAAAATTTTATAAGACTTAGCAACCGTATCAGCTTGTGATTCCAGTGACTGTGATTCAGTGAAAACTGTATAATTTCGTGGCATTGAACTGAGCAGTAATTTGACAGTAGATGTATTCTATGAAATTGTGAATATTTTTTAAATCATACTCATCAGTGAGTGCGTATCCGGCTTGATGACTTGCACGAAAATCATGTTTTTAACGCTGCCAAGCTGTTAGAACCTACATAAGCTTTGGCCAACAGACAAATCTACTCTTGCAAATTTTGGTGGTGGTCAAATTACTGTATTATCTGAACATTTCAGGGAGTTGTTGACTGCCAACAACATTGACAACGATAAAATTCAAGAGGACAGAGATTATTTCAAAGCTTTTTGGTTAAGAAATCTGCAACACCTGTCAAAGCAACAGTTACGGAAATGTTTGGAAGAAAAGTTTGTGAATTAATTCCCAAATCTAAACCACATGATAAATATCATGAAATTATTGCCCGTGCCCAATGCTAAGGTCGAAAGAGCCAGAGCCTTTTCTGCGATTAAAAGAATAAAGACAGACTTTCGTAATCGGATGAATTCTGATGCTTTGAACCATCTATTGCGGATAACGCTGGAAGGACCAGAACTATGCCAGTTTCACCCTGAACAAGCAGTGGAGGTATTTTTTGAAAAGAAGCCGCAACGCACAAGTGTGAAGTCTTGCGGAAAAAGAAAGAACAGACGCACAACCGGAAGTTACAAGTTCAGGAGTACTCTTACTGTCAAGTGACAGTAAGTAGCTGCTGCAAGGTGTGGCCAGGTAATATTTCGCCATATATCCATAGAAAGGAAATTTGTACTTTTTACACATCTACTAAAATATTTTTAAATTTTACTTTTCATTACTGATTAGAGTATATTCGATAGATACTGAAAGGTGCTAGTAATAGTTTTATTTGATAATAAATTATTAGTGAGTCACCTAAATCAAAAGAAAAATAAGTCTCAAAAGTGCTCCACATAATTACTCGATTGCTCCGCTATGCTAAATTTGAGGAGCAAAATTGCTCCCCAAAAAATTTCAGTTATTTTTCACCCTGACACACACACACACACACACACACACACACACACACACAATTCCCCCTCCCCCTCCTCCACTAGAGTTGAGGAAAGACCACTCTAATTGTTGGATTGATTTAAACATGATGAAATGATACTTGATTTGTGAATTCAAGGTGACTAGTGATCATGGGAAAGGGAGGGAGGGATTTTTGTTTGTGTGAAAAAATTGCAGAAAAGTGAGCAAAGCTCAAGAGATGTCCATGTGCCAGGCACAAATATTTGGAATTTGTGGAAATGTCAGTTCCAGCAAGGATGAAAATGTTTAGTGATTTTCCATATTTGGAAGTTTTTCTGACAAAGTTCTGTTGCTTTTCTTTTCTCTTCCTGATTGTATTCTTCATTTTTAATCGTTTTCTAATGTTCTTTATTTCCTATATTTTCAGGAATGGTAAAAAACAAGAACAGCAAAAATAAATAAACAAACAAACAAACCTAATTTGTATGCTTTTTAGAATTTTTCCTAATGAAATGCATTTAGTTTCTTCAAAATCAGTCAGTGAAACTCTCATTTTTGCCCTTCCCCACAGCTGTGTTGTTCTCCCACTTGTTTTTAAGCAAAATTAAATTTAAAACTCTGTGCCTAATCTGTATGTGATGGTGTCAGCACCCTTTCTGTTACCTGTAATGGCAGCATTGATTTTTGGTATAGATTTTGCTTAAATGTATGTTTTACCATTCCTTATTAACATCTTGCTATATCTTGGAACAGAGCAGGCATTTTCTCATTTCCTTTGCAAAATTAAAGTTCAAAAGTGTTCCTATCTAGTCATTCCATAGAGAAAATGACTTTACACATCACGAAATATGGTTGACAATTGAAAGTACTGATTTTGAACTTATCTTCAAGCAGAAGGAAAAACACTTGATCTTTTTTGTTTCTTGATGCAACAGAAGTGACTAAGAAATTGGAAAACTTTCATCTTCTGCAAAATGAAAGTTTAAAATGCAATATTGTGTGTGCCAGCTTTTCACTCTGCAGTGAAAACAACTGTATGGACCATGAAATGGTGCTATTCCAAGCCATGCTCAGAGAAATAGCGATTTTCAACTTGAATTTTGCTTCAAAAAAGAAAAAAAAAAAAAGAAATGCTTGCTTCAGCAATTCATATGGCAAGAAGGTACTACATGAAATAAGAGAAAAATTCATTTATTAGGAAAATTTATGAAAACATTATGAAGTTGTTCTGCGCTATTGGCATCTTTTATGGTAATGATCCTTATCTCCCCCCCCCTTTTAATGTAGGCAATGTTCGGTACCTCAAGCCACTTAATCCATTCATTCTTCTTATAAACAGCTCTCGTGTAGAGTACAAAGCTTCCCCACCCCTTGTCCGAAACACAGCTTAGTCAGCAACGACATACCTTCCTCCCACCTATCTTTGCATGTTAGCATTACTATATGACTTGTTACAATTACACATTCCACCGAAACCCCTTCCTTCAGGGAAATATGGACTCACCCACTCACAAGCATTTGTGTTTCCTTGTCTGTGCAGCAACCTTGGTGAACAATGCCTTTATAACTTCTAGAGCAACATAATTAGCGATGCAAGCAAGAATGTCTGATATTACATGGTATATTAAGCTGTTCTCTGAGATTCAGAGGTTAGCTTCTCAAAGAAAAACAAACCATCAGATAAATGTTTAACTGATGGAACTAGATTTTACTTACTCTTGGTGTATCAAACGTTTCCATTTACTGCAATCTTGTCACACAGTTTGAGCTTCACTGACATCCATCACATGGCACACACAAGACCTTTTGTACTTCATACGCATAATCTTTTTCTCAATTAGACATTCCTGAATCTGGTCCACCCCCAAAATATTTTCCTGTCTCTTGGGCTGAAAAAATTCTCTTAGTAAGCATCTCATCACTCATTTTTTCAACATATCCAAACCACCTAAGAATATTAGCCTGTACCTTACTAACAATATTTTGCCTTGTTATACAACTTCAACACATCTTCATTCCTCACATGATCAGAGCGTGTCTTGCCACAAACCTCCCATAAGTAACGCATCTCTTCAGCATACAAATGATTCATATGTCTCTTTTACGGTTTCTAGGTTTCACTGCCGTACATCAGAGTAAGAGCAATTACACTTTCATACACAGCCATTAGGGACTTCCTTGAGAATCCATCATTCCTGTGAAATCCTCCTAAAGCAACAATGATTTTCAATTAGGAGTTCACTCACCTACTAATTTTACCATCTAATTTATTATCTCTGTCAAACGTGCTTCCCAAATATACAAACTCATTCACCTGGTCAATCAGATTTATTGTACGTTCAGTGCTAACAGTTCCTTGCTCAAAATCCATAACTTCAGTTTATATAAAAAATCCTCAACTAGTGAAAGATTTGTACTCGCTTTTAATCACGTTATGATTCTGGACGTCGGAAGCCTAAAAAATTCTTGTGTTTAGAAATGATACTATTGTAAAATAGAATAAAAAGATTGTACTCAAAGTTTTTTTGATTGGTCCTCTTCCTTTATTGCTATCGTTTTTGAAGTTAATGTACTATGTCGTTTTCAGTTATGCAAAACTTTGTTGACATATTATCGCCTGCAAGGACCTTGAAGACTTTTTTCGTCTCCTAAGGTGAGTATGTACAGTTAAAAATGATCTTGGTTAAAACCTGATGAAACAACGAACAAGTCCGAAACTATGAACCAATGTTTACTTTAAAACCTTTTTAATACACTGGCGGAAAGTCAAAAAAGAACACCAAGAAGGAGACATCTGATACCAACGAAATTTATACAGCATAATAACGGAATACAGAGGATAACGTGATCAAAACATTATGGCAAAATACAGCTGTATTTGCTGGTAAACTGAAAAATATCATTTCCATGTAACATGGTTAGTACGAGGTTGAACTGCCATGAACTGCATCACACTGTGCAATTCTGGCATGGAGTCTGTCGTGCAGATGTTGGATGTAAGTTTGGGGTATTGAGTTCCAAGCATCCTCAACCTGGACGCGTAAATCGGGGATGGTCGTGGCTGGCCGTGGAGACTGGATAAGTTGTTGTCCCATAAAATCCCACACGTGCTCAATGGGGGACAAATCTGGTGAACGTGTAGGCAATAAAGTTGTCTCACACCCTGAAGGGCATGTTGCGTTGCACGTGCCTTGTTTGGGCGTGCATTATCTTGCTGGAAAACACCACGATGGACCGACCTTACAAATGGCACAACAACGGGCTGAATTGATGTTGTTGATGTAGGAGGTGCTGTTTAACGTACCCGGTACAAACACTAGTTGTTTATGGGAGTGATAGCTGGTCGCTTCCCCAGACCAGGTGTAGGCCCTGTGTGTCACTGGTGGATGCAAGAAGGTTGGAGACGCTCCCCTGTGCGTCTGTGAACACACATACGGCCATCGGAGGCTCCCAAGCAGAATCTGCTTTCATCGCTGAACACGACAGATCACCATTGCGTTCTACAGTGCAGACGTTGGTGACACCACTGCAGCCGTTCCTGACGGTGGGCTGGAGTCAGAGGTACACGTGCTAGAGGCACACGTGCACGTAGTCCTGCATCCAGTAGACGGTTGCGGATTGTTCGCACAGTCACCTCAGGTGCAACGGCAGCTCGGATTTGTGTCACAGTGGATGTTCTGCTTGACAACGCCGCTCTTCTTATGCATTGATTGGTCTGCTCATCAGTCCGTCTGTGACTCCCGGTTCCACGTCTTCTCGTGTGGGAATGTTCCTCGGACTATCTATGCCACCATCGTACTACCACCAATACTTCCCGTCCAATTCGCTCCGCAATACGACGATACGACCACCCGGCCTCGCGGAGTCCGACTAGACAACCTCGCTCAAAGTCCGATAACTGCTGAAATCGTACACGTCTTCCATGTCCAGGCATGGCAGCTTCTTCAGGGTCTTCGCACGTGTCCGTACGCCGACAACTGATTACATTCACTTCGCCGTACTGCTTAAATACCACTGACGATAATTTGCATATTATGCCTTGCTGTGGCGTAAGCGCTCACCAGTTGGTCCCGAAATTAACATCACACCTACGTAAACTTGACCCCATTAACATATGTAAATTTCATGATCGTCCGCCAATTCCTTCTACGTGTTCTTTTTTCACTTTCTGCCAGTGTAGTTAAAAACGTCTGGAAAACCTCCTGCATAACTCCAGGCTTTTGTAGAAGACCACAAGGTGAGTATGCAAGGCCTAAAACAGAAGTCCTTGGTTAAAATCCCAATGGAACGAAAATAAGACCCAAAAACATGAATTCGCGAACTTTAAAAATCTCTAGAAACTTCCAGCCATCTTCCGTGCTCCTCTTGGTGTGTCGAAATGACACTCCCATTAAGGCGGAACTGACACGAGTTTTGGGCTCACGTCCATCTTACTGCAAATGGTTGTCACCCGCATTTCTTTGGTGTTTTTCTTTAATCGGTTCCTCCTCCCCTCTCGGTGTTGATTCGCTGTCGTTATGTAATTTAGTTCGTTATGCCTTTGGTGGTGTCATCTGGTAGCATTATTGGGAATTACATTTTGTTCCTTTTTTTCCCTCATTTTTTCCGTCGGTAATAATTTTTTTCCATTGCACAGGTATTTCTTTAGGTTGCTTAATGCTACAGTTTTCATCTTCAGTTTTTTCAATAATTAGACTCCACAATTCTGATCTCTTTCTCCGTTCGATGTGATTTTAGATGTTTGATGTTTTTGAAATCGGGTTTTGTATTATTTTATATGCCATATTGCACTAATGCCGTTTTTTCCTCTCTTTCATTCCAGTTCGTTGTATGTTGTTTTAACCTGGTTTTTAACTGATTTTTGGTGCTTCCTATATAGGTTATTTTTTTTATCATTGTTGTTAGTCATTTTGGCTGGAATACAGTATACTCCTGATTTTTCCATTAACTTTACTTGATCTTTATTTTTTATTACCATATCTCTTTGTGTTTCTACCAATATTCCAATGTTTTTTTTGGTGATTTTTACAAATATGTTCTATGGTATGAGATAGTCCTTTAATATATGGGAAACTTTCGCAATATTTATTTTCTTCCCCTTTTGGTCTCTGTACCTTGTGTTTTATGTCATATATAATTTTTTGGGATAATTTTTTATTATACCCAAAATTTTTTATCATTTTATTTATCCATGTTAGTTCTTCTTCCCTATATTTATTGCTGCTGGAATGGTTAAACACTCTTTTTATTAAATTTCGAATTGCTGCTCCTCAGTTGAGGATTTTTTATGTAAGTTTTGAGAAACACGTTGAATTAAGTTATTCCTATAATAAGGAATAAAAATGTATGAAATATATAATACGCTTAGATAAAGGGAGTAGCAGTCGGACAAGGAATATCAATGTTTTCAACCTCTGACCCCTCATTGGTGATTAAACTATAGTAAGTTATATACAAAATTACAATGATGAACAACAGTAGGAATGAAGAGTACAAGGCATTATTTCAGAAAAAAAGACTCAAACTAAAACTAGAAGAATATCAATTAGAATTTTTGATAAATTGTCGAGATCTTGAAATAATCCCTAAATACCTCAGAATTAAAAATAAACACCTAAATAATCGAGAAAAAAATATTTTTCACAATTGTGAGCTAAAAAGATTAATACTACAAATACAGTTAAAACGAAAAACTGTATACAGATTACATAAAGGTTATTACTATGCCTATTCACAGATGACTGAAAGTACAAAGACTAATGACCAAAACCAAAATAATATTTATGACGAAGACATGAGAAATATTTACCAAGAATTGGAAGTACAACAAAGAATTGATAAAAACAGATTATTTAAGAAGTTTGAAAAATTATCAGAAAATAAACAGCAGAACCAAACCCAGGTAGATAGAACAAGGAAATCTGATTATGAAAACCATTCGGATATGCAACTGACAAGGTACCAAACAATAGCCCTGGAAAAAGGAGCAAAATTTAGCTACCCCCAAGAAATAGGAAGAACTGAAGAATTTATCCCAAAAATTGAAAATCTGATACAGAGATTTGATGGTAAAGACTAAAATAATGTTAGGACAAAAATAACCAAAGCTATAGCCGCTACTAAATTACAGAAAGGAGATGGGAAAAAGTTGGATAAATTAAAATATGCAAGACAAGAACTATTGGATTTGAAAAGAAATCCAAATATCAATATAATAGAGGCAGATAAAACTAAACAACTGATAATAATAAACACATATAATTACAAAAATAAAATGGAACAGGCAATTCTGAATCTGGATACAGAAATATGTCAAAAAGATCCAACTGATAAACTCATAAGAAAGTTAGCAGAAATAAGAAATCATTGCTGTCTGCCTCAAAGTATTACTAATGCACATCCACCCATTGGTGCCAGGATACCAAGAGCATTTGGAAAAATGAAAACCCATAAAATTGATACACCAATGAGAGTTATAGTGTCAAAACAGTGTTCTCTACTGATTAACTTAGAAAAGAGCTTATTTAAATATCTATCACCCATATTTATGAAAGGAAAGTACAATGTCAAGAACACTGAGAAAGTTATACAGAAAATTAAACAACTGAATCTCAAAAGAAATACATTTACAATGGCAAGCTTAGATGTTACATTACTATACTCTTAACACACCAGTAACTATTGCCATTGAGCTAATAATTGAAAAGTTAAGATCCAAAAATTTATTAAACTAGGTGGAATTAGATGAATTGAATGAGATCTGATTCTTATATATAACACAACAACTATTTTCAATTCAATGGGAAAATATACAGGCAGAAGTCCGGATCACCTATGGGCTCGCCATTATCGACAATTTTTGCAGAAGTTGTAATGCAACACTTGGAGGAAAAAGTACTTAAGGAACAAACCCCGAGACCAATGATGTACTGCAGATATGTGGATGATGTGTTGGTATTTTGGGAAAATGAACAAACAGAACTAATTGATTTTAAAGAAAAATTGGCATCTGTGTATCCATCAATAGATTTGACAATTGAATTGGAAAAAAATAACCAACTTCCTTTTTTAGATATCAACCTAATCAAGAATAAAAGTAGAATTGATTATCAAGTTTACAGGAAACCTACCAACGAGCCGTCAATAATTCTGAAGAACTCTAACCATCAATGGGCACATAAAACAGCAGCAATTCGAAATTTAATAAAAAAGAGCGTTTACCCATTCCAGCAGCAATAAATATAGGGAAGAAGAACTAACATGGGTAAATAAAATGATAACATTTTTTTGGGGTATAATAAAAAATTATCCCCAAAAATTATATATGTCATTAAACACAAGGTACAGAGACCAAAAGGGGAAGAAAATAAATATTGCCGAAGTTTCCCATATATTAAAGGACTATCTCATACCATAGAATGCATTTGTAAAAATCACCAAAAAAAACATTGGAATATTGGTAGAAACACAAAGAGATATGGTAATAAAAAATAAAGATCAAGTAAAGTTAATGGAAAAATCAGGAGTATACTGTATTCCAGCCAAAATGACTAACAACAATGATAAAAAAAAAAAAAAACCTATGTAGGAAGCACCAAAAATCAGTTAAAAACCAGGTTAAACCAACATATAACGAACTGGAATAAAAGAGAGGAAAAAACGGCATTAGTGCAATATTGCATACAAAATAATACAGAACCCGATTTCGAAAACATCAAACATCTACACTGCTGGCCACCCAAAATGCAACACCAAGAAGGACATGAGATAGCAAAGCCAGATTTACTGTACACATAACAGATACAAAGATGAAACGATTGAGCTTACAGGCCCGTGCGACTTGCGGAACATGCAGACATCAATAGTTCGTGTGGCCCCCATGGCTGGCAATAACGGCCGCTACATGCCGCAGCATCGAATGAAACAGGCTATGGATGTGGGCTTGGGGTATGTTTGTCCAGGCTGCTACCACACGTTGCCACAGTTCATCAGGCGTAGCCGCGGGTGGTGCTTGCCGGGCCACTTGGTTGCCAATCAGCGACCAGAAGTGTTCGATGGGCGACATATCGGGAGAACAGGCAGGCCGTGAAGAATTGTTGCATGATGCGTGCCACGTGCGGGCGCGCATTGTCCTGTTGAAACGTGGCCGCTGCCAGGTCCTGCAGGTAAGGGAGGACTACAGGCTCCAAAACGTCGGAGATGAAGTGGTGGCTATTGAGTGTACCGGCGATGTGTACCAGAGAGGTGCGGGTGTCATATCCAATTGTGGCCCAAACCATAACGCCAGGTGACAGACCGGTATGGTGATGCGTAATGCAGGCGTCATACTCTCTCTCACCGCAGTGCCGCCACACGCGGATCCGACCATCGTGGTGTTGCAGGCAGAAGCGGGATTCGTCGTAGAACACAATGTCGTGCCATTCCGTAGTCCAGGTGCAATGTTCAATGGCCCACTGCCGCCGCACTCACTGGTGGTGTAATGTCAATGCAATCGGAGCAATGGGCGCCGTGCGCGAAGTCCCCGCTCCTGCAGACAATACCAAACGGTACGTGCTGACACAGGTTGTTGCGCAACACACCTTAATTCCTGCGCTAACATTCGTGATGTGGCGGTGCAAGCCATCAATGCCCACCGCACAACATGCCGGTCCTCTCGTTCGGTGGCGTGCTGCGGAAATCGCTCACATCGATCCGTCCGTCCCTGTTGCACCCACCGAATCCATACTCGCCTCACTGTGGCTGGATGTCGTCCCACACGGGCTCCAATGTATCGGTACGATAAACCGCTGTCGCGATAAGCCACTATTCGTCCTTTGTCGAATTCCGAAACGTGCTGGTATGACTGCCGTATTCTGCGACGAGGCTTCAGGAAGCTTCCCATGTACAGGTCCGGCAGCACAACACACTTCCACTACTTACACCCGCCTTCTGTGCACCCTTCTCATAGTGCTCCTCGGTGGCATGCCGGGCGCACATGATTTGCATATGACCTGCAATGCTAATCATTTGCATGTCCTCTCGTGAGCGATGCATGCTGCGAATTTCAGGCTAATCGAATGCTTCCTTCTTGGTGTTGCATTTTGGGTGGCCAGCAGTGTAAAATCACATCGAACGGAGAAAGAGATCAGAATCGCGGAGTCTGTAATTATTGAAAAAACTGAAGATACAAACTGTAACATTAATCAAACTAACGAAATACCTGTGCAATGGAAACAATTTATTACCGACGAAAAAAAAAGGGAGAAAAAAAGGAACAAAATATAATCTCCAATAATGCCACCAGATGACATCACTAAAGGCATAATGAACTAAATTATGTAACAACGATAGCGATTCAACACCGAGAGGGGAGGAGGAACCGATTGAAGAAAAACTCCAAAGAAATGCAGGTGACAACCGTTTGCAGTCATGTCCTAACTCTGAAGATGGGCGTGAGCCCGAAACACGTGTCGGTTCCGCCTTAATGGGAGTGTCCTTTTGACACGGCAAGAGGAGCACGGAAGATGGCTGGAAGTTTCTAGAGATTTTTAAAGTTCGCAAATTCATGTTTTTGGGTCTTATTTTCGTTCCATTGGGATTTTAACCAAGGACTTCTTTTTTAGGCCTTGCATACTCACCATGTGGTCTTCTACGAAAGCCTGGAGGAATGCAGGAGGTTTTCCAGACGTTTTTAACTAAAAAGGTTTTAAAGTTAACATTGGTTCATAGTTTCAGACTTGTTCGTTGTTTCATCAGGTCCCAATTCCACTTAGTAGTTCTAATTCTGACTATTATATAGCTCTAATTATTGTACTATTCTCTTTTACGTGCGATATTTCAAAGTAACTTGTACAGAAAACTAGCGGATAATGCTTACCTTGGCATTCCTTTCTAGCGATGGGAACATTTCACGCACGTGTTTTCCTGTCTTTGTTGAGGTTATTGTCCTAAAGTCCGTTGTATGCGATGACTGGCTTTACTTCTCACACTTTTCGCTGGGTATACTCATTGGATCTTTGCCTTAGGATTCAAACATCAATTTTTACCGTTCTTTATACTCGAAATTTTCGCCCGTACTCTGGGCATCTTCAGGAGCGTGGCGACTTTACCACCGATGTTCGTGGTTAACTTCGCGCTAATGGAGTCCGATACTCCTTGTTGCCATTCGTCGGAAAAACTTTCCTGGATATATTTCGTTATCAAGCCCGGCTGGCGCCATCTATGTTTCGTTAAGAACACTTTTTTTTTTTCCGTATTTTTTATTTTTTTATTTTTATAATTTTCTTCTCCTATCCTGGTTTTCTTGTCTTTTTTTGCCTGTTTTTCTTTTGTTGTTGTTTTTCTTGTCTTATTAGTTCTTTCCACAGGCCCGATAATGTGCTAGGGTCGTTCTGGTTACATACCCTTGCTTTATTTTTGTAGATTAATATTGCTTCTTCCCTCCTCATTTGCCTTTTCGATTTTTTATTCTTTTTTAGCATTTTAATTTCATCGAACTTTGGGAATGTCCGGTTTTCCAAGCAGAATTGCACTAAAGCAGTTTTGGCTTCTTTTTTTTGCCAGTTAGATATGTGTTGTTTAAGTCTTTTTTTTAATCTGTTTTTCATACTTCCAATGTACGATATTGGGGGTATGTGTGCTATTGGAATTTCGTAGGTTCCTGATTCTTCTAGCATTTTTTCCTCTGTTTTTTTGTTGACAGTCATACTTTTCACGGTGTGCACTGAGCTTCCTAGTTGTAAGTCATATTTAGCACAGTGCCTATTGATTTCTTTACTCACTCCTTCCAGGTATGGGAAAGCTCCAATGTATTTCAATTTTTTATTTCTCATCTTCCTTTGGTTGTGCACTTCTTGGCCTTCTTTACTCTGAGTCATATGCTTTTTACTCTCATGTATCCATTTATTACTTAGCTTGCTCGGGTACCCATACTCTTGTGATATTTTCGAGATAAACTCTAGCTCTTGATTTTTTAGCCTGTTGTTAGATGTGTGTGTGTACGCTCGCCGTATCAAGTTTACTATGCTGTTTTTTTATGTATCACTGGATGGTGCGACGAGTATGGTATCAGTACAGGTATGTAAGTTGCTTTTCTGAACACAGAGTATTCAAAACTATTTTTGTTTTTCTTTAGTTGAATGTCCAGGAAGGATAGGCAATTATCATCTTCAAACTCAATAGTTAGCTCTATGGTGTTACAGATTTTGCTAAACTGCTGTGCTAGATCTTGTAGCTCGGCTTTGTTAAGTTTAGACATTATAATAATGTCGTCTACATATCGAGCATAAAGTATTGGTTTTTCAGGTAAATTTTGAATAATTTCTTTTTCGAGGTATGCCATAATCACTTCTGCGTATAATGCCGATAATGGGGATCCCATAGGGCCACCTTGTGTTTGTTTATATATGTTTCCTTCAAAATGGAAGATGTTGTTTTCCTTGATGAAATATAAGGTATTCTTTAGCTCTTTCAGTTGTGACAAGTTTAGTTCTTTGTTGATGCTTAGTTGTTGCATAATCAATTCGATGGCTAGCTCGACAGGAGTGTTTGGGTATAACGCCTTAACATCCATGGAGGCCATAGTTATTTGCTCTAGGTCTTGATTAATTAATTTGATTTTTTCTATAAACTCATAGCTATTCTTTAATGTATATTGATTCCTCATGAATATTGGGGATAGATAGTTGTATATCTTTTTTCTAGGTTGATGAGTGGTGAGATTTTTCGATAGAATCAGTCTTAAAGGTGTGTTTTCTTTATGAGTTTTAATTTTCGAGAATATTTTTGGCATCCCTGCTCCCATTGGAGGGTTTGCATTTTTTATTTCTGTTGGTAACGTGCTGTGGTTCCTAATATTAGCCAGGAATAAGGAACCACAGCACGTTACCGACAGAAATAAAAAATGCAAACCCTCCAATGGGAGCAGGGATGCCAAAAATATTCTCGAAAATTAAAACTCATAAAGAAAACACACCTTTAAGACTGATTCTATCGAAAAAAATCTCACCACTCATCAACCTAGAAAAAAAGATATACAACTATCTATCCCCAATATTCATGAGGAATCAATATACATTAAAGAATAGCTATGAGTTTATAGAAAAAATCAAATTAATTAATCAAGACCTAGAGCAAATAACTATGGCCTCCATGGATGTTAAGGCGTTATACCCAAACACTCCTGTCGAGCTAGCCATCGAATTGATTATGCAACAACTAAGCATCAACAAAGAACTAAACTTGTCACAACTGAAAGAGCTAAAGAATACCTTATATTTCATCAAGGAAAACAACATCTTCCATTTTGAAGGAAATATATATAAACAAACACAAGGTGGCCCTATGGGATCCCCATTATCGGCATTATACGCAGAAGTGATTATGGCATACCTCGAAAAAGAAATTATTCAAAATTTACCTGAAAAACCAATACTTTATGCTCAATATGTAGACGACATTATTATAATGTCTAAACTTAACAAAGCCGAGCTACAAGATCTAGCACAGCAGTTTAGCAAAATCTGTAACACCATAGAGCTAACTATTGAGTTTGAAGATGATAATTGCCTATCCTTCCTGGACATTCAACTAAAGAAAAACAAAAATAGTGTTGAATACTCTGTGTTCAGAAAAGCAACTTACATACCTGTACTGATACCATACTCGTCGCACCATCCAGTGATACATAAAAAAAACAGCATAGTAAACTTGATACGGCGAGCGTACACACACACATCTAACAACAGGCTAAAAAATCAAGAGCTAGAGTTTATCTCGAAAATATCACAAGAGTATGGGTACCCGAGCAAGCTAATTAATAAATGGATACATGAGAGTAAAAAGCATATCTCAGAGTAAAGAAGGCCAAGAAGTGCACAACCAAAGGAAGATGAGAAATAAAAAATTGAAATACATTGGAGCTTTCCCATACCTGGAAGGAGTGAGTAAAGAAATCAATAGGCACTGTGCTAAATATGACTTACAACTAGGAAGCTCAGTGCACACCGTGAAAAGTATGACTGTCAACAAAAAACAGAGGAAAAAATGCTAGAAGAATCAGGAACCTACGAAATTCCAATAGCACACATACCCCCAATATCGTACATTGGAAGTACGAAAAACAGATTAAAAAAAAGACTTAAACAACACATATCTAACTGGCAAAAAAAAAGAAGCCAAAACTGCTTTAGTGCAATTCTGCTTGGAAAACCGGACATTCCCAAAGTTCGATGAAATTAAAATGCTAAAAAAGAATAAAAAATCGGAAAGGCAAATGAGGAGGGAAGAAGCAATATTAATCTACAAAAATAAAGCAAGGGTATGTAACCAGAACGACCCTAGCACATTATCGGGCCTGTGGAAAGAACTAATAAGACAAGAAAAATAACAACAAAAGAAAAACAGGCAAAAAAAAGACAAGAAAACCAGGATAGGAGAAGAAAAAAAAAAAAAATACGGGGAAAAAAAGTGTTCTTAACGAAACATAGATGGCGCCAGCCGGGCTTGATAACGAAATATATCCAGGAAAGTTTTTCCGACGAATGGCAACAAGGAGTATCGGACTCCATTAGCGCGAAGTTAACCACGAACATCGGTGGTAAAGTCGCCACGCTCCTGAAGATGCCCAGAGTATGGGCAAAAATTTCAAGTATAAAGAACGGTAAAAATTGATGTTTGAATCCCAAGGCAAAGATCCAATGAGTATACCCAGCGAAAAGTGTGAGAAGTAAAGCCAGTCATCGCATACAACGGACTTTAGGACAATAACCTCAACAAAGACAGGAAAACACGTGCGTGAAATGTTCCCGTCGCTAGAAAGGAATGCCAAGGTAAGCATTATCCGCTAGTTTTCTGTACAAGTTTCTTCAGGTTTTAACCAAGATAATTTTTAACTGTACATACTCACCGTTGGAGACGAAAAAAAGTCTTCAAGGTCCTTGCAAGTGATAATATGTCAACAAAGTTTTGCATAACTGAAAATGACATTGTACATTAACTTCAAAAACAATAGCAATAAAGGAAGAGGATCAACCAAAAAACTTTGAGTACAATTTTTTTATTTTATTTTACAATAGTATAATTTCTAAACACAAGAATTTTTTAGGCTTCCGACGTCCAGAATCATAACGTGATTAAAAGCGAATACAAATCTTTCACTAGTTGAGGATTTTTGATATAAGTTATGAGTAACACATTGAATTAAGTTATTCCCATAATAAGGAATAAAAATTTATGAAACATAACTTAAGTTTTTCCCTTATTTATACTCAGTTTGAATTTCATGCAAACTTTGTACATCCATGGGCAACATACTCTGCAACTCACTTTTGCCTTCTGCCAACAGGACAGTGTCATCAGAATACAGTAATCTGCACACACGGATATCACCAAGACATAAACCAGTATTGTCCATTTTATCATTATGCATGCACGCATTCATAAATATATTAAACAGCCATGGTGACATTTCACAACCGTGTCTGATTCCTGCTCCAATTGAAAACCATTTCGATACACCACCATCACTCGTACATGTGCTGTATTGCCAGCATACATGGCTTTCACACCATTAAATAGATTTCCAGCAATAGCATATTTATTCAGTTGTTTACACAGGAGTATCCTGTTCACTCTGTCATAAGTAGGGCTAAGATTTTTATGACCTAAAAATTGCTAAAAAATGCATTTATGATTAAAAGAACTAAAAAAAAATGCCCTATAAAACAAAAACAAAAAAATACCTAACAGATACAAATTTGCTTTTTTATTTACTTGCAAAACTAATTAATTAAAAAAAGTTGTGCATGAAACAAAATAAAAATAATCTAAAAAAATATAATTTAATCTGTTGACTGTTGCTTTGTCAACTTAAATTCTTTATTTTACTAAACAACACATGACCTATGAAACAAAACAAAGGATAAACAAGAAATACATCTTAATTTTTTTAGTTTCTGTGCCTAACCAAAAATTTATTGCCCAAAAACATGCCCTATAAGACAAAAAAAAAAAATAAAATAAAAAAAAATAAGAAAAGGCATGAAAAAAATGAACTTTCTTTAAAATACAATTTAACTCTTTGCAGTTTCGGTGCCAAACTTTTTTTTTTAAACAAAAAATATGCCCTATGAAACGAACATGAAAGACTTCCGCGACCGTTTTTTTCTGTTCCATTTTTGGTGTTACCGATGTTATTCCAAAAATGCAATAAAATATTTATGGGGGAGGGGGGAAGTATGCCTCCCTCTTCTGGAAAGCAAAATCGTAATGACTTCGAATGACAGGATGGTTATGGTGGGAAATGATGTCACCTCTTCCAGGGATTGTTGGAATTCTGCGCCAAAGTGCGCCAAAACAAAAATCTTGCGCCATCTTGCTAAAAAAGGCAGATTTTGCGCCATTGTGCACCAGACCGCTGTGCCCCTTTGGGACTTCGGTACAGTAAATTCTCCATGCGCACTCTTCCTCTTAACGCTAAGACCATGCGGTGGAAAGAAAGAATCGGGGACTCCAAGTACTACGGATTTTACATAGTTACTATGGAAATCGTCGATGGAAAACATCGAGTATGGTATGGAAATCGTCGGTCCGCTACGGAAGACGGAAAACATAGAGTATGCTAAAAAAAGTCGGTCCGCTGCAAATGACAGCAAAAATCAAGTATGCAACGGAAATTGAAAATCTTGGTGAAATAACGTTATTAAACATCTGTGTAAAGTTTATTTTTGTGTTTTCAAGATTCCAACTCTTGTTAAAAATTTTCGGGAATGTTTCTTGGGTGTTCAAAATGTCACGTCGTTTTCCGTTTCCTTATATTAAATTTTGTCGACCAAGTCCCCCCCCCCCTTTTTTTTGATCTCACTCTCTCTCTCTGCTTGATTATATTTTTATTTTTGATATAAATAAAAATATAATCACTTCGTATTTTTTTAAAGAATTTTTTCTAATGATATGCATATTACCCTATTTCTAATACACACTTCTTCAAAATTAATGAATAGAGAGCAATCGGTTTTCGCCCCTTTCCCTTTCATTAAACGAAATTAAATTTCTAGATCGGTATTTAATCCGTAAGTGGTGGAATCCGCACCGTTTCCGTGTCCCATAAAATTGTTTCACGGCAGAGTGAGCAACACAGTATCGATTTTTCACTTTCATTTTCCATTTCTTAGTCACTTCTTACTCATACATGAGATTATTTCGTGGATTCGTGGAATTCCGCTTTTTCTGTTATCATTTGGGTCATTCTCAAGATCGATGTAAAACTGAAAAGAAGCTGGGTTTGGGGGGGGGGGGGTCTTTTCCATCTGGGGGCGGTATTTCATCTTTCAAAACTTTTGAAAACGGAAGTTAAACGGAGTGAAGATTTCCCCCATAATCCTGATTTCTTTTTCTCGCGATGTATCTTCTGCCCAGTACTGTTATTAAATATCATTTTAATGCATAAATATTTGTATTTCAGCTTGAAAAATGGAGGTTAAATGTCCAAAAACGGAAGTCGGACGGAGCAAAGATTTTGCCGGCAGTCGTAATCCCCGCTCGCGCGACGTTCCCTCTACCCTGTGTTGTTGTTAAATGTCAGTAATTTTATACTTTGGAAGCAGTGATGTGCTCCAGTTTAATATTTACATAAATAAATTTCAATGAATCTCAAAACATGCACTTTTTAAGCTAAACAAATTCAGTGCCCTCTCAAAAATGGTGAAGGCATTGAGTTGTTTTCATAGCTCTCAGGTGGAACATTCCTTTAGTATGATGGGGGATGTATTTAATAAAGAATCCAGCAACATGAAAATTGAAACATTTTCATCTGTTCAAACCATGAAATATAAGCTACTGAATCAGGATAAGTCAGTCTTGGAATTTTTTAAGAAAAACAATTATTTGCATGACCCTGTAAATAGAGATTTATGCCAGAATATGAAATCATCATATTCAGAATATAAGAAAGAATTACAAGATAAGGAAGAAGAAATAAAAGAAGGACAAAAGGAGCTAAATATCTCTAAAAACTTATGCAGCAAATTAAAATCAAATGAATTGGTTCAAGAGAAAGAAAGCTAGCCGGCTAATTAATTAAAGAAGGTTAGAGCAAATTGTTAGACAGAAACAACTTAAAAAAATGAATTGCGAATTACTTTTATTATTATCTACAAAATGTCTTAACATTTTTGGCAAGCATTTATCATATTTTTTCATTAATAATTTTGTGTCAAATCAAGAATGAATATTTATTCATCATCAAACTTTCTTTTATCAACAAACGTGTCTGAAGTTTTCCAAACCTTCAAGATTTCATTTCCATACAACATTGCTATTTATAAAGACATTTGATTAATTTCCTCATTTGACTAAAGACATCCTTCTGTACTAAGGTGAGTGATTTTCTATGCGTATGACCTCATCAGCAATTTTTTCCACTTACATTATATTGCACTATATATTTAATTTTCTGGAAACAAAATACATACACTAAATCTATTTAGTTGGCAGGCATGTGACCAATACATGAATGTCATGGTTGTATGCATCAGAGAGTGAAATGCAAGATTCTACACAAAACGTTGGTCCCCCTCCCCCCCCGGGTGGAAGTTCAGCTTTTCCTATCACCGCCCACTTTCATACCTGATAAAAGAAAACAAGAAAAAGACAAAACTGAACTTACATTTTCTGACAGTTCCTGTCCCAAATTGAAAGTATGAATTTTACTAACAGAAATATTTATTTGAATATTGGGTTGTCGGAAAAGTCATGACGTATTTCGGCACCCGATGGTGGTTGGGCAGTTTTGGAAGTACTAGAGACATGCGCAGCTCTGTTATCGCTATGGCATTCGACAGGTGCCAGTTCTGGCTGCAGTCTAAAAGGAATAATGAGCAATTTGGTTGATTTGCGGAGATTTGACATCAAGTTGAAGATGGAAGACCAGTGCATTTTCACCATATTTTACTGTTTTACCTCCGTAAAGGGAAGAACGTGCATCAAGCTTGTGAAAAGTTGCGTAAAGTGTACGGCGATAATGCTCTACAAGAACGTCAGTGCCAGCGGTGGTTCGCAAAATTCCGTGCTGGTGATTTTGACCTCAACGACGCTCCTCGGTCCGGGAGGCCCACTGAGGCTGATGACGACCAAATCAAGGCATTGATTGAGTCAAACCCACGTTACACGACATGAGAGATTGCAGACACATTGCACATCCATCATTCAAGCATTCACAACCACCTGAAGAAGCTGGGATACGTAAGCAAGCTCGATGTGTGCGTTCCTCATGAACTGAAAGAAGCTCAATCGCCGGCGCGTATAAACATCTGCGATGTGCTCATTAAACGTGAGGAAAACAATCCTTTTTTGAAGTGACTAATAACTGGTGACAAAAGGTGGATTGTGTACAACAATGTGCTGTGCAAACGGTCTTGGTCCAGACATACTGCTTCACTTCAAACGACATCCAAAGCAGACATTCATCAGTGGAAGGTTCTGGTCTCAGTGTGGTGGGATTTTAAAGGTGTCGTGTTTTTCGAGCTCCTACCATGGAACCAAACAATCAATTCGAATGTGTACTGTCGGCAATTGGACAGTTTGAACGAAACCATCATCCAAAAACGTCCAGAGCTCGTTCATAGTAAAGGTGTTGTGGTCCATCATGACAACGCAAGACCACACACAAGTTTGATCACCCGCCAAAAATTATTGGAGCTTGGGTGGGATGTGTTGCCACACCCAGCGCACTCGCCTGACTTTGCGCCGTCAGACTTCCTCTTGTTTCGCTCTCTTCAACAGTCCTTGCTTGGTATAACGTTCAATTCAGATGATGCTGTAAATCAGCACCTTGTACAGTTTTTCACCACGAAAGACAGGTCTTTCTATGAACAAGGCATTCTGCAGCTCACTGAAAGATGGCAAAAGGTTATCGAATAACACGGGCATTATATCATTGATTGATCTTTGTTCTTTCTATCAATAAATGACATTTGCAAAACATGGCTAAAATATGTCACGACTTTTCTGACAACCCAATATTTTTAGTTTGGCACGGCAGACTGAAAGTTTTTATTTCATCAGTCCAGGATTGCAGTGCACAACAAAAACCATGAGCAGATTTTCAAAAGAGAATGATTTTTTGCTGTCTGCCAACACAGCTTTAAACATTGAAAAGCTCCTTTCCACTTTTACTAACACCAGGGAGTATTCTTGAAAGTCATTCACAACTTGCTTTATCAAATCTATTTGATGCACTAATAGCACTGCTGCCTTCTCAAAGAAAGTAATGGCACCATGCAAAAATCCAAAATTCAACTTTATGTAGGAAAATTTACCTGCAATTTCAGGATCAGAAAGTAGTGCATGTGCAATTTTAATTGAAGCCACTTCATTGCTGTCAAACGTGTTGATGATCTTCTTAATCACTAGAAAGTTCTCACAGTAATAGTTGCATGTTTCAATCCAAGTCCCCCTATCTCCAAAATAGATTAATTAAAAGACTACACCAACACATAAGAAACTGGAATAAAAAAGAAGAAAGAACAGCACTCGTCATATATTGTGTTAATCATAAGCAATATCCTGATTTTGAAAACATTAAGATGTTAACTACTCACACTAAAGAAAATGAATGGAGGATTTCAGAGAATGTTATAATTGAACAAAAAAAGGATAAAATTTGTAATTTGCTGGACCCAACTATTTTAGATACAGCTTGGAAGTCATCCATACAAAGTGAAAAATCATATAAGAAAAGCCAAAAGAAAAAAAAATAATTTTATAAAAATTAATAGTTTTTTTGGAAAGTTTAGTGACACCATATATATTTGAATATATAAATAATGTTGTGCATACTTGCACTGTCTACATTTATAAATAAAAATCAGGTCTTCAATAGATGGCAGCACTGTGGAGAAGTGTGCATTTTAGATATGTAACAAACTTGCCACACCTGTTCCTCTTTCCTGGCGTGCAACTTCAAATGTTGGGCACAAGTGAGGGAATCCTCATGAGAATGACAATTGCCTGAGGATGTTGGTAAAGTACTGACAAAAGCGCTCACAAACTGATGATCAAGTGTTCGGGCAGATATTGTCTCCCAGCCTGTTGAGATAGCTATGTTTGTACGTTTTAACTTTAGGAAATTTTAGAAGTTTAAATATTTAAGGTATGTAAATATAATTAATTAGGTATTGTAAATTAATAGTATTAATAGTGTTTTAGCTTGTAAATATTTCATTTTAACTAACAAATAGGTGCATATGTTAGTGCCTCTCTTGGGGTGGGAGCACATGTCTGCCGAGCTCATAATGTGCCATTTATGTTAAGTTTTGGAGGTAAGTTGCTACCTCTAATACTAGTAATTATTTTACCTGTGTTGTTTTCTGCTTTCTGTGAGATAGGGTTGTAAATTAATTTGTTAATTAAAAAAAATATGTTATGTATGTAAATATTTTCCTTTGTGCTGCAAATGGTTTTCATTTTATTTAGGTGAGTGAAAATACATCTTACATCTTGGACATTTGCCCTGAAGTTGGCCTGTCGCATCAGAAATATAGATGTGCAGAATGCAGAAGAAAGCTTATTTTTAGTATGTTTTATTTGTTTTATTTCAGATATTATTTTTTAAGTATTTTGGTATGTTATTAGATAAAATGTGCATGCCAAATATGGTGGTGCAGGGTTTTGTCAAAAACTGATAGATGTGCAGTTGTACAGCAAACTTAATATATAACAACTTATCAATCAGAAAAGCCAAACACTTACCTCAAAGCTCTTGGCTACTTTCTTGCTATACACTTCATGCACGTCAATTAGACATGCATGAAGTGTATAGCAAGGAAGTAGCCAAGAGCTTTGAGGTAAGTGTTTGGCTTTTCTGATTAATAAGTCATTAATGGCTTGCACGTAAATATGTGCACTTTGTTGGTATTTAATGCCTTTAAAAATGCAAATAATATGATAATATATAACAGTTGTACATCGTACTACTACAGCATGCTGCTTATATATGCTGTAGTAGTTTATACTAAATAAAGACAGACAAAATTCATATTACTTATTGCTATGAACAATTTCCTCAAAATTAACCCACTGCATTATATAGTTTGCACTCATCAACTAATATTTTAGCCATATATAGTATTTTTTATTCTTGTCTAGCAGTATTTGAAAAAATGTGTGCTATTTGATTTGGTGTGCATGATACTAGTTGTGTGTGGATCTAAAGGTTTGACACCTGCTTGACAATTCAAATAACATTATTATCGTGCTGAAGTAAATGTTTGACACCTGCTTGACAATTCAAAAGTTTGACACCTGCTTGCCAATTCAAAGAACATTATTATCGTGCTGAAGGTTGAGGAATAAACCTTGGAAGGTATTACTTTAATAATTTATCTGTATAAATCCAAATCAACTTCATTATTTATTATTCAAAAAACTTTTCACCCAACCCAGAAGAAGCTGCAATTTGCATGCGAGAACGTGAACATGTGCATTGCGCGTTGTATGTCTTTGTTAGTACAATGTTTATGTTTATTTTTTAAATTGTAATGTTTATTTTTATGCAATCAATGTTTTCTGAAGATGGATTCACTGTGTAATTTGAAAGATCTAAAATTTTATTTATATATACTTCTAACTTGTTATTTTCTAAACTTTAGGATATCTAACGCAAGTGTGAATCGTGCAAAGACGGTTCAATGTTAATATGCACCTGCTTGACACTTCTTTGTACAGTGAAAAACAGGCATTTTCTGTATCTGTTGCATATAAGAACTAATATTTAACGTCAAACATAAAAATCAAAGCTGACTTCAGAAAGATATCACTACCTGGTGCATCTGTGCATTTCATGTTCATAAGTAGTATATTTCAAATAAAACAATTCCTCATTTTTGGATGAAATAAGGACACTGTCAACTAAGAAAATGTTAAGATTATTGCTAGAATTAACACTTGATTTCGCATTAGTGAACTGTTGAAAGGAAATGCTAAACAATTCACTTTCTGTATACCAGGCTAAGCAACTCTTGCAACTGCAAAGGGTGATTATGTATCGCACAATACAGAGTTGCAATGTTATTGAAGAAGGAAGATTATGCTTTTTTTTCAAGCTTTGCTTAGTTGAAGAATTTACTTTAGAAGTCATTCTACAATGTCAATTATGTTGGTGGAGTGGAGTGAAACATTGGGAACTGGGTCATTCCACGCGGAATCGTCAGATTTTGAATTTATTTTCCACCAACACATCTCCAATTCTTACAATTTTTTTAATGGGTAGCTCGTCCCAACTTATAAAAACCCTGAAAGTTTCAATGTTCTATTTCCAATAGGTTAGAAGATATAATTTTTTAAATTTTGGTGCATGGTGGACATATTTTGCGTAAAAAGCAAATATCTCCGTTATTTAGAATAAAAAGAAATACATAAATCCTCATTCTTTCTTAATTTTTACCAAGGAATCCATTGGTGCAATGCATGCATTTCTATCTGCTTTAGTTTTTGAGTTATGAGGAATGAGAGAGCCTTTCTTCAATGCTTAAAAAGGCAATGTTGTACAGCACTTAGAAAGCTGCAGTTATTATTCTTTGCAAGAAAGGTTTAATCTATCAAATGGAAAGGAATTTTTCATTTTAAAAAAGCATTATTAGTTCATGAACGATGTTTATATTTCGGTGTCTCACAATGCTGTGATCAACTTCCATGTCAGTTTTTGATTATATTTAATCAAATCTGACAAGAAGTTTAGCTTCCATGGAATGATTCCCCCACCTCCATAACGAATTTGGCGATTATCATAAAATCTAACATCTAAAGGTTTTATAGTGTTCGCGAGTTTTTCCCGCGTTTTTGTCATCATCTGAATCATTTCTTGAAATCATTGCAAAACTAAAATTATTTGGAGGGGGGGGATTGCTGCCAATGCTTTCCCTCTGGACGAGAGATTGTGGAGTAATTTCTTTTGCTAATTTTCGGGATCATCTTGTATTTTTTTTTAATAAGATTTTTTTTATTATTCTGGCGAGTATACATGGATAAAAACATGGATAAAAAGTTCTGTCGTGCTTTGTTTTCAGATGTATCATGCCGGCGATGAAATGAAGTCTCTTTCCTTTTTAGATGTTGTTTGTAGAGGGTTACTGCAAATGACCTGACGCTCCAGACCTTTTGTGTACTTTGTCTAATCAACAACCCGCAAATTTATTGCTCCTTGTAAAGATATCGTTAAGTATAAACTTGCTGCCCCGGTGGCGCAGTGGTCTAAGCGATGGCTTATGATTGATCATTCGTCCAAGATGGGTCGAGATTTGAATCCCGGTGAGGCATGGATGTTGTGTTTGTCTTACGGCACTGACTCTCTCCTTTACCTGGAACCAGTGGCCCAAAATTAGGGATGAGCGACTGCTAGCCCACTGAGTTGCTCACGGTGGTCATTAAACCTCCAATAATAATAATAAAAAAAAAAAAAGTATAAACTTGCCATTTGCCACAGGATGAAAATGATGTTGACAAAGTGTTAGGAGAATTTTATGTGCGCACGTAAAATCTCCGATTATTTTCTGTGAAGGTAATACGATACTTTTTCTGTTGCGTGGAAACTAAATATGACCCACGAGAAAATTTAATGTTCACGTCACCGATGTAAACCAATCAGTTCTAAACTTTTGACTTTTTGAAGTTTATGAATTGTAGCCTCTTAAATAAAAAAACAAAATGGCATTCCACATGGCTGTTAGTTTTGTACTTAAGGAAGAGGGGGGGGGTCCTCTGAACGGATTTCTAAGAGAGCAGCAGAAACATGTTTTGGAATTATAGTTTAAAACGATCAGAGAGAGAGAGAGAAAAGTCCTAAGTAAGCTAAAATTGCAAATAAATAGTAACTTGCCATAGAGATTCGTATCCATGGTTCCCATACTACATACGTTGAATAAATAACTACGTACAGTATTCACTTGAAAACTTTTTTTGACTAAGGATAACATTATCAGCGTCAAGTAAAGTGCACATGATCGGAATTTTTTTGCCAAAATTTCTGCTAAACACTTCAAAATGTGTGCCTCTTCTCCCATCATGTTTAGCCCCCCTCCCCCTAATGGCCCACCCAGTTCTGAGCAGCTTTGTTAATTTATTTGCCATTATGGAATAGCGTTTTCTGTTCGCCACAGATGTAGAACTGTTTATTTTTTTAGAGATGATTTACTATTTTTATCTGTGTTATGTCCGACACGCTTGCTTCTAGTATTTATTTTTCTCTTTTAAAGACAGGATAGTCCCAGACCTCGAACCCCTCAGATCCTAATTTACGACCTCTGGCAAACAGAGGTTTTTCAGCTCACCGCAAGTGAAAAAGCTCTGTAGTGTATTTTCTCAGATCACTTTTATTCTCTTGCGATTTGAAAGTTGCTGCCTACTTTTTCAGCGTCTTTGTGCATTGTGATTGTGGCGTAATGCATTAAACAAAAAACAACTAATTCTTAATTCAAAGATAAAGTAACTTGTCAATATGAGGACGATAACTGCGTTGCTACTGATAAAGAGAAACAGAAGCTCATAAAACAGAGCGGACAAATTATGATTGCTAAATAGTAACACAAGTTCCATACTTGTTTTACATAAATTGTTAATCAGTAAGTGCGTAAACATACTGTATAAAACGAGCGAAACGCACAGTCACGTATGGTAAAAGGTTCGTTTAGGAGTAGCTTTCGGTCATCCTACGACCTTGATCACCCGCGATCAACTGGATGGGCTGGTTGCCAGAACTACAATTTGAAGTTGGGGTGTTGGAAATGTTGCCATATTTTAGAAGAGAGATCCAAATAAATGGGAATTGCAGTTATTGGTGAACAAAATTTCAACGCTCTCTTGGAAACGCAGAGATGTCTTGTTGATGAAGATGGCAACATTTTAGGTTTCTTTCCAAATGGGAACTGCAGAGGTGTCTTCAAGGGTTAGTGCAGATAAAGCTGTCTTTGGAAGACCATTGGAAACATCTTTTTTGTGTTCACCAAGTCTTGTTTTGATGCTTCGGTATGTGCTTCTAATATACACTGAGAGACCAGAAGAAGTTGAAATGGAAATAGCATAAACTCCAGGGGCGTCCAAGGGTGAGACAGGATCCCTGTCTTTAAGCAGGCACATTATTGCAGAAGGGTTTGGTTTCATTGTGAGAGTGTAGCCCATAGTTTTGAAAAGTTTACACATCTTATAAGAGAAGGATCCATGGAAAGGGATGGAACCAATGAATGGTGGTTTTTCCATTATTATTGGTGAGAGAGCAGGCAGATTTTTCAAGTGGGAATTTTGGAGGAACTTTTGAATTGAAGAAGGTGGGAACTGATGGGCTTCAGCAATTTTCTTTATGATGTCAATTTCTTCATTGAAGGAAGATTCAGTGTTGCAGACAATCCTGGCACGATTAACATAAGTTTTAAAGGCTGCATATTTGTGAGCAGTTGGGGAGTGGACTGAAAATGGGATTATGTTTGCTATCGTAGAGGGCTTTCTGTAGACAGAGATCTGTTGAGATGATTCCCTTGCCTTGCCAGGTGGACATCCAAAAAGTCAATGCCTTGCTGTGATTCTTCATTGATGATAAATTTTATTGATGGGAACTTTAGGGATATCTTTTCAAAAAAAGATTCAAGGTCAGTTCTATTGTGTGGCCAAATTACAAAAATATCATCAACATATCAAAGCCAAATGAAAGGTTGTAGATAGTGTTCCATGACTATGTTTTTTTCGATGTGTTGCGTGAAAACTTCAGCCAGAAGTGGAGAGAGGTGAACCCATCAGAAGTCCTTGCTGACAGTAGTATTTGTTGTTGAACTTGAAACAATTAAGATCTCTCAGAGTTCGAAGGCATTCATACAGGTCTTTTGTCAGTGGGCCAGAGAGTGATTGGTTTTCTTTTGGCAATTGTACTAGCAGCATATGAGAGTGGAAAAGAGGGACTGAAGGGAAGAGAGAGACTACATCCAGAGTGAACATTTTGTCAGAGGGTTCAATGCTAGGAGGGAGTTTTCTAATGAACTCTTTAGTGGAGGAAATTGACAAAGGATGGCTGGAGGTGAGATGTTTACATTTTTCCACAATCCTCCTTTCAAGGTTACGGGTGGGAGAGAAAGTATATTCCATGAGTGGTCGAAGAGGGAAACCAGTTTTATGAAGTTTAATCTGGAATAATAAGCTCAGATTTCAGAAATATGGTGGTGATGTAAAATCTCCAAGAAAGGTCTTTAGAGTAGGTTTCTTGTTGAGTCTTTCAAGTGCAGTTTTAAGTTTGGCGGTGGTATCAGATTTTAGAACCTTGCAATTTGAAGTTGAGAGGAAAGATTCAGCTTTTTCATTGAGAACAGTTTTCTCTCTTCTAAAATCTGGCAACATTTCCAACACCCCAACTTCAAATTGTAGTTCTGGCAACCAGCCCATTCAGTTGATCGCAGGTGATCAAGGTTGTAGGATGACCGAAAGCTACCGCTAAACGAACCTTTTACCATACGTGACTCTGTGTGTTTTGCTCGTTTTATATGTGTATGTGTTATTGTCGCATGAAGCCTGAGTTTTAAACCAGTAATTGCGATATATTGGGTATTACATTAACGAAAACGTGCTTGTACGTTCAAGGTCTGTTAATGTTTCCCATTATTTCTAAATTTATTGGCATGATCAATAAAAAATAATTAATAACGGAAATAAATCCAATTACTATCACTCTAACACCGGGATGTGATTAGGAGGAATAAAATTTTTCGCTCAGTGTAACCATTAAACTGCATTTCCCTATTTTTGGGTTACACCATGAACAGTTAAACTGTGTTTTCCTCATTTTAGGGTACTGTGGTGCGTTTTTGTTTCATACGAGCTCTTGAAAGTTCCGTGAGCTCCCACCTGATGCGTAATCTTTAAATAAGCAACTAAAATTTAAAAAATAATAAAAAAAATAATAGGCAAGATGACAACTGCGAGATATGCTCTTTCATTTAAATACCAGATCTACCAGAAAATAATCGATAACATTTTTTCTAACCCGATGCTGAGCCTTGCTAGTGTCATCTGTGATTGTCAAGTATCTGACGTTAACCAAAAAGCAGTATATATACCCTCTACTTCACAAGAATAGGCACCGAGATATATAACCCCAATTACTTTATTTCTCAATCTCAAGCTGTCATTCCTTGATCTTTTTCTCTTACGGCAGGCATGGACAACTAGACAATTTATTAATTCCTGAAATAGAACTATTTCATGTCTAAAATTTCTGTTGGATATTGTGTGAGCTGTAGATATCATTAATCAATTTTCCAAAAACTGTATTCAATGTCAATTGCATAATTTATAAGCGTCAGTACTGTATATTGGTAAGCTATACAGGGAGAAAAAAGTTTATATTAGTTCTCGTCATTGAATGGCTAAGAATACCAATATATTTTCGACGTCTGTTGCATAATTTATATGCGTTATTTGTGTGTAACTTTTTTCACTGTATAGCTCATATTGGTAAGCTGTATGGAGAAAATGGTTTATATTAGTTTTCCTCGTCGTCGAATGGCTAAGAATGGGGTGGATAGCATCCGACGATTTGGAATGAAATGACCCTTTAGTAATATTTTACAGTTATATTATTTGAAATGCCTTTAAACATAACATTAATTCACTATTCTTCTTCTTTCAAGCAACACATCAAATGATCTTGTGATCTGACTGATGCGTGCAATGGTATCTTGATCTACCGCCCGTCCGAAGGCCAACATCCATTGCCGCTTGGCTGGCTGCTAAAGCTATTCGCCGCTCTCCCGTTGCACGTAACTCAAAAACTAAAGAAGATAGAAATTTGTGCATTGTACCAATCGATTCCTTGGGGGAAATTACGGAGGAGTGGTAATTTTGGTACTTTTTTATCCAAACAATGGAGATATTTGCGTTTTTACGTGATTAAGGCTCGCCATGCACCAGAATTCGAAAATTAATATCTTCTGATCTATGGGAAATAAAAAAATGAGACTTTCAGGATTTTCATACATTGGGGTGATCTATTCGTGAAAAAAAAAAAAAAAAAATCGTAAGAATCGGAGATGGTGTAGTGGATAGCATCTGACGATTTGGCGTGGAATGACCCAACTGTTCTTGATAAACAGGTAAAGACTAGAAATGCCTGCAAGAAAGTTAAAAACTTAGAGAAATAAGTAAATTCTTTTACTAAATAATGCTTGAAAATAAATATATCTGTGAGTAAAGCCTTGATTTTACTGTGATTAGTTAAATTCTGAAAACTTCTGGTTCAGTGTAGGGCTCTGATTGGTAGTATAGATTCAAAGCCACTTTTTTGATCTTTAAATCACTGGGACATATCAATGTGCCTTAAGATTATTGTCCCAAAACAAGTGATATTCCAGTTGTTATGGGAATGGTAATCCAAGATGACTTTGTGACTGATTTCCTCTTTTAGTCAGTTTTCCTGTATTTTCACATTATAGGAACAACTCTTCATCTAGCTGTTGGGGAATGGCAACCCCACAGCACTTACATGCTGGGTATCATCAAGTATTGCATGGGTGCCTTCCATACCTTACCTGTGTGTAACATGTACAGTGAAGCAATTGAATTACCATTTGACTTGCATTTTCTGCAGATGTTGCTTCATATCTGATTGAAGTTGAAATCTCTTCCAAGCCATTACAGGACACATATTTTAACCCACAGCAGGAGCAGAATTTGATAAACAAATTCTACTGATCTGGCGGACCAGTAAAAGGTAAAAGTCAGTGGTCCTCATAACACCATTTCCATTTTGTCATTTTCTTGTAGGACTTCCGTCCACAGTGAGTAGAGTTTAGGTCCCAGCCACCTACAGCGAGATCGCCTTTTGGGCAGGACACAGAAACGGAAGGAATGAGAGCAAGTCTAGCGACTTTGACAGAACAGTTTGTAGTGAGATTAGAGTACAGTAGATGGCGCCACCGTACAAGTACGATATTGCACATAGAGGGATGAGAGAATTTCGGGGGGGCATAGGAAAGGATACCCATT
Organism: Macrothele yani; assembly: GCA_039090855.1. NCBI lineage: Eukaryota > Metazoa > Arthropoda > Arachnida > Araneae > Macrothelidae > Macrothele > Macrothele yani. The sequence goes on along the minus strand of CM076998.1, from coordinate 130,623,966 downwards.
TAACCAGTGGGTCCAGCCTGGAGGCCGTCACTTAACGTGCTCGTCTGATGCACGGCGGATATTCAGCAATTGTTAGTAAATCACACCATCTCCGAAAGATCAGCCCAGGCTTGAACCTGGGGACCTTGCATTGATAGTCTGAATCACTAACCACTAAGCCATAATAAAATTCTAGTGGTCCATTTTGTAACGGTAATTTTTTTGCAACTGTATATACATAATTTATTTTAATGATTGCTTGTTTAACGTAAAATAAAATGATCAATTACAAAGAAAATGTGTGTGTGTGTGTGTGTGTGTGTGTGTGTGTGAGAGAGAGAGAGAGAGAGAGAGAGAGAGAGAGAGAGAGAGATTGAATGAAAATGATACCACAAGAAGTATCAAAAATGGGATACACATATATTTGGAAGTCTTAAATTTGCGATGGAATTTCAGTAGCTCTTTTATATATCTTTGTGTTTTTAATTAGTATATCTTATAAATACATAATTTAAAATTTTATATGAGTTAAAAAATATTTGACAACTGTAACAAAAGAACCCTGTATACACTAATAATCCGACCACATGGTTTTAATGTAAGATAAGTTTTCAATAATAACATTAATATCCTTAAGCATATAAATTATTTAATTACAGTATAATTTGTTAAATAGCGATTCCTTTAAAGAATAAAAAAACTCTGAGGTACTCAAAGTTCATATCGTGAATTGACAAACAACGTGCAACGTATAATGGTCTTCCTACAAAGGAAGTAGGGTAAGTGTATGTTTGTCACATAATCTTATGCATACAAAAAGTATTATATTATTTCAAGTTCTCTATTGAGTATTCATTATCTGAATCAAAGTCATCATTGCATTGTCCATATGATTTCATATTTATTTTTCTGCATTGGCCAGTCTCTAACCAAAGTGAAATTGGTCTGTAGAGTCAAAGTAATCTATATTGGTTGTATCTAATGTTACATGGGTGTATAATTATCTGCCACACGCATTAAATCAGTTAGGGTTTGTATGCCTATGGAGCTTCTTGTGTCAGTTTTTAAAAGTTTCATCTTACTAAATCCCCGTTCACACCCTGTGGAAGTGCATAGAATGGTCAACAGAATGTCAAACAACTGCAAAATGTTCTCGTGTGCCACATGATGTCAGAATTCACTATTTCCCATGTCAAATGCTTTATGTCTGTCTCAATTTCAAAATGTGATCCAATCAATTTGGACTGAGATAATGTCAATCCCAAGTGAGTCCAATAACAAAAAATGTTCAACAAGTTGCCTCAATGCTGGATTTCTAAATTAGTCATTACAGACAACTGGCCATTCACTGAAGGAAAGAAGCTTTGTGCTCGAATCCAAAACTTCTCACTGGGAAGTCTGATGTTCAGTTGTGTTATCAAGCTGTCCAAAAACTGGGGGAAAATTTCAACAGCAGAAGCTTTACTTTGTTTTCTATTTCTGGGAGTACCTTCTAATCTGTTTTTAAATGGGGGATTGTTCATCTTGTTGTCCACACCTGTATCAATTTTTAGATCAGAAAGCACTTCTTTTGCTGTAGATATTGATTGCTGAGTTTGGAATAATGTTTTGTTTTCTTGTAGCACAAGCTATACCTACTGTAAGTAAGTTACAGCTGCATTTAACTCCAATGCTGAATTGATAAAAGGTTTACTTTTCATACGCTTTAATATCCACTCTCTTTCAAGGAGGAATCAGTCATTGACAGGACTGTGCAGTTTTCTAGTTGAAGAATGAATGCTTCATATGTGTTCTAAAAGTTGGAAAAAGCTCTGCTTAAATGAGGAAGCCAATGTGTTCCTCCTACTCTTGTCAGAACCAATGCTTTGAAGCTAAGTGTTGTACAGGTCTATTTTAATTGTGCCCGATTTGAAGAACTGTTATAATAGAACAGGTATATTGTCAGAAGAAACTGTTCCACTTTCTCGTAATCTTCAAAAGCTTTTACAGTGCCTTTAAAAGCCAGCTCTAGGCAATTGGCCATGCATTGCAATTTGGTTAAATGTATCTGTTGTTGAGCTTTCATTTTTACTGCCTTGTCTGTGAATAGACGCATATTTTTACTAGAGAATGAGCTGTTCGAAAAAGTTCCTCCAATGTTGGGCTTGTGCACTTTGTAGAGAAGGAAGAGCTTTGTTTGCCTAACTGGAACCAGCTGGTTGATGACTTGCTTTCTTCTCAATTATACTCACGTGGCATGTGCACATCATGCGCTTTGATCAGATTGATTTTAAAGTTCTTATTGCCATTTACAAATGCTGACTATCTCCTAACTGTGATAACCTTCATTCACTGCAAAACATTTTCTCTCCTTCAGTATCATATCGAAGCCAACTAAACCTCTGTGTCTACTCCACTGCAGACAAAAAACACATGCTCGCCGTCCTGCTTCATATGCTGTGTTCTGATTTTTGCTTTTTTTTTCGGTTGGAGTTCTTTCCGAATATCGTAGTGCCACATTCTATTACAACGGGACAAAATTTCCAGTCAAAATGCACTAACAAAGAAAAAAAAAAAAAAAGAAAGAAAAGAAAAAAAGTCCATTCACCACACCTTAGCATTTTGAAACCTTATTCACCAGACAATAGATAGCATTGATTTCTGCCATTATACAAGCATATGTTCATAAGAATAACCCAATATGCATCACTTTCAATTTTTTTTTCTTCTTTTTAAGGATTCCACCAATTCAGAAATAACTCTGATAACTCTGCCCACTATCTTTCACTTTGTTTACACTCAGTGCACATGCTCAGCAGTCACCTCTTTTTCCTCTTCAATAAACACGCACATACTTGAACTTGATCACCATCTGCAGTGTGATGGTAACTTAAGTTTGGTTACAGGGAAATATGTCCAGTGGTTTCATATCAAATATACAGTATTTACCCACTGCATTAATGAAGGTTGGTATATATAAGAACACTAACAAGAAAGCTAAAGCACTTCAATACAAATCATAAAAAAGCCCCAAACCCCCTGATGTGCAAAGCAGCAATCTGGGCGGAAAGGCTATATAGGCAAATAATAATTAAAACAGACCAAGGAAACCCACAAACACCCAAATGAAACACAATACATACCACCAAAGGAACAAACAATTCCCACATACTTGCAATAAGCCCAGAACCCAAAATCACAAAAGTACTTTAACCCATTACACGGCTAACGTACCGAATGGAGCTAAAAATACAAACAAGAAACAAATACAGAACAGCACCACAGTCTCCTCACTTTAAAAGGTAAAACGCAAAACAAACAAAGAACCGAAATGACACTCATATAAAATTAAAGGGACAGACAATCTCCGCTTCTAAAAACCCTATTGAAAAATTTCTTCTTCACTGTATGCCATTCGCTACAATAATGATGCGGAGCATTATCCTCTTTAAATAATGCACAGATTTCCTGCTAGGGGCGTAAAGGTCAATAACTTTTTTCACTATCTCTGCTTCCAGGAGACGTGTCTGAAAAATTCTTTTTCCTTAGCTTTTTCCATGAAGAATATTTTTTGCGTATTTTTCAACTTTTCCAATATGCAAAATTCTTCTGTTAGAAGGCGTAGACTTATATCATCTTTCCTTCCATATGCATATTTCTTCTTTTAACTGTTCGATTTGACAATCTGTTTGTCTCCGATACTTTCCTTCTGCTATGAGAATCTTTTTGTGTTCCATTTGTTAATTTTTGTAACATACTTTTTAGCCCTGTGGAAGCAAGTAGCTGGTTCTATTTCTGGATGTTTTATTGATTGTAGAAATCTGGTTGGGTCATTCCATACAGAATGACCCAATTTTGAAAAAGTGTATAGCTGCATAGTTCTGAAAAAATTTGAAACTTTGCTCATTTATCTGTGTGGTTGAATAACGCCCAAAAATAATAATACACCCCCCCCCCCATCATCTATAGGTTGCTTCAAAGATGGTGGCCATCACAAATTTTAGCATATTGAAGCCTTTCCGATATTTATGATACCTCCTGAACCAATACAGATATTTGGAATGATTCAAAAAAGATTTTGTTAAGCATAAAATGTGGATTCTGTAACACTAAGAAAATGTTCAGAAATCAATCACATTCTTTACTTAATTAAAAGCCCTTTAAACATTGATGATCAGATGGTGATTTTGTCTTAGTGATTTTTTTTATGAAACACAGGAAACATACACAAAGTTCAATTGCAATTCATACTGTAGAAACCTTGTCCCTTGAAAAACACAAAAAAATAATAAATCCTGAAATTAGGTACCCCCTCGTGCCCCCCCTTCCCCACTCGAATTTGAGAAAAAACACACATTCCCAGTTTTTGAGGTCTTATATCTCTGGTGGGGTGAGATACAAAAATCTAAATTTTTGTGTACATAGCCACCTATATGATGGCTATTAACTCACAAAAATTGGTTATTGTGTTCAGCCTAGTTTTTGATATGCAGGGCTTGCTACACTGGTGTGCAAAAATTAAGGACGAGACGGTTTTTCGAATGTAATGTCGTGCAGAAGTGCTCCACATCAACTCAAATCATACCATAAGATCCCCAAGATGTAAGAATATGGGACAAGTGAGCAAAACCGTCTAAACAAGGTATCCAAAGGATCCAAAGGCACTTTATTGAAAAGGTAGCTTTGAGCTTAACTGGACAGAAGACAGAAACACCCATGTGACAGGCGGCTGCCAAGAAAATCCAGTCTTTAGTAGGGGATATGATCACCCCTGACTGCATTGCAGGATTTACAACGTCTGTCCATGTTGAGGACGAGGTTGTCAAGGAGCTGTTGCGGCATCGCAGCCCATTCCTCTTGTAGCGCCAATTGCAGCTGCGGAATCGTTGTTGGAGGCTAGTGACGTGCTGCCAAGCGTCTCCCGATGAGGTCCCACACGGGTTCGATTGGATTTAGGTCCGGAGACCTTGCAGGCCAATCCATGCATTGAATATCTTCACTCTCCAATAGCTCTTCAACAACCACTGTACAATGAGGTGTAGCGTTGTTGTCCATGAAGAGGAACTCAGGACACACAGCACCTCTAAACAGATGCACGTGAGGCAGGTGAACCTCAGTACAATAGCGGACACCAGTGACTCTGAACCTCCTTGGAAGATGTGGAGGTCAGTACGGCTACCAAGCATGATACCGCCCCAAACGAGAACTTCACCACCTCCAAACCGGTTCTTTTCGATGATGTTGGAGGTGTGATTGCACGTTCCCTGCTTTCTCCAGATGATGTGTATTTGTTCAGAATCGCTCGTCAGACTAAATCGGCTCTCATCCGTAAAGAGAACTCGACCCCATTGCTGATGTGTCCAGTTCTTGTGTTCCTGGCACCACAGAAACCACCGTCTCTGATGGGCAGACGTTAATGGCCCACTCCGTACTGATCATCGTGCAAATAGACCACCTTTGTGCAGCCTCCTAGCCACAGGAAAACATGATAACGGACGTCCAGTTGTCTGTTGCATGTGCCTTGCGATTTCTCCCGCTGTCTGCCGTCTGTCTCTTCTGGCCTGTAGGACAATATACCGGTTGTCCGCTGCCGTGGTTACTCGTGGACAACCACTGCTAAACTCTTGGACAGCTGTTCCTGTCGTTTGAAATGCTCTCCAAGCTCGTGAAACGATACTGTGAGCGATCCCGTACTCCTCGGCCACACTAGTCGCACTTCGACCTTCTTCCAACTTCCCAATGACGCGACCTCCGGTAAAGTCATCCAGATGTCGTCTACTGGATTACCTGATGGCCATATCACATGGTGGCAGCAACTCGACGTCGTTCAAACCGATGTATGTCGTGTAATAGCTTTCACCGAATTGCTGAGCGTACACCGCCTGTGTGCTTTATACCCTTCTGACACTGCCCCTTCCCCTGCGTCATGCTGCATATATGTGCATGCTCTACCGTACTGGAACCTAGTCTATCTCCTGAGTGGTCTTTCGGTCCGTTCTGCCTGCTCGTTTTGCTGTTATGCTAATTTCTCCTCTTCGTCCTTAATTTTTGCACACCAGTGTATATCAGGGAAAATATTGTTATCGGTATATTCGTAATACTTGTTTAAATTATATCAATATCACATTATATTTTTATTAAATGCTCACAAATGAAAAAGTTAACAGTTTGCCATAAAATATTCCAAGAAAAATCTGTTATATAATACCTTTATAACTCTCAACAGTCCATGTTTCTGGATTTTAGAGTGAAGAGAAAAGATATCTCGTTCTTCAGTTTTTCAGCAATTTTGTAGACTCTGCGAGAACCTGAAGTATATTTGGTATCCATGTTGATGTCCTGTCATCATTGTTAGGCACAAAGGACGTGGCAGGTCCAGGAAGAGTATAAAAATCGATGTAGGATTCCAAATCTACTGTGTCATGTACATGTCCAACCCACCAGTTAGTGCCATAGATGCATGCAACATTGTCTCTTTGTTTTGGAGTCACAAATAATGATAGCAACTGACTTGTTCATTGAAGTCCATGGATGTTGAGGTGTTGTTTTTGTTAGTATTTTGCTTTCTGTTGGGATAGGAATAACACAGTGCATCTCACATACTTCTTTCAACTTTCTGAAGTTAGCATAATGCTTTTCAAGTGTATTCTCCAGAGCAAGGACCTCAGCACTTTCAACAAAAATGAAACTAATAGAGGTGATCTCTGACCATGTCCTGAACTTTAGAAGATTTTGGTCCTCTTCACATTAAGCTCTGTAAGTTGTAGCACCTGCTGAAGTACTTGACCATAACTTAACTTATGACAAGGCTCTTTGCACCACAATCCAACAGCACACACTCCATATTGATTACCGTAATTTTCGGACTAAGAGCCACATCAGCGTAAGGGCAGCAGGTGAGAAATTTTGCGATCTTGGAAGCAAAAGTTGCCGAAAGGGCCGCACCTGTGAAGTCGTGGTGCTGCTCAGAAAACTAAATTATCTTCCTTATTTTCATGAATTAACTCGCACCCAACGTGATTATATGTATACTTCAAAGGCTAATCTGCAATTCAGTGTCGATCTGCTTTATGCACTTATTTTTCACACTGGCAAAAGCTTTTATTTATACATTTTTTATTAATCATGGACGTTATTTATTTGCCTTTATTAAATGCTCAAAACCATTTATGTAATCAATATAAATCACAATTAATCTTAAGATTCCCGTTAGAATATTGCATTGCTCGTAAAACTGCACAATTGTCTAAATTCCATTCAACGTGGATGTCTGCTACAGAATGGTTCTCTGTTCACCACAATAGAATCCGATCCGTCTTAGAAGTAATTAACTTGTAAATTATTGCTTGTAATGCTTTCGATTAATGTTTTCTTTAATAATATGTTCCTTCTATGTTTGTTATGCTTTTTTTTTTTTTTTGTCATCTACAGATGTTTTTGCTAGAATGAAGTTGCTTTACGCTTCGCTTCCTTTTACCAGCTGCCTTGCACGTATTCGCGGATCTCCCCGCCAACACTTCAAAACGGCGGCAAAGAATATCTAACGCTTAAAGAAGGTCAACTCTCATAGAGATAACGTAAAAGAGGCGGCAACAGCGCCACCACATCTTAAGAGGTAATATGCTCTGCGGGAAAGTTAACATTCAGGAGCAAAACATGTTAGGGGGACTACGACTGTGAAGCTTTCCTTTGATCCATGATGGTTTACTTCGATCTGATGATTATTTGCTTAGAGCAGTTTTTTTTTTGTTGTTGTTGTTTTCTGATATCCCACCCATCCCTTATTTTGGTGAGAAAAATATGCAATAACATTAGTATTACTATTTAAATTAAATTTCAGCAAATATTACAGTTAGGCCTAAGGATCCGTACAAAATGCAGACATTCCCTAGTATTTGGCATTACTGAAAAATGTTTCTGAAAAACTGAAGAACAAACAAAAGCCTTAACTAACCAGATTGGCGTAACAAAACTAACATATCCGATTTTTGAAGTGATTATGCTACCGAGAAGGTAATCACGTGCTGTAACTCGGCTGACTGTTCTTTACCCAAAGAATTGAAGCCAACAGAAATACGCATGCACAGTCTGCTCTGTCTGCTCCGGCATCAGCCTGTATGTTGGCTTCTGTGCACTGCATTTTTCTCTGAAGATATGGCGGCACTAGTTACGTCGCGCCGAGCCTTAACTTCTTCTCGTTAGATATTCTTTGACAGAGCGGTGTCTCCGCTTTCTCGCTGTTTTTCTTTCAAGTGGTTTGATCTACTTTCATTTACTGCACACTTAGCCTTTGCATTGAGCTCCGCTTTTATATGAATGGGAAAGCTCTCCCTTCTGTTTTTCTTTTGAGTTTGTGAAGATTTTATCTTCAGCCAAGTATTAAATTAATTACCCATTGTTAACATCAAATGATAATGCTACAGCACTTATTAGTGAGAAAGCATTTCCAGCTGAAGCCTTGAACTTCCACTATCGTCAGTAAAAAAAATAAAAAATAAAATAAAATTAAAATCGAAGCAAAACTCAGGAGCACAGAGCCAAGAAACACCTGTATCACATACCAGATTAACCAAGAAGAGTGAACAGAATGTGTCTTTCCATCCCACCAGTATTGTTTAGAATAGGTCACTGCTAATGGAATCATCTTGGGGCAGGATTTTGCATTGTTCATGTTCTTAAGCTTTTGTTCAGGGAAGTGCCCATCAAACCGGTCTCCCCACCCCAGTGAAAATCAACGTTCCTTCCCTTGGTTGCATCGCACCTTCCTGCATGATGTATGCTGCAGCCAATGGAAGGGATACCCTGGGTGCGCTCTCCACAGAAGCCTCGGACGTCACGCTACTGGTCTGTGTGCTTATGTCCCCATTCCATCCCCCATGCAAAGGGCATTTGAGTCAGGCATTCCTTTCACAAACAAACCTCCTAACCTTAAGACCTACGTAAATATTTCCCCGTCCCCCCCACTTTCCCTCCTAAACCAACATCAGGACAGCGGAGTTATCGTTTAAATAGACATGTCTAACGTATGAGTAGAAAGGGGGGAACAAACAATCACAGTTGAGTTTGTGAAAAAAAGAAGACATTGTCTGAAATTTTTTACTAAGCATCTGCATGAAAAGAAAAAGGGTGGGAAGAAACAGTCTTATCGAAAACAAATTCGGCTTAAGGGCTGCACATCCAAAAAATTTCACTTTAACGTAAGAGCCGCGGCTCTTAGCCCCAAAATTACGGTAAATGAATTCAGTTTAAGAAGTAAATATTAAGAACACAGTCTAAAAGCCTAAACAGGAAGATCTGAAAAATAAAAAAAAAACATAATATCTAAAGTATTGTTTACCTGACATTGTCAAAGTATTTTGCACGTTATTGCTCTGTGAGGCACATGCTCCCGGCCCGAGAGGTCTTTTTTGTTTTTCGAAAATATTAAATTAGTCACTAACCACACAAGTGAAAAAGAATTAAGGATTTCTGAAAGCATTATTATAGAACAAAAAAAAAAAAGATAAAATATGCAACTTACAAGACCCTACCAACCTAGATACAGCCTGGAAGTCACTTATAAAAAACGAAAAAATCCATAAAAAAAGACAAAAAAAAAAAAAAAAAAAAGAACATTACAAAAAGTCACACCATTTAATAAAGGACTAAAAATAATACACCTGTTTTACAAATAAATAACAATAGCTCAGAAATAGCTACACAAAAAAGAAAAGAAAAAAATTGTACTTACGACTGACATACCTGCTAACACTCATCCAATAGATGGCGATACATGAGAAGAAATCACCTAACACATACAAACCGCAAAACTTTCCCTTCATTTTCCCGACAAGCAACTCCAGTGGCTACACACATGTGAGGAAACCCTCGTGTAGATGTAGAAGGCCCGACGATGACACACCGACCGTGTCGAAAGCGCTCGCCGTAATGTGGTGACGACGAACCCCGTGTGAGACGTCTCCTGACCCGATAAGTATAACTCTTTCTACTAAAATCTTTTAATTAATGTAAATTTAAAATGTTTGATTGTGAGAATGAATGAATGAATGTAGAACTGAAAATATATAACCTAATTGTTTTATTTCTAATAATTTTTTTTTATGACCATCCAAAAACCCGTAACAAAAAGACCTCTCGGGCCACGAGCACGTGCCTCACAGAGCAACAATGTGCAAAATACTTTGACAATATCAGGTAAACAATACTTTAGATATTATGTATTTTTAATCAAAAGCACGTTTATAGCATAAAACCTTAAGGTTGCTTCATGAATTGAATAGGAAGATCTGAGTCTAAAAGTAATCCAATAATATAAATAAAACAATAAGAAAGTTTACTTTCACACTTTAAAATAACATGAAAACTGTGAAGCTTACAGAGCACACCACTAGCATGTTCACTACACAAAGACAAGCAGCAGACTGCAGCTGATTTGTGGCTAACTCTGAATGTACAGGTTAAGACACTTTCCAACAAGTCTGAGCATGCTGATTTCTGCTGGCTGTCAATGAAGCCAGGAACAGGCAGTTTTACCTGCCTGAACCTTGCTGTTTGCATTGTATAAACATGTCCAATGTTTATGATAATTTTGCTCCATCAGATATTGGGTCATAAAAATGTTCACCCTTTTACAAATAAAGAAATGCAACAGTGAACACAAGTAATTTGATAAAATGTTAATTAATAAACATAAGAAAACAAATTTAATGTAATATTACAGTTTCCACTTTTTTTTTTTCTTCTTTTGAGTTTTTCCCTTATTTGAGCTACTGTATCTTAGAAACTAAGCTGAAAACAAAAACCAAATTTATTTAACAGATTTTTCTTGGAGCATTTTATGGCTAACTGTTGATTTTTTCATTTGTGTGCATTTAAAAAAAACGTGACATGATATTTATATCATTATTTAAACAAGTATTACGAATGTACCAATAAAATTTTTTCCCTTGATATAGCAAGCCCTGTATATCAAAAAGTAGGCTGAACACAAAAACCAATTTTTGGGAGTTAATAGCCATTATATGGGCAGTTATGTACACAAAAAATCAGATTTTTGTATCTCACCCCACCAGAGATACAAGACCTCAAAAATTGGAAAGGTGTTTTATTTCTCAAATTCCGGGGGGGGGACGAAAGGGTACCTAATTTCAGGATTTATTATTTTTTGTGTTTTTCAAGGGACACGGTTTCTACAGTATGAATTGCAACTTTGTATGTTTCCTGTGTTTCATAAAATGATCGCAAAGTAAGACAAAATCAGCATCCGATCATCAATGTTTAAAGGGCTTTTTAGTAAAGAATATGACTGATTTCTGAACATTTTCTTAGTGTTACAGAATCCACATTTTATGCTTAACAAAACCTTTTTTGAATCATTCCAATATCTGTATTGGTTCAGGAGGTATCATAAATATCGGAAAGGCTTCAATATGCTAAAATTTGTGACGACCGCCATCTTTGAAGCAACCTATAGATGGGGAGGGGGGGGGGTGAAAAAATTAAATTATTTTTGGCCATTATTCGACCACACGAATAAATGAGCAAAGTTTCAAATTTTTATAAAATCATGCAGCACAACACCTGGGTGAATCTCCATGGTGCCGCCCCGGTGGTGCAGTGGTCTAAGCAATGGCTTCTGATCATTCATCTGTAAGGGGTCCGGGTTTGAATCCCGGTGAGGCATGGATGTTGTGTTTGTCTTACGGGCGACTGCTTATAGCCCATTGAGTTGCTCACGGTGGTTGTTAAACCTCCAATCAAAAAAAAAAAAAAAAAGAAAGAAAAAAAAAAAAAAGAATCTGCATGGAATGACCCAGTTGCGATTTTTTTTTCGAATCGGTTGCATTGAATTTGAATATTTTTGCTAAATTTTATTTGCATCAGAAAAGATTCAAAAGATGTGCTTATTACAACCAAAAATTCGGTGTCATCTTATTTGTTAATTCTGATAGTGAGGTTGAGGATACTGAAAATTTCCAGAGTTAGTGAAACATAATTTTGCTGATTGTTGAAAGACTTTTTTCATCCAAATAGTGATGATGTTGAATTTTAAAGATTGTGTGTGTATGTGTGTGCATGTCTGTGGCAGAGGGGGAGGGGGACTGAATGAAATTTTAATTCTCCTAAGTTTAATGTATACTAGGCCTTTTTCTTTTTGCTTGGGGAGGGCTCCTTTTTTCTATTTTGTAGTTACAGCCACTTATACTTCTAGCTATTTTTGCAAATTTTCATTCCTAAAATGTGCTTTTTCAGTGTATGAAATAATTTCTAGACCATGTTTACAGAGTAAACAACAACAGGTTGCCTCCGAATACAGATGAGTGATAAAATATCAAGTCATTTTTGCAAAGAATATGGAAACATACAGTAACTACCTTGCATATATACAGTATGTATGTATTGGGTTGGTGCGAATGAAATGTCCGGCACGAACAATTAGTGGTCAGGCCCCCACCAAAGCAGAATGGAACCACCCACAGTTGTTGCGGGTATTACGTCACAGAGTTACTATAAATAGCTAGCACATGTGTGAAGAACAAGGTTCAGGCGTGGTTTGTATGGACGTAACATGGCATGCAAAGGAACCATGCAGATGCCAGATTTGAGAGTCATCTTCCTGTATGAATTTAAACTGGGTCATTCTGCAGGAATTGCTACTCAAAATGTTAACAAAGTGTTTGGGGAGAAAACAGTCAACGAACGAACCATTCGGCGAAGGTTTGTGAAGTTTCGCAGCGGAGATACGGACCTGCAAAACGAAGCACGTGGTCACCGACCTGTTGCTGATTCTGACGATGTTCTGTGACGTGTGGTTGAAGCGGACCCCCAAAAAATGTATCGCGAGATAGCGGCAGAAATAGGTGTCCACCACATGACAGTTGTTTGTTGTCTGGCTGCATTGGGTAAGGTAAAAAAGCTGGACATAAGTTGACATCTGCAGGGTGTCCACATTCTGGGAAGTCAGGGGAAATCAGGGACAGTCAGGGAAATGAAAATTGGCCAGGGAAAGTCAGGGAAATGCCTGAAATGTTGGTAAAATTCAGGGAAAATCAGTGATGTTTAAAAAAAAAATCAGGGAAATTTCAACCACAGTTAGACTACAACTAGTTTTAACCCAGCGTCGGGAGTGACGCCCTCATCGCCCAACACACTTGCACTTGGTGTTGCAGACAGTCACTAACTTCCCCTTTCTACTAATGTAACCTTGTATTTCCTACCTATTATTGTAAGTTGTGTTACATTACTTGTTAACATTTCCCTTTTTGTTTTAGGTCAAAAGAGTAGAAGAACATTTTTGATATAAGTTATACCTTGTTAAAAGGCAATTAAGACTGCAGCAATGCCAAAGTGTTGTGTGTTTAATGAACAGTGGTTGGACGAACAATTAAATTCTGAATTTTCTGGTTGGATAGTTGCTGTGAACGACGACAATGAATCAGCATTTTGTAAAGTGTGCTCTAAAACTTTCAAGCTTAGCAACATGGGACGTCGGGCAGTCTCCAGCCACGGAAATGGCCCTAATCATTTGAAAAACATCCGTGGTAAAATGTCTCAGCCCAGTCTTGCTTCTTTCACTTCCTCTGTGAAAAAGAACTCTCTTTGTAATAACAAACTCTTGCCATCAACAAGCTCAGGAAATGTGGAATCAGTACTTCTAGAAAATATTAAGTCTAATGACTCTAATACTTATGTTGTGAAAGATGATGTGAAGCCCAGTGACCTTAATGCTTATGCAGTGAAAGATGATGTAACAAAGTCAGAAATAATATGGGCCATGGAAGTGTTGTCCAAGCCAATGTCTCTGAACTCTTGTACACAGATTAACAAAACATTTCAGTTAATGTTTCCTGACAGTGCGATAGTTCAAAATTTACTTTAGGCAAAAGCAAAACATCTTATGTGATAAACCATGGATTGGCACCTCATTTCAAAGAGTGTTTAATGGACAATCTGAAAGCAGTGCATTGACTTTGTAATTTGTTTTGATGAATCACTAAACGAAATTGCTCAGCGTGGGCAAATGGATCAGTTTGTTCGTTATTGGGACGTCAATATGCAAAAAGTTTCCACTAGATACTTAAGTAGTGTCTTTTTAAGACGGGCAACAGCTAATGACCTTTTAGAGAAATTCATTAAAGGTGCCCCTCTTCCCTTGGATAACATGCTACAAGTGTCAATGGATGGACCTAACGTTAATCTCAGCTTTCTTCAAAAGCTGAAAGATAAACTTAGAACTGAAAATCCAGATGGTAAATTATTAGTTGACATTGGAGTATGTGGTCTTCACGTGGTCAATGAATGGAGCTATGAAAACTGGACTTGAAGCAGTGAAATGGGATATACATCACTTTCTGCGTAACTTGTACTACCTTTTAAAAGATAGTCCTGCTCGCCATGCAAATTATACTATGATTACTGGATGTAAAGATTTCCCTTTTGAAATTTTGCACTGTAAGGTGGTTGGAAAATGTTAATTGTTTGACTAGGGCATTGCTTGTCTATGATCATATCAAGAAATATGTTCAAGAATAATTGGTTTCCAGCAAACAGCACATGTTTCTTGCAGAATTCATGGAAAGTCCACTGCTGAAATGCAAATTGGCTGCATTTAGGACTATAGCTTCAGAGTGTGAATCTTTTTTGAAAAGGTTCCAGATTCCAAAGCCTTTAATTACTTTCTTACACACTGATTTGCTGGATCTGATGAAAAATTTGATAGCACGAAGCTTGAAGCCTGACAAATTAAGTGAAGCTGATAGTGTCTCAAAACTGTTAACTTTAGATGTATCAAAAAGTGAAAATCTTCTCTCAATTGAGAAAGTTGATATTGGATTTAGTGCTAAAAAGCTATTAAAAGAAGTGAAGTGCTCAGAAAGGGAGAAATTATAGTTTGAGCTTGAATTTAGGAAACTTGTGACCAGTATGATTGAAAAACTTCGTGAGAAAAGCCCACTGAAATTTAAGTTTGTCCGTGGGGTAACTTGTTTAGACCCAAATATTATAGTGCAGCAGCCGAGTCTAGGCAAGAAGAGAGTGGAAATTGTGCTCGAAGTTTTACTTAGTGCAAACAGGATTTCAGATTACTGTGCTGAAAAAGCTAATATATACAGTACGCTTCATTGTGTGTAGAAGCTCAATCTGCTTTAAAGTCTCAGTTTGATGAATTTTTAGAGAGTCATGATGATTCCATTGAAGTAGACAAATTTTACAGTGCTCTACTTGACAACCAAAAACAATTCGGTGAACATTGGGATGTAATAAAAATTTGTCTCATAGAAATGCTTCAGTGGAAGGTGGATTTTCTGTCAATAAGTCTTTTCTTGTGGAAAATCTCCTGGAAGAATCCCTGATTTGTCAGAGAACAGTTTTTGATGCCATTAAAAATTTGATGCCATTAAAAATGTGGGAGGAGTAGAACACATTACCATCAATAGAAGGCTTCTTTCTGTAAGAGCCTCCAGACAAAGATATCAGGATTATCTTGAGAAAAAAAATGTTCTTCAAAACGAAGAAAAAAAGAAAACTGAAGGAAAAAAGAGAAATTGATGATGAAATAAAGGAATTGAAGGAAAACAGACGAAGAGTACGGAAGGAACTAGAGTTGGAAGAAGCAGCATTGCAGGCGAAGATTTCAGATTGGGAAAAGAAGAAAAGTGGTGTATAATATAAAAACAGTGACTGTGTTTCTACTGTAATATTTTTATAGTAACTGTTCTGAATATTGTGTATGGGTTTGTTTGAGTGTTTCTTCGATAAATGTAAAACCATGAAAAAAAAGATTAAACTTAAAATTAAAAAAGTGCGAGTTGGACGGCTATAGAGAAGGTGGAGGCCGATAAAATATAATTAAATGAATCAGTTATTTGGGAAACTTTATACGTCAAACGGAAACACTTAAATAATATAAGTTTCTCAATTATCCAATTGAATTTTATTTATTATCATGGCACATATATTGAAAAACTGAAATAAACCTATTTGTGTAAGGTTAGGGATTTCTTCTATATATTTGGTCAGGGAAATGAGGTTTGATAATTGTGTTAACACCCTGCATCTGCCAACAAGACTAGGCATTTGGAAGTGTGCACATCCCTGCTTACCAGGAATAAACAGGAATATCTACTGCATGGAATCATCACCTTTATGATAATTGGAAACAATCTGCACAATGGGTAAGCAAGGCACAGCCTAAGCCACCCCTACTCACCAAGAAGAATATGCTCCTTGTCTGGTTGGCAAGAGGCCAAACCATCACTGCAGAACGTTATTGTGCTGAATTGCTGCAGAAACAACCGGCTTTGGTAAACAGTCAGGGTGTTTGTTCTTGGGCTCTGAAGCAGCTCTGCCTCAACCTGCCTATTCCCAGACTTCTCTTCCACAGACTATCGCTTTTGTCCGGGAAACAGTTCACGACAGACGATGACTTCATCATGTTCCAGGATGGCAACTATGTGTCGATGCCCAGGGGGATTATTTTGCCTAGGTAAGTTGTCCTACTTTTACGTTCTCCCTGTCCACATTTGCCAGACATTTCATTTGCATCAACCCAATATACATATTATTTATTTATTTATTTATTTGCAGTCTTTTGAACCAGAGGTGACCAACTATGTTAAGTCCCCTCCCCACACACACACTGTTCTGAGATGAGAAGGAAGGTTTTTTTCTGTTGCTTGATTGCTTGACATGAAATATGAGGTCCACTCCAAGGAGGTTAGAATAGGTGGAGTAAGGATGACGTCACAAACTTGAAGCACTTTGAGCGGACAAATTTAATGCTCAAACATCTCGCCAACGTGGCGGCAGAGATTGTGATTGGCTGCGACTGGTCTCGCACGTCTCGCCAACATGGCGGCAGAGGCTGTCGTTGGCTGTGACGTCTCGGTGGCTTTACTTTGATTGCACAGGGTGAATGGTTGGCCCTTACTCCATCTATTCTAACCTCCTGGGTCCACTCCCTCTTACCACAGTGTGATCTGTTGGGGAAAAAAGAAATGTTCTTATGAATGTGTTGACATTGTGCTAGACATTTAAACAGATGCTACTCAGAAAAGGTAGAGGAAAAGTGAGAGACCCAATATCTCTAGTTTTCATCATCATCATTATCATCATAAACAAATTTTGTAAACAAATGTACCAGACTAACTCGTCGTCGCAACTTTTTGTCATATTTGGTGGGAGGGGACGAGTGCCACTTCTGTAAACTCATCAATAAGCAAGAGCATAGCTATGAATATTTAGGGGGAGGGACGAAAGAAAGAAAACCTGGTATCTCTGAACTTTTCAACACATGTGTGATGGGTTGTAACATATTATCAATGACCACTGATTTGCATCCCACTCCAGGGAGGGTAAAACCTATTTTTTTTGGCCTTGCTTTTAGTAGAGTCCGCGAGCCTGCTGCAGGAAAAAAACACAAAGTTGTATGTGCATCCACTGTTGCACAGTTCCTCACATGTAAAATTACAAAGATGTCTCCTGCTTTTGAAACGTTAAAATCACGCTGTGTGCACACAGGTGAAACAAAACATTCTTCTCCTGCCTCCCAGTTAGTTACCCCAATGATAACAATTAATGATTAATAACAAACACTTCTCTATGAAACACTCAATGATTAATAACAAACACTTCTCTGTGAAACACTCGTGGGTCTTTTATACCTTCTCGCTTTCGTGTAAACCTGATATGAAGGTCTTTTACTTATTAGGATGATGAGAGTTATACAAATACAGCAAGGAGACAATGGTGACAACTCCCATGTATTTTATCACTTTCATCACTTTCTGCATGTTTACAATGCTTTTGTCTCTGATGTTATTAGATGTGAGTCATGCAGGGGAGTCAAAGTGTAGTAAAAATAAACAGATATTTTTTGTAATGGCCCCACCCCATTGCCTCCTTTACTGGGATACATACAATTTACTCTGCTACAATTGTCAACAATCATGATTCATTTCAAGGAACTGGATATTATGGTCTCTTAAAATTCTTTATAATAATAGTCGAGTATCAGCAGGTGTGCATGTGGGTGCCTCTAACGTAAATTCCTTGTGGTATGTTTACCTCTGGCTTTAAACTCAAGTACAGTGATATTCCTGATCTCAAACCAAGGAAATAAACAGTACTGTAGCATTATACATTGAGCTGTACTACTCTTGGAAAATACAGTACAGCAGCATGAACATATGAAGGCAGTAATTGTAAATTAATTCGGCCATTAAATTTAAAATTATTAATAGGTATTGATTCAGTCATTTATTATTGATCCAATTTTCCTCATCTATGAAATGGCATCAGTAATATAGTCCTATCAAGTGCTGACACAGTTATTCATGGTTTGAAAATCTTACTCATAATTTGGCATGCATTGAGGATCAGTAATTCATAAATTGTGAGGCTTTAGATGCCTTGGAGCCTGTGGGCCTAAAGGATCTTAATCTGAGTTATGAGAGTTTGCCCAAGTGCGTCCATTGTACAATCATTATTATTACTGATTTTTTGCCATAGGCCAGCAAGCATAAGGTAGAGAAATTCATCTTATGCCAGGGTATATGAGAATTTTCAAGTTATGTTCAGTCATATGCAAGATGGCCCCCATATGAAATGAATGAAGCAGTTGTTGTGATGACATTAGTTCTTTAAGGTGATCTAAGAAGTGTTAGGAATCATAACAATTGCTAAAATGACAGCTGGTGTGACTTGTGTTATGTTTTGTTTCTGCTTACTTGAACTTCAGTTTGTAGATTCTTATACATACCTGCCAGGTTTTACGATTTTCCCGTAGAATTTATGGAAACGTGACTTCTTTTACGGGCAAAATGTTAATTTTACGGATTTGGTGATTTCCCGTGATTTATTTCCCTTTTTCTGATGATTTTGCACCCGCTATTCAAACTTTTTTATTTAACTTAATCTATTCAAAGTAAGGGATGTAAGGTCAGGTGATGCGTAACATCACAGCCTCTCCTTGACAAATGTCAACCCCGCCTTCTCGTGGTACATCCTGTTCCCACTAAAGGGGCTCTGACGACCGCCAATAGCGGTATAACTATACCATCGGGATTAGAGGAAATGCTATCCCACATTCACCAACCCGCTTGGCCAGCGTGGTGAGTTATGGCCAAACCCCTCCAAAATGACTCCACAACTTAAATCTTGGCCCTCAGTCTCCGGCAGCTGGAATGTACCTGGCCAAGGCAGCGGCCAGTGCGACATGAAGGCAGAAGGTGCTAAGAATCCCCGGAGGACCGGACTAGGCTGCCATCTGATGCTGACCTTGGCTACATATAACGGACGCTCCCTATCTTCTGATTCAAGGCTTCTTGAATTGGAAGAGGAACTACAAAGGATCAAGTGGGACATCGTCGGGCTAAGTGAGGTAAGGAGAAAAGGAGAAGATCTCATTGAACTGAAAAGTGGACATCTCTTCTACTATCGTGGGACAGATACTGGCAGAACTAGTGGTGTTGGATTTATAATAAACAAGAAACTGAAGGATAAAGTTGTAGAAGTTGAAAGTTCCTCTGACAGAGCTGCACGACTCGTTATCCAACTCTTGAGAAGATACCAGGCTCAGATTATTCAAACTTATGCACCCACCACAAGTCATGCTGAAGAAGAAATTGAAGAATTTTATGAGGAAATTCGTGATCTGAATAATAAAGGTAAGCAGCACTTGAAGATAATTATGGGAGATTTCAATGCAAAAATAGGGCAACGGCAACAGAATGAAACTTCAGTAGGTAAATTCGGTCACGGCAACAGAAACCAGCGTGGAAATACTCTCGTAGAGTTTGCAGAGGCAGAAGGGTTTTTCATCTTGAACTCCTTTTTCAAGAAAAAGCCACACAGGAAATGGACATGGAGACATCCAAATGGGACGACAAGTGAAATTGATTTTATTATGTGTAACAAAAAATTCGTCATAGAAGACTGCAGTGTGCTAAACAAGTTCAACACAGGCAGTAACCATAGATTGGTGAGATGTAAGATGCACCTCAACTCTATACTCGAACGTAGCAAGCTCATAAGACAAACAAAATGTATTGACATAACCAACCTTAAAAAACACCATAATACCTTCAAATTGGAACTGAAGAACAGGTTCTCTGCTTTAGAAGGCCTAACATCGGAAGAAGTGGATATTTCTGAAGTTAACAGAAAAGTAACCAAAGCTCTTATGGAAACAGCAACAAAATTAGCTGGGTCTAAGAACAAATTGCATGTGAACAAATTATCAGGAAAAACCAAAATGTTGATGCAAAAAAAGAAGAGTGATGAGGACAACTAAAGAAGATGTGACTTCCAAAGTGGAATATATAAAGCTATGCAAGACAGTACGAAAAAGTATCACTGAAGACGTAAGGAAATTCAACTGTGAACTAGTAAGGAAAGCAATTGAAAACAACCAAAGCCTAAAGATAGCAAAGGGACATCTCAGTAAGGGAAAAAAACAGATTATGGCACTGAGAAAAGAAGATGGTTCTGTAACAAGAAATAGAGGCGAAATTTTGACAAGAGTGAAAGATTTCTACTCCAAATTATATGAAAGGGATGATACATGTACTCCAGACATCATGAAAGGTACCAGTACCAGAGTTCTTCCAGTCCTTCCAGCAGAAGTTGCACATGCAATCAAGAACATGAAGCGGGGAAAAGCTCCAGGAGAAGATGGAATTACTGTAGACATCATACAAGAAGCAAGTGGAGAAATCGAAACAGTACTCGCCCAAACTTTCACTCGATGCCTTAATGAAGGGAAAATTCCTGAGGATTGGAACAACGCTACAATGATCTTGCTACATAAAAAAGGTGACATTGAGGATCTCGGGAACTACAGACCTATCAGCCTCCTATCAGTGGTTTATAAAATCTTCACTAAAGTTCTTTCACACCGCTTGAAGGTGACACTGGACATGGCTCAACCGAGAGAACAAGCTGGATTCAGGAGTGGCTACAGCACAATAGATTATATCCACGTACTGAGAGAACTAATTGAAAGAGCGAGGGAATATGAACTTCCATTGTGCATGGCTTTTTTCGATTATGAAAAAGCCTTTGATTCGGTGAAACCATCAGCAGTTATAATGGCTCTGAAATCCTGCGGTATTGAAGATGCATACGTTAATATTATTAATAACATCTATGAAAATGCAAGTGCAAAGATTCGGCTGTTTGAAAATACAACACACATAAAAATTGGAAAAGGATTGAGACAAGGTGACACCATATCTCCGAAGCTCTTTAATGCCACATTGGAAAATGTCTTTCAATCACTGAACTGGGAAAACAAAGGGATAAAGATTAATGGAGATTATCTAACCCACCTTCGTTTTGCTGAAGACATAGTCATTTTTGCAACTACCCCATCAGAGCTACAGAGTATGATCCAGGAACTTGCTGACAAGAGTAAAGAAGTGGGATTAAAAATAAACTTTCAGAAGACAAAAGTGATGTACAATGCTTTTTCAAGAAATGAAGATTTATCGATTGATGGAGAAAAGCTGGAGATAACAGACACGTACGTTTATCTTGGACAGCAGATATCAAGTGAGGGTCACATTGCTGAAGAAATTAATCGGCGTACAAAACTTGCCTGGAGAGCTTTTGGAAGAAACAGCATAATTTTCAAGAGCAATATGCCATTATGTCTTAAAAGAAAAGTGTTTGATCAATGCATCCTTCCAGTGCTTACGTATGGTGCAGAGACGTGGACCTTAGCTAAAAGAGACATACAAAGGCTGCAGACAACTCAAAGAAGCATGGAGAGGTGCATGCTTGGTGTAACCAGGAGAGATAAGAAGAGGAACACGAGGATCCGAAAAATGACAAGAGTGGAAGACATAATGATCAGAGTTAAATCCCTGAAATGGCAATGGGCTGGACATACTGCCAGAAGGACAGACCATCGATGGACAGCCGAAATTTTAGATTGGATTCCAAGGGACAGGAAAAGACCCAGAAGAAGACCACATGGAAGATGGGTGGATGAAATTCGAAAGTATGCGGGAGTGACATGGAGGAGACTGGCACAAGACAGACCGTTGTGGAGGAAACTTGGGGAGACCTTCGTCCAGCAGTGGATTGATAATGGTTGACAATGATGATGATGATGACAATGATTCAAAGTAAAGCGCCGATGTAAGCTACGAACAACTTTTCAGTTATTATAATAAGCATAAGCTTATTCATAATGTGTTTATGTGGGAACATTTGCTGCAGTTTCCCCACGTATTAGGGTTTGCGTTGTTTCAAACGCTAAAACTTGCGCCCCGCGTAAACTGATAAGGATAACAACCAGTTGGGCTTGTTTAACCTGGCTTGGTTCCCCCCCATCCCCCCCTTCTCCTTTTCAGGTTATGCATTCTTTGTCCCCCGGGTCGCAACTTCTGAGGAGGCTAAAGTGCGGTGCGACCAGTTGCATTGGAGCAAGCACTTGAGAGCAGGTGTTTTTGCGACTCCCAGTTCGAAATGCGATCTCAAAACGTAGTTATCGTAGAAAAAAATTCAAACGGATTTTAAATCTGTGTAATTTTTAAGCCCAAATCTATATCCAACATGACGAAATTAAGCAAAAGCTGTCAGTTTTGTGAAATTGAAAATGCATTAGGTCATGGTTTCGTAACATCTTCTTTCGTAATAAATTTGACCTAACGAAAGAATGCTAGGAGGAAGTTAAAAGGAAAAAAAGGTAAGTCCAATGTTCATTCGACCAGTGCTTCTGCAGCAGTGATTTATTTTGCTCGTCTGTTGGTAAGTTTGTACACTTTCCAACCGTGCTTTTTCGTCTCTCGATAACGTGCATAAAAATATCTTGGCTTGATTCAACCAAATTAATATGTTGTGGTACTATTTTTTCCTCTGCAAATTGCATCTCTTAAAATTGTTACTGTTTTACTATAGCAGTTTTACTTGCACTTTTTTTTTCAAGTGTCAAAAAATTTAGTGTTAGTGATTCTCTATGAGCAGTAATATAAAAGAGGGGGGTACTATAAAACTTTCTGTGATGCGTATTATGCGGAGTTTCCTGTGTATTACAAAATCTTCAAAAAATGAAAAATATGCATTTTGCTCTACGTGTCGATGTAATTTCAGCGTTTCGCGTGGTGAAAGGAATGATATTACTAATCATATAGCGCCAAGCATAAATATAATGTTGACTGCGTGGAAAAAAAAATACGAAATTAACTTCCTTTGTTAAAAGTTATAATGAACTGGATGCGATTCGTGCAAAGTGTTTGTTCACTTCGTTTTTAGTTGAGCATAATTTACCAATTAGTGTCCCTCAGTCACTCATTTATTGCATTTGTCTGTCTCATCGTCCGTCTCTCTGTAAGATAATCCTAGCATGAAAATGGTTCGTTTTTGAAAACATTTTCGTTTGTTCCGTGACGGCATGGGATACGATCCTATTGGATTTGGGGGTCAAAGGGTGGAACATCCTTTCCTTGAGATGCAAACCTCCATAAAAATAAATTTGTATCTCTTTATAGATCATGATAGCATAGTAATGAGAAATTATGTATAGATTCTATTTTAATCGAAATAAATGTGCCGATAAATTCAAACATCTGTAGTCATATCAATTAAAAGTTGATACATGTTTCAAAGGTAACATATCATTTTAATCGATATGTTCAGTACATTTAATCAATATGCGCGACAAGTAATTTCATTGAATATATCGATTAATTTTTTTTGTACGGATTTCGGTTTCTGAAAGTTGGCAGGTATGCTTATACCATAAAACTTGGTTATAATGACATTGAAGGGACCACAGTATTTATGTCGTGGTAACAGTGTCATACTAACCAGGTTCATGTAACAAGCAGGCAAACACAATAATAAAAGATATGTTACATACATACGTATGTATGCATTTAGGAAAAAAATTGAGGGGGGGGGACTCAAAAATACCAAATCAATACGTACAGTACTGTATTTATGTAGAGTACAACATACATAATATGATACAGTGTAAAAAAATGCATTATGTATGTACGTTAGGGTGGGTTGAAAAAAACAACTTTTTTAAATCGAAAAGGCCTAGAACAAAAAAGGTGCCATCTGGGCTGATTATGATTAGTAACCACTAAAAAAAAAAACTTAAATGTCAATTAATATTTAGAGGTCCCATTGGAGTGTCAAAGTTTTTCAGTTTCAGAAATTTTTTTTTAATTAGTCTTCAGTTTTTAATATTTTTATTTACTTATATGACCTAGTGCCAGAAAAGTGGCATACAAATGTTATAAATTGCCAAAAAAAAAAAAAAATCCCAATGCCTTGCCAGTGCAGCATGCTGAGCATATTAAATGGCTTCAGTCATGGGTCATGGATGCTTTGAATGGATCCATTGTTTAATTGTCTAAGTGTAACTTTATATCTTTGGATTGGCAAGGCTGTTAGAATCGATTATCCCCCTTCCCCCAGGCTCCTCTTTCAGAAGGATAAATTGTGCAATGCATAGCAAGCAAGTTATTCAATCATTAGCCATCGCCATCCGCCCACCAGACGGTAGTACTGGAATCTAACAACACAGAATTATGCTGTTCTGAGCAGGATGGGTCAAACATGTGGCTGGGGTCAGAGACTCGTGCCCAGGGTTACATAACCATTTGAGAAATAGGAATATAGAACGGAGAACACTCCTCCCACTCGCCCATGATTTGTATTACACTTGGAGGAAGCGCATCTCTGTTAACATCGTTCGTCGTGATTGAATATTGTCACAGTTAGTAGCAAAGGGAATGTGCCTGACATAGTAACCAAACGAACATACAGTTTGTATCTGTACAACTCTTTCGTGTTAGACATTTAAAAATGACTGATTCTTCTGAAGAGAATCTGCAGGTTCATCACGAGAAGCGACTTGTTTGGGGAGAGCAGTTTCCGAAGTGCAAAATTTTTGGCACACCTAAGGACTTGCCGATGGATATGCTTCCACTTCAGTCAGATGTTTTTAAATACTACTAGTGGCTCAGACATAGTCATTTGGAAAAGAACAGCAAAGTAATCTCTGTTAAGGATCTGTCACATTTAGTGGCAGGAAAACTTATGTTTTTTTGGGAGAAAGCATCAATTCTTGAAGTTTCACAAAAAAAAAATTATCAGCATAATGCAGTCCCATCATGACAAATACAAAAGTATCCTTGAAAACATAACGACCAGAAAAGGTAGAGTGTTCCTTGATAGTGTTAAGAATTTCCAGACAAAACCAGGAGAGCACATTACAATGTTGGAAGCTGACAATACTCTTTCTGACATTTCTGACTGTAAGTGTTTGGATTTCAATATGTGTTATTGTCCGAAAAACCATAAAGTTCCGAAGAGAGAGAGAGAGAGAGAGAGAGAGAGAGTTCATTTTGGATCAAAGAGCACACAGACAGATGAGGATAGGAAATGTGGACTTGCGCATTTCAAAGAAACTACAGGCAATGGAAGCGACAAAGGTTTCCAGACAGGCAGTAGATGTAGAAGCACATAAATCCTCGCAGACAGTTGACCACCCCTCTATGCCTTGAACCAGTGGTTTACAGCAGCAGCTTCTAACAAAAGTAAGCTCAAATAGCAGTTCATCAGAAAAAGAGGATGAGTATAGGCCACCTCGTAAATACCAGCTACTGACATCAAAGAAGAATAAGGCTACACAGATATCACACACCCAAATGAGAAGCAAACTGAGCTCATTAGCCATTGCTTGTGACAGGACCAGAGTTTCTGATAGAGCAGCAGCAATGGTAGCTTTCACTCTAATGGAAGATCTTCATTTGGTGACAGAAAAAGACAAAGCAAAAGTAATAGACAGGAATAAAGTTAGAAGAGAGACGAAAAAGACAAGATCTACACATAGGCAGAAGGGTCACAGTGAGATGCGTGATTTAAAAGCAATATTTTTTGATGGGAAGAAAGATAACAATGTAGTGCAAGTTAAGAAAGGAAGTAAGTTCTACAGGCAAACAAAACCAGGAGAGCACATTACAATGTTGGAAGAACCTAGTTCTGTGTACATTGGTCATGCCATTATGGATGGCAGGCCTACCGCAGACAATATAAAGAGCATGATTGAATATCTGCAGCGTAATAATTTTTGCACAGATGATTTACTATCTATTGGATGTGATGGCACTAAGGTAAATACAGGAGTACATGGAGGAGTGATTCCACTGCTGGAGGAGGAGCTGGGACGTCCTCTCCGCTGGCTGGTTTGTATGCTACATGCAAATGAACTTCCCACTACGACATGTCTTGCGTGAATTTGATGGTGAATTAACCACAGGGCCCTACTGCTACAGTGGACTGATTAGGAAGAAACTAGAGGACTGTGAGAAGCTGTCTGTAGTTCCTTACGAAAAAGTAGAGGTGCAACTTCCTAAAGTGAATGACACTAACCTCAGTGCAGACCAGAAGTACTTGTTAAACATTTGCAGAGAGATTTCTTTGGGTTACTGTTTTCCATTTCTCGCAGAACAGAGTCCAGGAAAGCTATCACATGCATGCTGGTTAACTACAGCAAACAGAGTGCTTCAGTTGTACGTCGGCAGTGCTACACCATCATATAATCTTTGCTATCTCGTCACCTTTATTATGAAAGTATATGCTGCTATGTGGTTTCAAATGAAATGCAATTCTTTGTGTCAAGAGAGCTCATGACACCCATGGCAAATTATTAGACTGACAAGGTACCTTCTGACAAAGCTGAAGAATATTGTGGACAAGGTAATTGGGAGGAACGCATACTTCACTCATTCAGAGTTAATGCTATTGGCAATGCTCAGAGATCACTGCATGCATGTCCAACACCTTGCTTTGCAGCAAATTCTTCATGCAAGAGAAGAAAAGAAAAGATAGTAGTTGTGGTACTGAAATAAGATGCTTCAAGATTCCCTCCATCAATTTTGATGCAACAGATTACTTCGAAATGATTGACTGGCAGACGTGTGTGCTCAGTAAATCCCCGCTCATGAAACATATCTCAAACGGTCACATTCACTGTATGATGAACTCTGAGAAACCAGCAAATATTAAAGTACCTGATCTACCTTGTCATGCGCAGGCCATGGAGAGGGTGATCCGTCTAGTAAGCGACACTTCTGCTTCAGTGTGTGACGAAATTGCCAGAGATGGCTACATAAGAGCAAGAATTGCATCAAGGAAGTGGGACCTGTAAATGTTAACCGATCTCAAATGTTTTTCTGTGGGGTAACTCTTGAGCCTGCATAACATTTCTTCCACAATAGGCCTTGAGAATAAAAAATAACAAAATCACAAAACATTGAAATTTCTGTGATTCTTTATTGAAATTGAATACTTTGAGACCCCAGTGGGACCTCTAAATATTCATTGATCTCAAACTTTTTTTGTGTGGTGCCTCATTAACCAGTGTAGGTTTTTGGAATTAAAAAGAAATTAAAATGAAAAAAAAGTAATGTAATTTCTTTATTTTTTTTATTGAAATTTTACACTTGGAGGCCTCAGTGGGACTTCTAAATATTGACCAATCTTGCGTTTCTTAGGTGGCAACTCATGAGCCCAGGTGGTACTTTTTCTGCACTAGGCCTTTCAAATTAAAACACAGATATTTAAAAAGTGCCTTTTTTGACCCACCCTAATGTACATACATATGTACTGTGTGGACATGAATGTGCAGTTCTAGACATAATGTGATACAGTGCATACCTTATGCACTACTTTTGCATGAAGAAGTCTGTCAATTGGGGAGGGGGGGGTTGTTTTTAAACATATAACAGTGTATCCAAATTGTCTCCTATTTATGCTACATAAGTCAACACCTTTTCACCCTCTTCCCTGGCTTTGAAAAATCTAGATTTCAGTCTCGCATCTTGAACAGCATCACGTATGCTGGGGACTGGTTCTTCATAGGCATCCTCTTCTTCTTCCTTCTCCTCCTCCTCTTCATTATCTTTATGTTTTCCACTCAACACTTCATTTATGACGTTGAGATCTGTGAGATTTCCGGACGTAGCAGCATTATCATCTACATTTAGATAATCATCAATATTCTCGTACTGTGGAAGACTATGGTTGTTAATCTGTCGCATCCATTCTGGCAAGGGCAGCTTGTCTTCATCACTGATTTCATCAGCAGTTTCGGGCTCAACAAAGTTAAAACCGGCATGGTGGAAGCTGTTGCGAATGTTTTTTTCTGTCACTTGCCTCCATGCTTTATGAATGTTTGGAATTGTGTCCAATAAGGTAAAATATCCTGTTTTTTATTAACTCAATCATTCTCCTGTTTCTCATGCACTCAATCAAGTGCAATCCTCCTATTTTTGGATGCACTCAATCATTCTCATCAATGTAAATTTCCGATAGTGACTTTTTAAGCTCCTTATTACACCTTGATCCATCAGTTGCATAACACCTGTGCAGTTTTCTGGAAGAAACACAAGCTTAATGTTTTTAAGAACATTTGTTTTCGGATGAGCAGGGCAGTTATCTACCATCAAAAGAATTTTGCGTTTTTGCTTCCGTAGCTACTGATTCCAATGAATGAGCTCTGCTCTAAACAGCTCAGAAGTCATCTAAGCTTTTTTGTTAGCACTGCATCACACAGACAGGCTTTTAACATTTGTGAAGCATCTAGGATTTTTTGCTTTACCTATAATTAGGGCAGTAATTTTATCGTGGGAAAAAAAGGCAAAATTCGCGGAGTGGTCGCGGGGTAAATAATGAAATTTCGCGAAAAGTTTGCAGCCGAATATATTCAAGTCTACCAAGTTACAAAGCATAACACAAATGACTAGTACGTAACTAAATAAGCATTATAACTTTATAAGTTTTTAAAATTGTTACTTACTTTATAAACCATTCAAATTCTGGCAATGTTTTCAACGCCGTTACACGAGATCAAGATTTCCATTTAAGTGGACGGCATTTTGGTACATTATATTGTACATGCACAGATTTTTTTTAAACACTGTGTCTGTTGTCCTGTAACAGGTTTTTAAATTTAGAAAAGGATCGTCCAGCATTGACACTGTTTGTGGGTACTGACAGACAACGGATGGCGACCTTATGTCGCTTAGGAAAACGACCTTTTTCGTATTCCAGAAGTCTAGCAAACCATTGCTGACATGAAATTCTTTTACATTCGCTTTATATGAATGAAATTAACATTTTAGCTGGTCCTCGTCTGCGAACATAGGAATGTGGCTGAAAACAAACAAATCTTCTTCGTCGTCTAAAAGGCCAAAAGACTTAAATTGATTGGGATCAAACACCTTGCATGTTTTGAAGAAATTTGCGGCTGGCTGATAAAATCGATGCTTTTTATCTTCAAAAAAAGAATGCTTAATTTTTTCATAGCAAGTGGATACAGCTTTTTTTGCAGCGAAATGATCACAATCTTGACTCTTGCTAAGAAGACTGTTGGCGATGTCCGACATTTCATTATACATTTTGTGCACGGAAATTATCTGTTTTTCAAATAAAGGGAGCTGTCTGGAAATATATGGCGCATGAACCTCAACCTGCTTCAGATTTTCTTTCAAATCCCTATCTTGACAATACCCAATGATTTTATCCACAATACAACTGCTACTGTTGACTTTTTCTTTTTCAAAAAACTCTGCGTAATCTTTTAAATGTTTGCACTGAAAAAGCACGGCCTCAAACCAACTGTTCCACCTAGTCTGCACAGGTACTGGTGGCAAGCAAGGTATTTTGTCCTTCTCTTGCAAAAATAGTCGAAAACGTCCTTTTCAGGAGGGGTCTCTGAAGGCACATTTAACAGCAACTACTAAAGAGTTAACATTTTCAAATTAATTCTTCCAAATTTTGCCCAAAGGTTTTAAAAAATGCGCATTGCAGGTGACGTGAACACCATTAAAAAATACGGCTTTCAGGCTCTTTCCCCACGCTTTGGACATGTAAGATGCATTGTCTGTCACAACAGCAGTTATATTAGCAAAAGGCATTTCATACTTATTAACTCACTGAAGTATTGCCTGGCTGACTGCTTTAAAATTTACGGATTCCAAAGTGATGCACTCAAGGAAGATTGCATTAAAAGAGGTTTCATCATTGCAGCTTTCAACATTTAGTTCAGCTGATGGAACAGCAAGAATATTCAAAATGTATCCATCTTCTGAATCAGTTGTTTCATCTGCTGTGATGCTTACACCGAATACTGATTTTAAAAAATCTTTCACTTGTTGCTTGTGAATATCATATGTTTTCGGCAAATAACATTTCCGCATCCCATTTGCATTTGGAATAACACCAATATCTTTCAACAAATTTTCCAAGTAATTTTTTAATATAGGGTTATCCAGTTTGGAAAGTGGGATGTTAGCTGCACAAAAGGCACCAGTTAATTTCGAAAGTTTCATTGAGCGATGTTGTTCTTGTGTAGTTCTTTTCTCAATTAATTCATCAACAGATTCCTGCATTATTTTTGATTCACTGTTCAGACACACGTTTTTTTTTTATGCAGCTTGCTTGCTAAATGCTTTTCACAACTGTCCTTTCTGGAAAAATCCACTGGTATGTTGCAACACGAACAGAACAATAGATTTTTGTTCACATGAAATGTTCCATTGCTGTATTACTTGCATCTTTCAGATGCACTCATTTTACTCATGTAGCTCATTCTCAAAATTAAACAAGTTAGTAAAA
Source organism: Macrothele yani (assembly GCA_039090855.1). Lineage (NCBI taxonomy): Eukaryota > Metazoa > Arthropoda > Arachnida > Araneae > Macrothelidae > Macrothele > Macrothele yani. The sequence goes on along the minus strand of CM076998.1, from coordinate 130,593,372 downwards.
TCATGCAATGCCTTGTTTACAGGGTTTGTACACCTCCTGGATTTCCTGGAAAACTCCTGGAATTAAATTTTTATTTTCCAGGGCCCTGGAAAACTTCTGGAAAAAAGGCAATTTTTAATGACTCCTGAAAAACTCCTAGAATTTTTGTATTTCTTTTTATGCTGAACTAGTTTAGTTAAAGTTTGTATTTCTTTTTATGCTGAACTAGTTTAGTGGTTTGGCAGCCAGTGTTTCACCATAAAAGTTAGCTCCTCTCCAGCTGTGAACTGGAGGGAGAGAGAGTGTGTTTGTAGGGGGAGGGGAAGGGGATTGCAGAAATTTCCTTGCCTGAACGGGTGGGCGGGGCCAGCACAGCTGTTGACTGATAAGTATCTCCTGCACGCTACTGGGATAAAAAATATGATTTTCTATCTTCGTGGAATTTATACAAAGCTGACTGAAAATTTAATTCACCGAATAAATTGCCAAAAGGAACGAACACACCAAATTTTGTGTGAATCTGATTAAAACTGTGAAAACTAGCCAATAAAATTTTTAATCACATACGACGGCAGTTTTCCCCGCTCTAACATCATAATGAAAAAAATTATGCGCAATTCAAAAAAGTTTTCATTTGATTGTAGTGAAATGTGCAGTGTAACCTTATATAACCCAGTTATGACATCTGTGAAAAATTCAGATCTTTTAATTGAAAATTCAGAAAATAAATTTTTTGGCACTTTTTTTCTTAGGTAGGAAAGGAGAGTAGGAAGTGGGAGTGGCTGGATGAGATGACATGGAGAAGATCCTCCAAACCTTGATTTTAGCTTACAGTATTCTTATGGTTACATAAATGTTAGGTTATAAAGCTGTAAATGAGGTGAGGGGTAATCGTGGCCTAGTGAGATGCAGATGGACTGTTACCGCTCTTGTGTGTTCCCCAGACTTTTTAATCAGGCTGTTCTATTTTAAACAATGTTGCAGTCTTACATTAACTCAAGAGTATAGTGTCCTGTATGTAACGCTGATTGCAGAGGCATTTGGCTGTCTTCCTTGTAAATTGGTAACGAGAACATTGTTATGTTTTATTAGTCAGAATAAATTATTGTTGTGTAGTTATGCCAGGTGGTAAGTGTATATTTAATCCAGCTTGGCTAGATAATGTCAAGTATAAGGATTTTTTTGCTGAAAGATACTTTTAAGTTTAAAGCAAAGTGCAAAGTATGTGATCGTTGCTTTGATATTTCAAATATGGGTGAGTCTGCCATTACTAGCCATGTGGCTAGTAAATAGCATATTTCTGTATTGGCAGCTAAATAAAAGCAACAGTAGATATCAAAGACTTTTGCCAGAAGTCACATGGTGCTGTTCCTATTAAAACACCTGCAGTATCTGACATAAGTCTTGAAAATTTGTTTTCCCAAAACAATGTGCTAAAAGCAGAAATTCTATGGACGTTAAAAGTCATTACTTCACATTGTTCATATGTAATGTGAAAACATCCAATCTGTACTGACCTTAATGTTCCCTGACAGTAAGTAGCATTGCAAAAAAGTTCACTTGTGGTGAAAAATAATGTGCATATTATTCTGTTTTTGGTATTGCACCATTTTTTATGTCAATTTTAAAGGGAAGAGTCAAATCTTAAGATGGATATGTGTTACTGTTTGAAGAGACCCTTAACAAGGAAACTAGCAAAAAACAGTTGGATTCTCATGTTAGGTTTTGGGATGGTGGGCAAGTTTGTACAAGATACTTAGGCTCTGACTTTTTAGGACGTGCTACTGCTGATGTATTGTGTAGTAAAATTTAAGAAAAATGTTCCGGCTTAAGTTCTGGTAACTTGCATCAGCTGTCCATGGACGGACCCCATGTCAATTGGAAAGTTTATGATATGATGCTGAATGCATTAAAACTAGAGGGCCATGCCTCTTTTTGAATGTTGGCAGTTGTGGATTGCATATTGTTCATAATGTTTTCAACAGTGGCTGCAAAATAATGCCAGAACTTGGTGAGACTATTCAAGCATTGTATTATATATTCAAGGACTCGCCAGCTAGACGTGAAGACTTTTCAAAAGTGACAAACTGCAACGTCTTTCCGCTAAAGTTTTGCAAACATCGTTGGCTTGAAAATGTGAGTGTTGTTGAAAGAGCTATTGAAATTTTGCCAAGTATTTCATTATATGTCAGCAAGGTTCAGCAAAAGATATTACCTGACCCTCAAAACAAGTCATTTGATGTGGTGAAGAAACATGTTCAAGACCCACTTTTTCTTGTCAAATGTAATTTTTTTTGTTAGTGTGGCTAAAAGAGTTGAATATTTTTTGACTGTTTATCAGACTGACCAACCAATGCTTCCCTTCTTGGCTCATGATTATATAGTTTGTTAAAAGAAGTGATGCAAAGATTCATAAAGGATAACATAATGAACAGTGTAAATAGTCCTCTTAAACTGCTGAAAATCGAAATAAATGAAACAAATTACAAAGATACGAGTAAAATCATGATTGGTTTTGTTGCAAGCAAATTAATAACGAAACTAAAGAAAAACCAAAATGTCAGTGACAAACAGATTATGGAATTTAAGTTACAATGTAGGCACTTTTTGATCCAAGTTACTAAGAAGTTACTCGAAAAATCCCCTTTACAGTATCCATTGGTTAGGTTAATGACATGTTTAGACCCAAGAAAGTTTTTGGGAAATTCAGAAGATATGGTTCAGAAGTTCAGCAGGATATTACTCATCCTTGTCGATGCAAAGAAAGTTTTGGAAGCAAATTGTGATAATATCGTAAAGGAGTATAGTTATTTAGTACAGGAACTTGTCAATAAAAGGAAGGCTGAGCTCACAAATTTTGATCCAAGAACTCACAGACTAGATGAGTTTTACCATGCTACTGTTGCTAATAAGTATAGACACCTTTGGGAAGTCATGAAGATACTTCTGCTTCTATCCCATGGGCAGGCCACTGTTGAAAGAGGATTTTCTACAAATAAACAAATCACGGTGGAGAACTTAAGAGAAGAATCTGTTGTAGCAAGAAGAATTATTGTTGACCATGTAAATACAGTTGGGAAAATAGATGTTGAATTGTCAAAAGAGCTATTACTGAGTGTTGCCTGTGCTCGTCAAAAGTATGTAGCTTACCTGGATGAACAGAAGAAAACCCAGCAAAATAAATGTATGCGGGGAGAAAAAAGAATGCTGCTAATGAAAGACATATCATGTCTTAAATCAAAGAAGAAAAGACTTGAAACAGACATTTCTGAATTAAAAAAATCCTCTGAAATGCGTGCTGATCAGGCTGGATCAAAAAGCTCACTATAACATTGCTTACAAAATCAAATGCCCTGCGACACAGTGTCAAAGAAAAAGAAAAAGCGCTGTTGCTTGTTGCTGATGAACTTCATGAAAAACTCATGCAACATAAGAATTGTTAAAGGGGTAGGGAACATCCTATCTCTTGAAGTTATATGTCTACCTGAATGCACCTTTTTCTTAATGAACTAATTTTTAGAAAACAAAACTCTGTGTCTTCCCATTCTGCTTTATTTTCCCTCTCGTTTATATTGTGGTTTTTTTTTTTTTTTTTTTTTTTTTTTTTTTTTTTTTTTTTTTTTTTTTTTTTGTTAAAAGACCCAGAAGAAGACCACATGGGAGATGGGTGGATGAAATTCGAAAGTATGCAGGGGTGACATGGAGGAGACTGGCACAAGACAGACCGTTGTGGAGGAAACTTGGGGAGACCTTCGTCCAGCAGTGGATTGATAATGGTTGACAATGATGATGAATGATGATATTGTGGTCATTAGTGGCTGTGAAGTGGGGAGAGGAAATGTAAGTCAACAGCAATTCCCAGTCGAACTTTATTCCCATACGGCTTTATATTGCGTCCATAAAATGGGGGAAACTTTACCTGCTAGAAAAGAGAAGTATACCTTTTAAAAGGAATTCACCTGGTTTCTTTCATAGCAGTTAGCGGCATGCAAATCTGTGGAAGAATTGATCAAGCTCATGCACACTGCGTATTAATCAGATTTCAGCCATATTCAACTCATTCCTTCAATATACACCATTTTCCCCCATCGAGTTTTTAAGTAAAAGATCCCTTCCTTTGGGGTCCCTAAGAACAAACTAAAATTTCAACGGAATTGAAGGCTTTTGTATGTGTATTATCATGCATTAAGTTTTAAAGAACATACTGAAACCAGATGAAAATTTCCGGAATAAAATGACAAATTTCCAGGAAAAGCGTGTAATCAAAAAACATTTTTAGGCACTCTGAGCATTGCTTTTTTCTTAGCTTTCAAAATAGTTAGACATATACAGGGTGCGTTCAAAAAGTTGGTCAAATATTTTCATCTATTAAATTACCTAAAATTTTTAACCAGTAACCAGTTTTCAAAAATATCAAAAAGAAACAATAAATCCAGGTAGAGAAGGTAAAGTACATGTTGCAAAAATATGCATTTAAATGATTCCCTCATACTAAGTAAGTAGGCATACAGAAACATCAGTATTTCACTGTCTGCCATCCAATAAAGGCATGTTACATATTGTAAATAGAAAGTTCAGAGTATTTTTATACAAGAAAAAACAGAATCTGTTTTTTTTTTTTTTTTTGTTGTTCCTGGTTTTCCAAAGGGTTGGCATTCCAGCTTTTCAGGTTCTTGTTTCTATCTAGTTTCTTAAATTCTAGAGCGTGGAATATCCTGCCTTTTAGGTTTGTATCAAAGCGGGTAAAAAAAATTAAATCCTGTTAAGCTTAGTGATGCACAGTGTCATTATTGAGGTTTACATGATTCATGCTCTGTGAATGATTTGGGGTATTTTACTTTAGCTCAGTGCCTGCTTTCTGATATGTAGGCACTGTAAAAAAAAAAAAAAAAAATGTGTTACAAGGAAAAACATTATCAGTATCATGTATGCATTTTATTTTGTTTGTTTCAGAAATGCAAGGAAGCACGTTTAAGGTTTTAATGAATCAGAATTTCTCATCTTTACTAATATGTATATATCTTTTCTGCTTTCAGTCGATGTATTGTAAATGTGTAGTGCTGTCCCGGCGGCCAAATGGTCTGACCATTCACCCGAGGTGGGTGTGGTTTTGAGTCCCATATGAGGTATGGGTGGTATATTTCTCTGATGGCATCGACTCTGTCCCTTCTCTGCAACAAGTGGCCCTAAATTAGAGATGTACGACTGCTTATAGCACTCAGAGTTGCATGATGGTCAATAAACCTTGAAACACAAGAAAAAAAAATAAGTAGTAAACTTTACTGTAATTTGCAATATAGGCAACAACACACTGTGATTCTAGCAAAAGTTTGGGCTCCTGGAATTTTTTTACGGACTCCTGAAAAACTCCTGGAATTTATTTTCTTTAAAAGTGTACAAACCTTGTGATTATGATATGCTTTCCAACATACCAGAAATCATTACTCAAGTTATTATTCAAGTTATGAGGATAATGGCTGTGGAATAAATCTCGCTTCTGTGCTCTGACCTTTGACCTCATTTCAATGATATTCAACAAAACCAGTTCAGTATACCTTCGGAACAATATGATAAAGTTTTGTCGCAATCGAAGCATTTTTACGTAAGTTATGACACATAAGAACACGGAATGGATCCTGCTCCTATGTCCTGACTTTTGATCCCATTTTGCCCATTTCCAATAGGTTTCATCCCCAGGTTGTCCCATACCACATACTAAAATTGCAGCAAAATCGAACCATTTTTACGTGAGTTATTGTGTGGACAGACAGACAGACAGATGGACAAAGCTACAGCATACACGCTTCTTCAACCTACGGTTGGAAAGCGTAAAAAACAATATCTAGAAACTTCATAAATTACTCGCATGAAAGCACAAATTTTCTAAGCTAAGCGTCTGCGAAACACTCTTTTCCGTGAGTTTCCCAGCTAAAATTACTGACACAGCTGACAACATCCAGTTTACGGTTTACTAGTGCGGAAAGTCGCAAAGGTCATTCAACAGTAGCGGGGAGAAATCACAAAAGACCACGTGTGCACTCTTCAGCAGAGTGCACGTGACCTTGAATTACCCGTCAAGCTTGTTCGGAAAGAGTATCTTCATAAGGAACAATCTTGAGAGATAATTCAAGGTTTTAAAGCTCTGGTTTGGACTTTCGAGTATTATTACTTTGCAGTATATTTTTCGTGTAAATTCTAACGAAGACAGTATTAAAATTATTTAATTATGAAAAATATAGTAATCAAAAAATTATAATAGAAATTGGGTAAAAATAGGTAAAAAATCTGAAATTCACAGATATATTTAATATTCGCGAAATTACAGAAAAAACTCTAAAATTTGTGAAAAAAATCACAGAAATTTGCACCGCGACAGAATTGCTGCCCTACCTATAATCGTAAATTTTCTCTTCTCTGTCCCATTCATGTTTGCACAAACATGAACAGTAATGTGCTCCTTCGAGAGTTTTCCACCTGAATTTTAAAGTTTCATCTGGAGTCAACTTAAAAAAAAATCCTGTCTTATTAGCATTAAAGACATCTGTCACTATATCCTTCTCTAACTTTAGGCGACACAGTATTGAGCTATTCTTTCGTTGTTTCCAAATTTACATCCTTGGTTTCACCACTCACTTTTCTAGAACAAATGTTGTATCGTGCTTTAAATCCGTCAATCCATTCATTGGAACATACAAATTGTTCATCGCCAAAAAGTCTGGCAAAATCTTCAGCCTTTGTCTTTAAAATAGGACCGCTGACAGGAACATTTGCCTTCCTTTGTTGCTTGAACCATTTTAGCAGAGCTTCATCAATTTCAATTGGATCAGGATGACGGATACGTTTTAGTTTCGTGCCATTTCCAAGATATAAAGCCCTCAAAAAATTTTCCAGATTAAATTCACGGCAAATGTCTGATATTTTCTATTGATTTAGATTTTTTCTATAATTTTGACTTTCTCATCTATGGTTAAAACTTTATTTTTTAAGCTAACCATACTAAAATTGTTGTTACTCAGTAAACTGAATGCACAGGCCTGTAGCCAGACAGAAAAGTTGGGATGGGCGGCTGATGCCAGGTCGGGCAAAGGATATAAAGCAGATCAGGCAAAAGATATAGAAGAGGTCGGGCACTGGACTGTAGTGTGAGTCTCTGGGATGGGCAAAAGGAAACGCAGGTCGAGCTCTTCCCTCCCTATGGCCCTGTGACTGCAAAGGCAGATGAGAGAGAGAGGGAGAGAGTGACTAACTCACTTCCTGAACATTCATTGAAGATTCACCTTTTTCCTAATACAGTTCAGGCAATAAACACATCATTTCCTTGAAATGTATGGAATGTAGTCAGAAAATCTATGCTAAATGCCACAGACAGGGTGTGTGTTAAAGCCTCTGGAGTGTTTCGCATAGAAAAAGATCAGGCAAACAGTGGGTGCCTTGCAGCTGCGGCGGACAAGGTCACAGCCAGGAGGAGGGGTGAAAAGCACAAAAAGCATCAAATGTGGAACTTAACACCTCCCCCCCCCCCCCAAAAAAAAAAAACAAAAAAAACAAAAAATAAAACTATACTGCTGCAATGGCTAGGAGCGTAGCACACTGAACACTTAGATAAACCCTGGCTGTTGACTTTCCCAACAGCAATCAAATGAACGAAAGGCAGGGTTGCTCTGCTTTATCGGTAGGTGCGGGGTGGGGGAGAAAAAGAGGAAGCACTTGCCTCCAGAGGGTGTGAGCTTTAGCAACCAGTAAAGCTGAGAAGACTGCAAAAATTGATCTGATTTTAATTCAAAACACTTGCCAAAAAAGTTAGCGAAATCTTACATTTTACTTTTCTGGCTCAAACACAAAAGGTGCATACACTGTATAATAGAGCATACATAATACATAGTGTACATCTTTGTCACTAAAACCCAGCATGAACAGCATTATTCCAATGTGAATTTTGGCGAGATTGCCTGGTCCTTGACGCTATAGCTGAAGTGTCGCTTTAGGCGAGGACACTATAACCAAGTTCAACTGCATTTCAAAATTTTCTCAGCCACGGTCCTTTTGGTATCATCTGTAAGGAGAACTATCACATTAATGAATTATGCTTTCTTCAGTTTTTTGGCCACAATATGTAATGAAAGGTTGAATGCAACCATAATTATAATGTGAGGTTGATTGTGATCTATTATTATTATTCTTCCAATTCTCACACAGGATACTGGTGTACCAGAGTGGTTACATGTTTAAGTAGCTAAGAATGCAGCACAGGTTGTAGATGTCTGGCTTCATTTGGAAACAGAAACAATCGTGGTATTTTGTTTATCATCATAGAAATAAAAGAAATTATTGAGAAACAAATCTTCATGAAGAGATGATTCTTGAAATCTCTGGTATGTGGCAGAAACATATGAATGTAATTTTTGGCTCTGAAGTGCTGTATTTTCACTGTTTTCCCATGTAGCGTGCTCCATCTCTTCAGGAAATTTGCATCCTAAGCTGCTTTTACTGTAACATGTTGTTTCACCTTTGTCCTCACAACAGCAGCCAGACAGATCTGTAATTACTCAATGAGTTGTTGAAAACATGAAAGGGGCACTGCCGCACATGAAGTGAGTATTGCCTCTTATAGTGCATTCACAGTTGCCGACTGGGATTGGCGGGCTCAAACAGATCTTTCCATTTCGTTCCACAAATTCTCAATGTGGTTGAAGTCTGGAATGTGGTAAACTCACTCGAATGCTCCTAGAGCCAATTAGTCATCACTCAGGAAGTATGCAGTCCTGTTGAAAGATGGTGGGTGGTGGGCAGAAAGAGAATTGTTATGAACGGGTGTAGGTGGTTGGGGCAAGAATGTTTGTTTATATATCTTCTGCCAGTGAAAGAGGTCTCGACAGTTAAGAGGGGCTTAAATGGAGATCGTGTGAACTGACCCCCAAACTGTTACACTGCCTCCACCTGCTTCCGTGACCCCAGCTTGACAAGATGGGGTCATCGTTTCACGTGGCTTACACCACATGCACACCCTCTTGTCGACATAATAGAGTTGAAACCATGATTTGCATTAGATCAGATGACATGTTTTCAGTCCACACTCCAGTTGTGATAGAGTTTTGCAAATTATATCCTTATTTTTGGGATCCTTGCTGTCAACAAGACACACAAGGTGGATATCCACTGCTGTAGCCTATTTTTCCCATGGTATGACGAATAGTTTTTATGCAAAAGTTTGTGGATGTGCCCTCATTAAATTCTGATGTATCTTATCCACAGAAGTCGTGCGACCCCCATGTAACAATATAGGACTGTCTATGCACACCTTAAGAGTGAATTGCACATTTATGGCCACATTTCTCTGGTTGGTTGGAAGTTTTGTAGTATTTTCCATAGTCTTGGTATACAGGTGTGACAGTCTGATGTGAAAATATCAACAATTCAGCATTTATGGTGATTGAACTCCCTGACTTCCTCACAACTGCTATCTGGTCATTATCAAACTCATATCACTGCCTTTACCTGTTATTACTTTTCCATTACTGGTTTCCAGTGTATAGGGAGATCTGCTCTATTAATAAGCATTGCCAGTTTCAGCATCCCATGTGACTAGACACATTACTTATGGTTTGCACATTGTTATTGGGGGGATGTGTATAATATAATTTGACTATTCAGTATTTCCATCTCCCTCCCCCGCCTTTCTATACTTGCAGTGCTTGGTAGCTTTTACTTTAATATGGCATTTCGTTTTTAAACATCATGATATTGCAGTCACCTTCAAGAAGTACTTCATTGATTTTTAGACTTAACGTCACACTCAAGTACTACTTCATTGATTTTTAAGCAAATTTTATTCAACTACATTTTAATCTACCATTTTATTACAACAGCTGGTGTACCACAGTCCCCCCCCCCCCCCCACACACACACTTGCCTTCTTGTATCATTCATTTTCAGTGTATCTGGGTGATCAATAACAATTCCTCGAGAATTTTTCTTTTGTTGTCGTGGTTCCGACACATGGTTCTAGTGCAGCTCTTGGCTCGGCTCTATGCTCCTCCAGTTGTGAAATATAAGTACTTAACTAAGTCTTATTTTTCATTTTTAATGTTTAGTTTCTTCAAGAAATTATTATTTTAACCATCTATTGTCTTTTAAAATGCCAGCCTAAATGACATTGAGATATGTTGATTCCAAAGGCCAGAACATGCAAAGAGTTTTGAAAGTTTAATAATATCCTTAGAGAATATTCAAGCAAAGCAAACTGAATCAGAAAACTTGAAAATCTCACCGTCCTGGAGCGGGAAACGTAACCCCGCATCTCCCGATTACCGGGGTCGAGTATGCTATCTGAGAAGTTTTACTTTCTGAGAAGTGTTACACGGATGACCAGTAAGTGGTACAAGCAAATTCAGTTTGCTTTGCTTGAATATTCTGTCGATTTTCCATATACTATGAAAAATATTTCTTCCTTCATTGATATATCCTTAGATTTTTGACAACCTATTAATTATTATGTTTGCGTGGTATCAGCTCAGACTTTAGAGCAAATCAAATCTACACTTTATTGCTTATGTGATTTTTCTCTCAGACAGGAAAACTGATTTGAACAGCAGAACTACCTTTTAAATTGCATAAATTCTGGTTTATTGCATCCACAAACTCAAACTATTTGAAAAAATATTGCAAACTTCATCAGCATACTTCAGTTTGCATAGTTAAACCATGTGTAAAAGTATATTTGTGCACACATGTCATTGTTACATATGCAGTTGGTGAGGTTCTTAAATTTTGTGTAGGGTGCTTAAAAGTCCTTAAAAGTGCTTATTTTGTCTGGGAGAAAAAGAGTGGGAATCCTGTAGCTGCTTGAAAGGTCGCTGTCATGGGTGGTGTAGTGGTATCATACTTGAGCTGAAATCAGGCAATGTGGATGCAATTCTGGTTCCAGGGCAATGCTATTTTGAGTTTTCTGAAGAGATGCCTACATAGGAAATGGAAAATGTGACACTTCTGTGCCTGCCTCATATTGGAGATGTCAGGAATAATCTTTTCTTGAAGATTTGTTTCTCAATAATTTTAGTAATTTCTGTGATGTTATCTGAAACACTGGTGTTTTATGACATATCCATTCCTGGATGAGAAAGGGTTGTCAACCCTTGAGAAAGCATCAGATTGCTTGGACTAGTGTAGTTCTTTCTGAAAGTTTTTCAGGTTCCTAAGATACATTTGCTGAGCTTCAGTTACTTGGAAATTCATTGCCCTGTATGGTATAACATTAATTGTAAGATGTGGGTTTAATTCCTGCTCCAAGTCAATATACTCATGTTTTCAAGTTTTTTGGCTACGTAGTAAACAGTGAAAATACAGCTCCCCAATGTTAAAAATGAAATGTTATCTATGTTCTGAATGGAGAAAGCATTCTTCCATTTGTTGCTTGTGTGATTACATATAGATCATTTTTGCCCTTTTCATAGCAGTTTTTTTTATTACGTGAAAATTCACTTGTATTTTTCATGTGATAAGTAATTTTGCCAGGATCACCACTTGCAAAATATACATAGCATGCCTATTTACAGATGTTCTTTACAAAGGAATCCGTAACAAGTAGTAACAACATTATACTCTCTTATTACTATATTAACGTATGAACGTTAAACGTTCATCAAATTATTGGTGTAAATATAGCTCTCCGGCGTGACGTCCAACATATAATGTACCGTAATAGTTATTCATGTCGACATACACTAAACATTGTATGAACCATAAAAGTTATTTATATCGACACATAAAGTTATTCATATAGACATAACAAGCAGCTCACTCCCAATTACATATATATAAAAAAGGGCTCTACCTTCGATGTCGATGAGTATGTCCCAAAAAAAACATCCACGGCCAATGCTCAATGTAGGCCCTCTTTCTTTCAACATCCAGGAACGCTGGTAGAGAAATCGTACGTGTGATAAAATATGCAGTCCCACTGGACAAAGTCAGAATTAAAACGAGACACTACAAACGACCACAAGACAAACAAAGACCTAACAATATAAAATGGAACCAAGATTAAGATGAATTAAAAGCAGATGGATGGTCAGAGTCGTCTAACCACATCACCAGACCGGTTTCAGCAAGTTTCATGCTGTCATTAATGGTACTCCCAACAGTGTTCTTCATCGTATGAACGTGCACACATCAACAGCCATGGAGGCCACACTCTTGGTCTTCTAAACGCAAAGTATCTTGGGATCACAAGAACACAACATCCATGGCGCCATCTATGGTGAGATCAAGGACTTATTTTCTTCTGGGTCTTTTATTCTGTCATTCTGTATTTTCTTTCTTTTATTATAATAATGTTTCTTCATTTTCTCTTCAATTTCTATCAAGTACTTCCAGGCGTACGGTAATTCAACTGATACATTATTGTTACAATTCCTATTTTTCATTTTTTTTTATTACAAATGCTTCTGAAATAAATTGCTGGTAGTATTTTTTATGTGATGTTATTAATTTGATATTTGACCAGTCTGGTGAAAAATTATTTTCAGAACAATACTGCATCAGAGACGTCTTCATCTCCCCTTTGCACCAATTTGAAATATGTTCGTTCAACCTGCATTGTAATCATCTTTTGGTGCTGCCTATATATGATTTCATTTGTACTCCCTCTTTGTTAATCGTTGGAATAGAATATATACCTGAACTTTCCAGGAGTTAAGTTTTATTGGCAGTCAGTAATTTCCCATTGTCAATTACCATCTCTGCCAACTTAATATTGTGATCAACACACTCCTTTTGAAGGATATCACTCACAGGTGGTAAGTATGGAAAGTTTATAAAACATTTATTTTCAGTTTCCATAATTACTGGTTTCTTATCCTTCACTTTGTTTTAGAATTTGCATACATTGATCTTACCAAGTGTTTATTATATCCAAACTCTTGGGCAATCGATTCAGTCCATTTAATCTCATTTTCTTCAGCCTCTTTCGAAGATGACATATTAATGGCTCTTCTATTGAAAAATACAAAGGCTGCTGTTTTATATCTCCATGGATGAGAAGACCCATAAGGAATGATTGCCGAAATATATGTATCTTTCCTGTGTACTGATGTTTCTATGCAGTTCTTATTAATGTTACGAAATAAAGTGATATCAAGGAAGTTGAGTTTGTTATCAATTTCTTTTTTGACAGTAACCTTTATAGTAGGATAATAACTATTGTACATTTGTATGAATTTATTTAGATCTTTTTCAGAGTGACTCCAGAAAATGAGTATGTCATCCATGTATCTTAGAAAAATTAAAGGTAAGGGAGTGTTATCCAACAAAAATACCCTTTTCTCTATATCCTGTAGCACCACTTCGGCTAATAAGCAAGACACAGGTGAACCCATTGGGGTGCCGAACGGTTGTCTAAAGATAGTTTTATTATATTTAAAGTAATTATTTTGGCTGATGAACTTTAATGAAGATATGATGCTATTCCTTTCAGTATCAATCATTTTCAACATTCTTAATCTACTATCAATAATTTCAATTGCTGTTTCAGTAGGAGTGCTTGGATGTGACTCTGAAGTGCTTGGATATAATGACTCAACATTGTGAAATTGTTTGTCTTCACTTTCCTAACCCTCTCAATCACTTACATTGAATTCCTAACTGTGTACATATGTTCATTGAATAAATGTTCCAAATATTTGAACAATGTCCGTTTTAAGTTGATGGTTGCGGCCGTACATCTGTTAACAATGGGCCGGACAGGGTTTTCGTCTTTATGTGTCTTCAGTTTTTTTAATAAATATGGAACATTGCCCCCATCTGGTTGTATCACTCTTCGTTTTATGTCTTCAGGTAATTGAGAATGGTTTCTAAGTTTTGCCAACTGTCGCAGAATTGATTCAGTGGGATCCTTCGTAACTTCAATAGCTTTCAAATTATCAATAGCTGTCATCATCTTGTTGTTGTACACTTTGTAATCCTATACGGCTATCTGTTTAGCTTTATCAGCCTCAAAGCACTTGACTGCAGGATTATTCTTTAACTCCATTAATGCATCATGTTCATATTTTATGCGCTGGCACTTCGGTTTATCATTCATTTCACAAATAATCCTCATAAGTTTAAAACGGACCGGATTCCTCTTCCAAATTGGCAATTTCTTGATGACTTCCTCCATAGGCGGTATAATATCTTCTGTTCTAGGCATTATGTGTGGGTATGCAAACTTTATACCTTGGTTTAACGAAATCTGTTGTAAATTTGTCAGTTTAAAATTTGATTTATTGATGTACTGTTGACCACTTACTACGCCTCTATTTTCATTGATTGTTTTAAATTTATTATCCATCAATCTTTCGATTTTCTTAAAATGTTTGCCTTTACAAAGCTGTATCTGCCTATCTATGGTGGTGAATATTTTGATTAACTCAACTCTTAATATATCTTCATGATTTTCATTACTGATATAATCATTGTACAGGTTATAACATCTGGTATTTAGGTGGTTGACTTTCTTCCGTTTCTCTCGAATAAATGACCTTAATCTCTTGACTTCACAATTGCTTATTACATTTTTGTCGCTGTGATTATATCTTTTATTTTTAATTTCCAAGAATTTTGGTATTAGGCCATTAGCCTTTCAAGTGGTAAGAAAATTAAGATGCTCAACCTCTTTGCCCAATTTAACACGATGTTGTCTAAATATCCTAGCTGATTGTTTCACCAAGCATGATGCCATTTTCATTCCAATAGGGTACACTACCATGAATAACTAATTTCAGTCATTGCAAACTAATCACCAGTTTCATGACTTATTACATTATCTACTCAAATCAGCACAAAGCTCTATGCTAAATTGAGCATATCTTTTATGTGGCTCAAAGTATCACTATATTAACGCGGGGCCAAAATTCCATATTTATTCGGAAAACTGAAGACACATAAAGACGAAAACCCTGTCCTGCCCATTGTTAACAGATGTACGGCCCCAACCATCAAATTAGAACGGGCATTGTTCAAATATTTGGAACATTTATTCAATGAACATGTGTACACAGTTAGGAATTCAATGCAAGTGATTGAGAGGGTTAGGAAAGTGAGGACAACCAATTTTACAATGTTGAGCCTGGATGTAGAGTCACTATATCCAAGCACTCCTACTGAAACAGCAATTGAAATTATTGATAGTAGATTAAGAATGTTGAAAATGATTGATACTGAAAGGAATAGCATCATATCATCATTAAAGTTTATCAGCCAAAATAATTACTTTAAATATAATAAAACCATCTTTAGACAACCGTTCGGCACCCCAATGGGTTCACCTGTGTCTTGCTTATTAGCCGAGGTGGTGCTATAGGATATAGAGAAAAGGGTATTTTCGTTGGAAAACACTCCCTTACCTTTAATGTTTCTAAGATATGTGGATGACACACTCATCTCCTGGAGTCACTATGAAAAGGATCTAAATAAATTCATACAAATGTACAATAGTTATTATCCTACTATAAAGGTTACTGTCAAAAAAGAAATTGATAACAAACTCAACTTCCTTGATATCACTTTATTTCGTAACATTAATAAGAACTGCATAGAAACATCAGTATACAGGAAAGATATATATATTTCGGCAATCATTCCTTATGGGTCTTCTCATCCATGGAGATATAAAACAGCTGCTTTTGTATTTTTCATTAGAAGAGCCATTAATATGTCATCTTCGAAAGAGGCTGAAGAAAATGAGATTAAATGGATTGAATCGATTGCCCAAGAGTTTGGATATAATAAACGCTTGGTAAGATCAATGTATGCAAATGTTAAAAACGAAGTGAAGAATAAGAAACCAGTAATTATGGAAACTGAAAATAAATGTTTTATAAAATTTCCATACTTACCACTCGTGAGTGATATTCTTAAAAGGGAGTGTGTTGATCACAATATTAAGTTGGCAGAGACAGTAATTGACTATGGGAAATTACTGACTGCCAATAAAACTTAACTCCTGGAAAGTTCAGGTATATATTCTATTCCAACGATTAACAAAGAGGGAGTACAAATGAAATCATATATAGGCAGCACCAAAAGATGATTACAATGCAGGTTGAACGAACATATTTCAAATTGGTGCAAAGGGGAGATGAAGACGTCTCTGATGCAGTATTGTTCTGAAAATAATTTTTCACCAGACTGGTCAAATATCAAATTAATAACATCACATAAAAAATACTACCAGCAGTTTATTTCAGAAGCAGTTGTAATCGAAAACACGAAAAATAGGAATTGTAACAATAATGTACCAATTGAATTACTGTACGCCTGAAACAAGGGTGCCCCACAGATATCATATAAAGGACTAGATTGGCTGCCCGCTATTTGTGTAACACCCTTACGATGTGGCATCAACGAGCCACATTGAGCGGGTCAGTTTGAGCGGTTTGAGAAAGGGCTGTGCATGGTTCTGTGATATCTATGTATGTTATATGAGATATCCAATACGGTCAAAGCGTGTTCGGCGATAAATTGCAGTGCTCGTGATAATGAAAAGAGCAAACAAAGTGGGATATCCTTTACAGGTGAGATTTTGTAGTCAGTTTTACGAATTTTAAGATGTCTGTCCAATATGAAGTTGACCCAGTGGTAGTGTGTAAGATTTATCTGAGTGGAATATCATCATCATCATCAACCATTATCAATCCACTGCAGGACGAAGGTCTCCCCAAGTTTCCTCCACAACGGTCTGTCTTGTGCCAGTCTCCTCCATGTCACCCCTGCATACTTTCGAATTTCATCCACCCATCTCCCATGTGGTCTTCTTCTGGGTCTTTTCCTGTCCCTTGGAATCCAATCTAAAATTTCGGCTGTCCATCGATGATCTGTCCTTCTGGCAGTATGTCCAGCCCATTGCCATTTCAGGGATTTAACTCTGATCATGATGTCTTCCACTCTTGTCATTTTTCGGATCCACGAGTTCCTCTTCTTATCTCTCCTGGTTACACCAAGCATGCACCTCTCCATGCTACTTTGAGTTGTCTGCAGCCTTTGTATGTCTCTTTTAGTTAAGGTCCATGTCTCTGCACCATACGTAAGCACTGGAAGGATGCATTGATCAAACACTTTTCTTTTAAGACATAATGGCATATTGCTCTTGAAAATTATGCTGTTTCTTCCAAAAGCTCTCCAGGCAAGTTTTGTACGCCGATTAATTTCTTCATCAATGTGACCCTCACTTGATATCTGCTGTCCAAGATAAACGTACGTGTCTGTTATCTCCAGCTTTTCTCCATCAATCGATAAATCTTCATTTCTTGTAAAAGCATTGAACATCACTTTTGTCTTCTGAAAGTTCATTTTTAATCCCACTTCTTTACTCTTGTCAGCAAGTTCCTGGATCATACTCTGCAGCTCTGATGGGCTAGTTGCAAAAATGACTACGTCATCAGCAAAACGAAGGTGGGTTAGATAATCTCCATTAATCTTTATCCTCTTGTTTTCCCAGCTCAGTGACTGAAAAACACCCTCCAATGTGGCATTAAAGAGCTTTGGAGATATGGTGTCACCTTGTCTCACTCCCTTTCCAATTTTTATGTGTGTTGTATTTTCAAACAGCCGAATCTTTGCACTTGCATTTTCATAGATGTTATTAATAATATTAATGTATGCATCTTCAATACCGCAGGTTTTCAGAGCCATTTTAACTGCTGATGGTTTCACCGAATCAAAGGCTTTTTCATAATCGATAAAAGCCATGCACAATGGAAGTTCATATTCCCTCGCTCTTTCAATTAGTTCTCTCAGCACATGGATATGATCTATTGTGCTGTAGCCACTGCTGAATCCAGCTTGTTCTCTCGGTTGAGCCATGTCCAGTGTTACCTTCAAGCGGTGTGAAAGAACTTTAGTGAAGATTTTATAAACTACTGATAGGAGGCTGATAGGTCTGTAGTTTCCGAGATCCCCAATGTCACCTTTCTTATGTAGCAGGATCATTGTAGCGGTGTTCCAATCCTCAGGAATCTTTCCTTCATTAAGGCATCGAGTGAAAATTTGGGCGAGTACTGTTTCGATTTCTCCACTTGCTTTTTGTATGATGTCTACAGTAATTCCATCTTCTCCTGGAGCTTTTCCCCGCTTCATGTTCTTGATTGCATGTGCAACTTCTGCTGGAAGGACTGGAGGAACTCTGGTACTGGTATCTTTCATGATGTCTGGAGTGCATGTATCATCCCTTTCATATAATTTGGAGTAGAAATCTTTCACTCTTGTCAAAATTTCGCCTCTATTTCTTGTTACAGAACCATCTTCTTTTCTCAGTGCCATAATCTGTTTTCTTCCCTTACTGAGATGTCCCTTTGCTATCTTTAGGCTTTGGTTGTTTTCAATTGCTTTCCTCACTAGTTCACAGTTGAATTTTCTTACGTCTTCAGTGATACTTTTTCGTACTGTCTTGCATAGCTCTATATATTCCACTTTGGAAGTCACATCTTCTTTAGTTGTCCTCATCTCTCTTCTTTTTTGCATCAACATTTTCGTTTTTCCTGATAATTTATTTACATGCAACTTGTTCTTAGACCCAGCTAATTTTGTTGCTGTTTCCATAAGAGCTTTGGTTACTTTTCTGTTAACTTCAGAGATGTCCACTTCTTCCGATGTTAGGCCTTCTAAAGCAGAGAACCTGTTCTTCAGTTCCAACTTGAAGGTATTATGGTGTTTTTTAAGGTTGGTTATGTTAATAGATTTTGTTTGTCTTATGAGCTTGTCACGTTCAAGTTTAGTGTTGAGGTGCATCTTACATCTCACCAATCTATGGTCACTACCTGTGTTGAACTTGTTTAGCACACTGCAGTCTTCTATGACGAATTTTTTGTTACACATAATAAAATCAATTTCACTTGTCGTCCCATTTGGATGTCTCCATGTCCATTTCCTGTGTGGCTTTTTCTTGAAGAAGGAGTTCAAGATGAAAAACCCTTCTGTTTCTGCAAACTCAACGAGAGTATTTCCCCGCTGGTTTCTGTTGCCGTGACCGAATTTACCTACTGAAGTTTCATTCTGTTGCCGTTGCCCTATTTTTGCATTGAAATCTCCCATAATTATTTTCAAGTGCTGCTTACCTTTATTATTTAGATGACAAATTTCCTCATAAAATTCTTCAATTTCTTCTTCAGGATGACTTGTTGGTGGGTGCATAAGTTTGAATAATCTGAGCCTGGTATCTTTTCGAGAGTTGGATAACAAGCCGTGCAGCTCTGTCAGAGGAACTTTCAACTTCTACAACTTTATCCTTCAGTTTCTTGTTTATTATAAATCCAACACCACTAGTTCTGCCAGTATCTGTCCCACGATAGTAGAAGAGATGTCCACTTTTCAGTTCGATGAGATCTTCTCCTTTTCTCCTTACCTCACTTAGCCCCACGATGTCCCACTTGATCCTTTGTAGTTCCTCTTCCTATTCAAGAAGCCTTGAATCAGAAGATAGGGAGCGTCCATTGTACGTTGCCAAGGTCAGCATCAGATGGCAGCCTAGTCCGGTCCTCCGGGGATTCTTAGCACCCTCTGCCTTCATGTCGCACTGGCCGCTGCCTTGGCCAGGTACATGCAATATACCACCTGTTAATTAGAAATAGAGTGGAATATACCACCTGTTAATTAGAAATAGCTTTAAAGTCTAGTTAATTAATATTAATTACAGTTTGTAAATGAACATTGCAATAGTTCGAACAAATTATTGACAGTTATTTTATTAAAGGCTTAATGCAAGACATGCCACTTCACAAAAGTCAAACATCTTTCCATCAGCATGAATGCTCAATACAATTTGTTCATAAAAGTGATCTTTCACCGCATATGCTTGTTCACCTAGGTGAAAAACTTCAGGAATGTGACATATGCTCCAAACAACTTGCTCATGAAGGTCATTTTTCAGGGTATATGCTTCTTCACACAAGTGAAAAGCATCACCAATGTTTTTGCTCCAATGTGCTCCTAGCAATTTTTTTTTTTTTTTTTTTTTTTTTTTTTTTGGGTGGGTTGTGCTACTCTGATAAAACTCTATGCTCATTATGGGGTGAAATTCCTAGGTAAATTTTTTTGCTGGTGGCTGGGAAATATAATGTCTAGTTGATAAGTATAACAACATAAATTTTCTGTACCACTTTAGCAGAACGACGAAGTAAAGTTTTTATTTTGCTGGATAATACTCATTATTTTAGTGAAAAAAAGTCATTAACCATATGTTTAGCTGGCTTATTTTTCGTAGATTTTTAAATCAACACTTTTTTTTATGCCATATTGTTTAGTGCTGATGGCGGATGAATACTTGGCATCATTAGATTTTTAGTATACTTAATGCTGTATTTAGAGAAAATTGATTGGTTACAGTATTATTTTTCAGAAACTACTTTATGCTATAATTTCAGATTCCCTAAAA
The DNA here is from genome assembly GCA_039090855.1 of Macrothele yani. Lineage (NCBI taxonomy): Eukaryota > Metazoa > Arthropoda > Arachnida > Araneae > Macrothelidae > Macrothele > Macrothele yani. The sequence continues at coordinate 130,572,989 of CM076998.1, read as the reverse complement.
ATGAGAAATTAAGACACGAATGGGCTCTTGCAACAAAAAGAGAAGGCAAAAGAAAGGCTCTGTTTGGAAGCCAACACAGTTCTCTTGTGTTCAAAACATTTTGTTCCAGGCTTCCAGCAGATTTTGAAGTTCTTCAGCAGTGCAAGATACTAAGAAATAATGCTGTACCATCAGTTTTTAATATTCCTGTAAACATAATGTCACAACAAAATAATCAGGTGGTCACTACTAAAATTCCTATGTCTAAAGTAAAAAGTGTGTACATTTCACATGATCACACATACTCTATAGCAACCGATGAGGTAACTCATTTAAAACGACAGCTTAGTCAGTGTGAAGAGAGCCTTTTAAGATACATAGCATGAACATACGTAACATTTGATATTAACATGTGAATAATATAATGCCTGTAGTAAGGTTGTCACTACTAAAATTCCTAACTTTCTATTATGCAACATATTCTAGCTAGATACATCCACAACTGTTGGTGCATGCTATGTTTGGTTTAGTCTCTTGAAAGTTCCCTTATATGACATATTGAAAAGGTGAAAAAATGAATAGAGCAAATTCTGAACCCATTTTGTTATTTGACTTACATTTTGCATGCTAAATATATGGACGCAGGGTTAATCAACACACAAAAATAATCAGTCCGCATATGGGTGGCTGAAATAATTAGTGGGTGCTTGCCTCCAATAATTTCTTACGAAGTTGAGGACACACCAATTCCTCCGTCCTATTTTAAAAGAAGTGAAAACATGACCAATCCTGTGATCTGGTGGAAAGGAATTTCCAAATGTGAAAATTATAAGACTGGTCTTGTTTCCGAACTTGTTCAAATAGAATGATTTTGCTGTTGTGCTGCCTCAATAGAGAGAATATTTTCTAACTTTGGCATTATGCACTCTAAACTACAAATTAATTTAGGTGTTAATAAATGTGCAAAATTAGTGATGTGATATATCCTACAAGGAAAAAAATCAGCCAGACTTGTAATTAGTTCTAACTCTGCAGAGTGTTATGTTAAAGTAATTATATGAAAAAAAAAATGAAAATGTTAACAAAAATAACATTTATTCCTCAGTGTTAAGAAATTTGCAAAACGAAAAAAATAAATATCTACAAGGCGAGTTCTAACTTTTAATAAATCTATTTAATGCTAATAATTTGTTTAAAAATAGTAGGTAAGGCTTCATTTTTCTGTCTAGTAGATTTTGATGATTTAAACCAGTTTTATACCCTTGTCAGGTCAAAAATTGTTTTTAACATCAAAAAACCAATGTAATTAATACTATGGGCATTAATTTACATACCCCAAGTTGATGCACATGGTAAACCAGGTGAGAATTTAAGTTAAGCAATATATATATATATATATATATTTTTTTTTATGTAGGAATGTGATTAGGAGTTTTGCATATTTTTGAGGTTTGGCATTTTTCTGTGGATGTTTTTACTGTAGGCATTTCTTCAGTGATACCCAAAAAGTTTGGCAAGGAACTGGCCAACAGATATTTGTTTTTAACCAGAATCAATATTCCCTCTAAATTTTGCAGCTTGAGTGCAGTTGAAATGTTTCAGTCTTTTAAAATCAAGCTAATTAAAGATTGCTTTATGCACGTGAAGAGGAAGCAAGGGTGATTGGCATTTATTGTAGAGGTTCCCATTTTTTTTTCATGGGAATAGTTTTTGATCTGTGCTGATAAATGTGCAAAAATGTCTTAGTGTTATTGCAGTGTAGTGGAACCATAATTACATAATTTTTCCCACTTAAATGACTTTGCTACAGTACTTTTTCTTTTATTGCACACATGTTTTTCATAATAGAAGCTATTGTCATCCCAATAGAGTGGTGAAGGCCTGCTCACGTTCATATACTGGGGCTCGTAATGTTATGATTGGGGGTTGAATTTTACTTGATTGCCACAATATGACCAGTAATTGAAAGTACAGTGGAACCTCAGTTATATGTTTATCTCTTTTACATGCCATTCTGCATTAGTCTGAATATTTCACTATAGTTTCTATCGCTTTCAACTTTGTTATACATAATTCATTTATACATGTTTTATGTTTATAAGTTAAAATTTGAATTTCAGAATATCAACAATACATGGCTCTTTATTTCTTTTATATGTAACTCAATGTGTTACAACTTTGAGAGAATTGAGACAGCGCTGACGAGTTGGTGCAGCCAAAGTTAAACATTGTCGTATCAGAGAAGAGTATGTTGTTTACATTCGACATATTGAAAAATTCGGTTTCAATGAAAAATAGGTTTCATGACACACACACACATATGCTGTATTTAAAAAATTGTTAAATCCCAGAGACGTAACCTTGTGGCTCCACTATTCTGTGACATAATAGAATAGAATCTTGAATGTGTCTTCAATTTTCAACATTCTGGTTTTAAAATGAATGCACTTAGGATCCACAGAAGAAGAAGAAAGCTGTTAATTAATGAGTTCCATACTGAAGCACTGGTATCAGGTTTTTAGTTGTGAGGATTTTACTTGATCTATAGAATCAGGATTTTTATAGACCGAGAGAATCGTTAAAAGAAAAGCTTGTTTTTCACAGACTTTTATGATTTTCTGCAATGTGATAAAATATATTATAATTTGTAACACTCATTTTTTTCTTTCCTGACTACCAATTTGACTTTAAATAGATCATTATTAAGGAACATCTTATTCTTTAAAGCGTAAATTTAACAATACTATTTATTAACCTCTTGAAATTTCATTTACGTTTTTTAAGACCACCTAGAAAAACATACAACCCAGGTTTCACTGTATTTGCATTATGTACCCAACTGTTATTAACTTTTGTACATTTTATTTTGAACTATGTCAGACCAGGTACTATTTCTTGAAATATTCATTTAATGATATGTCAAATGAAACATACAAAGCGTATTTAAGGAACCTTATGATAATATTGTTCCTTATGCAACGATTAAAATTTGCGAGGTTTGGGGCATTTTCTAATTTAATTTAATGAAATGTAGTATTATATATTCTATTATTGATCACCAAAACAATTTTAGTCATTTTTTTCATTCATTATGCAAAAGTTTCGCCTTAAAAATTTATTTTAAGTTTTTAGATAACTTGTGTAAATATGCATATACTTCTGAAACAGAAATTGCCCTTGTGATATGGACTTGTCACTAGATATTATTGAATGTGCAGCATCAGAATGTTTTTTTTTAATTTTTAAATGACTTGTGTGTAAATATGCTTATACTTCTGAAACAGAAATTGCTTCTGAGGTATTGATTTGTGTGTTGCTAACTTGAACGTGCAGCATCAGAATGTTTACTTTTTAGATGACTTGTGTGTAAATATGTATATACTTCTGAAACATAAATTGCTCCTGAGATATAGATTTGTGTGTTACTAGATATTACCAAATATGTAGCATCAGAATGTATTAATTTTATTTTTAGATAAGTTGTGTAAATATGCATATATAATCCAGAAACAGAAATTGCCTCCGAGATCTACATTTGTGTGTACTAGATTTTACCAAATCATCATCATAGTCAACCATTATCAATCAACTGCAGGAGGAAAGTCTCCCCAAGTTTCTTCCACAACCGTCTGTCTTGTGTCAGTCGCCTCCATGTTACTCCCGCACACTTTCGAATTTCATCCACCCATCTCCCATGTGGTCTTCTTCTGGGTCTTTTCCTATCCTTTGGAATCCAGTCTAAAATTGTGGCTGGCCATCAATGGTCTGTCCTTCTGACAATATGTCCAGCCCATTGCCATTTTAGGGATTTTACTCTGACCATGATGTTTTCCACTCTTGTCATTTTTCTGATCCACGAGTTCCTCTTCTTATCTCTCCTGATATGCAGCATCTATTAATTTTAGTTTTTAGGTAACTAGTGTAAATATGCTTATATTATCCAGAAACAGATATTGCCTCCGAGATCTAGATTTGTGTGTTAGTAGATATTACCAAATATGCAGCATCAGAATGCTTTATTTTTAATTTTTAGATATGTAAATATGCACACACTTCCAAACAGAAATTGCCCCTGAGATACAGATTTGTGTGTTACTAGGTATTGAATGTGCAGCATCAGAATGTTTTATTTATAATTTTTAAGTAACTTGTACCTCTACACGGATATACTTTAGAAACAAATTGTCTCTGCAATATATATTTTGTCACCAGAAAAAGTAGGTTAAGTGTGAATTAACATATGGGCTGCTGTGTTAGCAACACTCGTTCTCGTTAACTAAAATTAATCACCTTTATGAGTTGAATAACCACACCTTGTGTGATCCCAATTTTCACTAATGAGCAGATCTTTTTAAAATTTATTTTTTAACATATGTTAGAAAAAAAAAAAATGCAGAAATTGTTGGACGAATTCTCTGTCTATTAAGAATCAGGAATATGAATAACACTACCACACTTTTGATCCTTCGTAATGATAACATTTGGCAAATATGCTTGCATATTAAAAATGACATCATGAATTTTTGGACCAAATCTGTTTTTAAGAAATTGTGGATTCTTATATCGATGAACGTCGGAAATTGTTTTCCGTGACTTATTGAACCAATATCTCCCCTCGAAAATAAGTTGCTTAGTATCTCAAATTCATTGTTTATGTAAAAAAATGAACTGCAAGACTTCCCATGAATCAGTGACTTTTTTTTTTTATTGTAGGTATCGAAACGCCGTTTTCATTTTTAAGTTGTAGTTTAATATCTGATTTCCACAATACTTTGCAATTGTCTTAAAGCTATCACTTGTACAGTACTAACAAATATCGATTTTTCTCAAAATAATTATTCGTATTTTCTCCCGGAAATGTGTACTAGATACCTATCATCTAACCTAAACCAGCGAATCGCCATACGAAACACGTATTTCGTCGAGCTACGGGAAGCAGCGTTGACCCGCTCGACATGGCTCCTACGCTGTCACGTCTCACAGGCCGGATGTCCAATCTAGTCCTTTATATGATATCTGTGTGGTGCCCATAAAGGGGGGGGTGATAAGGGGGGCAGCAGAGGTGGGCTTGAGCCACACTCTAGCCGTTGGTATAGACAAATTTTTGATAAATTTAATACACTAAAATAGACAAAACCTTTTTTTAAAGTATTTTTAAAAATAATAATATATTAATGATTGATTGTATCAATTATTTTTGTTGTATTTTAGTATATTGTACATTTACTAAAATGTTTGATTAGGCCCCCCCCATCCCCCCATAAAAGTACTCATATGGGCACCACCGGCCTGGAAGTACTTGATAGAAATTAAAGAGAAAAGGAAGAAACGTTATTATATAATAAAAGAAAGAAAATACAGAATGACAGAATAAAAGACCCAGAAGAAAATAAGTCCTTGATCTCACCATAGATGGCGCCATGGATGTTATGTTCTTGTGATCCCAGGATACTTTGCGTTTAGAAGACCAAGGGTGTGGCCTCCATGTCTGACGAGTTCGGCATTGATGTGTGCACGTTCATACTGTGAAGAAGTACTGTTGGGAGTACCTCTGATGATAGCATGAAACTTGCTGAAACCGGTCTGGTGATGTGGTTTGATGATTGTGACCGTCCATCTGCTTTTAATTCATTTTAATCTTGGTTCTATTTTATATTGTTAGGTCTTTGTTTGTCTTGTGGTCGTTTGTAGTGTCTCGTTTTAATTCTGACTTCGTCCAGTGGGACTGCATATTTTATCACACGTACGATTTCACCGCCAGCGTTCCTGGATGTTGAAAGAAAGAGGAATATTTGACTAGGCCTACATTGAGCATTGGCCGTGGATGTTTTTTGGGACATACTCATCGACATCGAAGGTAGAGCCCTTTTTTATATATGTGTAATTCGGAGTGAGCTGCTTGGTATGTCTATATGAATAACTTTATGTCGATATGTGTTGATATAAATAACTTTTACGGTTTATACAATGTTCAGTGTATGTCGATATGAATAACTATTACAGCACATTATATGTTGGACATCACATCTGAGAGCTATATTTACACCAACAATAACGTGATGAACAGTAAACATTTAATGTTTACACGTTAATATAGTAATACTTTGAGCCACAAAAAAATTTGCTTGATTCAGCATAGAGCTTTGTGCTGATTTGAGTAGATAATGTAATAATTATACTCTCTTGTGATTTTTTAATAATGTAATTGGTAGCATGTCATTTTAGGTTACAAGCTTATGTATAGTGTGGAAGAAAGATAGGTATGCACTTCCATTCAGTACATAATGCTGCCGCTAACTGTTGCTTAGTAGTAGGCCTTGGTTCCAAACTTCTTTTGCAGCATTTTAATTCATCCCATAGATGCTTTATGGGATTGAGATCAGGGCTCTGTGTTGGCCAGTCCACACATGATACGGAATTATCATCGAACTGCGCCGTAACAGTCTTAGTGCATTATCCTGTTGGTACCAACAAGGCTCGGTTCCATAGTACAGGATGATTCATAAAGAAGTATACAGTTTCAATGCAGTATAAAACAATAACAATGTAAGATATTTTATGTTACCTGCAACAGAATTGTAGGGGAATGTTTCAAGTTTTTTTAGAGACAGTCACAGATGTTCTATGTGTGCACCCTTAGTCACACAACACACATCAAGCCGGTAATCCATTTCCGTTTCCAGTTTCCAGATGCTGTAAAACAGTAACAGTTGAAGACATGGACCACAGCTGTGAATCATTAGGTAGATGTACTCATAAAATTTGTGTCCCGCTACTGAGGGACACAAACTCCCCTTCCTGTTGATCTAGCGGAGCTGAAACAGCATATCTCAGCCACTATCACTGCACTTGATTCAGATATCTTACCTCTTGTTTGGGCGGAAATGGATTACCGGCTCGATGTGTGTCGTGTGACTAAGGGTGCACACACAGAACATCTGTGACCGTCTCTAAAAGAACTAGAAACATTCCCCTACAATTCTTTACAGGTAATATAAAATATCTTACATTGTTCTTGTTTTATAGTGCGTTGAAACTGTATACTTCTTTATGAATCACCCTGTATTGCCACACAGTTGGTAGGGCATAATTGTTCAGAATATCGAGGTAGACGTGCTGCTTAACAGGTTTGCCCATGATAACCAATGGGCCGGGACCATACCACAAAAAACACCCCCACATGAGTGCACTGCCAGCTTCAAACTTGACCGTAGGAACAGTACACTGTGGTAAATAGTGTTCCTCCGGCTGCCACCATACCCACACATGGCCATTAGACTGATGGATCGTGTATCTGGATTCATCAGTCCATAGGACCCATTTCCATTGATCTATGGTCCACAATAAATGTTCTTTACACCATGCTAAGTGACAAGTAGCATTCCAAGTGGAGATGAAAAGCTTGTGAGCAGCTGCACAACCACGGTAACCCATAGAACAAAGTTCTCTGTTAATGGTATGTGTACCTTCCGAGGTTCCAGCATTTTTACTCACTTGTACAGTGAGGTCTTGTGCAGTACTCTGTCGATTAGCTGTAACAACTTTCCTGAGGCTTCGACGTCCTCTATCACTGATTTTCTTTGGTCTGCCGGTACATTTTGCTGCTTCAGGCACGCCATGTGTCTTCCACTTATTCACTACATCCAAAACATTTGACTTGGGTATGTTTAAATGCCTCTCGGTTTCTCTTATAGACAACCCACTAATATAACAACACCCAACAATCTTTCCTTTCTCAAAGTCAGTTCTCTCCCTCCACGACATTTTCACTCAACCTTACAGTGTGATATGATCGCGGTCAGCTGCAGACTTGTTTTTATACCATTTGCAGCTGTACCGTGCATCTTAACAATGCAGCAGATCCATTCATTTGCTTTTGAAGGGATGTGGTGACTTTTGTCAATACGAAACATTCTACATACATTAAGGATTAGAGAGTAAGAATTGTTGCCTTAAATGTTACATATGTCAAGGATTAAAGAGTAAGAATTGTTGCCTTAAATTCAAGTAATAATCATTAATGCATATTTAATATGAGGTTATTTAATTTAATGACCTTCATAACATTTATATTCCATGAGTTGCCATAGTTTGGCAATCACTACTATGTCGACCTACACTAATCATCTGGTACTCTGTATTGTGTTGAACTGTCTACCAACTTTCCCTTGTGAGCCTCTAGGTTCAATCTCTTATCACTTCCTGATTTGATTGTTGCATTTATGACCTGGCAGTGTTAAGGCTCTAAACCTCATCTTTGAGGGCAGAAAAAAAAAAAAAAAATGGATAATCAGTACACAGCTGTAAGTTCTTCCCCACTTAGAAGTTGCACTCGCAGGTATTATCACCTGGCAACGAAACCTATGCTCACGGTTGTGGTTCAACACAAACGAATTCATGAATAAATGCCCATCCATGTTTGTGGCATGCTCGTGAGCATTTTTGTAAGACACAGACCCCTTTAAGATTCTGATGAAAGCTAAGGGCCGAGCCTAATTAATGTTAACTGACTATCCACAGTAGGATAAAATGCAATAGTAATTGACACTTGGAGAAAAAAATTTCCTACAAATTAATTTTTTTTTAATTTTCATTTTATTTTTTACTTAGTTAAATAATGTTTTTTTTTTAAAATGATGAATCCAGTTTAAGAACCCTTAGTCAAAAAGTATTTTCAAATCCACATCAGACTATGTGCTTTTGCACTAAGGAATTGCATATTTTCCTTTTATTTAGAACTGCATTTTAGCAAAGAGATTTTTCTTTTATTTTGGTAAATTTACTTTATTGTATTAATTACATTTAGTGTAGAAACTCTGATAAACTTTTGACTGCATTGATTTTTTTTCAACTGTTGTTAGCTACACAGAAACTAGATTGAAACATTTAATTCGTTTTGATTTCATGTATGTGGGATAATTAACACAGCAATCAGACATCACAGAATTGACTGTAATTACTGTTTCACATGTGAATTAAATCACAGCAGAAAACTTGAAAATTTCATTGCCATGGGGCAGGAACCGAACCCGCATCTCCCAATTACCTTTCAAGTTTTCTGCTGTGATTTAATTCACCTGCGAAACAGTAATTACAGTCAATTCAGCAATGTCTGATTGCTGTGTTAATTATCTTGACGTATTTACTATGTATTATGTGAAGAATATATCTTCAACTCTGAATGTATGTGTATGTTTGTCAATCAACCAATTAAGTAATTCCCAACGAAATCAGAAAGTGTGATCAGTTTATTTATTAACAGTTTTTTTATGTTTCTTAAACAGAATGATCAAGATATTGTCATATATGTTATTTGTGATAGGAAAAGAAAATCAGCATGTACAAAGAGTAACAAATTTTTACTTACATTTTGCCTGACATTTTAATGTTTTCTAGAAAAATTCAATACATCTAGGCTGAACAAAAAGGCATCAAACTGAGAAAATGGAGCTGGACTACATGTTTTGGCATGTATGCTACTATTCAACCAAATGAATTATTCATGATCTGCTTTTAGGGTCAGAGTTCTTTTGTCATACTTAAATCGACAAATAAAGGGGAAGTAGAAACATCAAAATTCTTTTAATTTTTTTCAGCATGATATATTAAAAATTAAAGATACACAATTTAAACCATCATGCTTAGTGCATTATTTGTTTTTAAAATTACAAAACTTTCTATATGTTGTTAACTATATGTCAACAAAATAGTTTCCATATCATCTACTGTTTCGCACGTTACTAGAAATTCGAGCACGGGAAAAACGTCCATATAATAAAAAATTTTATTTCAACTTGTCACTAATATTCTTTTTTGATGTTCCTTATAATAGTTTAGAATTTTATTATGAAGATTACAAATTTATATGAAAAAGTTTTTATATGTGCAGTCATATGCATCATAAGTTGTCAAAGTCCTCCAATACGTAGAGACAATATGTATTAAATGATTAACATTATTCCAGTTTTTTAACTCATGATTCACGCAAATTAATACAATAGAAAAGAACTTTCGAACCTTTTGATTATGATGCGTTGAAACAGTAATATGCTATCTTGTTATCGAAGAAGGCACGATTTTTCTTTCCTGTGGTATCAGCTTCCAAGTTGAACTTCGATCTTATAATTTCTTATTATAGATGATGGTTGCATGTTTCATTTTCCGTGGCTCGATATCCCAAACTAGTTTCAATTCCTTCTTTTTGGAATCATCTTCAGTGGGTATTATGATCTACTTCTCATACACGTTGTATTTCGGCTACTTACATCGATTTTACCGGCGGCGTCCGACTTTTCATGGCAGTTGTACTCTTGCGCATGCTATTTTTGGTATTAATGCTCATTCTTAGTCGTGTTTTGATATAATTGGATGATATGAATTCCGATTCTAAATTAATTGGTGTTGCCATTCGTTTGTTGAAAATAATTAATAAGGTCTTTTATTATATTTTTTATCGTTATTTTCTTTTTCGATAAAATATTTCCAAGCGTACGGTAGACTCATTGGATCATTATTATTACAATTTATTTCTTTAGTTTTTTCAATCATTACTGCTTCTAAGGTTAATATTTGATTTTTAGTTTTATGTGAGGTTATTAATTTTGCATCATACCAATCAGGATAAGCTTCATTTTCTATACAATGATTTATTAATGATGTTTTGTTTTCTTTTTTATTCCAGTTCGATATATGTTCTTTTAATCTGGTCTTAAATCTCCTTTTTGTACTTCCTATGTATACTTTATTTCTTTCATTTCTTTCTATTTCTGTATAATATTTTGTTGGTATGGAATATACTCCGGCTTTATCAAGCATTGATCTTCTTTCATTTCCTGTAGTTAATACAGTTTCATTATCTATGATGGTTTCTGCTAATATCATTTTTTCTTTAACACATTCCTTCTTTAGGATATCTGTTATTGGAGGAATGTAGGGAATTTTACCAGCAAATTTTTATTTCATTTTTTTGTTTATTTTTACTTTCATTTAAAGATTTCTTTATATTTTCAAGTATATCATCTATGATCTTTTTCTTACATAATAAAATTCTAAACTATTATAAGGAACATCAAAAAAGAATATTAGTGACAAGTTGAAATAAAAATTTTTATTATATGGACGTTTTTCCCGTGCTCGAATTTCTAGTAACGTGCGAAACAGTAGATGATATGGAAACTATTTTGTTGACATATAGTTAATAATTTCTGAAACCACGTAATGTTTTCGACAAATGTTGAATCAATATAACTTTCTATATGTTTTATACCAGAGTTAAATTTCTGGACAGTAGATGGAAAGAACTTCCATTTCCTGACAGTGGTTCAGCAATGTTTTAAGGACCAAAATGCATTGGGTACTACCATTTTAGTCCAAACCTACTGGAATTTTGTTGAGCTGCTTTCATTTAATGACACTATTTTTCATTACAAAAATTCCTTTTTCTTTATTGTTCTTCATCAAGTTGATAAGTGACTGAACCTGCACATTATCCAAAGACTGACTCTTATAAGTGAAAAACTTGTGTTCAGGTGAATAAAGTGAACAAGGGTATGCAAAATAGGTAAATTTTCATGTTTTTTTTTATTAGTGGTTTAATGACCATCGTTAGCAACTCAATGGGCTATAAGCAGTCATTCCTAATTTATGGCCACTGACTCCAGGGAAGGGAGAGAGCCAGTACCGTAAGACAAACACAATATCCATGCCTCACCGGAATTTGAACCCAGACCCATCTCAAATAAATGATCAGAAGCCATCACTTAGACCACTGTACCACTGTGGCAGCAAATTTTCATGTTTGTTAATGATGTTAGGTTTGCACATAGTTTAGTTAATTATGCATAATGTGTCAAATATGCCCATTTGAATTGTGTGCTTTAAGAATTGAATTTTATTCAAAGTTACTGTGCTTTGTGTGGCTATTTTTAACTTCATATAAAGCAACATACAGATGATACAACATTCTGACTCACCAGAGATGTCCTGGCTTCCTCTAACTTTCTCCTATTTCCTAAAAAGTGAAGTTGTTGATTTTAAAAATTCAGCGTGATTGGTGCTTCAGATCAGTAGCAGCAAAAATGATTAACAACTGTGTCAGTCTCCAGTAATTGGAAGTAGAATAACCTAATTCTTATGGATTCAGCTTTGATGCTGTTTAATTAGTAGTTATATGTAATGCTGAAATTTAAAAGCCTCTGAACATCAGCAGTTTTTTTTTTGTTTTTTTTTTCTGTTGCAGAAGATAATTACTGCTTACCTAGACAGTGTGATTACAGTGGACTGTACTATTGTTCATTTTGTCATTGGAATAGCTTAGCTGTTATACCATCCAGAGTCATTCACAACTGGGATTTTACTCCAAGGAAGGTTTGTAATCTGGTTTTCATTATGAACATTTTAGGTTTTGAAGTAATGTGCTACTTTAAGCAATGTTAGTTTTCAGTATAATTGCCTCTTTTTGACAAAATATTAAGTGATAGTCATATCAAAAATTAATTTTATTGAGTAAATTTAAGTTGCTTAGATAATCACTGAAACAGTTTGAAAAGTGCTAAAACATTGTTCATTAGGCATGTATGACAAAGTGAAAAAAGCAGCCATTTTAATAAATTTGGGTGAAAAAGTATTAATAAGGATGACGTCAATAATATGAAGCCATAAAAGTTCCAAAAAATGAAGAAATATAATTTGCACCGTGGTTTGTGACTGAGTGAAGAAAAGAAAACGTAAATTACAAGAAGCCAACAGTTCAAGCACAGTATTTTTAACAACATCAAAATGTTGTTGATCAACGTGGCTATACGATTAACTTAACATTATTGCAGAGTATAAATTCTGCAATTTATTATACTGTTTCACACATTATTTTTAAGCACCAAAGCCATACCACATCATCAAAAAGTTGTAACAGTAAATGATAGCTATTAATTATAATAAGCAATAGTTGTAAAAACAGAAGTAAATTAACTCACAGTGTCGTTTACTTGACCAAGTATACTTCGTTGTTGTGAGTGACATGTATTATATACTAAATTCAGTTGTTGTTAATACTGTCATGATACTTTATAAGCACAATTTCATCTAATGAAAAATAACAAAGAGCTGAACACTCAACATTATCTAATAGTCAGATCCAAAATGCAAGAATTATCTTAGTCATAATTGACTAATATTTGTTTGCAACTGTTGAACAAAAAAGGGTATAGTAATTATCAAGCACAGCAGTCCTGTCTTGTATGATGGGTATTTACAAATGTTGAACAATGAACTGAACGGATATACCTTGGACGTAACTTGACACAGGATAAGATATCTTAGGCTTAAAAAACGAATGATGTGTGAAAAGATGTTACATTACAGGGTTAAAATACACCGTCCTCATATTGCAACTATCGTCATGTCTTGATATTTACAGATGTTGAACGATGAACTTTACTAATAAAATTTGGTCGAAACTTGACAAAAGAGCTATACACCATAGGCCTAAAAATAAAGCGATACCTGAAAAGGTGTTACCTTGAGGGGCTGAAAAAGAAAAACATGAAAGAAGGTATTCCGGAATGAATGTAGCACATCATCATCCCCGTATTGCAGCTATCCTCAAACTAGTTGCGGCTTGCAGCTTTCAAGCCTTCATAAGTGAGTTGTTTGTTGCTAACTAATTAGCCATCAATGTTATATGATGCATTTAACAGCGGGCCACTGTGACTATTTTCGTTCTGAGTTATGTTGCCGTCATTGCTACACATCGATACTTGTATCGACTGACATTTGAGTATGGTGGAGCCATCTTCATGTAATCATGTTTACCATTAACCGGTTCCGGTAGATGATTTGATTGCTTGTTCTTTCTGGATATTTTTTCTCATTTTTTTTCACCTGTTCGATTAGATATCTCCAGGCATAGGGCAAGTTAATAGGTGTAGTATTATTACAGTTATTCTCGCATGTCTTTTCTATTAATACAGCTTCAGCTATTAATCTTTATTGATGCATGTCATGTGTAGTTAAGATTTTTGATTCTTGCCAGTTTGGAACAACATTGTTTTGAATACAATGTTCAATTAGAGCAGTTTTTTCTTCTTTTTTCACCCAATTTTTAATACGAGTCTGGAGGCGTCATTTAGTGCTACCAATGTATATCAAATCGGATTTATTATCTGCAACATTTTTGGTTGGTATGGTATATATGTTATCGTTAAAGTATGAAATCCGTTATTTTATAGAATACCTAGTTATTTTATGAAATAACTGATCAAGTCAGTTAAAGCGTAAAACTCGCTTGTATTCTATGGTTTAACTCGTTATTTCATAGAATAACGATCTACACCCCGTTAAAGTGTAAAATAACCGAGTAAATAAATCCCAAATTTAAAAGGCTGTAAAGTGAGAACCACTGGTCAGAAATAGCACACCATTTTCAACCCACTATAAAGTGTTATATAATAATAATGATATTAACTTTTATGTTTCGTTTAAGAATATGGAAACTCCTATTCCGAAGAAAGCATTTGATTCACTGGATGACGAAGATCAATTACAAGGTGCTTTGACTGCAATGAGTACTTTGTCTCAACCTGATAATGAAGTGCTGGTTGAAAAAACAAGGTTAAATAATGCCATTACTAAAGTATGTATAGTTTGTTCACAAGAAGGCAGTGAAAATGTAGTTTGTTTGAAATGTAATGAGCCTGTTGATATGTCATGTTTAGAAGATTATGTTTTGGAAGACAAAGTTGTACAGAAGATCTGCAAATTGTGTTTTAATGAACTGAATGTTCAGAGGGAAAGAGAAAACTCTGAAGAATGTTTGGAAATTCAAGCTAAAAAGATTGTCAGATAAATCTCATTCTAAAGCCTCTGTGGGGCTTACAGTTCGTATCCCAGTACCTGAAGTTGACAGAGGAAGGGGTGACGCCAGATCTATTTTAGCTGTTATCATGAAAGAAAATAACCGAAAAAGGATTTTTTCAATTGGGAACAAGAAACGGCCGCATAAAACAGCTATATTCCCGATCCCAGTTCAGCGTCTGTGAACAAAAACTAATTCAGATCGAAGAAGTGCCGGATATAGAGAAATCGCTCCGGTCGGTTGCTACAGCTCAAAGTTTAGGTACCGGTCAGGGATTTAAAAAATGTTCATGTAAAATTCAGTGTGTCAACAAAACAATGTATTTATTTTAGAAATAATGTTCTATGCAATTCCAAATGCCATTTTAGTAATCCCTGTTTGTAACAAATTATTTTATTGTGTCTTTATATAAATAACGTTTTGTATGCTGTATAATTCAGTAAAATTGTTTATTTTACACTTTAACTGTCTATCATTAGTTAATTTATAAATACCTAGTTATTTCATAGAATAACTAGTTAAAGTGTGGAACTATTAATTTATTACACACTTTAACTAACTTGATCAGTTATTTCATGAAATAACTAGGTATTCTATGAAATAACTGAATTATACACTTTAATGGTAACATATACACTGGCAGAATTTAAAATGGATTTTTGAATTTAAATGGATCAGTAATAATGAAAAAATCCATTTAAAATTCTGCTAGTGTATACACCATACCAACCAAAAATGTTGCAGATAATAAATCCGATTAGATATACATTGGTAACACTAAATGACGCTTTCAGACTCGTTTGCATGAACATAATAAAAATTTAGTTAAAAAAGAAGAAAAAAACTCCTGTAATCCAACATTGTACTCGAAACAATGTTGTTCCAAACTGGCAAGAATAAAAAATCTTAACTACACATGACACGCATCAAAAAATATTAACAGCTGAAGCTGTGTTAATAGAAAAGACACGCGAGAATAACTGTAATAATACTACACCTATAGACTTGCCCTATGCCTGGAGATATCTAATCAAACAGGAGAAAAAGAAAAATGTGAAAAAATTAGCTAGAAAGAAAGAATGAGTAACAGAATCATCTACCGGGACCTGTTATTGGTAAACATGATTACATGAAGATGGCTCCATCGTACTCAAATGTCAGTCGATACAAGTATCGACGTTTAGCGATGACGGCAACTTAACTCAGAACGAAAATCATCACAGTGGCCTGCTGTTAAAAGCGTCAGATAACATTGATTGCTAATTAGCTAGCAATGAACAACTCGCTTATGAAGGCTTGAAAGTTGCAAGCTGAAAATATTTTGAGGATAGCTGCAATAAGAGGAAGAAGATGTGCTACACTCATTCTGCAATACCTTCTTTTATGTTGTTTTTTTCAGCCCTTCAAGGTAACACCTTTTCATGTATCGCTTTATTTTTAGGCCTATGGTGTATAGCTCTTTTGTCAAGTTTCAACAAAATTTTATTCGTGAAGTTCACCGTTCAACATCTGTGAATATCAAGACATGACGAAGTTGCAATATGAGGACGATGTATTTTAACCCTGTAAGGTAACATCTTTTAACACATCATTCGCTTTTTAAGCCTAAGATATCTTACCCTTATGTCAAGTTTCATCCAAGGTATATCCGTTTAGTTTATTGTTCAACATTTGTAAATACCCATCACACAAGACAGGACTGTTATACTTGATAACTACTATACCCTTTTTTGTTCAACAGTTGCAAACAAATACTAGTCAATTACGACTAAGATAGTTCTCGCATTTTGGATCTGACTATCAGATAACGTTTAGTGTTCAACTCTTTGTTATTTTTCATTAGATGAAATTGTGCTTACCAAGTATCATGACAATATTAACAACAACTGAATTTAGTATATAATAGATGTCACTCATAACAACGAAGTATACTTGGTCAAGTAAACGGCACGGTGAGTTAATTTTCTTCTGTTTTTACAACTATTTCTTATTATTATAGCTATCGTTTACTGTTACAACCTTTTGATCATGTGGTATGGCTCTGGTGCTTCTTAAAAATAATGTGTAAGACAGTATAGTAAACTGCAGAATTTATATGCTGCAATAACATTAAGTTAATAGTTCAGGCACAGTTTGTAAATCTTTTCAATTGATTAGAAGCATGAAACATTTAAAAAAATGGACAGTTAACGGTGTGACACATCACAAGACAATGGCTGTAAAAAGTAAAATTTTCATATAATAAATAGTCGAATGCTATTTTAAATAGCTTCTGTAAAATAAGTTTTTGCATGTTGTTGTGCTTGGCGACCAATGCATTCTTTCCATTCTCTTAGTAAGTGCATGTTATGAAAAGTTATGCGCTTAAAATAACTAAGACGAACATATAACCATAACATAGTATTATTACATACCTTAAAGTTGAAACTTGCGGAAACATCATCTACTTGATAGTCTAGTATGGTTGTTTCTATGGGTGATAATAATCTGGTACAATTTTTCATCTGTGACTTGTACAATAAAAAACTGAGCAGAAACGACTACTGAAAACAAATGAAGTAAAGAGAAGCGTGGAAGAAGAAATATCTCATTTATGAGTGGCAAATTAAACTACAAAATAGCTTAGAATAAGGTTTAACAACCGATAATAATGCTGAAAGTAAAAATGGGTTGAACTTGGACCAAAGCACAGTGGAGGGGGAAGGGCATATATCAATTACAAAAGAGAATATATATACCACGAAACAGGAGCAAATATAGCCAGTACTAACATAAAGGAAAAGGAACATGCACACATAAAAAAATCAATGAAAGAAAAACGCCATAACTAAAACTTCCCTTTAAAAAGTTTCACTATAATAGCCTAAAAAAACAGCCTTACAAGTAAACATTAAAGACAACCAACAATATTTTTATTCAATATCAATGTAGTAGAATACAAAACCACGAAATCGAAATAAAATATAAAAACCTTAAAAATCCAATGAAAGAAACGCATAAGTCACCAAAACGTTGTAGGACACTATTGTTGACATGTCCTATGTAGTTCAGCAACATATGGTTGTCATCCTCGGGGAACTATGTCTGCTGCTTTCCTTACAATTGCTGAGATACACTGCCACACAATCCAAATCTGTCGTCTTACTGATTGTCCATATCGATGCATCATCGCTCTATTCTGTTGCCACTCTCAGACCCGAAATTCTTTGGTGTATCTTCTTCTTTTTTTCTTCTTTAATCAAAAATTTCTAAGGTATTGGTAGCTCTATTCTGCTGTTGATGTTGCAGTTGTTGTCTTTGGTTTTTTCGATTATAATCGATTCTGCGAAACGAATAGTTTTTTTAGTTGACTGTTTACATATTATGTCTATATCTTCAAATATCAGGTTCCTTTATTTTTTAAACAATACTGGATTAATGCTGTTTTTTTCTTTATGATTCCAATTTGTTATATGTTGTTGAAGCCTTTTTTGTAACTTATTTTTTGTACTTTCGATATATTTAATTTTTTTACTATTGTTGCAGTGATGGAAAGTTTGCGCCAATTTCGTTACCTTGCGCCAAACTGCTACAAATTACGAAAAAATTTAGTATTAGCATCCAACTGCACCGAAATGGCAATCCACAGCAAAAATTGCCGAGCGAAAAAATGTTTTCACGGCAAAAAATGCCATTTTAAACGTCGAATTGAATGATGCTTTTTTAAGGTGTACGCGTAATTTGGTGAAAACGACGCTTAATCAACACACCGCCAATCCCAAAATTTTGGAATGTTTTTCACCTCCTTCTGTTTCATTGTTTTTTCGTCACTTTTCTTTTTTTTTTTTTTTAAATTGTTTTTGCTTATGGAGGAGGAGTTTTGTTGTAATCATGTGGTATGTAGGAGAAACGATGCTGTACGTTATGAAATCGTGATGAAGACTGTTTACTGATAGTTTGGTGGTCTTTCGAAGTGCTGTGCAATTTAGATTGTTTATATGTCGTTCCCTGCTCTTTGGGATAGTGCAGTTATTTCATTCCGTGCGAGGTGCGCGATTACATAAATGCAGCGTAAGGTCAGTCATTAGCTATTTCGTCGACGCGGAGGACGACTGAAAATGGCTCTCCTGTTGCAGGATACAATGGTTCTGTTTCTAAAGGATTCATAGGTATTCAGAGATGCCAACTTTTACGGATTTTCACTCCATCTTACGGTTTTATGGAAGTCACCCGAAAAAACTACAGAAACGCCCTATCCTTGCACGCAATTTCTATTTTTTTACCGTCTTTTGGTAAAAAACGCACTTTACAGATAGTCCCTTATATGCCTTCGATGTTCTGACTTCCTCCGCCAACGGAGGCGCAGTTTGTCATGTGATTCCCCATACAGCCATTTGAGAGTACCGTGTGCAAAAGTCGAGAGGAAACTCAGCTCAGCGCCTTTCGCCAACTCTTTACATTGATTGCATGTGGCTTTGTGCTTGTGAAAATTTCGGTGCAAACATTTTAACCCTTTCCGCTCGACATTACGAAATTGTTGAATAGCTCACCCGCCACTCCGATGACGCCTTTATAGCTCACATGTCGGTGGTCGCGAGACACTTCTTTTTCGTTGAATAGGTCGGGTGTCACTCGCCACGCCCCTATAGCTTGCACGTCGGGGCTCGCGAGACATTTCTTTTTCACCGGATAAAGAAAAACAAAAACGTCATTTGCGTGTCGGGTGTCACCCGCTATGCCAACGCTGCCTCTATGGCTCGCATGTCGGCGCTCGCGAGGAATTTCGTTTTCACCGAATAGGTGGGGAACATCCGCGACGCCTATGACACCTCTATAGCTCTGATGTCGGCGATCGCGAGCGATTTCTTTTTCGCCGAATAGGTCGGGTCTCATCCGCCACATCTATGACGCCTCTATAGCTCGTATGTCGGGGCTTGAGAGACATTTCATTTCCCCCCCCGAATATCTCGCGTGACGGGTGTCACCCTCCATGCCAACATTGCCTCTGTATCTCGCATGTTGGTGCTCGCAAGACATTTCTTTTTCGCCAAATAGCTTGCGTGTCGGGTGTCATCCTCTGTGCTCATTACGCCTCTATAGCTCGTGGGTCGGGGTTTGCAAGACATTTCTTTTTCGCCGAATATCGCACGTGTCTGGTGGCACCCTCCATGCCGATGATGCCTCTATAGCTCGCATGTCGACACTCGCGAGACATTTCTTTTTTACTGAATAGGTCGGGTGTCAGCCGCCACGCTGATGATGCCCCTATAGGTCGCCTGTCGGGGCTTGCGAGAAGTTTCTTTTTCATCGGATAAAGAAAAAAAAAAGAAGAAGCGTCTGCGTAAATGTAAACGGACGATGTCATTGCTCTGTCTACGTTATTTTATAAACAACGTATAGCGACTGAAAAATTGTGTTCCGACACCGCTGGGATCGAACCCCAGATTTCTTGATAACTAGTCCAGTGCTTTCGCATTTACGCTACTACAATTAAATAGCTGTTGCGTTAAATGCCACTAGATGACGACATCTCAGTTGCTGAGACCATCAATACGGATTCGTGTAGTCAAATGCTGACTGATAAACCACGCATGGCGCTGAGAATTGTTGGCGCCGTAGTGTAAATGCGAACGCACTCGACTAGTTATTGAGAGATCTGGGGTTCGATCCCAGCGGTGTCGGAACACAATTTTTCAGTCGCTATACGTTGTTTATATAATAACGTGGACAGGAACAATGACATCGTCCATTTACATTATCTCCACGTATTTGATATATATCTTCATCTGAGTGTCGGGTGTCGCCCGCCATGCCGATGACGCCTCTATGGCTCGCATGTCGGCGCTCCCGAGGAATTTCTTTTTCGCCGAATAGGTCGGGTGTCATCTGCCACGTCTCTGACGCCTCTATAGCTCACGCGGTGTGGGTCGGGGCTTGTGAGACATTTCTTTTTCGCCGAATATCGCACGTGTCGGTGGCACCCGCCACTCTGTCACGCATTTATAGCTGGCATGTTGGTGCTCGCGAGACATTTCTTTTTCGTCGAATAGGTTGGGTGTCACTCACCACGCCGATGACGCCCCTATAGCTCGCATGTCAGGGCTCACGAGACAATTTTTTCACCGGATAAAGAAAGAGAAATGTCATCTGCTTGTCGGGTGTCACTCACCATGGCGATGACGCCTCTATGGCTCTCATGTCGGCGCTCGCAAGGAATTTCGTTTGCACCGAATAGCTCGGGTGTTATCTGGGTGTTATCTGCCACGCCTATGACGCTTCTATAGCTCGGATGTCGCCACTCGCCAAGAATTTTTTTTTCGCCGAATAGGTCGGGTGTCATCCACCACGTCTATGACGCCTCTATAGCTCTTATGTCGGGGCTTGCGAGACATTTCTTTTTCGCCGAATATGTTTTGTGTCACCCTCCATGCCAATGATGCCTATATAGCTCGCATGTTGACGCTCGCGAGACATTTCTTTTTTGCCGAATAGGTCGGGTGTCAGCCGCCGCACTGATGATGCCTCTATAGCTCGTATGTCGGGGCTGGCGAGCTAAAGCTAAGCTTTCACTGCTAAGTTGTGGCCTCTACTGCTGAAAAAAAAAAAAAATGCGAGTTCTGTGTGAGTATGGGTGAAAAGTTATTTGAGTGGAAAGGGTTAATTTAGATTAAAATGAAATGAAACGTAGCAGTGAAACAGCTGTGACAACAAAAAGAATGAAGTCAGATAAAACTTATCGTCAAGTGAATCGCGGTATGTATAGTAAAGAATGGCCTTTTTATGAAGCATCTAAAGTTTTGCTGAATCACGTTTTATAAGCCATGTGGCTGCGATCTTAGCCTGTGGCAAGGCTCCCACGATGATTGTAGGCATCATGCGGAGAGCAAGAAGCACAAAGATCATGTCAAAAGATTAAATGGAGATGTGAGTAAAATTAATGTAACCAAAAAACTTCTGACAGCTTATAAAGAATCTTGGAAAAAATATCAAGATCAGATTAGTGATGGGAAAAGGCAGCAAAACAAGCAAAAAGGAGAAGAAATTGAATGTTCACAAGGTGATTTGAAATGGGAAGAAGCTTAACATTTGCAGCAGTTGGATTCCCTTATAAAATGTTAAACAATGCTGAGATGAACATTGAATGTGGCATAAAAAAAAAAAAAAAAAAGACATGAGTGCAATAGAAAGTGAACAGAAACTATTAAAAGAAACAAAACATTGTTAACTACCTTAAAAAATTAGAAAAGAATAGAAGTTAGCAATTAAATATTGAGAAAAGCAGCAAAAAATTAAACATTTTTTTGTAAAATAAGTGATTAATAATAGAATCCTGCTATGGTTACAAATTTTTTGATCTATTTGAAAACTAAAATGTTTGCATATGTGTGTGTGTATTTCAATGCAAGATGTTTTAAATTTGAGAAGGGTGCATCTATTTCCAAAACATTTTCTGCTTAAGAGTTTGTTCTATCTACTAATATTTTACCTGCTCTAAAAAATGTTTTCTTACACCAAAAATGTATTTTATCTGCTCCAAAAATGCATTTTGTTGCTTCAAAAATGTGTTCCGCCTGCTCCAAAAAGCATATTTTGCTGCTCCAAAAATGCATTTTGCTGCTCCAAAAATGGTTTTGCAACTTTCCATCACTGTTGTTGTCTTCTGATAATTTTATTGGGATGCTATATACTCCTGCACTGTCTAGCAATTTAGTTTTTTCTCTTATTTTTTATAACCATGCTTTTGTAGCCTTTTATGGTTATGCCAATATCTAGATTTTGATTATAACATTTGCTCTTAATTATTTTAGTTATCTGTTTGAAATGTAGAAATTTACCACAATGTTTTCTTTCCTTTTAAATTTTTTGAGGAGGATGTTTATATTTATATATTTTTTCCCTTTATCACTGAAGCTCTATATCCACACTCTTTTGCTGTTGTTATTATCCATTGTATTTCTTTTTCTTTAAATATATTGCTACTTGAAAAAGGAAGTACCTTTTGTCTGCTTGACAAAAGCCCCCATGGTATGTGAAAGCTATATATGACTTAGAAGAAAGCTATGTGACTTATCCAAAGGACAACAGTGGCAAACCATGAAACCATGGACTATAAAGTACCATTTGTTAATATGTCAACTGAGGAAACAAAGGTACTGGAGTGGGGCCCGAAATTCTGCCTCGCGACCAAGCTAAACATTAAGCAGATCATTCCAGAACTGAAATCTGCTATCAAAAAAGCTTCTGCCAACCAAACAAGTACCAGTAAGACATTTCGCAGCCGCAAAGCTGAGGAACACAGTCTTACCAAACATGAAGCATGATGCTAGAGCATGGAGAATCTTGAAGGATCTAAGAAAGGATGAAACAGTAGCCATTACGCTCACTGACAAGTCCAGCCAGATAACCATTATGAACAAAACAGACTATGTCACTGAACTAAAGAGTTTCATAGCGGACACATCTTCTTTAGAAGCTAAAACAAACACGACCAGTGCTCTTGTTAGTAAGATGAAAGGCCTAACCAAGTGGCAGCACTTGCCAGATAACATCAAAAGAGCGGCCATTATCCCATTGGGGCCCTCTGTTCCTCCCCAGTATGGCAGACTGAAACACCAAAAACCCGGCCTGAAATTCAGACCCATTGTTTCTAAAACAAGAGTGCCAATGTATTATGTGGAGAAAGAGCTGGCTAGTTTCCTGAAAGCCTACCTACCTGTCTCCCAACACACCCTACGGTCAACTGTGGACTTTATAAGCAAAGTAAAAGACATGGGTTTGGATTCAAAGGAGGTTATGGTTAGGTTTGACGTAACATCCTTATACCCGTCAATCCCAGTCAAGGAAGCATGCGACAACCTGGAGACCTTTCTAACCAGGGATGGTGAACAACCTCCAAAGGCAGTCCAAGACATACAAAGGGTGTTGTACCTGGTTGTGAACAATAACTACTTCCAGTTCCTAGAAACACCGTACAAGCAGACAAAAGGTGCCCCCATGGGGTCTCCACTTTCAGGAGTGCTAGCGGAAGCTATGCTACGCCCACTGGAGAAAATCTTCTCAAGCAACGGCAAGAAACCAAAACTATATCTTAGATACATGGGCGATGTGTTCTTAATTTGGTAGCAGGATAACCAAGATCTCCAGGAGTTCTGACAGTGAATCAACACCATCCACCCCTCCATTGGAAGTTACCATTTCTTGACGCTGAGGTGAGCAGATGCCAAGAGATCTCGGTCATCAAGAATGACACCAGATGGAGCCACTGTGGCAGTATGTACGTGTCATCATGGGCCTGGTCAGTGGAAGAATGCGGAGGCTTCGACATCAGTTTGCCGTTATTCACGGGAGATACCAGCGACCGCTCCTGAAGACACTATAAGGTATAGCGAAAGGCCTTGAGTACCTTAGTTCGTGCTGATGTGAGAGAGTATCATGCATTTTCTACAGATTGATAACCTGAGGTTTTTGTGAGACAAGTTAACAGTGTTTTTCATCTTGTTTTACTCAAAGATATTAGAACTGCATTGCCTTTTGTGTTTGTCAAAATTCGTTTATTGCGTTCGTAAAAAGGGAATTTTAATCGTATAGCTGTGGACCGGTGGGTTAGTTGGCGCTTTGTACATTTTGTATAGTATTCTTTTTAGTTTTAATTGCTTATTATGTAATTCATATTTTGCAACTTTGCCGATATTTGGGTTTTCATAGTGTTTAATTAGCTTGAAGGACTGTTCAGTATAATGTTGTAGGTTTGTCTGGTGAAATTTTTATTACCAGACAGACCTACAAACACTTCAGTAGAGCAATCGCAATTTGCTCCACCAAAAAATATGAAAGACAGGGAGATGACAAGCATTATCAACAAAAGTATTACTGCTGGATTCTCGGAATGGACTCTGAAATCCATCTTACACGAGGTGATAACCAGGAACCGCAAGACACCAGATTCTAGAGTCGACAACTCTAGCAACTCTAGAATCTGGTGTCTTGCGGTTCCTGGTTATAGAGATGGATCCAGCATACTTTGGATGTATGAGATGGATCCAGCATACTTTAGAGTATGCTGAATCCATCTCATACATCCTGAAATTTTCATTTGCGTTCAAGAACCTGATGAAGAGCCATGGATTACGCATTGGAATAAAATCGCCGAGGTCCATTGCTACAGCAACAGCAAATACGCACAAGGATCCTGACAGGAATTCTGGAGCTGGGGTGTATGAGATACCGTTGGAATACCCAGACGGTTTGTCCCGATCATACATCGAAATGACCAAGACAGATCCCTGACAATTAGGGCAAAAGAGCATGTAAGGGACGTTAAAGCAGGCAAAACCCAAACAGCGCTATGCAAGGAAATAGCCCAATGTGATGCCATACCAGCAAGGAAAAACATGAAGAGGATCACCCCCATATACTGACTACAAAGAAACCCAGACTAGAGAAAGCTTTGAAATATTCACGCACTCCAACCCTTGCTACGAGAGCCCTTCCCTCGAACTCTCGATTGCGTGGAAGATTTTACTGTGATAGGATATTAAAAAGGGAGAATGTTCGAAAGGCGGTTCACGAGATTCCACCTTCTGCGAGATGCAATGTCACCTGGACACACAGTAGATGCTCACTACAGGATTTCAAATTATTGTTGTTCCTAAAGACATTCTAGTGTTGACTGGCCTTGATAAAGCCTCCTGTTTGGAGTATGAAAGCTCTTCACATATTTTTTGTAAATTGTTGCACCAGTAAAAATGTATTAAATAATTGTAGTTGTGTAATACTTAGGTGTAAGTTCCATTATCGTAAACATTCCTTTTTTTTTTTTTTTTTTTTTTTTTTTTACATTGTTTGCATGATATTTGGGTGTGATTTCACTTGTGAAACAAGTAGGAGTCTGCATTGTAGAGTTAGGTGTATTGAAGTAACTGAAAATGTCAGATTCGGAAGACCCAAACAAAGTATAACTTCTTTCTTACTGTTTAAAGAAGTGTATTTGTAAAATCACTGATCTTCATTATTGTGTAGATTTTATTAGGCTTCTTTCACTCCATGATGTTCATCTGTACAGTGTAACAAAAGCAGAATAAAGTACAAACTTTGTGAAAAACAGAATTAGTATGGAATGATATGTTGTTTAATTCAAGGCATCAGGTTCTCGTGCGGAATGAGTCAATCATAAAAGTTTAAGGCAGCAGTCTTAAAAGCACGATAATTATTAATTATCATGCTTTCAAGACTGCTACCTTAAACTTTTATGATTGGTTGTTTCATTGTTTGTAAAACAAAGTTTTTAACTTAGCGAAACAGATAATTTGACGTGCAGTTGATCTTTGAATAGGCATTTTCAAATATCTCTTAGTCTGTCAGTCAGTTTTCCTTGCCTGTCAATGAGAGGTTCAGACCTTTATGGATAAAAGGTTTCTATTGGTGTTTGCTTTGTGGTGTGTGACCTACTACGCTTCCCTTTCCCCCACTTCTATCAAGTGCGATCTGTGGCAATCTATTAGAAGTTGTTCTGATTACATGCCCAAACCTCTGTAGCTCTTTCGTTGTGATTTTATCCATAATCAAATGGTTTCTTAAATGTGAATTTCTGATCTGACAAAAGATCTGTAGCTTTTTTTCTTTCTTAAAGGGATACTAAAAGAATGCTATACAAAGTGAGAGAGAGAGAGAGAGAGACACACACCCACCCAGTAAAGTAAAAATTCTAATGTCTTAGAAAGTTCTGTTTATTGGCTTTACTTAGAGGTTTATTTATTTTCAAGTTTTTTTTGTGGTTGAAGAATTCACTTACTTCTCTGAAGTTTTTATTTTCTTCCAGTAATTCTGGCTGGGTCATTCCACGTCAGATCACCCAGGGCATGTCGCCCACCCATCTCAGATTTTCGTGAAAATTGGTACAAAGTATTGTACTGGTGAGATATGAAACCAGTTAAAATTTTAGGTCAGTCGGTACAGTAGATCTTGAGTAATGCCACTTTAAAAATTGGGTAGGTCTGCCTTTAAAGTTTTCACGCGCCGAGTTTTCACAACTACACTGTAGGACAAAAAAAAAAAAAAAAAAAAAAATCATAACTTCACAACTGACTGTTGCAGCCACATAATTTTTTTTTCTTAAATGATCTACATGATCCATACATTTGGGAACAACTTGTTTCTGCTCATTTTCAGAAATAAAAGAACACTTTTTTTTTTAATTTAATGACAAAAACATGGAAAAATGAGGCCACATTTTTATTAAACAAAACAATTTTTTTCAAAATGAGCCACTTCAAATTTGCTAAAAATATTTTCATGTGTGTTTTATAATGTAACCTTTCATTAGGAGAAAAAAATACTTTGGGCAATTCGCAATTTTGGCGAGGAAAAAAATATCCAAAATGGCGTCTTTTATATATGGAACATTCCGACATGATATTACCCATTTTTGTAATTAAGTGGTTGCTTGACCGTTTTATACCCCCCCCCCATAGTTTAACCTCATCAGTGAGTAGCTCAAAACAATTTTTATTTTATTTTTATGTGCCACCATCTTGGATATATGTTAGTTCTTCTTTTCTGCGGCAGGCCAAAACAGGGCCTCACAATGGTTTTGAAAAAAAGCAATTGTTTTCCTCTTATTGTAGATCGAAAGTTTTGGTTTTCACTACCTTAAAGAGAACATTTTCAGCTAACAGAAAATGTATAGAAATGATAGAAAATATTTTTTTTTAACCTTGTTCAAAATGGCGTTGAGATCTGCAATACTTGCAAGTATAAACCATAATTTTTGATGGGCTGTTACAAGGTGACTGGGAGTTGGAACTCCAAGTTGGGAATTTTTGTGCAATAATTATGACTAGTAGAGTTTTCAGCTATGGGGAACTTAAGTCTGGTTTTGGTCCCCCACCTCAAAGTTGCTAAATTTTCAACTTTTGCAGATTTCAAGATTACATATCTCAAAAGGGAGACCAGATAATTTCTTTCTTCCACCAAGAATACCCCTACTGATACTCAACAAAACCTGTGAGTTTCATTTTGGGGTTCAAACTGATTTAGAAGTTACAGGCTCTGAATAAATGGTAACATTTCAGCACTCCAAAATGCACAGAAACTGATGAATATTTATGCTTATTTCTGTTTTCAAAATATTTTTAAGTCTTATGGAATTATATTTTAAACACCTTTAACTACCAAATACTATATGTGAAATTAATACATAAGATGAATAAAAAATCTGAAAAAAAACTTACCAGAGCATATTGTACAGTTTGTGATTCACAAACTTTAGCAGCAACACTTGTCTAGATGCATAGCCTTAGTTCTGCGATTGTGCTGCAACTCACTATATTTGTTATTAAAATAAAAATACCAACGTTTACCACAATCAAAGGTGTATTATATATCGACTATAGTTCTGCAGAGCTATTGTCTCGGCATAATCAGGACGAATGGAGCGTAAACATTCAAATCATTGTGACATCATCAGAGTTCTGATGGTCATGGTTTTTGGTGAGTTGTTTCCACGCGCTTGAAAGAAATGGAGTCGACGTCATGTTGTTGACAAGCTGCGAAGAGTTCCAGTATACGTGGAAAGCTTCTAATACATTAAGCTTGATAGTCGAATCAGGTTTATCAATGAGCGTAGCGTTTTTAAACAAAAATTTGTGGTTATTTTCGTGACAATTTTGGGCTATAGACGACTTTTTTAGTTCCCAGTTCCGACGTTGGTCTTGTGTTCCTTCATATGCAAATTTAAAGCTCTGCGGTTCTGTCCTATATATGAAAGTCCACATTCACAAGGTATCTGAAAAATTCCCTGTGAATTCATGTCTTTGACGTAGTCTTTTGATCCATAAAGATTTATCTTGTTTATGGGTTTGAAAATAACTTTGAAATTAAAACTCTTGAGGATTTTTGAAATTCTGAAGCAAATCTGTAGAGCAAATGGGATAACCACCCAATTCTGTCATATTGGGTTGTCTATTGGCGTGAGTGAGCAGATAGGCTTCGGTTTCCTAAATTTTTGGACAGCTTTGTCTATAATGGAATGGGTATATCCTCTGTGTACAGCAATTCGTTTGAGAAAAGCAAGCTATTTCTGCAAGGAATTCTCAGTTGAGCATATATGTATCGCACGATATACATATGCGTAGAAGGCAGAGACTTTCTGTTTCCATGAGTGATTTGATTTTGCATGTGGGGGTAAGGAAACAGCAAATGGTTTTCAATAAGCTGTTGTTATAAAGGATCCTTCAGTCGACTAAAACGACATCCGTACAAGGATCAGTTCATGTTATCCTTCGATGTGAAATCAATGTTCACAAGTATCCCACTGAATGGAGCCCTCGAATCATTGAAAGCTAGTCTCACTGAACATCATTTCAGCCAACCGGAAGTAGAAGTTATTTTGAGACTAGTGGAAATTTGTACCAGACAAAACAGTTTCGTTTTTCGTGGAAGATTTTTCCAACAGACGGAAGGTTTTGCAATGGGTAGCCCACTGTTGCCTATTTTATGCGAAGTCTATATGCGTCACTTTGAGGACAAACTCTTTCAGCTGGTTACATTTGACCTATGGATTCGATATGTAGATGATACCTTTGTTCTCTGGAATGGCATGAATTCGGAAATACCTAAATTCGTTGAACTTATCAATTCAATTGATCCTCATGTACAGTTTACATATGAGGCTGAAAATAATGGCTGCTTACCATTCAATGACGTCCCTGTGTCATGCTCTGAAAGATCCTTTATAACAACAGTTTATCGAAAACCATTTGCTGTTTCCTTTCCCCCACATGCAAAATCAAATCACCCATGGAAACAGAAAGTCTCTGCCTTCTACGTATACGTATATCGTGCAATACATATATATGTTCAACTGAGGATTCCTTGCAGAAAGAGCTTGATTTTCTTAAACGAATTGCTGTAAACAGAGGATATACCCATTCCATTATAGACAAAGCTGTCCAAAAATTTAGGAAACCAAAGCCTATTTGCTCACTCACACCAATAGACAACCCAATTCAACAGAATTGGGTGGTTATCCGATTTGCCCCTCAGATTTGCTTCAGAATTTCAAAAATCCTCAAGAATTTTAATTTCAAAGTTATTTTCAAACCCATGAACAAGATAAAAATTTTCGGATCAAAAGACTACGTCGAAGGCATAAATTCATGGGGAATTTATCAGATACCTTGTGAATGTGAACTTTCATATATAGGACAGACCCGCAAAGCTTTAAATTTCCGTGTGAAGGAACACAAGACCTACGTACGGAACTGGGAACTAAAAAAGTCATCTATAGCCCAACATTGTCATGAAAATAACCACAAATTTTTGTTTGAAAACGCTACGCTCATTAATAAACCTGATTCGACTATCAAGCTTAATATATTAGAAGCTTTCCACATATACCGGAACTCTTTGCAGCTTGTCAATGATACGACGTCAACTCCATTTCTTTCAAGCGCATGGAAACAACTCACCAAAAACCATGACCGTCAGAACTTTGATGATGTCACAATGATTTGAATGTTTACGCTCCATTCATCCTGATGATGTCGAGCCAATAGCTCTGCGAAACTATAGTCGATATATAATAAACCTTTGATTGTGGTAAACGTTGATATTTTTATTTTATCTCAAAACCACAAGTTTCGTAGTCATAAATTATATATATTTGCTGTTGTTAAATTTAATATTTTGACCAATTTTAATTTGTAACTGATCAAAACTCTGGCCTGCAAAGCCATGCTCACAATCGCCAGTCAAATCACCAAAGTTTTTTTATAGTTGCTGTGCTTAAAAATAATTGCCAGTTGCGAAAAAAGCGACCGACAGGGCCCCTTATGCTATCCCAAGGTGTTTCTTTTCTTTTTTGTTTTTAAGAATGCAAGCAACTGCAAAGATTAGGTGTCTCTAAATTTCTTACTAATTTTAATAAAAATATAAACTAATGAAACCATTTTATGTATTATTTTGACATTGAATGATATGTTTATGTATGATTTATAAATGAACTTTTCCTTGGTTACATAAGAGATAAATGAATTCTTTTCTCTGTCAGTTTGAATAAAAACTAAACACAATTACTAATTTTCATATGAAAAAAACTGACTGAGCCAGGTCTTCAGCCGGTTTGAATAGGCTGTATGTTCTTCCGGTTGCAGTGTTTACCTCAACCAAACATAATATATATGTCAGAGGTACTTCACAATCATTAATTAGGCCAATAAAAAGATGGAGAAGGCCCATGTGGGTGCATGAATCAAACAGTCACATCATCTTCATCATAGTTAATCTTTTCAACAAATCCCACATACCAACAGAAATCATATACACATTATTAACTATATGTCAACAAAATAGTTTCCATATCATCTACTGTTTCGCACGTTATTAGAAATTCGAGCACGGGAAAAACGTCCATATAATAAGAAAATTTTTATTTCAACTTGTCACTAATATTCCTTTTTTTCTTTTTGATGTTCTTTATAATAGTTTAGAATTTTATTATGAAGATTACAAATTTATATGAAAAAATGTTTTAATATGTGCAGTCAAATGCATCATAAGTTGTCAAACTGGAATAATATTAATCTTTTAATACATATTGTCTCTACGTATTGGAGGACTTTGACAACTTATGATGCATTTGACTGCACATATTAAAACATTTTTTCATATAAATTTGTAATCTTCATAATAAAATTCTAAACTATTATAAAGAACATCAAAAAGAAAAAAAGGAATATTAGTGACAAGTTGAAATAAAAATTTTCTTATTATATGGACGTTTTTCCCGTGCTCGAATTTCTAATAACGTGCGAAACAGTAGATGATATGGAAACTATTTTGTTGACATATAGTTAATAATTTCTGAAACCACGTAATGTTTTCGACAAATGTTGAATTAATATAATCATATACACATGCTACGCAGCAGTTAACATGTAACTGAAACTCATCTTGAAAATTAGTTACACTGATTTTGGAAATAATACTGTAGTATTTATCAGAACTTAATCTCTTAGCACCAATTCTGAAATTGGGAAGTGGTGTAAAGTGATGCATTGTGCGTGTACCAGGAAGAGCTTTTGCTTTCTCAAAACAGGGACTAAGCTGATTACACACTTTGTTCATCTCTTCTGCACACACAAAGAAAAATGTTGTTTCTTTTATATTATCTTTGCAGAAGTTATACATTGTTGCAGCATATGTTGTTTGTTGAGCTAAAGGTAGCTGCAAACTGGGTGTTGTTTTTAGCCTTTTTACAATCTGCACTAATACCCTCACATGGTGACTTGCCATGGCTTGCTGCAAAAAATGACCACTTCCCTACCAATCTAAAAAAATCCTGTTCATGATGCGCAAGTTCAGAAAATTCTTGCAGTTTTTATATTGTGCAGAATAACCATCAGTGAAATACTCAATATTTCTCAGTCTTTGGTAATGCACAACATTTTTTCTAAACTGAAGGAAGTAGAAACATTCACAATGACTAGAAATTTTAGGAGGCAAAAAAAAAAACCAGACATAGCAAGTGAGGATAGAACTTTATTTTGAAGTCCTGTAAGGAGAAATGATTGGGGGGGGCTCAACATTCATTAGTATTTATGGTGGGAATTTTGTTAATTGATACAAAAATTTTTAGGTTGGGCGTTTTTTTTTTTTTTCTTTCCATTTTTACTGGGTGAAAAACTAACTAAAGAAAATTCCTGTACCTTATTATAACTTTACATTCAACAGCTTAAATGACTTTTTATTTGATTGCACATTTAAATATGAAAGTAGAATATTTCTCCTTGTTGAGTTTATGTACTATGTATGTACTTACGAAAAAAATATGATGATCCAAAATAAATTATTTTATTTGTTGATGATCTGAAACGTATTTGTGAGTGCGTGCATGTGTGTTCTCCCAGACTTATGTTCTCCAAATAAGTGAAAACTACTAGCCATTGTTATTACAGAAAAATTCCCTATTTGGGGTTCCAACTACCAGTCACCTTAACAGTCCATCAAAAATGGTGATTTATGCTTGCGAGTATTGCAGATTTCAATGCCATTTTAAGCAAGACTAAAAAATATTTTTTGTCATTTTTACACATTTTCTGTAATGCTTAAATGTCCTTTTTAAGGTAGTGAAAACGAAAACTTTCGATCTACAATAAGAGGAAAGCAATTGCCTTTTTTCAAAACCATTGTAAGGGCCTTTTTTGGCCTACTGCAGAAAATAAAAATGAACCTATATTAAATATGGTGGCACATAAAAATAAAATAAAAAATGTTTTGAGCTACTCACTGATAAGGTTAAACTAATGGGGGAAAAGGCATATAAAATGGTCAAGCAAGCACTTAATTAAAAAATTGGGTAATATCGTGTTAGAATGTTCCACATATAAAAGATGACATTTTGGATTTTTTTTCCCTCGCTAAAATTGCGAATTGCCCGAAGTATTATTTTCTCCTAATGAAAGGTTTCATTATAATACACACATGAAAATATTTTTAGCAAATTTGAAGTGGGGCTCTTGTTTTGTTTAATAAAAATGTGGTCTCATTTTTCCGTGTCTTTTGTCATTAAATTAAAAAAAAAGGTTCTTTTAATTCTGAAAATGGGCAGAAACAAGTTGTTCCCAAATGTATGGATCATGTAGATCATTTAAGAAAAAATATATGTGGCTGCAACGGTTAGTTGTGAAGTTATGAATTTTTTTGTTCTACAGTGTAGTTGTGAAAGCTCATAGTGCAAAAACTTCAAAGGCATAGCTACCCAAATTTTAAAGTGGCATTACTCAAGATCTACTGGACCAACTGACCTAAAATTTTAACAGGTTTCACATCTCACCAGTACAATACTTTGTACCAATTTTCACAAAAATCTGAGATGGGTGGGTGACATCTCGTGAAAATGCTGGTTGATTTGAGATGGAATGACCCGGCCTTTAGGTGAATATCAAAGCCTGTTATCAGTGCTTTATTCCAACTTATCTGGAATAAAAGAAAGCATTGAGAATAGGCCCTGGTAAGCACCTAAAGACTAGAAATATCTTTAGGGGGGGGGGGGTGATTCAGATAAGTGAATTTTTCTATTTTATTTAAGTTTTCTTTTTCTTGCATTTACATACATTTTTTTATAATGCTCTACCCCTCTTTTTTATGATTTCAATATGGTGTTATTTAGTGTTTCTTTTTTTAAATTTATAATTATTTTAATTATATAGGCATACTTCCCCGTTCCCCAATAAATCTTCCTCCATTTTTTAAAAAGTGAACTCATTTAAGTTTCCTAACATACCTCAAATTTTTGTTTATAACAAACTATAATTCCTGTAATTTTTCACAGTTTTCCATTTGATGACCACCTGTCTCAGTATGCATGGTAGAATGATACTTAAAGATGCACATTATCCCATGGTAAAAGCTGTGTGGTGTTCCATGCAGATTATGTTTTTAGAGCTTTCATCCTGAGTTATTGCTGTTAAAGCAATACACCGTCATGTGTTCTACAACCAAATAGATAAAACTATGAAGGTTCTCTGTGTTTCTCTATACCAAAGAAGGTGATGTTGAAGGGCTGGCTTATGGGCTCTGTTGTTATCCATTATGTTACATAAGAATATTTTCATTCATGCCCAAGTAGATACAGGTTTACAACTTTCTAATATCTCAGCACCCCATTTATAATTGTCATTTCTCCCTACTACAAAATCTTGTTTACATTTTCATTACATTGGAGACCACATGTCTTTGCAGTGCTGCCACTAACGTGCTGTAGCACGTAAATTACCCTAAAACGAAATAAAGGGCCCATAATTGCAAATTCTGCATGTCTTTTGGAAACCACATTTTATTTCGGATTTGTTTAACATGTCATTTGGCAAAAATCAAATTCGCGAGGATTACGGAAAGAACGAAAACAGCCAGCAATGCATCGTTCCTGAAGATTATGTAAATATACGAATGCCCTGATTAATTTATTAAACCTTTCAGTTCTTTTAATTAATATTGGAACAGTTGAAATTTAAAATTTAAAAAATAAACAAACTTACATTTAATGAAAGCTCTGTGGATGATGATACTGTACATTTACTTCAATAATTGTTCGTCACCAGGTGGTTCCCTACCACATATGTTGTACATTTACTTCAATGATTGTTCGTTAAAAGTTAAAAAAAAAAAAAAAAAAACTGTTCAAGAGTAGTTATCATTATCACACAGTTCCTGTGTTTTGAAAAATAGAAGCCGCTCTGGTGCTCTAGGATGACTTAAAATGCATTGCCTTTGTGTAGTTCCATGATGATAAAATTTAATCCTGTCAGTTCTTGAGTTTTTTTTCTAAAGATTGCTTTCAAAGAGCATAAATTAAAGTGTCGAACAATGTGCATTACATTTATTTTTCATTTGCATATGCAAGCATAAATATTCATTATCTCCTGATTCTTTTGATTTTTTAAAAGGACCCAGAATGTATTTTTAAACAAGTTAGTAAAATCATGCAATGCGTTGATTATGATACGCTTTCCAACATACCAGAAATCATTACTCAAGTTATTATTCAAGTTATGAGGATAATGGCTGTAAAATAAATCTCGCTCCTATGGCCTAACCTTTGACCCCTTCTTGATGATATTCAACAGAGCCGGTAAAGTATGCTTCCGGAACAACATGATAAAGTTTTGTTTCAATCGAAACATTTTTACCTAAGTTATAACGCATAAGGGTGGTGGAATGGATCTCGCTCGTATGTCCTGACCTTTGACCCCATTTCGCCCATTTTTAATAGGATTCCTCCCTAAGTGATCCCTTACCACATACTAAAATTTCATTGAAATCAAACCATTTTTACACAAGTTATGACACATAAGGGCAATGGAATGGATCAGATCCCACTCCTATGTCCTGACCTTTGACCCCATTTCCCTCATTTTCAATAGGGTTCGTCACCAGGTGGTCCCCTACCACATACTAAAATTTCATTGAACTCGAACCATTTTTACGCAAGTTATGACCAGGGTGTCTACTGGTCATGAAAGTCATGAAAAAGTAATGAAATTGAGCAGGTGGTCATGAAGTAATGAAAAAGTAATGAGATTGAGTGGGTGGTCATGAAATTGTCTTTTTTGCATCAGCACCTGAATGAAGAAAATACGAACTGGCACCCTTATAAACCGGCGTGTAGTCGATGCCCCATGAAGGCAAAAAGCACCGGCCGACGCAAGCAAGAGTTCAGAGTGACGCAAATGCCAGGTAGAAGCCAGAGACGTCGATTTACGTAGCTTACAGGCTTTGAGAGAGGCCTGGTCATCGGGCTGAAAACCGCAGGGTGGTCGGCACGCCGTATAGCCAGTCACATGGATCGTTCTGACCATACTGTCCTACTGTGTTGGGAGCAGTGGACATGTGACAGCACTGCCACATGGTGGAGCAGCTCCGGACGGACCAGGAGGACCACCGGTAGAGAAGATCGACGGATCGTGTGCCAGGCACGAATGGATCCCACGGGGACCTGGTCCACTATACAGGCAGATGTGCTATTGAAGATGACCGGACTGCGTGCCACAGATCCCTCTGTAATTGTCCTGCAGCTCTGTTTTTGCCATCATGTGTATCATTCATCAGTATCATTATGTCCATAACATTTCAGTTCAATCTGATGCTTCCTTCTTGGTGTGCAAACTTCATTGTCCATGAGTGTACTTAATTTAAACTGAATCAGGCGCCCCTCGTATAGCCATTTTAGCAGCAATTATAATATAGACACATCAGTTTTGCCTAAACTATTGTCGCATGGAATTAATTTCAGTGTTTGTAAAAATAAAAAATAACCTGGGATCTCAAGCCAAGGGTACTACTAGATTATGAGTCTAAAATGGTTGTCATTGTGCCACGCATTGTCGAGAAGTCATGAATTTGGTTCATTGGAAATCGGTAGACACCCTGTTATGACGCATAAGTGTGGTGGAATAGATCCCGCTCCTATGTCATGACCTTTGACCCCATTTCACCCATTTTCAATAGGATTCGTCCCCAGGTAGTCCCTTACCACATACTAAAATTTCATCGAAATCGAATCATTTTTACGCGAGTTATCGTGTGGACAGACGGACAAAGCTGGAGCATATACGGTTGGAAAGCGTAAAAAGAGATTAATAATACCCACTTTTTAAAAATCTGTGGGTCCTTAGGACCCAGCTTGATAACAATGTAATGGCAGAATGGCAGCCCTGCTTTGTGGGTAAGAGTTAACATTGAGGAATCCACTGTGGGCACAGTTTTAATTATTCAAGTTTTTGAACAATTTCTCAGCACTTTTGCCAATATCAACATAAGTACTTGGCTGAGAAATGGTGAATGCTTTGCCATTTAGATCAGCTCACAATTTGTTTTTCATTCTTTTCACATAAGGTTGTCACATTTGTTTTAAGTGAAGCTGTTACCTTTGGGCTGATTTAATTGTCATTTTCTGGTATTCAGATTTGTACCACCAGCCCAATTTTGCACATCGGTCATGAATAACTTTTTCAAGCAACCATGAATTTAACAGTGTAGTGGCTTTTATAGAAAGAAATTAAGTAACACTGTTTTCAGGTATGTGTCCCAGTGTCATGTAAACCAGTGGTTCTTAAACATTTTTTATATTGTACCCCTTGGTCATGACTAAAAGTGTAATGTACCCCCTGATGAAATTTCCCCAAATGATAGGTTTTAAATTTTTTTATGAATACCTGGCAAATTATTGAAGCAGTTTTAATCTATTAAAAAAACATCTGTAATAAAAATATTTGAAATGTGGCAAAGCTATTTAAAGAATCCTATGTTTATTACCTTAACATTATCGCTTATTGAGAATCGTAATGATTAGTTAAAAAAACATAATTTTATTGAGAAAAGTCTGCAGAAAAATCTTATTTTCAGTAAGTCGTTCAATAAAGAACAAAAAACCAAAAACTGACAGTAATTTTTCTAATGAAAGTTCTTACTCTGGAGTTGAGAGGTTATGAATCCTCGAGGTTTTTCAGTGAGAGGGGTGTGCCTGAATGGCTTCACACAGCTTTTCTGATGTCTGGGTGTCCAGTTGATACTTTCAAGAGGAGGTCCTGCTCCAAATTTAGCCTATTGTGGTACTTATTTTTCAGGTAGGTACACCATGGATGAAAAACCACTTTCACATAGATACGTTGTGGAGAAAGACATCATGAACTTGACTGCATGGTCAGCAATATGTAGAAACTCGTTCAGTCTCTGCAACCAAATGACTGTCGAAGATGATTTCTTGAAACTGGATTTGAGTGTTTCATCACAGGACAGTTCAATGATTTCTTCCTTTTCTTTCGTTGAAAAGAAATCTGGTAGCCTGAAGTCTTCCACTGCAGAAAAAGGGGTCTCGCTTCCAGAATTGGCTGTCTAAAATCTCAGAAAAATATTTGTCAAAGTCTTCAATCAAACCCAGACAATGCTGTTTTACATCGTTGACAACAGAACCATGAAGCTCAAGTTCATTTTCTTCTACGACTGTGTGGAAGATCTTACAAAAAGATCTTCCACACAGTCATAGAAGAATGACAGTTGTCCATTCACAACTTTTGTTGCTGCAAATTGAAGTTTTTTTTTTCAAAGATTTTATGTTGTCATGAACCATAAAGGGTGTTGTGTATTTACTTTGCATTCTTTTGTTCAACTCATTCAGCTGCTGGAAGATGTCAGCTAAGAAAGCTAGCCTGCACAACCACTGTTTATCTGTAAATCTGTCACAAAGCTCATACTTACTGTGAGAGAGGAAAACTTGAACTTCTTGTCTCAATTCATACAAATGAGCAAGACATTTTCCTTTGGATAGTAATTAAAGTCTGTGAGAGCTACTCGTGTACCACTGAAAGTCGCGCGCCGTACCCTTGGGGTACGTGTACCACAGTTTTAGAACCACTGATTAAACATTTCAAGTTGCTGTCTGTATCTGTGCTAAACAGTGAATAGTAAGGAAGGTTCAAATTTATCAACCCTATTAAACAATGGTGTTGTTTATGTCTAGACATTTGCAAAAATAAATAGTGAATATACTCAAAATTGGCATAGGGAAGAATCCACTGATCCTGTAAAAACAATAAGCCATGTAGTATGCTTTTTGTTGCTACTTCAGCTTTGAAGAACTCCACACGTACACAGCTATAGATTTTTGATTCTTTATAACAAATATGGTTTTATTAATGTTGGGGATTTAATGAAGGGCGACTAAGGGCCTGGAACTTGCTGAAAAATGGATTTCACCGATTGAGTTTGTCTAAATTTTGAATTTCCATTGCTTTCTGCAAAAGAGTTGCATAGCATTGATTTTGTTTTTATTTTGTTTGCCTGAGAAAGACATGCACTTTGGTTAAAAAACTGAAATATGCGACATCCTTGATTCAAAGCATGATTCATATTTTTCTTTCGTGGAAACCATTTGTCAAATCAACACTAAGCAGTGGTAGAATACTGAAAAAAAAAAAGTTGTCCTCTGGACCATTGTATACCATAAGTTGATGGTTCGCATCGATTTTTACTGGTCCACAAATGACACAAATATTAATACATTTAATATATGAACATTGTATTTGTTTTGTTTCTCTTTCTCAAGGCGGGGTACAGTAAAGTGTAAACTTGAGTTTCAGATTAACTAAATAACAGAGTACAAATATTAGTTAATATTTTCACATAATTAGTATGCCAACTACCATTTGTTGGAAGCTGATACTACAGGACACACATGCCTTAGTTGAAATATTTTAAAATTTAATGATTAAAATATATACAAGGCTAAAAAGCACACAAGATCTTTCATACGGGCGCCTTGTGCATCATCAGGTGAAGAAAACTGGCAGAACAAAAGAGTCTACTTGCTTTATATATATAGGATGGATTCATGATGTGCATCTTGAACGCAGCAATCCTGGTGGACAAGATAACTGCCGGTATAGTTCAAGATAAAGTGTAGTGCGTACATAACTATACAACATAGCATAAGGTTGTTGAAAAACTCATAATGCAAAGTATAAAATGGGACTCTGAGAGGGTTTAATGAAAAAAATGACTGATTATTTACCATAATGAAACGTGGGAGGTGGGAGGGTTACATGAAGTAGAAGAGGGGTTGTTTATGTAAGATAAATTATTCAATAATTGTTTACAAGAAGGATGAACATCATTACAACAGTTTCTTCATTACAACATTGGTTTATATTGTAGTGTATATACACAGGTGTGCAAAAATTAAGGACGAAGAGGAGAAATTAGCATAACAGCGGAACGAGCAGGCAGAACGGACCGAAAGACCACTCAGGAGATAGACTAGGGTTCGGTACAGTAGGGCATGCGCATATATGCAGCATGATGAGGGTGGGTGGGGGTATATAAAGCACATGGGCGGTGTACGCTCAGCAATTCGGTGATAGCTATTGCACTTATGTACATCGGTTTGAACGACGTCAAGTTGCTGCCACCGTGTGATATGGCCAACAGGCAATCCAGTAGACGTTATCTGGATGACTTTACTCGAGGTCGCGTCATTGGGAAGTTGGAAGAAGGTCGAAGTGCGACTAGTGTGGCCGAGGAGTTCGGGATCGCTCACAGCATCATTTCACGAGCTTGGAGAGCATTTCAAACGACAGGAACAGCTGTCCGAGAGTTTAGCAGTGATCGTCCACAAGCAACCACGGCGGCGGACGATCGGTCTATTGTCCTACAGGCGAGAAGAGACAGACGGCAGACAGCGGAAGAAATCGCAAGGCACATGCAACAGACAACTGGACGTCCGTTATCGCATTTTATCGTGGCCAGGAGGCTGCACAAAGGTGGTCTATTTGCACGACGACCAGTACGGTGTGTGCCAATAACGCCTGCTCATCGGAGGCGGCGGTTTCTGTGGTGCCAGGAACACAAGAACTGGACATATCAGCAATGGGGTCGAGTTCTCTTTACGGATGAAAGCTGATTTAGTCTGACGAGCGATTCTGGACGTATACACATCTGGAGAGAGCAGGGAACACGCAATCACACTTCCAACATCATCGAAAGGGACCGGTTTGGAGGTGGCAGAGTTCTCGTTTGGGGTGGTATCATGCTTGGTAGCCGTACTGACCTCCACATCTTCCAAGGAGGTTCAGTCACTGGTGTCCGCTATTGTACCGAGGTTCTCCTGCCTCACGTGCGTCTGTTTCGACGTGCTGTGGGTCCTGAGTTCCTCTTCATGGACGACAATGCTACACCTCATCGTACAGTGGCTGTTGCAGAGCTGTTGGAGAGTGAAGATATTCAACGCATGGATTGGCCCACAAGGCCCCCGGACCTAAATCCAATCGAACACATGTGGGACCTTCTCGGGAGACGCTTGGCAGCACGTCACCAGCCGCCAGCAATGATTCCACAGCTGTGATTGGCGCTACAAGAGGAATGGGCTGCGATGCCTCAACAGCTCCTTGACAACCTCGTCCTCAGCATGGACAGACGTTGTAAATCCTGCAAAGCAGTCAGGGGTGATCATATCCCCTACTAAAGACTGGATTTTTCTTGGCAGCCACCTGTCACGTGGACGTTTCTGTCTTCTGTCCAGTTATGCTCGAAGCTACCTTTTCAATAAAGTGCCTTTGTATTCCTTGTTTGAACGGTTTTGCTCACTTGTCCCATATTCTTACATCTTGGGGATCTTATGGTATGATTTGAGTCGATGTGGAGCACTTCTGCATGACATTACATTCGAAAAACCGTCTCGTCCTTAATTTTTGCACGCCAGTGTATAAACCAATGTTGTAATGAAGAAACTCCTGTATTTGTTCATCCCCCTTGGAAACAATTATTGAATAATTTATCTTACATAAACAACCCCTCTTCCACTTCTAGTAACACTCTCGCCTACCATGTTTCATTATGGTAAATAATCCGTCATTTTTTCCATTAAACCCTCTGCGAGTCCCATCTTATACTTTGCATTATGAGTTTTTCAGCAACCTTATGCTATGTTGTATAGTTATGTATGCACTACACCTTATCTTGAACTATACCGGCAGTTGTCTTGTCTACTAGGATTGCTGCGTTCGAGATGCACATCATGAATCCATCCTATATATACAAAGCAAGTAGAC
Organism: Macrothele yani; assembly: GCA_039090855.1. Classification (NCBI taxonomy): domain Eukaryota; kingdom Metazoa; phylum Arthropoda; class Arachnida; order Araneae; family Macrothelidae; genus Macrothele; species Macrothele yani. The sequence goes on along the minus strand of CM076998.1, from coordinate 130,531,079 downwards.
TCTTTTGTTCTGCCAGCTTTCTTCACCCGATGATGCATGGGGCGCCCGTGTAAAAGATCTTGTGTGTTTTTTAGCCTTGTATATATTTTAATCATTAAATTTTAAAATATTTCGGCTAAGGCATGTGTGTCCTGTAGTATCGTGCTTCGACAGCTGACTTCAACAAACAATATTCTTTTAGCACGAAATATTTCTTTTACCTTGTATGCCAACTAATTAGCATGTAAGTTACATTTAATGTTAGTATTTTGTTTTGAAGTAGTGTTGAAATTTATTTCATGATAATGGGATATACTGGGATACCCCTTGATAGAATCAAGTTTGAAGTCACCACTTCCAGTAATAAATGCTGACTGTTCATCAGCAAGTTTAGAATATTTGCAGAGTGAATAGTTCATTTTGTGTTCTTCAGAATTACATTGAAGCCAACTAAAAGTGTGCTGCTGGAATGCACGTTAATGTTGAGCGTAATCATACCTTCTATCACAGATGCTTTTGGATTCACATTCTCCTCCCCCCTTTTCTTGATTGAGATTCAGAATTGATGCCACAACTCCACAATGTAAGGAAATCTAATTAATTATCATTTGCAAATGCAAAAGTAATCTTGGTTTGGGAGATTTAAACTGATGCTTCCCAGTCAGCCACTGCAACAACACACTTTCCATTCGAAGCTTCATTGTATTGAAGAGAGAGTTTCCACACTTTCCTCCCAATATTTCCACAGTGCAACAGTGATTCTTACCAGCAACATGTATGGCTCGCTGTTAAATCTGTAGGTTTTAACGCTTGCCCAGTGCTGCTCATTTTCAACATGCTTTATTTAGAGATTTTCCCTCACCAATACACAGAAAGTGTAATTTTTATCCACTAAACTTAAGAAGGGTTAATAATAACTAATAAATTATTTGCCATCTGCTTTGAACGAAAAATATTTTGCAACTTTCGTTTCCAGCGGAGTGAAGAAAAAATGCCTCAGATTTTTCTGAAATAAATGACATTACCTGAAAAAAGTACTGTTCCATTGGACCACCATCATTTTTATTTCAGTGGTCCAACTTGATTTTCAGGAGTCTCTGACCAGTGAGCCACTAAAGAATTTGAATGCTGCTGAAGCAGGTAACAGTGATGTTTTTTTTTTTTTCTTAAATGAGTTTTCCTTTTTGTTTTTATTAATGAGGTTAAAAAGCTTATTCTTCCAAGTTCAGAAATGCAGGCATTTTACTGCAAATTATAGCCATTGTATTCTGATTTTAGTCATTTTCCAAGAGTAGGACTGGCAGGTGAAAATCTGGCATGCATTCCTCTTTTAATAAAGTCGTAAATATTTTAATAAAGAGGTTGTGAACAAACCACTCAAGATGTAAGATTCCTAATAGTCACTAATGTTGTTAACTTCCAAAGTGTATGTAAGAGCAGTCTGTGATATTTTTTTAAGCACTTAATTATTAAATCCTCTTCTAGTATTCTGTGAGGTTAAAGTAAACTGATATTTTTCATCTTTATTACCCTAAATGAGCATTGGACTAATTAATAAAATGATGTTCTGTGATGCAATTTAATTGCTGTGAATCTTTATGATGAGACATTCTGGAAGGCCGATTTCTTGGGAATGTGAGAAGGGTATTAACCTTCCATTGTTGAAAAAGAAAGTAATTGCAGTAGAACCTCCATAATCCGAACTAATTGGTACCAGGGGTGGTTTGGATTATTGAACATCTATTTCTATAGTGTCAAAAATTATAAAAACGTTAATAACAGTGCTTAAAGGGTTTTAGAAATAAAACTACAAAATACATAACAATAAAATGAACAGTTTAGTTTACTTTAATTACACAAATAAAAAACCCATTTCAGTACATAGACTCAAGTTATCTCCGCACGGGGATAACTGGTTTTCCAGTTATTTGGGGAGCGGCGCCCCCACGGCCCGAGCTGACCTTGTGACGGATCATTTTGTCATTTCGTCTTGAACGATTACATCACCGAAGGGACAGCTGTTCATCCAGCTGATGGGGGATGGCGTCCCCACGGCCCGAGCCGACATGTACTAGATGTGAATTTTCACTTTTTTATGTTTTTTCACTTGACACGCTCCCGACTCAGTTGTAGGTTGCTGAGGTTGTGATTATGCGCCAGCTCAGGATTTTAGTTTCTCGTTTTCTTTCCTGTCTTCTCCATTTCATGTTTCTTTCTTTGTTTTTCTGAGCTGGTTAGCTAGACCTACCTGCACGTTTGCCGTATGTGGTGACCCGTAAGGTGGAAAAGGGGATGCTGGAGGCTGAGGTTTCTGGAGGCCTGGGTGGTGTTGTCGCCAGTTGCCAACACTCCTCTTTGCCCCCTGCTTCACTCTAAACGGGCGGCTGGGAACTAACCCACTCCTAGTCAATGAGGTCTGTGGCCGAGTGGAGCCCAGACCTCTAACGGCTTGTCGTCTCGTACGACAGGGTGAGTCTGGGGATAGGGTGGGCATGCCAAAGGGGTGTTCCCCAGGCATGGGAAAGTCTGGGTGCTCGCCGAGCGCATGTCTGCCCTATCAACTTGCTATATCCGCTTGCTATCCCTAGAGCCGTGTCCTGCGTCCACTTGGGCTTGCGGACCTCCGGTTCTCCCTTGTTGGGCTCGATTGTGGGTGGGGAAGTTGGCGGATGAATCCTTTAAATTTTATATGGCTCTCAATGAAATTTCCCATGAACCCAAAACTAAAAGAGGTATGGAGGAAGGTTCAGGTCCTTCCGCCAAAAAATTTGTCGCAGATGTTTCCAATGCTAGATTCTTTTTTGTGCACTCATTGGACCCTTCAAAGCCTTTGAGTGCCAAAAGTCCATTTTGGATCCACAAAGCGCTGCAATCAATTGCAAGCTCTCCTAAGAGCGTCAAGAAGCTCCAGTCTGGAGATCTTCTTGTTGAGATGTCTACTGTGGCCTACAGTTCCACACTTATCAACACCAGCATGCTGCTCGAGACGCCTGTCAAAATAACACCACACGGTTACCTAAATTCATCTCGAGGTGTTGTCTCCTCTCGAGATCTTATTGATTGCTCTGAGGATGAACTTCTCGAAGAACTGAGGAGCCAACATGTTACGGGTGTGCGACGCATTTCTTTTAGGAGGAATGGGCCGTTTGTTCCATCCTGGAACATTATCTTGACTTTCAACTGCCCTTCCCTGCCTACATCCATCAAGGCAGGGTATCTCCACCTCGAGGTACGCCCGTACATTCCCAACCCGTTGAGATGTTTTAGGTGCCAGTCGTACGGCCACTCTCAGCAGTCATGTAGGAGTTCTCCTAGGCGTGGACGCTGTGGTGCCACAGAGCATCTCCTCTCAGAATGTGTGGCCGAGGCCGAGTTTTGTGTGAACTGCAAGGGTTCACACCCAGCATCAGCCAAAGATTGTCCCAAGTGGAAGGAGGAGAAGGAAATCCAAAGGCTCAAAACGATGGAAAATATTTCCTATCCTGAGGCCAGAAGAAGAGTGGTTCCCGTTACATCTGATCGGCGATCATACGCTTCAGTGGTGGTTGCCAAATCTACGGTTGCCATTCAGACCGACGTTCAGATCTCCCCTAAATGTCCATTCAATATGGAGGAAATCATCGCAGCCGGACTGGAGGCACTCCAGTCGCAAGCTAGGAGTCTGAAAGCGGCACCCGCCACTTCACCGAAGCAGATTCACTCCAACACCAGCAAGGAAACTCAGGCCACTTCTTCTGGCAAAAACGCCAACACTAACACCAACACCAAGGTCAAGGATAAGAAGAGCATTTCTTCTCCTTCAAAGTCTCAGCCAAACAATCAACGGCGAGCAAATCCCACCAAGACACTTGGGACAAAGCATTCACCAATCTTGGCCCCTGGTCACACACCACCAAATCTGGGGGAACGCTCACCAGAGGAAATAGAGGCTGATCAAGTTTAACCATTTCCTTTTTCATTTCATTTTTACCCATGGGTTCAATAATTCAGTGGAACTGCCGAGGTTTTCGCACCAGTTTTGATGACGTGAAACATCTGCTTTATTTGTACTCTCCGGTTTGCCTTTGTCTTCAGGAGACAAAGCTTAAACCATCGGACCTGCTTTCAGTTCGAGGCTACAGTGCATTTCGGACAGACCACTCGTCTGGAAATATAGCCTGTGGGGGTGTCGCTATTCTCGTCCCTCACAGGGTTCCGGTATCTTCCGTCGCGATTTCCACAACTGTGCAGACCGTGGCGGTTCGTATTTCTATGCCTGTGCCTCTTACTGTTTGCAGTGTTTATCTACCACCGGATGAGGATGTTAGCGTCTCTGTTCTGGAGAGCTTGATTGATCAGCTGCCCTCACCCTTCCTTCTTTTGGGTGACTTTAATGCTCATCATCCTTTGTGGGGTAGTGTCAGCGCCAGCGCTAGAGGTCGTCGCATAGAGTCTCTTCTGTGCTCGGCCTCTGTGTGCCTTTTAAACACTGGTGCTGACACTTACTTCCATGAGCCGACAAGATCTTTTAGTGCGATCGATTTGACCTTGGGTTCACCATCGATCATTGCTGACTGGTCGTGGACGGTGTGTAAGGATCTCCACGGGAGCGACCACTTCCCCATCGTCCTCTGGCACCATGCAAACGTGCCATATTCTGCCTACCGCCCACCTCGATGGAGGATGGATTGTGCCAGATGGGAGGTCTTCACATCGTCCGCGGCGCTTATCTTCTGAAATGGTGAGCCAAGAGTCAATCGACTCAGCTGTACTTAAAGTCACAACTTGTATTCTTCAGGCAGCTGATCTTTCAATTCGTAAAACATCTACGAAGTTCCCCAGAATTCCGAAACCTTGGTGGAACCCTAAATGCGCAGCGGCTAGGAGAGCTCAACACAAGGCCTGGTCTACTTTTCGGCGTTATCCAACCGAGGCTAATCTCGTTGCTTTTAAACGTGCTAAATCCTATGCTCGGTTGGTGCGTCGACGTAGCAAGAGGGAGTCTTGGATCCAGTATGTATCATCTCTTACCTCACGTGCCAATTCGAAAACTGTGTGGGAAAGGATTCGTAAGATCCGGGGTACCTACAGTTCACACCAGATTGCCATTCTCGAGAGTAACGGCTGCACATATGCTGACGTCGGGGAGATTGCAGATTGTTTGGGGGAGGCGTTTGCTTCCGTTTCGAGTGATCTGGCGTATCCGGCCTCCTTTCATAGGATTCAATCCTCCGCGGAACGCCAGAGAATCTCTTTTGCGCCGTATACCGACACTGGTTATAACTCCCCCTTCAGCATGTGTGAACTTCGGGTGGCTCTGCATCGGTCCGGGGCTACTTCTGTCGGTCCCGATGACATCCACTACGACATGCTCCGTCGTCTCTCCCAGTCGTCTCTCGAGAACCTTTTAATCTTATACAACCGCATCTGGTTAGAACACAGTTTCCCGGAGTCTTGGCGAAAGGCTTTTGTTCTACCTTTTCCGAAGCCTGGCAAGGATCCTAAGTCTCCCTCTAGTTATCGCCCAATTGCTCTCACTAGCTGTCTGTGTAAAGTTCTCGAACGCATGGTTAACTCACGATTAATTCATTTTTTAGAACATCATCAATTACTTTCACCATCACAAAGCGGTTTTCGGCGTCATCGTTCACCTCACGATCATCTCCTGCACCTTGAGACATCTGTGCGTGAGCCGTTCGTGCGTAGGCAGCACCTGGTTTCTGTATTCTTTGACATCGAGAAAGCCTATGATCGTGCGTGGCGGCACGGGATTATCCGTGACCTCCACGCATGCGGATTGCGAGGGAATCTTCCGACCTTTATTGTAAATTTTCTTCGCAATCGGGTGTTCCAGGTGCGCCTGGGTACGACGCTATCTGCAACATTCCATCAAGAACAAGGTGTTCCTCAAGGTTGCATTTTATCTGTCACATTGTTCATCCTTCGCATTAATTGTCTCCTCACAAATCTTCCTCCTGCGGTTTCGGCTACTGTGTATGTCGATGACTTGCACATCTTCTGCTCGTCATCGAGCATGCGTTTCATTGAAAGGCAGTTGCAGTCTAGTATTAATCAGATTTTTAAAGCGGCGAATAGCAATGGTTTAGTTCTTTCTCCCGACAAGACAGCGTGTGTTCATTTCTGCCTGAGGCGTGGCCTCCATCCTGACCCCGAGCTGTATTTGGACCGTGCAGCCATTCCAGTTTTGCCGGAGACCAAGTTCCTTGGACTGACCGTCGACCGTGCGCTTACGTTCCGTGTGCACGTTCGGCTCAAGATTTCCTGTCTGCGTGCTCTTTCTATTCTAAAAATCCTTTCAAGAGTTTCGTGGGGCGCAGACAGGATCTCTTTGTTTCGCATTTACCACTCCTTAATTCGGTCGAAACTGGATTACGGCTGTATCGTGTATGTCTCGGCTCGTCCTTCCGTTCTCCGGCCTTTGGACGCTGTTCATCATCAGGCGCTGCGTCTTTGTACGGGAGCATTTCGAACATCTCCGATTCCCAGCCTTTACGCTGATGCGAACGAACCATCGCTTGAATTACGCCCTCTGCAGCTGTCTGTCCACTTTTACTTAAAAATTCGGTCTCTTCCAGACCATCCTTTGTACGGTGCAGTTTTCCATCCTCAGCATGCTCGTTTATTTGCGAACCGGCCCTCGTGCGTTCCAACCTTCGGTCTTCGTATGGCGGCCGTAGCTCGTGATGCAGGGCTCGACTTGTCGCTTGTTGCAGCGACCAGGGGCTTTGGGGATCCTCCATGGCACCCATTTGGTGTCATGGTTGATACCACCTTTACGTCTTTCGACAAATCCTCAACCCCTGCGTCAGTGTACCAGCTGCTCTTCGCTGAGCACCGTGCCCTCAAAACTTAATACACTCCCATTTTCACTGATGGCTCCAAGATGCATGGAGTCGTTGGATCCGCAGCTGTCTGTGTTGATGACGTGTCAGTAGTGCGGATCCCAGCTGGGGCCACGGTGTTTTCGGCGGAGATGCATGCTGTGTATCTTGCACTTCTTCATGTTCAGTCGAGTTCTCATCATAGTGCTATGGTCTATACGGATTCCTTAAGTGTCCTGCAGTCTTTGTCATCGCTGGACTATTGTAATCATCCTTTTCTTTTGAACGTACGAGGGCTTCTTCGTTCCTTGCTCGAGGCCGGTGTCCAGATTCAATTCGTCTGGATTCCTGGGCATGTTGGAATCTCGGGTAACGAGTGTGCTGATGCGGCCGCTAGATCTGCTTCCTCTTTGGTCGTCACACCCTTGCCACTCTTTCATCGCGATTTTCGATTTCTTGTTCGTTATCATATCAAACGAACGTGGCAGGGTCTGTGGGACCAACAGGTGGAAAATAAACTGCATCATATAAAACCTATTCTCGAAATCTGGAACTCCTCATCTCGTCGGAACCGCAGGGAGGAAGTGGTGCTTGCGCGTCTCCGCATTGGGCATTGTCGTTTCACTCACCGCTTTTTGCTGTGTGGCGACACTGCGCCGATGTGTGAGACGTGCAACTGCCGACTCACCGTCACTCATCTTTTGTGTACCTGTGTTCGTTTTCGTGATGTACGATTTCATTTCTTTCATTCTGATTTGTTGAACGAGGACGCCGCTACACTGCAGCGGCTCCTCAATGACCACTGCAATACTGTTGTTGTTTTTTCATTTTTTAAACAAATTGACTATTTTAAACGTATCTAGATTTTAGCCCTATCATCATACTCATTTTTCAGTTTTACTGAATCAGCTAGATTTTAATCTTTGTATCATGTTTTTAGTACTGTTTGTTTCATTATCTTTTTTAGCCCTTTCATCGTTCTCATTCTTCAGTTTCATTTGATCAGCCATATTTTAAGCTTCATCGCACGTTTTTAATACTGTTTGTTTGTCTGTCTGTCTTGTAGTTTTTACCGTATTCATTTCCATCTTTCACTTTTACCGCTTCATCCTGTTTTTAGCCTTGTGTACGTGTTTTATTGGTTTTGTTCTCTTTTGATGTCTTTTGTTTGGCGCTCTTTGGCCAACCATGGCCCTTGCGCCAATAAAATCAATGAACCAACCAACCAACCGACTCAAGTTATAATAAAGATACGTACCCTATGTTATGTTCAAAATGCTATTTACAGTAACTACACAGTAGTATTTAAGTAAAAAAGTATAAACAGTGCCCAAAACTCTACTTACCGTATGTACTATTTCATATAAGAAAGTTTAACAAAAAAAGTCACCAATCTTCTTTTGCACCGTTGTTGAATAATGCTTTTTTGCTGATAAGTCTCAACAATAAAAGTTGAGATGCACAGCACTCAGGTTGTTTTTTGTACCATGACACTGCAGTATCAAATGCATGAAAAGCATCTGTATGGGATGGTCCACCATCTTCATTGTTGTTGTCGTCATCACTACTGTTTTAGCTATCGTCATCGGCCTTGGTAATGTTGTGTATGACGGACCTGCCAACTGTTACGATTTCATCGTATTTAGTACGATAAATCATGCTGCAGTACGCTAATATGATTTTGCAGCCAAAAATACGATTTTTTAAAAAATAGTCATGCTTTCTCCCATTTTTTCCCTTTTTCAGACAGAAGCCTTGTAGTCGAATCGCGGCGTTGGCCGACCTACAGTACGTTGCAGATTTATTTTGGTCCTACAGACAAAAACTACATCCCCAGATCCCTATTAAACCATCTTGCAGACTCCCTATCATAATGCAAGTTTTCCGCCTTTAAAAATTTCCGAAAACGAAAGTTAGGCGTAGTGAGGATTTCTTCCGTAATCGTAATTTTTTCCCCCGTGAAGGACGATGTGCGTCACAGAATAATTTTGTACTTATCCCATAGAAGAATCACGTCAATGGCCGACGTACATTGCAGATTTATTTTGTACTCATCTCCGTGTAAGAATCGTGGCGATGGCCGACGTACATTGCAGATTTATTTTGTACTCATCTCCGTGTAAGAATCGTGGCGATGGCCGACATACATCGCAGATTTATTTTGCACTCATCCCCGTAGAAGAATTGTGGTGACGGCCGACGTACATCGCAGATTTATTCTGTACTCGTCCCCATGGAAGAATCGCAGCGACGTACATTGAAGGTTTATTTTGTACTCATCCCCGTAGAAGAATTGTGGCGACGTACATCACAGGTTTATTTTGTACTCATCCCCGTTGAAGAATCGCGGCAGTGTATATCGCAGGTTTATTTTGCACTCATCCCCGTAGCAGAATCGCAGTGACGGGCGATGTACACCGTAGGTTATTTTGTACTCTTCTCCGTAGCAAAATAGCGGCGATGTACATCGCAGGTTTATTTTGTATTCATCCCCGTAAAAGAATCGCAGTGATGGCCGACACATGTCGCAGATTTATTTTGTACTTGTCCCCGTAGAAGAATTGTGGTGACGTACATCGTAGGTTTATTTTGTACTCATCCCCGTAGCAAAATAGCGGTGACGTACATCGCAGGTTTATTTTGAACTCGTCCCCGTAGCAGAATCGTGGTGACGTACATTGCAGGTTTATTTTTACTCATCCCCGTAGCAGAATCACGGTGATGTATATCGTAGGTTTATTTTGTACTCATTCCCATAGCCGAATCACGGTGGCGGCCAATGCACATCACAGATTTATTTTGGTCCTGCATACAAAAATGACATCTCCAGAACCCAATTAAACCATCTTGCAGACCTCCTAAGATGCAAGTTTTCCGCCTCTCAAAATTTCCGAAAACAGAAGTTAGGCGGAGTGAGGATTTCTCCCGTAATCATAATTTTTTTCTAATTAGCAACATAAAGGTGTTTGCTGATTAGATTTAATTAGTTTCTCAACAAAATTTTGATTTATGGAAAAAAAAACCCTACATTCTCATCATCAAGAATTTATGTAGCTGAAATAGGCTTAAGAAATTATCAGCATGCATCGTGTTACGATTTTTCTATCTGAGTGTTACGTTTTTTGGTTCTGAGAGATCGGCAGGTCTTTTATGATCTTGTCGTCATTATAAATTTGGTATTCTTGTTCATTAACATCACTGTCTAGCCATTCGTTAGCATCCTCTACATTGCAGTCCTCAAAGCCAGGGATAGATTGACACAAAACTGCAACTTCTTCAGCCACGTTCTCAGTTTCTCTAGTGCTGGCACTGTCTTCATTGTTGTCTCCAATAACTTCCTCAGACCATAGCTTATTCCATCCTTTTTTTAAACTGTTCTCTGTAAGATTTTCCCATGAATCTACCAGCATGTAGCAAGTCTTTCACATTTAATTTTTTTGAAAATGCAATGACACTATTCTCGTTCTGTACAGCCAGAAGTAAATGCTGAAGCATCTGCTTTCTGTACACTTGTTTACATTTTCCGAAAATGCCCTGGTCCATTGGCTGAAGAAGTGCTGTTACATTTAGGGGCAGAAACACAACCGTGAAGTCGTTATCAACTTTACTTAACTGGTCTACTGCAGGATGTGTGTAGGTGCATTATCAACAATCAATAAGACTTTACCAACATTTCCCTCTTTTTTCCCAATATACTTTTACATTCGGAATAAAAATGTTCGAGTACCAGTCGAAAAAAATCTCCAATGTCATCCACACATTCTTGTGCCATTTGTAGGTGACGGGAAGGCATTTCACATTTTTGAAACACTGGGGTTTCTTGCTTTTACCAATCGCCAATATTGGAACATGGTGTTTACCACTTGCATTGCAAGAAACCATAGCTGTAACTCTGTCTTTGCTGGCTTTGTAGCCAGGGGCTTTCTTTTCGAGGTGAGATGCAAGAGACTTTCTGAGGAGTGAACGAAAATTTATAGCAGTCTCATCAGCATTGTACACATCGTCTCTAGAATACCCCCGAGTATTAACGTATTCAGCAAACTTTACTTTGAATTCCTCTGATGCAATAACATCGCTTGATAAACTCTCGCCTTCAATTTGAAGTTCTCTGATATCATGATGCATTTTGAACTTTTGCAGCCAACCACTGCTAGCTTTGAAGTCAGGGGGGCCATTTAATTTTTTGTTTAAGTCTAGAGCTTTTTCACAAATCAATGGGCCCGATATTGGTTCTCCCAAGCTTCGTCTTTGTGTGAATTACAAATATACGGCTTCTCCAAGGGCTGTCTTTTTTGCTGTTTTTAAAGTTTTCCTCATTTGTGGCCCTTCATCAGAATCTAGTTTAGAAACATACTGCAATATGGTTTCCCTTTTGTTTTTCAAGTCACTTATTGTGGCTTTTCCTACGAAAGAAGCTCCACTTTCCTCCTTCTCAAGTCGATTTAAAATCTCCATTTTAATCTGTATATTTAAAGTTGTATGTTTCCTTTTAAGAGATGTTGATGCTGCCATATTTTACTCACACACTGTTAAAGTACAGTATAAAAACACTGAAAATCCACAAACACACAAAGAAGCAGAAAGCCGCACAGAAACACACTTAAAACAGGCAACGGAGCAACATTCACTGTGGCAGACAAAGCCTGACTGAGCGCGGGAGAGAAATACCGTAAGGCGGGGCTTGTGAGTCAGACGGCAAGCTTCCTTTCCCCTCTCTTTGTGAAAGTAGCCTCGTAACCGGTTATTCCACTTGTTCCCGCTCTGTATTGCATAGCGGGGCAGCAGTGATTCTTCTTACTTGCTGCAATGTAACATCTGTTTATGTATGTTGTAAATATGTACATACACCAATATAAACATTTGGCACATTTGGAATTATTGGATGTTCGAATTATGATGGTTCTACTGTATTCCTAGTATTATGTGATTAACTTTCATTCATTGACATTTATGCAGCCTGCATTTAACCAAATGCAAAATTTGTGATTTTCAATTCTAAAAATAAAGCATTTTTCAACATAATTGAGTAACTGAGTAAACCTATAAAAGTGATAAAATACATTTTTCAGGTTTGTAGAGCTTCACTCCAGTTTTTGAGGTTAATGATCAGGAAACCTATACTGAATGTAGAATATCTTAATTCATCATTATTTGGTTTTGTCACAGAACTCAGCATAGTAAAGGTAAGTTATGTTTATAACCACTCCCACATGTTATGTAATTCATTAGCTTCATGTGCTAAACAAGTAAATAAAAATAAACAATAACAGAAAAGATAGAAAAAGTCTATAGTCTCATTTGTTTGTGTTTTTGTATGATATTTATTATTTAGTGAAGAATGATAATGTTTCTTCCATTTGTTATGAGTTTCAAAATGCATTGCTAAATTTTCACATCAACTTGTAGTTTGAAGCCACAAAGCATTTAATTTTGTACCAGATCGCATCTATTTTTATTTTAACTACGCCATTAATTTCAAACCACATGAAATTTGGTATACCAAATTTTTCAAAACATGGTCGAGAAATGTATTGACAGTAATGCCAGTGCCAGGCTAGAAATAGTTGAAATTATTTCTACAGTTTTGTTGAGTATATGTAGTGAAATTAGTTTTTCTTGTAGGCATTTTTTTCATGCAGTAGACAAGTTAATTGTAGTTGTATTTTTCAAAGTTCTGTTAGAAGTAGAAACTAATCAACTTTCAGAATCGGTTATTTAGTTGCACTGCCGTATCTGAGAAACTTAACAATAGTATGTTAAGGTATTTGAATGAAGCATGTTATCGGTTGCTACACATTGAACAATGGCAGCGGTTGCATGTGAGAGTTTTTCTCACACTACCTTTTTCTGATATAGTTGCTCAAAAGTGGACAGAAGCACAGGTGTTCAAAACACACTGCTATCAGACCAAAAGTTACAAGTCAGATTAGGCAAAAAGTGCGCTTGTATCGTCGTGTTATCTATAAAAATGCAAACACAATAGTGCTCTTTAATGCAAATTGGGAGAGAAATGCCCATAGTGCAACCAACAATGGGTTAAAGAGCTGCTGACTTTTAAAATGCCTTCAGCCATGGGCTCTGATGGCTTTGTTTTCAACTGGAGGCAAACCGAAATTATATTTACAAATAACATAGACATATGCTGATATACAAGTTTCTGCTCTTAACTTCCCTGCTATCTACTGCTTTTAATTTATCACCTGTTTCTCACAGACACACACACACACATGCAACAGGAAAAGTTTAATTAAATCCCAGAAGTTATTCAATAAAGAGCTCATTCAAAATGGTTGCAAAAATAAAAGCTGCACCTGTAAATAAACACACAAGAATTATTCTGTTTATTTATAATCAATGTTTCCTACAATACCTCTAAGGAAAAAGTTTGCTGAGTGGAAAAAATTTTTCCAAGAAAAAAATCAAGATTTCATAACAAAATATGGGATTTCCATAAATCAATTTTTTTCCTTTTAAATGTGTATTGCAGTTGCATTATTTCACATTGTAAAGGTATAATATGCAAACAAAAGGAAGGACATCATAGTTTGATGTGCATAATAGTAATTATACAGAGATATTGAATCTTTTTATATCGAGAAAAGGAAGTTTGCAATCTCACCAATTTATACAGTTAGCAATCTCACCAAAATTAGCAACATTTATGTAGAGTGTTCTGCTTAGATATATGATAAAAGGAAGTATCAGAAATTCATAACTTACTGCAATTCATTAGAACACATACTGTTTCAGATAAACAAACTGACCTTTTTTTTTTTTTTACATGTCTAATAAACTTCAATATGAGTCCACTGGTGGTGTGGCAAAAGTCCAACCAGTATTCTACTTCAACCCATGTGTTGAAAAACATATGTGGTGCCATGTTGATTACAGCACAAATGCCGTCATGTAAGTCTTTCAGATTACACACCGGTGTAGCATACACTTGGTCCTTAACAAACTGCCACAGGAAAAAGTCAGGCGGAGTTAGGTCTGGTGATCTGGGGGGGGGGCATGCAATTAATGTTGATCATCTCCCAATTCATCCTGTAGTGAAGTGGTCATCCAAAAATATGCGGACATCATTGGCAAAGTGCGGGGGAGCCCTATCTTGTTGGAAAACTGTTCCTTTTGGCAGCTGAGCCACTGTATATTTTTGTAACATGCCCAGTTACCATGTCCTCCTCAAAAATAAAGGGACTGATGATTTTGTCCTTCCTGATCCTACACCAAACATTGTATTTTGGCAAAGCCTATTCATGTTCATGAACAATGCCCTGATTTTCGACTCCCAGATGTGGCAGTTATGTCTGTTTACTTTTCTAGACACGTGGAATGTTGACTTGTCTGAAAAGCAAACCTTGTCTAGGAAGGTATTGTTTGCATCAATTTTGACCAACATTGTCTCCGCAAATTTTTTGTGCCGTTCTGTCATGCAGCTTAACTTGTTGATGCAGTTGAATTTTGTACGCATATAAATGCAACCTTTTATGGAGTACCCAATGCACTGTTGTCAATGGGATGTCTTGCTGCACTCTAGGCTGTTGGATGGGTTTCTTTGGGCTTCTCTGAAATTACTTTTTCAAATCCGTTCAACTGTTTTCTCAAATACTGTATACTTAGTATATTTACCAGCCATCGGTAAAAACTTCCCGTTTACCAATAATGAAGAAAATTTCACGCATGAATTATTATGTACTAAACTTTAGGAATAGTCAGATTTGTAAGATCTTCTGGCTGCAGCATCAGCCTTGTTCACACTAAAAGCAAGCACTCATGTGGTTGACATCGTTTCTTTAGCTGTTGCCAGTAGAGATTTCCAAATTATCAGAATATTCAAGGGTGCGTCCAAATTGCAAGAGTTTTTATTGAAGAGAATTTCAATGCCTTCTCTGTAGTGTAATGAAAATTTGTTTGAGAAGGGTGCAATCCTTTTGGTAGAATTCCAGTTTGGAGAGGCAGAGGTATCTTCAATAGTTAGAAGAGAAAGTGCAGAAGTCAGAAGACTTTTTCTGACATCTCTTTTATGTTCCAAAATTCTGCAGTTTATTGTATGAAAGGTATTACCAATATAACATTTTTCGCCTGAGGAAGTAGACACAATGATGAAGTATACTCCAGGTTGGTCTAAAGGATCAGGAGGATCTCTGTCTTTAGATATTGGTTGGATGGTAGTGGAAGGAGGATTGATTTCAAGCCAGTGTCTTATGATAGGTTGTAAATCAGGCATAGTTGCTGTCTTGAAAAAAGTGCATGGAAATATTCAAGTGATTGGATGTAGTTGTCATCTAATAAATTTAGCAGCTGAAAAGAGTTCAGCATGTTTGCCTTTTAAAATTGATGAGGTTTTGGTCAATATTTATTATTATTTGCAAAAGAGTTAAAAAAGGAAACAGGCTTAAAGTTTTACAAAGTTTCTTGAGACTGACATTAAACAGGTGCTTAAGTATGTTAGTATACTCTGGCTTTCTCTTGGAAAATGTGTTGAAAGAGTTATTCACCAGTGGGAGCCTTTAGTAAGTTTTTTTTAAAGAAGAAGCAATGAAAAAAAAAACTGTCTTCCTTGTCATTTTATTTGATCCCTACCATAAAAAGGTAATAAATTATGCCAGATGGGCCTAGTAGAAATACAGAGAGACCTGTAACTTCTCAGGAAATTTGTAAGGAAAAACCTAAGTGTAAAAAGACTTCGCAGAAACTTAAAAGAAAATCGGACATTATTCAGCACGGAAATGCTAAGAAACAGAATCGGTTCAACAATCCAATTTCTCGGGGAAAAAGGTTATTTTATTTTTTAACAACAAACATTAAAAAGGCCTTTTGTATTTTCTTTCATACATAGTGCTGGTTTTTGAAAAAAAACCCCATATGATTCTCCAGTCTGCGACACCCACATATTCACTTGTTAAGTCTTCATTTATTTAAAGAAATGCTCGTGAAGTTCATTAAACCTTCTATTATGAAATCATGTGAAACATATCTTAAAGTTAACTATCATGAACTTAAAAATCAATAGGATGATTTGGATTTGCTAATTGGGCAACTTCCCAATTTGTTTCTGACTTGAAGCCAGATAAGAGTGCTTTTTATTCACATGTGAGGAAGTATTATACTACAGCTTGTGATTATATGCGTAATAAATTTTCTTATAATTCTGAGGTGCTTCTGTATGCTGAGGTTGAGCAGATTTCAAAAATTGAAAACTAAGTGAAAGATGGGGTGAATACTTCTGGGAGTTAATAGATCATGAAAGCAAAGAGGATTCTAAGGCTGAAGCATATGATGGCACAGTGAAGGATGGAAGTACAGGAGGGATCTCAAGAAAAGAGGTGTGTAAAGCTCTAAAATCTCTCCAGACCGGTAAGGCTTCGGAAGTTGATGGCATAACTGCCGAGATGTTGAAATATGGTGGTGACTCTGTAATTGACTGGTTAACTGAAATTTGCCAGTTGTGCTGGGAGTTAGGAATGGTCCCTCAGGATTAGAAGGATTCTATTATCATTCCCTTGTACTAGGGAAAAGGTGATCAGGCTGACTGCAAGAACTATCGTGGTTTTAGCCTACCGAGTGTGCCAGGGAAAGTGTTGGGTAAGGTCATTATTGAAATAGTACGGGGTCTTACATCAGAGAAAGTATGGGATGTTTAAAGTGGTTTTATGCCTGGTAAAGGCTGCACTAACCAAATTTTTGCATTACGCATGATTGAAAAGTATCTGGCTGTTGGTAAGAAAGTTTTTGCTGCCTTCATAGATTTAGAGAAAGCTTACGACCGAGTAAATAGGGCATTTTTGTGGAAGGTTTTGAATGAATATGGTGTTACTGGGAATCTACTTAATAGTGTAAAAGCCATGTATGCTGGCAGTAGAACTTGTGTACAAGTGAATGGTGTACAGACAAGATTGTGTAATGTCACCATGGCTGTTTAATATATTTATGGATCATATATTCATACAACTTTGCAAATGTCAAAATGTCATTTAGCTGCTTAATTATTAACGTGCTATTTAGACATAATCTACATTTTGAGGTTACTAACTCAAAATGTAGATTACATTTATGGGTGCATGCATGTGTGATGCCAATAGATAATACTGGTTTATGTCTTGGTGATATTCGTGTGTGCAGATTGCTGTGTGCTGATGACACTGTCCTGTTGGTTAGAGAATAAAATGAGTTGCAGAGTATGTTGTCCCAGATGTACGAAGTTTGCATGGAATTCAAATTGAGTATAAATAAGGGAAAGGCCAAAGTTATGGTTTTTGAGAGAGGAACTGGTAGTACTGAATGTAATATATGTCTAAATGGCACAGTGATTGACCAGGGAAATGCATTTGTATATTTAGGAAGCATGTTTGACAGAAAAAACAAATTGGATGGTGAAATTAGTAGGCGAGTGAATTCTTCATTGAAAGTCATAGCTGCTTTGGGAAGTTTCACAGGAATGATATGTTCTCAAGAAAGTCCTGCATGACTGTGTATGAGAGTGTAATTGTTCCTGCTCTGATGTATGGCAGTGAAACTTGGGTACTGCAGAAGAAACAGGAGTCGTTTGTGTGCTGGAGAAATGCGTTACTTATTGGGGGTTTGTGGCAAGACACGTTCTGATCGTGTGATGAATGAAGATGTGTTGCAGTCGTGTGATGTGAAGCAAATATTGTTAGCAAGGTGGAGACTAATACGCTTCGGTGGTTTGGGCATGTTGGAAGAATGAGTGATGATATGCTTACTAAGAAAAGCTTTTTAGCACATGTGGCAGGAAGGAAAGGCAGAGGAAGGCCAAGGAAGTCATGGGAGGATCAGATTCAGGAGTGTCTGCATGAGAAAAGATTATGAGTATGAAGTATAGAAGGTCTAGTGTATGGCATGTGATGGATGTCAGTGAAGCCTGAGTTGTATGTCAAGATCACTGTAAATGGAGAAGTTTGATACAGCAACAGTAAGGAAAAATTATCTGGTAGTTAGTATTTCTTTGTAGAGCTAACCTCTGAATCTCAGAGAACAGCTTAGTGATATGTATGTATGTATGTATGTATGTATGTATGTATGTATGTATGTATGTATGTATGTATGTATGTATGTATGTATGTATGTATGTATGTATGTATGTATGTATGTATGTATGTATGTATGTATGTATGTATGTATGTATGTATGTATGTATGTATGTATGTATGTATGTATGTATGTATGTATGTATGTATGTATGTATGTATGTATGTATGTATGTATGTATGTATGTATGTATGTATGTATGTATGTATGTATGTATGTATGTATGTATGTATGTATGTATGTATGTATGTATGTATGTATGTATGTATGTATGTATGTATGTATGTATGTATGTATGTATGTATGTATGTATGTATGTATGTATGTATGTATGTATGTATGTATGTATGTATGTATGTATGTATGTATGTATGTATGTATGTATGTATGTATGTATGTATGTATGTATGTATGTATGTATGTATGTATGTATGTATGTATGTATGTATGTATGTATGTATGTATGTATGTATGTATGTATGTATGTATGTATGTATGTATGTATGTATGTATGTATGTATGTATGTATGTATGTATGTATGTATGTATGTATGTATGTATGTATGTATGTATGTATGTATGTATGTATGTATGTATGTATGTATGTATGTATGTATGTATGTATGTATGTATGTATGTATGTATGTATGTATGTATGTATGTATGTATGTATGTATGTATGTATGTATGTATGTATGTATGTATGTATGTATGTATGTATGTATGTATGTATGTATGTATGTATGTATGTATGTATGTATGTATGTATGTATGTATGTATGTATGTATGTATGTATGTATGTATGTATGTATGTATGTATGTATGTATGTATGTATGTATGTATGTATGTATGTATGTATGTATGTATGTATGTATGTATGTATGTATGTATGTTTGCTTGCTTGCTTGCTTGCTTGCTTGCTTGCTTGCTTGCTTGCTTGCTTGCTTGCTTCCCTGTTTCTGAATGACAATGAAAGAATAGAAGATGCTATGAATTAGAAATATTTTTGATGACTACATATCGTGCTTCAGTTACGTAAAAATTACAAGTGTTGGGACGACGTTTTGGTAGCGACTTCTACCTTCATCAGCCATGGAATGAAACACGTGGTATTAGCATCAGTTGTTGCCAGATTTCAAAATAGCTTTCCAAATGAAAGGTATATATCATACATGAGATTCATTCGCGGAATTCAGTTTTTTTAGTCATCATTTGGGTCATTCTCGAGATCGATGCAGAACTGAAGAGAAATGGGGGGTAGAGAAGGGTAGTTTTCCGTCTGGGGATGGTATTTAGTCTTTCAAAACTTTCGAAAATTGAAGTTAAATGGAGTGACAATTTTTCCCGTAATCATAATTTCATTTTCCTCATGATGTTGCCTGTTCCCAATATTGTTATTAAATGTCATTTTATTGCATTAATGTTTGTATTTCAGTATGAAATTGTGGGCAACGATTTCCAAAAATGGAAGTTAAGACAATGCAAAGATTTCCCTGTAGTCTTCAGGCAAAGATTCTTCCGTGGATTCAAAGAATTCCACCATTTCCGTTATCATTTTGGGCATTCTCAAGATCATTGCACAACTGAAGAGAATTTGGAGGAGGGGGTAATGGTGGGGGAGCGGGATTCGTTTTTCGTTTGACGACGGAATTCCGTATTACGAAACCTTCGAAAACGGAAGTTAGATGCAACGAAGATTTCTCCCGTAATCTTTATTTTTTGTCTTGTGATGTTCCTTCTGCCCAGTATCCAAATACGGAAGTCGGTCGGAGCGAAGATGTCTCCCAAAATCACATTTTTTTTTTCTCCCCACGATGTTCTCACTATCCTGTGTTGTTGTTAAGTGTTACTTCCCCCCATAAATGTCTGCACTTAAGCTTGATAAGGGAGAGGAAATTTTCCAAAAACAGAAGTGACGTAGTTTGAAAATTTGTTAAAATTGATGCATGGTGTTCAAAAGTATTCATATTCTGAGAGTCATACCATCTATCTAAAGTAGTGAAAGCTTTGATATCATGCGTTCATGGTCCTCAGGCTGAAAGTTCTTTCAGCATGATGGATAAATTATCATCTGAGGGAATAAAAGGGGAGGAGGAAAGAAAAGTGGTGAAGAAATAGGAAAGGAATTATATCAACAGAAAGGAAAACTAAGCAAAGATTGTTGTGGAGCTGCAGAGTCAACAAAATACAAATATGGCCATGGAACTTGCTGAGGAAAAAGCAACACAAGAGGAAAATTAAGCAGATGTTCTATCAAGTACAAAAAAAAAAAAAAAAAAAAAAAAAGATGTGTTTGAGGCAGTGTCTTTTTAAATCACTTTATTTTGTTTTGAATTCAGTAATTTTATATTGTGAATACAGTGAACAATTCCATCTTGCTCATGCTGCTTTATATTCACACTTTCTTGTCGCATGTTCTGATTTCTTTTGCCCGATTAAAAAGTTTAGCTTTTTTGTTCCTTGGTCAGTCTCATGTATGATTAAAGGTGCATCTGTATTATTGATGAGTGGTGGAAAGTTCAGGCAATTGGTGGAACATATCGCTGGTGTTAAGAAAGGAAATCCTTCCACCTCGCTTTCAATTTTAACCATCAGCGATATGTCCACGATTCCCGATTGGCAAAATGTTAAACGCATCGCTCTGTTCAGCAATCGGAAAGCCCTCGGTTACTGCGAAAGCATTGAAATCTTCCTTACTCCTAACACCTGTAATACAGATGCACCTTTTAATATACCTTTCATTTGGAAAGATATTTTGAAATCTGGCAACAACTGATGCTAATACCAGGTGTTTCATTCCATGGCTGATGAAGGTAGAAGTCGCTAACGAAACATCGTCCCAACACTAGTAAATTTTACGTAACTGAAGCGTGATAGTCATCATCAAGAATTATTCTAATGTTTTGTGTGTTATGTGTCTCACTGCCAATTATTCTTACTATGATTGGTTCATTCCATGGCTGATGAAGGTAGAAATTGCTACCGAAACGTCATCCCAGCACTTGTAAATTTTACGTAATTGAAGCATGATATATCGTCATCAAGAATTATTCTGATGTTTTGTGTGTTACGTGTCTCACTGCCAATTATTCTCATATATCTTTCATTTGGAAAGCTATTTTGAAATCTGGCAACAACTGATGCTAATACCTGGTGTTTCATTCCATGGCTGATGAAGGTAGAAGTCGTTACCAAAACGTCGTCCCAACACTTGAAAATTTTATGTAACTGAAGTGTGATATGTTGTCATGAAGAATTATTCTAATGTTTTGTGTGTTACGTGTATCACTGCCAGTTATTCTCACTATGATGCGATGAGTGCATTACAGGCAGAATTCAGTGAATTTCAGGTTTATGAAGTTCCTGAAAACATAATACCTAACCTAGAAGAAATGACACGTAGTGTACCTGCAGAAGAGCGTGAAAATTTTGGAAGTAAATTGTATAGAATTGTTTTGAAAGAATTTAATGAAAAAAGTAATTAAAAAAAATATCATTTAGATAAAATTCAGTATGAGAAAGAACAAATGATAAAATTAAGAGATGACCCAACAATTAAATTTTGTGCTGACAAAACAGGGCAAATTGTGATTTTAAACACAACTGAATATAATCAAAAAATGAATAGAGCAATAAAGGATCTGAATTGCAGCGTTCTGACAAGAGACCCAACCAAATCTCAAGTAAGGTACTTGGCTAGAATAAGAAATCACAGCACATTGCCTGAAGAAATAAAGAAAGTGTACCCACCAATGGGTACTGGAATACCAAAAATGTTTGCAAAAATAAAAACTCATAAGCCTGATACACTTATGAGAGTGATAGTATCAAAAAGGAATTCCCCATTAATAAAGTTGGAAAAAAATATCTACAAATATTCGGCACCATTGTTAATGAAGACAGGGTTCACTGTGAGTAATACATATGAATTCATTGAGAAAATTAAAGTAATTAAACAAGATGTAAGTGAATATCATATGGCTAGTATGGATGTTCGTGCTCTGTTTCCTAGCACACCAGTACCTCAGGCAATTGACATAATTATTGAAAAATTATATATGTTACAGACAATGAATGCAATACAAATTGAGGAATTAAGATAAATTTTATTGTACATATATGAGAATAACATTTTTATGTTTAATAACAAGGTGTACAAACAAAATTATGGTGGACCTATGGGGTCACCATTGTCAACTTTATTTGCTGAAATTATAATGAGTGACATAGAGGCAAAAATAATAAGTAAACTAGAAGATCCACCACTGATATAGTGCAGGTATGTTGATGACATTTTTCTGTTGTCCAGGCTAAAAAATGATGAACTTGAAGACTTGACAAAAAAGTATAATGATATTTATCCATCTGTTGAATTGACAGTAGAACAGGAACATAACAATACATTGGCATTTTTGGATATTATGATAATTAAAACAAATGATAATATGCAATACAGAGTGCATAGAAAATCATCATATATTCCTGTATTAATACCTTTTCAGTCATCGCACCCATTAACACATAAAAGAAATAGCGTTAAAACACTAATTAAAAGAAGTTTAACACACTCATCAATGGAACAATATAAAAAAGAAGAAATTGAATATATTGAAAAAATTGCACATGATTTTGGTTACTCTAAACAGATATTAAAGAAATGGATTTATGAAGTAACTCAAGCAAATAATAAGGCCAAGATTGATAAAAAAACTATTAAAATATGTAGGGGCAATCCCATATGTTGAAAGTGTTTCAGCTGAAATTAATAAAGTTTGTGGCAAATATGACATACAAGTAGGAAATCAGGTACATACTGTAAAAAAAATAGTAATAAAAATGAAAAAATCAGCCAATTGGATAGAGCAGGAATATATGAAATTCCTATAAACCAGCAACCACCTTTGTCATATATAGGCAGCACCAAGAACAAATTAAAGTATAGATTGAACCAGCATATAAGTAATTGGAATAAAAAAGAAGCTAAGACTGAATTAACCCAATACTGTCTGGAAAATCACCAATGTCCAAGGTTTGAAGATATTAAAATTATTAAGAGCTGCAAAAACGAAAGGCAGTTGAGAATTGCAGAATCAGTATTAATTGAATAAAACAGATCAAGATTATGCAACATTAATGATCCTATATATAATTCAAGACTACACACTTGTGATGTTCATTTAGAATAAATTATCAACGTTTTTTTATCCTGAGGATGCCGAGCCAGACGATCTGCGAAACTATAGTCAATGTTAATAAAACATTTAATTGTGAAAAAACGTTGATAATTTATTCTAAATTAATGAGCCTAGCAACTTAAACAAACAATGGAAGGCCTTAATAAAAATTGAACAACAGCTAGGAGGGAAAAAAAGAAAAGAGAGTAGCAACGACAATAGATGGCCCCAGAGACACAAAGATGCACAGATTGCGACTGAAGCCCGAACCTCAATAGCTCTGCTCACTTGAGCTGTAGTGGGCAGGTGAGACACATCTGCCTCCTGATGATGACAGTAGCCTGTTGAAAGTGCTAGAGGATTGTGTATGACGGGCTGAATGAATTTGGCACTTACAGTAGGGTTAGCACGGAGTTTTAAACGGATGGAGCACTTTTTTAGTCACAGTTGACAAAGGTTTCATTGCCTGGGAATGTAAATAGTGTAATTATCTACATAGTGTTTTTAACTGAATGTATGAATGAGTGGTATGGTGTGTATTTTTGTGAGGTTTTTATGGAGATGACGAGCTATGGTTACGTCTCATATGGCAGAGGGAAACCAGCGTTTTTTGTCCAGTAAAAAAAAAAAAAAAAAAAAAAGAAGGAAAATACGATGTTTCATGCCCGGAAGAATGAATCTCATAGGCAAGGAGTCTTTCAACCTTTGAAGGCCAACATCATTACATGATGATAATTGACGTGCTTGATTGAAGTGTTAAAGGAAAAAAGTGACCATGATCTTTCGGGCAAGTGATTGGTTATTTTAATAATATATCATTAATGAATTGCACGTAAATATGTGCACTTTGCTGGTGTTTAATACCTTAAAAGTGCAAATATTATCATAATGATAGAAGATCGCATTGATGTGCAGTGGGCCAAAGTTGCATAGATGAGAAATGAAGTTGGTCAGCCAAAATTTAAGAAACTTTCACGGTTCATGTTGTCAATTCTCACAATTCCCCACAGTAATGCGACTGCGAACAAGTTTTTACTCATATGAGGAAAATAAGGACTGATTTCAGGTCTTCAATGTCTAAAAAAACTTTGGAAAAACTTCTAATCACAAAATTTAGACTAGATGTTACGAAACTGTATTTGATGAAAAATTTCTTGTAAAAGCAAAATCTTGTTCAACAGCATTTATAAAAAAGAGTTAAAATATGTCCATAAGGTAAAATATTAAAGTACAATTTTAATTAGCCTTTTTTTAATTATGGTGTAAACTTACTTCACGATTATTGAAAATGTCGCAAGTTTTTACTACGTCAAAATTCTATAGATTTTTAGCCTTTCAGAGTTGGCAGTCTGCATGCACAATTTGAATATTTACGTGCCATTCATTCTGATAAAGCTAGGTCAGAACACAGCGAAACCTTGGTCGATTTGAAAAAAAAAATGTGACAAACGTATTTTCTTAATATATACACTGCTGCTCATAATTATAAGGACAGTCGTATTTTGTAGATAAGTACATGAGAATCGCACACTGACGCATTGTGCACATGATGTGGAATACCGAACCTGCAGGAGTTTCAAACGTAAGATTTGGAACCTCAGACAACTTTTATAAAGGTAGTGAAATAACTTTTTTCGTTTTTTTAAGGTGTCCATAAATGTAAGGACACGAAAAAAAGTTCCAAGAAAAACGAATAAACATCCATGACGTGCATGTGTTATGCAAAGAAGAGCAATGTCTGCGTAGGTGAACGTGTTCTCGAAGACACTGCATATGTTGTTTTGTGTAATAACAGAATGCCTCGTGGAAAGGAGTTAACTGCAGTAGGGGTTCGAAAGATATGGAAACTTTGCGGCGAAGGGAAATCATATCGCGAGATAGCTGTTGCAATTAAAAAGTCAAAAGGTGCTGTAGAAAATGCAACGAAAAGAGGTATCAAGGGATCCATCACAAAGCGTTCCGGTTGCAAATGAAAGCTGTCGTCAATGGATATTCGACGAATCGTGGCCATGGCAACCAGGAAAAAAATGTCTTGTAAAGAAATTGCTGGCTCCATACCCGTCAATGTTTCCCGTCGTGTACTGCACAGCTCAACTGTCGCCAAATACTTCAAAACGAAAGCGAGACCCACCCTCACCAGAAGACATAAAAAGATGAGGAAAGCAGCTGTACTCCAGGGGATGCAGAATAACATCGGGTGGGATACAATTATATTTTCCAACAAAAAACATTTTAATTTAGATGGCCCAGACTGCCTACATTATTACTGGCATGATCTCTGCAAAGAAAAAGATGACATTAAGGTGACATCAAGGTGGTCCGTCGTTAATGTTCTGGGGGTGGTGTTTCTGCTAATGGGAAGACCGATTTAGTCCTGATTTCGTCAAGTATGAATTCTGAACGATATATCCCAGTGTTAGATCAACAACTGTTAGCATATTCGTGGCCTTTAGGTGGTAATAATTTCATCTTTCAGCAGGACAATGCCTCATCACACACATCAAGAGTTTGTAAACAATGGTTTTCGGACAATAACATCCGTGTTCTGAAATGGCCACCCAATTCTCCAGACTTGAACATCATTGTAAATGTTTGGGGTGCAATGGCTAAATTGGAATATGCTAATTGCAGACAATTTTCCACTGTTCCTGAGTTAGAAAAGGAAGTCATAGCAGCATGGGACAAGATCACTCCTCAATATTTTTGGAAACTTGTTGAAAGTATGCCTAACAGAATGGCTCAGTGTCTAGAGAACAAAGGTGGCCATACCACCTATTAAAGGTAATAATATTGTAAAATTAATTATGTTTACACATGGAAGGGCAAGCTGTTCTTATAATTTTGGACCTGTGTCCAAATGGCATTTGCTTTGTTTATTGTAATTATAACGAAAAAAACAAATACAGAATAATGTTTCTGCTATGTTGTGTCATCAATTATGTAAATATAAGGTTTTCCTGTTCCTGCAGTTATTTTGTATTCTGCATCATCAGTGTTTATGGTGTCATACTGTCCTTATAATTATGAGCAGCAGTGTACAATCATCACAAGACTGTAGTCTCTGATTTCAAGAATCTTTAGTACTTTGTATGTTACAAATTTTTCTTTAATTATATGTCTAAGCAAAACTCCTGATATATATTAGGTGTGCAACTTAATTCTCATCCACAGGTACGACACATTGACAGCAAATTATAGCAAATCGAATACGAACCTAATCAGGGAAATAATTCCCGTTGTGTTGGATACATTTGAGCCATCGGTCAGGTAGCTGCCGAATGCCACAGCGGAAATAAGAGGGCTGTTTCAAGTTGATAAAGTCATCAATACTTGTGTAGACCTCCTCGCCAGAAGTGAAGTGCGTATCACTCAGGTGATGTTGAGGGAGCGAAAGAGGTGATAATCCGACGGGGCAAAGTCTGGAGAATACTCAGGGTGGGACAAAATCTCCCATCCCAGGTCGGTGATCGTGTTTAAAGTTGTTTTCGCGGTGTGAGGACGCGCATTATCCTGAAGCAACAGGACCGACCTTCTGCCCTTGAGGGTATATGACCTTTTCGCCTCCATTGCATCACTCACACGAATAAGTTGCTGACAATAATGCTCAGTATTGACCATTTCACCAGGTTTGAGCAACTCATAGTGTACGACACCGCGCTGATCTCACCATATGCACAGCAACAACTTCCTGGCATGGACATTCGGTTTGGCGGTACTGGTGGTAGACTGACCTATATGAACCCACGATTTGTGCCACTTAGGATTATCGCAGAGGATCCACTTCTCATCACAGGTCAAAATCTTGTGGAGGAAATCCTTCTTCTTGAATCTGGAGAGCAAGGACACAGCAACATCATAGCGCCTAGGCTTGTTTGCAGCTGCGAGTTGGTGGGGCACCCAACAGCATGCCTTGTGAATCCGTCCATGCTTGTGCAGGCGCTTTGCAATGGCTTGCTGTGTTACTCTGAGTTCCTGGGCGAGCTCTGACTGTGTGTGACAGGGATCCGCGTCCAACAGTTGTACCAGTTCCTCATCATCAACTTTCTGTGGCTGTCCCGGACGTTCTGCATCACGGAGATCAAAATTTTTCTGCTTAAACCGCTGGAACCACTTCTTACACGTACTGTAGGACTCAGCAGCCTCACCTAAAGCAGCATAGATCATTTGCTGGGCTTCCGCAGCACTTCTTTTCAGTTGAAACACGAACAGAAGGCAGTGCCTCAAATGTTGCTTCTTGAACGACATTGCTTTCACCGTCAACTTTCGTCCCTTCTGTCACTATAGCTGTGAGTGGTTATGGTTGCCTGGAAAGCTGTTGGATGGCGCTGCAATCAGCCATTATCACATACAGCTATTTGCATTTGCCAACGTTATATGATCGCTTGCGGTTGTGGGCCGAGAATTAAGTTGCACATCTAATACTTACAAAACTAGGAGCTTCAGTATGTTATTTGATTAGTGTAGACAAATATGTATTTACTTAATGCTGAGCTTTCATGCACTGACAGGACAGCTTTTTCAAGACTATAAATGTGTACTATACACAATGCAGAATAAACAACACTGAAATTCGTTTATGTGTTTACCATTTTTGAAAATATTCATCTGATTTCAAACACATGCCATCATGTTCAGATGGCCTTGTGTGTCATGGATCACAGTTTACATAATAATGAAATATTACACTACACGCAATATTTTTTTAAAGATGTGCCTTACAGATGGCAGCTCATATGATACATTTTCGTTGCAGACATCTGCTCTCATCAAGATCTCTATAGTCTCTCTTAGTGCATCTTCTTTTTGATTGGTGTACCTGAATATGCATTTTGAATCTCATGAAACTGTAATACAGTATCTGTGTTGAATAAGACCACTCTAGAAAGAGCAGTAGCCGGTCTTCCATCTTTTATGTCCCTACCGTGCTCTTTTATTTTGATTACTTGGTCGTTCCTACTTAAAATTTAATGGTTCCATCCTGGTAACATAGAATAATAACATAGATTCCTATGTAGTCGCCAGTGTTGTATTTCATTCTACTAGTTAAAAGTGTGCCGTACATTTGGGAGATAATACCAACCTCACAGCCAATATTTGATTAGCAAGTTCTTGAAATAGTAGGAAAACCCTGGTGTGTGCAGAATAGCCCCTATAAACCTGGGCTTATTCATTTTTTGTACTGTTCCTTGTCTATTCATAGTGCCCTTCATTTGCTTTAGTATATTAGTCATTCCCACGTACCTATGTCCTGCCAACATGCCTTGCATTATAATATTTGAAATATGCTGTTCTGTTGCTTCAGCTTTAGAGCATATAGTGTATGCTCTTCTAAATCTTGATCTGAAAATTGCAGTTTTGTATGCCATAGGAGAAAAGGAATTAGGGCACACTAAGTTTGGTATTAACATGGGGTTGTATTAATAATATACCTTCATTTCGATACAACCATTACTACTAGATTTAGAAACTAGCACATCTAAAACTGGCAAAGATTCATTCTCCTCTAGCTCCATTTCAAATTTTATGGAACTATTACTACTGTTTAGTTTGGCAAAAAAAAAAAAAAAAAAAAAAAAAAAACAGATCTAGATTTTGCTTTCTCTATGGGCCCAGAAAAAAAAAAAAGAAAAAAAAAGAAGTTATCATCAACAAATCTCAGCCACATTGATGATTTTAGAGAAAACTCTAAAAATATTATTCTCCATAGGTCTTGAGATTGCTTCAGCCAACACACTTGAAAGTGATGATCTTGTTGATGCTGCTGTGTTTTAGCTTGTATATAGATCCACTAAACACGAGGAAATTAAAATTGGTTACTAAGTTTTATATGCTTTAAAAAAATTAGTCTGTAATGCTTCCTCCGAGAACTGGTTTGATTCACATAAAGCTCTTTTAAGATTCATTTTCGCTAATAGTACAGGTTTTGATGGATACAGTGAAACCACATCTATACTGCCTATTATTTTATTTTTCATTTCTGACATGTTCTGGGTTCTGTCAATGAATTCTTCAGTTGAAACAAGAGCCTGTTCAGGGTTGGGTAAAAATTGTGTTCAGGAATAATGATATTGCTTTCTCCAAATAATATGTCTGGCCATTTCTCTTAGACACAATGGGTCTAATTTTATTATCTGGTTTATGATGCTTTAAAGTTAGTTGACACCAGACGAAACACATCCCAAGCTTTTTTCTCATCACCATGTAGCAGCTTGTTGAACATCTCATCAATGAAGAGCTCTCAGGTTGGAGGACCCGCAAAAACTCTCGTTAATTTTTGCTTCACTGAGTCAAGGGAATTTGTCACAGGGGTGCAGAGAATTTTCAGGGCCCAATATTTCCTTAGAACACAATTTTTTTGTCCGAAATTTCCTCCAAAACTGTAGTGGACTTTCATACAAGTTTAAGTGAGTATTAGAAGTATATGTTGATGATTTAGAACTATCCGTAAAGCCTATTACTTAAAAATTTGAAAAAAAAAAAACCCAACTAATATTTATTTTAAATTCAAAATGTTAAATATAAACTTAGATTCAAAATGTCTGAAATATTTTTTGTTCTAGGTGAAAACAGTGGCTGGGCAGAGAGGCTGAAAAATAAACAGCTGAAAAAAATTCTGTAATTAACTATAATTTATTTAATTCTAGCATTTCAGGTGTACAATTGTGCCAGATAATTTTACTAAATGAAATTTAAGTTAGACTTAAATCCTTTGAAAAATGCATGGGTCATTCGCTTTAAAATGTCCGGAACCCCCACTAATTTTTCAGATCGGCGCCTATGACACATTTGCTGCCATTAGTTTTGGAAACGTTTTATTAGCATGATTAGTAGTTGCGCCGTACTTGTTGCTCCACACTTTCTCTGCCTTGGCATTAGTAAAGTCATTTGGGCTCTGTGAATCATATGCCAGGCGCAGCCGGCAGTACGTCACTGTGCTCATAACCTCTTGTACACTGCTGGACAATTGCTAAGGACGGATCATAAACGGCTATATAGCGCATAAAAAAGTAAGTGTGGTTGGATGCCAAGTGAAATAAAATAATGTCAGAATGCCAGGACATTACAAGAAAGACAATTTATTGTGCTCTGAAATCCACAAGGCTTTGGAACGTGTTCAAGGGACAAACAGGCCATTTTGTGCAGAATACGTAAACGTGAAAAAAATGCAATTACCGTCCGCAGGCGTTCCGGCGTAAGATTTCAATACGGGATATGGCCACCATGGAGGGCGATGCAAGATTCCACACGTCGTGTCATGCTTTGCACAACATTATCAAGCAGCTGTTGGGGTAATTTATCCCATTCCTCTGTCAGTGCACGGATGAGGGTGTCCTTGTTTATTGGAGGGCATTGGTGACCAGCAAGACTCCTCCCCAAAGCATCCCACACATTTTCAACGGGATTCAGATCTGGAGAACGTGCTGGCCATGCGAGGCGTTGAATATCCTCGCTCTCAAGACACTCCTGGACAGCGACTGTTCGATGACATGATGCGTTGTCGTCCATGAAAATGAATCTATCACCGACAGCACCACGGAACATGCGAACATGAGGTAGCAGAACATCATTAATGTATCGTTGGCCAGTCATAGTCCCAGTTGGAAGCACATAGAGGGACGTACGGCCATTGATCATGATGCCAGCCCATACCATGACACTACATGTCGGATATCGGTCCCTTTCCTGTATGTTTGCTGGACAATATGCAGTACCACTATCACGCCAGATCAGTTGTCGTCGACAATCAGACGATAGACTGTATCTACTCTCATCTGAGAAGAGGACAGCAGACCAGTCGTTATCAGTCCAATTGTGATGTTGATGGCACCATTGCAAACGGGCGGTACGGTGACGTCTGGACAATGGGATGCACACAACAGGACGGCGGGCGTATAGTCCTCCTTCATGCAAACGTCTGGCGACAGTTTTTCGGGAGATCCGCTTGCCAGTAGCAGCCATAAACTGATTTGCTACCTCACTAGCTGTGCTGCGCCGGTGTCTTTTTGTTGATAGCACTATGTACCGATCTTCTGCAGGTGTCGTACTGCGAACACGGTCTCCCCCGTGACGTTTGCTACACTCTCCATTTGTTTGAAATGATTTCCAAAGCCTTGAAACAACACTGTGGCTGACGTCGAACTCCTGGCAACATCTGATATTTTTCGCCCTTCTTCAATCTTGCCAATAATACGGCCACGCGTAAAATCATCTAATTGATGTCGGGAAGACATACTGAAAGTTGCAAGTTCGTCAATTGATTCTTTCCCTTTCAACTTTGCGTTTGAACAACAACGGTGAATACGCGTCAAATCCTTTATATCTCTTATCAGCGCTATGACGTCACGAACAAGTTCGGCAATCCAAAATTTGCATACGCACAACACGTCTTACTGTATCCCGCACTTATGCTAATTTCCACATTTTCCTGCCTTCCATTTTATGGTTGCTATCGTTGCTATTGTCGTCCGTCCTTAGCAATTGTCCGGCAGTGTATTTATAATGACATGATATTTTTCAAAATGATTACCTGATTATTGTGTAGTAAATTACTCTTATCTTTCACGTTATACTCGTTGTTAATAATTCAGTTTTTCGTTTTATTATTATTACTACCGTTATTTTCCCCCCGTGCAAAAATTTCCCCAGAGCTGCCTTAATTTCCCCGAACCTCGTCGACTTGTTCGGACAAATTCTGCACCCCTGATTTGTCAGCCAAGTACACATAAAGGCTGATCCAGTCTGGTCAATGGCTTTTACAAAGTTTTTTTACCAGACCGATTTTGATGTGTAGAGATGGTAGCAGAATTTTGTGTGTTTCTGCCAGTACTGGGTGTTGCACATTATTCTCTCCGACCTTTAGAGATTTCCTCACAGGCCAGTCTCTGTTCATTCACATAGTGCAAATTCCTTTCTTGGCTGTCCCATTCACACCAAAAACAGCAGTACATTGTATATCCCAGCTGCAGAGCCATCAACACAGACACTACCTACCTTCAAGTCACCACAGAGATGTCTGTCGTACTTTCTGTATTGAAGACAGTCCAACAGCTATGTTAGGTTTTCATAGGTTTCTTTAATGTAGACAGTGTGTCTGACTGGAACAGATTAAATAAAGCTGGTTTCCATTATCCAACAATACAGCCTTGAGACTCAATTTCGACTAGTGTATGAACAGTCACCATTCATATGGGTCATGTTTGATCCAAAGGGCATTTATCTGGCCATCTACATCATAGCAGCACACCAGGTCATCTGCATTGTATTTTTTGTCAAATAAATACCAACATCTTTAAATTTTAAAATAACATCATATGGTATGGCCCGCAGAAATATTTAAAATTTGCTATCTGGCTCTCACTCACTCTATGATGTATACTCCAAATTAAATTTAATTTTTAGTTGTCTTTCTCTATGAAAATTTTGAGTTTGTTCTTGTTTAACATTTGAACCTTAACATTATATTTTCTTGCTCACTGAATGTTATCTGGCATGTCTTCATTGAGGTCAAGGGTGAATGACATATGCATGGCTGACGAGCAAGATCGGGTCAAGTCTTCATTGTCTGGCAAGTCTTCATTGAGGTCAAGGGTGAATGACATATGCATGGCTGACCAGCAAGATTGGGGCATGTCTTCATTGTCTGACAAGTCTTCATTGAGGTCAAGGGTGAATGACATATGCATGGCTGACGAGCAAGATCGGGGAAAGTCTTCATTGAGGTCAAGGGTGAATGACATATGCATGGCTGATGAGCAAGATCGGTGCAAGTCTTCATTGTCTGGCAAGGGTGAATGACATATGCATGGCTGACCAGCAAGATCGGGTCAAGTCTTCATTGAGGTCAAGGGTGATGACATATGCATGGCTGACGAGTAAGATCGTGGTAAGTCTTCATTGAGATCAAGGGTGAATGACATATGCATGGCTGACGAGCAAGATCAAGGCAAGTCTTCATTGTCTGGCAAGTCTTCATTGAGGTCAAGGGTGAATCACATATGCATGGCTGACCAGCAAGATCGGGGCTAGTCTTCATTGAGGTAAAAAGTGAATGACATATGCATGGCTGACGAGCAAGATCGGAGCAAGTCTTCATTGTCTGGCAAGTTTTCATTGAAGTCAAGGGTGAATGACATGTGCTTGGCTGACGAGCAAGATTGGGGCAAGTCTTCATTGAGGTCAAGGATGAATGACATATGCATGGCTGACGAGCAAGATCGGGCCAAGTCTTCATTGTCTGGCAAGTCTTCATTGGGGTCAAGGGTGAATGACATATGCATGGCTGACCAGCAAGATTAGGGCATGTCTTCATTGTCTGACAAGTCTTCATTGAGGTCAAGGGTGAATGACATATTCATGGCTGACGAGCAAGATAGGGGCAAGTCTTCATTGAAGTCAAGGACGAATGACATATGCATGGCTGATGAGCAAGATCGGGACAAGTCTTCATTGAGGTCAAGGGTGAATGACATATGCATGGCTGACCAGCAAGATCGGGTCAAGTCTTCATTGAGGTCAAGGGTGAATGACATATGCACGGCTGATGAGCAAGATCGGTGCAAGTCTTCATTGAGGTCAAGGGTGAATGACATATGCATGGCTGACCAGCAAGATCGGGGCAAGTCTTCATTGAGGTCAATTGTGAATGACATATGCATGGCTGACGAGCAAGATTGGGGTTAGTCTTCATTGAATTCAAGGGTGAATGACATATGCATGGCTGACGAGCAAGATCGGGGCAAGGCGTCATTGAGGTCAAGGGTGAATGACATATGCATGGCTGACGAGCAAGATCGGGTCAAGTCTTCATTGTCTGGCATGTCTTCATTGAGGTCAAATGTGTATGACATATGCATGGCTGATGAGCAAGATCAGGGCAAGTCTTCATTGAGGTCAAGGGTGAATGACATATGCATGGCTGATGAGCAAGATTGGGGCATGTATAATGTGTTAAGCTAGCAGCTGTATCTGGTGTTCACGGTAGTCGTAGAAGCTGTCTTAATCGGTAAGCGATGTTTTAATGCACATAGTGTCTGTGCTGATTTGTGGTATAGTGTTCGTGGAAGCTGTCTTACTCTGAAGTGGTGTGTTCCTGAAGTTTTGCGTGTCCCAGTGGTGTTATAATCAATTATTAGTGCTGTGTGTGTTCCTGAAGTTTTGCGTGTTCCAGTGATGTTATAATCAATTATTAGTTTTTGTGAGTATTAGATATCAAGTGAAATGCCTATGAGAGGTATTGATGGAATATAAAAAAGAACTATAAGTAACTTTTCTTGAACTTAATTGAGTGGCCCCTGTTTTACTTCAAGTGAGTGAATAAGCATAACAAACTTTACATAGTGTTCCCTAAGCTATACATATACACATTTTAAACATTGAAAAACACTACAACTCTTGATGAAGTTGCACATGCCTGCTTTAGATCAAGGTGTTATTCAGTAATTTAAACTTACCACAAAAAGTTGATAAGAATGCTGGTGGCCCATATGTATGCCTGCCAAAATATGTCTGAACTGATGAAAACTGTGAATATTTTGGGTGATGGATAAAGAGCTGATGGAGTGAAATTAATGCAACACCAATTGAAAAATGCTTTGAAAGATATGGAATTAAAAGTGATCAGGAAACTGATTCAACTTTGCCAGAAAATGAAACAATCCCTGAAGATAATTATCACGTAGAGGAACTGAATAGTTTCTGTGAAGTAGCCCACATAGGCAACTGTGTCATAAATGAAGATGTGCAATTATGAAATTGCAATCTGCAGTATTGATGATTATGAAAACAATGATGATGACAATGAAGAACAATCAAATGAAGCACTGCTTCCGCCTTTTCCATTGAGTGACTCTTTAAATGTGATCACCCATCTAAGATCAACATTGCAGGTATATGATCTTGAAATAAACCATAACCATGCTTATGACAGTTTGGACTTAATTGAGCATGAAATGGAAAATATCATATTGCCCAAGAGAAACTCAAAATGACTAAACAAATAAACTTAAAGCAGGTTTTCCAGAAGAAATTAACCAGTTTTCAAATGTGAAGTGTAAAACGGGCACTCTTAAAGTGTTTTGGGTCCATAATTGTTTTATTCTACTTAGTTTATTAAATGAATTTAAGTAAAACACCAGAAAATTCAGAATCATCAAATAAAAAAAAATGTAACGAGTTAGAAAGAAAGAACAATCACTTCACAGCAGGCTGCATTAAAAAAGGTAAGTCTTTAGTAAGATATTTTGGTAGATTGCACTGTATTCAGTGGTCACCTGTCAAGATGGTCACTTTTTCAAAAAACCATGAGACCTTGTTAGACAGGTTTTATTGTATATACGAAAGAAAGAAAGAGTATACGTTGAAGGTTACACACATTTCAACAGATAGAAGATTAGCACTGCTTGTCAGTGTAAGTGTAAACACTTTAGTTTTTACAGATTTTGTCTCAGTGTTTCATCATCAGGTCATGACTTTTTAATATTCGTGCAATAACCAATATTAATTTAGTTTTTCAGATTATGTCACAGTACTTTATAATCTCCTGGTAGTTTGCATTACTTTGTGGAGCTAACCTCTGAATCTCAGAGAACAGCTTAGTGATATGTATGTACTTTATAATCAGGTCATGAATATCGAATTCTGTGTGATAAACAATATTAATTTTGCATGAATAAGTAAAACTGTACTAGATGTGACTCTCATTCTGACTGTGAATCCTAGAAACTACGTGAAGATATCCTTGTGATGAAACAGTATTTCCTTACGTGCCATGCTGCCCTGGAAGGAAAACTATTACTTTACCTTCAAGAAAGACAACATTTTGTAGAGAATGCAAACACATATTCATTGCAGGACTTGATTGACATAGTATCTGGGCAACTGATCAATTACCTGCAAGGAATTCATTCAACTTTTACCAAGCACATAACACAAGAATGCCAGGTATGTTTTCATTTTGCATCAAATATATTAATTTGCTGTGCAATCAGTCTTACATTGAAAAAAAGTTTTGCATGTATTGTTTTGTATATATATATATATATATAATAAATTTCTATATGCTTTCAAAAATGACTTAGCAACTTTGAAAGTATATAGAAATTTATTCAGAATACTTACAGAATTTTTTGAGATGTTAATATGTAGCAAAACACATCAAGTTTTATCCCACATAGTCATTTTAATTTGATGTGACTGACACTGGTAATATGGCAAACATCCCACCAGAAGCTAATTTCTTCCCAAATTCAGCAGCATATCTGTTGTCACTTCTGCAACTGTGGTGGTGATTCGAGTTCAGTAGGATTTGCAGGTAATCTTGGAGCAAACGCTCAATCTTTAATGAAACCCCATAAGAAAAAAATTGAGAGGTGTCAAGTTGAGAGAACAAGGTGGCTAAGCTATCAGCCCTGCTTGACCAATCCACCAGCTGGGGAAACATTTATTGAGGAAATCCTGGACATCTGTGCAATAGTGAGGTAGTGAGCCATCTTGCTGAAAGTGAATGCGTCCTGCATGATCTTTGTCATCCAACTGTGGAATGAGATAATTTTTGAGCATATCCAGATGCACGATACCCACAGGCGTAGCATCAGGTGGGCACAGAGGGGCACATGCCCCCTCAACTTAAAAATTGGGGAAAATAATAACTAATCGTTTGCCTTTTAAATGTTATAAAGTGTGACATACAGCCAGGGGAAGAATGCTATGACTGCTTTCCATCAGTGATTCCATACACAATAGTTTGCAGTTGTTTGATGATGGTTTTCATCATCAGATGATTGCATGAGGTACTTTGAAATGCATGTTTTTTGTCATCCTTATTAGGGGGAATCAACCAAGCCTGGTATACCTCACAGTTTTAGGTATGTAAAAACCGAAGTTATGACCATTGAAGAGGAGCATTTTCAGAGAAACTATTTCCAACTATTTCCATTTAGCAGCTATGGTGACGTAACACAATGTTGAATAGCTATGGTGACCTTACATGATGGTGAATATAAATTGAATTACTATTATAGTTTTATTCTTTTGTGTTTTAGCTATGGTGATATTACATGACCATGCATGTCTGTCTCCCTCCACTAATAGAAAACCAGTTTGATAAAACACTGCTTACACATACACGTACTGCCCTGTCAGCATTCATTTGCTTTCACGCACTCAATTAAATTCCCAATTATACTACAATTTTCCAAGACCATTCACAGAAGCACTCTGTTTACTTTGTTATAAAATTATCCAAATCTGCAAATGCACTTAACAACCCAAAACTGCTTTTTTAATCAATAAGTGTAGCACAAAAACTGATTAGTACAGTTCTTACAAAATAAAAAACACTTCTGTAAATCCCTGAAATTCTCAGATATCAATTATCTTTACAAACACTTGACACACTCAGCAGGCTGATACAATTATAGTTCTTACATTCAGTCTGGTCACATTTTCCTTTATACAACCCCTGACAAATTTCAACTAAATAGTCAATGACAGAATCACCACCATACACAGTGAAACTTGGTTGTAACGAGATCCTAAGAATTTTGCTCGTCATAACTGTTACTCATTATTTCTGTTATTGTAAGTATATGTTACTTTTGCTGTTTCTACTTATGTTACATATACACTGCTGGCCACCGAAAATGCAACACCAAGAAGGAAGCATCCGATTGGCCTGAAATTCTCAGCATGCGTCGCCCGCGAGAGGACATGCAGACGATTAGCATTGCAGGGCATATGCAAATCATGTGCGCCCGGCACTTGACCAAGAAGCACTATAAGAAGGGTGCACAGAAGATGGGGTGTAAGTAGTGGAAGTGTGTTGTGCTGCCGGACCTGTGCGTGGAAAGCTTCCTGATGCCTTGTCGCAGAATACGGCAGTCATTCCTGCACGTTTCGGAGTTCGACAGAGGACGAATAGTGGCTTATCGTGACAGCGATTTATCGTACCGAGACATCGGCGCCTGTGTGGGACGACATCCAGCCACAATGCGGCGAGTATGGATTCGGTGGGTGCAAGACAGACGGACGGACCGACGTGGGCGATTGCAGCAGCCGCAGCACACCACTGAACAAGAGGACCGGCCTGTTGTGTGGAGGGCAGTGACAGCTCACACCGCCACATCACGAACATTAGTGCAGGAATTAGGGTGTGTTGCCCAACAAGCTGTGTCAGCACGTACCGTTCGACGTCGTGTGCAGGAGCGGGGACTCGCCGCACGGCGCCCATTGCTCTGATTACCATTGACGTTACACCACCGTCGAGTGCGGTGGCAGTGGGCCGTTGAACACAGCACCTGGACTACAAAATAGCCGACATTGTCTTTTCCGACGAATCCCGTTTCTGCCTGCAACACCACGATGGTCGGATCCGCGTGTGGCGGCACCGCAGCGAGAGACTGTATGACGCCTGCATTATGCATCGCCATACCGGTCCGTCGCCTGGCGTTATGGTTTGGGGCGCAATTGGATATGACACCCGCACCTCTCTGGTACGCATCGCCGGTACACTCAACAGCCACCGCTACATCTCCAACGTTTTGGAGCCTGTAGTCCTCCCTTACCTGCAGGACCTGCCAGCGGCCACGTTTCAACAGGACAATGCGCGCCTGCACGTGGCACGCATCGTGCAACAATTCTTCACGGCCCACCAGGTGTCACTGTTGCCGTGGTTCACCTGTTCTCCCGATATGTCGCCCATCGAACACGTCTGGTCGCTAATCAGCAACCGAGTGGCCCGGCAAGCACCACCTGCGGCTACGCCTGATGAACTATGGCAACGTGTGGAAGCAGCCTGGACCGACATACCCCAAGCCCACATCCATAGCCTCTTTCGTTCGATGCCGCAGCATGTAGCGGCCGTTATTCCCAGCCATGGCGGCCACACGAACTATTGATGTCTGCGTGTTCCGCAAGTCGCACGGGCCTGTGAGCTCAATCGTTTCATCTTTGTATCTGTTGTTATGTGTCCAGTAAATCTGGCTTTGCTATCTCATGTCCTTCTTGGTGTTGCATTTTGGGTGGCCAGCAGTGTATATATACCTAGGTTAAAAAAATAAAAGTAAGAATTAATAAACATAGCTTATGATTACATGTCTTACATTTATGTATGTGTTTCAATATTTACATATTTATGCACTAAACAATTCAAGTGGGCAGTCTTAGTGAGAAATGGATTTACTTTCTCAGAGTGCTCCATGGGCAACAATGGCACACAGAACAGCAACAAGGGCCTCTATGAATCTTGGAGAGGTACCAGCTAGTTCTGTGTGACATTGGTAAAAAGACCTCAACTCACTGGGTTTTGTTCCAGAATCCTTAGGTTAAATGACCAACTGGAACAGTCAGCTGTGGGCTAATCCCCCACACTGGTGTACTTACCCGATTAAAAAGATGCAAAGAAATAAATTACAGGACTCTGGTGTGGGATATGGTGTACCTAACACACTTGAGAATTACGGTCCACCATAGAATCGAACTGGAATTTCCAAAGGACCTGCAAGAAAGAGATCTTGGCTGAGTGAGTGTAAGATTGTTGTATGGAATACTAGAGGTATAAATGGCAAGGTGGATAGGGTGATTGAAGAAATGAATAAGCATGGATTGGATGTGCTGTTTGTGAGTGAAACCAAAGAGAAGGAAATTGGAATAGAAGTGAATGCAATGGTGAGTGTGTGGTCTGGAGTATTGGATAACGTAAGAGGACATGCTGGTGTAGGGGTAATTTTAAGTGAAAAGATGAAGAACAACTTGATTCACTACAGCTGCATAAGTGAGAGAATTCTTTGGATTCGTTTGAAAGTGAAACTTCAGAGAATAGCAATTGTTGTAGTGTATGCTCCTTGTGCTCAGAACCTTTTGATAAGAAGGAAGATTTCTGGAATGAGCTAAAAGCTGTTTTGAGCCAGTTTGATACATACATATCACTAAGCTGTTCTCTGGTATTCAGAGGTTAGCTCCACAAAGAAATGCTAACTGCCAGATAATTTTTACTTACTGTTGCCGTATCAGACTTCTCCATTTACAGCGATCTTTACATACAACTCGGGCTTCACTGACATCCATCACACACTGTACACAAGATCTTCTATACTTCATACTCATAATCTTTTTCTCATGCAGACACTCCTGAATCTAATTCTCCCATGACTTCCTTGGCCTTCCTCTATCTTTCCTTCTTGCCACTTGGGCTTTTAAAAAGATTTTCTTAGTAAGCACCTCATCACTCATTCTTTCAGCATGGCCAAACCACTGAAGCATATTACTCTCTAACTTGCTAACAACATTTTTCTTCGCATTACACAAACTGCAACACATCTTCATTTCTCACACAATCAGAACGTGTCTTGCCACCCCCCCCCACCCCCGGGTAAGTAACACATTTCTCCAGCACACAAACGATTTCTATGTTTCTTTTGTAGTACCCAGGTTTCACTGCCATACATCAGAGCAGGAACAATTACACTTTCATGTACAGCCGTGTGGGACTCTCTTGAGAACCCATCATTCCTGTGAAACCCTCCCAAAGCAGCCATGATTTTCTATGAAGAATTCACTCGCCTACTAATTTCACCATCCAATTTGTTCTCTCTGTCAAACATGCTTCCTAAATACACAAACTCATTCACCTGGTCAATCACTGTGCCATTTAGACATATATTACATTCAGTACTACCAGTGCCTCTCTCAAAAACCATAATTTTGGTTTTTCCCTTATTTATACTCAGTTTGAATTTCATGCAAACTTTGTACATCCGGGACAACATACTCTGCAACTCACTTTTGCTCTCTGCCAACAGGATAGTGTCATCAGCATACAGCAATCTGCACACACGGATATCACCAAGACATAAACCAGTATTATCTATTTTGGCATCATACATCCATAAATATATTAAAAAGCCATGGTGACATTACACAACCTTGCCCGACTCCTGCACCAATAGAAAACCATTTTGATAAAACACCATTCACTCGTACACAAGCTCTACTGCCAGCATACATGGCTTTTATACTGTTAAGTAGATTCCCAGTAACAGCATATTCATTTAATACCTTCCATAAAAGTGTCCTATTTACTCGGGCAAAAGCTTTCTCTAAATCTAGTGAAGGCAGCAAAAACTTTATTACCAACAATATATGCATATATATATATATATATATATTCTATAAAGAAGATACCTAAGCAAAAAAATACATATATAATTTTGACTCACACCTAGTACAACATAGAAAAGGTTATGTATCTACCTGTGTGAGTAAAAGGAGAAAAGATAAAAAAATAAAATAAAACAACTGAATGTAGAAGGTGTCGAGAATACTGAGCCTTGGCTTTATCAAGGACCAGCAAAAACTCTGCATTTTCTCACTTCCACAAAGACCTAGTTGGAAATGGGTTTCTGCAAGGCCATAGATGCAAGTAACATT
The DNA here is from genome assembly GCA_039090855.1 of Macrothele yani. Lineage (NCBI taxonomy): Eukaryota > Metazoa > Arthropoda > Arachnida > Araneae > Macrothelidae > Macrothele > Macrothele yani. Next base: position 130,489,631 of record CM076998.1, on the reverse strand, counting down.
CCCACCTAAAATAGTTTAAAATATATATATATGAGTCATGTCCTCCGTAGAGTAGCATGACCTAGCACTGGTTAACAATTTCGCTTGCATCCATTAACCTTCATGGCCCGACCCATGCTCTTCATCTGTTACTATTAAACAGAGAGAAGAAGATTAAAGAGAACTCAAGCTGTGAGAGTGACATAATAATTGGAAATGATTTTCAGCTATAACGAAATTCCAAGTTCGTTTGAGAGAGAATTTAAACCTGAAAAACAATGCAAAAAGAAATCCAAATTTTACATTGCAATTAAAAAAGGAAATGTTAATTTATAACGAACAGATTTTTGAAAGAAAACTTGAGTCTAAAACCCCCTACTCTACAACATATGACAGCACGAAAACGAGAATAAGTTAAAGATAATAATTAACTAAAGAAAACTTTGTGAAAGTTATATACCTTAAACAGTTAGTTGCAATATGTACAAAGTATTTCAGCAGTGCTTTAAGTGCATAATTAATTAGTTATTAAGAACTTAACTACTTTGAAAAAACAGCGCATAGACAGCGCATAGAAAAGGAACAAGCTTAGCCATCTTCTGTTCCTAGGTACCCCAAAAGACGCTCAAAGTTACAAAGAAAAGTAAGAGTTAAAACCCGCAAAAATGTTAACAGACAAACCAATGCTTAAAAGCTGAAAAGCTAAAAAACGACAGAGAAAAGGTACATGAAGTATAAACATTGAACTAATAAAACCTAGAACCCAAAAACAAGGAAGAGAGCTTACCTCTTGTGTGACAAAAACTTTTCTCCTCACAAGAGAAGAACATGGCTGACCTCTTCCGCCACTCCCTAGACGCTGGGGGCAGAGAGGGTGGGGCTGATGGCCTCCTCATACAGCAAGAAACCAACGCGCGGAGATTTTAACCAGAGAAAAAAATATATATATAAACTTAAGACTGTGGATCTGTATGATCAGAAAGAGCAGAATTAACTCTCCAGAATACATGAGAAATATTATAAAATACACGAGCAGTTTATTTAATAATCTTTGCATGTATTAAATCACCTTAGTGAGCTTCTATAGATTAATCAGAATCTTATTAATTTTAATGTTGGTTTTACTATTTTTAGTATAGCTATCCTAGTGATGAATAACTAGTTTTCTTTTTTATTTGTTTTTATTTTCTTTTATAAACAGATTTTTAAGCTTTTTTTGTGATTTTGTTTATATTATTTAATTTTTTGTTTTAATAGGACCGTCATATCCATAGCACTAAGGTTCCTTTAGGTAGTTAATAGGCATCCTCTAGCCAACTTCCTTACGGCTTTGATTGGTCAGAATCATATTATTAACTGTGTAGAAAATTAAAGCAGATCTGCCAACCTTACTCTATTATTCAGAAAATTTTTTCTTAAAGTTCTTTTGATGAAAGAAGAAAAATTTCGTTCTCTAGAAAACTTTCTAATAGTATATTAATGTGGTAATTGAAGTCCAAATTGTTGCTGCAAATTCTTGAAATTCTTAGGACCTGAGAAATTAGTACATTCTCAATTACTTTGGTTGAAATGTTATTATTCCAGTGTAGATATTTAATTACTTTGAAAGGAAAATTAACTCTTTTATCAAAGAGGCTAATAGATGGGTTACCTCTGTTGAGCTTAATGCTTAAGTCTAGGAACTCAAGTTCCTGATTACTGTGGTTGGTTTTACATAAGTTAAGAGAGCTAGGATAGATATTATCAAAATCACTCTCTATAACTTCTGAATTATTGATACACAGCAGATCATCAATATATCTAAAAGTGTAAAGGTAGTTATCTGAGCAGGTGGGGTGATTTTTAATGAATTTATATTCCTTAAAGAACAGGAATAGATTAGCGATATTCGTGGACGTTGATGTTCCCATTGGAATACCGTTCACTTGCTTATAGAGAGTATTATTATATAAGATATGGTTATTTTTTATGCAGCAATTGAGATAAGAGTTCCAAGTTCCTACATCAACAAATTGGTTAAGTTTAAATTCTGCATACAGCTCTTTAAAGGTAGTGATTATATCTGATAGAGGCAGATTAGTATATAGGTTTTCAAAATCATAACTATTAATATCTAGGGGACAAACCTTGAGTATAGTAGAAATTACTTCTGCATTATTATTAATTATCCAAAAATCTCTGTACATCAAGTTAGAACAGTTTCTAATGTGTTTCAAAACCTTCTTTAAGACATCTTCAAAAGCAAGATCTATTTTCTTTTTATGACTCCTTACTCCACTAGCTATGAACCTGAACTTCACAGGATCCTTATGAAACTTAACCGTTGCAAAAAGAAATGGAAATTCAGGCCCATATCTTCTAGTTTGTGGAATTTTAAGTTTCTTGAAGAATGCCTTAAACCGATTTTCTAACTGCTTGGTAGAATAACTTACGGGCTCGTATGTTACTCTATTATTGAGTTCCATAGTTAACAATTCAAAATAGAACTTCTTACAGATAATTGCAAAATTATTGCTAGCTTTATCCGTAGTGGTAAAAATAAATTGATCTTGTAGTTTGGAGAGTGACCTTTTAGCTTCTCCAGAGAAAAAGAGATTTCTGTCGAAACAAAAGTCCAGACCTGCCAACTCTCCGGTGAAGCTATTGATTATATTATATTTCCATTCTGCAAAGGCCTCAATAGGCTGATTGTACGTTAAACTGGTTTTTACGATGTACATATTTACGTCTTGAGTGAAGCTCTCAAGAATCCTTTCTTTGGAAATTGTGAAGGAAGGTCTGAATTTAGAGCCATACTCTAATAAATTCCTAAGCTTTTCATTTTCAACAAAACTCAAGTTTCCGGCGATAATATGGTTGTAATTCTTATCATAGTGAACTGTTTCTTTATGTTCATCACAAGAACAAGTAGTAATTACAGGAATGTAGCTCGAAGAGTTAAGTTTGTAGTTTTTAACTATTGACCCTAAGGTCTTAACATATTTAAAACTTACAATAGACTGGTGCCTGTGGATGGGAAAAAAATTGCATTATTGTAGAACAGCTTCCTTACATTGAGATTATCGTAGGCTTTATTTAGGAACCTGATGGTAACAAAATTACTGGAAAATTCTTTAAGAGAAATTTTATCTTTAAGAATATGTTTAAGAATGTCCAGAACCAAAGCAAAAACATGCTTATCAACATGGTTAGCAGTTTCATTCCAGAATTTGAAAAACATTTAAGGACAGAGTGCTTGAAGGACTTGAGAATTTTGTAAGTATTTTTAACAAAATTAGTGCCAGTTTTAAAGCTTTCCAGAGTTTTTAGCAAGTTAGCAAAATCAACTTTGCTAGATGTGCGAAATAACCTCTGTCCTCTATTACCTCTAGAGCAGCTCTTATTATTAACAAGAAAGAAGAGTTCACGAATTGAAAATTTATGCTGATTATGCTTATTGTCAGATAGAGTGGAATTAAGGCCATAGGGATAAAGAGACTGATGCTGCAAAATTTCAAGGGATTCAGTTTCTAGCCGAGCATAGAGGTCTGGGATAATATGTAGTACCTCTATTTTCACTTTGTCAAAACCATGAGTATGGAAATGCTCTAATTCAAAGGTAGAGTACTGGTTGGCGTTTGTGGAGGGGTTCACTCCTGAATTAGAGAACTTGTTTACTAGAGACCTGTGACCATTAATCCTAAGATGCAGAGGATTTTTACTTTGGCCAATATAGCTAAGGTTGCAGACAGTACAGGTGAGCTTATAGATGGTATTGTAGGCTTTGCAAAACTTGTTGGAGCAATTATCCTCAACAGAAGAATACAGGTTAGGATCTGCAGATTTACATGTCAAACAACGTTTGTCATTTCATAACTTTAGATTACCTTTGCCAGCGAGTTCATACACTATGGGAAAGGGTGCTAGCCTAACCGAGCGGGAGGACTTAAAATATCTGAGCTGACCTTCAATCCTTTCATCGTCCTTAGAACTCCACTTGGGCCAAAACATACATATTCTGAGCAAACCAATTAGGAAAAACTTTTAGAAATAAGCAGTCCAAGAAAAGACCAAACTCGAGTATAAACTACACTCCAAAAAGCTGCATCCAAAACATACTAAAAAGAAAAATTAGGAAATGAAAAAAAAACCTCAAGTAAAATAATAGTAATAAAAAAAAAAAAAAAAAAAATAATAATAATAATAATAATAATAAAACATTTCAACTAGAATTTATATATATATCATCATCATCATCATTGTCAACCATTATCAATCCACTGCTGGACGAAGGTTTCCCCAAGTTTCCTCCACAATGGCCTGTCTTGTGCCAGTCTCCTCCATGTCACTCCCGCATACTTTCGAATTTCATCCACCCATCTTCCATGTGGTCTTCTTCTGGGTCTTTTCCTGTCCCTTGGAATCCAATCTAAAATTTCGGCTGTCCATCGATGGTCTGTTCTTCTGGCAGTATGTCCAGCCCATTGCCATTTCAGGGATTTAACTCTGATCATGATGTCTTCCTCTCTTGTCATTTTTCGGATCCACGTGTTCCTCTTCTTATCTTTCCTGGTTACACCAAGCATGCACTTCTCCATGCTGCTTTGAGTTGTCTGCAGCCTTTGTATGTCTCTTTTAGCTAAGGTCCACGTCTCTGCACCATATGTAAGCACTGGAAGGATGCATTGATCAAACACTTTTCTTTTAAGACATAATGGCATATTGCTCTTGAAAATTATGCTGTTTCTTCCAAAAGCTCTCCAGGCAAGTTTTGTACGCCGATTAATTTCTTCACCAATGTGACCCTCACTTGATATCTGCTGTCCAAGATAAAAATACGTGTCTGTTATCTCCAGCTTTTCTCCATCAATTGATAAATCTTCATTTCTTGTAAAAGCATTGAACATCACTTTTGTCTTCTGAAAGTTCATTTTTAATCCCACTTCTTTACTCTTGTCAGCAAGTTCCTGCATCATACTCTGTAGCTCTGATGGGGTAGTTGCAAAAATGACTATGTCATCAGCCAAACGAAGGTGGGTTAGATAATCTCCATTAATCTTTATGCCTTTGTTTTCCCAGTTCAGTGATTGAAAGACATTTTCCAATGTGGCATTAAAGAGCTTCGGAGATATGGTGTCACCTTGTCTCACTCCTTTTCCAATTTTTATGTGTGTTGTATTTTCAAATAGCAGAATCTTTGCACTTGCATTTTCATAGTGTTATTAATAATGTTAATGTATGCATCTTCAATACTGCAGGATTTCAGAGCTATTGCAACTGCTGATGGTTTCACCGAATCAAAGGCATTTTCATAAACGATAAAAGCCATGCACAATGGAAGTTCATATTCCCTCGCTCTTTCAATTAGTTTTCTCAGTACGTGGATATGATCTATTGTGCTGTAGCCACTCCTGAATCCAGCTTGTTCTCTCGGTTGAGCCATGTCCAGTGTTACCTTCAAGCGGTGCGAAAGAACTTTAGTGAAGATTTTATAAACCACTGATAGGAGGCTGATAGGTCTGTAGTTCCTGAGATCCTCAATGTCACCTTTTTTATGTAGCAAGATCATTGTAGCATTGTTCCAATCCTCAGGAATTTTCCCTTCATTAAGGCATCGAGTGAAAATTTGGGCGAGTACTGTTTCGATTTCTCCACTTGCTTCTTGTATGATGTCTACAGTAATTCCATCTTCTCCTGGAGCTTTTCCTCGCTTCATGTTCTTGATTGCATGTGCAACTTCTGCTGGAAGGACTGGAAGAACTCTGGTACCTTTCATGATGCCTGGAGTACATGTATCATCCCTTTCATATAATTTGGAGTAGAAATCTTTCACTCTTGTCAAAATTTCGCCTCTATTTCTTGTTACAGAACCAGATTCTTTTCTCAGTGCCATAATCTGTTTTCTTCCCTTACTGAGATGTCCCTTTGCTATCTTTAGGCTTTGGTTGTTTTCAATTGCTTTCCTTACTAGTTCACAGTTGAATTTCCTTACGTCTTCAGTGATACTTTTTCGCACTGTCTTGCATAGCTCTGTATATTCCACTTTGGAAGTCACATCTTCTTTAGTTGTCCTCATCTCTCTTCTTTTTTGCATCAACATTTTGGTTTTTCCTGATAATTTGTTCACATGCAATTTGTTCTTAGACCCAGCTAATTTTGTTGCTGTTTCCATAAGAGCTCTGGTTACTTTTCTGTTAACTTCAGAAATATCCACTTCTTCCAATGTTAGGCCTTCTAAAGCAGAGAATCTGTTCTTCAGTTCCAATTTGAAGGTATTATGGTGTTTTTTAAGGTTGGTTATGTCAATACATTTTGTTTGTCTTATGAGCTTGCTACGTTCGAGTTTAGTGTTGAGGTGCATCTTACATCTCACCAATCTATGGTCACTGCCTGTGTTGAACTTGTTTAGCACACTGCAGTCTTCTATGACGAATTTTTTGTTACACATAATAAAATCAATTTCACTTGTCGTCCCATTTGGATGTCTCCATGTCCATTTCCTGTGTGGCTTTTTCTTGAAAAAGGAGTTCAAGATGAAAAACCCTTCTGCCTCTGCAAACTCTACGAGAGTATTTCCACGCTGGTTTCTGTTGCCGTGACCAAATTTACTTACTGAAATTTCATTCTGTTGCCGTTGCCCTATTTTTGCATTGAAATCTCCCATAATTATCTTCAAGTGCTGCTTACCTTTATTATTTAGATCACGAATTTCCTCATAAAATTCTTCAATTTCTTCTTCAGCATGACTTGTGGTGGGTGCATAAGTTTGAATAATCTGAGCCTGGCATCTTCTCGTGAGTTGGATAACGAGTCGTGCAGCTCTGTCAGAGGAACTTTCAACTTCTACAACTTTATCCTTCAGTTTCTTGTTTATTATAAATCCAACACCACTAGTTCTGCCAGTATCTGTCCCACGATAGTAGAAGAGATGTCCACTTTTCAGTTCAATGAGATCTTCTCCTTTTCTCCTTACCTCACTTAGCCTGACGATGTCCCACTTGATCCTTTGTAGTTCCTCATCCAATTCAAGAAGCCTTGAATCAGAAGATAGGGAGCGTCCGTTATATGTAGCCAAGGTCAGCATCAGATGGCAGCCTAGTCCGGTCCTCCGGGGATTCTTAGCACCCTCTGCCTTCATGTCGCACTGGCCACTGCCTTGGCCAGGTACATTCCAGCTGCCGGAGACTGAGGGCCAAGATTTAAGTTGTGGAGTCATTTTGGAGGGGTTTGGCCATAACTCACCACGCTGGCCAAGCGGGTTGGTGAGTGTGGGATAGCATTTCCTCTAATCCCGATGGTATAGTTATACCGCTATTGGCGGTCGTCAGAGCCCCTTTAGTGGGAACAGGATGTACCACGAGAAGGCGGGGTTGACATTTGTCAAGGAGAGGCTGTGATGTTACGCATCACCTGACCTTACATCGCATATATATATATATATATATATAGTATATATATATATATATATATATATATATATATATATATATATATATATATATATATATATATATATATATATATATATATATATATATATATATATATATATATATATATATATATATATATATATATATATATATATATATATATATATATATATATATATATATATATATATATATATATACTATATATATAGGGATGTAAGGTCAGGTGATGCGTAACATCACAGCCTCTCCTTGACAAATGTCAACCCCGCCTTCTCGTGGTGCATCCTGTTCCCACTAAAGGGGCTCTGACGACCGCCCATAGCGGTATAACTATACCATCGGGATTAGAGGAAATTCTATCCCACACTCACCAACCCGCTTGGCCAGCGTGGTGAGTTATGGCCAAACCCCTCCAAAATGATTCCACAACTTAAATCTTGGCCCTCAGTCTCCGGCAGCTGGAATGTACCTGGCCAAGGCAGCGGCCAGTGCGACATGAAGGCAGAGGGTGCTAAGAATCCCCGGAGGACCGGACTAGGCTGCCATCTGATGCTGACCTTGGCTACTTACAATGGACGCTCCCTATCTTCTGATTCAAGGCTTCTTGAATTGGAAGAGGAACTACAAAGGATGAAGTGGGACATCGTGGGGCTAAGTGAGGTAAGGAGAAAAGGAGAAGATCTCATCGAACTGAAAAGTGGACATCTCTTCTACTATCGTGGGACAGATACTGGCAGAACTAGTGGTGTTGGATTTATAATAAACAAGAAACTGAAGGATAAAGTTGTAGAAGTTGAAAGTTCCTCTGACAGAGCTGCACGACTTGTTATCCAACTCTCGAAAAGATACCAGGCTCAGATTATTCAAACTTATGCACCCACCACAAGTCATCCTGAAGAAGAAATTGAAGAATTTTATGAGGAAATTTGTCATCTAAATAATAAAGGTAAGCAGCACTTGAAAATAATTATGGGAGATTTCAATGCAAAAATAGGGCAACGGCAACAGAATGAAACTTCAGTAGGTAAATTCGGTCATGGCAACAGAAACCAGCGTGGAAATACTCTCGTTGAGTTTGCAGAGGCAGAAGGGTTTTTCATCTTGAACTCCTTCTTCAAGAAAAAGCCACACAGGAAATGGACATGGAGACATCCAAATGGGACGACAAGTGAAATTGATTTTATTATGTGTAACAAAAAATTCGTCATAGAAGACTGCAGTGTGCTAAACACGTTCAACACAGGTAGTGACCATAGATTGGTGAGATGTAAGATGCACCTCAACACTAAACTTGAACGTGGCAAGCTAATAAGACAAACAAAATCTATTGACATAACCAATCTTAAAAACACCATAATACCTTCAAGTTAGAACTGAAGAACAGGTTCTCTGCTTTAGAAGGCCTAACATCGGAAGAAGTGGACATCTCTGAAGTTAACAGAAAAGTAACCAAAGCTCTTATGGAAACAGCAACAAAATTAGCTGGGTCTAAGAACAAGTTGCATGTGAACAAATTATCAGGAAAAACCAAAATGTTGATGCAAAAAAGAAGAGAGATGAGGACAACTAAAGAAGATGTGACTTCCAAAGTGGAATATATAGAGCTATGCAAGACAGTAAGAAAAAGTATCACTGAAGACGTAAGGAAATTCAACTGTGAACTAGTGAGGAAAGCAATTGAAAACAACCAAAGCCTAAAGATAGCAAAGGGACATCTCAGTAAGGGAAGAAAACAGATTATGGCACTGAGAAAAGAAGATGGTTCTGTAACAAGAAATAGAGGCGAAATTTTGACAAGAGTGAAAGATTTCTACTCCAAATTATATGAAAGGGATGATATATGCACTCCAGACATCATGAAAGATACCAGTACCAGAGTTCCTCCAGTCCTCCCAACAGAAGTTGCACATGCAATCAAGAACATGAAGCGGGGAAAAGCTCCAGGAGAAGATGGAATTACTGTAGACATCATACAAGAAGCAAGTGGAGAAATCGAAACAGTACTCGCCCAAATTTTCACTCGATGCCTTAATGAAGGAAAGGTTCCTGAGGATTGGAACACCGCTACAATGATCCTGCTACATAAGAAAGGTGACATTGAGGATCTCGGAAACTACAGACCTATCAGCCTCCTATCAGTAGTTTATAAAATCTTCACTAAAGTTCTTTCGCACCGCTTAAAGGTAACACTGGACATGGCTCAACCGAGAGAACAAGCTGGATTCAGGAGTGGCTACAGCACAATAGATCATATCCACGTGCTGAGAGAACTAATTGAAAGAGCGAGGGAATATGAACTTCCATTGTGCATGGCTTTTATCGATTATGAAAAAGCCTTTGATTCGGTGAAACCATCAGCAGTTACAATGGCTCTGAAAACCTGCTGTATTGAAGATGCATACATTAATATTATTAATAACATCTATGAAAATGCAAGTGCAAAGATTAGGCTGTTTGAAAATACAACACACGTAAAAATTGGAAAGGGAGTGAGACAAGGTGACACCATATCTCCGAAGCTCTTTAATGCCACATTGGAGGGTGTTTTTCAGTCGCTGAGCTGGGAAAACACTGGGATAAAGATTAATGGAGATTATCTAACCCACCTTCGTTTTGCTGATGACGTAGTCATTTTTGCAACTACCCCATCAGAGCTGCAGAGTATGATCCAGGAACTTGCTGACAAGAGTAAAGAAGTGGGATTAAAAATGAACTTTCAGAAGACAAAAGTGATGTTCAATGCTTTTACAAGAAATGAAGATTTATCGATTGATGGAGAAAAGCTGGAGATAACAGACACGTACGTTTATCTTGGACAGCAGATATCAAGTGAGTGTCACATTGATGAAGAAATTAATCGGCGTACAAAACTTGCCTGGAGAGCTTTTGGAAGAAACAGCATAATTTTCAAGAGCAATTTGCCATTATGTCTTAAAAGAAAAGTGTTTGATCAATGCATCCTTCCAGTGCTTACGTATGGTGCAGAGACGTGGACCTTAACTAAAAGAGACATACAAAGGCTGCAGACAACTCAAAGAAGCATGGAGAGGTGCATGCTTGGTGTAACCAGGAGAGATAAGAAGAGGAACTCGTGGATCCGAAAAATGACAAGAGTGGAAGACATCATGATCAGAGTTAAATCCCTGAAATGGCAATGGGCTGGACATACTGCCAGAAGGACAGATCATCGATGGACAGCCGAAATTTTAGATTGGATTCCAAGGGACAGGAAAAGACCCAGAAGAAGACCACATGGGAGATGGGTGGATGAAATTCGAAAGTATGCAGGGGTGACATGGAGGAGACTGGCACAAGACAGACCGTTGTGGAGGAAACTTGGGGAGACCTTCGTCCAGCAGTGGATTGATAATGGTTGACAATGATGATGATGATGATATATATATAGTATATATATATATATATATATATATATATATATATATATATATATATAGTATATATATTAGACCCGGATGAGGGTGCTGATCAAAGAATGAAGATAAGGAAAATGCCTAGTGCAATCCAAGTCTGATGCAAGAGTTAAGCACCTTCATGTGTCAAAATAATCTTTTTACTGATGCATGCAAAATGCTTTATGAAGCTGAACAAGAAAGCATTAATGATGGCACTCTCCATGGTGTTGAGCCAGCAAAGGTTACCATAGCAATTGTTCAAGACCACAAATCCGACATTACACAATACAATGCTCCAAGAAGCAATGAGGTAGCTGCCAATTTTCAAAATGCTGACAGCGAACTGCCTCTTGACAGGGACGTGCTGATACATTGTCATCAAAATTAAAATTGTCCAAATATCCGGATGACCATGAAGATTAGCATTTCAGATCCGAGCCAAGAACCACTGGTGTATCCTCTATTTTTTCCTTTCGGAGATCAAAGCTGGGGAATCAACATTCCTCTTCAAAGAAGACCAAAGCTCTGCTAGACGTTTCTGCTAACCCAAGAACACAGGTTTCGCAATTGCAGTATTATGGCTATAGGCTATCAATCCGTAACGACTTCAATCCTTTTCTCTCTGACGGTCAACTGACTCAGCAATATTTAGTTGATGCTTACGTGAATACTGAAGCCAATTGCCTTAATTATATATGACAAAATCAATCGCAATTAAGGACAGAAAAATATACCAGCCTTATGGATTACCTGAATAGTGCAGCAGCAGCAGCACAAGGTTTGCTACGAGGCAGAGCCGTCATTGTTCCTTCTTCTTTCCAAGGAAGCCTGAGAAACATGGCACAGAAGTATCAGGATGCAATGGCTATTATTTGCAAATATAGAAAGCCAGATTACTTTATCACAATGACGTGCAACCTAAAATGGCAAGAAATAATGAATAACTTGAAACCGGGTCAATCTGCAGAATTTTGACCATGCTTGGTAGCACCAGTTTTCAAATTGAAATTGGATAAGCAGATGAGCGACATTACCAAGAATCATGTATGTGGAACACCAACAGCAATTGTAGATGTGATTGAGTTTCAAAAACGTGGTCTGCACCATGCTCACATTTTGCTAATTGTCAAAGCAACAGATTAACCCAAGGATCCGGATGTCATTGATAAAGTTATTTTGGCAAAAATTCCCAATCCTGTAACTTGCCCAAGGTTGCATGCAATTGTGACAAAACACATAGTTCATGGACCAGGTGGGGCACATAACTTGAATTCCTCCTGTATGACTGACGGGAAATGTTCCAAGAAGAAACACTAGCAAATTCAGATGGATACAAATTTTGAAGATGACAATCCGATTTTTGGCGTAAATGTGACAAGGATGGTAAGTCAGATAATATCCGAAAACTTGAAAATTTTCATCGTCCTGGAGCGGGACTCGAATCCGCGTCTCCCAGAAAACGCCTAGGTATGCTAACCACTACACCACCCAGAACGACCAAGTTTCAAGTTTCCGATCAATTTGAATTTAACCATCACAGGATTCGCTAGTTTCATGATTCAGATGGATATTCCAAATACCGCCGCCAAAACAATGACAGCAAAATAATTGTCAATGGAAAGGCCATTGATGATTCCTGGATTGTCCCGTACAACCCATACTTCTGTATGAAATTTCATTGCCTTATTAATGTCGAAAGTTGTGCCTCAGTCAAGAGTGTGAAATACCTGTTCAAATATGTGTACAAGGGACATGACTATGCTAATGTAGCAACTGATCACGATGAACTTTGGACTTTTATGGATTCCAGGTAGGTTAGTGCTCCTGAGGCAGCATGGAGACTCTTTGCTTTTAAAATGCATGCTCAATCTCACACAATCGTTCAACTTTAAGTTCATCTTCCTAATGAGCAAATTGTCTATTTCACTGAAGACAACATGCTGGCTGTAGCAGAAAGAGAAGCCACACATGATACCAATCTAACTGCATGGTTTTAATTAAATGAAAAAGATGAAAATGCTCGAAACCATTTGTATATTGACATCCCACAACATTATGTATTTGACGAAAGAAATCGTAAATGGAAGCTTCGACAAAGAGGCAAAGACAAGACTATTTGGCACACGTACACTGTAAGTTTGAACTCAGACACAGAAAGATTCTGTTTGTACCTTTTCCTGCTGCATGTCCATGGAGCAATTTATTTTGACGATTTGAAGACTGTTGGTGGTATATTATATCCGGATTTTAAGGAAGCAGCCCAAAAGCGAGGACTATTTAATAGTGGTGAAATTTGGGATGATACCCTATCTGGGGCAGTGACTGAAAAAATGCCCAGACAGTTGCGAGAACTGTTCGCTTATCTTTGTGTCCTTCCTGTGCCACCAAATGTGCCTGAAATTTTTGCAAAGTACAAGAAAGATCTTTGTGATGACTTTGCAAGGCAGCATAATGGTAATTCAGATGACTGTACCAATTGTGAAACATTTTGACCTTAAAGAAATTCAAGATGTGTTTATTATTCATGGTAAGAAAATGTGCTGACTTTGGACTATCCACTCCTCCAGCAAACCTTCAAATTACTCCTGCAGCTTTCTATAATGCTCAGCAAGAGAGAAAAATGAAGCAATGAAGTCATTGTTGAATGCACAGCAAAAGGTAGCATAGGATGAAATAATTGTTGCCATTTAAGATGAAGAAAGAGAAAGCAGATGCTTTTTCCTTGACTGTCCAGGCGACAGTAGCAAAACATATATGTACAAATTGCTCCTCAGTACCATATGAGGAGAAGGAAACATTGTACTGGCCGCAGCATCAACTGGCATCGCTGCAAATCTCCTTGATGGTGGCAGGACATACAATTCCCAATTTAAAGTGCCTGTTCCTGTGTTTGTAAACTCTGTTTCAAAAATGACGATGGCCAGCCCTGATTTCGAGCTTATTAGGAAAGCCAAAGTTTTGATCTTGGACGAAGCTACAATGAATCGTAATAATGCAGTTAATTGTATTAACAAACTCCTTCAAGAGATCATTAAGACCAGAAAGCCCTTTGGTGGTAAAGTTCTCATTCTTGGTGGAGATTTCAGACAAACTCATCCTTTCGTACCCATGAAATGAGGTCAGCAATTGTACAATCCAGCATGAAATTCAATGATCTGTGGGATAAATTTGAAGTATTGAAATTAAGTCATAATGTCTTGTCTGTTGATTCGACATTCAATGATTGGCTGAAAAAGTTGGGCGATGGGGAACTTACGAATGACAAGGGTCTGCCTGAGGAGATCATAAAAATTCCACAGAATTTGATCTGTGAAGGTTCCCTTATTCATGAAATTTTTGGAGAATGGCTTAGTGCTACTGATGTAGAAAAATGAAAAATACTAAAAAATGGCAATACTTTGCCCCAAAAATACAGACTATGAAATAAATGAGCATGTTCTGAACCTTTTGGATGGGGAGCATTGTCACTTATCTAAGCAGTGATTCCATAGATGATAGCGATGAAAATGACAGGGAAAACTATCCAGTGGAATTCTTGAATGAACAAATCCCATCCGGAATGCCAGTGCACTTAATGAACTTGAAGGTTGGAAGTGGTTTAAAACTCAGGCTTCACGCGACAATAACACATAAACATAGAAACCGAGCAAAAACACACGGTCACGTATGGTGAAAAGGTTTATTTAGTGGTAGCTTTCTGTCATCCTACGACCTTGTTCACCCGCGATGGATGGGCTGGTTGCCAGAACTACAATTTGAAGTTGGAGTGTTGGAACTGTTTTGCCAGATTTTAGTAGAGAGGTCCAAATAAATGGGATTTGGTGAGGGTCTCTAAATTGCAGTTTTTGGTGAACAAAATTTCAATGCTTTCTTGGAAAGGCAAAAGAGGCTTTGTTGATGAATGGGGCAACTTTTTTTTTTTTTTGTTTCTTTCCAAATGGGAACTGCAGAGGTGTCTTCACGGGTTAGTGCAGATAATGCTGTCTTTGGAAGACCATTGGAAACACCTTTTTTTGTGTTCACTTACTTAAGTCTTGTATTGATGCTTTGGTATGCACTTCCAGTATACACTGAGAGACCAGAGGAAGTTGAAGTGGGAATAGCATAAACTCCAGGGGTAAGACAGGATCCCTGTCTTTAAGCAGGCACTTTATTAAAGGAGGGTTTGGTTTCACTGTGAGAGTGTAGCCCATAGTTTTGAAGAGTTTATACATCTTATAAGAGAAGGATCTGTAGAAAGGGATGGAACCAATGAATGGTGGTTTTTCCATTAGTATTGGTGAGAGAGCAGACAGATTTTTCAAATGGGAATTTTGGAGGAATTTCTCAATTGTAGAAGGTGGGAACTGATGGGCTTCAGCAATTTTCTTTATGGTGTCAATTTCTTCATTGAAGGAAGATTCAGTGTTGCAGTGTTGTAGACAATCCTGGCACGATTAACATAAGTTTTTAAGGCGGCAAATTTGTGAGCAGTGGAGGAGTGGAATGAAAATGGGATTATATTTGTTATTGCAGAGGGTTTTCTGTGGACAGATCTGTTGAGATTATTCCCTTGCCTTGTCAGATGGATATCCAAGAAGTTAATGTCTTGCAGTGATTCTCCATTGATGGTGAATTTTATTGATGGGAACTTCAGGGAAATCTTTTCAAGAAGAGATTCAAGGTCAGTTCTATTGTGTGGCCAAATTACAAAAATATCATCAACATATCGAAAGTTGTAGATTGTGTTTCATGACTAAGGTTTTTTTTTTTATATGTTGCATGAAAACTTCAGCAAATTGTGTAAATGTAGTTGTCTTCCCATTTCAACTTCCTCTGGTCTCTCAGTGTATATTGGAAACACATACCGAAGCATCAATACAAGACTTAGTGAACACAAAAAGATGTTTCCAATGGTCCTCCAAAGACAGCATTATCTGCACTAACCCTTGGAGACACCTCTGCAGTTCCCGTTCGGAAAGAAACAAAAAAAAAAAAAGTTACCCCATTTATCAACAAAGCATCTTTGCCTTTCCAAGAAAGCATTGGAATTTTGTTCACCGAAAACTGCAATTTATAGACCCCTCACGAAATCCCATTTATTTGGATCTCTCTGCTAAAATCTGGCAACAGTTCCAGCACCCCAACTTCAAATTGTAGTTCTGGCAACCAGCCCATCCAGTCGTTCGCGAGTGATCAAGGTCATAGGATGACCAAATGCTACTGCTCAACAATCCTTTTACCATACGTGACTCTGTGTGTTTTTGCTCGATTTCTATGTTTATAGGTTGAAGTGTGATTATGCTGCTCAGGAATTTGAACACTAAACGTGGTCTTTGTAATGGGATGTGATTAGCTGTAAAATCCTTAAAGCTTAATCTAATCATTGCCTAAGTATTTGACAGGCACTGCTGAAAAGGAGGTCATCTTCATTCCTCACATCGATTTCCCCAACTAGCACAGACATGCCATTTGTTTTAAGACGACGGCAGTTTCCAGTTAAACTTGCGTTTTCCATGACCATCAACAAGGCTTAGGGACAGACATTAGAAAAAGTTGGAATATACATATTACTGAACCAGTATTTAGCCATGGTCATCTGTATGTGGCAATGTCAAGAGTACGATGATATGACATCAAAATAAAAATAGTTCACGGAAAAGAACAGGGGAAATTGATACAGGGTTCACAGTCAGTGCACACGAAAAATGTTGTGTACAAGGAAGTGTTGACGAAATAGGGACTCAAGATTTTAGAAAACACATAACAGACAGATAGACAGACAGGCAGAGAAGCGACGGAAGATCAAGCTCCTCATGCTGCAACCTGGGTAACGCCAAAAAATCTACCAATTATGCCTGTCGTGGGACGGGCTTTTTTGCTATAAATAAATAATTAAAAAAATTACTCTGGATATCTTATTTTTCTCCGTCATTATTCATGGGCTTTCACCTATATTCAATAAATAAATAACACTACATAACAATGGAATTGCTTATAATGTGAAAGTGTGCAATCCTCTATCAATTTAACATGCTGAACACGAATATCGCCATGAAAATTTTTTTATTTGCTCTCGTTTCGGAGATACTGGGGTGCTCTTCAGTAATGTAATGCACTGAATAATGAGATTAAGAATCTTATTATAATGTATAATATTAAGTAATAAATTAATTTATTATCATTATTATAATAATTATTAATTATATTTATTAAATTATTAATTAATATCTTATTTATTATAAATATAATTTATTATTATAATACAAGGTTAAGAAATTTTGCCTCATATTTCATCGTCCCTTGGTCTACCCCATACTGAGAAGTTATTGCATCATCCTGTGCTATGTCTAGAGTGAGGGTGACTTCCTGTTTATGATGCCAGGTGATGCAATCATTAGTTTTTATAGGCAAGATGGTGCGCCCTGAGTCAGTTTCTTTCACTTCGTCAGGGAGCTTGCTCTGCTGTTTACTTTGAAGAACTAGCCTGTACAAATGATCCTTGCACTGCAAAATCAGCAGTAGCAATGCCATGTACATGTTTTAATACTGCAAATAATTTTTTTTTTATATTTGCGGGAAAGTTACATTTGCTGCACAGAAAAAGGCCATCACTAAGTAGTTAAAAAAGCTTATCATCTGTATTTCAGCTGCAAGGTAGGCAACCAAGATAAGACTGGGGGCTCCACACATATGTTGCCGCACGTGTGCAATGAATCTTTCACAGTGTCTTAATGGTAAAAGAAAGGCGATGCCCTTTGCTGTTCCCATGATTTGGAGGGAATCTACCAATCATGTAAATGACTGTTATTTTTGTATGGTGCTATCTGTTTGTGGAGGCGTAACAAAGAAAAAGAAGTGGACTATAGACTACCCTAACATAGCTTCTGCTGTGCGACCTGTACCGCATTGCGAAGAACTTCCCATTCTCAAGCCACTGACAGATTTTGTCATCAGTTAGATGAGGATGACGAACACAATGTGTGTCCTCAACCGCCAACTTCAGAGGTTTATGAAAGTAAGGATGACTAATATACATGTGATGGTGAAACATCTGCACCACAAAGAATGACATCAGAAGAACTTAACGACCTTGTTCGTGATTTGGATCTATCTAAAACAAAAGCAGAGGTGCTGGCATCAAGACTGACAATGGAATCTTCTGGAACAAAATGTCCTAGTGACTGTTTTGTATTCATCATCAGCAATTTGAACCTTTTTTCAAAAAAAAAAAAAAAAAAAAAAAAAAAGAAAGCCTCTTGTTCTGCTGGAATGTTGATGGCCTGCTGCAAGACCTCTGAATAGCACATGATCCACAGGAATGGCGACTATTTATAGACCCGTCAAAATTGAGTCTGAAGGTGGTTTTGCTGCATAATGAGAATCAGCTTCCATCCATTCCTCTTGGACATGCAATCCACATGAAGGAGACATACATGAGATTCTTCCGGGGATTCACGGAATTCCGCTTTTTTTGTCATCATTCGGGTCATTCTTGAGATCGATGCAGAACTGAAGAGAAATAGAAAGAGGAGGGGGTTAGGGGGGTCGTTTTCTGTCTGGGGATGGTATTTCGTCTTTCAAAACTATCGAAAACTGAAGTTAAACGGAGTGACTATTTTTCCCCGTAATCATAATTTATTTTTTCTCACGATGTTGCCTGTTCCCAATGTTGTTATTAAATGTCATTTTATTGCATAAATGTTTGTATTTCAGCATGAAACTGTGGGCAATGTTTTCCAAAAACGGAAGTTAAGACAGTGCGAAGATTTCCTTGTAGTCTTCAGGCAAAGATTCTTCTGTGGATTCGAAGAATTCCGTCATTTCCGTTACCATTTTGGGCATTATCGAGATCAATGCACAACACAACTGAACAGAAATTTTGGGGGTAATGGTGGGGGAGAATGATTCGTTTTTCATTTGACGACGGAATTCCGTCTTACGAAAATTTCGAAAACGGAAGTTAGATGCAGCGAAGATTTCTCCTGTAATCTTATTTTTTTCTCGTGATGCTGTTCCTTCTGCCCAGTATTGTTCTTAAATACTGCGTTTAAACCTAAAAATGGAGGAAGAAGTTTCCGAAAATAGAAGTCGGTCAGAGCGAAGATTTCTCCCGAAATCGCATTTTTTTCTTCTTCCCGCGATGTTCTCACTATCCTTATTTTCCCTCATAAATGTCTGCACTTAAGCTTGATAAAGAAGGGAAAATTTTCCAAAAACGGAAGTGACGGAATTTTAAAATTAGTTAGAATTGATGCATAGTGTTTAAAAGTATTCATATTCTGAAAGTCACACCATTTATCTAAAGTAGTGAAAGTTTTGATATCATGTGTTCATGGTCTTCAGGCTGAAAGTTCTTTCAGCATGATGGATAAATTATTGTCACATGAGGGAATAAAAGGGGATAAAGAAAGATAAGTGGTGAAGAAATAGGAAGGGAATTATATAAACAGAAAGAAAAACTAAGCAAAGATTGCTGTGCAGCTGCAGAATTAACAAAATACAAATATGGCCATGGAACTTGCTGAAAAGAAAGCAACACAAAAGGAAAACTGAGCTGATGTTCTAGCAAGTACAAAGAGAGAGAGAGAGAGAGAGAGAGAGATGTATATGAAGCTGTGTCTTTTAAAATCACTATTTTGTTTTGAATTCAGTAATTTTATATTAATATAGTGAACAATTCCATCTTGCCCGTGCTGCTTTATATTCACACTTTCTTGTCGCATGTTCTGATTTTTTTCGCTCGATTTAAAAGTTCAGCTTTGTTGTTCCTTGATCAGTCTCATGTATGAGGAGACCTATGACAACATAAAGCAGCTGTTGAAAAGGATTGATTACTAATCATATGGCTGGCATGTCTGTGCTGACCTGAAGGTAGTGTCTCTGTTGATGGGCCTTCAACAGGGATATACCAAGCATTGCTGCTTTCTTTGTCAGTGAGACAGTCGAGCTACAGATTCACACTACATACAGAGAGACTGGCCTCCTAGGGCGTTTGAAACCTGTAAAAATGAATGTGCAGAACCCACCACTGATAGACACACATAAAATCATCCTACCTCCTCTACACATCAAACTTGGTCTTGTTAAAAACTTGGTTAAAGCCATGGACAAGAATAAGCCAGCATTCAAGTACCTGCATGAAAAATTTCCTTGACTTGGCAAAGCCAAAATTAAAGAGGGAGTTTTTGTGGGTCCTCAGATCAGACAGCTCTTCAGAGACCCGAATTTGAGAAACTGCTTCAGCGTGATGAAAAACAAGTGTGGGATGCATTTTGTCAAGTGTCAACAAACTTCCTGGGGAATGTCGGAGCAAAAAGTTACAAGGATCTGCTTGAGGACATGCTAGCTCTGTTTCATAAACTTAGCTGCATAATTTCCTTAAAGATCCACTTTCTTGATTCTCATTTGGATTTTTTCCCGGATAACTGCGGAAAGGTCAGTGATGAGCATGGTGAGCGTTTCCACTAGGATGTAGCTGTGATTGAGCAATGATACCAGGGAAAATGGTCCATCTTGATGCTGGCAGACTACTGTTGGACGTTCTTCAGAGATGCACCTCAGGTGGAATACAAGCGAAAGTCAAGTCAAATTCGAACATCATAAACAGATAACTAATTGACATGAATAAATTCCTGTACACATATTCTCAAATAAAATAAATAAAATAAATTAATAAAACAATCAATAAAATTAATCAACACAATCTCAAATTAATAAAATAAATAAATTCATTATATTTGATTATATATATTTTAATATTATAATACAATGAATTTAATATGATTATGTATACATATATCTCTAATATGCAAGGAAATACATATCCATTACAAATAAACTGTAGCAAATTCAGCTTTTATTTTTATGGTCATATTCGTGTTCAGCGAATCGAATTCGTTCAGAATATGCTACTTTTATCTCTGAAGCATGAACTTCGTTCAAAGCTGTTTTCCAGTGTAATTAAAAAAAAATGCTCTGGGTATCATATTTTCCTTCATCATTATTGACAGGCTTTCATCTATTTTTTAAATAAAGGCACATAAAGAATCTTAAAATAGTTCTTCTTATATTAACATACATGAGATTCTTCTGCAGATTTTCATCATCATTTGAGTCATTTCTTGGGTATTAATGGGAGAGGAGGGTCTGTTTTCCATCTGGGGACAGTATTTCGACCTTCAAAAAAAAAGTTAAACGAAGTGAAAATATTTCCCATAATTGTTATTTCTTTTTTTCTCATGATATGCCTTTGTCCAGTATTGTTGTTAAATATAATTTTATTGCATAAATATTTGTATTTCAGCATGAACCTGTAGGCAACAATTTCTGAAAATGGAAGTTAAGATGGATTAAGATTTCTGTGTAATATTCTGGCATGAAATTCTTTCATGGATTTGAGAAATTCTACCAGACGTTATTATTTGGGTCATACTCAAGATTGATACACAACTAAGCAGAATTTTTTAAGGATTGTTGGTAGTTTTATGTAGGCATTTTCTGTTTGAAGACAGAATTCCGTTTTTTGAAACTTTCGAAATGGAAGTATTATGTAGTGAAAATTTCTCACATAATGGTTTTTTTCTTCTTCTTTTTATTTTTTTCCCCTCACGCTGTTTCTTCTGCCTAGTATTGTTGAATATCCTTTTATTCCATAAATATAATAAATATTTGTATTTCAGCTTAAAAATGGTGGGTGGGGAAATTTCCAAAAACAGAAGTCTGAAGGAGCCAAGATTTCTCTCATAATAGTAACCCCCCCCCCCGATGTTCCCAGTATTCTGTGTTGTTAAATGTTACTTCCCACCATAAATGTTTGCATTTAAGCTTGATAAGGGAGGGAAATGTTCTGAAAACAGAAGTGGCAAAGTTGGAAAATTGTGTAAGAATTGATGCATGGTGTGCAAAAATGGATTCACATTCTCAAAGTTACACCATTATCTCAAGTAGTTAAAGCTTTGATATCATGCATTCATAGTCCTCAGGGTGAAAGCTCTTTCAGCATGACAGATAAAATTGTCATCTGAGGACATCAAAAAAAGGAACAATGAAGAAATGGGAAGGGAAAGGTATCAGCAGGAAAAAAAAATTAAGCTATTAATGCTATGGAACTCACCGAGAAAAAAGCAAGGCTTGCTTGCAAGCAAGGGGAATTTTGTATTTATGTTCTAGCAAGTAGAACAACAAAACAAGAAAAAGTCTTGAAGCATTGTCTTTTTATAAACTAATTTTACTTTGTTTTGAATTCCGTAATTTTGTATTGTGAATAACAGTGTTGTGTTTCAGTTTAACATTTACCTAAATAAATTACAGTGAACAATTTCATCTTGCTCATGCTGCATTATATTCACACTTAGTTGCCACATGTCCTGAATTTTCAGCTGGTTAAAAAGTTCTGCTTTTTTTTTTTCTTTGATGGTGTCATGTATGTATTGACTAAACTCAATATAGTGTATCAAATCAGGAAAATAATATGTTGAACAGAAAATGTATGTGGTATTGAATGCCATGAAGCATAATTAAGAGCTTGATATTGTTGAGACTTTGGTGCTGATGATTTGGATTTGGCTGTACTCCATTTTGTGGTCTAATTGGTTTAGAAGCTTTCAAGGGAAGCTTGATATAATCACATTTGTTCAGCAGAGGATTTTGCAATGTTTAATAATTCCTAAAATTAATTTATTTATTTTGAAAAAAAATCATTTATGTAGTTCTAGCGCAAATTCTAACAACAGTGTTTGAATTTCCAAAATTGCACCCCGAGATATCACTATGCAACATTTCAAGAGTTATGCTCGCATTACAACAACACTGCAGGCACAATATGTTATTAAAAAAATCAGAAAAAAAAATATATCTTATGTCATTATTGGCACAAATGTGCCATATTCATTGCTTCCATGTTGCCATGCCTTCAGAAAACTTGAAAATTACAACTTCCTGAAGAAGGAATCGAATCTGCTCTCCTGATTTCTGTTTGATTATGCTATCAATTATACCACCCTGGACAATTAAGTCCCAAGCAACTGAAGCTAACAAATATAGATTAAAAATCTGAGTAACTGCCCTGTGTCACGAGACATGAAGCAAACAGTCTGCAGAAACAGAATAAAAACTTATAATTTATAAAAGGCAATTGTAAAAATTCAATTTTGATAATTTTTAGAGAATTAAGGAATAATGCACTTAAAGTAAAATCTATCATATTCTAGGTTAGACCATTTCCATCTCAATTCAGGCAGGCATGATCAACATGTGTCAGTTGACCACCTCCAATTTTTTTGAAAAAATTATGGTAGCTACTCCTAATAGAGGTTTAAAGTACTGCAAAAGGATTTTTCATAAAAAAAATTTTTGGTTGAGCTACAGCATTTTGAAAATAGGCAAAAAATACACTTGTGACGAAAATCATGTGAAATGCCAAATTTTTAAGTGCACACTGCTCCTGAACTATAACAAGTGGAGACTCGATTTTTTTTTTTTTTTTTTTTTTTTTTGAAGCTATTGAATTGGCCTTTCTTCAAATTCACAGAAATTGGTCAAACGAATGTTGCCAGATGGCAAAAAAAAATATATATTTATTACAAACAAAATTAATTTTCCACTAGGGTTGTCTTAGCAGTAATTTTATTTTTATCCTGTGATTCTTGTAACTCATAAAATTAATTTTTTAAAATACACGAAATTTCAAAAAAATCAACATTTTTGAATTGCAATATCTCAAAAACCCAGTTTTTAAAAATTCTGAAATTTTGTCCAAACAATGTCCTAATGGTAGGTAGTTTACCGGGGGAATCATGTTACTGGATTTTTGCCTTGAAATTTTCTTACATATTTTTGAAAATGATACTTTTTTTTTTTTTTCAAATTTTTGAATTCAGTGAAAAAATGAGAACTGTAAACATTATTTAGTAAATTTTTAATAGCAGGAGAACACAATTCCCGGCAGGGCTCGCACTAAGCATTCACCAAGTCGCCAAATGTAATTAAATCCGAAAATGGCAAGAAAAAAATAATAACAGGGAAAATGGTGGTGAATTATTTTATGAAACTTGGGCAATTTTTGATTCATGGGTAAACTGTAATTTGCAGTAATTTTTGGGCTAAACTGCAGCTGATATGATTTCAAAGTTCGATTTTCCAAAGCTGTGGCACTGAAAATGGTACTGCCCGGTGCAATTTTTATGGAGTACTGCGAAACACCTATTAAGGCTGCTTGAGAGTCATTGGGGGAGTCAATGAAAATAAGAGCTACTGAAGGTGGGGGATATCAAGAGGGAAGAAACTCTTCTGTAATTTATAATGAGCAGATCCAGCGAAATAGGATAGCAGAGGTTAAACAGTCTGCAGCACATAGTCCAGTGTTGGTGTTGCACTTTGACTTTGCTCAAAACTGATCTGTCATTCTACATGATGAAGTGCAAACACTACTAGCAAACAATGTGCAGATCTCACTCTTTAGATGCATTGCATACTTTCCAAATGAGACTAAGTCTTTTGTGGTAGCATGCAATGATATAAGCCATGACACTGCACATGCTCTGTGTGCCATTCTGCTCATAAAATGTGAAATTGCTAAGACTTGTCCTTTGGAATAATTTAAAACAATTGTTTGTATCTCAGATGGAGCAGCCGGACACTTCAAAAACAAATATCAGTTCTGTGAACTTATGAAGGGGGGACCCAAATGTAACAAGGAAGTGGATCTTCTCAGCCACAGGCCAATGCAAGAGAGCATGTGATGGTGTGGGTGGCCTGCGCAAACATTTTGCTACTAAATTCAACTCGCAGAAAGAAGCTTTACAAGCTATAAGAGATGCACCTTCATTTGTTGAAACTGTCTCCCCCTTGATCCCAAAGACTAAACTTCTACTCCTCACAACTTGTGAAGTTCAATCCTATCGAACCAGCAAAGTAGAAGAGTGAGATACAGTAAAATCTGTTGTTGGAATACAGTCACAGCATTCCTGGTTAGTACAAGGAAATAAACCATCAATGGCCAGAACAGTCGGGCACCCACATAAAGCAGTGAAATTTTCAAGCCAACAAAAAAAGAACCCATTTTCTGTGAATGATTTTCAAATAGGAGAATTTATAGGATGCAACGATAACTGATGGATGGATGGGACAGATTACAAACATACCTAAAGAATTCGAGGACATAACAGAATTCGAGGACATAACAGTATTCTTCATGGACCAGCCAGAGATTTTTGGTGGCCAGAAGAATGTGGCAAGAAAGCAGGTCAAGTGTCCAGTGCCCTTAAAAATGTACTTCTGAAGGTGAATGCTTCATCTCCTGTTGGACATTCTGCATGGCTTCATACCTTTGATGAGAAGGAAATCAATAAAATCCAGCAGACCTCTGCGCAAGTTACTTTTCTCACTATTTGTCACCTTTTTTTAAATTTGTCACTTTTTGTTACCTTTTTATAATTTTGTCACTATTCTCACCTTTTTCTTAAGTGTGCCCGTATTTTTTTTCAATTTATCTATAGTTTTGCGTTGTTGTTTTTTATATCTAGGGGATTTTTGTCAGATGAAAAAAGAAGTGCTGAAACAAAATTAAATTGTTTTGTTAAACACTCATCCCTGTGAACACGTGGGTGGGGTCACAAGTTGTAAACACAACTCACCACAGCAGCAAGAGCGAGCTTTGTAACGAAGCAAGAGGCAGTGACCCCGCCCACAGCAGCCAGCAGGTTCTCTCAAGGATTTTTTCAAGTGGAATAAATATCACAAAAGTTTATCTCCATGGATTTTTCATGAAAATCTCTGAAATTTTGATCTGTGTCATAAATTGCTAATAGAAATGAGCCCTCCAAATTTCGCATAAATCAATTAAAAACTTTTTAAACGGGCCGTAATTTTTTTTATTTGCTCTTTATCATGTGGGCTGGCATGCCCAGAATTCGTAATCGGCATTTTACGGCTAATTTAAAAACATTTTTGCCAATTCACTTGAAATTTTTAAGGTCGTCATCTCCTAGCCAATCATAGTATATGTACAAATTTCAGCCAGTTATGTGATTGAAGAATTCGGAAAAATAGTTTTTTAAATTTTTTAGCACGACTTTTGTGAAAAAAGATCGTGCTTATGTTATCTGTTTGTCCGTCCATCTGTAGACACGATATCTCTGCAACTATTAGTCCGATTTGGAAAATTCTTTTTGCATTGGGAAGCTTGAAATATACGAATGATGATCCTTCATTTCGTTTTTCTTTTTTTACGATGTACAATTCCACCGCTAGAGGGCGTAAATGCAGATGATGTCGAATTCAAAAATACATTTTATTCCATATATTTGCTTCTAAACATCCGATTGAAAAAATTATTTTATCTTTAGATTCCATTTATGTCTAAGAGTATTTTAGGAATAGTTGCTTTTTCAAATTACCCATAAATTTTCCGCTAGGGAGCGTAAAAGTAAATTACGCTTTCCCCGAATATCTCTTCTTATAAAACTCCGATTTGAAAAATTCTTTCTGCAGCGGATGCAGCTGCTGATGGAGAATATTTTGCCTGTAATTTCTAATTTTTCCTCCAGACTTCACACACACACTAACTTCCGTGACTCACTTATAAACGTGGAAAGAATGAAGACCTTTGTTTGATGGTCCTGGTCCACGTTAAATGTATGTATTAATTATTCATCTGCCTTCTAATTATTTCTTCAGTTGCTGCTTACCATCTTTAGTGAATCCCCAGCATTGTGCAGGGCTCCAAGAAGCAACCTGCCAAATTGGTTTCGCAGTTAGCGTGTATGAATCTGGAGAAATTCGAGGCCGCTGTGTGTAGTGGAAGCATACCCGGCGCGTAACTGGAAGACCCTGGGTTTGATTCCCGGTGGCGGTCAATGATAATTTTTCTGTGACTCACTTATAAATGTGGAAAGAGCGAAGACCTTTGTTTGATGTTCCTGGTCCACGTCAAATGTCTGTAATAATGAAGTGAATAATTTTAAACTTTTCCGTTATGCAAAATTTTTCCACTAGCAGACATAGACTTATATCATGTTTCCTTCTATATTTCTCATTTTAACTCTTTGATTTGAAAATATCTTTGTCTCTGGTACCTTCCTTGTGTTATGATAAACTTTTTGTTCACCATTTGTTAATTTTCGTGACATATTTTTTAGCCATTGGTAGAACTAAGTAGATGTTTCTATTTCTGGATATTTTATCGATTGTTGGAATTGATTGATTGTTTTCCAAACCGGTTCCATCGATTTTGAATAGCTTTGATAAATTTAATTTGCATCAGAATGCATTCAAAAGACATGCTTATTACATCCGGAAATTCGGTGTCATCTTTCTTGTTATTCATTAAGAAGCATAAAAGTAATTTTCCCTCTACACATTTGATTTTCAAAGTAAATTGCTGAAATTTATTTGAAAAATAAATGATATTTGAAGAGTGAAATTATTTCAGATACACCCTTTATTTTAAATTGCCTTGTTTTGTTATTCTTCTTAGATTTCTGTTTGAAATAAATGATCTGTATATTACAAAATATATATACCGGTATATATTTTTAAAGCTAATGGCATAGTATAATAGTAAACTTTAACACTGTACTATGGTTCACTTCAGTATACAGTAGTACACATCAAGAAAGAACCTTTTCATCTTTTTTTTTTTTTTTTTCAAATTAAAAAAAATTATTATATATTTGCACTTTTCAGGTATTAAAACCCCTGCAAAGTGCGCATAGTTTATGTGCAATTCACAAATTTTAAACATTACATTTATTCTTTATTATTAGTCTTTCATTATATAAACCTGTTGTAGTTTGTATATGTAATCATTTCTAGAGCATACTTATTTTGCTAGTGCAGTATATAAATCGTCAAATGCCATCATGCTGATAAAATAACCTACTGTTTGTGAAAATTGCAACACCATGAAGGAATGATGGTAATCACATGATACTTACAGGATATGCAGAACAGGGTAGGACATGCAAATGATTAGAAATGCAGAGTCATTGCGTATGTCTGGGCCCAGCAGCGCCGCCTGAACTGTCGAGTGAGGGATATAAAGAGAGAGCTGTTTAGGATACACACCAGTAGTGCATCATGGACAGTGAGTTGTGAAAGTGTCTCCAGGATTCAATAATGCTTTGGCGACAACAAAGGGCACAATATCACCATATGACAGAGTTTGAACAGGGACGAATGATTGGTCTGCGTGAAGGTGCATTTTCGTACCGTGGCATTGCGGCTCGGATGAGACATAATGCCATGATAGTGATGTGCGTGTGGTGGCAGTGGACCGAAGAGAACCAGGTGTGACGACAATCCGGCAGTGGACCGAAGAGAACCAGGTGTGTCGACAATCCGGCAGTGGACCGAGAAATATGACGACACAGCGGATGGCCGATACCTCGTCCGCATGGCAGTGGCGAACCATTCCGCATATTCGCAAGTGTTAGCACAACAGTGGAGCACTGCAACAGGTGTGGCATTGTCTGCCTCCACAGTTCAACGCGTTCGTTGCACAGAGGACTGGTTGCATGCATCCCTTTGCGGCAGATTCCTTTGACCCTGAACCATGGATGCCTCAGGCTGCAATGGGGTTTTCAATGCAGACAATGGCGTGCTAATTGACAACATGTCGTGTTTTTGGATGAGTCCTGATTCAACTTGGACTACCATGATGGCCTCATATGCATTAGACGGTATTGTGGTGAGTGCCTTCTTCCAGCATGCATTGTTAAGCGTCATACAGGCCGAACTCCAAGTGTGATGGTGTGGGGTGCCATTGGATAACATTCACGATCTCGGCTGCTATGATTTTAGGGCAATACCACCAGCGACCACTACATCAGGGAAGTTGTACAGGCAGAAGTCATACCCTTCCTTCGTAGCACTCCAGGCACTATATTCCAGTAGAACAATGCCTGACCTCATGTTGCCAGGAATGTTCAAGCCCTCTTCGCAGCACAGCAGATACCGCTTCTTCCCTGGCCTGCATGTTCACCAGACATGTCACCTATTGAACATGTCTCGGATATGGTCACTTGGCAACTGGCCCATCAAAGTCCTCCAGTGGTCAGTACCAGTGATCTGTGGCCACGTATACATGTTACCTGTCAAGCAATTACCCAGGACACCATCCAACGCCTTTTCGATTCAATGCCAACCCGTCTCAAGCTCTTATTGCAGCTTGCAGAGGCTTCACAAAATACTGATTTTTGCAAGTAAAAATTGTTTTATTGTTCCGAAAATTAAATTACTTATGTATAGTCATATCAGTAATGTTTGGTATAAATTCCATTCAAATCACATGGTTCCTCCTTCTTCGTGTTGCAATTTTCACAAACAGTAGTGTATATAAAAAAATATTGAAAGGAATCACCTGCCCATCCAATATATTGTTTTTTTTTTACAATAGATAATCACATTGATTAACATACACTGACGGAAAAAAAAATCCCAACACCAAGAAGGGGTTGTGTTAGATAAACGACAGTTGGTAGGCGGTGAGGGTACATCTGTAATATGACGTCTATGCAAATTTCGCGCTCGGCGCATACGTGTGGCGCTACTAGCGCCTCGGAACATGCAAAGCAGGTTTGCTGTAAATACGTGCTGTAACGTTCGTGTGCGTTAGTTATCGTTGAGATTTGATGTAGGGTGTTGATGTTAGTCAAGAATGCCTTTAAGAAGACGAAGAAGCCATTATCAACAGCTCACGGAGTTTGAACGAGGTCATGTAATAGGGCTACGAGAAGGTGGATTTTCTTTCCGCAATATTGCAGAACGACTTGGCTGGAATGTAGCCACTGTGCATGATTGTTGGCAGCGGTGGTCAAGGGAAGGTACTGCCTCAAGAAGACCGGGTTCCGGGCGGCCACTTAGCACTACTGAGAGGGAAGATCGCCATGTACGGCGTATGGCCGTGACACATCGTACCGCGTCTCGCGGCAGCAATTCGAGCTGCAGTTGCCACCACAGTGACACAACAAAGTGTTACAAATCGGTTACTTGAAGGACAGTTCCGAGCCAGACGCCCTGTAGCGTGCATTCCATTTACTCCAAACCACTGCCGTTTGCGACGTCAGTGGTGTCAAGCTAGAGCTCATTGGAGGACGGAGTGGAGATCTGTTGTGTTTTCTGATGAAAGCCGGTTCTGCCTGGGTGTCAGTGATGGCCGTGTGTTGGTTAGAAGGAGGCCAGGTGTGCGCCTGCAAC
This sequence comes from Macrothele yani, assembly GCA_039090855.1. Classification (NCBI taxonomy): domain Eukaryota; kingdom Metazoa; phylum Arthropoda; class Arachnida; order Araneae; family Macrothelidae; genus Macrothele; species Macrothele yani. The sequence continues at coordinate 130,459,648 of CM076998.1, read as the reverse complement.
CAACCTGTCTGCGGCCGAGACACACTGGACCTACACCTGGAGTTATGGTCTGGGGAGCAATTTCCTATGACAGCAGGAGCACTCTCGTGGTTATCCCACGCACCCTGACGGCACAGTTGTACGTCGGTCTGGTGATTCAACATGTTGTGCTGCCATTCATGAACAGCATTCCAGGGGGTGTTTTCCAACAGGATAACGCTCGCCCGCATACCGCTGTTGTAACCCAACATGCTCTACAGAGTGTCGACATGTTGCCGTGGCCTGCTAGATCACCAGATCTTTCACTAATCGAGCACGTATGGGACATCATTGGACGACAACTCCAGCGTCATCCCCAACCAGCATTAACCGTCCCTGTATTGACCGACCAAGTGCAACAGGCATGGAACTCCATCCCACAAACTGACATCCAGCACCTGTACGACACAATGCATGAACGTTTGCGTGCTTGCATTCAACATTCTGGCAGTTACACCGGTTATCGGTTATTAATGTACCAGCATTTCACATTTAAAATGGCTCTTCTCGCGCTTAAATTAAGATGTGATCTTGAAACCTTAATCGATTAAATATGTTACCTATAAAAATGTATTGCCGCCATTTCATTCCTCTACAACTATTTTTTCGTGGTGTTGGGATTTTTTTTCGTCAGTGTATGTTCTATCACAAATTATAAAGTGAATTGTTCACTGTTGAGCAAAGAATAAAGTAAATCTGTTCAAAGTGCAAATTATATATTCTATCTATATACTGTGTGTGTGTGTTCTATCGTTTTAAACGGTTTAGTCTGGTTTTCAATTATTTGAGCAGTCACTATTTAGTTAACGATGGGTTTGCCTCCTCGGGGCGCTCCATGGTAACAATGGCACACACAACAGCAACTAGGGCCTCTGTGAATCTTGGAGAGGTGCAACCTAGTTCTGCGTGACATTGGCGAAAAGACCCCAACTCACTGGGTTTTGTTCCAGAATCCTTAGGTTGAATGACCAACTGGAACCCTCAGCTGTGGGCTAATCCCCCACACTGATGTACTTGCCTGATTAAAAAGACAAAAAGAAATATTAAGAATGACTCAAGTGTGGGATATGGTGGACCTACCACACTTGAGAAGGACGGTCCACCACGGAATCGACCTGGACTTTCTAAACGGCGTATGAGAAAGCGATCTCGGCTGAGTGAATGTAAGATTGTTGTATGGAATACTAGAGGTATAAATTGCAAGATGAGTGAGGTGTTTGAGGAGATGAATAAGTATAGACTGGATGTGCTGTGTGTAAGTGAAACCAAAAAGAAGGAAATTTGGGTAGAAGAAGTGAATGGCACGGTGAGTGTGTGGTCTGGAGTATTGGATAATATGAGAGGACAGGCTGGTGTAGGTGTGATTTTAAGGGAAAAGATGAAGAACAACTTGATTCCCTATAGTTGCATAAGTGAGAGAATTATCTGGATTCGTTTGAAAGTGAAACTTCAGAGAATTGTAATTGTTGTAGTGTATGCTCCTTGTGACTCGGAACCTTCTGATAAGAAAGAAGATTTCTGGAATGAGCTAAAAGCTGTTTTGAGTCAGTTTGGTGCTAAAGAAAAAGTAATAATAGCAGGGGATTTCAATGCTAGAGTAGGTGTGGAGAATGCAATTTCTGACAATGTTCTGGGTAAGTTTAATGATCCTTGTGTGAATGATAATGGTGAAAGATTAATTGAACTCTGCATTGCTAATGATTTGTGTGTATCTAATACATTTTTCAACCACAAGTATATACATACATCATCATCATCAACCATTATCAATCCACTGCTGGACGAAGGTCTCCCCAAGTTTCCTGCACAATGGTCTGTCTTGTGCCTGTCTCCTCCATGTCCATCCCGCATACTTTCGAATTTCATCCACCCATCTTCCATGTGGTCTTCTAGGTCTTTTCCTGTCCCTTGGAATCCAATCTAAAATTTCGGCTGTCCATCGATGGTCTGTTCTTCTGGCAGTATGTCCAGCCCATTGCCATTTAAGGGATTTAACTCTGATCATGATGTCTTCCACTCTTGTCATTTTTCGGATCCACGTGTTCCTCTTCTTATCTCTCCTGGTTACACCAAGCATGCACTTCTCCATGCTGCTTTGAGTTGTCTGCAGCCTTTGTATGTCTCTTTTAGCTAAGGTCCACGTCTCTGCACCATACGTAAGCACTGGAAGGATGCATTGATCAAACACTTTTCTTTTAAGACATAATGGCATATTGCTCTTGAAAATTATGCTGTTTCTTCCAAAAGCTCTCCAGGCAAGTTTTGTACGCCGATTAATTTCTTCACTAATGTGACCCTCACTTGATATCTGCTGTCCAAGATAAACGTACGTGTCTGTTATCTCCAGCTTTTCTCCATCAATTGATAAATCTTCATTTCCTGTAAAAGCATTGAACATCACTTTTGTCTTCTGAAAGTTCATTTTTAATCCCACTTCTTTACTCTTGTCAGCAAGTTCCTGCATCATACTCTGTAGCTCCGATGGGGTAGTTGCAAAAATGACTATGTCATCATCAAAACGAAGGTGAGTTAGATAATCTCCATTAATCTTTATCCCTTTGTTTTCCCAGTTCAGTGATTGAAAGACATTTTCCAATGTAGCATTAAAGAGCTTCGGAGATATGGTGTCACCTTGTCTCACTCCTTTTCCAATTTTTATGTGTGTTGTATTTTCAAATAGCAGAATCTTTGCACTTGCATTTTCATAGTGTTATTAATAATATTAATGTATGCATCTTCAATACCGCAGGATTTCAGAGCCATTGCAACTGCTGATGGTTTCACCGAATCAAAGGCTTTTTCATAATCGATAAAAGCCATGCACAATGGAAGTTCATATTCCCTCGCTCTTTCAATTAGTTCTCTCAGTACGTGGATATGATCTATTGTGCTGTAGCCACTCCTGCATCTAGCTTGTTCTCTCGGTTGAGCCATGTCCAGTGTTACCTTCAAGCGGTGTGAAAGAACTTTAGTGAAGATTTTATAAACCACTGATAGGAGGCTGATAGGTCTGTAGTTCCTGAGATCCTCAATGTCACCTTTTTTATGTAGCAAGATCATTGTAGCGTTGTTCCAATCCTCAGGAATTTTCCCTTCATTAAGGCATCGAGTGAAAATTTGGGCGAGTACTGTTTCGATTTCTCCACTTGCTTCTTGTATGATGTCTACAGTAATTCCGTCTTCTCCTGGAGCTTTTCCCCGCTTCATGTTCTTGATTGCATGTGCAACTTCTGCTGGAAGGACTGGAAGAACTCTGGTACCTTTCATGATGCCTGGAGTACATGTATCATCCCTTTCATATAATTTGGAGTAGAAATCTTTCACTTTTGTCAAAATTTCGCCTCTATTTCTTTTTACAGAACCATCTTCTTTTCTCAGTGCCATAATCTGTTTTTTTCCCTTACTGAGATGTCTCTTTGCTATCTTTAGGCTTTGGTTGTTTTCAATTGCTTTCCTTACTAGTTCACAGTTGAATTTCCTTACGTCTTCAGTGATACTTTTTTCGTACTGTCTTGCATAGCTCTATATATTCCACTTTGGAAGTCACATCTTCTTTAGTTGTCCTCATCTCTCTTCTTTTTTGCATCAACATTTTGGTTTTTCCTGATAATTTGTTCACATGCAATTTGTTCTTAGACCCAGCTAATTTTGTTGCTGTTTCCATAAGAGCTTTGGTTACTTTTCTGTTAACTTCAGAAATATCCACTTCTTCCAATGTTAGGCCTTCTAAAGCAGAGAATCTGTTCTTCAGTTCCAATTTGAAGGTATTATGGTGTTTTTAAGGTTGGTTATGTCAATAGATTTTGTTTGTCTTATGAGCTTGCTACGTTCGAGTTTAGTGTTGAGGTGCATCTTACATCTCACCAATCTATGGTCACTGCCTGTGTTGAACTTGTTCAGCACACTGCAGTCTTCTATGACAAATTTTTTGTTACGCATAATAAAATCAATTTCCCTTGTCGTCCCATTTGGATGTCTCCATGTCCATTTCCTGTGTGGCTTTTTCTTGAAAAAGGAGTTCAAGATGAAAAACCCTTCTGCCTCTGCAAACTCTACGAGAGTATTTCCACGCTGGTTTCTGTTGCCGTGACCGAATTTACCTACTGAAGTTTCATTCTGTTGCCGTTGCCCTATTTTTGCATTGAAATCTCCCATAATTATCTTCAAATGCTGCTTACCTTTATTATTTAGATCACGAATTTCCTCATAAAATTCTTCAATTTCTTCTTCAGCATGACTTGTGGTGGGTGCATAAGTTTGAATAATCTGAGCCTGGTATCTTCTCGAGAGTTGGATAACGAGTCGTGCAGCTCTGTCAGAGGAACTTTCAACTTCTACAACTTTATCCTTCAGTTTCTTGTTTATTATAAATCCAACACCACTAGTTCTGCCAGTATCTGCCCCACGATAGTAGAAGAGATGTCCACTTTTCAGTTCAATGAGATCTTCTCCTTTTCTCCTTACCTCACTTAGCCCGACGATGTCCCACTTGATCCTTTGTAGTTCCTCTTCCAATTCAAGAAGCCTTGAATCAGAAGATAGGGAGCGTCCGTTATACGTAGCCAAGGTCAGCATCAGATGGCAGCCTAGTCCGGTCCTCCGGGGATTCTTAGCACCCTCTGCCTTCATGTCGCACTGGCCGCTGCCTTGGCCAGGTACATTCCAGCTGCCGGAGACTGAGGGCCAAGATTTAAGTTGTGGAGTCATTTTGGAGGGGTTTGGCCATAACTCACCACACTGGCCAAGCGGGTTGGTGAGTGTGGGATAGCATTTCCTCTAATCCCGATGGTATAGTTATACCGCTATTGGCGGTCGTCAGAGCCCCTTTAGTGGGAACAGGATGTACCACGAGAAGGCGGGGTTGACATTTGTCAAGGAGAGGCTGTGATGTTATGCATCACCTGACCTTACGTCACACATATACTTGGGAAAATCGTACTCTTGGTCAAAAGAGTGTGATAGATTTTGTTGTCTACGATCAGCTTTTGAAACACTTAGTTGTTGACACCCATGTGATGAGAGGTGCGGATGTTGGTTCTGATCATTACTTGGTAGTGTCACGAGTGAAACTTAATGTTGGTTGGAGGAAAAGGAATAGGAAGAGACCCAGGATAGAAAGAATAAAGGTTGATAGGCTCCTTGAAGATCATCAGCGGTATTCTGACTTACTCAGAGAATGACTGAAGGATCTGAAATCTTGTGAGAGGGATGTAGAAAAGAAGTGGGAATGTTTTAAGAACTGTGTTGTTACTGCTGCTAAAGAGGTCTGTGGCACCACAATAGTGGGTAACAATAGAGGTGATGCTTGGTGGAATAGTGAGATTGATGAGGCAGTAAAGAGAAAGAAGGAAGCCTATTTGGGGATGTTGCAAGGTAGAGTCTCTGTGGATGAATATTGCTGTAAGAAGTGTGAAGCTGCTAAGCTGGTTTGCCACAGTAAGGCAAAAGATAGGAAAGAGAAAGTGGAAAGGCATGAACTGGCTTTTTGGAAAGATAGAAAGTCCTTCTTTAAGTACATGAGACTCAGGAAAAATAGAGGAAACAAAGTTGTAAGTTGTGTAAAGAATGAGATTGGGGAAATGATATGGGAGCCCAATGAGTTAAGTGACAGATGGGGCGAATACTTCTGTGAGTTATTAGATCAGGAGAGCAAAAATGATTCTCAGACAGATGCAGATGATGTCACAATGAGGGATGAAAGCACAGGAGGGATCTCAAGAGAAGAAGTGGGTAAAGCTCTAAAATTTCTTCAGAATGGTAAGGCTCCAGGAGTTGATGGCATAACTGCAGAGATGTTGAAGTATGGTGGTGACTCTATAATTGACTGGTTAACTGAAATTTGCCAGTTGTGCTGGGAGTTAGGAATGGTCCCTCGGGATTGGAAGGATGCTATCATTGTTCCCTTGTATAAGGGAAAAGGTGATCAGACTGAATGCAAGAACTATCGTGGTATTAGCCTACTGAGTGTGCCAGGGAAAGTGTTTGGTAAGGTTGTTATTGAAAAAGTACAGGGTCTTACATCAGAGAAAGTGTGGGATGTTCAGAGTGGTTTTATGCCTGGTAAAGGCTGCACTAACCAGATTTTTGCATTACGCATGATGATTGAAAAGTATCTGGCTGTTGGGAAGAAAGTTTTTACTGCCTTCATAGATTTAGAAAAAGCTTACGACCGAGTCATTAGGACACTTTTGGGTAAGGTATTGAATGAATATGGTGTTACTGGGAATCTACTTAATAGTGTAAAAGCCATGTATGCTGGTAGTAGAGCTTTTGTACGAGTGAATGGTGTTTTATCAAAATGGTTTTCCATTGGTGCAGGAGTTAGACAAGGTTGTGTAATGTCACCATGGCTGTTTAATACTGTATATTTATGGACGCATGCATGCGTGGGGCCAAAATAGATAATAGCAGCTTATGTCTTGGTGATATCCGTGTGTGCAAATTGCTGTATGCTGATGACACTGTCCTGTTGGCAGAGAGCAAAAGTGAGTTGCAGAGTATGTTGACTCAGATGCACGAAGTTTGCATGAAATTCAAACTGAGTATAAATAAGGAAAAACCAAAGTTATGGTGTTTGAGAGAGGAATGGGTAGCACTGAATGTAATGTAAGTATAAATGGCACTGTGATTGACCAGGTGAGTGAGTTTGTGTATTTAGGAAGCATGTTTGACAGAGAGAACAAGTTGGATGGTGAAATCAGTAGGCGAGTGAATTCTTCTTTGAAAGTCATAGCTGCTCTGGGAGGTTTTCACAGGAATGATGGGTTCTCTAGAGAGTCCCGCATGGCTGTGTATGAAACAGTAATTGTTCCTACTCTGATGTATGGCAGTGAAACCTGGGTACTGCAGAAGAAACATAGGAGTCGTTTGTGTGCTGGAGAAATGCGTTACTTACGTGGGGTTTGTGGCAAGACACGATCTGATTGTGTGAGGAATGAAGGTGTATTGCAGTTGTGTGATGTAAAGCAAAATGTTGTTAAGGTGGAGACCAATATGCTTCGGTGGTTTGGCCATGTTGAAAGAATGAGTGATGAAATGCTTACTAAGAAAATATTTTCAGCCCAAGTGGCAGGAAGGAATGGCAGAGGAAGGCCAAGGAAGTCATCGGTGGATCAGATTCAGGAGTGTCTGCATGAGAAAAGATTATGAGTATGAAGTATAAAAGATCTTGTGTACGGCGTGTAATGGATATCAGTGAAGCACGAGTTGTATGTCAAGATCGCTGCAAATGGCGAAGTTTGATACTACAACAATAAGTAAAAATATCTGGAAGTTTTGTATTTCTTTTTGGATCTAACCTCTGAATCTCAGAGAACAGCTTAGTGATATGTATGTATGTATGTATGTACTATTTAGTCACTAAAAAAAAATTGTTCACTTTTCTCACTTTTTTCACTACTATTTACAATGTAGTCTGTGCTGAGGTCTGATCCAGCAGCTTTTCTGAGTTTGAATACTTTGTAGTTATGATGGTAAGCTCATAATTTTGTTTTTTTGAGGCCTTTTTTCTTATGTAAATAGAAATTGAATCTTAACTGCAGCTGAGATAATGTATTGTATGTGTACAGACTATGGAATAAAAAAAATTAAAGATATACATAGGTGACAATTATTAAAAATCATAAAAATGACTTTAAAATATAGATTGGCACTGCAATTTAGAATATATACTCAGGTAAACTTTTCAGAAATATCTTTCAAAGTTTTTTTTGTAATAATAACCCAATCATGAATTTCGAACAGAAGAGAAGTGTATTTTAAAAAATTTGTAGGAAAATTTCAAGGCAAAAATCAAGTAACCTGATTCTTCCAGTTAACTACCTACCATTAGGACATTATTTGGACAAAATTTCAGAATTTTTAAAAATGATATTTTTGAGATATTGCAATTGAAAAATGTTGATTTTTTGAAATTTTGTATATTTTAAAAATTAATTTTATGAGTTGCATGCATCACAGGATAAAAATAAAATTACTGCTAAGACAACCTTAGTAGGAGTGCAGGTTGGCACACTTACCCACCTGATAAGTCTTTTTCTTAAAAAGAAAAATGCTAAATTTGTGGAAAATTAAAATTTTTTGTAATAAATATAGACTTTTTTTGCCATCTAGCAATATTCCTTTGATTGATCTCTGTGAACACAAAGAAAGGCCAATTCAGTAGCTTCAAAATAAAAAAAAATCAAGTCTTTACCTGTTATAGTACAGGAGCAGTGTTTCACATTATTTTTGTCACGGGTGTATTTTTTTTGTCTATTTTCAAAATGCTGTAGCTTTACCAAAAAATTTTGTTGTGCAAAATCCTTTTGCAATACTTTATACCTCTATTAGGAGTAGCTACTATAGTTTTTTCACGAAAATTGGAGGTGGTCAACTGACACCCACTGCCTGAATTGAGATGGAAAGGGTCGTAAGCACTAATTGCAACTAAACACTTAAATGAAACTAATACTTATAAATAATAATGTTATGAAGAAATTTTTTATTTAACACGTGTTCATCATTTCCAAGAAAAAAAATACAAAAATTTTTTGCATGTTAATTAAAAGTGGTTTATCCATCTTCAGTAAAATATTTCTTAAGAAATGTAAATACATAGTTTTATTATTTTTGTTTCCAAATAATTTCTGTTCAACATGTTCATCTCACTTATGAGGAGGAAATAAAAGGACACCATACGATGAACATCCCAAGGCTGAGCACAACCACATAGCTCCAAAATAGTTGAAAAAGTGACAATTTTTCTGAAAAAAGTAACGAAAAAGTAGAAAAAAAAAATTCTAAAAAAGTAACCAAAAAGTGACCAAAATTTCGCACGATGTAACTAAGGGAAAAAAAATATGTGTTGGGAATGTTTAAGAGATAAAAAACCTCCTTAATGACATTTGGGATAAAGGTGAGTAACCTCAAAATGTAGATTTTTCTGGAAGTTTGGCTAATTCTTTCTCCACATCATCACTGCATATGATCTCTGTAATTGGGATTAGGTTGGGGAATCTTCAAGTAGGCTAAAATCCACATTGTTGCTTGCCATTGCTTTAGGGGTGCATATCTGCCCAAAGAGGGTATAGACAAGTGACTTCAGTGAATCATACATTACATGAATCAAAGGTTCACTTCTCTGGAAAAGTTTTGCAAACTTTGTAAATATGTGGACACTACTGGTAACAACAAAAAAAAAAATGGCCTTCATTGTTTGATCTTTCAAATAACTTACTATCTTTTTGTAACTCTTTGTATTCATTAAAGTTGAGCGGTTCTTTGGCACATGTATTAGGAAATACTGCACAATGGCATCTCACTGTTCTAGTAGTCTCAAAGCGGCAGGCTCCAGGGTCAACCATCTTGGTGGGTTGGAAGTCTTAAACCTTTTTGGATTTTCTCAAAATCTTCCAACCTCAATGGCCACCCATTGAAAAAATAATACACTGATATTATCAGTTCCAAAACATCTTCACCCAGATCCTGAAGTCCTTTGTGAAATGCATTGTGTGTAACATGAAGTTTGCATGTGCCAATATGAAGAAGTCCTTTTTTCCTCACCCTTAGCATTTCTTCATTCATGAGCCGAATAACTGTTTTATTAACATTTGGACCATCGCAGCTGAGGACAATCAGATTTTGGTGGGGCAGCTGAGCATTATCCAGTGCTGCACATAAGTTATTGTGTATAACTATTCTTGTTGCTTGACCTATGAAGAAAGTTTCCAAGTGTTGAGAAACCGCTTCAGTTTTTGTCTGACCAGAAGCGAATTTGGGTTTGTAATTCCTTTTTTCCAGCACTATTCGTTGTTTCATCAAAACTCAAATTATAGAAAGATGGCTGTGCATCTTCAATAACTTGTTTTCTGAATAAGGTGCTAAGGCCTCAGTAATGATGTAAGGAAGTTTCTTACGATTTAAAGAAAATCCCCCAGGAACACACCCTGGAAACATGGCTGCAAAGGTTTCTGCAATACCGTCACATGAAGTAGATGACAAATTGCACCACACTGTTTTCATTGCCCATATGAGTTCTGCAGTTCTTGTCATGTCCTTTCCCATCCACATTTGCAAGGTGCGAGTAGCATTTGATGAAGATGACTGTGAAGCAGTACCATATACACACTCACCTTTAGATTTTGTGCCAAGTTTTAGATTGCCTGCAACCAACTACAGTTGGCCTGGATGCAACTTCAAGTAAATATCTTCCTTATGTTTGCTAGAATTGTAATGCTGGATTACTGCTTGGAAACCTTTCCATACATTCACAGTGCAAGTGCATACATTACAAAACAGTTCTGAATCACTCTGCTTTTTTGCCCATGTAGAAATTTTATATCCCAATGAATCAGTCTTTAGAAGCCAATCTCATGGTTCGTATGCATCCTTGAAATCCTGGAAAAGTCATGGAATTCCATTTTGTTCTGGAAATGTCCTAAAATTCGGCTACATGTTATGGAATTTTATCCATTCCGGTCTTTTTGTCCCTGTGCGATGTTTGTAGTTGAGGATTTTTCTACTGACATAACTTATTTTAATTTGATTGACATTAAATGTCTGTAATTACTGTTTCACACATTATGCAAGTTCAGCAATCGGGAGATTACTAAATGATGTTAACATATTATTGCAATTGAAATCAAGAAAAATAATAAGTATCTGTACTTACAATATTCATAGTGGCTGTCGGGACTTCATATGTACGTCTTCAAAGAATGTCAACTTTTTTCAGTTGTGAAGTTTAGATTAAAATTCATGATATTGTAAAATCTGCAACAGATAAAATTAAACAAGATGAATTTTTACAATGCAGGTAAATTTTTTTTTAACATCAACGAAATATGAAACTGAATTAAAACCTTGTTGAATTTTTTAAAAAATTAACTATAATCTCGAAGAGGAAATAATCTTGACTGCAAAGCACCTTGATAAACAACGAAATATGAAGACGAATTATAATTTTGCTGAAACTTTAAAAACGAACAGTCTTGAAAAAGAAAACAATCCAAAAAATATAAATCACCCGACTGCGAAGCACCAAACTAGTTTCTGCTAACACTCGTAGCCATCATCAGTGGTAGGTGCACAGACATTGGAATTACCGCACTCACTCGCTCAGGTATGCTGCTTATAACCCTAATGTATGTTCAGCCCTGTAATGTAGATATTTGCGCATCATGATTTGGGTTCTACTGCGCACATCAATGGTGTCGCCATCTGTAGTTAAACAAAAATAAACAAGTAGCATCTATATAGAAATATTCACCTATATTTTTAAGTAATATTTGATGTCACCTGTTTTTTGTTAATGTTTTTCTTCCTGAAATGTTTTCTCTCCTGTTCAATAAGGTACCTCTATGCAAACTGAAGCTCTACTGGACTATTAACGTTACAGTTGTATCTTTTGGTTTTCTCAATGACTACAGCCTTGGAGGTTAGAATCTTGGCATGTGATCTATGCGATGATAGAATTTTCGTGTTAGTCCAATCAGGAGTTACATGATTTTTGATACAATGTTGTATTAATGAAGTTTTTTCATCTTTTCTTGTCCAATTCGTAATATGTTCATTTATTCTAGTCAAAAATCTTCTACGCGTATACTTTGTCTTTTTGGTTATCATCCTTAACTGTTGGAATGACATAAACGCCAGATTTATTTAGAATTGATCTATTATTAGTAGTAGTAAGTATGCTTCCATTGTCAATAACTGTTTCTTCAATGTTAATATTGTTGTTGTAACATTCTTTTTTAAAAATAGTACTAATAGGAGGTAAGTATGGAAATTTTCCATAATATTGCTGTATTTCTTTTTCAATATTATTTTCGGAACGATGTATACTGGCCGTAATGTTGTTATATAAAGATTTGACGAATCCTTTATTATATCCAAATTCTTCTGCAGTTTTTTCAATCCATTTTAGCTCTTTGATCTCTGATTCTTTATTGGACGAGTGTGTCATGGCTCTTTTAATATAAAAGCGGAACGCTGCAGTCTTATATTTCCAAGGGTGTGTAGAATCCTTTGGGATAATTGCCTGTACATATGACGGCTTCCGGTATACTGAATATTCTATAATTCTGTTATCCTTGTGTATAGATATATCCAAGAAGTTTAGCTGGCCATTAACTTCAATTTCTTTACTAACCTGTATAGATTGATAACAACTGTTAAATTTATTAATGAAGTTATCCATTTCAAGATTGGAGTGCTGCCAAAATAGTAAAATATCATCGACGTATTGGAGATATACATATGGTAAGTATATATTAGAATGATCTAATATACAGTTTTCAATATCTTGCAGAACGACTTTGGCCAGTAGCCCTGAAATTGGGGACCCCATTGGGGTGCCATATTGCTGTTTATAAATTATCCCATTAAATGTGAAAAAATTATTATTTGTAACAAATAATAATGCAGATATAATACTGTTTCTGACTTTATCAGTAAGATTTTCATCTTCCAATCTGGAATTAAGTCGGTTGGAGTATTGGGATATAGAGAGATGACATCTAAACTGGCCATTGTGAAATTGGAGGTTTTAATTGTTTTTAACTTGTTGATAACTTCAGTAGCATTAGTAATACTGGCTTCATGGCTATTGCAGAATAGTTTGATATAGTTAAATAGTGCCCTCTCCAAGTTAATAGTTGGAGATAAATTCTTATTAACAAATAGGCATAATAGGTTCATCAGTCTTATGCGTTTTTATTTTACCAAAAATATTTGGTGTACAGGCACCTACTGGTGGAATACACCCAAATCATGATGCGCAAATATCTACATTACGGGGCTGAACATACATTAGGGTTAAGCAGCATACCTGAGCGAGTGAGTGCGGTAATTCCAATGTCCGTGCACCTACCACTGATGATGGCTACGAGTGTTAGCAGAAACTAGTTTGGTGCTTTGCAGTCGGGAGATTTATATTTTTTGGATTATTTTCTTTTTCAAGACTGTTCGTTTTTAAAATTTCAGCAAAATTATAATTCGTCTTCATATTTCGTTGTTTTTTCAAGGTGCTTCGCAGTCAAGATTATTTCCTCTTTGAGATTATAGTTAATTTTTTAAAAAATTCAACAAGGTTTTAATTCAGTTTCATATTTCGTTGATGTTAAAAAATTTTTTACCTGCATTGCAAAAATTTATCTTGTTTAATTTTATCTGGTGCAGATTTTACAATATCATGAATTTTAATCTAAACTTCACAGTTGAAAAAAGTTCACATTCTATGAAGACGTACATATGAAGCCCCGACAGCCACTATGAATATTTGTAAGTACAGATACTTATTATTTTTCTTGATTTCAATTGCCAATACTATGTTAACATCATTTAGCAATCTCCCAATTGCTGAACTTGCATAACGTGTGAAACAGTAATTACAGACATTTAATGTCAATCAAATTAAAATATCGTAGCCACGTAAAAAGTATGTTCATCGCAAATTGGCGAAAATTGAACAACGATATATTTCAGACATAACTCATGTCTGACAAATTTTCCTCCCCACCCCATTCTCTGCAAAATGCGGGGAGGGGGGGGGCCTGTTGATTTTTTTTTGTCTGTTAGGAAGACTGAAGCCGTGTTATTATCATCTTTCGGCGTCGTGTTTATGTTATCACTTTGTATGTCTGACCGGGAAGACCATATCTCTGCAATTTTTAGTTCGATTTGTAAAATTCTTTTTTTTTATTGAGAAGCTTAAAATGTGACAATGATAATCCATTTGCTTTGTTTTTTCCCCCGATTCACTCACCGCTAGTAGGCGCAAATAAAGATCATATCGAATTTAAAATGCATTTTATTTCGTACATTTGCTTCTATTATCCAATTGAAAAAATTCTTCCTTTCAACAACATTTATATCAAAGACTATTTTAGTTACAGTTCCTTATTCAACTAATGCATAAATTTTCCGCAAGGGGGCCCAACAGTAAATCGCGATTTTCCCAGTATCTCGTCTTCTAAAAGTCTGATTTGAAAAATTCTTCCTGCGTTGGATACAGACAGCTCTTGAGGGGAAATGTTCTGTATATAATTTCTCATTTTTGGTAAAGAATGGTTTGGCTGCCAGGGGCGTAAGTGTTTATTTTTGCTTCTGATGTATTTGCAATAAAATCTGAGCTCGAAACTCAATTGAAAAAATTCCTCTGTGGACCGATACTGTTCACCTCCAAAAACTTTTTGAAAATACCTCCTGCTTAAATAGTGCATAATTTTTCCACCAGGAGGCGTACACATATATCTTATTTTTGCCTATATCTCTGTTTCTAGGAGTACGATTTGAAAAACTCATTTCTTTGTTGGAGAACATTTTCGGTGCGAAATGTTTCTCATATAATTTCAAATATTTCTTAATGCACAAGTGCACCACTAGAGGGTGAAAGCTCACATTTCAGTTTGCAGCAATATCTATGGGACTAATGACCTGATTGAAAAATATTCTCTTTCGACCAGATACTACTAACTATGAAATCTCCTTGTGTGTATTTTCTTCCCAAAATAATGCACAATTTTGCCGCTAGGAGGTACAAATATTTAATCTATTTTTTCTCAATATCTGTACTTTTAAATGTCTGATTAAAAGAATTCTTTTAACAACATTTACCTTATGGAACACTTTAGATTTGTATTTGAGGAGGTTTGTGGTTGACAGTTCTGGCACTGGGTCGTGTTATGCACTTCCGTTTGCCTATAAAACGGAAGTGCATAACACGACCTATAAAAACTCTATTGAGAATTTTTTTTTTTTCAAATTTTCCATTGTGAAAAATTCTTCCGCTAAAAGGCATACAGTTATATCATGTTTCCTTCTCTATCTCTTCTTTTAATTGTTTGAGTTGAAAATCTTTTTGTCTCTAATACCTTCCTTCTGCTATGCGAAATGTTTTTTGCACCATTTGTTAATTTTCGTAACATACGTTTTAGCCACTGGTAAAAGTAAGTAGCTGATTTTTTTTTTTTTGTTGTTGTTGGGTTATTTTGATCTTTACTGAAATTTGCTAATGAATGCTTTATATAAAAAATTTGCCATAAAAATAGATTGCTTTCTAACATCAGAAACTTAAATCTAGTTGCTTCTTAGTATTTTCTGAGCATAATTAGTTTTCTAATCATGCCCAGTTAAATTACTTTGATCACTAATAAATGCAGTTGTATGCAGCCCTGGTATTTAAGGTTTTTCCATTATTCTCTTTCATTTCATGTTGGAAATTTTTGTGCATACTTTGTTTGCTGGCGAGTACAAATTTAAAACATAGCTACAGCATCAATATTATGTTGAAAATTCCTTCCCTAAATAAAATGTAATGCAAATACTTGCTCCCATGATTATGTGTTTAAGGAATAACAATCCCTTTGGTCCTTTGACAAATTTCCAAATATTTCACCTTTCCTTACCCTTAAATTTCCAATATAAGCATTATTTCAAAATAATTAAATATAAATAGTATTTTATGTATTGATTGTGTGTTATATGAAAGCATTTTGAGAGTAATGCCACATACCTTGTATTTGTGAGTTTTATGTTGTTGTTTTTTTATTCTGTAATTTGCTTCAATAATGTAACTAAAACCAAAGTAAAAAAATAAGTTTCTCAAAATCAGTGTAGTATAGTATACAAAAGTTTAGTAGATATTAAATCTGGTCACATTTTCAGTGACAGTTTTGGTATTTCAGTATTTATCCATGATTCTAAGTTTCTGATTAGCTGCAGTGGACAACATTTTGAACATTCTGCATTCAGTTTGCCCAAGCATGTAAGAAGTTGTTTGTTGTAGGTTGCAGGTTGAACAGACCTGTGGTTTCATTATATTTTAAGTAAGAGCGTTTGGATCGTATGTCCTGCTGGAAATGTCCTGGAAAAGTCCTGGAATGGTGTGACTGAAAAAGCGCATGAACCATGCAACCTTCTTTGAAATGGCATTTTCCCGTGATGAAGCAGAATATCCTCTTCCTGGTATGAAACCTCAAATCTGGAAACTGGCTTTCTGGCAGGACATTTCAGAAGATCATCTAAAAAAAGAAGTAAAAACTGTGTTAGGAAAAACAAAAAGTAAAAGTAGCAAATTTTCAGCAATCTTTTCTGAACTGTTTTGAATTTCTGCAACACCAGAATATAAAAAAATTCGAAATAATAATAAGAAGTACAACTGAACTTTAATACAGTTTTGTTTAGCACAGTATAACCACATTTCACAAAGGGAATTTCATGCAATCACCCCGCTGATATTTGTAACATCAATTTATATTTCCGTGAGCTAACAAAATTTTAAATGATGATAAAACTGAAATGCAAGTCCGTTAATTCCAAAAGAAAGGAATTTCTGTAATGAAGAGTTTTTTTATTTTTTGCTGATAATATATATTTCAGCAGTTTTGAATTTCATATCTCACACTATTTAATGGGAAACACCTGGTCATTCAAAAACATTGCTATAAGATACTTTCAGAAATTCAAAACACTTCCCTTCAGATAGGTTTTGAATGCTCAGGTGTTTATTGACTTTGTAAAACTGGCAGAAAATTTCTCAAAAGAAAAAAAAAAAGAAGAAATAATTCTCTGCAACTTCAACTTCGTGATTACTGTCAGTGATTTTTTTTTTTAACTATTTTCTGCGAATCAGTGCTAAAGTGAGACCAGAAAAACATGCATGCATTAAATACCTTAACGCTGTAGGGTTGTAGAATGATGTAGAGTTTTTTTTTTTTGATGGGTGGGGATTGTGTTTTCTGAAAATTTCACATTAAGCCATTTGTTTTCAAAATGTGAAAAATACCAGACATTCGTCAAAATTCTCTCCCCCCCCCTCTAATTTTAATGCATCAGACAGCAGAGGTGCCTATCAGTCATCATACGAAGCCTCATTGTTCATGTGTGTGGAAATGGCATTTCGTGAGAAATTTATTACAATTGATGAGAGAACTTAAAAAAAACAAAAAACAATGGGATCATGATTGCACGGTTTTCAATCATGATTGCGCGGTTTTCAAAACCATCCTCCAAGTTAGTCAAATAATGCAATTGGGACTTGTTTTCGATGTTCAAAAGTTTGATTACGCTTTATGTATTTTCATTTTCATTATATTATTTTCATTCACCATTTATGATTAGCTAATCAATGAAGTTCGCTTCTCTTCTTCGCTGAACGAGCCCCCCCTAACATTCAAACTGTGCGAATAATCAATCGGGTAAAATAACGAAAAACGGAAAGATCTGTTAACAAATTTGATCTATTCAATAAATTTTTCTACCATTTTGTTGATATTTATTTATTTCCATCAATGTATGGCGAAATCCACCGGAAAATACCGAGCTTCCGTCAAACGGTATTACACAACGCGACAGTAGTAATTTCGTAAAACAGGGAATTCAGCTGGCAGAAATTTAAAGCTGGCTAAAAGGAGGTTAAAAAAATGATAATTTGCCGAATATTAATCCGTAAAAAACGACTCAAACAAAAACCAATAACAGTCTCGAACATGGCCTCTGGCCATTTAACAATAACAACGCCACTGAATAAACTAATTAGGAACGATACATAGTTCACAGTATCATACCAAAATGTAACAAATAATTGCTTTATTTAAAGAAAAAACAACAACATGCTTCTTGAAATCCAATAATCTGACATTCGAATTTTTGCATGATTACAATACTTCCTCCTACTAACGCATGAGAAAGTAAAAATATAATCCAAATATATAATCATGTCAGAAAATGAGATATTTATAAAATGTTAAACTTAATATAAATAAATACAATTTCATAAAATAGCTAACATTCAACAGCAATAAGTTATTTATAAAATATAAATACATACCTCACTGAAAGTTGAACGTGTGGTCACCAATTCATCACTTGGAAAGCAGTAGGTAGCACAAAGAGTTGTATGTCAAGCATGTGACTGACGAAGTTCAGAATTCATTTATTTGTTTTACACGGAATGTTGAAGTACGCAAGAGAGAAACACGAACCACATGAAAAAATATAATAACTTTACTAACAGTCATAACACAATTAACACACGAAACAGACATGTGTACAGTTGCAGAGGAGAACGTGACCTAACAGTCATTTTTTTCTAAACACACAGCTTGCAGTGAGCTTTTGCGTTCTAGGCTACGGCTTTTCGCCAAAAGAGCGTGCTTGCTCTCCAAGCCCGCAAATGATCATTGCAAACAACAGGGGGTAATTTTTTTTTCATGTTCCAAATTTACAAAAAGTGACCATTTTGGGTCAGAAAGTAACTTTTAGGGACCAACATTGAAAAAAGTTGAAGAAGTAACCAGTGCACAACCCTGACATCCAGATTATGCAGTCCATAATGAAAAATCCACTGTAAAAATTTCAATCAGTCATTTAAAAAATGGTGTAAATTTATTTTTCAAAAAAATGTCTCCCATGTACATGTGAATAATTATTTTTCCAGGGGGATTCATTCTCCAGTGATATATAAAAAGTACATCTAGTTCTGCAATTATGTTTAAAATTCTTAGTACAACAGTATTTGAATTCCCAAAACCATACTAATGAAAGTTGAGATGCTCACAACACTGCTGCCATGCGGTGACTGAGTGAGGCCTGGGCTGGGTTAGCAGTGGATGACATCAGCATAACAAGAACAGCATTGTGTATCAAGCACAAGACTCCCAGGCAACTTGGAATTCCCAATGAATTTGAAAATAGTTCCAAAAATCAGAGAAAACTTGGGGAAAGTAGTCCCCTCCCCCTCCCCCTCCCTAAAACTCAGGGAATTGGAAAACAAGGAAATTTTTATTTTTTCAAAAAACTTTTTTTTTCTTTTTACAGATTTCAGACTTTGTATGAAGTACATTTTTGTGAAATGATAAACACGTATTAAATAAAAATTTTCATCATAACATTTTTATAAGTATTAATTTCAGATAAACAATTATTTTCAATTAGTGCCTACCTAGAATATGGTTATCTTACTTTCAGAACATTATGTGTTATTGCTTAATTCCTTAAAAATTATCAAACTAAATTTTTACAATTGCTTCTTATTATGAGTTTTTTTCAGCTTTTGTGGACAGTTTGCTTTATGTCTAGTAACATGGAACAATTAGGCACAGTAGCCTGATACACTCTGGCTTGGAGAAGCACATCACAAGAAAACCAACCAAAAAATGGATCAAAGCCATTTGTTGACTTCTTCTCTTGTGACATGTTTCTCTGAACAAGATACCATTGAATTGTTAAGCTGAACTGCATTTTGTTTTAAAACAATTTGAAACTAATCAATTGACAGATTTCTTCATACATGCTAACTGTTTCTATGGGAATGTAATAACAAATTCTACGTTGGCAATATACTGCTTAGGTTCACTTTTTTTTTTTTATAAAAGTATGGCACCAAAAGTAATGTGTTTTGTGCATTTAGTTGATAATAAAAAGCAAGTAACTGTATAAAAATCAGCCATTAAAGCAATTGACAAGTATGTGCTTTGGTGTGAAAATGTAAGAATGGAAGGAAATGAATTCATTAAGCGCAATGTGATTTGCATCACTGCTCTGGAAAAACTTTATAACCACCTGGAAAAGTCATGGAATTTCCTTTTAATTTCTGAGTGGGAACCCTGAAGCAGAAGGTTATGGAGAGCAACATCATTTTTGTAATGCTATTTTCATTGCAACCGAGACAAAGTTTATGTGACTACAAAATTTGGAGTGTTGCCAGGAAATGTTTCCCATCAAAAATTTATTGTAAGCAAGGATTATTTTTAATTTTTTCATCTGCAGATGTAATATCTGTACCAGTCCTCATGTAATACAGGCACAGAGATGCCAACAGCTACGGAATCTCCATAGTTCCTACAGAAAAAGCTCTTGTACTACGGAATACGGAAAATTAACGGAAGTTATTAATTTTTATTTTGCTTGTTCCCCTTCCCAACGCGACAGCAGCCACTTGACGATCCGTCATTTGTCATGCTTGCGATGCTGCCTGCACCTCCAGTTCTGCCTCTCGAAGCTGCTCGGATCTTAGCACGAGTGGCCGGCACTCGACGAGTGTGGCCTTGCGCTGAGTCATTCTAAGTGAAAACCCTCCCTCCTCAGCATGCAACATTTTGGAAACATTGAGCGTAGCTCGCTTTGAGTGGTGGACGTGGGCGGAGTTCGGCCTGAAGCTCTTTCGCAGTGCAGCGGCAAGCTGTTGAAAATCGTTTGGTGCAGAACGTGAGTGTCATTGCCTGGCATCGGAGTTTTTTTTTTAAATCTTTCATCGACCATTCATGGCAGTAATTAATATTTTGAAGTTTTTTCTTGTGTTGCCGAAAAGTATGCTTGGAATTTGTTGCAGAGTTCGCCAAAATGCGTAAGTACGCGTCTAGTACGCATCGAAATTTTACCAACGCGTAAAAATATGCATTGGGAAGTTTTCGCGACGCATAGAAATACACGTCGTCAAGCGCATAAAGTATGCATCAACACGTAAAAATACGCATCAAGAAACGCTTAAAATACACATCAACGCGCAAAAACACACATCGAGAAATGCGTGAAACTATGCATCGAAGAATTTTACCAATGCGTAAAAATACGCATCAGGACAGCATTTCGCCTTTCAATAATGGAAGTGAATGAAATAAAGATTTCTTCCGTAATCATAATTTCGTTTTCCTGCGATGTTGCCTCTGTCCAGTATTGTTGTTATACATAATTTTATTCCATAAATCTTTGTATTTCACTTTAAAAATGGAGGGAAATTTCCGAAAACGGAAATTCGACGGCTCAAAAATTCCCATGTAATCTTCGGCTTCGAGGAATTTCTGCTTTTTCGTCGTAATTTGGGTTATCCTCGAGATCGATGCATAATTGAACAGAAATTTTGGGGCAGTTGGTACTGGTGAAAAATGCTTTCCGCCTGAAACTTTCGAAAATGGAAATTTCGTCTTTCAAAACTTTCAGAAACAGTGAAGATTTCCCCGTAATCGTAATTTTATTTTTCACGCGATGTTTCCTCTGCCTAGTATTATTGTTAAATTTCATTTTATTTCGTAAATATTTGTATTTCACCTTGAGTATGGAAGGGAAATGTCCGAAAACGGAAATCGGACGTAGCAAAGGTTTCTCCCGTAACTGTAATTTTTTCCCCCAACGATGTTCCGAACTCTTTCGGAAACAGTGAAGATTTCCCCCGTAATCGTAATTTTATTTTTCACGCGATGTTTCCTCTGCCTAGTATTATTGTTAAATTTCATTTTATTTCGTAAATATTTGTATTTCACCTTGAGTATGGAAGGGAAATGTCCGAAAACGGAAATCGGACGTAGCAAAGGTTTCTCCCGTAACTGTAATTTTTTCCCCCAACGATGTTCCGAACGTGTATCCTGTGTTCTTACATATTCCCCCAAAAAGGTTTGCAATTCAGCTTGATAAACGGGGGAGAGTTTGAAAACGAAAGTGACGAAGCTGAAAATTTTTTTAAGAATTGATGCATGATATTCAAAATTCTCCACGTTACTCTACCTTTTATCTAAAATAGTGAAAGCTATCATGCATTCATGGTCCTCAAACTGAAAGTTCTTTCAGCATGATGGATAAAATTGTCATGACATCCAAGGGGTTTGTGAAGCCTACTGTCATAGCTGATGGTGATGTTGAGCTTAATTTTTCAAATAACAGTTTTTCAAAAAAGAAAAATCAGAAAAGACACAACTGGTAATTGGAATAAAAACAAGAATGTATTAAAGTGAAATCATTTTAAACGAAAATGAACTTTCTAAGTTCTATACATCTGTCAGAAAATTTCACATTGAAGAATGTTCTTATATTCAAGAAAAGATACTGATCTATGATGAATTCTTAAAACATGCAGAAGTAGTAGATCCTTCACTTAGAGCCATAAAATCATTTACTTCTATATTACACATAGTCAAACGCCTTCCATTTATAATAACTGAAAATGAACTTGATATACTGGAAGCGGAATTCCTTGTTATCAAGCTGACAAATTAGAGACCATAGCAGTAACAGATAGAATAGATGTCACTTGGTCAGAAATCTCAAAATTAAGAGGCTGTAATGGAGCGGTTAAGTATTATTCTCTCGAAAGTAATGTTTACAATACTTGTAGTTCCACACTTGAATGCTGTGAGTAAGAGAGATTTTAGTTTAGTGCGAAAAAATCAAGCCCGTTTCCAACCTAATTCAGGTTTAGAAACTGTAGAAGCACTTCTTATTGCAAAAATGAATATGTTCTCCTCTGGGCAAATGTGTTATGAAAAAAGATTTTCTGCTAAGGAACTCAAATCTGCAAAACACTGTACAGCAAAATCACTAAAGAAAGCTGTTTAATCAATTGTTTGTTGTGTAAAAAAATGTATCACTCATGGTGTATATTATTTTCCATGTGAAAAATTTGGAATATTTTGATACAGATTTTCATGTATATAAATGAATAAGTAAGTAAAAAAATGCTAATTAAATTAAATGAGTTGTTTTCCTCGGTTAAAATTATTCTTTTTGGTATGACTACTGAAAAATGGCCAAAACTACTGAAAATTTGTACGAATACTACTGAAAATATCTGAAACAGGTTGGCATCTCTGCAGGCATGAAGTCAAGTATGTACATAGTCATTCATAGTTTTAAAAATTGCGTTGCTGTGTGGCATGTATCAAGAATCACTGGGCTCCACTTTTGTGCCTTCGGACAGTTTTCGAGAGTAACAGAGATCTAAAGAAAAAAACATGGGGGGGAGGGGTCATTTTCACCACTGGTTTGCGCTTTGCAGACGAACTCCGTGGCACGCAGAAGATCATACTTTATTTTTGGACATGCCTCGTGGACCCTACTCTTTCTGCTGATGTTTTGTTATTGTAAACCGCAGGTATGTGGAAGCAAAGAGGAAACATGTGGTCTCCTTCTGTAATGCCCGGTAATGACGATGGGATGGTAGCTGAGTGTTATCGTAGCAGGCAGTAGAGCACATGATTATTGACCTTCGATTCGGCGACGACGACCTTCGATGCACAATATATCTCGGCTCCGACTCGCTTTGACTGACCTTGCGCGAGATGCGTATGATAATTTCTGGTTTTGCGTCTTTTATGGTGTTCTCTGTCTATGTGCAGGTTCAGTTCTCTAGTGGTGACTTGCTTTTTTTTTTCTATCTTCTGACATCCTCGCAGCCAAACTTCGGGAAGTTCTGGTTTTGCAATATCGGAACGTGTTTTTGTACTACCCTTTCATTTTCAGTTTTCTGGTTAGTAATACAAGTGTTTAAGATGCCTAAATCCTAAACGAAATTTCAAGATGCGTGGCTCGCCAAAGAATTGGACGGAGTGAAGTTGAAAGAATTCTGCAACTGAAACAATATTTTCTGCTAAGTGTATATTGTGTTCAGAAATTTTCAATATTTCTAATAGTGGCTTTTCACAAGTAAAAGTGCATCATAAAGATAAAAAACATTGGCAGAAATTCCAAAGTAAATTTCAAAATAAGTCCATCCTGAAAGCTTTTGGAGGACGGAATCTTCAGCCCAAAACAAATATTGAGTACTGAGTCATGATTTACAGCTGGCTAAAGCCGCAGCATTATGGGTCATGAAAGTTGCTAAGGACAACATGTCTTTTGTTTCATGCACTGAAACAGTTGAACTTTTCAAAGAAATGTTTCCTGATTCTGCTATTGCAGCCAAAATGCAACTTAAGAAAAAAAAAATTGCTTATGCGATATCACATGGACTGTCGAAATATTTTGAAGAGGATTTGAAAAAAGACATTGCATCTAGTAGCCCAGGAAAGGTTACTATAGCATTTGATGAAACTATAAATACACAAGTGAAACGGCAGTTGGATGTGTATCTCAGGTACTGGTCTTCAGAAATGAATCCAGTTTCTTGCCGTTACCTAACAAGCATTTTTCCGGGCCATGCAACAGCAGATATTTTGCTAAAAGAAATTCTTGATGTGTTATCTATCATCCTTCAATATTTTGTTGAACAGAATTATTTGTATATCCATGGACAGCCCAAATGTAAATAAGTGCTTTTTATGCAAATTCAATGAAGTTGTAAAACAAGAAACAGGCCAGAAATATTTGAAACTAGGTTTTTGCAACCTGCATGTTGTTAGTAATGCATTTAAAATTTTTTTGACAAGTTTAAATATAGATTTTAACAAATTTGCTACTGATACACATTACTTTTTAAAGAGTAGTGCTGCAAGACGAAAGGATTATAAATCTGTTGAGGATATAACATTGGTCACAGCCAAATTTCTTTTGCGGCATGTTAGCAACAGATGGTTAACCGTTGGTTCTGTAGGTCAGAGGCTCTTGGATCAATGGCTAAATATTACAGAATATTTTTTAAACTTCTTGCCATCTCAAAAAATATTTGAAAAACAACTAAGCAATTCGGCAAGGTATAAAAGAATTCACTGTTTCCTGAAAAATGAGATAGCTCCTTGCTATTTAGCATTAATTTTATTTTTACACCAAAATTTTGAAAAGTTTTCATTATGTTATCAGAGTGAAGAACCATAAATACACCGGTTATATTCTGATTTAAATACTTTAATGAGGAATGTTATGGCTCAATTTATCCAAGATGATGTTATTGCAGGGAAATTTGGAGAAGACCTAAAAAGAATGTGGATTTTGAAAACAAAAATTCATGGAAAAAACTAGGGGAGTTAGAAGTTGGTATGAAGACAAAAATCTCCTCAGGAATGTTCAGGAGACCAGGCAGAAATTATTTCTCTTAGATGTAAGATCATCACTAATTGCAACCACAAAATATTTAAAGTCAAATTTGCCATTCTGCAATCAAAAGCTAAGAGACGTAGAAGTTTTAAAGGTAAAAGAACCAAAGAAAGAGTCAACTCAACTTTCAGTCACTGAAGGACTTTTGGAAATAACCAGAATTTCAAGTGTTTTGCATCTTTCTGAGGAACAAATTGAATAGAGTAAGAGAAGAGTGGAAACTTTTAAATTGCAATAAGCCAACTCTAGATGAACTCTTGAAATTTTCAGAGGAAGGGCATATTCCAGTGCGGATTGATCATAACTGGTGTAATATATTTAGTATTAAAGACTCTAGCGGAAAAGAAAAATACTCAAATCTTGCTAAACTCATCAAGTCAATTTTAGTTTTACCTCATATTAATGCTGATGCAGAAAGGGGATTTTCGGTTAACACTGCTCTGTTGAGGAAGGACAAGGCTAACTTAAAAGACTCAACTACAACATCATTAAGAATAGTTAAAGGGGCCATTAAACACTATGGATGTGTAAGTAAAGTTCCCATAACAAGAAATTTGTTAAATAGCGTTCGTGATTCACATAAATTTTATAAAGAGTATGTTGATAAGCTGAAGGAAGAAGAATAAAAAAGGTAAAAGAAAGGAAGCAAAAAGAGAGGAAAAATAAGGAAAAGCAGCTAGAGAAAAAAAGAAAAGCTGAGTTTGATAACAAAATAAAAGAAAATGATGCAGAAATAAATCGACTTAAAACAGATAAAAAAAACCTCCCTAGCAGTAATTCAAGCGGGAACAGAAAGGATGAGAAAAGCTGTAGAAAAACAAAATACTGTTGAAATAGCAGTTGCCTCTAACTTGATCATACAAGGTTCAGCTGAAATAAAGAAAACTGAAAGTAAATTAGTTGTGGTGGAAGCAGAAAAAGATAGGCTTATCAGGAAAAGGTTAAAACAATGATATGAAAAAAGTAATTTAGTGAACAATTGTACATAGTTCTTGGTTTTCAATTACCTTTTTAGGATATTATAATTTAATGTGAAACCTGAAAACTTTACTGTGAAAATTGTGAATTGCTTCTGTTTCAACAGCATATTAATGCTAGTTGTAAATGAATTTATGGCACATATGTTCATAGTGTATTGTGGAATAACTTTTTTACGGGTCTTATAGAGGTTATTTTTCATGAAAGTTGGTTGTCAAATTTTCGAACTAAAGCCTAGTTCGTCATCAGGACTACGTCACTCCAGTGATGTAGTCCTGATGACGAACTAGGCTTTTACGTCACTCCAGTGATGTAGTCCTGATGACGAACTAGGCTTTTACGTCACTCCAGTGATGTAGTCCTGATGACGAACTAGGCTTTAGTTCGAAAATTTGACAACCAACTTTCATGAAAAATAACCTCTATAAGACCCGTAAAAAAGTTATTCCACAATAAAGCATATTAATGTTCAAAGTGAAACTTGAATGTGGTAAATATACTTGAATATGATAACACGTGAAAAGATAAGAACTGAACATTAGAAGTAAATCATACTTAAACTTTAAACATTAGACGTTGTGCAAAAAATTTGGGTGTGAACTTCGACCATATATACTAATGGACTGCGCATTGGCAATAGCTGCATCAAAGCCGCCATGGCTCAAACATTGGGCATGTCATCATCAGACTCTAAATTTCGTGTAAAAATGCTGCTATGATTACTAATTTACGCTGCAGAACTTCAGTGTTTTTGGTGTATTATGTGAATACACCTCATATATAATGAAAACTCTTCAGGTAAACAAGATAAAAACGGGTAGTAATACGCCAAACAACTAAGTAAAGAACGATAAAATCCGTTTATTGGCATAAGACAGCAAACAAAAGAGATTAGCAAAAATGCCCTCCGTACCGGATGCTATTCGTGAGTCTGCTTGGCTTCCTCCAGGACCAAAAATCCCATCCTTACAAGCTAGAGTTAAGAATCATAAGCAAGGCAACCCACTACGCCCCATCGTCACGAGGAGGTCTGCCTCGTCGATAAATATTGAACGAAGTTTAGCTGGTTTCGTTGCTCCGTTCTTACCGTCATCCTCCATGGTGCTTCGGTCATCAGTGGATTTTATGAACAGAGTTAAAGACTTCACAGTGGCTCCACATCACATCATTGGTACGTTTGATATAGTTTCACTTTTTCCGTCGGTACCGGTAGAGGAAGCATCTTGCACCATAAAACAAGCGTTACTGGAATCGACTTTGTTCTCCCAAGAGTCGTTGGCGGCTATCTCTTATGCAATCGACGCTGTAATAGACTCTAATTATTTCGGTTTTAACAACCAAGTATTTAAACAGTCAAGAGGGATGGCTATGGGCTCCCCGATGTCCTCTGTGCTTGCTGAGGCTGTGTTATTGCCGCTAGAATCACATATCCTAAATAGAACCGGATTGGTACCTGCATTATGGCTACGTTATGTAGACGATATATTTTTTGTTTGGCCTCACGGGTTGGAAGAATTGGATGATTTCTTCTCATTCATCAATTCCCTCCATAATGACATCAAGTTTACTATGGTTTGCGCCAATGATGATTCCCTTCCCTTCCTTTCCTGGACGTCCTCGTCACTAAACCGCTTTATGGAACTTTTTCGACTGAGGTTTATTATAAGCCCACTTATACCCCAAATTTAATTTTACCCTCATCTTTTGGGCCGGCTACCCACAAATTGGCATTTTTCAGACATCGAGCTAAACGAGCGTTTTCCCACTCTTCAAATGACGCGTCCAGGAATGCGGAAATCAACAATATTAAATCGTTGGCCTCAGCTGCAGGCTATAACCAGTATGAAATCGATGACATCTTTAGGAGCGCCGAACTTGAGTTTGTTAATCAACGTCGTCGTATCAAGGAACCCAGTCAGAGGTTCATCGGCTCCTTTCCGTACGTACCGGGATTTTCCTATTTCATCCGGAATGCATTTAAGAAGTTAGGGCTTGGAGTTGGAATTTGCCACCCTAGGTCAATATCACAATTCCTACTTTCATCCGGAAGCCGCAGCACTTTACTTGCCATACCCCTTCGATACCAGGATGGAAATACCAAGTTTTATATTGGCATGACAAAGAGGTCCTTTGCGACTCGTTTGTCCGAACATAAAAGAGACGTCTTAAATAATAAATCGTCCACTGCCCTATCTAGGGAGGTCATGACATCTTCTGCCACTCCACAATGGGCCGATTTGCAACAGGTTGCTCCATACACTACCGCCAGAGGTACAGCCATCAGGGAGTCTCTGGAGATCTTGTTTAGCAATGATGTCTGCAACGATGACGTTTCAATGGAGCTACCTTTGATATGGCGCATGTTCCTGCGTGCTTCTCGTGAAAGGACCTGATTCCTCTGTTTCCGCACGTGCCGTGCTGTCACGTTGTTATACATTGTATTTTTCACATGCAATTTTAAATTTTATGTACATTCATTTAGATTACTAACGTTGTTCCAAAACCACGTCTAAGCCTGAAGAAGGCACACGTAGGTGCTGAAAGCTTACAACCTTTTGTTTGCTGTCTTATGCCAATAAACGGATTTTATCGTTCTTTACTCTTCAGGTAAGTTTACTTATGAAATATATACATGCATGATCGGGTTGTTTACATTTCGTGATTTATAATGTGATGAACATTTGCGAAGAATTTGGAACATGCATTCCATTTTTTTCTTAGGTTACTATATTTTTATATCAATAGCTGCAAGTTTTCTGGTTAAGTAATTGAACTTTATTGACTTAGGTATTTAATTCGTTTCTTACCCATGAAAAATAATAGAACTTTCTTTACTATATCGCTCAGAGCAACCATAAGCACAGCAGGTGTAACCCATCTTTTTGACTGATGTCATATGATTTTATGTAGGAGCCAGAAATTTTGATGCCATGCACAGTCTATCAGTATATATGGTTGAAAGGTGTGAAGCAAACTCTTTACAATGTATACAAATATACATCTAGTTTTTATTGAAATACACTCCTAAAATTTTTCTAAAAATTCCTACCTAAAATTTTCCAGAAGTATGCTATAATCCCTGCAAATGACTCCTATGTTACTTCTGCAGTACCCAGGTTCCACTGCCTTACATCAGAGTAGGGACAATTACACTAACATACACAGCCATGCGCGACTCTCTTGAGAACCCATCATTCCTGTGAAAACCTCCCAGAGCAGCCATGGCTTTCAATGAAGAATTCACTCTCCTACTAATTTCACCATCCAAGTTGTTCTCTGTCAAACATGCTTCCTAAATACACAAACTCACTCACCTGGTCAATCACTGTGCCATTTACACTTACATTACATTCAGTGCTACCAGTTCCTCTCTGAAAAACCATAACTTTGGGTTTTCCCTTATTTATACCCAGTTTGAATTTCATGCAAACTTCGTATATCCGGGACAACATATTCTGCAACTCACTTTTGCTCTCTGCCAAGAGTACAATGTCATCAGCATACAGCAATCTGCACACACGGATATCACCAAAACATAAACCAGTATTATCTATTTTGGCATCACGCATGTACGCATCCATAAATATATTAAACCAGCCATGGAGACATTACACAACCTTGCCTGACTCCTGCACCAATAGAAAACCATTTTGATAAAACACCATTCACTCGTACACAGGCTTTACTGTCAGCATACACATCTTTTGCACTATTAAGTAGATTTCCAGTAACACCATATTCATTCAATACCTTCCACAAAAGT
Source organism: Macrothele yani (assembly GCA_039090855.1). Lineage (NCBI taxonomy): Eukaryota > Metazoa > Arthropoda > Arachnida > Araneae > Macrothelidae > Macrothele > Macrothele yani. The sequence continues at coordinate 130,430,169 of CM076998.1, read as the reverse complement.
GTCCTATTTACTCTGTTGTAAGCTTTCTTCTAAATTTATGAAGGCAGCAAAAACTTTCTTACCAACAGCCAGGTACTTTTCAATCATCATGCATAATGCAAAAATTTGGTTAGTGCAGCCTTTATCAGGCATAAAACTACTCTGAACATCCCACACTTTCTCTGATGTAAGACCCCATACTTTTTCAATAACGACCTTACCAAACACTTTCCCTGGCACACTTAATAGGCTAATACCACGATAGTTCTTGCTGTCAGTCTGATCACCTTTTCCCTTATAAAAGGGAACAATGATAACATCCCTCCAATCTTGAGGGACAATTCCTAATTCTCAGCACAACTGGCAGATTTCAGTTAACCACTCAATTAGAGTCACCACCATATTTCAACATCTCTGCAGTTATGCCATCAACTCCCAGAGCCTTACCATTCTGAAGAGATTTTACAGCTTTACATACCTCTTCTCTTGAGATCCCTCCTGTGCTTTCATCTTTCACTGTGCCATCATCTGCATCTGTCTCACAATCATCTTTGCTTTCCTGATCTAATAACTCACAGTTATTAGATCAGGAAAGCAAAGATGATTGTGTTCCATACGTGGTCTGAATATTATGATTCAGCAGTACAGATATGCCAAAAGGTAATAAAATAAGTATGCCTGTTCTCAGGTGTTTAGAAAAGCAAGAAATGGAGATATCACAACAAAAGTTGGTAGGTAGTTTATTGTAAGCAATTGGAAATTATTTTGTGGAGGGAGAGGGGGGGGGGATTACAGTGGAACCTGAGTTATACATTTTTCTAGGGGATGGCCTTAAAAATTGTATGAAGTAAATTTCAAAATGTTAAATACTATTGTAAAATTTTAAATGCCACCAAGAAGACAAAAAAAAAAAAAAAAAAAAAAAAGAAAAAGAAAAAAGAACTACATAAATTTAGATTATACTAATTTACAATGTAAGACATACATGCATGAATACATTTTTGCTACATTAATACATTAAGCCTATGTTTTTTTTTACTTTTGTATTCATTTTTGTACTAATTCCATTATAAAAATTAGGTTAAGAAATTCTATAAAATTCATATTTTAATACATGAAAAAAAAACCTTTAATATAGTTTGACATATAGCAATTCACCATATGCCTTTACATAAATTAATTATTTAGTGTATTAATATTTTTGTCAACCACTATTATGGATGGGATTGAAATACTTAATTAGTTGCATAAACTTTCAAAACTGTCAAAAAATTGGTTTACCTGATTTCCCGTTGTTTGCACATTTCTTATGTTGTTCTTCAGTGAAACTAGTTCTCTGCTATCCCTCGTGACAGTTAAAAAAAGTTTAGAAACCTATGTCCAAGAACATCGTCATAAATGCTGCAAAAAAAGTATAGTAAAAATCCATTATCATTGAAGGATCCAAAGTGATCATCATTATAAAAATTAATTATCAAAGACTTCACCATTTATAAACTAAAGCGCTTCCTTTTAAAGGCGTAAAACCAACACAAAATTTAAGCCGAACTTTTGTGCTCCACCGGGAGGTATCATCTGAGCTAAGCTTTGAAAGCCTTCCTAGAGGTAGCAACTTACAAAGTTGTTACAATTCAAAAATTTTGATAATGTAGAACCAAATAGTTCCATTTCACGTTGAGGTCTGTGTTTAGACATACTTGCGTGCAGAGTCCGTGTTTTAAATGTGATCATACGACATAGAGAGGAATTACCTGTTGTTTCTTTTATGCTTATTCAGGAGATTCCTCCAGGCATCTGATATCTTAAAAGACAAGTTTTTGTTGCATGGGTGTGGGTGGGTCATGATCTCGAGATTTTCACACGTGGCTGTGCCAACATAGATTGTACAGGGTGCTATTCTTTTCATCATGCTTCAAAGTGGAGTTGTTCCTTTTTGGATGACTTCCCTGCACAAAGTGATTGTCACTTTCTTGTCCTTAACGTCTCTTTTCTGCACCTTGGTTCTTATCTGGAGTGATCTTTTAGTTAACCCAATGTAGGACTTTGTGCTGCCATCTAGATATATTAGGGGTATGTCATAAATGCCCACTGAATTATCTTTATTTATTGGTGGTTTGCTTGTAGGTACTGTTTTGTATGTAGACACAGGAGATTTGATAGCCACATTTGCTCTATACTTTTTAACGATGTTTTTTGAACTTGAAAGAGAACTTAGGGTAATATGTATGTTTTGGACCCACAATATCTTAAACTGTTGTTGCTTGTGGTGTTAAGAGTCCTGGGTTTAGACATTTGAACCCGCCGTAATATTGAATCTAGTGTTTGGCTAGAAAACCCAGCTGAAAGTCCCTTGTTGATGATGTTTATTAGTTCTTCGTCTTTGGTTTCTGTGGTTGAAGAATTAACAAATGCTCTTCTGAACCATGATCTGAAAACAGCTGTTTTATACGATATTGGGCAGAAGGAGCTGGGGAGGATGATGTTATGAACTGTTGATTGTTTGTAGAACACTTCGGTGTGTAGTTGGCCATCACCTTTCCTGGTAAGAATAACGCCTAAGAAGTGCAAGGTTCCGTTGTTTCTCATATGTAAAATTGATGGACTGGTGGAAGGAGTTTTATTTCCTTGTGGAACTTCTTTAGGCTTTGCTATCTATGTTGCCATACAACAAAGATGTCATTCACATATCTGAACCAGGCTTTTGCTTTTAAGGCACAGCTTGAAAATATCTTTTCCTCCATAAGTTGTAGTATAGCTTCTGCTAGGATTCTGAATATCGGTGAACCCATGGTTGGCCGCCCCGGTGGCGCAGTGGTCTAAGGCCCTGGCCTCTGATCATTCGTCCGTAAGGGGTCTGGGTTCGAATCCCGGTCAGGCATGGATGTTGTGTTTGTCTTACGGCACTGGCTCTCTCCCTTCCCTGGAACCAGTGACCCTAAATTAGGGACGGGCGACTGCTTCATAGCCCATTGAGTTGCTCACGGTGGTCGTTAAACCTCCAATCAAAAAAAAAAAAAAAAAAAAAAGAACCCATGGTTGCTCCTCTGGTCTGTTTATATATTACTCCCTCAAAGCAGAAATAGTTGTTGTTAGTGACCAGGTTTAATGTTTTAAATTCTTGCACTATTTCTGTAGGGTGTTGGTTAGATTTCACTATTAGGCCTTCTAAGTGATCGCACGCTTCACTTACCGGGATAGAGGGATACAAAGAGACAGTATTGAAAGGACCCATGATATCAGTCTGGTCTAGTTTTAGACTAGCTATTTTTTGAGCGAAGTCTGCGGAGGAGTTTAGAACACGCTCAGATTTTGGTAAAAACAGTTTTAAGAACGTGGCCATCCCTTTCTCAAGGAAATAAGTGGGAGGATTCTCTTTTGCCTACAATAGGCCTCACGTTCAGCCCTGGTTTGTGATGTTTTAATTTTCTAAACAATTGCGGGACGGAAGGTCCTGGCGGTATTTTATTTAGCCTCTTGCTTGACAAAACCATCGTCATTACTTTTATGGACAAATCAGGTCAACTGGAAATTATGAACAAGACAGATTACAATGCCAAACTCTTAGAGTTTATAAATGACTCAGGCTCATTAGCCTAAAGACTGATCCCATGAATGCTCTAGCTAGCAAAGTTACATAGATTCACCACTAAGTCGCAGCTGTTACCCACTGAAGTCAAGCAAGCAGCTAAAATACCACCAGGATCTTCCAACCCCACTTTGGAGCATGATGAAAAGAATAACACCCTATACAAGCTATGTTGGCACAGCCACGCATAAAAGTCTCGAGATCATGACCCACCCACACCCATGCAACGAAAACTTGCCTTTTAAGATATCGGATGCCTGGAGGAATTTTCTGAATAAGCATCAAAGAAACAACAGGTAATTCCTCTCCACACCGCATGACCACGTTTAAAACATGGACTCCACACGTGAGTACGTCTAAACACTGACTTCAACGTGAAATGGAACTGTTCGGTTCTGTAATGTCAACATTTTTGAATTGTAACAACATTGTAAGTTGCTACCTTTAAGAAGGCTTTGAAAGCTTAGCCCAGATGAAACCTTCTGGTGGAACGCGAAAGCTAGGCTTAAATTGTGCATTAGTTTTACGTCATTAAGATGAAGTGTTTTAGGTTATAAAAATATTGGAGTAAAAAGTGCAATTGAATGGAAAATGTTTATTTATTTAAAAATTTGAAATGGAGGATTCGTCTCAAAAAAGAAACAAAGGCAAATCCAAGTTCCTAAAAACATTAGTGGCTCTGTGAAATCGACTTGAAATAAAATGGAAGGGTTTTAGAATGAAAGTATCTTTCAAGTCGATTTCACAGAGCCACTAATGTTTGAAATAAAATGGAAGGGTTTTGGAATGAAAGTATCTTTCAAGTCGATTTCACAGAGCCACTAAAGTTTGAAATAAAACATAAGGGTTTTAGAATGAAAGTATATTTTAAGTCGATTTCACAGATCCACTAATGTTTGAAATAAAATGGAGGGGTTTTAGAATGAAAGTATCTTTCAAGTCGATTTCACAGAGCCACTAATGTTTTTAGGAACTTGGATTTGCCATTGCCTTTGTTTCTTTTTGAGACTAATCCTCCATTTTGAATCCTCCACTTTGAATTTTTAAATATAAACAATGTTTCCCATTCAACTGCAGGTTTTACTCCAATATTTTTGTAATGACAATACTAATGGATTTTTACTATACTTTTTTTGCATTTATGACAATGTTCTTGGACATAGGTTTTTAAATTTTTTTAACTTACTGTCATGAGGAATAGCAGAGGACCAGTTTCACTGAAGAACAACTTAAGAAATGTGCAAACAACGGGAAATGAAGTAAACCAACTTATTGACAGTTTTGAAAGTTTATAAAGTAACTATTTAAGTTCATCCCATCCATATTAACATTTGACAAAAATATTAATACACTGAATAATTAATTAATTTGTGTGAAGAACAGACATCTAGAGGCATATAGTGAATTGATATCATCATCATCATCATCATCATTGTCAACCATTATCAATCCACTGCTGGACGAAGGTCTCCCCAAGTTTCCTCCACAACGGTCTGTCTTGTGCCAGTCTCCTCCATGTCACTCCCGCATACTTTCGAATTTCATCCACCCATCTTCCATGTGGTCTTCTTCTGGGTCTTTTCCTGTCCCTTGGAATCCAATCTAAAATTTCGGCTGTCCATCGATGGTCTGTTCTTCTGGCAGTATGTCCAGCCCATTGCCATTTCAGGGATTTAACTCTGATCATGATGTCTTCCACTCTTGTCCTTTTTCGGATCCACGTGTTCCTCTTCTTATCTCTCCTGGTTACACCAAGCATGCACCTCTCCATGCTTCTTTGAGTTGTCTGCAGCTTTTGTATGTCTCTTTTAGCTAAGGTCCACGTCTCTGCACCATACGTAAGCACTGGAAGGATGCATTGATCAAACACTTTTCTTTTAAGACATAATGGCATATTGCTCTTGAAAATTATGCTGTTTCTTCCAAAAGCTCTCCAGGCAAGTTTTGTACGCCTATTAATTTCTTCACCAATGTGACCCTCACTTGATATCTGCTGTCCAAGATAAACGTATGTGTCTGTTATCTCCAGCTTTTCTCCATCAATCGATAAATCTTCATTTCTTGTAAAAGCATTGTACATCACTTTTGTCATCTGAAAGTTCATTTTTAATCCCACTTCTTTACTCTTGTCAGCAAGTTCCTGGATCATACTCTGTAGCTTTGATGGGGTAGTTGCAAAAATGACTATGTCATCAGCAAAACGAAGGTGGGTTAGATAATCTCCATTAATCTTTATCCCTTTGTTTTCCCAGTTCAGTGATTGAAAGACATTTTCCAATGTGGCATTAAAGAGCTTCGGAGATATGGTGTCACCTTGTCTCACTCCTTTTCCAATTTTTATGTGTGTTGTATTTTCAAACAGCCGAATCTTTGCACTTGCATTTTCATATATGCTAAACTATATTACAAACCATCCACATACTTACTGATGATTTTATTCCACATATAAATTGAATTATGAAGAATTTTAAATAACATGAATTTAACCTTACCTTTGAATTACAGGTAGTAAATCTAAATACAATTTTGTTTTATATTCAATACCCTAATTACACAGCCTTTACGTATGAGCATCACTCTTTTCAAAGAAGTAGTTTGTGCACTAGTTGATTTAGCATTAGTACCGAGTAAAATATTCACTAACCTTCCTTGTTTAAAATTTCTTGAATTAAGAGAAAATGCATTTTAAGAGAACTGTGAGATGTTATTTAGTAAATTTGTAGTTGCATCATGTATTTCGTGGCTGAAAAAAAATAAAAATGCTGTCTTGATCCTCTCAAGATTGTAAACATGTCTGACTACACATTAAAAAATTCAAGAACCATGTATTTTTGACAATCGGAAATTCAAAATTTAATGCATAATGATTAAAAGCATATAAATGAATTACAGATAACTGAATTGTTTTGGTGATAGAAATTACAGTAATATATTGGGACTAGTCCAGAATTACATATAAGAGGAAAAAATACATAACTGAAAAATATATAACTCCCCCATAGTTCAAAATATCGCCGCTTGGCGAACAATAGGGTTGCAGATGCAAGGAAAGAATAGACACCTGCATGAATTTACTGATTATTGACAGCACAAATGTTTCATGATAGAATCTACCCAATATGCTGGTCATCACACGATATTACCCATGATGCACAGCAAAAGCATTGCTGCCCCGGTGGCGCAGTGGTCTAAGTGCTGGCTTATGATCATTCGTCCGAGAAGGGTCTGGGCTCGAATCGTGGTGAGGCATGGATGTTGTGCTTGTCTTACGGCACTGGCTCTCTCCCTTCCCTGGAACCAGTGGCCCTAAATCAGGGATAGATGACTGCTTATAGCCCATTGAGTTGCTACAGTGGTCATTAAATCTTCAATTAAAAAAAACAGCAAAAGCATTGCAGGCCATTCATATGCACATTTGCCATGCTGCATCTTTTGGGATAAAAGCTGCAATGATCAGGCTGCCGGTAGTCATTATGGCTCTTACAAAAAAGAAACGTGTACTGCTTTTTTAAAGTTTTATTTTCAAAATTAGAGTAATGACAACAGGGCGCTACGCCGATATTGGCAAATCAAAGGATTATGGAGAGGATCGCTTACACCCATGGCATGAAGGAAGATGATACGGAAGTTCAAAGACACTGGAGAACTTGGTGTGGTGTTGGGAAGATGACCTGCCAGTTTCTGAAAATGTCGTGGGTGAAGTTACAGTTGCCAGTGCTGAAAGGGCAAGTCAGAATAGATTTCACACATCAGTGCCAGAACAGTTGCACCTTCTGTGGCTAACAGTCCACTATGCTGCAGTCTAGTATGGAATGGTATCCCTATAGGATACGTGTGATGCAAAAACTGCTAGTGGACAACAAGGAACAGAGCTTGGACTTCACTCTCAGATTCCTGGCCTAGATAGAGGTTGACAGCGTGTGGCCTTGGGCTATCATTTGGTCAGATGAGACACATTTCACTATTATTGGGACTGAACTTGCAGAACTGTCGGATATGGGGAACTGCACAACCAGCTGCTATTCACAAAATCCTCTGCAGAGTCCATATGTGATGGTATGGGTGTTGCTTCACAGCAGATATCATTTTCATCATTGGACCAGCTTTCTTCAAAACCGCCACACACCAGGGCCCAGTAAAGTGCACTATAACCAATGAACACTACTGCACTCTTCTGCGACATGTTATTCCTATTTTGCAGGAACAGCAATGTATGGACCTTTTAGTTATTTATTTATTTATTTTTTGCTCACCTTTTATTTTCAGCTTGTTCAAGTCATGCCACTGGTTTGCTTCTTGCCTGAGTTGGACATTTCTTGCTAAGAATTCTGAATGCAAATGAAGTATTAAAATGTTAAAATTATGATATTTGTAAAATAAAATAACTGTTTTGTTTTAGGGGAGGTATCTTATGTTAGTTAAAACATTCTGTATGTACAAAGGCCGTTCCATAAAAACTGAGAGTAATTTTTTTGAGTTGGCAACAGTGCGAAGGGGGAAAATAACCATGCAGACGACTAACTGAATTAAGGAAGTATCTATGGCAACAGTTATCAGCCGTGGCAGAGGATTCTGGTTTTGTTATTGCATCGTTTTTTAAGGTACGTCTGCATTTCGCCATACAACTATAGAGGTGAGTGATTCAGAGTTAAGAAGTAAAATGCGCTGTGCAATAAAATTTTGTTATCGTTTGGGTAAAACAGCTCCAGAAACAGTTGATTTAATGAAAAAGTTTACAAAGATAAATGTTTAGGTGAGTCAATGATTTTTAGATGGCACCATGATTTCAAAAAAGGGCATTTGTCTGCAGAACTGGCTCCTATGCCTGGTCGACCTGAAAGTGTTGTTACGGAGCGTATTGTTAACACTGTTTAGACAATTCTGCAAGAAGATGGACGAATGACATGTGAAGACATAGTGGCGTCAACTAATATTTCAAAGCCATCAGCATTCCACATTCTATGGACAAATTACTGCTGCATCGTGTGTATTCCAGATGGGTACCTCATCACCTGACAAGAGAACAGTTGTTAGCCAGAGTTCAGGTGTGTCATGAGTGGAAACAACTGATTGCAAAGTATCCAAACTTTTTAAGCACAGTAATAACTGCGGATGAGACATGGGTCCACTATTTCAAACCCTCACGAAGCGCGCAACGAGTGTTTGGAAACTCACCGGCTCTCCTTCTCTGAAAAAAGTCCGCCAAGCCAAATCAGTTGGAAAGGTGATGATGATAAATTTCTTTGATCATAAAGGTGTAGTCAACCAGCATGCCGTTCCCCCACAAATTGCTGTCAGTGCTGAGTATTGCATTTCAGTCTTGAAGCGTCTGCGGCGACACATATCGATTAAGCGACTAGAACTGGTGGGCAAGTGGACCCTACACCATGATGACGCCCGCCCACATGTGACTGCTTGTGTTCAACAGTTTCTTACGAAATGCAGTATTGAAATCATGCCACAGCCTGCCTATGCCTACAGTCCTGATCTCGCACCATGCGATTTCTTGTTTCCAACAATGAAGGAGAAGTTGAGAAGTTCTGTGGATTCAACACAGATGCTGACATTTTCAAGTTGTACAGGGGTTGCTAAAGCAGCTTCCGCAAAATGCCTTCGCCACATGTTTCGAAAAGTGGACTGAATGATGGGACTGTTGCATATCATTTGAGAGAAAATACTTTGAGAAATAATAACATATATTTTTCTGTACCTAAATTTTGTCATTTTGTGTGAATTTACTCTGTTTTTATGGAACGGCCGTTGTATTGACACATTTTGCAAAATTCTTGGTTTTCGTCTTTAGGGGGACTTAATATTGTCACTGTAACTTCAACATGGCACGAAATGTCTTTGTCCCTTACTTGTGGTTGGTTCTTCTGTTTTTTTATTATCCTACTCACAGCACCATTTAGATTCTGCCATTGTAATTATCTTTATCTATTCTTTTTGTGTTTTTCTGTCAACTTCTTCAACTAACTTTCTTCAAGGACATGGTAAATAATTACTGCTGTTGCAGTGAGTTTTTATTTTATTCTGTATGTAAATTCTATTAATTGTTATTCTTTTTCATGTTTTCCCTTGTTTATTATTTTTACTGTTTACAAAAACTGGTATGGAATTTACAAAAAAAAATAATAATAATAAATGAAACAAGGAAAAATGAAAAAGAATTACAATTAATAGAATCTATGCATACATAACAATGAAAAACTCAAACTGCAACAGCAGCAGCAATTTATCATATCCTTGGAAATCAACAGCAAAAAAAAAATGAGATGATGGAATCTAAATGGTGTTGCAGCAATGATTAAAGAAGAGAGAAGAAGAATCAACAAAATGGAACAAAGACTATGTGAAGGGTCTCGGGACATAACACATTCAGTTCCATGTCAACAGTAACTGCAGCTACGTCATGAACAAAATGGGAATGTATTGTATGCAACAACACATATAATACATGTCCTAACTAACATAAACCTGGTGTAGGACAAAACAGTTATTTTAATTTTGTAAGTTTTCAATTTTTAACATTTTAATACTTTATTTGCTTTCAGAATTTTTAGTGAGAAATGTTAAACTTAGGCATGAAGCAAACCAGAATACTCTTTACCTCTACAGTTGCCAGTTTAAAGCAAGCTGAACATAAAAGGTCAGTAAAATTTTAAGATAATAATCTTCAACTACAGGCTTTTGGACGTTGTTTTTTTTCTGTTTTTGAACTTATGAACCACGTTAACAGCATACATAGTATCATGTTATAGCCATCATAAAGATTTGCCTTAAAACTTGCTAGTATTTTAAACAAACTGGAAATTCAATGAAGTTGCAGATTTCTTAGCAAAACAACATCTAAGAAATAATATAGTTTTTCAATTCAATGGGAAAAGGTTTCTTATGCCAAACACTCACATAATATTCTAAATATATTTCTAAGGCAACAGATTGCTGTATGTGTGTTCTTACATATCCTAAACATGTAGATTTTTGTAAATAAGTCATAGCACCCCCCCCCCCCAGTCCTTTCCTCCAAATAAAATTTCTGGCTGTGTAAATAAAGATTGACATTTATTGGAATTAACGTAGTTTTAAATCTATTCATTTTAAAAAGACAGGCCATTTTATCACATTGAAATATTATATTGTTTATGCATACTCTCCACAACATAAAGTTTCGGTTCAATTTATTTAGTTAGGGCAGTTTAAATGTTTTTGCCAGTGCAAAGTTTTTGTGCTCTTTCATAGCATTTAATTATTGTGGTAAAAGGTTTCTATGTGATATCAAGCACATGTAATTGTTTATCAATGTTTCATTTTTACTGATGGGTTATTAAGATCTCTCACACTGCTAAATTGAAATGAGTAAAAACTACAAGTCTCCTTTCTGTGGTAAAGAAACAAAAAATATATTTTTGAATGAAAATAAATTTGTTCTTCCTGTGAAAGAAAGTTGTAAACCATTTTTATAGATTTTAACGACACTTATCATAAAGCATTTTACACAGTAACACACTGTATGTTATTTGGAAGCCATGTAGATAAATCAATTGTGCTTTGTTTTGTTCTGCCTGTATAATAAGTAAATGCTAATCATATGCTCAAAGGAGCTGAGAAATATATCTGTAGTAGAAATTGCTTTAAAGTGTCATGATATGAATTATTTCTTCCCTTCAAACAGTAAAATTCTGCTTAAAACTTATCGTTGTGTTTTGATTTCAATCTTCATCACATTTTCTTTTTTTGAGATAAAGTTGCTAATTTATGACATATTTATTAGGTCAGAGTTTATTCACATATAAAGAATATTGTTTTTTTTTTCTTTTTTGTACAGAATTATTGATACAACTTTTTCTTCTGCGTCTGTTTGTATATGAACCATGATGTGGGATTTTAACAGCAATGACTGTGATCTGCTCTGAAATGTGACACAAAAAATTTTGAGAAATGGGAATGTACCATAAAGTATTAGTTAAGCTTATGTATACAGTCGCAGACATGCCAACTCTGCGGATTTAGGCGGGAGACTCCGAATTTTCAGCCATTCCTCCTGCCCTCCAGATAAATGTGAAATTCTCCCGATTTTCGCCGATAATTAGCCGTTACGATGGTCGAAATGATAGATGCAGAAGAAAAAGATTTAGAACCGCTTGTGAAATCTTTTTCTTTTTGCGTCAATGTAAGATGGCATTTACAGTCATCAGTATCGTACTTTTCTCCTCATATCTGGAAAAAGAAAGCCACCCCTGGTGGCGCAGTGGTGTTTTATGTTGGTTACAAACACAATCGCGCGCTGTCTGTTACCTACTTATCTTTTCACGTCTCCCCGCTCTTAGCTGCCAGCTCTGTTTATGTTTTCTTGAGTTTTGTGGGATGCTTTTCAGTTTTGCTTTACTGTGGAGATTTTCATTTCTTGTTTTGCACCATGTTTGTCTCTTTTCCCTTCTTTGTCGCATTTTGTAGAAGATTAGTGTGCTCCTTTGTTCATCTCTAATTGCGAATCTGTTATTATCAGCTTTTATTAGAGTAGCATTTTGTGTACACTTAGTTTGTGAATTTGTTTTTTTTTCTCATTCCTTTCACTTACTTTTTGTGGGAGATTTTTCCTTTTGCATTACACCATTTTTGCAGTTTTTAATGTTTTATTTTATGTCATATCTTTGGCAATTTGTTTCTTCTTTACATATTAGCTGTTATTGTCTTTGCTGCATAATAAAGTTGTGAAACTGAGCGCCGGCTTCCAACAAATTGTCCGAGATGGGTCCGGGTTCGAATCGCAGTGGGGCATGGATGTTGCATACTTGCCAACTTTTACGGATTTCTGCTTAATTTTACTGATTTACAGATAGAAGTCTTTTTTTATAGATTTTTTAATATTTCGATTGCTCAATCGAAATATTTCAATCCCCTGCAACCATCCACTTAGATAGGCACTGTAACGGGAGTACTCAAATGACGTGCCGACCAGAGTTCTCCAAAATGAGTCATCTAATTACGCGTCCAGTGCGCATCGAAATTTTACCAATGCGTAAAAATACGCATCTGGAATTTTTTCGCTGCATAATAAGTACGCGTCGGGAATTTTTCTTGGCGCGTAAAAATACGCATCAAGAATTTTTCTCGACGTGTAAAAATACGCATCGTGAATTTTTCTCGGAGCGTAAAACTACTCATCGAAGAATTTTACCAATTCGTAAAATACGCATCGGGACGGTATTTCGTCTTTCAGAGACGGAAATAAACGAAGTAAAGATTTTTTCCGTAATCGTAATTTCTTTTTCCTGTGATGTTGCCTCTGTCCAGTATTGTTGTTATATATCATTTTATTCCGTAAATATTTGTATTTCAGTTTGAAAATGGAGGAAAAATTTCCAAAAACGGAAATTCGAGGGCGAAAAAATTTCGCTGTAATCTTTAGGCATATGAGAGTGCGAAGGCTTCGAGGAATTTCTCCTTTTTCATCATAATTTCAGTTATCCACGAGATCGATGCGTGACTGAATAGAAATTTTGGGGCAATTAGTAGTGGTGGAGGATGTTTTCCGCCTGAATCTTTCTAAACTTTCGAAAGAGGAAGTTTCGTCTTTTAAAACTTTTGGAAACGGAAGTTAGACGCAGTAAAGATTTCTTCAGTAATCGTAATTTTATTTTTCATGTGATGTTTCCTCTGCCTAGTATTGTTGTTAAATATCATTTTATTTCATAAATATATGTATTTCAACTTGAAAATGGAGGGAAAATGTCCGAAAACGGAAATCGGACGTAGCAAAGATATCCCCATGTAACTGTAATTCCCCCCGCAACGATGATCAGAACATGTATCCTGTATTCTTAAATATTCCCCTCCCAAAAGTTTTGCATTTCAGTTTGATAAACGGGGGGGGGGGTCCGAAAACGAAAGTGACGAAGCTGAAAAATTTGTAAAAATTGATGCATGGTGTTCACTATGCTTTTATTTTGCATTTAAACATACAGTCTGCATTTAGAATAACTTTTAAAACATTAAAAATGCTATGTACCAATAATACTACTTCTGGAAAATTGCTCCTGCATCTGAAAAATGTCGATAAAAAATTGCACTCGTGATTTTATGAGCTGTAAAAAATCTCCTGATTTTTAGATTTTGAAGGTTGGCACGTCTGCTGTCAGTCTACAGTGAAAATCAAAAGTGATAATTATTAACTTAGCAATCAGATATGTCTGAATTGGCTGTATGCACTGTTCAACATGTGGCATCAAAATATCAGAAAACTTGAAAATTATATTGCCCTACAGTGAGAACTGAAATGTGGGTTTGATTTCCCACTCTAGGGCAAATAAATTTTGGAAATTTATTTGCACTAGAGTGACAAATATTCTGAACCTACATTCAGTGTATATAATTTTACATCAGAATGTTGGTTTAATTCCTGCTCTAGGGTGATGCAATGTTCAAGTGTTCTGATGTGTTTGATGTCACATGTTGAACAGTAAATACAGGCAATTCATGCATATCTGATTTGTGAGTTAATAATTCTGATATAGTTCCATGTATTAAAAGAAGAGTGTTTTTTCCACAAAATTTATATCAAAAGTGACATTTTGAACAAAGTTTTGTGGAAGAAAAAGAAAGCAAAAAAATTTCTCTGTGTGAAAGCTGTATGAACTTTAGTGTTATAACTCTGTTATGAAGCTTCATTATACATACACATCACTAAGCTGTTCTCTGAGATTCAGAGGTGAAATCCTCAAAGAAAGCTCATCTGCCAGATTAAAGTTTAAAATTGGTGGCACTAGATTTGCTATAATTTATAATTTGCTTAATTATAATTTGCTGTAATGTGGTTAATCCAAACATAAAGCAAAATACTGGGTAATCTTTCTTAATTCATAAGCCCTTCTACCTAATTTTTAAAAACCTTAATGAAGCTCAAGTATAAATGTTGATAAGCTTGTGATTCTGTAATTGTTGAATGCATTTAAGTACCCAGGAAAATTATACAGGGTGATTCATAATTATTGTTGGGGTTTCAGTGGCATATAATCGGAAAACGGGAAACGACAAACCAAAACAGCAAACAGAATATGACAGATGACAATTAAAAGTTTTCTTACCTGTAGAATCGATACATCAGATTGCTAAACCACTACGACGTGAATCTTTTCGTGGCACATAAGATGTGCAAGCGATAATCAATTTCCCGCCAAGTGTTCGCCAGTATTTGCAGCGTTACTGTCACTATCGCCGTACCAATTCTGGTCTTCAGGTCATCGAGGGAGGTCACAGGGGTCTGGTAAATGATGTTCTTCACGTATCCCCACAGGAAGAAATCCAGTGGCATAATATCGGGTGAGCGCGGAGGCAACCGAATGGGTCTACCATGCCCAGCCCAGCCCAGCACCCAAGAAAATGCAAGTGAAGAAATTATCGTACAATAACAGCCCAATGCGGCGGTGCGCCATCATGCCGGAACACCACATTGGGCTGCCGATCTTCCAACTGAGGCAACAGATACAGCTGTAGCATGTCCAGATAAGTCACCACTGTCACTGTTTTCTCCACAAAGAAAAAGAGTCACAACACTTTCGGATATGACAAAGTGCACCAGACGTTCACCTTTTGACTATCTCGTTCGACTTCTGAAATAGCGTGAGGGTTTTCGGAGACCCCATATTGTACAGTTATGCCGATGTACCCTCCCCGAGACAAAAAAATGTTGCTTCATAACTAAATATCCACGTCCGCAGGTAATAGTCATCAGCTTCAACTTTGGACAAAATGTCTTGGGCAAATTTGAAACAATGGGGTTTATCATCCTGCTGTAAAGCCTGTACAATCTGTTGTTTGTACGCATGGAGTTGTAAGCGGTTATGCAGAACCCTCCAAACAGTCGTTTGTGTCATACCTAACTGTGATGCAGCTTATCTTGTCGACTTCTGAGGGCTTCGAGAAAAGGCTTTCTGGACGCGATCAACATCATCCTGCAAAGTACTCTGTCTTTCCGCCCCTTTTTGATGCTGCACACTACCAGTCTTTTGCAACTGATTTAACCAACATCAGATAACATTATCGGAAGGTGGAGCTCTACCACACTGCATTCTGTAACGACGTTGCGTTGTGATAACTGACTTTGTTTTGAAGAATCAGAGTACGCAAATTGTTTTTTCTTGAACAGTTGCCATTTTGAAGGATGACAGCAATTCGTCGAGTACCGTGTTGCCACATAAAGCTTTCTGCAGGGAACTTGTTTATCTTGTAGGCAGTTTTATTTGGTCGGTTATGGTTTGATCATGCCAGGCCACGGAAACTCCAACAATAATTATGAATCACGCTGTATAATTGCACATCACTGCATTTTCTTCCTCTATTTCTTTAAATTTTTTTCCACAGAATTATTTTGTGATTTTTATTGTAGGGCTGCCGTGGGAAAGGATTTATATGTGAACTTTGCAAGACGGATGAAGTTCTTTTTCCATTTGATTCACAGACAAATACATGTCCCAGGTGCTACTCAGTTTTTCATCAGTAAGTAGTACAAGTCTGTTTGTCTAAAAACTAAATTTAAATTTATTTTTCTCTCTCATTTACACAAGCATACCAAAATGATTTTCAGTCTTGACTAATTTATAGTATATATGGGGAGCATTATACATATCAGTAAAATAAAAAAATATTTTATGTTTGCCTTAACTTTCCTTCACCTCATGTGGCTCACTGTTGATCCACTGCTTGAAAACCATCAGTTCTCTTATGAATAGCTAATTTCACATTACCAAATTACAGTGTTAAGTCTGTGACCATGCTGTCGTAAGTCCCAAGATCACATCACCAGTTTGTATGATGTCATCAGGTTTGTCTTCTGTCCATGAAACTATGTAGCTTAAACTTGAATGCAATGGCAGGCTGAACATTTTTGTCCTCTCTGCAACATTTGGGGTAAAAGTGGAGAAATCCAGATAAAACCAGTTTTGGGCAGTCATATGAGTTCCCCTTCTACCATACTGGAGAGGTGTTCCTGAGCTTTGCATTGTTTCTGCTCAAAGTGAATCACAGTAGAGGGCTGAGTTCAGGTGTGCAGTTCAAAGAGTGAGCTGTCATTGAATTCCTCACATTGCAGGAAAAGTTGCTTTCGTCGACGTACGTAAACAGTTTATGATGATCAGTTTGTTGATGTGAGTACTGTGAGATGATGGTGAGGCATTGTAAAGGTGAAGTTGGAATGGTAAATTTGAGTGACAAACCAAGGCCAATGACTGCAGCTCAACAGTTTCATCAACAGCATGTTGAAGAAATGATATGAGGAAACCATTACATAAAGCAAAAAAAGAATTGTCCTCTGAACTGGGCATTTATCAAGAAAGGGTGGAACACATTTTCAGTGTTCTTGGATTTAAAAAATATTTTGCCAGGTGGCTTAAAGCAGGGCAGAGTGTTCAAATACTTCTCCAACACGACAATGCTAGTAGCTCTCACACCAGTGCTGCCACATCTTCAGTCCAACCCAGATTTTACTTCCAGTGATTTCCACATGTTTTCCTAAACTAAAGGAATACTTGAGGGGCCACCACTTCTTATCTGACGAAGACGTGAAGTCGGCTGTATGCCAGTGGTTTCAGAAACAAAATTCTGAACTTTTAAGGATGGGCTTCAGAAACTGTTGGCACATTGGAAATGTGAAGTAAGAGATGATTATGAGGAGAAGTAACAATGCAGACTTTTTTTTTTTTTAATTAAAGGTAGAGGTAAATTTTTGTTTTTGTTTCATTGAAAAAATTTTTGCTATTAATTTTTTATTGAAGGGGACAAAACATTTCAGGCCACCTACATATTTGTGTATCAGTTTCCTTTCTTCATATGTGTCTTTGCATCAGTTCTTAACCCTTTAAAATCTCCTAATAAAACATGTACTATACACTGACTTTCAGTGCTACAAAAGAAACAAGTCTAAATACTGCATGGCATGCAGAGCTCTAGTTGAGTTGTTTTCTGTCAGCATTGAAGTAAGAAATAGTTGCACATAGCTAACAAATGGAATTATTTATTTAATTTTTTTCAAAATTTCCTGCCTCAGGTAATCACATGTAAGATATTAAAGTTGCACATCTGTTCTAGCACCTTTCCTTGTTCCTTAGACTACATTGCTGATATCTCTTACAGTTTGACTCAGAGCCAATGATTTCAAAGTCTCAGTTTTTCTCTTCCTGGATTTTTTTTTTTTTTTTTATGTTGGCTCGTAGAATTGTTTATGCATGAGCAACCTGTACATCATCTACATATGTTCAACTAATTTTATTCTATGAATGAAAACAAGAAGATTGCTAGTGAATTCTCAATCGAAATAAGCAGATCTTTTGATTAAAAAAGGCCTTTATGAAATGTATTTAGAGGTGTGTTATTTATATTTTGCTATACATTGAGAATTTTGTTAAACCTTTATTTTTCATTTTATTTTTTTCCCATTTTCAAGTCAAAAAATTTACCTTGCACATTGAAATAGACAGTAAGGACAGGTATGGTTCTAGCTCACTGATTTTTTGCTGTCCACCTTGTGTTGAAAAATCATGAAAATTTCACATCAAAACATTTTGAAAATGTTCAGCTAATTTTGATTATGGTTCCATCAATCAGTTGAAAAATAATCAGAATTGGATTTTTAAAAGTGCATCATATTGCTAGACACATACTGTTGCTTACTGGAGCCTCTGAGCTCTTACAAACAATTTAATGAACAAAATTAAAAGAAGAATATATTTCATCTATCAGGATTTCTTTTGACATCCATGGTCATCGAAAAAACTAGGAACAAAAACTGCAACACCTCTTCACCATATGAGCTGGCTTACCCATGGAAATATTTAATCGAACAAAGTAATAATAAACAAAAGAAAAGGAAAATGAGAGAAAACAAAAATAATAATACAGCATAAATGAACAACAGTTGTAAGATAATCTTAACAATACTGAGACGGCCACTAGATGGCGCCACATAGTGACAATGAGCTGAAACATGTGCCGGAACTGAGCAATGAGAAACATTTACATGTGCCAATAGGTCTCGGGGATTCGTGAAGACTGACATTGCATGCAATGCAGCAGGCCGCAACGTCGCCATATGTGACCACTGAAGATGACAGCCTGGATGTGATGTTTGCTTGTTACAACTTTTTTTAGAGATTTTTAAGATTTTATTGGCTTTTAAAGGTTACTTTGCTTTATGTTTCTGTTCCACGATTTTACGAGGTTGACTTCGTTGTGTAAATTCAAATCATTGATTTTAGTAAATTGTCTAACATTGGCTTTGAACTAACAACGAATCGTTCGAGCCTTTGGTTGTGAAGAATTGGAATCAAATTCAAAAAGTTTCAAAAATAGCATGTCAAGATCATCAAAGGATGTCATGTGCACGCCAGATTGAATGGTACCAACAGTCGGACATTTTAGGAAAGTGACTAGAACGAATTCCAAATGAATGGACCAAGGGCACAAATGCGAGTACTCTTTAGCAAATAAAAAAAAATGGCAACCTAAGACAACATAGTGGTGAGTTTACTAAATTTTAATGCTTTATATTTGGATACTGTAATTGATTAAAGTATTATATTCGACATTTATAGCAATGCATCTAGCACCAAATGATATTATTGCATACAACATGTGAAACAGTAATTTTTATGACAATAACCTATTATTGTTCTAATGGAAAAATAGTAACCATGTAATGTTTATGGTTGTTGTCTAACAATAACCATAATGAGATTATTCAGATATGGAGTATAGCATTTAATGGTCATTAATAAAATGAACATGTGCGAGTACCCTCGTGCTTCTGTCTTTGTGCACAGCCTCTACCTTTTGGCCCTTTTGAGAATAAACAGTAGTCAAATTCACCGTCAGTGTAATGATACAGTTTTGGTGATCCAGTCAAGATTCAGTTCAATGCTACAAAGCTGCTTTGTGGTGAGGAATCAGCTAGTTTCCATATGTAAATATTGAAGCTTCTAAGGGTAAGTAGCTGCTTTGCTGCAACTACTTCTAACAATTTGTGGAGCCCTTGTCACTCTAAACCAAGTCAGTAGCAAAGTATTGTTCTCTCATATCAAGAAAAAATTTAGTCAGCAGTAGGAGGCCCACATTGTTGTACCTTCCAGAAGTTCCCTGGTTGACATTAAAGATGGCCCCCAAAGAGGGAAGGTCATTCCTCAGGTGACCTATCTTTTTATGTTTTCAGAAAATTGCAAGCATAATTAAAATTGATACAGGCAGTTTCAGGGCACCTGGACAAAGCCAGCCACAGACCTTGGATTGATGAAAGAGAGAGAGAGATCAGCAACATGTGATAATTATTACAAATAACTCGGCGGACCCACGCATCCAAGCAAACTGGCTCTCCTCCAGGAAATCTCTACCTTGCCTGTCCAGTGCAATCCTGATTATAGCCACAGTCAGCCAAGACTATGTGCTCATGTTGATCATAATTTCAGCCGGACAATTTAAAAGACATTCAATCTGACAGAAGTTGAGATATTGTCAAGCTAAAATAAATTTATTCCAATTGGAAGGAAAATTCTGCATTAGAAAAAAGCAGAAAAGCACATGGAAAATAATGGTCATAATTACAACTATTGAATGTAAACGGAATTTTTCAGATTGGACTCTCAGCAAAAACAGTGATATCTCATGATAGGTAAATATGTCTTTTAAGTACCAAGCATAAAAACTGCAGCATGCAAAGAAATACATCGAAAGATTTGCCCATAGTTGAAGTTGTCCAATGCAAAAATAATTTTTTTTCTGTTCCAATATCATGTGACATACAATTAAAAAAAAATGCATTCATGCCACTTAGTGGTAAAACTGCTTCAGGAAAAGAAAATGTTCTGGGATCATCATCATTCTTGTGTTCTGAGATATTAAACGAAAAATATTTCTTGAATCTAACCAATAGGAAGAGAAATATTGTGTCTACAGATGAATGAAGCATGTCATTTTTTGGTGTGTTATGCCAAAAGAAAGGCAGAAACAAAGAAACGGTGTGCTATGATAACATACCCTGAAGTTAAGTTCAAACCACGCATTTTTAGAATCTATGAATGCTGGTCATAACATTTAAGTTTTTTGACCTGTCTGAATATAAACCATCACAGCAATCCAAGCTTCAACAAACAACTCATTTCTAGGAACTTGAAATCCACAAACATGATATGCAAATCCTGATTCATCTCAAAATACATTTTAAAGATGTGCTAGAAAATATGCCGTTCTTCACCCTTTCCTGTATCTCGTATGTCTTAGTTTTCTTCACCCAGGAAGAATATTTCAGTAAATATGTGAGCAATGCTAATTAAAGAAATGTCCTAGTAAATTACTGCAATCCAAATATGGAAGATGTGAATCTGTTTATTGGTGTAAATATGACATGGATGTTATATCAGTATTTCATTTATTGATACTGTAATCCATTTTATTCCATGCTTCTAAACTCATATATTTCTTCTGTTGGATGGATTGGGAAACGAATTTCCCTAAAGAAATATTTTAAATAACATGGTAGGGATATAAATGTTTTAATATTTTTCACTGTACACCATGTTCCCTTCATTCAGAAAACTTAAAATTTTCATCGTCCTGGAGCGAAGATCGAACCCACACCTCCCGATTTCCGGTCAAGCATGCTAAGCATTACACTACCCAGGACAAGGAAATTTCAAGCAACTGAGCATAAATATCTGAGAATCTTCAGATTTGTGCTAGTCAAAGCTATTGTGCTCCATCATAGCAACTCAAGACCTTTTCTTACAGCCAGTATTGGATGTAGGTCAGAATTACAGTGTTGGAAATATGAAATTTCCTTGTTCTGGGTAATGTAATGCCTAGCATGCTCTACCGGAAATTGGGAGGTGCAGGTTCAATCTCCGCTCCAGGACAATGAAAATTTTCAAGTTTTCTGAATGTAGGGAACATGGTGTACAGTGAAAAGTATTAAAAGATTTCTATCCCTACCATGTTATTTAAAATATTTCTTTAGGGAAATTCATTTCCCAATCCATCCAACAGAAGAAATATATGTCGTATTTCCAACACTAATTTCTGACCTACATCCGATACTGGATGTGAGAAAACTCTTGAGTCGCTATGATGGAGCACAATAGCTTTGACTAGCGAAAATCTGAAGATTCTCAGATATTTATGTTCAGTTGCTTGAAATTTCCTTGTCCTGGGTGTGTAATGCTTAGCATTCTCACCCAGAACGAACGGAAATCGGGAGGTGCGTGTTAAATCCCCACTCCAGGACGATGACAATTTTCAAGTTTTCTGAATGAAGGTAACATGGTGTACAGTGAAAAATATTAAAAGGCTTCTAAACTGTCAGAATTGACTTTTGTGGGTCACTGAAGCAGGTACTTGCATGATTTGAAGTAACTATACCTGTATTGTTATTAAGTAATTGTTATTTCTTTTCAATAGAATATTTTGCAATTTGAAAATGCATTCAGATTGAAAATCTCATGGGTTCATAAATAACACACAACAAAATTGCTCATGACTATTTGGTTTGTAGATACAAATTATCAGTAACTCTACTTTGGGGGTACGGGTACAGGGTACAATGTACCCCCAAATTTTGGAGAGGGGTACATTAAGATCTACTGTACGCCCCCCCCAGATATGAGCAAACACAAACCAATCATTCATAAAGAGTGAACTGTAAAATTTATATGCTACTTATTTTTTTTTCTCTTTTTTTCAAAGAAATATCACAGGTCATCTGTTTTTTTTTTTTTTTTATCCGAAGCTTGTAGTGGGAGGCTTTTCATCCACCAAAAACTGGCCAACCATCTGGGAAACTTCAGCAAATTAGTTCTGCAGGGAAGGGGGGTTACAGGTGTACAATGTACCCCCAAATTTTGGAGAGGCGTACATTAAGATCTACTGTACCCCCCCCCCAGATATGAGCAAACACAAGCCAATCATTCATAAAGAGTGAACTGTAAAATTTATATGCTACTTATTTTTTTTTCTCTTTTTTTCAAAGAAATATCACGAGTCATCTGGTTTTGTTTTTTTATATCCGAAGCTTGTAGTGGGAGGCTTTTCATCCACCAAAAACTGGCCAACCATCTGGGAAACTTCAGCAAATTAGTTCTGCAGGGAAATGACGAGTACGAGGTTTTTGTTAATAACTTCAATATGGTAGGGCTAGGGCTTGATAACATACTTGTGATCAGTGTTTCTCTTCTCTTAAAATTCCATGCATCTTGATCAGGTCGTCCTTTCTGCACTTTTGTTTTCTATCTTAAGATATGTAGCAATAGAACAAGTGCATTACGGATTTCACATACCACTCACATACCACTCATCCTCTATATCTCCACCATCATTTAGCTTTGCACCAGACCAATGTGCTTTTTACATCAATTGTCAGCCTATGTATCGTTCAAAGTTTTTAATATAGACTTCATAATGCTTCAATGGTACTATCTTCGCGGGTAGAGCAGTTTTTATCTTACTGCGGTTTTACTTTATTAATGTAAACAAAAATGATAAGAAATTTAATTCGTTCTTGTAAAGAGTTATATAACATTTCCTGAGAAATCCCTTTTTCCAAACCCTGCAGACAGAAATTCATCCCAATGTTGACTTGTCCCTCCATGCTCAATATTTTAATGGAAAAAAAAAAGTACAAAAATTAACAAGAGAGAACACAAAAAAAAAAAACTTCTCCATTCATTTTCTGATAAGAAAAATAATAATGTGAACTTTTTGTCAGCAATAAAAATAATAATGGTAATAATTAATAATAATATGATAACAATGTTCATTCGGATGAATTCCTGATCAGTATACATATTTTATAAAAACTCTAATATACTAACCCCCCAAAAATTCGGAGGGGGTCATCCATAGATGGCTTTATCCTTGAGATGTAAGGTTCATGAGCTTGTACCCCCGTAAATCAAAAGCGTTCCTACGCCACTGTATGCCTGCCATGGTGATAAATCTAGGAAGTGGTGTATATTTTGAACAATATTTTCAATAACACATTGTTAGTAATTGTAAGATGCTAAGTTAAGTTGTTTTTTTTTTTTTTTTTTTTGCACACAACTAAAATATATTATTTTGGACTTCATATTTACAAAATGCACAAATGATGCATGAGGACAAAAACAATAATATTAAAAAGGCTTGAAGCAGATGAAAATGCAGCCAAATTATTAGAAGATCTAGGTGAAAACCTGCCAATAATGATGGGGAAAATAAGATGAGTAATTCCAAATGTGAAAGTATGTTTCATGAACATTACAACAATAAAAAATATATATATTAGTTGAGGCAGGGATTCGACATTTAAAACAGGCAAGCGCTCGCATTTTCCCAGTGTTTGCTTGCCACACATAAAATATTTCTATAGGAAGCTGATGAAATATCGAAAACAAATCACAGCAGCCAGTTGCAATATTTTATGTGCACTTTAGTGGCCCTAAAATGTGCATTGTTTCATACCTTTTCTCACATCAAGACCTTTTCACACATCTAGTAAAAAATATACCATAAACAAAAACAAACAAATCAGACACATGGCAAGCACTATGCTCACTTGTTCCTTCTGTTGCCAGATAGCAGAAAAGTGTTAAAATAGTAAAATCATTTTTGGAGACTTAGAATTGTGCTATTGCAAATGTTAAAATGCTATAGTAATTCATGTGCAGAAGCACAAACAGTATTTTTTCTTTTCTTTTATAAATAAAAGAATACCTGATTATATTTAAAAAAAAAAACTCAGTTATATTATGAGGATTACGTGGTTTAAGGAAAAAGAAAGCTCCCAAATCATATTTCTTCAGCATATGCATGAAATAATAATAACACACTGTTACATACTGTATTGGAACTCTCAATTTTTAGACTTCAATGAGAAAAGAAATTGGTTTGACAATCTAAAATAAACATTTTAGGTTTGCAAGGGAAATCTTAAAAGTAAATTTCATATGATAGGATTCTAAATGAAAAATTCTGTATGTTATTTATGAACAACAAAGTAAAACACCAAAATTACTGACATTACATTTTCCTGCTCCTGAAGAGTTGATTGTGTGATGTAAATTATGTGACACATAATTTACATCACACCGCTTTCCCATCCCCTCCGCTGCTGTTTCTCACGGTATCGTGAGGCCAACTGGTCATTCAACACATTCGCATTCACTCGCAACGCTGCTCAGTCTATTGTGAATCACGCTGTAAACTGCTGACATCAAAATGGCGCTGTTTAACAAGAGAAAAAAATATCATGCTCGTTTTAAACTGTGAGTTGTTCAGTTTGCTAAAGAATCAAATAATTCTGCAGCAGGAAGGAAATTTGATGTTTCTGAGAAACTTGTTCGTGATTGGAGAACAGCTGAACAGATTTTGCAAAGCATGCCAAAGGAAAAGTGCGCATTAAGAACAGGAAAAACTCGCTGGCCTGAGCTGGAAGATGCCATATTTGAGTGGGTGATGCAACAGAGGCAAAAGGGATATATTGTGACCAGGAATTCCATATGGATTCAAGCTTTGAAATGGGCACAATCAAATGCCAAAAAGGCCAAGGATTTGAAGCCAACAATCAGCTGGTGTTGCCGGTTTATGCAACACAAAGCCCTAAGTTTGCGTGTTAAAACTAAAATTGCACAAAAACTTCCTAATGAACTGGAAGCAAAATTAACGAATTTTCATAAATTCGTTATTGAACTAAGGAAAAAAAAAACAATTATGCTTTGTGCAATATGGACGAAACTCCCGTCAATTTCAGTATGCCTTTAAACAGAACTGTAGCTGTGCAAGGAGAGAAAACAGTCATGGTAAAAACGACAGGCAAGGAAAAAAGAAGGGTCACTATTGTTTTCGCCTGTATGGCCAATGGAACAAAATTAAAGCACATGGTGATCTTCAAAAGGGAAACCATGCCGAAAGTGAAGTTTCCCTCAAGAATTTTTGTGCACGTTCATGAAAATGGTTGGATGGATGAAAATGGAATCACATTATGGCTTAACAATATTTGGTGCAAAATTGCGAAGCCTGTGTGTAAAAAAATTTCACGTAGTCTTTTGTTTTGGGTCTCATACAACAGACGCAACCAAGAGACGTTTAAGAAGTATGGACACAGATATTGCTGTTATTCCAGACGGCTTAACTTCTGTTCTGCAACTGCTAAATGTTAGCTTGAATAAACCTTTTAAAGATGCTCTTAGAAACAAGTGGACTGAGTGGATGATTAATGGCAAAAAATAATAATAATAATAAAAATGCCACGGATAAGGGAATATCCGTGCCATGCCATTGGAAACATTCTGCAGCTTAATTATTGAAGCTTAGGATGCTGTAAAGACTGAGTCCGTAATTAAGTCCTTTAAAAAATGTGGAATGTCCAATAATATGGATGGAACGGAAGATGACGATCTGTGGCAATCCGATAGTGACACTGACATGAACAGTGATAATGAGTAGGACCCACACAATATCGGGGAACCTGATACTGAGTCACACGATCTGTTGAAAAAACTTTTCAAAAGTGATAGCGATGAGGAATTTTCTGGATTTAAAATTTGTTTTATTAATTTGTATATGAACTTTTTGCATTAATGTTATATAAAAATGAGTGTTAATAATATGAAAACTCGATGTACCAAAATTTTCGCACAAAATTGTTTGGGTGGTATTTTATCTTCGCTGTATAAGTCAACCTCATATTTTTTAATACTTTTCCCGTTTTATGACCTCAACGTATACGCCGGTAAACGTGGTATGTCATCCTGCAGTAACAAGAATTGTAACATTATTAGTACATTTTTGGAAACAACCATTAAAAAGATAACACATAATCAGTGGTGTAGTGGGGTTGGAATTCAGTTCCAGTACTTTTTTCTAGCCAGCATGTGTTCTAATTGCATAATTTGTTTTCTTTCTAAAATGTGAATGTTCCATAATTCTTTTCCAATAAAAGTGCAACAGAAAAACTGTACAGTTGGGATTAACATCCCATGTTTGTTTAAAGATAGAGTTAGTCTGTGGATACATTCTCACTTGGCAGTCCCTTGAATCTCCTTTTTCTACTGTTTTTAAGAATGCTGAGGTAGGGATATTGCAGCGGGAAAATTGTTATGATTGGGAATTTGAAATTTAATTAATCTAGTCATGTGTTAATCCGGAAGTCTTGAGTTTGATTAATCACTATACTTTCTTATACTATAAGTATAAGAAACTAAAAAGGGGATAGGCTGAATTGGGTGAGGGATGGGGTAAAAAGGGAAAGGTATTGAAGACACAAGTGTTCTTGTACTTTTTTAATTAGCACTACACCACTGCATATACCCCCCCCCCCAAGAATACCAAAATTTTTTTTCATATGCTGCATATACTTGCACATAAGTGGAAAGTTTTTGGAAAATAAATTATTTTTCTTTAAGTAAAGGGGTTGGCTTATAAGCGAACTGGCTTGTACACAAGTATATACAGTATTTTTGTCTAAACATGCTTTTACCCATTTTACTTGAATTTTATTAATTTTTGTCACTTGCCCAACAACAATACATTTGTGCTGGCAAAGACCCAACCCTGACTTCTACATTTACAAAACAAATAGTTTATCATAATTTTATCTACATGACTAAAAAGGCTGCAAATGTTTGTGCACAGTTTTCATTAATATTTCATTTAGAATTAATGGAATATTTGTTAGAGGTGTAGTGTTTTAGGTAACTGCTTTTGTAAATTAGAAAAAATAAAAAAATTGACCCTCAAGGCTTTGAAATTCCTTTAACTGATAAAATGATAATCCGTGAGATTACATATTGAATATAAAAGAAAGTATCACTGTACTCCTTTTTTATATTGATCGTGTATCTGTGTCCTTTATTTTTATAGGACGTTGTCCTATATTTTATCAGATGTTTGCTGCTACCCTTGCATATGTAACATTTCATGCTTGATAACTGGGTCAGGGAATTACATATTTTCCCATCAATCATCGACAATACGAGAGAATACTGTATTGTTACATTGTCATTTCTTAATGGCTGTAAATTTTTTAATTTGTTCGTTCATGTATTCTCTTTCTGCTTGGGCAATTGCAGGGGTTTCATGAAACCATTGGAGACAAATAGGCCTACGAAAACGGGTTGATGATGGTAGTTCATTTTTCCATGCAGAATTTTCTGTTTCACTATCAATCATTTGTAAGGGAACAATAGATGTCATAAATAAATATTCATCACTACTGCCGCTTTGAACCCATTTCTGCTTGTATTGGGAATGACCAGCGCTGCTGCTGAAACCTCATTTACAATATAAAATATAAGTTTTTTCGTTGTTGATGGCTCACTTTCAGGTAGAAATGACAAAATTCGGGTAGCAGTATGGTCCAATAAATCCTGAACTTTCGCTTTACATGTACTCTCACTGACACTTATATTGTGCATATTAAGTTGCATCTTTTGCTTTCAGAATTGCATAATAACTTGGATATAAGTCATGATTGTGCTTAATTGCCATTTTTTCTAATAGGCATATATTGATGCTTTGATAAATGTGTACTTACTATCATAGATAATGCTTCTTCTTCTGAGAGCTTTGTGGCTTATTTTCCTTTCTTCAACCATGAATTACGAATTTGTTTACCTCTGTAGGTGTTGTTGTGGTAACTTCTTTCAATAGTTTTGCTGCATTTTCACCAACTTCAGCTTTCAAATTCATCACTGTGGCATATAAAAGCTCTGCAGCACCCACATTTTCCCTCAGATTTTTAATTTTTCGCCTCTTCTAAATTTTACTTAATTCCTGAAATACTTTTGAAGGATGTCCACGCTTTTCCGAAGAGGAAGAAGTAGAAGGAAAGTCTGTAAATGGTAATTCAATTTCTTGCTGTAACCAGTCTGAATATTTACGAAGAAACATGCTTTCGGCTTGGTGACATTTCTTCCAACACTGATAGTATTAAAGAAAAAAGCTCATTCTTTATTACGCTGTTTAGAGATTTTATGCCGCCCTGTGGCGCAGTGGTCTAAGAACTGGCTTATAACCATTCGTCCGAGAAGGGTCCGGGTTCGAATCCCTGTGAGGCATGGATGTTGTTTTCTCCCTTCCCTGGAACTGCTAACTCTAAAGTAAGGATGGGCGACTGCTTATAGCCCATTGAGTTGCTCACAGTGGTCGTTAAACCTTCAATCAAAAAAAAAAAAAAAAGGAAAAAAAAAAAAGAGATCTCTGACTGTCCACCAAATTTAATTCAGATTTGTTCTTCACATATTGCACAACATATTCTTGTAGGACATGGGTCTCATTATTCTTTTCTTTCATTTTCTCTAAAGTTCTCGGTGACTAACATGTAAATTCATTTTTCACACACTATATTGTCACACACTATTCACTGACCTAACACAAAGAACAGCCATCTGGAAACTGAAGAAATCAAGGGTCTGTGGTTTACTACCAACATGCCAACCCTCAGTCTTAAAGTAAACCAACATAAATTTCAGGAAGTGCTTAGCATGCGCACGCACAAGTTGTGTAGCAGGAGAATCACCTACCGGATGTCAGCGGCTGGCTGCTCATAAATAACAGGGAACTTCACAAACAAAAGGTCATAGTTCGCAGCATTGCGAGGTGTTGCAGATGAAACCTTCGGTGATAGACTTTAATTATCTATTAATATACATTTGAAAGTTTCGTGGTGGTCATGTTTGGTCATTTTTTTAAAACTCTAAAAACATTTTTGTTTTTTCGCAAAATGCAGGCATTAAAATTTGTATTTCTTATCAGTACTTAGAAACAAAAAACACTAAAAACTGTAACTGTGCCCTATATATAAGACCATAACACATTCACAAAAAATACCCTTAGCATTTCATTTTGCATTGTTCAGTCAGAAACAATGTTAAACAAGAAAGATGACACCGAATTTTCGGGTGCGATCAGTACTTCTTTTGAATCCATTCTGAAGCAAATTAAATTTACCAAAGCTATTCGAAGTCAATGGAACCAGTATGGAAAACAATAGTATCTAACCGAAGAAAGAAGTTTTTAAATCAGGTTTTTAATCCCGAAGATATTGCTGTAAACGGAATCGTGAGCTTATGCCCTCTGGTTGCAGACTTGTGCGTTAAGAAAAATTTGAATTTATATGAGTAACATTTTGCAGCGCAAAGGCTCCCCAACAAAGAAATAATTTTTCAAATTGGTCTCTTCGAAGCAGGGATATGAACAAATATAAGATATACATCTGTGCCCCCTGGCGAGAAAAACATGTATTATTTTAAGAAGAAAGTATTTTCAAAGGGTTTTTCGATGTGAGCGGTATCAGCCCAAGAAAAATTTTAGTTGAGTTTCAGGAGCTCAGATTCTGCTGCAAATACTTCAGAAGCAGACATTAATACTTATGCCCCCTGGTGGCCAAACCATTTTTACCAAATACTAGAAATTATATGAAAAACATTTTCCATCAGGAGGTGTATGCGATACAGTAGGAATTTCTCAAATCAGAGTTTTAGGAGCAGAAATATTTGGAAAATGCAATTTAACATTGCCCCTTGTGAAAAGTCTATGAGTAACTTGAAAATTTTGAATTTATACGAAAAACATTTCCCATCGGAAACACTATCCGGCAAAGAAGGAATTTTTCAAATCTGACTCCTAGAAGTAGAGATATTGACAAAAATAAGATATACATCTATGCCCCCTGGCATAGAAACTGCATTATTTTAAGAAGAAAATATTCTTTAAAATTTTGTCACTGTGATTAGTACCGATCCTCAAACAAATTTTTTTCAATCGAGATTTTAGAAGCTCAGATTTTGCTGTGAATAACATCAGAAGCAGAAATTAAGACTTACTCCCCCTGGTGGCCAAACCATTTTTTACCAAAAATTAGAAATTATATGCAAAGGATTTCCCACCAGGAGCTGTATCCAGCGCAGAAAGAATTTTTCAAATCTGAGTACTAGAAGCAGATATATCGGGGAAACTCAATTTACCAATACGCCCCTAGCGCAAAGTCTATGAATTACTTGAAAATTTTTAAATTATACGAAAAACATGTCACACTGGAATCTCTATCCAATAAAGAAAGAATTTTTCAAATAGGACCACTAGAAGCAGAGTTATTGACAAAAATAAGATATATACATCTGCACCCCTGGTGGAAAACCATGCAATATTTTAAGAAGAATGTTTGTTGACGTGAGTGGCATCGGTCCACGAATGAATTTTTTCAATCAAGATTTTAGAAACTCAGATTTTATGGCAAAATACATCAGAAGCAAAAATTAACACTTATGCCCCCTGGTGGCCAAAGTATTCTTTACCAAAAATTAGAAATTATATGCAAAAGATTTTCCATTGGGAGCTGTATCCGCTGAAAGAAAAAAATTTCAAATCGGAGTTTTAGAAGAAGAGATATCAGGGGAAACGTAATTTACTTTTACGCCCCCTAGCAGAAAATTTGTGTAAATTGAAAAAGTAACTGCACCTAAAATACTCTTCGACATAAATCAAATCAAAAGATAAAAGAATTTTTTCAATCTGATGTTTAGAAGCAAATATATGGAATAAAATGTATTTTGAATTCGACATGATCTGCATTTACGCCCTCCAGCGGCGAAACTGTACATAAAAAAACAACGAAATACAGGATCATCATTCGCATATTTCAAG
This sequence comes from Macrothele yani, assembly GCA_039090855.1. Taxonomy (NCBI): domain Eukaryota; kingdom Metazoa; phylum Arthropoda; class Arachnida; order Araneae; family Macrothelidae; genus Macrothele; species Macrothele yani. The sequence continues at coordinate 130,398,947 of CM076998.1, read as the reverse complement.
ATTCCCAATGCAAAAAGAATTTTTCAAATCAGACTAATAGTTACAGAGATATGGTGTCTACTGACGGACGGACGAACAAAACGATAACATAAGCACAATCTTTTTTTTTTTTCAAAAGACGTGCTAAAAAATCACCTACAGAATTGTAAAATTAATCAAGAAAAAGTTACAGCAGTTTTGCTGTTAAGTATTGGCCAGAACCATCGGAGCATAAATACTTTGAAAAACACTTACCGTATATACTCGCGTATAAGTTGACCCCCCCACTTTCAGAGGAAAAATCGTAAGAAATCGGAAACTCGCGTATAAGTCGATCCCGGAATGGGAAAAAAAAATTCAATGAATTTATTCAAAAACATTTGAAAACGAAAAATATATATATATATAATACTAAATTTAATTTGCATACCCAAAAACTTCATCGGAACCCTTCAAAATCCGATTCCGAGTCAGACTCGCCGAACAGTTCAAAAAAGTCTTTCGCCGTCATTGGCGCGTCATCATAAACATCAGTATTCCCATCTATGCCTGTGTCATCAGAATCACTGTCATCATCACTCATAAAAATCTCCTCATCCTCTGTGCCATTAAGTTTGTTACTAATGCAACATTTCTTAAAGGATTTCACGACCATCCCAAGAATCCTTGACCCATCGCGCAACCAAAACGATATCCGGCTTCTTCTTTAGATTTCTGCCCTTGGTTTCAGTCGGCAAATCGGAACTTATCCAATCTGCCCAATACCTCCGCACATTGTCCTTAAAAGGCTTATTAAGGCAGACATCTAGTGGTTGAAGAACAGATGTCAACCCACCTGGGATGACAGCAAGAGTTGTTTTTGAATTTTCTGCAGTTTTTTTCACTTCTGCACAACGGTGTGCAACAAACATATCCCACACCAAAAGAGAAGGTTTCCTCAAAAGTGCACCTGGCCTTTTGTTCCACACGTTCTTTAACCAGTCAATTGTTCCGGATTTGTTCATCCATCCTTTTTCATGGGCACGAACGAGCACACCAGACGGAAAGACAACGCTTTTCGGCAGAGGTTTGCGTTTGAAAATAATTACAGGAGGTAGCTTACTGCCGTCGGCCAAACAGGAAAGAACAACCGTGAAACTGGATTTTTCGTGGCCAGTCGTTTTGATCAAGATATTTTTTTCGCCCTTTTGGTTCACCGTCTTATTTCCAGGAAGGTCGAAACACATGGCGGTTTCATCCATATTCCCTATTTGGGAAAGTTCAAAAGCAGTCTCTTTTCTCTTTTGAATTACATACTTTTGAAATTCCATTATCTTTGCTTCGAGGTCACGAGGTAACTTTTGTGCAATTTTGGTGCGCTGGCGTAGACACAACCCATAGCGGTTCATGAACCTTGTGCACCAACCTGGTGAGGCACGAAAAGTGTTATTTACGGCTGCAAACTTTTCATCTTTTGCGAGAGCATTGCTCGCAAACGTTTACCAGTTCGCGGTACAATGTAACCATTTTGTCTGCAGCCCACAATCCAATCATTCAAGACACTTTCCAGCTTGGAAAAGATGTCGTTCCACGGCGCAGCGCCTTTTGCAATTTTGGGATTTTCACCAAGTCCGTTTTTTTTTTACGCCAATCTCGAATCAGTTTTTCGTTAATGCCAAATTGACGTGAAGCAGCACAGTTGTTAGTATTTTCTGCAAAAGAAACCACTTTTAACTTGAATCCTGCGTTATAGGACATCCGTTTCTTTATACAATCCGTGTCACTCATAATAGGAGAAGCGAGACACGCGCGATTAAGAACAAGAAAAACACGTGCGATTAAGAACAAGCAACACCTAACACTGACTGTCCCATGGCTCCGTTACGTCGAAGATCAGTGCAATCAACTGGTAGTCGGAAGGGCAGAGCTTTTTATGTGCAGCTGTGACTGCGCTGTGGATACACAAAGCCAGGAGAGAGGAGACTTCTCAAAGCACGGAGAAATTCGGAGGTTCGCGATTTCATAATTTTACCAGATCGGCGTTTTTTCTTTCTTTCTTTTTTCTTTCGGAGGGTTGCGATTTCGTAATTAATACTGCATCGGCATTTTTATTTCTTTTGGGATGGATTGCCTTTTGCCTCACGGGAAGAACTTTTGGACTTACAATTTTTTTAGACCCCACATATAAGTCGACTCCATTACTTTGAAGCTCTCATTTTGTCCCAAATTTCTCGACTTATACGCGAGTATATACGGTAGTCCCATCAGAACGACTACTGAAGATTATTAAGCTAATTGTGTGTTTAAAATATGAAGTTCGAAAAATTATTTTTGTCAGCATTTTTAGTGATTCAGACCACTGTGACGCCAGCGGAAGCAAACCGCCAAGTGGAAGTGTGCATGGAATTCCTAGAAAACCTGCGCAATGTACGTTTCATCAAGAGAATTGTTACGTGCAATGAAAAGTGGGTCTATTTCCATAATTCTAACACACAACGACAGTGGTTGAGCCCAGGCTAGCTTCCTGAAACTGTTGCCAAATGTGGGCACTTTGAGTACAAGGTGATGCTCTACGTCTGGTGAAATTTTGAGGGGATAATCCATTGCGAATTAGTTCCAGATGGAACAAATTTGCAATGGACCATCAACGCCAACAACCTCTACTCTGAACCGTTGGAGCAAATTTATGCCGTTTTGGAGGAGAAGTTCCTGGCACTGGTGAACAGAAAGCGATCTCTCCTACAGCAGGTCAATGCTCGGCCTCATACCACATAAACGACCCGGGAAAACTCCAGGAGCTTGAGGGCATCAAACTGATGTCACACCCAGCATATAGTCCATGGCCCACTTCCTTCACAGGGGCACTTCAACAACCAGAGAAGAACTGGCAGGCAGATGGCTAAAGACGGTGCGACACGATGGCCTATACTTTGAATGCTAGTCAGCTTTCCTCGTAAAGGCATGTATAAAGACATAAAGGGATCCAAATATTGCAAAACTTTTGATTCGCCCTCTGCAACACAATCTGGAGGAAAAATATATGCAAAAGCTCAAATGTTATTATACAGCTGAACAGAAAATAAAGGAAGGACAAGAATTCAATGGAAGGAGGAATATGAAGGTCAAGAAAGGGAAGGAATAGAACATACAATGATGCGAGAAGTGAACTAGTTTCTAGCAAATATAACACACTAATAGGTACTGAGTAAAAACAGTAAAGAAAACAAATTATAATGAAACACACACAGAAAAGCTCTGATGCACTCGGTCAGGGAAAGAAATATGGAACTATGGAAACACAAATAAAAGCCCAGAGAGAAACACATCCTATTACAAGCAGTGTCAAGGGAAAGGAAAGTATACACATAAAGTATGAACATACAAATTGACAGTTGTAAAAACACAGAATGAAAGGCATACAATAGTAATAATAATAAAAACAATAATAGTAAGCATATTGTAAGAGAGATATGGTAATTTGAGATACCAAACCACTGATCTCATGGCAATCAAGTCTGTAGAAACTGTTTGATGGTATTCAGGTGGTTAGCTTCATTATAATCTTGCTGAAGATGGGCAAGAATCTGACCACGGAAATGGCCAAGCAAGTGCTGTTGAGCAGACCATAGGAGCATTACATGAAGAGTTGAATGGGAAGACAATGGAAGAGGTAAGTATTATAACATGCTTTGTAATAATAAAAAGAAAAGAGCATAATATTACAGAGCATGTTATAATACTTATCTCTTCCATTGTCTTCCCATTCAACTGTTCATGTAATGCTCCTCTGGTCTGCTCAACGACAGCACTTGCTTGGCCACTTCCGTAGTCAGATTCTTGCCCATCTTCAGAAAAATTATAATGAAGCTAACCAACTGAATACCATCACACAGTTTCTACAGACTTGATCGCAATGAGATCAGTGATTTGGTATCTGGCCACGAGATTGCATGAGAGTCATACCAATGATAAATTGGTTATCTTGGAAGGTATGATGAGTGGAACAAACTATGGAGAACGTTAAACAGAAAATCAAATAATGGGGTTGGAATAAGACAAAGGAAGAAACATATGATCAATGTCACCTGGAACAGGGCAAAAGAAACAGGAGAGGAGATACACTGCATCTGAAAAAGGGAAGTTGGGACAGGACGACATTTGTGAAAAAATAACCATTGAGTGTGAATTGGAAAGATGGGGAGACCGGTAGAGAGACTTCGAAGTGACAGAATAGAGAAGATTAGGGATGCCAAGGATATCATCCGAGAAGGGGAGTTAAGAGAGGAGCAGCAAGAACATGGAGTAGGCCAAATGTGCTAACAAGATCAGGGAATAGAGAACAAAGTGTAGACTTCAAAACTGAAATTTGAGCAGCAGAATCTGAGGTGAATGGCAGAAAGCGAGAAATATCAGAAATAGATTTCTAAGTGAAATTGTAAACAAGTTGTGCAACAGTAATATACCAGCTGAGATCCAAGTAGGAAAAAAGCAGTCATGGTCAAAGGGGGAAATAATACAATAGCATACTTGCCAACTTTTACGGATTTCTGCTTAATTTTACTGATTTACGGATAGAAGTCTTTTTTTACGGATTTTTTTATATTTCGATTGCTCAATCGAAATATTTCAATCCTCTGCAACCATCCACTACCGGACTTTACAAGCGCTGTGTTACGCGATAATGTCATCCGAAAAACGAAAGTGACGAAGCTGAAAAAAATTATGCATGGTGTTCAAAAGTATTTATACTTTCAAAGTTACACTATTCACTTGTTATGTAAAATAGTGAAAGCTGTCATGCATTCATGATGGATAAAACTGTCATCCAAGGGCATTAAAAAAAAAAAAAAAAAAAAACGACGATAAAGAAATGCGAAGGGAAACAAAGATATCAGCAAATGAAAATTTTAGTTTAGTATTGAAACACCACAAGTTTACGAGGCTAACATTAAACAAATTTAAGATTTTACTTTATGGTTTTTTAAATTATTATTTTAAACGCCTACAATACTACTCGTAGTTTAGTTATTGTGGCATATGCAGATATTTTACTGCATATTTATTAATGTAATTATGTTTTGTTTCATGGTAAATGGCGTTTGCGCAAAAGTTTTACTGATGCACATTTTCCAAAGTTGGCAAGTATGCAATAGTAAAATAAAGGTTCAGAAAGATCTAAGGTGGAGAAAGAAGGAAGACAAGGTAGAGAATGAAGGAAGAAGAGCTTCCCTATAGGTAGGAGGAAGACAAGAAGGAAGAAAAGGATACCAATGCATTCATAAGAAAACCGTCAATGAGGGGTCATGAGGAGGCCCGCACACCAAGAAGAGTTCAAGTGGAAGAACATCAAGAAGAGTTCAAGTGGAAAAACATCAAGAAGAGTTCAAGTGGAAGAACATCAAGACGAGTTCAAGTGGAAGAACATCAAGACGAGTTCAAGTGGAAGAACATCAAGATGAGTTCAAGTGGAAGAACAGGAGCAAAAAAATGCTGAAGAATGGCGACCACACATCAAATTTTGCTGCAAATCTGAACATAAGTGAGATTCACTTCTCCAAAATGGTGGGGTAGCATAAGAACCTATGGAGAAAGCCAACGTTTGCCACTCCAAATAAAAGCCACAAGGGTTCAAGAGATATCAGAAAAAACATAAGCTGGAACATGACAATGAAAAAACAGAAAAATTGAGAGGAGAATACTGTTGGCCTGTGCAAACTCAGCATGACTGAAGAGTGGTAGAAGATTTAATTTTAACCAATGGAGCAGTACTACGAAGTTTTCTGAGCAGAGAGAGCCAGGTTGCAGGGGGAAGTGACAGCAGGTTTGCAAAACTGAATACCACGAAGTTGTTGAGTATCATGTGACTGCTGAGCTTCCAAGGGGAAGTTGGTGTAATGAGCCCATGATCTCCACAAGAGGCCCAACTTTTCGCTGAATTCCACAATGCACTAGAAGCACTTGCATAAGCTTGATACAAAAACAGGAGGTGATCAAAATCGTCCGGGGATCTGATGAAAACCTTAGATCATGAGAGAAAGATCTAGTGATGGGTAGGGGAGACTGAAGGTAGAATTAGTATGGATAGAATGAAGGACAGGCTCAGAAGCTATTACAAAGAGTTGACCAGTGAGGGGGACAACATTGTTGAATGCCCTTAGGAAAAGGAATGGAAGCAGTCAAACAAACAGATGTCCAGACTCAAACTGTGGCATCAGTGTAAAAGGACAGGAGAAAAGCTGGGTGGAAAATCAAAACAACAAAGAGCAGAAGAGAGGTAAGCATAGTTGTTATGAAAGGCGCTCTTCTGGCCGAGATTGAAAAGGCCAAGAGGTTCCTGAAAATGTTTAGCAAGGTGGAGGAGATCACGAATAATGTTGATATTGAAGAGCACACTGTGGGCCGGAGTAGTGTAAGACTGATCAGGGTGAATAATGCTAGAGAGAAATGGGTTGAGATGATGAGAGAGTAGTTTTGAAAAGGTCTTATAGTCAAGGTTAAATAAACTGTGATGGGGTGCCAGCTGGACAAGTACAGAAGACTACCTTTCTTCAGAAGTAGGGCGATGAAAGCAGGTGGGACAGAGAATTGATTGAAAGCTTGTGAGAAGAAGTGGGTGAAGAGAGCTGACAAAAGAATTTTGGTGGTGGTGGTGGTGTGTGGGGGGGGGGGCTGTCAAAGCCAAGGAAGGCTTGAAGGTTGAGGGAATCACGTATCTCCTGAGAAAATACAGGACAGAGTAGGGAGGAATGAAGATGAGTGAAGAGGCATAGTCATAAACATAAGACCAGGGATGGTACCAATGACTTTTAAATCACTTAACAGTACGTCCACATAATGATACATGTCAATGGTGACCTCAAACTACAGATTAGGCCCAGAGCAGTGTTCGAAATGAAAATGCCAGGATCTCCAACATTTGTAAAGTTCTGACTGAACAATTAGTTTCTTGCAGGAAAACACCAGCATCAAGTGGACAAAGGTCTTCGAAAGCAAGGGCGTTCACTAACAGTGTTGCAAAGCCTCGGCAGTTGAATGTTGCTATCTTAAAGCAGTGCTTCATGGTCAGGCTGAAGATCAGTGGCATTGGCTTTGCCATTAGCCCTGGAGGCCCTTGCACCATAAAACGCCAATCAGTTTTGCCACAGAGCCACTTGATACAAGTATAGAAATTAGTCAGTCGTTTGTGAATGGAATGGTGAGTGACCTTGTGGAGCTGATGATGATAGGCCTGTAGTTGAGTGACAATGGCATGTAAGTTAAGATAAATTATTGGAGATACCAGGGAATGACGGAGACCTGGCATAAGTTGGTGCAGTGAAAATATGAGAAACCTCTGATGGTGGAAGAGGGCTAGAAGGTGTATAGCAGTTTGCTCAGGCCACAAGAGGAAATGCTGAAGAGAGTCCCATGGCTGGGGTTACACTCATTATCAGCCTTCATCAGCATTTTCTGGGTGTTCAGAGGAGGTGGCTCATCAGGTGGAGAACTTCAGAAATTCAAGGCATCTCTCAGGGACTGCAGAAATGGGACACTATGATCATCTTTTTCTTATGACATTGTGGCTTTGGAGGAGATGGGCATTTTGGATTTACAGGCTATGCCAGGAGCTTGTAGTCTGACGAGGCCTGTAGGTTCATCATCACTTGCCATGTTGACAGACTTTGAGACTTGAGTGTCTTTAGTCATATGGAATGGGTTGGCAACCTGCAAACAGGGTGTGGGGTGAAGATGAAAAACATCATTCGTCCGTAAGGGGTCCGGGTTCGAATCCCGGTCAGGCATGGATGTTGTGTTTGTCTTACGGCACTGGCTCTCTCCCTTCCCTGGAACCAGTGACCCTAAATTAGAGACGGGCGACTGCTTATAGCCCATTGAGTTGCTCACGGTGGTCATTAAACCTCCAATCAAAAAAAAAAAAAAGATGAAAAAATCATCTGAAAGGCAATCATCAAGAGTGATGTAAGTGTGTTGAGGCATTTTAAAAAGAGGGGGAAATGGGCATGACTGCTGTGTAACAGAAACTACAATGGGAAAGATGAGATATCTTCAGAGACCTCAAGAGAATTAGTGAGTGTCGGCATTGTGGAAGCAGCAGAAACATGAAGTGTTGTAGGGGTAGAAGGAACATTGACCAAATGTGGAAAGTTTGCACAAATGTGCCCATATTCCTTGCACTAGAAAATGTTCATAGATGTAGTAATGTCACTGTGACATGTGTGATGATTAGGGTCTATCAATGAGGAGGTGATGAAGCTTATTATGATCATTCCCTTTTGGAGCTTCAGAGAGAATTTGAACATCGGTGATAATCTTTCCGCAATGTGATAGAGCGAGAAATAATAGATTATTATCGGTGGTTCAGGATAAAGACTTACAAAAGTGGCCAATTTGCAAAAAGATCACCATCAACACGTACATCTTCAGTGTCAAGACCCTCTAACACCTCTGAAATGTGCACAATAACAAAGCAACCACATCTTGCCATGAAAGTAATGCTGTCTTTTGGAAAAATGGTCTTTAAAGCAGTAGCATACTTCGAAGTCTATAGGAAGACTTTTTGGAAGTACATGAAACTCAGAAAAAAAAAGGGGAAACAAAGTTGTAAGTTGTGTGAAGAATAGGGTTGGGGAAATGATGTGGGAGCCCAATGAGTTTAAGTGAAAGATGGGGTGAATACTTCTGTGAGTTATTAGATCAGGAAAGCAAAGGTGATTCAAATGCAGATGCAGAAGGATGTCACAGTGAAGAATAGAAGCACAGGAGGGATCTCAAGAGAAGAGGTGTGTAAAGCTCTAAAATCTCTTCAGAATGGCAAGGCTGTGGGAGTTGATGGCATAACTGCAGAGTTGTTGAAATATGGTAGTGACTGTAATTGACTGGTTAACTGAAATTTGCCAATTGTGCTGGGGGTTAGGAATCGTCCCTCGGGATTGGAAGGATGCTATCATTGTTCCCTTGTATAAAGGAAAAGGTGATCAGGCTGACTGCAAGAACTATAGTGGTATTAGCCTACTAAGTGTGCCAGGAAAAGTGTTTGGTAAGGTTGTTATTGAAAAAGTACGGGGTCTTACCTCTGAGAAAGTGTGGGATGTTCAGAGTGGTTTCATGCCTGGTAAAGGCTGCACTAACCAAATTTTTGCATTACGCATTATGATTGAAAAGTATCTAGCTGTTGGTAAGATAGTTTTTGCTGCCTTCATAGATTTAGAGAAAGCTTACAACCGAATAAATAGGACACTTTTGTGGAAGATATTTAATGAACACAGTGTTACTGGGAATCTACTGGATAGTGTAAAAGCCATGTATGCTGGCAGTAGAGCTTGTGTACGAGTGAATGGTGTTTTATCAAAATAGCTCTCTATTGGTGCTGGAGTTAGACAAGGTTGTGTAATGTTACCATGGCTGTTTAATGGGTTTATGGATATGTGCATGTGTGATGCCAAAAGAGATAATACTGGTTTATGTCTTGGTGATATCCGTGTGTGCAGACTGCTGTATGCTGCTGACACTGTCCTGTTGGCAGAGAGCAAAAGTGAGTTGCAGAGTATGTTGCCCCAGATGTACGAAGTTTGCATGAAATTCAAACTGAGTATAAATAAGGGAAAAACCAAAGTTATGGTGTTTGAGAGAGGAATGGGTAGCACTGAATGTAATGTATGTATAAATGGCACTGTGATTGACCAGGAGAGTGAGTTTGTGTATTTAGGAAGCATGTTTGACAGAGAGAACAAATTGGATGGTGAAATTAGTAGGCGAGTGAATTCTTCATTGAAAGTCATGGCTGCTCTGGGTGGATTTCAGAAGAATGATGTGTTCTCAAGAGAGTCCCGCATGGCTGTGTATGAAAGTGTAATTGTTCCTACTCTGATGTATGGCAGTGAAACCTGAGGACTGCAGAAGAAACACAGAAGTCATTTGTGTGCTGGAGATATGCGTTACTTATGGGGGGTTTGTGGCAAGACAAATTCTGATTGTGTGAGGAATGAAGATGTGTTGCATTTGTGTTATGTGAAGCAAAATGTTTTTAGCAAGGTGAATACTAATGTTTCAGTGGTTTGGCCATGTTGAAAGAATGAGTGATGAGATGCTTACTAAGAAAATCTTTTTAGCCCAAGTGGCAGGAAGGAAGGGCAGATAAAGTCATGGGAGGATTAGATTCAGGAATGTCTGCATGAAAAGAAGATTATGAGTATGAAGTATAGAAGATCTTGTGTACTGTGTGTGATGGATGCCAGTGAAGCTCGAGTCGTATGTCATGACCACTGTAAATGGAGAAGTTTGATACGGCAACAGTAAGTAAAAATTATCTGGTAGTTTGTATTTCTTTTTGGAGCTAACCTCTGAATCTCAGAGAACAGCTTAGTGATATGTATGCATACTTCAAAATAGGGGCATCCCTCAGCAAGGGGCAACACACTCCAAGCTTCAATCTATCCACCATGTTATGAGCACAGAGATGCCAACTACTACGGAATCTCTGTAGTTCCTATGGAAATGGCTCTTGTATTATGGAATACGGAAATTTCAAATAACCGTTTTTCAAAAAAGAAAAGTCGGAAAGGACACACCTGGTAATTAGAGTAAAAACGAGAATGTATTTAAGCGAAATCATTTAAAACGAAAATGAACTTTCTAAGCTAGATAAAAATGGGTTGTAGTACGCCAAACAACTAGGTAAAGAACGATAATATCCATTTATTGGCATAAAACAGAAAACAACTAGTTGCAAGCCTTCAGCACCTATGGGTGCCTTCTTCAGGCTTAGATGTGGTTTAGAACAATGTTAGTAACCTAAATGAATGAACAGAAAATTTAAATATGCGTGTGAAATATATAAAATGTATAAAACGAGACAGCATGACGCGTGCGGAAAGTGTTGAAAAATAGAAGAATCAGATACTTTCACGAGAGGCACGCAGGAACATGCGCCATATCAAAGGCAGCTCCATTGACATGTCATTGTTGCAGACATTGCTAAACAAGATCTCCAAAGACTCTCTAATGGCTGTACCTCTGGCGGTAGTGTATGGTACAACCTATCACAAATCGGCCCATTGTGGGGTGGCAGCAGATGTCATGACCTCCCGAGATAGGGCAGTGGATGATTTATTTCTCAAGACGTCTCTTTTGTGTTGGGACAACTGATTTGCGAAGGACCTATTTGTCATGCCAATATAAAACTTGGTATTTCCATTCTGTTATCGAAGGGGTATGGAATATTCCCCTGCGTTAGCAAGTAAGGTGCTGCGGTTTCCAGATGAAAGAAGGTATTGTGATATTGACCGAGGGTGGCAAATTTCATCTCCAAGTCCTAACTTCTTAAAAGCATTCCGGATACAATAGGAAAGGCCCGGTATGTACGGAAAAGAGCCGACGAACCTTCTACTGGGTTTCTTGATATGACGACGTTGATTAACAAATGCAAGTTCGGCACTCCTAAAGATGTCATCAATTACATGCTCTTTGTAGCCTGCAGCTGAGGCCAACGATTTAGTATTGTTGATCTCCACAATCCTGGATGCGTCATTTGAAGAGTGGGAAAACGCTCGCTTGGCACGATGTCTGAAAAATGCCAATTTGTGGGTAGCCGGCCCAAAAGATGAGGGTGGGATTAAATTTGATGTATAAGTAGGCTTATAATAAACCTCAGTCGAAAAAGTTCCATACAGCGGTTTAGTGATGAGGACGTCCAGATAAGGAAGGGAGTCATCATTAGCGCAATCCATAGTAAACTTGATGTCTTTGTGGAGGGAATTGATGAAAGACAAGAAATCATCCAATTCTTCCATCCCACGAGGTCAAACAAAAATATATCGTCTACACAACGTAGTCATAATGCAGGTACCAATCCGGCTCTATTTAGGATTTGCGATTCCAGCGGCCTTAATACAGCCTTAGCAAGCACAGAGGACATCGGGGAGCCCATAGCCACCCCTTTCGATTGTTTAAATACTTGGTTGTTAAAACCGAAATAATTAGGGTCTACAACAATGTCGATTGCATAAAAGATGACCGCCAACAACTCTTGGAATAACAAAGTCGACTGCAGTAATGTTTGTTTTATGGTGCAAGATGCTTCCTTTACAGGTACTGATAGAAAAAGCGAAACGGCATCAAACATACCAATGATGTGATGCGGAGCCACTATGAAGTCTTTAACTCTGTTAATAAAATCCACTGAGAACCGAAGTACCGCAGAGGATGACGGTAAGCAATGAAACCAGCTAAACTGCGTTCAGTATTTATTGACGGGGCAGACCTTGTGACGATAGGGCACAGTGGGTTGCCTTGCTTATGATGCTTAACTCTAGCTTGCAAGGATGGTATTTTAGGTCCTGGAGGGAGCCAAGCAGACTTGCAAATAACATCCGGGACGGAAGGCAGTTTCGCTGATCTGTTCACTTTAGTAATCCACTTGTTAAGTGGGTTAGATGTGATCGCTTTTGAATTCGGCAGTTCGATAAACTCCAGGATTTTCTTGTTATACTCAACAGAATCCAAAACAGCAATCAAATTGGATTTGTCTGTGAGTAAAAATTTGATCGACTGGTCCTTTGTAAGATTGCGGATGATAGCGGCATCGTGCGTCGGATTTTCTGACAGATGTATAGAACTTTCTAAGTTCTATACATCTGTCGGAAAATTTTACATTGGAGAATGTTCTTATATTAAAGAAAAGATACTGATCTATGCTGAATTCTTAAAACATGCAGAAGTAGCAGATCCTTCACTTAGAGCCAGAACATCATTTACTTCTGTATTATACATAGTCAATTTATAATAACTGAAAATGAACTTGATATACTGGAAGCAGAATTGCTTGTTATCAAGCTGACATATTAGAGACCATAGCAAAAACAGATGAGTAGATGTCACTTGGTCAGAAATCTCAAAATTAAGAGGCTGTAATGGAGCTGTTAAGTATACTATTCTCTCGAAAGTAATGTTTGCAATACTTGTAGATCCACACTCGAATGCTGCAAGTGAGAGGGGTTTTAGTTTAGTGCCAAAAAATCAAGCCCATTTCCAACCTAATTTAGGTTTAGAAACTGTAGAAGCACTTCTTATTGCAAAAATGAATATGTTCTCCTCTGGGCAAGTGTGTTATGAAAAAATATTTTCTGCTGAAGAACTCAAATCTGCAAAACAATGTACAGCCAAATCACTAAAGAAAGCTGTATTTAATCAATTTCTTGTTGTGTAAAAAAAATGTATCAGTCATGGTGGATATTATTTTCCATGTGAAAAATTTGGAATATTTTGATACAGATTTTCATGTATATAAATGAATAAGTAAGTAAAAAATACTAATTAAATTATATGAGTAATACCATGTTTTCCTCTGTTAAAATTATTCTTTTTGGTATGACTACTGAAAATATCTGAAACGTGTTGGCATCTCTGCGAGCAGGAGAGGAGGTCGGAGGGACAGTCACATGTACAGTATTTTGAGTTCCATCAGGTGAGAGTTACAACAACATGGTTGCCAGCAGAGAAGGATGAGGCAATTGAGAAGCAGTGGAGGCACCGTGCACAGGTAAGTGATGTCTTAGGGCACGCCGACTGCTGAGAATGAGGGTCAGAAGATGTAAACAACAGCGTGGAGGCATTCACAAGTGAGGACATCTGATCAATGGGAAGTGATGATGTGGATGTGCCATCATTCGAGCAGGCAGCTGATAGGATCATGGAACCCAGCTAAGCAGAAAAAGAAGAGGCGTCATCATCACTTCCAGAGTGAAGATTATTCTGGAGCTGGTGCGAGTTTGATGTCACTGCCATTGACTATATATAGTCCATGGACTGTTCCACACCAGAAACTGCCATTTCTCACCGATGTAAACAGGTTAATGAAACTAAGAAAAATAACAAGATATCGCAAAATAAACGTATGGAACTCTCACCAGGAGGGAAATACAATGCACTGTATCTCTTAGCATGTTGAAACTAAAAGAACAAAAAAGTAAGAAATAAAGTAACACTTATGTCTAGTCATGAAGTGAAACAAAATGTGTCCTATCATGTTGAGATACAAAACCCGGTTTGCTACAACTATGAAAGAATTCGGACAGCATCTTTTTGCAGCCGTGAAAGATGTAATGTAGCTAAACACTTCCTAAATAATGTACACAGTTCTCTATTTTCTCTGAATTCAAGAAATTTTAAACAAAGATTAATTATATTTTACTTGGCATTAATGCTAAATCAACTAGTTGACAAACTGCTTAAAAGAACAATGCCTATAAGTAAAGAATGTGTAACAGGAGTTATTGAATGCAAAACAAAATCATGTTCAGATTTACTGCCTAGTATTTCAAAGGTAAGGTTTTTTTTTTTTGTTTCTCCATGTATTGTAAATATGAGGTCAAGCAGAATTTCTTAACCTAGTTTTTATAATGAAATTTGAATAAAAAAAAATTAATACAGAAGTCAAAATAGACAGACTTAAGGTAGCAAACAAAGTATTCATGGAAGTATATCATCATCATCATCATCATTGTCAACCATTATCAATCCACTGCTGGATGAAGGTCTCCCCAAGTTTCCTCCACAACGGTCTGTCTTGTGCCAGTCTCCTCCATGTCACTCCCGCATACTTTCGAATTTCATCCACCCATCTTCCATGTGGTCTTCTTCTGGGTCTTTTCCTGTCCCTTGGAATCCAATCTAAAATTTCGGCTGTCCATCGATGGTCTGTTCTTCTGGCAGTATGTCCAGCCCATTGCCATTTCAGGGATTTAACTCTGATCATGATGTCTTCCACTCTTGTCATTTTTCGGATCCACGAGTTCCTCTTCTTATCTCTCCTGGTTACACCAAGCATGATGTGCCGCCCCGGTGGCGCAGTGGTCTAAGCGATGGCTTCTGATCATTCGCACGGAAGGGGTCCGGGTTCGAATCCCGGTGAGGCATGGATGTTGTGTTTGTCTTACGGCACTGGCTCTCTCCCTTCCCTGGAACCAGTGGCCCTAAATTAGGGACGGGCGACTGCTTATAGCCCATTGAGTTGCTCACGGTGGTCGTTAAACCTCCAATCAAAAAAAAAAAAAAAAAAAAAAAAAAAACACCAAGCATGCACCTCTCCATGCTGCTTTGAGTTGTCTGCAGCCTTTGTATGCCTCTTTTAGCTAAGGTCCACGTCTCTGCACCATACGTAAGCACAGGAAGGATGCATTGATCAAACACTTTTCTTTTAAGACATAATGGCATATTGCTCTTGAAAATTATACTGTTTCTTCCAAAAGCTCTCCAGGCAAGTTTTGTACGCCGATTAATTTCTTCACCAATGTGACCCTCACTTGATATCTGCTGTCCAAGATAAATGTACGTGTCTGTTATCTCCAGCTTTTCTCCATCAATCGATAAATCTTCATTTCTTGTAAAAGCATTGTACATCACTTTTGTCTTCTGAAAGTTCATTTTTAATCCCACTTCTTTACTCTTGTCAGCAAGTTCCTGGATCATACTCTGTAGCTCTGATGGGGTAGTTGCAAAAATGACTATGTCATCAGCAAAACGAAGGTGGGTTAGATAATCTCCATTAATCTTTATCCCTTTGTTTTCCCAGTTCAGTGATTGAAAGACATTTTCCAATGTGGCATTAAAGAGCTTCGGAGATATGGTGTCACCTTGTCTCACTCCTTTTCCAATTTTTATGTGTGTTGTATTTTCAAACAGCCGAATCTTTGCACTTGCATTTTCATAGATGTTATTAATAATATTAATGTATGCATCTTCAATACTGCAGGATTTCAGAGCCATTGCAACTGCTGATGGTTTCACCGAATCAAAGGCTTTTTCATAATCGATAAAAGCCATGCACAATGGAAGCTCATATTCCCTCGCTCTTTCAATTAGTTCTCTCAGTACGTGGATATGATCTATTGTGCTGTAGCCACTCCTGAATCCAGCTTGTTCTCTCGGTTGAGCCATGTCCAGTGTCACCTTCAAGCGGTGTGAAAGAACTTTAGTGAAGATTTTATAAACCACTGATAGGAGGCTGATAGGTCTGTAGTTCCTGAGATCCTCAATGTCACCTTTTTTATGTAGCAAGATCATTGTAGCGTTGTTCCAATCCTCAGGAATTTTCCCTTCATTAAGGCATCGAGTGAAAATTTGGGCGAGTACTGTTTCGATTTCTCCACTTGCTTCTTGTATGATGTCTACAGTAATTCCATCTTCTCCTGGAGCTTTTCCCCGCTTCATGTTCTTGATTGCATGTGCAACTTCTGCTGGAAGGACTGGAAGAACTCTGGTACTGGTACCTTTCATGATGTCTGGAGTACATGTATCTATATATTGGGTCATATATTCACGGTGTGCTAGGTGCGCGGCCCACACCTGCAGAATTGCAATGAAACAGATATTATATTTTGGAATATTTTTCTATTAAAAATTCTCCTAAGGATATTTCTAAGGCTTAATGTTGTGCCCAAAATTAAATCCTATATACCGTATATACTCGTGTATAGGTCGACTTTTTAATGAAATATTTAGGTTGAAATTAGGGGTCGAACTATACATGGAAAATATTTCTGATAGGTTGAAAACCAAAATTTTGATGCCTTATGGAAAACCAGGGTGGTGAACCCTATCATCTTCCCAGAATTGTGCCTCAATTCCACCCACATTTTGCGGGAAACTGCCGCAAGCAACATTGCGAGAGCCGGCTACAACAAGAAATAGTAGGTTCACATTTCCACATGCGGGCACATCCTTGGAAAATATATTTATATTTTTTTTAATTTATACACAAGATAGGTAGATATACAAAAACCGCAGATATTCACATAAAAATCGGGGAGTCGACTTATACACGGGATATACAAAAACTGCAAATCAGATAAAAATCGGGGGTCGACCTATACAATACTATGTTTTTATGAAGACGAGAAGGTTCAATACTTAAACATTGTATTATGTTCGTGTTAAGAGCCTGATCCTAGGGTGTGTGATAGCAGTCAAGAACACATTGGAGCCCTTTAAAGAGCTGTTCAAATGTGCTGCATGTAAGATTCTTGCTGTTCCACTGGTCCTAAAATGGCTAGTAAAGGGTTTTAAGGTGTGCAGGATATGCATTGTGGCATGTTTTTTTTTTTTTTTTTTTATATCAGATGATAAAATTAAACTACTTGCTTCTCCAAAAAATGAGAAGCAACTAAGCTGAGTCTGTTTTTATTGAAAAATATAAAAGTCGAATATGCTATAATATTGATCCAACCAGTCTGGCTGCTGCATGAAAGATGTTAGTTCATGGGGGAAAAAATCTAAGTTAATTTACGTCATAATAAAAAAATAATTAAAAGTAAATAAATGAATAAAATAAAATAATAATAAAAACATTTACATGTACTACACGCACAAACAAAAGTAAGTGAACATTAGCTAAAAGGATGATCACAAAATGGCAGCATGTTACCAAAAAGAGATGTATGGAACCATTGCTTGTTTGACGATACGCACAGAAACACCTAAAAGTAAGACCGCTCCACACATAGAACATTACAGTAGGTCAAGGACAAAAAGGCCCAGAAAGTAATATGGTTTTGAGAACACCTTACTGCATGGCGAATGGCTTCAGCCGTATGTAAGCTGATTGACTGCCTTCGATCTACATGGTTTCTGGAGAAAGATGGACAATGAATGTATGGTTTTCATCTATTATATTAATTATTGTGTAATATACTAATAGAAGTGAACAAGTAAGTATTTATGAGAAATTTATTAAAAAGAAGTGTTATAAAAAGTTTTTGCAAAAAAACAACAAAAAAACTAACAAATTAGTCCTTTGTTAAAAATCAATTATAAAATTTATTAAACTTGAAATATCATAATCCGAAATTGATCAAGGATATTATCATCAACCATTATCAATCCACTTCTGGTTGAAGGTCTTCCCAAATTTCTTCCACAATTGTCTGTCTTGGGCCTGTCTTCTCCATGTCCTTTTGAATTCCATATCCCATGGGGTCGTCTTCTGGGTCTCTTCCTGTCCCTCGGAATCCAGTCTAAAATTTCGGTGGTCCGTTCTTCTGGCAACATGTCCAGTCCATTGCGATTTCAGTGATTTCATTTTGGTCATGATGTCGTCCACTCCTGTCATTTTCCTTATGCACAAGTTTCTCTTCTTATCTTTCCTAGTTACACCAAGAATGCATCTCTCCAGGCTTCTTTGAGTTGTCTGCAGTCTTTGCATGTCTTTTTTAGTTAAAGTCCATGTCTCGGATGCATTGATTAAGCACTTTTCTTTTGAGACATATATTTACTAATTAATGTATGAAAGTCTGTTCCTTCCCAATAACAACATAAAAAAGAATGGACAGTCTGAGCAAAAAATGTGGGAAAATGAATAGATCAAGAAGGTGAGTTATACTCATATTCTTATGAGATTATTTGTTTAATCGGTTTTGACTTGATACGCTTTTACTTAAAAACCTATTAAAAATGTTATTGACATCCTTACAAATAATAGTAATATATAGCAGAGGTAGGTTATGCTTTGTTGCTTCTAAAAACACTTTTGAATAAAAAAAATGTATGTGAGAAAGTAAAATTTTTTTTGTTAAGAAGGGGGCAGGGAGTTTAAAACTAGTGCTGGTTGTTTGATGAATCTCAAAAAAATAGGGAATTTATGCTTTGGCTAATATTGGAAAGTATACTTGATATAAAACAGAATATCTATCTTGGAATTTTTTTTTTTTTTTTTTTTTTTTTTTTTTGAACAGCTAGGAGCTTCTGACTTAAATTTTAATCAGATTCATAAATCCCATAAAGAGTTTATTTTGTCAAATGCTGCCAAACTGAATACCTGTTGGGGGGAGTTTGGCACAGTGATACATTTTAAAACAGAAACTCAAAGAACTGGAAAAAGTTTCCATCATGGACAAATTTCTGTTTCATACAGGTTCTTTTAAACAAGAAAATATTAAGGTTTTCCAGACAGAGCCAGTCTAGTCTAGCTACAAAATGGAATCTCAAATATTCTAAGGATTAATTTGATACTGATTATTATTTATTTCATTTAAATATAAATTCATGTGTTGTCATGAAAAATAGATTTAAAAATTAATTTTACTACATGTTACTTTCTTCTATTACATATCATTAAACCTCTGAAAATGTAGACTTGATTGTCTTAAGGACAGAGTAAACAGTACTAGTGGTCATGGAAGAAAGAAATTTGTTTACAATCAAAATGTATTTCATTTTCAATACAGAAAAAATAAAATAAAAGATTGCTTTTCAGAAAAGTGCAGAAGCTTTCTTTTCTTTTGTGTGTGTGTGTTAAACTAAACTTTTAATTTTCACAAAATCGCAGTTTTTTGAATGAGTGATATTCTTACATATTTATCGAGCAGTGTTTTTAAAATAAACCTAGTTTTCTATGCTAATGACATGATGCCCAGTAAAACACATGCTGCTTAGCAATTCTGTATATCACTGTAGTGTATTGCAAATTCCAGTAGGTATGACACGATTAAATTAACTTAAAAACGTTACCACTACTGTGTACTTCACATTATTTTTTGGTTCAATATATAGTTCTTTCTGGCATGACCCTATGCATAATAAGAATTGCATTATAAAAGAACATATCATACAATTCATGAAAAATAAAATAATAGGGCTACTCACAATGTTTCCACCATGTTATTATGTACATAGGAGTGACTTCTTAGCTCTTGTGCCACAACTCCGCCTGTCGTCGTAATTCCGAAAAAATCCTTTGCAAAGACTTTTGCGTCGTCAGTTATCAATTAAAATATTTAACATGTATAGGTAACACAAGTTGCAAAGTCAAACGTATAGAACATCACGAACGACAAAATATTAGATAATAACATGAAAAACGATAGTAAAAAGGTATATAAGTGAAATGAAGTAAAAGACAAGAATAAGGTCAACGTCTTCAAACCATATAACCATACCGGTTTCAGCATATTTCAATGCCATCCTCAGTGGTACAAGGTATTATGAGTCATGTTCGCATGAATGCACTTACAACTATGCTGAATACATGTAAGACACACCGGCCACACCCCTCAGCAGCAACACGTAAAGCATCGTGGCATTAAACATCAGAGGCGCCATCTAACGCTCGAGAATGGTTCCTGTGCGCAATCAACTTTATCATTTTGTTTTTTTTTCTTTTTTTTACATGGAACTTCTTTTTTCTTCCATTTTTGTTCAACAGAGCTCTATCAGGTATTTCCATGCATACGGTAAATCTGTCGATACATTATTATTACAGTTCTTCCCTCTCATCTTTTCAATAACGACAGCCTCGGAAATAAACTGTTGCTCATACTTTTTGTGGGATGTTATTAGACCAATCTGGTGTTAAATTATTCCCAAGGCAGTATTGCATTAGCAATGTCTTCATCTCCTTCTTGTGCCAGTTTGATAAGTGCTCACTCAGCCTACACTGCAGACGTCTGCTTGTGCTGCCTATATAGCACTACATTTGATCACCTTCATTATTAACTGTAGGTATTGAATATACTCCAGATCTTTCAAGGACAGACATCTTACCATTACTTGTCAATAATTTCCCATTGCGATGTACTGTTTCTACGAGCTTAATGTTGTGATTAGCACATTCCTTTTTAATGACATCGCTCAGTGGCGGTAAGTATGGGAATTTTATGAAGTGCTTATTTTCACTTTCAGTAACTTCTTGTTGCTTATTTTTTAGTTGTTTTTTATATTTATATACATAGACTGTATTAACCGTTCATTGTAACCAAACTCGCGAGCCACAGATTTCACCCATTTGATCTCCTTTTCTTCAGCTTTTTTGGTGAAGGATAAATTAATAGCTCTTCTTATGTAGAACAAAAAGGCAGCGGTTTCGTAATGCCATGGATGTGCAGAACCAAACAGGATGATCACCAGAATATAAGTGGATTTTATATATACTGATGTTTCAATACAATTTTTATTTGTATTCCTAAATAAAGTGATGCCCAAAAAGTTGAGCTTGTAGTCCTTTTTTTTTTTTCAGTTGTAACTGTAATTGTAGGGGAATAACCATTGTACCTGCCTATGAATTCTTCAAGTTTGGTTCCAGAAAATAATAATGTTGTCTACATATCTTGAAAACAACACAGGAAAGCATGTGCCGTCAGAGGATAATAAATCTATTTCAATCTCTTGCAAAACCACCTCTGGTAATAGTCCAGACAGCGGCAAACCCATTGGGGCACCAAATTGTTGTTTGGATGTTTGTATCATACTTAAAATAATTGTATTTAGTTATGAAATCCAATGCCGAAATAATACTATTCCTTTCCGCCTTCTCTAGGTTAACCTGTTCTAATCTTTTGTCGATAAGCTAGCTCTATAGCTATGTCCGTGGGAGTATTTGGAAAGAGGGACAAACATCTAAACTCAACATAATAAAGTCAGATGTTTTCAGCGTTCTTATTTGCTTAATCACTTCGGTGGAATTTTGAACCATATATTTGTGTTCAATGAACAAAGGCCACAGGTATTTGAACATGGCACGTTTGAAATGAATAGTAGGTGCCGTGCATCTGCTAATAATCGGGCGTGTAGGACTATCTTCCTTATGCATTTTTAACTTACCAAAAATGTACGGAGTAGTAGCGCCATCTGGTGGAATCTGTCTTATTTTAATCTCATAAGCTAAAAACACATAAGGAAGATAGTCCTACACGCCCGATTGTTAACAGATGCACGGCACCTACTATTCATTTCAAACGTGCCATGTTCAAATACCTGTGGCCTTTGTTCATTGAACACAAATATATGGTTCAAAATTCCACCGAAGTGATAAAGCAAATAAGAACGCTGAAAACATCTGACTTTATTATGTTGAGTTTTGATGTTGTGTCCCTCTTTCCAAATACTCCCACGGACATAGCTATAGAGCTAGTTTATCGACAAAAGATTAAGACAGGTGAACGTAGAGAAGGCGGAAAGGAATAGTATTATTTCGGCATTGGATTTCATAACTAAAAACGATTATTTTAAGTACGACACAAACATCTTCAAACAACAATTTGGTGCCCCAATGGGTTTACCACTGTCTGGACTATTTACCAGAGGTGGTTCTGCAGGAGATTGAAATAGATTTATTATCCTCTGACGGCACATGCTTTCCTGTATTGTTTTCAAGATACATAGACAACATCATTATCAACTTAGTTTTTTCATGCCTGTTTTCTTAAAAGTGTGGAGTTTTTCCAATAATCAGGGGCTTTCCCATCTTGCCAATTACAAAATTACACAAGAGAACAGTGAGGTACTCTTTTGACTGTATTCCTTTCATGCATTAGTTTTGCTTGGTTTTGTGTGAAAAAAACAACAGTTTAATCACTGTTTGCTGTGTTTCGGGGCTCAGAACCTTCAGTTAAGTTTGAAGTTTTCCCCACTGTTCCTATGGATACATCTCCAGCTTCACTGTAAATTTCTTTTGAAATTGGTCCCATATCTTTACCTTAAAGTATCAAGAAATTTATGGAGTATGTGAAAATCATTCAAGTTTTTTCATGAATTTGGCACATGCTTGTAACATAGGCACTAATATGCTGTTCTCAAACAATACTATTAACCTGCTCATTACCAGTCTTGAGCATTTTTCTTTTAGTTGAAAAAAATGGATGTGTGGTTAAATGGAAATAGCTCATCTTTTTTTCCTTTTTCATAATCTCATAAAACTATTTTTCTGATATTAAACTTCTTTGTAATTTGTTTCATGATGAAATTATTTTATTTTGCTTCAATGCTTTTAATTTTAGCATAGAAATCCGGTACACATTTTGGGTGTAATGTAATCATAAAAAAAAAATATGATACTAGCTGAAACACAGAAGTGCAAGGGCACTAAAGTTGAAGCAAAAAGCAGTGTAACATCATATCAGCTAAGTGCTATCTGAAATTCTAATGCAGTGTCTTTCAACCACAAGTGTAGTGCTTTATCTAGCGATACACGGGTTCTGACTTAGGTGTCGCAAGCTGAGTAGGATTTTAATTTATGGCCATGTATACACTGAGGTGCAAAAAAAAAAAAAAAAAACTGGGGAGGGCACTACCATTTCCATTACATGCTACCACACCCATGAGGTAAATGGTATCATCCACAAACACCAAGAAGGAAACGCGATAGCAAAGCCAGATTTACTGGACACATAATAACAGATACAAAGATGGAACGATTGAGCTTACAGGCCCGTGCGACTTGCGGAACACGTAGACATCAATAGTTCGTGTGACCCTCATGGCTGTCAATAACGGCTACTACACGCCGCGGCATCGAACGAAAGAGGCTTTGGATGTGGGCTTGGGGTATGTCAGTCCAGGCTGCTTCCACACGTTACCACAGTTCATCAGGTGTAGCCGCGGGTGGTGCTTGCGGGGCCACTCGGTTGCCGATCAGCGACCAGACGTGTTTGATGAGCGACGGCAGCACTGAAACCTGGTGGGCCGTGAAGAATTGCTGCACGATACGTGAGAGCGCACATTGTCCTGTTGAAACGTGGCCACTGGCAGGTCCTGCAGATAAGGGCAAACTACAGGCTCCAAAACGCCGGAGATGTAGCGGTGACTGTTGAGTGTAACAGTGATGCGTACTATGAAAATTCCATAAAATTTGGATTTACACGGTCAAAAATTTCAAGGGTGTACCTGGACTACAGAAACTCAGGGGGGAAATCCACAGTGCAAGACAGGTGTGGACGATTGTGGATAGTGGCATCCATCATAACATCTGCCTGGTGTGCGACTCTGCCGTTAATCATAGTGCAATTCAATGCTGGGGCTAGCAGTAGCATTAGTGTACTGACAGTGCAACATTCCTTATGTTATATGGGGGTTCCAGAGCCAACAACCCACCTGGGTGCCATTGCTGATCTGGTGACACAAGGCTGTGCACCCCGCCTGGGTTTGGCCACACCACCATTGGGCACAACATTACTGGAAATGTGTACCCTGGTGCGACAAATCGCAGTACCAGCTGTTCTGGGCCAATGGGCGCCTGGGTGTGGAGACAACCCCACATGGCTACAAGGGACAGTTCTGGTGAGCTGTGGCTCTGTTATAGTGTGGGGTGTTTTCAGCTGGTATGCAGTAAGACCCCTCATATAGGTGGAGGCTACATAACCATCCTTAGGAATCATTTGCACCAGCTCATGTCATGCAACCACTATGGGTGCAACCTCTTTAAACAGGACAGTGAACCGTTCACTGAATTTCAACATCATCAAATGTATTTGAGATGCTGTTCAACGTGCTGTCAATGCCAGGAATCCTCTACCAGCAAATATTACGAAATTGCGGATACTCTTTAGGAAGCATGGTGTGCAGCACTGTCTCTACAGTACTACAGAGTGCTCGTGGATTCCAGTCCCATCACAGTGCTGTCGTTATCCAATCAAGAGGAGGATCAATGCGGTATAAGAGATGTATCCCAGTTTGTTTGGTTTTTTTTGGCACTTCAGTGTACAAGGTGTGTGTGAAGTTTGGTGAATACTGATATAACACTCAAAAGGAAAAGTGCAGTAACTTGCTCGACGCAATCAAGTATGTGAGTGAACTTGTCCGTAACTGTCAAAGAGCCACGAGAGCTTGTTATGGTAGCTGATGTAGATGCATGCTGTTTGTGGGCAAAAAATGGAGCAAAGAACCAACTTCTGCTTCAAATTGGAAAAATCTGCATTAGCAATTCATCTAGTACTGAAAGTAGTGTATGAGAATGAAGCAGTAATCTTGAAGTATGTTTTGGACTGGTTTCTGCATTTCACAAGAAGGAACTCCATTCAAATGCACCCAAATCCTAAAAACATTGAAAAAGTACATGAGCCTATAGCAAATGATCACTTAATAACTTTGTGTAAATATGAATATGTCCATACAATTTTAAATGAGAATTTGGAGAAGCACAAGATTTGTCCCACACCTACTAACCATGAGCTATTGCTGTGTTAAATTACCCACCATATTTAAATGGTCTGGCACTGGCTCACTACTTTTTGTTTCCCCAACTGAAAGGGAAGAGATTTGCAGATATTCAAGTAGACAACCTGGCTTCAGACAATAAGACTTTTCCCTTAGCTTCCAGTAGTTATGTGAATGATGGTAAAAATGTAATTATTTTGAAGGCCAGTAAAGTAAGTCTTCTTTAATATTATCTGTTGTTCATTTTTACTGTGTATTCTCTGAACTTGATTGATACACCTTATACATCATGAATGCTACCGTGGAGCAGCTTTGAGAAGTGAGGAATGAAACTGTCCCAGATATGCAGGTTGCGTAGATGTGAAGCCCAGGCTTGACTGCGATTATGTAACAAACTCAGCATGCAATTGACAATTCAAAGATCTCTTGTATTCCTACATGTTGGTAACTTGGTCTTGCTGAATTTAAGCTAAAAGTGTATTGTTTATATCTTTCTAAGCTTTGTGGATTTTTAGATGCTAAAAAACAGAAAAATGTTTTTTATGTGCTAATAACTTCAAAAATATTTGCTAAAAATAGAAAAAAAATTCTTCAGTAATGATGTACGTAGGGCAGTCAAAAATTTAGTTGCACTCGCATGTAAAAAAAGGAACATTTTGGGAAATGTTGAGGAAATACAATAGAAGAGCTATTTTTCGTTCTAATCACCTAGTTTTTTTAAACATTTATCATAGCATTGCAAGAATATGTCTATCCCTTCTTGAAAAAATTGTCGTTCAACTTGTGATAACCATTCTCGCTTCATCGGAGTGATATCGCCGTTTCATAGGGCCGAACACATGAAAATCACAAGGCAAAAGGCCTGGACTGTAGGGAGAGTGTTCCACACCTCCCATTTGAATTTGCCAAAAAGGGCTTTCATGAATGTCACAATGTCATGCAGAAGGGCAATGCCTGTTTGACAGTTTTCTTGGCCATCTATCTTTAATCACCTTTTGCAGCCTTTTAAGGGTTTCACAATATAATGCCACATTAATAGTGGTGCCCATTGGCATGAATTCATAAGGCACAACACCTTGAACGTTGAAGAAAAGGGTAAGCATAACCTTTTCGGGGAAGAAACAATTCTGCACTTTTTTGGAGTCGGATAATGTGAATGTTACCACTCACATGAAGTCTGCTTTATTTCTGGTGAGAAGTGATGGACCTCGAGTCTCGTTTCTGGTCATGATATGGTCCAAAAATTAATTTTCTTCTCTGCGATAATGATAAAAAAAAAAACCTAGAGCTGCTTGAAAACATTGCGCCTTGTGTTGTTCTGTGAGTAAGCGAGGCACCCATCGAGCACAAACTTTATGAAACTGGAGACACTTGGTGATGATGTGGTGCACACTTCCATGCGGAACAATCAATTCATCTGCAATCTTGTGCACTGTGATTTTCATTAACGATTTCATTGGTCGTTGAAGTTGATTGCCTTTCCTCCCGGTAATCATCTTTGATATCCGTGTATTCTTTCTTGAACAACGAACACCATTTTGTGATCGCCTGCTGTGAAAAGGATTTGTCACCGTACACTGCAATTAATTGGCATTGAATTTCAGTGGGGTTCAACTTTTAGCCCACAAAAAGCATATCACTGCACGGATTTCAAATTTGGATGCTACTACCAACAGACACGATATCTTTCATGAGTGATCAGACGAACTGTTCCTGCCACGTCTTTAAGGAGGAAATACAAATTATGCCCCCACATCGCACCCAAATATCTTTTATAAAAAAAAAAAAATGGAGCATGCAACTAACTTTTTGACTGCCCGTCGTAACTAGTTATTTTCTGTGATAAAAAGATAATGTTAGCACCCAACTTACTGATCACAGCTGTGTGCTTAATGGAAAAAAATATTTGGAGTTGTGTTTGTTTTGCTTTTGGTCGTGGCAACTTACTTTCCTTATGGATGATGCCTCATGATGTCACATCCACGCTAATTTTTTTGATAGGATGCTAAGACCTTTTCATTACTTTTTTGGGCTTTGGATTCAAAGGATCCTTTTTCAGTCACATTTGCAATGAAGAGGCATAACACTAATTAAATCTCAACACAGAAATTTATTCTGTACATTTTACAGTTCCTAGAAATAATTAACTCAGTGCACTTTACAACAGGATCACAACAATGACAATCACACAAGCTGCATATAGGTATATATCATTGGTTGTGCTGGTTTTTTTTTAAGTTTTTGCCAAATTTAAATATATTTTTTTTGCAAAAGTATTATAACAACAAAAAAAGGTAATCACCAAAACTTTTTTCCCATTGCCAAAACAATTTATTTTTTGCAAATTGTAAAGAATGCAATTGGCACCACGACTCCTGTATGCTATCTGTGCGGTAACTAGGCTTTCGTGGGTATGGGAGAACTTCAAGTTTTGCTTCGCCAAGTGGGAAGAGATGTTATTTGCCAATGAAATGAATTCTCATGGAGGGGAAGGAAGGTTTTTATTTTTGCTGAATATTTATTTCTGGTTTATTTACTCACACAAAAATTAAACTATGAAGAAAGTGTGCAAATTTATTTTACACACACAATTTTCGAAAATATGTGTTTCTATGTAAAAATCCATTTCCAGTGATAACTGAAAAAAAGTGCTCAGAAGAAATATGGACACCACTTCTGCACAAAGCGGATCTGAAAAAAATTGTTTTGAACAGATTTCCAGTCTGAGAAATTAGTGTTAGTTTCAATCCACACATTCTCCCCACCCCCTCCAATTGTTGTTGGTGGTGTGTAGACAAAACATTAGAGATAAGGGTGATGAGAGTTAACATGGGCACGCCCCATGCAGAGTGGAACAGGCGGTAAATAGGCAACAGTGTATCACAATCAACGGACATGGGTAAATGTGGCGATCTTTGATCATGGACGCAGAGTTGGTGCAAGAATGATAGGTCATTCTATCACCCAAATGTTAAAGTCCTAAGGCTCCTGAGGGTCTACTGTGTGTATATCATTGACGGACGTACCGGCGGCCGACCACATGCCACTGATGACCAGGGTTGACATAGACTATCCAGGCTCATACAGACTGACTGCTTGCATTGTCAAGAGTGGTGCAAACCACATCCAGGTTAAATGTCTGAGGTCCAAGCAACAGCATCACTGAGAGAATGCATGCCCTGGGCTATTTATATTTACATTTTATTTTTGGTGCAAACCACATCCGGGTTAAATGTCGGAGGTTCAAGCAACAGCATCACTGAGCGAATGCATGCCCTGGGCTATTTATATTTACATTTTATTTTTGGTGCAAACCACATCCGGGTTAAATGTCGGAGGTCCAAGCATCAGCATCACTGAGTGAATGCATGCCCTGGGCTATTTATATTTACATTTTATTTTTGGTGCAAACCACATCCAGGTTAAATGTCTGAGGTCCAAGCAACAGCATCACTGAGAGAATGCATGCCCTGGGCTATTTATATTTACATTTTATTTTTGGTGCAAACCACATCCGGGTTAAATGTCGGAGGTTCAAGCAACAGCATCACTGAGCGAATGCATGCCCTGGGCTATTTATATTTACATTTTATTTTTGGTGCAAACCACATCCGGGTTAAATGTCGGAGGTTCAAGCAACAGCATCACTGAGCGAATGCATGCCCTGGGCTATTTATATTTACATTTTATTTTTGGTGCAAACCACATCCGGGTTAAATGTCCGAGGTCCAAGCATCAGCATCACTGAGTGAATGCATGCCCTGGGCTATTTATATTTACATTTTATTTTTGGTGCAAACCACATCCAGGTTAAATGTCTGAGGTCCAAGCAACAGCATCACTGAGAGAATGCATGCCCTGGGCTATTTATATTTACATTTTATTTTTGGTGCAAACCACATCCGGGTTAAATGTCGGAGGTTCAAGCAACAGCATCACTGAGCGAATGCATGCCCTGGGCTATTTATATTTACATTTTATTTTTGGTGCAAACCACATCCGGGTTAAATGTCGGAGGTCCAAGCATCAGCATCACTGAGTGAATGCATGCCCTGGGCTATTTACATTTTATTTTTGGTGCAAACCACATCCGGGTTAAATGTTGGAGGTCCAAGCAATAGCATCACTGAGCGAATGCATGCCCTGGGCTATTTATATTTACATTTTATTTTTGGTGCAAACCACATCCGGGTTAAATGTCCGAGGTCCAAGCAACAGCATCACTGAGCGAATGCATGCCCTGGGCTATTTATATTTACATTTTATTTTTAGTGCAAACCACATCCGGGTTAAATGTTGGAGGTCCAAGCAACAGCATCACTGAGCGAATGCATGCACTGGGCTATTTATATTTACATTTTATTTTTAGTGCAAACCACATCCAGGTTAAATGTCTGAGGTCCAAGCAACAGCATCACTGAGCGAATGCATGCCCTGGGCTATTTATATTTACATTTTATTTATGGTGCAAACCACATCCGGGTTAAATGTCTGAGGTCCAAGCAACAGCATCACTGAGAGAATGCATGCCCTGGGCTATTTATATTTACATTTTATTTTTGGTGCAAACCACATCCGGGTTAAATGTCGGAGGTCCAAGCATCAGCATCACTGAGTGAATGCATGCCCTGGGCTATTTATATTTACATTTTATTTTTGGTGCAAACTACATCCGGGTTAAATGTTGGAGGTCCAAGCAACAGCATCACTGAGCGAATGCATGCCCTGGGCTATTTATATTTACATTTTATTTTTGGTGCAAACCACATCCAGGTTAAATGTCTGAGGTCCAAGCAACAGCATCACTGAGAGAATGCATGCCCTGGGCTATATATATTTACATTTTATTTTTTGGTGCAAACTACATCCGGGTTAAATGTCGGAGGTCCAAGCAACAGCATCACTGAGTGAATGCATGCCCTAAGCTATTTATATTTACATTTAATTTTTGGTGCAAACCACATCCGGGTTAAATGTCGGAGGTCCAAGCAACAGCATCACTGAGTGAATGCATGCCCTAAGCTATTTATATTTACATTTATTTTTTGGTGCAAACCACATCCGGGTTAAATGTCGGAGGTTAGTTAGTTAGTTAATTGATTTCAGTGGCGCAAGGGTCAGGCTTGGCCATAGAGCGCCAGACACTGAACTATCAGCTAAAGATTTTTAAAAGCAAGGTGAAATGATTAAGAGCAGAGAGGCTTAGTAAAAGAATTATGAAAGTTGTGAAGACTAGTTAGTTATTTAGGTTTATATATAAATTTATTAATTTACTATTATAACCTTTTTCTTTACTTTTTTTTTTTTAAATAAGTTTTAAGACCTTAATCTGTTTTAAAAAGGAAAACACTTGGTAAAAGTTAGAAAGGAAAATGATGAAAGTTGTGAAGACTAGTTAGTTATTTAGGTTTATATATAAATTTATTAATTTACTATTATAATTATTATAACCTTTTTTTTTCTTATTAAATAAGTTTTAAAACGTTAATCTGTTTTAAAAAGAAAAATACTGCAAAAGTGTCGCAGTGGTCGCCCAAAAGGTTTTGAAGCGTAGCTGCGCCTTCGTCCAGCAGATGAGACTGAAAATAGTGAAACCGATGATTACAAAAACGAACACAACTGCACAAAACATGAGAGACGGTGAGTAAACAGTCGCATGTCTCACACACCGGGGCAGTGTCGCCACAGAGCAAATAGCTATGCGTGAAGCGACAATGCCCAAAGCGGAGACACGCAGAAACAACTTCTTCCTTACGGTTCCGGCGACACGATGATTTCCAGACTCCAAGGATAGGTTTAACACGGTGCAGTTTATTCTCCACCTGTTGGTCCCACAGACCCCGCCACGTTCTTCTGATATGATCGTGAAAATCACGGTGGAACAGTGGCAAGGGTGTGATGACCAAAGAAGAGGCAGATTTAGCAGCAGCATCAGCAGACTCGTTCCCTGGGATCCCAACATGCCCAGGAATCCAGCAGAACCGAATCTGGACATCAGCCTCGAGCAAAGAACAAAGAAGTCTCCATACGGTAAAAAGAAGTGGGTGGCCAGTGAAATCCAAAGATGACAAGGATTGCACAACACTCAACGAATCAGTGTACACAATAGCACGCTGATGAGAGCTCAACTGCACGTGAACAAGTGCAAGATACACAGCATGCATCTCCGCCGAAAACACTGTGGCCTCAGTAGGAATGCGGGCAACAGAAACTTCGTCAACGCAGACGGCGGCGGATCCAACAACACCAGCCGCCTTAGATCCATCGGTGAAAACAGGAAAAAAGTCTGCATTGACGTAACGGTGTTCAGCGAAGAGCTGCTGGTACACTGACGCAGGGGTTGAGGACTTGTCAAAAGATGTAAAGCTGGTATCAACCATGACACCAAGAGGGTGCCATGGGGGATCCTCAAAGCCCCTGGTCTCTCCAACGAGTGACAAGTCGAGCCCTGCATCACGAGCTACGGCCTCCATATGAAGACCGAAGGTTCCAATGCACGAGGGACGGATCTCCAACAAACGAGCATGCTGGGGATGAAAAACTGCATCGTGTAAAGGATGGTCTGAGAGAGATTTAAATTTCAGGTAAAACCGAAGAGACAGCTGCAGACGGCGTAAATGAAGCAACGGTTCGTTCCCGTCGACATAAAGGCTGGGAATGGGTGGCGTGCGAAATGCACCCGTACAAAGACGCAGCGCTTGATGGTGGATGGTATCCAATGGCCAGAGAACGGAAGGACGCATAGAGCCATACACCATACAGCCATAATCCAGCTTAGACCGAATGAGAGAATAGTAAATACGGAACAAGGAATTCCTGTCTGCACCCCAGGAGACTGAGGCAAGGATCTTAAGGATTGACAAGGCTCTCAGACAGGAAGTCCTTAGCCGTCGAACGTGCGAGCAAAAGGTGAGAGCACGGTCAACGGTCAAACCAAGGAACTTGGTTTCCGGCAAAACTGGAATGGCTGCTCGGTCCAAATAGAGCTCTGGATCAGGATGGAGGCCACGCCTCCGGCAGAAATGGACATAGGCTGTCTTGTCGGGAGAAAGAACAAACCCATTATTGTTAGCCGCTTTAACAATCTGGGTAATTGCAGATTGCAGCTACCTTTCAACGAAATGCATGCTGGATGACAAACAGAAGATGTGAAGGGGAAGATTTTTGAGCAGACAGTTTATGCGGAGGATGAACAGAGTCCCCGAAAGAATGCTGCCTTGAGGGACACCTTGTTCTTGATGGGAAAAGGCAGAGAGCGTCATACCCAGGCGCACCTGGAACACGCGGTTACGAAGGAAGCTGGCAATGAATGTTGGGAGGTTTCCACGCAACCCATTTTCGTGGAGGTCACGGAGGATACCGTGATGCCACGCTCTATCGTAAGCTTTTTTGATGTCAAAAAATACACACACCAGGTGCTGTCTACGTACGAACGCCTCACGAACAGACGTCTCAAGGAGCAGGAGATGTCAGGAGCTGAACGATGACAGCGGAAGCCGCTTTGTGATGGAGACAGTATTCGATGTTCTTCTAGAAAATAAATTAGCCGGGAATTAACCATTCGTTCAAGGATTTTGCACAGACAACTAGTGAGGGCAATTGGCCGATAACTAGAGGGAGACTTGGGGTCTTTGCCAGGCTTGGGATAAAGTAAAACAAAAGCTCTTCGCCAAGAGTCCGGGAAACTGTGCTCCAACCAAATGTGGTTGAAAAGCACTAACAGATTCTTGAGAGACGACTGCGAGAGATGACGGATCATGTCATAGTGGATGCCGTCGGGACCGACAGATGTTGCACCGGACCGATGCAGAGCCACCCGTAGTTCAACTATGCTGAAGGGGAGTTATACTCAGTGTTATAAAAAGGCGCAAAGGAGATTTTCTGGCGTTCCGCGGTTGTTTTAATCCTCTGAAAGGACGGGAGATACGCCTGAGAACTAGAAACTGAGGCAAACGCTTCGCCCAAGCAATCCACAATCTCCCCAACTTCAGCATACGTGCAGCCGTTATTCTCAAGAATTGAAATTTGGCGGGAACTATAGTTTCCCCGGATCTTACGAATTTTTTCCCAAACAGTTTTTGAACTGGCACGTGAATTGATAGATGAAACGTACTTCATCCAAGACTCCCTCTTGCTTCGTCGACGCACCAACCGAGCGTAAGATTTTGCTCTTTTAAATTTAACAAAATTAGCATCGGTTGGATAATGCCGAAAAGTACACCAGGCCTTATGTTGAACTCTCCTAGCCGCTGCGCAATCAGGGTTCCACCAAGGCTTCGGACGTCTTGGGAGCGTCGTTGATGTTTTTGGGATAGAGAGATCTGCTGCCTGAATGATACACGTTGTGACATCAGTAACAGCTGCGTCAATTGACCCCCGGGTCACCATGGCAAAAGATGTCACTGCGGACGATGTGAAGACCTCCCACTTGGCACGATCCATCCTCTAACGAGGAGGGCGGGAGGCAGAAGATGGCACGCTCACATTATACCTAAGTACAATTGGGAAGTGGTCGCTTCCATGGAGGTCGTCACACACCGTCCACGACCAGTCGGCCATAACCGATGGTTGACCCAAAGATAAATCGATTGCACTGAAACTTCGTGTAGGCTCGTGGAAGTAAGTGTCAGCACCGGTGTTAAACAGGCACAAAGAGGTCGAGGAAAGAAGAGATTCAATCCTACGGCCTCGTGTGTCTGTTCTGACACTACCCCACAATGGATTATGAGCATTGAAGTCACCCAGAAGAAGAGCAGGTGACGGCAGCTGCTCAACTAAGCTCTCAAGACAGACACACTCACGTCCTCATCCGGCGGCAGATAGACGCTGCAAACAGTTAGAGGCACAGGCATGGAGATATGCACCGCAACGGCTTGTAAAGATGTTGAGACCGCAACGGGAGAAACTGGAACACTGTGGGGGACAAGGATGGCAACTCCCCCGCAAGCTATATCTCCTGAAACATTATCTTTCCGAAATGCACTGTAGCCTCGAACTGAAAGGAGGTCTGATGGTTTAAGATTTGTCTCCTGGAGGCAAAGGCACACCGGAGAGTATGACGAAAGCAGATGTTTCACGTCGTCATGTCTTGTCCGAAAGCCTCGACAGTTCCACTGAATGATTTTACCCATGGTTTGAAGTGTGGTGAATGAGAAAAAGAAAAAAACGAAAAACAAAACCCGAGAAGGACTGGGACAACTAATAGTTGTCCGATTCCATCATTTCCTCAGCAATGTCCATTTGCGCTTGGGACTGTTTTGTCCGACGCCCTGTAGTCTCTGGTGGTAAAATGGGGCGGTATTTTGGTTCCTGTGTCATTGATGATCCTGCCCGATCCTGGTTCTTATGGTGAGAGTTTGGAGAAGATTTCTTCTCTTTTTCTTTTCTCTTCCTTCCCGGGGTTGTGGAAGTCCCGGTGGTGCTGGTGTTAATTGCAGCAGGTTTAGGCATAGTGGTTGTTGGAGCTTTCGCGTCCCTAGCTCGGGATTGCAGTGCTGCCAAACCAGCAGCTATGATGTCGTCTAGCTTGTAGGGACAATTCACTGGGATTTGGCTATCAGTCTGTGTCCCGACTGTAGTCCTTGCAACAACCGCTGAAGCATAGGATCGCCGATCCAATTGACTTGGAGCGACCTTTCTTCTGGCCTCTGGGTAGGAGATTCCCTCAACGGTCTTAATGCATTGGATCTCTTTTTCCTCTTTCCACTTTGGGCAGTCTCTCGATGATGCTGCATGGGATCCCTTGCAGTTGAAACATAGCTCGGCTTCGGCATGGCAATCTTGCAAAGTATGGTCTGTTGCAGCACAACGCCCACACCGAGCAGTGCTCCTGCAAGACTGCTGGGAGTGACCATATGCTTGGCATTTGAAGCATCGTAGAGGACTTGGTATGAAGGGGCGCACTTCAAGGTGTAGATACCCTGCCTTGATTGATGTTGGCAGGGATGGGGTGTTAAAGGTCAGTATGATGTTTCGAGATGGAACAGATTGGCCATTTCGCCTAAATAGGATGCGCCGGACTCCACTCACTTGTTGGTCTTTCAGTTCCTCCAGAAGTTCTTGGTCATTGCACTCCAGAAGTTCTTGGTCACTGCACTCCAGAAGGTCTTGAGAAGAGATAACACCCCGCGAGGAATTGAGGTAGCCGTGAGGGGTAACCTTTACTGGACAATCTAAAAGAGAGGTAGTGTATAAAAGTACCGTAGCATATCTGGGACTCGACATCTCAACAAGATCTCCAGATTGGAGCTTCTTAACACTCTTAGGGGAGCTGGCAATTGATTGTAAAGCTTTATTTATCCAGAAGGGACTTCTGGTGTTTAATGGGTTTGAAGCGACCAAGGAGTGGATGCAAAAGAACCGAACATTGGCAGAATCAGGTGTAGGTTTCTTGTTGGCAGGGGGCGACCCTTCCTCAATGGGCCGCTTTGTTTGAAGTTCTTGGGAAATTTTTTTGCTAGCCATGAATAGAAGTGAAAAGTTCATCCGCCGATTTCCCCGCCCACAACCGAGCTCAACATGGGAGAGCCGGAGGTCCGCAAGCCCAATTGGACGCAGGACACGACTCTAGGGTTAAGCAACGGATATAGCATGTTGATAGTGCAGACATGCGCTCAGCGAGTACTGCGACTTTCCCAGGTCTTGGTAACACCCCTTTGGCATACCCGCACTATCCCCAAACTCACCCTGTTGTACGTAACAACAAGCCGATTGACTAGGAGCGGGTTAGTTCCTAGCCGCCCGTTTAGGGTGAAGCAGGGGGCAAAGAGGAGTGTTGGCAACTGGCGACAACTACAGCCTGGCCACCAGAAACCTCAGCCTCCAGCATCCCCTTTTCCACCTTACGGGTCACTGCACACGGCAAACGTGCAGGTTGGTCTAGCAAACCAGCCCGGAAAAACAAGAGAGGAACAGAAAATGGAGAAGCAAGTCGAGTAGAAAAAAGAGAAAAAGAAGAACAGGTGGTGGAGAAGAAAGTAAAGACAGGAAAGGGAGAGGAAAGCGAGAGGAAAGGAAAGGGCTGGCGCATAATAACAACCTCAGCAACCTACAACTGAGGCGGGTGCTGTCAAGGTGGTGGCAACACAAAGTTGTAATGGGAAAAACCAAACAAAACATGTCGGCTGGGGCCCTGGGGTCGCTACTCCCCATCAGCTGAATGAACAGCTGTCCCTGCGGTGACGTGAAAGCACAAAAACAAGAAAGCAAAAAACCGTCGCAAGGTCAGCTCGGGCCGTGGGGGTGCCGCTCCCCAAATAACTGGAAAAACAGTTATCCCCGTGCGGGGTGTCGGAGGTCCAAGCAACAGCATCACTGAGTGAATACATGCCCTGGGCTATTTACATTTTATTTTTGGTGCAAACCACATCCGGGTTAAATGTCTGAGGTCCAAGCAACAGCATCACTGAGCGAATGCATGCCCTGGGCTATTTATATTTACATTTTATTTTTGGTGCAAACCACATCCGGGTTAAATGTCCGAGGTCCAAGCAACAGCATCACTGAGCGAATGTATGCCCTGGGCTATTTATATTTACATTTTATTTTTGGTGCAAACCACATCTGGGTTAAATGTCGGAGGTCCAAGCAACAGCATCACTGAGCGAATGCATGCCCTAAGCTATTTATATTTACATTTTATTTTTGGTGCAAACCACATCCGGGTTAAATGTCGGAGGTCCAAGCAACAGCATCACTGAGCGAATGCATGCCCTGGGCTATGATACACATTGTAACCCATCCTGCCAAACCTTCTTTGTTGCTCAAGTGACTATGCAAAATCCTAAGGAATAAGGTGGCCATTAGATTTCTTTTGGGACTGACCGCTGTTCGGAGGTTATTGTTAATCCTACAGCATCCGTTTTGTACCAGCTAAAATTTGCTATTGCTTGGAGACCATTAATAAAGGTTTCACTGTAGTACACTTATGTATTGAAACATTTTTGGCAGTTCACAAGAATCTTTAGAACTTCAACAGGAAGAAAACTCATGCTTATGTGACTAAAAAACCTCATGGATACTAATAGGTTACATTTTATACAACAAACTGTTAGAAATTTAAGTGACAAAGGTGCTGTTTTGATGTGCTTACATTGTTGCTGCAATGTTTTTTTCTTCTTTGTCTTTTTAAGTAATAAATTTTGTTTTGTTTTCTCTATATAGGGACTGTTATCTGAGATGGGAAGGACATTGTCCAAAATGTGAACGAAGAGCAAAAGCCAATTTAAATAAATAGTTACAAATTTCTATGTAAAAATGATTTCTGATGTTAAACTGTAAATGTTTTATAATCACTATATTTTAATAAATTGTTTTAATTAAGTTTTGTTTCTGAGGCAAGAAATAGTTAAAGGTGGATCAATTTTTTCCATATTATCACAAACTGAAGAAACACCAGTAAGGGTTGCTGTTCAGTGAAGATAATTTACATTTGACTAGTTCCTTCATGTTATACTTCCTGTATAGCAGACAGCAAAAGAAAAAGGTCTTAAAACTCCTATAATGCAAAGCATGGAGGAGCACTGAATTAATAATGTTTCTGGTGAAAAGAAGTGTGAAGTCTTAATACACCCATTGAGACAGAACCAACCTGCAGTGGTTTCCTACTATGCAGTAGCCAGTTTACTGCAGAATACTGTTCTTATATTTCCATATGAAATTAAACCTAATAAGTCTCAGTACTGTGTTGAAAGGAACAGTTTGCCACTGACTCTCTTCAGTCAGATGAGGTGGTGTAGCTGTCCATGCCATCTATGAAGAGAAGTTTGTCACTCTACTTTTAGTTTTGTATTGTTATACAAGATATATTGTTGCCCAACTCTCATTTGTATCCATCTCAATAAGTTTTGCTTTAATCACTGATAACCCATTCATTTCCGTACATAATTTTTTTTGTGATTTCCTCCAATCATTGCAACTTTAAGCGAAGGAACCAAGGACAAGCACATAAAGAAAGGAGGAGAAAATTAATTGTGGTGCTATGTACCCGTAAGCTTGGTCTTTTGCAATCCATTTGTCAATTAAAAAGATAGTTTATTCTACATACATATGTATCACTAAGCTGTTCTCTGAAATTCAAAGGTGAGCTTCTTAAAGAAAGCTCATCTGCCTGATTAAAGTTTAAAATTAATGGGACTAGATTTTGCTTACTGTTGATGTATCAAACATTTCCATTTACCACAATCTCGGCACACAACTTGAGCTTCACTGACATCCATCACAGGTTCTCACACAAGACCTTTTGCACTTCATAATTTATTTCTCATGCAGACATTCCTGAATTTGGCCCTCCCAGGATTTCTACCTTTCTTTCCTGCCACTTGGACTCAATAAAATATTTTAGTACGCATCTCACCACGCATTCTTTCAACATGGCCAAAACATCTCAGAATATGTCTCCACCATACTAACAACATTTTGCTTCACATTACAAATCTCCTTTCTTCACATGAAAAAGTGTCTTGCCACAAACATTCTGTAACCATACATGAGACTGACGAAGGGAGGAAAAAAGCTGAACTTCTGAACTGGGCAAAAAATCAAAATGCACAGCAAGATTGCGGACTTTTCATTTGTCTTTTGTTGTCTCTGCAGCTGCATATCATCCATTGCTTAATTTATCTTTCTGTTGATATTTTTCTCTTCCCATTTCTTCACTGTTGCTTTTTTTTTTTTTTTTACACTCTTTAATGACAATAATTTCAACTGTCATACTGAAAGATCTTTCAGCCTGAGGACCAAAAGTGCATGATACCAAAGCTTTAACTATTTTATATAAATGGGTTAACTTTGAGAAAACATGAATTCTTTTGAACACCATGCATCAGTTCATACAAATTTAACAACCCCATTACATTACTTCTGTTTTTGGAAATTTGCCCCTCCCTTATCAAGCTGAAATGCAAACTCTTATCGGGTAGGGAAAATGACATCTAACAACACAAGAGAGTGCAAACATCTAAGGAAGAAATCTTTGCTCTGTCAGACTTCATGTTTGAACCCCCCTCCCCACCCCTCGTATTTTCAAGTGAAATACAAATATTTATGAAAGAAATTACAATATCGGTAAAACCTTCACTCTGTTACCTACTGTTTTCAAAAGTTTCATAAAGATGGAATTCCTCCCCCCCCCCATCATCCCTCAAATTTCTGTTCAGTTGTGCATCGACCTTGTGAATAACTGAGGAAATTTTTTCACTCAGTTTAACTTCAGTTTTTGAAAAGTTTGAATTACGAAATACTGATGGCAAATGCTCCCACCCCTCAAAAAAAGTTATCTCCATTTTTTTACACCAATCTCAAGAATGATGTAAAAAAAAAAAGAAAGCGGAAATCCACGAAAGAATTTCGTGTATGCCCGTAACGCATCTTTCCAGCATACATACTGCAGTACCTAGGTTTCACTGCTGTACATCAGAGTAGGTACAATTACACTTTCAAGGAAAGTTGCAAACTAATTTTGGAGCAGCAAAATGCATTTTTTGGAGCAGGTAAAATACATTTTTGGAGCAGCAAAATGCGTTTTTGGAGCAGGTGAGATACATTTTTGGAGCAGGTAAAATTTTTGGAGCAGCAAAATATGTTTTTGGAACAGGTGAAACATTTTTGGAGCAAGAAAACATTTTTAGAGCAGGTAAAATATTAGTACAACTCTTAAGCAAAAAATGTTTTGGAAATAGATGCACTCTACTCAAATTTCAAACATCTTGCATTGAAATACACACACACACATATGCAAACATTTTAGTTTTCAAATAGATCAAAAAAAATTTTAACCATAGCAGGATTCTATTATTAATAATTTATTTTACAAAAAATGTTTAATTTTTTGCTGCTTTTCTCAATATTTAATTGCTCACTTCTATTCTTTTCTAATTTTTTAAGATAGTTAGCAATGTTTTGTTTTGCTTCTTTTAATAGTATCTGTCCACTTTCTATTGCACTCATGTCTTTTTTTTATGCCACATTCAATGTTCATCTCAGCATTGTTTAACATTTTATGAGGGAATCCAACTGCTGCAAATATTCAGCTTCTTACCATTTCAAATCACCTTGTGAACATTCAATTTCTTCTCTTTTTTGCTTATTTTGCTGCATTTTTCCAGCATTAATCTGCTCTTGATATTTTTTCCAGGATTCATTATAAGCTGTCAGAAGTTTTTTTGGTTACATTAATTTTACTCACATCTCCATTTAATCTTTTGACATGATCTTTGTGCTTCTTGCTCTTCGTATGACGTCTACAATCATTGCGGCGGACTTGCGACATGCTAAAATTGCAGCCATATGGCTTATAAAACGTGATTCAGCGAAACTTTAGATGCTTCATAAAAAGGCCATTTTTTACTATACATACCGCAATACACTTGACGATAAGTTTTATCTGACTTCATTCTTTTTGTTGTCTTAGCTGTTTCACTGCTATGTTTCGTTTCGTTTTAATCTAAATTAACCCTTTCCTCTCAAATAACTTTTCACCCATACTTACACTGAACTCGCATTTTTTTTTTCTTTTCTGCAGTAGAGGCCTTAACTTAGCAGTGAAAGCTCAGCTTTAGCTCGCCAGCCCCGACATACAAGCTATAGAGGCATCATCAGCGTGGCGGCTTACACCCGACCTATTCGGCAAAAAATAAATATCTCGTGAGCGTCGACATGCGAGCTATAGAAGCGTCATCTGCATGGAGAGTGCCGGCCAACACATTCAACGAAAAAGAAATGTCTCGCAAGCCCCGACATACGAGCTATAGAGGCATCATAGACGTGGCGGATGACACCAGACCTATTCGGCGAAAAAGAAATTCCTTGCGAGCGCCGAGCTATAGAGGCGTCATAGGCATGGCAGATAACACCTGACAAGTGAGCTATTCGGTGAAAACGAAATTCCTCGCGAGCGCCGACATGCGAGCCATAGAGGCATCATCAGCATGGCGGGCGACACCTGACACGCAGATGACATTTCTTTATCCAGTGAAAAAGAAACGTCGTGCGAGCCTCGACATGCGAGCTATAGGGACGTCATTGGCTTGGTGAGTGACACCCGACCTATTCGACGAAAAAGAAATGTCTCACGAGCACCTACATCCGAGCTATAGAGGCGTCATTGGCATGGTGAGTGCCAACCGACACGTGCGATATTCGGCGAAAAAGAAATGTCTCACAAGCCCCGACCCACGAGCTATAGAGGCGTGATGAGCGCGGCGGACGACACCCGACACGCAAGCTATTCGGCAAAAAGAAATGTCTCGTGAGCGCCAACATGCGAGATATAGAGGCATCTTTGGCATGGAGGGTGACACCAGACATATTCGGCGAAAAAGAAATGTCTCGCAAGCCTTGACATACAAGCTATAGAGGCGTCATAGACATGGCGGATGACACCCGACCTATTCGGCGAAAAAGGTATTCCTCACGAGCGCCGATATCCGAGCTATAGAGGCGTGGCAGATAACACCCGACAAGCGAGTTATTCGGTGAAATGCAAGCCATAGAGGCGTCATCGGCATGGCGGGTGACACCCAACACGCAGATGACGTTTCATTTTCTTTATCCTGTGAAAAAGAAACGTCTCGCGAGCCCCGACATGTGAGCTATAGGGGTGTCATCGGCGTGGCGAGTGACACCCGACCTATTCAACGAAAAAGAAATGTATTGCGACCACCGACATGCGAGCAATAAGGCGTCATCGGAGTTGTGGGTGAGCTATTCAGCGATTTCGTAATGTCAGGTGTCACCCGACAGTCAAGTGGAATGGGTTAAAACGTTTGCACCAAAATTTTCACAAGCACAAAGCCACATGCAATCAATGTAAAGAGTTGGCAAAAGGCGCTGAGCTGAGTCAAAACTGAGTTCCCTCTCGACTTTTGCGCATGGTACTATCAAATGACTGTATGGGGAATCATGTCCCCCTCTGAGAATTATACAGAATCTTATATTTGTGATCACTGAAATTATGGAATTGCACCAAATGTTTTAAAAAAATTTGTCACAATTGCATACCTTTCAAGATTTTTGGATTTTGCTGTTGTCCTCTGTTTGGAAAAAACTTTTCCCAGTTGTTACATTTCTGTAAGTTTATGAGATGTCTGTCCGCCATCTTAAATTTTTTGCAATTGGCGCAAATGCGCGTTCTAACTGGGATGAGAGTATTACGCGATTTTCTGCGTTTTGAATTTGTTTGACAAAGTTCTGTTTTTTTTTTATTATTATTTCTCTTCCTGAGTTCATTCTTTATTTTTAATTGTTTTCTAATAATGCTGATTTATTTTTTCGTAATGGTGCAGAAGAGTGACTAGAATTTTTTTGAATTTTTTTTTAACAAGATGCATGGTTTTCTTTTTCTACAGTACTTCAAATTCATTTGAGGAATTCCTAGCATTGTGCGGGGCTCTAAAGAAGCAACTTTGCCATGTGGTATGGCAGTTTGTCGTTTGTGAGTCTGGAGAATTTCGAGGCCGCTGTGGTGCAGTGGAAAGCATATCCGGTGCGTAACTGGAAGACATTAGATTCGATTCCCATGGCGGCCGATGAGAAATTTTTCCGTGTCTCACTTATAAACATGGAAAGAGTGATGACTTCTATTTGACGTTCCTGGTCCACGTCAGCTGTGTATTTATCATTCATTCGCCTTCTAGTTACTTGTTCAGTTGCTGCAGTTCATCTGTGGTGAATCCCCAGCATTGTGCG
The DNA here is from genome assembly GCA_039090855.1 of Macrothele yani. Taxonomy (NCBI): domain Eukaryota; kingdom Metazoa; phylum Arthropoda; class Arachnida; order Araneae; family Macrothelidae; genus Macrothele; species Macrothele yani. The sequence continues at coordinate 130,356,386 of CM076998.1, read as the reverse complement.
GGGCTCCAAAGAAGCAACCCTGCCATGTGGTTTGGCGGTTTGTCATTTGTGAGTCTGGAGAATTTCGAGGCCGCTGTGGTGCAGTGGAAGCATATCCAGTGCGTAACTGGAAGACCCTAGATTCGATTCCCGGTGGCGGCCGATGAGAAATTTTTCTGTGACTCACTTATAACGTGGAAAGAGCGATGACTTCTATTTGATGAACTGGTACAGTGTTACGATGAGGAGGACGACACATTCCTGGGATGCATAATCATTGGCGATGAAACATGGATTCCTCAGTTCGGACCAGAGACAAAACGGCAAAGTATGCAATGACGTCACCCAAATTTGCCCCCATCAAAGAAGTTCAAAGTTAGTTCGTTGGCATCCAAGGTCATGGCTACTGTCTTCTGGGACAAACATGGTATCCTTCTGGTTGAGTACTTGCCAAAAGATGAAACAATAAATATAAATTCTAGTAATTAATGACTTCATGGCTTCCTCTTATTACTTTCAGTATTATAAATATTTAACGGGAATTATCGAGGATAAATTTATTAAGGTACATTACCTCTCAAATTTTCGATCTAAACGCTAGATCTTCGTCAGGAGTTCTTGCTTCCTTCTACTTCCACAGGTCTGGTGACTAAGCCTGATGGATTTTCCATCCAGCATGGTCATTGATGTTGCCACCTTGTGTCTTGTAAATTTCCAGGGATTCCTCTAATTTCCGGATAATTGCATGGGATTGATGTTTGATCACTTTTAAGGAGTCCCAGTCCATTTTGTGGTCAGTTTCTTGTATGTGCCTGTCTAATCCTATTTTATTTGAGCTGTTCCTTATTGCTGCTTTGTGTTCTTTAAACTTTCTTTAGACAGTGGTACAATTCACACACAAAGCAGCAATAAGGAACAGCTCAAATAAAATAGGATTAGACAGGCACATACAAGAAACTGACCACAAAAATGGACTGGGACTCCTTAAAAGTGATCAAACATCAATCCCATGCAATTATCCGGAAATTAGAGGAATCCCTGGAAATTTACAAGACACAAGGTGGCAACATCAATGACCATGCTGGATGGAAAATCCATCAGGCTTGGTCACCAGACCTGTGGAAGTAGAAGGAAGCAAGAACTCCTGACGAAGATCTAGTGTTTAGATCGAAAATTTGAGAGGTACACATACCTTAATAAATTTATCCTTGATAATTCCTGTTAAATATTTATAATACTGATAAATATAAAGGCCTATAAGAAAACTCGCGCAGCATATCCGGACCAAACGGCCATCACTGAAAAACAATCAAGTGTTGCTTCAGCATAATAACACTCCTTGGCATATTGTTAAACCAGTGCAAGCAGAAATCACAAAACAGGTGAACCGTTCTTCTGCACCTTGCTTACAGTCCGGACTTAGCACCTCGCGATTTTCATGTTTTTGGTCCCACTATGAGAGTATGGACAATCTGCAAGCAACTGTCCGTCAATGAATTCGTAACACCCCTGCTGATTTCTTCACTACCGGAATTAATCGACTTGTTAATTGGTGGAGAAAATGCGTTGTGCTAAACGGAGAATATGTGGAAAAGTGACTTTGACTGTTCGTACCACTGTATTACATACATATGTATCATGTAATTGATAGGAATAAAAATCCCTGATACTCATCGGACACTCCTCGTACATTTTAAACTAGGGTGTAATTTGCAGGTACAATTTAAAGAAGAACCGTCAGTTAATTTTTTTGTAAATTTTCAGTTTTAGGGTAAATAGGAAAATATTGTGAAGTAATTTTTTAGTATTTTTCCAGAAATTCACAATTCCAATATAATGCTGAGTGAAATACATTTGAAATAATACAAGAATTTCAGTTACATGAACTTTTTATGTTTCAAAAATTTCTGGGATATTTTGCTCTATCCTGTCAGTTTATTTTTATTTCTATGTGCTGTCTGTGTTTACACAAACAAGAATTGTACCACTGTCTAAAGAAAGTTTGCTTCTGGTGCATTTATTTTGTTCAAATTTTGAAGTTTCATCTGCGTTCAAAATATAGTTTGCTACATAGCATTCACACACTTTTGGTTGAACTTTATGTACCCAGTCATTCTCCCACTATTTTTCTGTTCACACTTTTAGCTTCTTGACTGGTTTTCACAAAAATATGTTAAAAATGACAAATCTGGCAGGAGGACCATACAGATTCATTTCTTAAAAGCTTTGCTGATTCTAGGGCTTAAAAGGACCACTTAATGGACCATTAGCACTCCACTGTTGTTTGCATCATTTTCATTGTCTCACAAAGAGTTCTATCTGCATTTCATTTTTGTACCATTTTCTACAAATGCATCAAGAATTTTTATTGGATGCTTCCATATTATACGCATGGACGAATTAGCTCAACTGAACTTGTGATCAACACTAGCTCTCATTTTATTGGCCTCACTTTTTCTTCCAAAGTTAACCATGAGTGCAAGGAAATATGACTTCAGCATTTTTGCAAATTCGATTATGTAAATATGTCTAGGATCTAAGTAAGCTCTTAAAACCAACATATACCTATACCTAACTTCCTTCTTAGTACACATAAAGAAGGCAATACAGTAGATTCCTGTTAATTGGGCTATCAGTTGATGGGGGAACATCCCAAATTAGCTCTTTGGGATAGTTTTCTGCCCGTGATGTGTCCCAATAAAGCGGAATTTACTGAACATGTAGCTGCAGTGCCCTTACAAGGAACTAAATATCATAATATATTTCTTCTTGCTCAACAAGAGCAGTATGTCTTGGAGCTTGTGTCTTGATCACACTGAAGGAAGAATGGGAAAGCGCATAATTTACAGCCCTCTCAATTGAATTGGTCTTCACAATGGCAGAAGCAATAGTTATTTCTGGCTCAATTCACACCACCACTACAAATGAGTGGGAGGAAAGGGAGAAATCCTTGTTTAATATATCGTATTAAAAAATGCACAAGGATCTTTTTGTTTTGCAAATAATAAAAAGTGAAAGAGTCTACCATGAAAAACTAGTTTATAACTGAAGCTTTTTGGTGATAGCATTATACATATATTGATAACAGTTAAGTACACTGGTTTCCATAAGTTAAGGAAAACAAAACAAAAATCACAGTTATTTGTAAAAGAAGAGTTGGGTCTATGGCATAAAATGTAATGCATAGCCAGGGTATTATTGTATGCAAATGAGAAAAGGGGCTGTTGTGGAAGTCTGTGTCACATCGTTTGCTGAGTGTGAGGAAAGGATGTTGAGTTAGCCAATTTGCTGTAATGGGTATGAAAAATCATTTAACAGATGAACTGAGGTAGAAAATTATCGGAAGACTAAAGGCAGGCCAAAGTTGGGTGGAAGTTGCAAGATGGCTGCATGCGAGTCCTATGGTCCACAGACTACAGAACCAATTTCAAGAAAGAAAAAAAAGAACTTTACTGAGATATTGAATAGCATTACTTCACTGAGATTTTTGATCACTCTGCAGAGGACCAACAATCCAGTAAAAAGATTTATATTCAAAAACTTTTCCACTGTAATGAAATACATCAAGTTAATAAGTGGACCACAACTTTATATTAAAAAAAAATCTATAGCTTCCAAACTTGATAATTTGTATTATTTTAAAACAATCTATAGCTTTCAAGCTTGATAACATCTATATTTATTACAGTTCTTCTAGATATACATTATTATTGGGTTGAACCAAAAGTTCACATTCTTCCGAAGAGATGTCAGTGGACATGATTTGCAGAACTGAGTGTATTAGCATGTACTTTCAAAAAAGGACAGTTGCTAGCGTTATGGAAAAAAATATTGCGGACTGACATTCATATAGAGTCAATTTGAAGATGGCAGACACAAAGGTGACTTTTTGGTTATTTATGCACTTTTTTGCAGAAGGGTAAAAATGTAACACAAACCCAAAAAACAGATTTGTGACCAAACATGTCAGAAGTGGTTCCGGATGTTCCAAAACATTAATATCCCTCTGGATGGATGGCCCTCCGCAGTTTACAACCAAATCATCGCATTAATTCAAACTAACCAGTTCAGCACCATACCATAAATTATGGAATATTAAAATGATTACAAACACCAGTTGTAAAGCATTTGGAGCAGCTTGAACACCTGAGTCAGTATGGTATGTGGATGCTGCATTGATTGAAAGAAAGAAATATAATGGACTGTGTGTCTGCTTGTGATTCGCTGCAGCCACAAACGAAAACGACCCATTTCTGAAGTGGTTATTGATAAGCAGTGGAAAATGGATCCTTTACAACAATATCTGGCCTCCATCCAAATGTCATGCTCTGTCACAGAGCATGTGATTGTCTAAGCATCCAATTAACTGAAAACACCAGAAGCTGTTCCGAGATACACATAAATAAAACGAGCGTGACAAACGCAAAACTTATTATTGCTAATTTTTGTTATATATATGTGTGTGTGTTTAATATAGTAAAATTAAATGCAAAAATAGCAATACTAAACTATTAAAGTGTAAATTTCCTTGCCAACATTAAGATTTAATAAAAGTATATATCATTTCCTATTTTTCCCCGCAAGGTATCTCATTTATTAAATCAACTTTTTAATTAGTTGATAATATTTAGTAGCAACAAATGTACTTACTCTCAAGAATGTGGATGGGTGTGTGTGTGTGGGGGGGGCTATTCTTGTGTTGTGCTTAGGGCCCGATTCTGTGTAAATCAGACCCTGATCCCGGCCCATCACAGTGCATTTTTTCTTCTACTTAGCTTTAAAACAAGCAAAACAATTTCCTCCTCCTCCTCGACAAAAGAAACAAAGCTGCGTCACGAACTTTGTTCAGAGGCTTCGGGCCAATGTAATCCCTGGCCATGGCGAAAGAAGCACACCGGGCCGACGTGATCCCGGCCCAGCACTGTGCATTCCAAGGTTATCCTTGGTGCATTCTTTTCCACTTAGCTTTCAAACAAGCAAAACAAATTCCTCCTCCTCCTGGGAAAGAAAGAAAAAAAAAAAAAAGTACTGCGTCACAAACTTTGTTCGGAGGCTTCAATTCAAGGCAATGTAATCACGCCACGGCAAAAGAAACTCGCCGGGCCGACATAATCCCGGCCCCACGCCATGCTTTCTTTCCACTTAGCTTTCAAACAAGCAAAACAAATTCCTCCTCCTCTGGGAGGGGGAATAAGGAGCTGTGTCACAACCTTTGTTCAGAGGCTTTTACATTGATTAATTACAAAACCAGTAGAACATTCTTACTTAATACAGAGGTGATTGTGAGGTGACACAAGGAACCCTGAAACTCTCAGCTCAGTGCCAATATACATATATATTACGAATTTTGTATATATATTACGTACATATAAACTAGCTACACAAGAAATAGGCCCTAGACTAGCTTGTGCAGTTAAACTCTGCATCTTTGAAATCAAATTTGGCACTTCATATTATATGTTAATTGAGCAGTCTATGTGGAACAGTTTTACTTGAAGCCTACAGTGGATTCCATTCAATTTCTAAAAGTAGCTTATTGGACTAACCGAATCTAATATAATCAAATTATTTGATGTAGATGCAACTTTCAAAATAATGAGAAAAAAGCCTTCCTTTCAGCAGGCTGTTATCTTGAGAGCTTGTTTGATAACAAAAGAAACACTCAAGGTGTCACAAATCTTCTACATTCACCATCCGCACAAACTTGCAGTGTTTTTAATCAAACACTATAATTCCTTATGAAAATGGAACTTTTAGTTATCATTTTGTAGCGTTTTTAGAAATGAAATGTCCAAAGCATCTCAAATTCTTCTAAAACTTAAAACCCCAGATTTATGGGTTTAGAATATGACAAAAACCCGGAATTCCGGGCTACACCTGGATTAAAAACAGGTCTGTTAATAACAGCGAAAATCTGAATTTCCATAATTTTTCGTTAGTCGTCACTGATTCTGTAATCCCGGGGATTATGGAATTATTCTAAAAACCAGTAAAACATTCTGAATTTCCGTAATTTTTCGTTAGTCACCCATAATCAAAGGGGGGGGAGGGGTCTGCACTGGTTGGCATCTCTGGACGCCTCTGACACTTTCGCCCACCAGTGAGAGAGAAGGTTCATAACGTAAATGTCCAATCGCATGTGAACAGCACTTTTCTTTCTCTTCTTTACGTACCATGGCTCAGGGCTCTGCCCAATCTCTCATCTGATTTTGCCCCCCTCCCTCAGATAAATTAAACAAATAGCAGTGGAAAGGACGGAGGTGAACTGAAACAGTGGAGTGTTCCCCTAAAAAACCAGTTTTGGGCAAACCGAGACTTATGAAGTGCCGTCACCTGCAGCTATCTCATTGGCGCGCAGCAGCACAAAAGCATCAGTCCGGAGCTGCCGGTCAGCCATGCAGCAGCAGAAAGATTACGCCTTAAAACTGAAATATTAGCACCTACCTAACGAATATTTCTCTCTTTTGCCCCGATTCCCCTCCCTCCCCCAACATATCGACAATCACAAACTTTTGTCAAAAGCCAGAGATTCCGCTTATTAGCGGAAGAATAAATGCCTGTGAGTGGTAGGATTGGAAGGAAATCCTATATTATGAGCTTCTGCCAAGCAGTCAAATGATTAGTTTAGATTAGCATTGCTTGTAATTGGTAAGCTGAATCTTTAATATTGTGAGTAAGCCTGTAATTAATCAATCTTGCAATCTAGGAAATCACTAAGAAACAAATCTTTCATTAAGAAATTATTCTTGACATGTCCAGTTCACATGACAGGAACATATGAATGTCATTCTCGGGACAGAAGAGCTGTATTTTCTGTTTCCGATGTAGCTATGTCTTCAAAATGCTTGAAATTGCATTACCTTGGAAAGGGATCAAACCTGCATCTTCCAGTGTTCATTCAAATATGTTACCATCACTCCATAACAAACTTCTAAGCAACTGAGGCTAAGCATATGTAGCTTAGGAAAATTAAAAACCCCAGATTTGAATTACTCAAAGCAATGTATATACTTTATCGTAGCATCAACAACGTTTTCTTATCCAGGAATGTCTGTATGTTATAAATCCCCAGTAGTGCATCAGATATCATCATAGAAATTATTGAGAAACAACTCTTCAGAGAGAAATTATTCTTGACATTTCCAACACATAGTAGCAGGCACTGTTATTCTTTCAAATGACATAAAAAATCAGTTTCTCAGTAATTTCCATGATGATATCTGAAGCAATCGTGATTTATGGCCTACATCCATTCCTGGATGTTAAAGGATCCTCGACATTACGAGGGAACATCAAACTACTTTGACTAACACAAAATTCTGACTTGCCATAATTAGTCATGAATTTTTAAAGTGGGAAACATGAGAATTATGTATCTTCCAGTTACTTGCTAGTAATATAAAAAAAAAGGCCTGGGTTATGTTATATATATCATCATCATCATCATTGTCAACCATTATCAATCCACTGCTGGACGAAGGTCTCCCCAAGTTTCTTCCACAACGGTCTGTCTTGTGCCAGTCTCCTCCATGTCACTCCCGCATACTTTCGAATTTCATCCACCCATCTTCCATGTGGTCTTCTTCTGGGTCTTTTCCTGTCCCTTGGAATCCAATCTAAAATTTCGGCTGTCCATCGATGGTCTGTTCTTCTGGCAGTATGTCCAGCCCATTGCCATTTCAGGGATTTAACTCTGATCATGATGTCTTCCACTCTTGTCATTTTTCGGATCTACGTGTTCCTCTTCTTATATCTCCTGGTTACACCAAGCATGCACCTCTCCATGCTCCTTTGAATTGTCTGCAGCCTTTGTATGTCTCTTTTAGCTAAGGTCCACGTCTCTGCACCATACGTAAGCACTGGAAGGATGCATTGATCAAACACTTTTCTTTTAAGACATAATGGCATATTGCTCTTGAAAATTATGCTGTTTCTTCCAAAAGCTCTCCAGGCAAGTTTTGTACGCCGATTAATTTCTTCACCAATGTGACCCTCACTTGATGTCTGCTGCCCAAGATAAACGTACGTGTCTGTTATCTCCAGCTTTTCTCCATCAATCGATAAATCTTACATCACTTTTGTCTTCTGAAAGTTCATTTTTAATCCCACTTCTTTACTCTTGTCAGCAAGTTCCTGGATCATACTCTGTAGCTCTGATGGGGTAGTTGCAAAAATGACTATGTCATCGGCAAAACGAAGGTGGGTTAGATAATCTCCATTAATCTTTATCCCTTTGTTTTCCCAGTTCAGTGATTGAAAGACATTTTCCAATGTGGCATTAAAGAGCTTCAGAGATATGGTGTCACCTTGTCTCACTCCGTTTCCAATTTTTATGTGTGTTGTATTTTCAAACAGCCGAATCTTTGCACTTGCATTTTCATAGATGTTATTAATAATATTAATGTATGCATCTTCAATACCGCAGGATTTCAGAGCCATTGCAACTGCTGATTGTTTCACCGAATCAAAGGCTTTTTCATAATCGATAAAAGCCATGCACAATGGAAGTTCATATTCCCTCGCTCTTTCAATTAGTTCTCTCAGTACGTGGATATGATCTATTGTGCTGTAGCCACTCCTGAATCCAGCTTGTTCTCTCGGTTGAGCCATGTCCAGTGTCACCTTCAAGCGGTGTGAAAGAACTTTAGTGAAGATTTTATAAACCACTGTTAGGAGGCTGATAGGTCTGTAGTTCCTGAGATCCTCAATGTCACCTTTTTTATGTAGCAAGATCATTGTAGCGTTGTTCCAATCCTCAGGAATTTTCCCTTCATTAAGGCATCGAGTGAAAATTTGGGCGAGTACTGTTTCGATTTCTCCACTTGCTTCTTGTATGATGTCTACAGTAATTCCATCTTCTCCTGGAGCTTTTTCCCGCTTCATGTTCTTGATTGCATGTGCAACTTCTGCTGGAAGGACTGGAAGAACTCTGGTACTGGTACCTTTCATGATGTCTGGAGTACATGTATCATCCCTTTCATATAATTTGGAGTAGAAATCTTTCACTCTTGTCAAAATTTCGCCTCTATTTCTTGTTACAGAACCATCTTCTTTTCTCAGTGCCATAATCTGTTTTTTCCCCATACTGAGATGTCCCTTTGCTATCTTTAGGCTTTGGTTGTTTTCAATTGCTTTCCTTACTAGTTCACAGTTGAATTTCCTTACGTCTTCAGTGATACTTTTTCGTACTGTCTTGCATAGCTCTATATATTCCACTTTGGAAGTCACATCTTCTTTAGTTGTCCTCATCTCTCTTCTTTTTTGCATCAACATTTTGGTTTTTCCTGATAATTTGTTCACATGCAATTTGTTCTTAGACCCAGCTAATTTTGTTGCTGTTTCCATAAGAGCTTTGGTTACTTTTCTGTTAACTTCAGAAATATCCACTTCTTCCGATGTTAGGCCTTCTAAAGCAGAGAATCTGTTCTTCAGTTCCAATTTGAAGGTATTATGTTGTTTTTTAAGGTTGGTTATGTCAATACATTTTGTTTGTCTTATGAGCTTGCTACGTTCGAGTTTAGTGTTGAGGTGCATCTTACATCTCACCAATCTATGGTCACTGCCTGTGTTGAACTTGTTTAGCACACTGCAGTCTTCTATGACGAATTTTTTGTTACACATAATAAAATCAATTTCACTTGTCGTCCCATTTGGATGTCTCCATGTCCATTTCCTGTGTGGCTTTTTCTTGAAAAAGGAGTTCAAGATGAAAAACCCTTCTGCCTCTGCAAACTCTACGAGAGTATTTCCACGCTGGTTTCTGTTGCCGTGACCGAATTTACCTACTGAAGTTTCATTCTGTTGCCGTTGCCCTATTTTTGCATTGAAATCTCCCATAATTATCTTCAAGTGCTGCTTACCTTTATTATTTAGATCACGAATTTCCTCATAAAATTCTTCAATTTCTTCTTCAGCATGACTTGTGGTGGGTGCATAAGTTTGAATAATCTGAGCCTGGTATCTTCTCGAGAGTTGGATAACGAGTCGTGCAGCTCTGTCAGAGGAACTTTCAACTTCTACAACTTTATCCTTCAGTTTCTTGTTTATTATAAATCCAACACCACTAGTTCTGCCAGTATCTGTCCCACGATAGTAGAAGAGATGTCCACTTTTCAGTTCAATGAGATCTTCTCCTTTTCTCCTTACCTCACTTAGCCCGACGATGTCCCACTTGATCCTTTGTAGTTCCTCTTCCAATTCAAGAAGCCTTGAATCAGAAGATAGGGAGCGTCCGTTATACGTAGCCAAGGTCAGCATCAGATGGCAGCCTAGTCCGGTCCTCCGGGGATTCTTAGCACCCTCTGCCTTCATGTCGCACTGGCCGCTGTCTTGGCCAGGTACATTCCAGCTGCCGGAGACTGAGGGCCAAGATTTAAGTTGTGGAGTCATTTTGGAGGGGTTTGGCCATAACTCACCACGCTGGCCAAGCGGGTTGGTGAGTGTGGGATAGCATTTCCTCTAATCCCGATGGTATAGTTATACCGCTATTGGCGGTCGTCAGAGCCCCTTTAGTGGGAACAGGATGTGCCACGAGAAGGCGGGGTTGACATTTGTCAAGGAGAGGCTGTGATGTTACGCATCACCTGACCTTACATCCCGTTATATATATATATAAAATCTTGTTAACAATGTCTAAGTTTTATTCTTTCCCCAAAACATGGGTTAGAATCAAGATACTGCAAATCTATCATTTCTGTGTTTGAAGTGCATTACGTACACAGCTGATGACTAGGCCAGAATGACCACTCTGTGAATTTCAAAATTCCAAGACGTTTCCATGTTTTCCAGGTGAAATTTTCAAACAAAGAGCACATATTGTGTGCTCTATATATTTAGCATGTCCAAAACATAACATCTGGGTTGCTACAATGACCACAAATAAACATTATCAAAATAGTCGGTCATTTTATATGACATGAGAAAATATTCTTGAAAAATTTAAACAAAACACACATTGCTTGGTAATTTCTGTTGTTTTGGAGTTATTTCTTAGAAAATAGCTGTCAGAAATAATTATGTACCAATCCTATACCAATAATAATTAGTTTGAATAATAATTAGTTTGAACAATAATACAGAGAACATACCTCAAAAATTAGACCAAAAGTTTTTCAGAAACCTTGAATTTAAACACAAACTCAACTCTCCTGGCATGTTTAGTAAACCCTCTTTTAAATAAACCCACTGGTTAGTTCTAATTTGTCTCTAGAACATCCCATACAAGCTCGATGGGACTATCATGCTTTCCAGATAAGACATTGCGAATCAGCACTTAAGCTAAATTGTAATTTATCTGTGAAAAGAACATTTGTCCACTGGTCTGGACTGAAGCTGTAATGTTGGTGAATCCATTTTAAACTAGCTCTCTGAGCGACAGAAGTTGAAGGGACACAAATAACTGGTTTCCATGCATAAAGGCATTGCACACAAAGTCTTCTATACACAGTACGCCTTGAAATCTGCATTAATGTGGTTGCTGCAACTCCAAAAATAGTTTTCCACCAGACATTTTTCTGTTTTGTGTGGCAGTCAGACTCATAAAGTGATCATCTGCAGCAGTTGTAGCTCTGGGACGATTTTGTCCGGGTCAATGACTAACATTTTGCCGTGTTGTGAAAGGACATTTCGTGGAACATTTCTAAAGCTCTGGAAACTTCAATGGGAACTGACCTGCTTCCATCCCGACAATTGCTCTCCACTGCTGAAAAACATCCTTGCAACGTCTTCATGGCATAATCAGCTCGATATGTTCCTCTGAAGTGAAAGCAAGAGTTGCCTAGAACAGCTACAAGGTGCAAGTAGACTAGCACATTTTTTTAACGCTACCCTAAAAAGCATATTCCAGCTTATTTGCAGCAAAAGTGACTGCGGGATGGCCCTCCACATACCGACACTTGCATCTTCACCAGTTTGTGTGCTTTGTTTTACATACATTGGCAGCTATATGCATTTTTGTTGTTATCCTTCAATTTTGAGCTGCAGTGTGCATCAGAATTACATAATTCTTTATAGGCTAAAATTAGATGCAATCTCAAAAGGGACTTTTAGTCAAAACAAGAATTTTGACTGAGACATTTGTAATTATGCCTTTTAAACAGCAGGTTTCGATTCAGATTATCAGTCAAATGAAATCATGTCATCATGACTATTCAAAAAAGTTAATGGATGAACTAATTAATAATGAACTGTACACCAATTATGTAATAAATAGTAAAACTGTACTAGTAATCCAATTAATTGGCGAAAGAATATACAAATAACAATGAGGGAAGTTGCAAAATCATTTTTGGAGCAAGTAAAATGCATTTTGGAGCAGGTGAAATATTTTTTGGAGCAACAAAACACATTTTTGGAGCAAGTAAAAAATTAGTAGATAGAACAAACTCTTAAGCAAAAAATGTTTTGGAACTAGATGCACCCTACTCACATTTAATAACTGGTTTCCATGCATTGAAATACACACACACACATATGCAAAGATTTTAATTTTCAAATAGATCAAAAAAATTGTAACCATAGCAGGTTTCTATTATCAATTACTTATTTTACAAAAAATGTTTTAATTTTTTGCTGCTTTTCTCTATATTTAATTGCTCACTTCTATTTTTTTCTAATTTTTAAGATAGCAATGTTTTGTTTTGCTTCTTTTAATAGTACCTGCCCACTTTCTGTTGTACTCATGTCTCTTTTTTTTTTTTTATGCCACATTCAATATTCATCTCAGCGTTGTTTAACATTTTATGAGAGGAATCCAACTGCTGCAAAAGTTCAGCTTCTTCCTGTTTCAAATCACCTTGTGAACATTCAATTTCTTCTCTCTTTCGCTATTTTGCTGCATTTTTCCAGCATTCTTTATAAGCTGTCAGAAGTTTTTTGGTTACATTAATTTTACTCACATCTCCATTTACTCTCTTGACATGATCTTTGTAAGTCTTGCTTTCCGCACAAAGCTTACAATCATCACGGCCGCCATGCGCTAGGCTAAAATCGCAGTCACGTGGCTTGCAAAACGTGATTCAGCAAAACTTTACATGCTTCATAAAAAGGCCATTCTTTACTATATATATTGCGCTACACTTGATGATAAGTTTTATATGACTTCATTCTTTTTGTTGTCATAGCTGCTTCACTGCTACGTTTCATTTCGTTTTAATCTAAATTAACCCTTTCTACTCGAATAACTTTTCAGCCATACTCACCCAGCACTCTTTTTTTTTTTTCCTGCAGTAGAAGCCACAACTTAGCAGTGAAAGCTCAGTTTTGGCTCGTCAGCCCGGACATACGAGCTATAGAAGCACACATCACGGCGTGGCGAGTGACGTTCAAGCTATTCGGCGAAAAAGAAGTGTCTCTCGAGCGTCAGCATGCGAGCTATAGAGGAGTCATGGGCAAGGAGGGTGACACGCGTACGATTTGGCGAAAAAGAAACGTCTCGCAAGCCCCGACACACGAGCTATAGAGGCGTCACGGCATGAAGGGTGACACCCGACATGCGAGCTATTCGGCGAAAAAGAAATTCCTCGCGCGCGCCGACATGTGATCTATAGTGCGGCGGATAATACCCAACACGTGAGCTATTCGGCGAAAAAGAAATTCCTTGTGAGCGCCAACATGCGAGCTGTAGAGGCTTGGCGGGTGACACCCGACCTATTCGGCGAAAAAGAAATTTCTCGCAAGCCCCGACACACGAGCTAGAGGTGTTATGGGCATGGCAGATGACACCCGACATGCAAGCTATTTGGCGAAAAAGAAATGTCTCGCGAGCGCCAACGGCATGAAGGGTGACACCCGACATATTCAGTGAAAAAGTTCCTTGCGAGTGCTGACATGCGATCTATAAGAGGTGTCATAGGCCTGGCGGATAACACCCGACACGTAAGCTATTCAGCGAAAAAGGAATTCCTCGCGATCGCCGACATGCGAACTACAAAGACGTCATCGGATTGGCGGGTGACACCCAACCTATTCCGACGAAAAAGAAATGTCTCGCGAGCGCTGACATGCGAGCTATAGAGGTGTCATCGGCGGGACGGGTGAAACCCGCCACGCGAGCTATTCGGCGATTTTGTAATGTCAGGTGTCACCCGACAATCGAGTGGAAAGGGTTAAAACATTTGCACCGGGATTTTTACAAGCACAAAGCCACGTGTAATCAATGTAAAGAGTTCGCAAAAGGCGCTGAGCTGAGCTCCCTCTCAGGTTTCGTGCACAGCACTCTCAAATGGCTGTACGGGTACTCATGTGACAAAACTCCGTTGGCGGGGGAAGTCAGAACATCGAAGGCGTATAGGGACATAAAACATTTGCACCGGAATTTTTACAAGCACAAAGCCACGTGTAATCAATGTAAAGAGTTCGCAAAAGGCGCTGAGCTGAGCTCCCTCTCAGCTTTCGTGCACAGCACTCTCAAATGGCTGTACGGGTACTCATGTGACAAAACTCCGTTGGCGGGGGAAGTCAGAACATCGAAGGCGTATAGGGACTATCTGTAAAGTGTGTTTTCTCGACCAAAAGACGGTAAAAAATAGAACTTTGTGCGCAGGTACCTAGCGTGGGCTTTTCCGTAAAACCATAAGACGGAGTGAAAATCCGTAAAAGTTCGCATCTCTGAATACTTACGAATCCTTTAGAAACAGAACAGCGGCCCCGGTGGCCTCTGATCATTTGTCCGAACGGGGTTCGGGTTCGAATCCCGGTGAGGCATGGATGTTGTGTTTGTCTTACGGCACTGGTTCTTTCCCTTCCCTGGAACCAGTCACCCTAAATTAGGGATGGGCGACTGCTTATAGCCCATTGAGTTGCTCACGGTGGTCGTTAAACCTCCAATCAAAAAAACAAAAAACAGAATCATCATATCCTGCAACGGGAGAGCCATTTTCAGTCGTCTTCCGCGTCAACGAAATGGCTAACGACTGACCTCTAATGCTGTGTTTACGTAATTGCGCACCTCTCCCGGAACGAAATATCTGCGCCATACCAAAGAGCAGGGAACAACATATAAACTATCTCAATTGCACAACACTCTGAAAGACCACCAAACCATCTGTAAATAATCTTCATCAAGATTTCATAACGTAAAGCATCATTTCTCCTACATATCACATGATTACAACAAAACTCCTCCATGAGCTCCACGTACATCGTGAAACCTGTTCGTCACTTAAGCCAAAAAACAACAAATTAGAAGGTAGGTGAAAAACATTCCGAAATGTTGGGATTGGCAGTACGTGTTGATTAAGCGTCATTCTACGTTTAACCAAATTACGCATGGACCTTTAAAAAGCGTCATTCGACTCGCCGTTTAAAACCGCATTTTTTTCTCTCCCCAATTTTTGTTGTGGATTGCCGTTTCGGCGCAAATATTTCATTTTTTTTTTTTTTTTTTAAGTTGTAGCAGTTCGGCACAAACTTTCCATCACTGAAATAAGCATTTCTTATTTCAGTGAGAGAAACCATGTGTGAAAGCTTAGAAATACTCATTTGTATATTCCTATGGCAATAAATTGGATTATTAGTATAGCTTTACTATTTATGCATGAACTATTTGTGGTAATCTGAGGTGACTGGTTTGCTCATTGACTAAAGCAAACTTGTGTGTGTGCGAGCCGTTAATTTCTTAGCTTGAAAGTTTCAGCTCCTCAAAATCTTCCATCTATGTTCATTTTCTTGTTGCTCTTTATGTTTTGTTTTCTTGTATTTTGTATCTGCGTTTAAAAAGCTTCTAGTACAATTTGAATAAGCACTGCATGCTGCATGAATTATTTTTTGGTATCCTACTGCCAAGTAAGTGGTCAGGTGTGGGTGGGGTATATATTATTAATTTGAGTTGGGCACGAGTTTGAGACCGACACAACATGAGGTGTGGATGGCATGCTTGTCTGATGCTGTAAATTCTGTCCCTTCCCTGGAACCAGTTGTCCTAAATTAGGGATAGGCCACTCACTTCTCTTAGCCTTTGATGCACACCAGATTGTTAAACCCAACGAAAGAGAGGGGGTGGGGAATTGCTTCTTAGTTCTCTCAAAATTCTCAACACCTTCTGCAACTTGAACTGTGTTCCAATAGCACCTGCAATGCAATGCTTTATTTGATTTGATTTTCAATGAGACAATGTCTATTCATTGGAAATCCTTCAAGATTTGCATTCCCATGAAGCCAAATAAGAAGCAGCTTAACAAACTTAGCATCTCAGCAGACTAATTGCAAAGTTTAAGCATAATCATCCAGTGATAACCTCTTCTTAAAACTCTATAACCTCTTGGCTGATTCTGTCTGTAGAAAAACACTTTTCATCTGCATTTACAAATGGGACCAAAAACAATACTGCTTTCATTAAAACAAATTTTAAAGAATGCTTTAAAGAGCAACAATTCAATTGTATACTAAGTTATTAAAACTGAGTATATCCCACAAACACGCCATATTATTCAACACAATACTATCAAGTCATAGCATAGATAACACAAATTAAAAATATAACCTACGTAACTTGTATACATTAGCAACTTCATTCACATTATTTTGAAGTGTGACCTATGCTGAAGGGGCATTCAAGCAATTGTAGCACTGCTAAAAAATTATCAAACTAAACTAATTACTAATTTTTAACTAACTAATTTACTAATTTTTTATATGCTAACAATTACAATTATTTAACCTTAAATAAAAACACGAGCATTTACACAGAACAAAATCAGCATTATTGTTCATTAGTTAAAATTTACATACGAATCACAGGCACAATTACATTACATTTCATTAAAATGTCAAACTAATTCATTAAAATACTTACAAATTAAAAGCTTTATATTAACTACATTATAAAGAAATAACAGCTCAATGTTCCCTCATAAAACTTAAGATTTTCACATGTTCAGACGTGCATTTCACCAGCCCCCCCCCCACCACCACCACCACGGAATTTTTTAATTTTTCAGACACCATTCGTTTGTACCATGTATGAACCGCAATACTTTTGGAGATATTTAAAAAACAAAGTGGGGGTGGTGAAACGATAGCCCCCACCACGGAATGTTTAAATTTTTTTGCACCATTCGTTTGTACCACGTATCAACCGGAATGAACTCAATTTTTTTCGTTTGAACCGCAATAGTTTTTGAGTTATTTAAAAAACAAAGTGGGGAAGCTGCTGAAATGGTACCCCCAAAAATAGAAATTTCAAATTTCAGCATACCCATTCGTTAATAAATAAATCGTATGAACCGGAATGAACTCCATTTTCATCGTTTGAACCGCAATAGTTTTTGAGATATTTAAAAAATAATATTGGGAATTTGCATATATACAGAGAGACCGACCATTTCACCAGCCCCCCCCCCCCCACCCCACCATGGAAATTCAAAATAGCCGTTCGTTAGCAAATCGTATGAACCGAAAAGAACTCCATTTTCATCGTTTGAACCGCAATAGTTTTTGAGATATTTAAAAAATAATGTTACAGGCCTACCATTTCACCCCCTCAGCATGGAAATTCAAAATTCCGAAATAGCCATTCTTTAGTAAATCGTATGAACAGGAATGAACTCCATTTTTATCGTTTGAACCGCAATAGTTTTTGAAATATTTAATAAATAATAAAATTTACATTTACGCACAGAGACCGACCATTTCACCAGCCCCCCCCCCCCCCCCATGAAAATTCAAAATTTCAAACTATCCATTCCTTAGTAAATCGTATGAACTGAAAAGAACTCCATTTTCATCGTTTGAACCGCAATAGTTTTTTAGATATTTAAAAAAGAATGTTACAGGTCTACCATTTCACCCCCACCCCTCATCATGGAAATTCAAAATTCCTAAATAGCCATTCGTTAGCAAATCGTATGAATAGGAATGAACTCCATTTTTATCGTTTGAACCGCAATAGTTTTTGAAATATTTAATAAATAATAAAATTTACATTTACGCACAGAGACCGACCATTTCACCAGCCCCCCCCCCCCATGAAAATTCAAAATTTCAAACTATCCATTCCTTAGTAAATCGTATGAACTGAAGAGAACTCCATTTTCATCGTTTGAACCGCAATAGTTTTTTAGATATTTAAAAAAGAATGTTACAGGTCTACCATTTCACCCCCACCCCCTCATCATAGGAAATTTCTAATTCCTAAATAGCCATTCGTTAGTAAATCGTATGAATAGGAATGAACTCCATTTTTATCGTTTGAACCACAATAGTTTTTGAAATATTTAATAAATAATAGAAATTTACATATACACACAGAGACCGACCATTTCACCAGCCCCCCATGGAAATTCAAAATTTCAAAATAGCCATTCGTTAGTAAATCGTATGAACTGAAGAGAACTCCATTTTCATCGTTTGAACCACAATAGTTTTTGAGATATTTAAAAAAGAATGTTACAGGCCTACCATTTCACCCCCCTCCCCTTCACCATAGGAATTTCAAATTCCAAAATAGCCATTCATTAGTAAATCTTATGAACCGGAATGAACTCCATTTTTATTGTTTGAACCACAATAGTTTTTGAGATATTTAAAAAATAATATTGAGAAATTGCATATACACAGAGAGACTCACCATTTCACCAGCCCCCCCCCCCCACACACACCATGGAAATTCAAAATTTCAAAATAGCCATTCGTTAGCAAATCCTATGAACCGAAAATAACTCCATTTTCATCGTTTGAACCGCAATAGTTTTTGAGGTATTTAAAAAAGAATGTTATAGGCCTACCATTTCACCCCCCCCCCGTCATCATGGAAATTCGAAATTCCGAAATAGCCAGTCGGTAGTAAATCGTATGAACAGGAAGGAACTATATTTTTATCGTTTGAACCGCAATAGTTTTTGAAATATTTAGGAAGTAATAGAATTTACATATACGCACAGAGACCGACCATTTCACCGCCCCCCCCCACACCATGTAACTTCAAAATTTGAAAATAGCCATTCGTTAGTAAATTGTATGAACTGAAAAGAACTCCATTTTCATCGTTTGAACCGCAATAGTTTTTGAGATTTTTAAATCACCCCCCTCCCCCTCTTCATCATGGAAATTCCTAATTCCAAAATAGCCATTCATTAGTAAATCGTATGAACCGGAATGAACTTCATTTTTATCGTTTGAACCGCAATAGTTTTTGAGGTATTTAAAAAAGCATGTTACAGGCCTACACCATTTACTTCCCCCTCCTCCTCTCACCATGGAAATTCGAAATTCCGAAATAGCCATTCGTTAGTAAATCGTATGAACCGAGAAGAACTCCATTTTTATACTTTTGAACCTCAATAGTTTTTGAGATGTTTAAAAATGTCCCACGATTTCAGCTGCCCCGGACATTTCCTGTTTCAGAATAGCTATTCATTAGCATCGTGTGAACCGGAAGGAGCTACATCTTTATCGTTCGAATCTGGATAGTTTTGAGATATTTGTATAAAGGGTAATGGAGGATAATGAAGAAGTAAAAGTAACGGAGAGATCTTAAAGATCTCTCCGTTTCTAGCTTTGAACCGCAGCAGTTGAAAAGTCATTCCAAGAAGAACGTGACGGTTTCAACATCTCTTCAATGTGTCTCAAGGACACACAAGAGAACAGGAAAATGCATGGCATAGTAAAACAGCCAAAATCTCGAGCGGAAACAAACGACGCAAGGCAGTCTGTAGTAAACATACAAGGCATCACAGAAAGAAACGGAGCATGGCAGAGGCACAAAGCAGTCTGTTACAAACATGCGAGGTAGTCGGTGGCAGATACAACACGAGGCGAAGCACACAGGGAACAGTCACTGAGCTGAGGAACGGCTGAGCCAGCAAATAGAGAAAGCACCACACCTGGAACCAGGGAACAACATGATGAGTAGAAAACCGAGGAACTATTCCTTCTTCCTTTTAAGGAAAAAAACGAAATTATTGGTGCGAAATTATTGCTGTCCATCTGTGTTTATTGAGCGCCATCCTCCGACAAAAAGAGAAATAATGGTACTAATGCCACTTTGAAAAGAAACACGACATTAAGGAAAATTATTACTTTCTTTAAAATTGGAATTTTCTGTCTAACAGTGGCATAGCAGTTAGACATACTATACAAAACATAGCAGGGTAGGAAGCAACACATGGCACTCCGGAAAAATCGAGCAGGGGGCATGGTTGAACCACAGAAAAACAGAAGCAGAACGAACGGTGCGAGGCAGTTGGTGATGGTCATGTAAAGCGGATGCAGGCATGACATCGTAAGACAAAACACACAGAAAAAGCTCACAAAGCAGAATGATGAGAAAAAACCGAGGCACGAGAGAAAACACTTAACAAAGAGGAGAACGAAACAAGGGCTGAAAGAGGCAGGGAGAAACATAGCTAAGAAAACACAACAGAAATCAATCATCAAACAAAACCACACAGGAGCTAATCAGGTGGACACCGAAGGAGATGATGTTGAGCATGACAAATGAAGTCGTCAAGACAACCATAGTAACGTTCAACTTCCGGGTAAGAGCCCGAAAGGTGAAAAAAATGCAAAGTAAAAGCGCTAAGATTGTCAACCAGAGATGAGTAAACTGCCGGATCGTTGGAAGCAATGAAGTGATTAAGTGAAGCATCGTGAGAAGAGTCAAAAAACAATGGGAAAGCAGCATCTAAAGAAAGAGTCTGCGTAAACTCTGGAACAACCTGGAGGCGAGCAACAAGATCAGGCACAACAGAGGGACTGTCAAGAAGGCGAGCAAAAGTGACGGCAGCAGGATCAGGAGCGGAGCCTGGCGAAGAACGATGAGGAGGAGACATAACCACAGCGGCACACTTAGCGCGAGTCTTGCGATTAGACCGATGACGACGCTTCTTATTAGGAGCAATACCAGTAGGGAAATGTTGACGAAGAGGACGAGACGACGTAGAAGGAACAACAGGCGGCGTCTCGGGAATCTGGCGAGGTGAATAGGGTGCAAAGTCGGATGACATATGTAAGGAGGTAACTGCAGGAACAACAGAAGCCGGGGTTGGTGTGGTGTCAAACGAATCTAGAAGAGAAGCTGTGCGAAAGAGCGGGGACCGATCATGGCGACCAGAAGATGAAACAAAGGCAACGGCACTAGAGGCATCAGAAGAGCTCCCGAGAAGGTGAAAAGGGCGGAGAGCACACCGGAGTACTGGAACCGGTGGAGGAAAGATGAGCGTCTGAGGGTGGCGAAGTCGACGTACGCAGTGGCGATGGTGGAGCAGAAAATCCCGGGATCGGGATAGGCGAGGTGACTTGCGAAAACAAAGAAGGCAGCACCTGAACAGGCGGAGAAGGTGCGGCAACAGGATGTGACAAAGCGCAAACATCAGACGATGAAAAAGAAAGAAATACAGACGAAGGCACCGAAACAGGAGCAGTAGATCCAAATGTACCCACAACAGACAAAGCTGGCGAGGAAGGAAAAAGACCAACGGAGGCAGATAACGAAGATGGAGATGGAGACTAAGAAGGTGTGAACGGATCAGGCGAAGGCGTGGTGACTGGAAGCGAAGAAAGAGGTTCTGTGACGGGAACTTGAGCAGCCGTTGAGGAAGACTAGGAAGAAATGAGGGGGCATTGCAAGAGATGGTGACTAGGCTGTTTACATGAGATGCAATGATAGGCAGTGAATACGTTGATTGCCACATTGTGATGACAACAAATCACCAGGAAAGTAGTGGGGCAGTAAGAAACAGAGTCTGTGTCAGGGAAAAAAACTAAGTCTTGGCGGCGGAAGCCAAAATAAGGACGATCACCTTGATCAACATGGGCGGCTTCGATCTTGCGGATATCACCAAGAACGCGGCCACCCCGAGAAGGAAAAGCATGTAAAAACTCATCGGAAACGTCCGGAGGTACAGGTTACAAATTAAGAGAACGGGAGAATGTGCAAGGGAGGGGAGGGGAAGGGAGGGGGGGGGGACCAAGCTATGATCTCCAACGGAAAGACTAGTCGATAGGACTTGAGAAACAAACTCAGGTGAAAAAAAATATACAAGAACGGACTTAGGCTTGCTAGCGAAATCTGTAATTGCACCGGAAGGGGGAAACGACAATGCAGACATACACTGTGTAGACGTGCAACTTGACATTGGGTAAGGCGTCGAACTTGACACTTAAACTAAGAGTTGAAAGTATTGTACGTGTGCAGTAAGCGCGGGACCTTGACCTGAAATATAGAAGTCCAAGGCTGTCGCGAGGAAAGTCGGAGACGTTGAACACGGATTTGTAGCAGGATGAGGAGGAGAGCAGTCCTGGGACACATTCAACACACTTGAAGGACAAGTCATCGAAGCAGCACGTAGTGACGTGAGAGGGAAATAGAATTCAGAAGCAGAAGCACAGGCCATGGACAATGTGTAGAAGAGCACACAGATCCACTATAACAAGGTTGAGCACCAGGAAGGCCATCAGCATACCGAAGAAGGCAGCGCAGAGAACCACTGTCAATGGGTGGAGCACCAGGAAGGTAATCGACACACTGGTGAAGGCAGCGCAGAGAACCATTAACGATGATTAGAGCGCAAACACGGAAGGCAAACGTAGACATAGCAGCAGGAAGGCTTCTACATGCAGCAGACAGTTTTAGAGCAAAAAGTCAAGGCGAGCCACGATGGACAGATTGTAAACAGGCCCAACGAGATGAATTATAAATGAATATCGGCAAAATATGCACGTACCAACTCGAAAGAATGACTAGGAAGAGAGCGCAGACATTCATGCACGAGAGAAACACAAATTAATTGAGCGGTGGGCGCTAGATACAGGCAGAGCACAAAATGCAGAGCTCGAAAGGGCGTGGCCAGCAGAGCAACGTGACGGGATGGGGTCTACGACATAACATCGCAAGTCAAAACATCGCACGACATATGATCGCCGCCATAACATCGCAGGGCAAAACATCGTGGTACCATAACATCGCAGTAATCCCTAAATAAATTGCTTTCGATAGCTTTTGATGAATTGCAAAAAAAAAGTATATTTAAAGGGGAGGGGGACTTCATAGAAATTGATGTCCTGGTTAAATTTTGGAAGAAATTGGGGTTACCCGTACCGCTTTTCCAACAGTGCCCAGGCCCGGGGTCCAGGCCCACTCAATCAAAATTATCGTAAAATCTACAGTTTTCAATTTAAAACCACCAGATTTGGTATTCTATCTCATGGTGCTTTAACTTAGACGGTAGATGGTTTTTTGGAAGTGGTCGGAGCCCGGGGTCGATGGGCCCCCATAGAATATTTTCGACAAATCTACAGTTTCCAATTTAGAACGCCGCCCCGGTGGCGCAGTGGTCTAAGCGATGGCCTCTGATCATTCGTCCGGGTTCGAATCCCGGTCAGGCATGGATGTTATGTTTGTCTTACGGCACTGGCTCTCTCCCTTCCCTGGAACCAGTGACCCTAAATTAGGGACGGGCGACTGCTTATAGCCCATTGAGTTGCTCACGGTGGTCGTTAAAAAACCAATCCAAAAAAAAAATTTAGAACCACCAAATTTGGTATACTTCCTCATGGTGCTCTAACTTAGACAGTAAACGGTTTTTGGAAAGATAAGGGGCCCGGGGTCAAGGGGCCCCAATACGCAATATTCGTAAAATCTACAGTTTTCAATTTAGAAACACCAAATTTGGTATACTTCCTCATGGTGCTCTAACTTAGACCGTAGACGGGTTTTGCTTTAAAAGGTAGGGGGGCCCTGGGTGAAGGGGCCCCAATACGCAATATTCGTAAAATCTACAGTTTTCAATTTAGAACCACCAAATTTGGTATACTTCCTCATGGTGCTCTAACTTAGACAGTAAACGGTTTTTGGAAAGGTAAGGCCGGGGTCAAGGGGCCCCAATACGCAATATTCGTAAAATCTACAGTTTTCAATTTAGAACCACCAAATTTGGTATACTTCCTCATGGTGCTCTAACTTAGACCGTAGACGGGTTTTGCTTTGAAAGGTAGGGGGGGGCTGGGTCAAGGGGCCCCAATACGCAATATTCGTAAAATCTACAGTTTTCAATTTAGAATTACCAAATTTGGTATAATATCTCATGGTGCTCTAACTTAGACCATAGACGGTTTTGGAAAGGTAGGGGGCCCGGGGTCAAGTGCCCCCCATACGCAATATTCGTAAAATCTACAGTTTTCAATTTAGAACCACCAAATTTGGGATACTATTTCACGGTACTCTTAGACCGCAGATGGTTTCGGGAACGGGTCGGGGCCCGCGATCAAGAGGCCCCCTTACAAAATTTTCGTTAAAAGTTCAATTTTTTACTCTTAAGATCTGCAACACAATTCAGCACTCCAATACCCAACCTTCGGTCTAAGTGTAAGACCGTAGATAACAATAATGTGCAAAAATATCCGGTTAATGGTGTATTAAAATCAAAAATTAATAAACGTTAGCTTTCACCACCAACGGGCGGCTTATCAGGCAGAAATACAATGTAATGTAAATAGAGAATTTAAAACGGTAAGAAAAAGATTATATTCAAAATTTAAAACGGTAAGAAAAAGATTATCAATATCAAGTCGCATGCACGCGACATCACACAGGTGCATTGCATTTCAGTGTCGCGGTTTCTCAGAAGCACACGCCAGATGTACGGCAGTTCTATATAGATGTCTCCTCGGAGATAAGTATTTCCATTCCTCTTCCTTTCTTTTTTTGTTTCATAAAATTAAATTGACTATATAAAAAAATTAAAGATAAGTTTACTGGAAAATTACAGGAATATCTTTTTCATTCATTAATTTTCACCCGCTGAACTTGGTGATTTCACAGATAGTAATATTTACCCGGGAAATACCACCATGCTAGTACAAATTACATTAATGATTTCTTTGCATCCAGTTCCATTAGTATGTCCATAAGAGCGTTTGGGGCCGTATGAAAAATACATAGTTGATTTCAACGTGAGCCACTACGGTGGCGCAGTGGTCTATGCGCTGGCTTCTGATCACGAGTCCGAAAAGGGTCCGGGTTCGAATCCCGGTGAGTCATGGACGTTGCGTTTGACTTTGGCACTGGCTTTCCCCCTTCCATGCATGGAACCAGTGACCCAAAATTAGGAACTGCCGACTGCTTACAGCCCACTGAATTGATCACGGTGGTCGTTAAACCTCCCAACTAAAAAAAAAAAAAAGATTGCGACGTGTCCATATGCTATCTGTCATGGAGCCGTGTGAAAAGTACGTTTTTGACATCGACGTGTCCTATTACATGTGGGCTGGCCACAAAATTTTAAGGGACCGTACAAAATCGCACTTTTGTTTCACCGTGTCCGCGCTTCGGTATATGGTTGAAGTACACGTATATATAGTTGGGCCATTTCAGCACGTAGTATGGTTTATGTAGAAAATAAAGATAATGTTACACTTTTACTCTGCTACAACACATTAATCCCAAAGGCGATTTCTTGAAATTTTTAATCCGTTGTGCTCATATTCACAAAGTTAACATAACATGCCAAGTTATTAATGTTGCACCTTTACTCTGTCACAAAACATTAATTGCAAGACCTTAGACCTAGCCTTTTTTTAGGAATTTTAGTTCGACGTATTCATAAGGTTTCGATAACATGCCAAGGTTACGGTACTGCGTTTTTACACAGGCACAAAAATTAATAAACAGGCCTTAAGCCTTTTTATCAATTTTCAATGAACCCCAACCGTGCTCATATGCATAAAATTTTCACAGAAAGTCAAGTTTATTGTGTTGCGCTTTTACTCGAGTACAAAACTTTAAATAGCCCCTACTAGGGGCGGATCACCGCAGGCGCAGGAAACGCGCCCTTGGGGCTTCGGAATCGAAGGGGCCTCAAAATACCAAAAATAAAACTTAAATTTTATTTTTTTATTCCCGTTGTTTTGTTAATTGGTAAAAATATAGAAAAAAATAACGATAATACAGGCACATTATCACGTATTCTGTGGCGCTATTTTCATAGAGGGTACCAGTGTTTGATGTTCCTAATCCACGTCAATTGTGTGTATTAATGCAGGACAATTACAGAGGCATCTGTGGCACGCAAGTCCAGTCATCTTCAATAGCGCGTCGCACCGCTTTGTGTGGTGATACATGTTGCAATATGGTCCAGCATAGAGGCGAACAGGCGCCTGATGTCCTGCTGAAGAGGGCCCACACTTGTTGGACGGTGTGCTCCAAATCCCGGATAGTGCGGCACAGAGTCAACCGGCCTTTCAACTGGTCCCACATATGCTCGATAGGGGACATGTTCGGGAAGCGGGCAGGCCATGGAACTGTATGGACATGACGTAGGCAGTCCTGGAAAACCCGAGCCGTGTGCGGGATGGGATTATCCTGCTGGTATAGCGCACCTAGAATTCTGCCCAGGAGTGGGAGAACATGGGGCCGTATGATCTCATCCACATACCGCTGGCCCGACTATGATCTACGTACCACTACTAGAGCTGATCGGCTATCGTAGGCAATAGACCATAAAGGCTCTCCAGACCATAATGCCTGCAGTGGGGTAGGTGGGCGCTCGATAGCAAGGTTGGAATTGTGCCGTTGACCCCGGGCCCTCCACACCCGGACACGATGATCAACTGTCCCCTAAACGAACTGACACTAATCGCTGAACACCACACGTCGCTCTCGCCTGGCACCATTGCAAACGGAGCCGGCGATGTTCCGGTGTTAATGGCAGAACACGTAAGAGGCGCTGGGATCGCAGATTCGCTTCCGCGAGGCTTCAGGAAATGGCTCGTTGGCACACAAGAGCCGCTACATTTGCCTGTAGAGTGGACAGGGTTTCCGTGGGATCCATTCGTGCCTGCCGCACGATCTGTCGGTCATCTTTACGGGTGGTCTTCCTGGTTCGTTCGGAGACACCCGCCATGTAGCAGTGCCGTCACGTGTCCACTGTTCCCAACACAGTCGGACGGTATGGTCAGAACGATCCACGTGGTGGGTTATACGGCGCGCCGACCAACCTGCTGTTTTCAGCCCGATGAACAAGCCTCTCTCAAAGCCCGTAAGTTGCGTACATCGACGTCTCTGGTGTCTACCCGGCATTCTTGTCACTCTGTATACTCTTGCTTGCGCCGGCCGGTGCTTTTCTCTTTCATGGGGCATCGACTACAAGGCGGTTTATAAGGCTGCCGGTTCGTGCTAGCAGCGCCGCCACAAGGTGTGCGGTTATGCGGACTCGCACCAAACGCACCCTAGCTATTTGCAAAGTTTCACGGTTGTAGCATGTTTTCTTCTAGGTGTGCAAATTTCTTGTCCACGAGAGTACAAGAAGCAAGTGGAAAAATTGAAACTTCACTCCCCCAAGTTTTCACCAGCTGTCTCGACGAAGGTATGATTCCCGAGCATTGGGATAATGCTACAGTGATCCTTCTACATAAAAAGGTGACGTTGAGGATCTCAGGACCTACAGGCTCATCAGCCTCCTATCAGTTGTTTATAAAATTTTCACTTTGGTTCTTTTACATCGCATGAAGGTAAAACTGGACATGGTTCAAGCACGAGAAGAAGCTGAATTCAGGAGTGACTACAGCACTGAAGATCATGTCCATGTACTTAGAGAACTAACTGAAAGAACAAGAGAATATGAACTCCCATTATGCAAGGCTTTTGTTGATTATGAAAAGGCCTTCGATTCCGTAAAACCATCAGCAGTTACAACTGCTTTGAAATCCTGCGGTATTGCAGATGCATACATTAGCATTATTAATAGTATCTATGAAAATGCAACTGCAAAAGTTTGGATATTTGAGGATGCAGCACTAATAAAAATTGGAAAGCTAGTGTGACAAGGTGAAATCATATCTCCCAAACTCTTTAATCCCACATTGCAAAATATTTTTTAATCACTGAACTGGGACAAAGAGAAAAAGATTTATGCAGAGAATTCAAATCACGTTCGTTTTGCTGATGACCTTGTCATTTTTGCAACTACGACTTCTGAACCGCAGAGTACGATCCAAGAACTTGCTGACAAGAGTAAAGAAGTGGAATTAAAAATGAACTTTCAGAAGGCAAAAGTGACGTATATTGCTTTTACAAGAAACGAAGATTTATTTATTGATGGTGAAAAGCTTGAGACAACCGATACCTACATTTATATTGGGCAGCAGATATGAAGTAAGGGTCACATTGATGAAGAAATTAATCGGCGTGTAAAACTTGGATGGATAGCTTTTGGAAGAAACAGTACAATTTTTACGAAAGGTATGCCATTATGTCTTAAAAGATAAGGGTTTATTCCTGCCAGTGCTTACGTATGGAGCAGAGACATGGACCTTAACTAAACAAGTTAGTAAAATCATGCAATGCATTGAATATGATGCGCTTTCCAACATACCAGAAATAATTACTCAAGTTATGAGAATAATGGCTGTGGAATAAATCTCGGTCCTGTGCCCTGACCTTTGATCCCATTTCGATGATATTCAACAGAACCGGTTTGGTATACCTCCGAAATAACATGATAATCGAAGCATTTTTACGTAAGTTATGATGCATAAGGGCTATGGAATAGATCCCGCTCCTGTGTCCTAACCTTTGACCACATTTTGTCCATTTTCCATAGGGTTTGTCCCAAGGTGGTCCCCTACTACATACTAAAATTTCATCGAAATCGAACAATTTCTACGTGAGTTATCGTGCCGACAGACGGACGGAAAAAGCTGAAGCATATACGCTTCTTCAACCTACGGTTGGAAAGCGTAAAAAAGACAAACAAAGATTGCAGACAACGCAAAAAACCCTGGAGAGAATCATGCTTGGTCTAACCAGGAAAGATAAGCAGAGGAACTCATGGATAAGGAAAACGACAGGAGTTGACATCATGACCACAATGAAATCACTGAAATGGTAAGGGCATGACATGTTGCTAGAACAACGGACGACCGACGGAAACCGAAATTTTAGAATGAATTTCGAGAGGCAGGAAAAGACCCAGAAGAAGACCCTATGGGAGATTGATGGATGAAATTCGAAAGCATGCCGGTGTGTCATCGAGGAGACACGCTCAAGACAGACAATTGTGGAAGAAACTTGGGGAGACCTTCATCCAGTAGTGGATTCATAACAGTTGACAATGATAATATATATATAAACAATGATAATATATATATAAACGAACGAAGAGTTACATCCGCAGGTGTGGCAGAATTAACACGCATCCCATTGCTTGGAAAGACGACGCATAGCGTCTGCGAAGAACTTCTTGAGTTTCTCCTTGAACCATTTGGATCTGTAAACATGAAAGTCACATGTCGACAGATCCGGGCTATAGGCTGGGTGGTGCAGAACCTCTCACCCTTTCCGTGCTAACGCACCCTGCATAATGTGTGCAACAGAATCACACCACGCGAAAGCATGCCAGGTCACCCATTCTTGATGGCTTTATGCAGCTTGTCCACTGTGTCGATGTAGTGGTTGGCATTGCTGTTTACGTGAGGCTCTTTAAAGTCTACCAACAAAAGCCCTTTATGGTCAAAAAATGCGGTCAGCATAACCTCACCGGCAGAGTCCTGTAACTTGAATTTTATGTGTTTTGGTGATCCGGGATGCTTTCATTGCATGCTCGCTGGTCCGCTGGATGGCTCAAAGTGGTGGCACTGCGATTCGTCACCTGCCACTATGCGCAATATAAATGCATCACACTCTGCTTTGTAACGCAGCAAGTGATTCAAACTCCAACCCATACATTCTTCCTTATGGTGGTCAGTCAGCATCCTCGGGATAATTTGTAAACACACTTTCCGATATTGCAGCGTCTTCGTAACCACAGTTTAAACTGTACCAAATGTCATAGCAAAGTCCTCCGTTTGCAAATGTAAGCCCCGATGACGGTTTTACATGCATTTCTTTCTCCGTGTGGGCGCATTGTTGGTGTTATTCGCACGCTCCCCGCCGATCAAGGTGATCGTCCTTATTTAGGCTTCCGACGCCAAGCCTTAGTTCTCTTCCCTGATATGGACTTCATTACTTCCTGCCCCACTGCTTTCCAGGTGCTTTGTGTTCATCACAACGTCGTTATAAACGTGTTCACTGCGTATCATTGCTTCTCATGTACAACGCCTGGTCTTCATTGCTCGCAATGTCCACTCACCTCTTTTTGTTCTTCCTCAACGGCTGCTCAAGTGCCAATCACAGAACCCCCTTCTTCACTTCCGGTCACCACGCATGCGCTTGTTTCGCTTCCACCTTCTTAGTCTCCATCTCGATTGTCGTTGCCTTCCTCTGTAGGTCTTTTTCCTTCTCCACTAGCGTCGCCTGCTGCGGATACATCTGGATCTACTGCTCCTGCGCCTTCGTCTGTCTTGCTTTCTTCTTCGGCGTCTGTTGTCTGTGCTTGGTCACATCCCGTTGCCGACCTTTCTCCGCCTGTTCAGGTGCTGCCTTCTTTGTTTTCGCACGTCACCTCGTCAATCCCAATCCCGTGATTTTCTGCTCCATCATCTCCGCTGTGTATGTCAGCTTCGCCACTCTCAGACGCTCATCTTTTCTTCAGCCGTTCCAGTACTCCGGTGTGCTCTCCGCCCTTTTCACCTTCTCCGAGCTCTTCTGATGCCTTTATTGTTGCCTTCCTTTCGATTTCTGGTCCCGTGATCGGTCCCCGCTTTCCAGCACAGTTACTCTTTTGGATTTGTGTGAAGCCTCACCTTCACCAGCTCCTGTTGCCTCTTTGCTTGCGTTATCCGCACATGATTCAGATCTTTCTTCTCAGACTTCTCACTCGCTGTCGGTTACTCCTTCTTCATCACCACGTCCCTGTTGATACTGCTTTTAATAAGAAGCGCCGTCGTCGCTCTAATCGAAAGACGCACTAAGCGAACCGCGGTCGCTCAGCCTTCTCTTCATCGTTCTTCAGATTCCGCTCCTGATTCTACTGTTGCTTCTTTCGCCGACCTTATTGGTACTCCCTCCGTTTCCACTGCAATTTTCGCTCGCCCCCAAGCTGTCCCTGGGTATTCGAAGATTCTCTTCCCAGATGCTGCCAACCCATGTTCTTTGCCTCTTCCTGTGATGCTGCTTTGGATCACCTTCTTGACTCACATGATCCAGCTGATTACTCGAATATGATCGAGGATATTCGCTGCTTCCTCCAAGTTTTCGTTGACCTCACGAGATCTTACCCCTGAGATATTCCGTTATTACAGTTTTCTTAATTGCTACCTTGGTGATGCTCAAAATCGCCTCATTGATCTGGTTATGACCGATTAGCTTCTGTCTGCTCTTGCATGATGTTTCGCTTCCTGCCGTCTTTGCCTTGCTGCGTCTTACTCCTTTGCATGTTTCTGTTGTGCGTTGTACCCAACCTTTTTCTTTCCGTTGTATCCTATGTACCACCATGTTTTCTCCTCATCTTGGTTCTTTCAAACATCCGCCCGGTGCCTACTTCCGTGAACCCGTCACATCGTTTTGTTCACAGAGCTTCATCCTGTGTGCATTGTTATGCGCGATTCTCCTCTTATACCTTTAGTCACTGTCCTGGATTGCCACGTTGTTTTTCAGGACAAAAAAGAAAATCCCTATGTTGCGGTTCGCACCCAGTTAGTTTTTTCAGGTGCTCCGTGGGTTTGTTTTCCTGTCTCGTCGAGTATTTGTCTTATGTCATGTCATGTCTTGTGCCTCAGCATATCTTCTACTGTTGTGCTACGTTACTTGCTCATCCAGTGTGACTCATCTCGTCCGATACTTACCGTTATTGCTTTGCCTCATGCTAATTGATTGCACCGTGCTGTTACCTACACCATGCTATCTTTGCAAGTGTTATCTGTTGCACCTCGTTTTCTGCTTTTCATGCTACGCCCGGAGCATGAAAAGCAGCCTCCAGTTCGATGTATTCTCCATCTCCGTCGTTCCTTCTGCTCAGCGACTGTTCCAGTGTGCTTCGCCTATCACAGATTGCCTTGTGCTGCTCGTTCACCTTCGTTTATCTTTGTATGTCCTGATTGACTTTTACAAACTGCTTTGTGCTGCTCGTCCAGTAGCGTTATTCTTATTGTTTTATCATGCCATGTATTTTCCATTATCCTGTGTACTAGTCCTCGATACCTAATAAAGCAACGTCACGTTGTTTTTGGAATGTCTTTTCAACTGCTGCGCTGCGGTTCAAAGCTAGAAACGGGGAGTTCTTTCAGCTAATGACAGGAACGAATGAAAGACTTTGTACAAAACAAATCACTTCTTCATTATCCTCCATTACCCTTATTACAAATATCTCAAAAACTATCAAGATTCGAACGATAAAGACGGAGGTCTTACCCGTTCACACCATGCTAACGAATACCTATCCTGAAATAGGAAATGTCCAGGTTAGGGGGGGGGGAGGCAGGTGAAATCGTGGGCTACTAACATTCTTTTTTAAACATCTCCAAAACTATTGCTATTCAAACTATGAAAATGGCGTTTATTCCGGGTCAAACCATTTACTAACAAATGACTATCTTGAAATTTTTAATTTACATGTGAGGGGGAGGGGGGGTTGAAATGGTAAGGACTGTAACATTCTTTTTTAAATACCTCAAAAACTATTGCGGTTCAAACAATGAAAATGGAGTTCTTTTCGGTTCATACGATTTGCTAACGAATGGCTATTTTGAAATTTTGAATTTCCATGGAGGAGGGGGGGCTGTTGAAATGGTCGGTCTCTCTGAATATACGCAAATTCTCAATATTATTTTTTAAATATCTCAAAAACTATTGCGGTTCAAACGATAAAAATGGAGTTCATACCTGTTCATACGATGTACTAACGAATGGCTATTTTGGAATTTGGAATTTCCATGGTGAAGAGGGGGGGGTAAGATGGTAGGCCTGTAACATTCCTTTTCTAAAATCTCAAAAACTATTGCGGTTCAAACGATGAAAATGGAGTTCTTTTCGGTTCATACGATTTGCTAACGAATGGCTATTTTGAAATTTTGAAGTTCCATGATGGGGGGCGGGAGCTGGTGATATGGTTGGCCTCTGTGCTTATATGTCATCATCGTCATCATTGTCAACCATTATCAATCCACTGCTGGACGAAGGTGTACCCAAGTTTCCTCCACAACGGTCTGTCTTGTGCCAGTCTCTTCCATGTCACTCCCGCATACTTTCGAATTTCATCCACCCATCTCCCATGTGGTCTTCTTCTGGGTCTTTTCCTGTCACTTGGAATCCAATCTAAAATTTCGGCTGTCCATCGATGGTCTGTCCTTCTGGCAGTATGTCCAGCCCATTGCCATTTAAGGGATTTAACTCTGATCATGATGTCTTCGACTCTTGTCATTTTTCGGATCCACGAGTTCCTCTTCTTATCTCTCCTGGTTACACCAAGCATGCACCTATCCATGCTTCTTTGAGTTGTCTGCAGCCTTTGCATGTCTCTTTTAGTTAAGGTCCATGTCTCTGCACCATACGTAAGCACTGGAAGGATGCATTGATCAAACACTTTTCTTTTAAGACATAATGGCATATTGCTCTTGAAAATTATGCTGTTTCTTCCAAAAGCTCTCCAGGCAAGTTTTGTACGCCGATTAATTTCTTCATCAATGTGACCCTCACTTGATATCTGCTGTCCAAGATAAACGTATGTTTCTGCGATCTCCAGCTTTTCTCCATCAATCGATAAATCTTCATTTCTTGTAAAAGCATTGAACATCACTTTTGTCTTCT
The DNA here is from genome assembly GCA_039090855.1 of Macrothele yani. Classification (NCBI taxonomy): domain Eukaryota; kingdom Metazoa; phylum Arthropoda; class Arachnida; order Araneae; family Macrothelidae; genus Macrothele; species Macrothele yani. The sequence continues at coordinate 130,322,791 of CM076998.1, read as the reverse complement.
GAAAGTTCATTTTTAATCCCACTTCTTTACTCTTGTCAGCAAGTTCCTAGATCATACTCTGCAGCTCTGATGGGGTAGTTGTAAAAATGACTACGTCATCAGCAAAACGAAGTTGGGTTAGATAATCTCCATGAATCTTTATCCCTTTGTTTTCCCAGTTCAGCGACTGAAAGACACCCTCCACTGTGGCATTAAAGAGCTTCGGAGATATGGTGTCACCTTGTCTCACTCCCTTTCCAATTTTTGTGTGTTGTATTTTCAAACAGCCGAATCTTTGCACTTGCATTTTCATAGATGTTATTAATAATATTAATGTATGCACTTCAATACCGCAGGATTTCAGAGCCATTGTAACTGCTGATGGTTTCACCGAATCAAGGGCTTTTTCATAATCGATAAAAGCCATGCACAATGGAAGTTCATATTCCCTTGCTCTTTCAATTAGTTCTCTCAGTACGTGGATATGATCTATTGTGCTGTAGCCACTCCTGAATCCAGCTTGTTCTCTCGGTTGAGCCATGTCCAGTGTCACCTTTAAGCGGGGTGAAAGAACTTTAGTGAAGATTTTATAAACCACTGATAGGTCTGTAGTTACTGAGATCCTCAATGTCACCTTTTTTATGTAGCAAGATCATTGTAGCGTTGTTCCAATCCTCAGGAAACTTCCCTTCATTAAGGCATCGAGTGAAAATTTGGGCGAGTACTGTTTCGATTCCTCCACTTGCTTTTTGTATGATGTCTACAGTAATTCCATCTTCTCCTGGAGCTTTCCCCCGCTTCATGTTCTTGATTGCAGGTGCAACTTCTGCTGGGAGGACTGGAAGAACTCTGGTACTGGTACCTTTCATGATGACTGGAGTACATGTATCATCCCTTTCATATAATTTGGAGTAGAAATCTTTCACTCTTGTCAAAATTTCGCCTCTATTTCTTGTTACAGAACCATCTTCTTTTCTCAGTGCCATAATCTGTTTTCTTCCATTACTGAGATGTCCCTTTGCTATCTTTAGGCTTTGGTTGTTTTCAATTGCTTTCCTGACTAGTTCACAGTTGAATTTCCTTACGTCTTCAGTGATACTTTTTCGTGTTGTCTTGCATAGCTCTATATATTCCACTTTGGAAGTCACATCTTCTTTAGTTGTCCTCATCTCTCTTCTTTTTTGCATCAACATTTTGTTTTTTCCTGATAATTTGTTCACATGCAACTTGTTCTTAGATCCAGCTAATTCTGTTGCTGTTTCCATAAGAGCTTTGGTTACTTTTCTGTTAACTTCAGAAATATCCACTTCTTCCGATGTTAGGCCTTCTAAAGCAGAGAATCTGTTCTTCAGTTTCAACTTGAAGGCATTATGGTGTTTTTTAAGGTTGGCTATGTCAATACATTTGTTTGTCTTATGAGCTTGCCACGTTCGAGTTTAGTGTTGAGGTGCATCTCAACACTAAACTCGAACGTGGCAAGCTATGGTCAGCAACCAATCTATGGTCACTACACCAATCTATGGTCACTACTTGTGCTGAACTTGTTTAGCACACTGCAGTCTCTTCTATGACGAATTTTTTGTTACACATAATAAAATCAATTTCACTTGTCGTCCCATTTGGATGTCTCCATGTCCATTTCCTGTGTGGCTTTTTCTTGAAAAAGGAGTTAAAGATGAAAAACCCTTCTGCCTCTGCAAACTCTACGAGAGTATTTCCACGCTGGTTTCTGTTGCCGTGACCGAATTTACCTACTAAAGTTTCATTCTGTTGCCGTTGCCCTATTTTTGCATTGAAATCTCCCATAATTATCTTTAAGAGCTGCTTACCTTTATTATTTAGATCACGAATTTCCTCATAAAATTCTTCAATTTCTTCTTCAGGATGACTTGTGGTGGGTGCATAAGTTTGAATAATCTGAGCCTGGTATCTTCTCGAGAGTTCGATAACGAGTCGTGCAGCTCTGTCATAGGAACTTTCAACTTCTACAACTTTATCCTTCAGTTTCTTGTTTATTACAAATCCAACACCACTAGTTCTGCCAGTATCTGTCCCACGATAGTAGAAGAGATGTCCACTTTTCAGTTTAATGAGATCTTCTCCTTTTCTCCTTACCTCACTTAGCCCGACGATGTCCCACTTGATCCTTTGTAGTTCCTCTTCCAATTCAAGAAGCCTTGAATCAGAAGACAGGGAGCGTCCGTTATACGTAGCCAAGGTCAGCATTAGATGGCAGCCTAGTCCGGTCCTCCGGGGATTCTTAGCACCCTCTGCCTTCATGTCGCACTGGCCGCTGCCTTGGCCAGGTACATTCCAGCTGCCGGAGACTGAGGGCAAAGATTTAAGTTGTGGAGTCATTTTGGAGGGGTTTGGCCATAACTCACCACAATGGCCAAGCGGGTTGGTGAGTGTGGGATAGCATTTCCTCTAATCCCGATGGTATAGTTATACCGCTATTGGCGGTCGTCAGTGCTTATATGTAAATTCTGTTATTTATTAAATATTTCAAAAACTATTGCGGTTCAAACGATAAAAATGGAGTTCATTCCTTTTCATACGATTTACTAACAAATGGCTATTTCGGAATTTTGAATTTCCATGATGGGGGGGGGTGAAATGTTAGGCCTGTAACATTCCTTTTTAAATACCTCAAAAACTATTGCGGTTCAAACGATGAAAATAGAGTTCTTTTTGGTTCATACGATTTGCTAACGAATGGCTATTTTGAAATTTTGAATTTCCATGGTGGTGGGGGGGGGCTGGTGAAACGATTGGTCTCTGTATATATGCAAATTCTCAATATTATTTTTTAAATATCTCAAAAACTATTGCGGTTCAAACGATAAAAATGGAGTTTATTCCGGTTCATACGATTTACTAATGAATGGCTATTTTGGAATTTGGAATTTCCATGATGAAGAGAGGGGGGGGTGAAATGGTAGGCCTGTTAAATGCTTTTTTTAAATATCTCAAAAACTATTGCGGTTCAAACGCTGAAAATGGAGTTATTTTCAGTTCATACGATTTACTAACGAATGGATATTTTGAAATTTTGAATTTCCATGGTGAGGGGGCTGGTGAAATGGTCGGTCTCTGTGCGTATATGTAAATTCTATTATTTATTAAATATTTCAAAAACTATTGCGGTTCAAACGATGAAAATAGAGTTCTTTTCGGTTCATACGATTTGCTAACGAATGGCTATTTTGAAATTTTGAATTTCCATGGTGGTGGTGGGGGGGGGGGGGGCTGGTGAAACGATTGGTCTCTGTATATATGCAAATTCTCAATATTATTTTTTAAATATCTCAAAAACTATTGCGGTTCAAACGATAAAAATGGAGTTTATTCCGGTTCATACGATTTACTAATGAATGGCTATTTTGGAATTTGGAATTTCCATGATGAAGAGAGGGGGGGGGGTGAAATGGTAGGCCTGTTAAATGCTTTTTTAAATATCTCAAAAACTATTGCGGTTCAAACGCTGAAAATGGAGTTATTTTCAGTTCATACGATTTACTAACGAATGGATATTTTGAAATTTTGAATTTCCATGGTGAGGGGGCTGGTGAAATGGTCGGTCTCTGTGCGTATATGTAAATTCTATTATTTATTAAATATTTCAAAAACTATTGCGGTTCAAACGATGAAAATAGAGTTCTTTTCGGTTCATACGATTTGCTAACGAATGGCTATTTTGAAATTTTGAATTTCCATGGTGGTGGTGGGGGGGGGGGGGGGCTGGTGAAACGATTGGTCTCTGTATATATGCAAATTCTCAATATTATTTTTTAAATATCTCCAAAACTATTGCGGTTCAAACAATAAAAAGGGAGTTCATTCCTATTCATACGATTTACTAACGAATGGCTATTTCGGAATTTTGAATTTCCGTGATGGGGGGGGGGGGCGATGGTAGGCCTGTAACATTCTTTTTTAAATATCTCAAAAACTATTGTGGCTCAAACGATGAAAATGGAGTTCTTTTCAGTTCATACGATTTACTAACGAATGGCTATTTTGAAATTTTGAACTTCCATGGTGGGGGGGGGGGGGGGGGCTGGTGAAACGATTGGTCTCTGTATATATGCAAATTCTCAATATTATTTTTTAAATATCTCCAAAACTATAAAACTATTGCGGTTCAAACGATGAGAATGGAGTTCATTCCGGTTCATACGATTTACTAATGAATGGGTATTTTGGAATTTGGAATTTCCATGATGAAGAGAGGGGGGGGGGTGAAATGGTAGGCCTGTTAAATGCTTTTTTAAATATCTCAAAAACTATTGCGGTTCAAACGATGAAAATGGAGTTATTTTCAGTTCATACGATTTACTAACGAATGGATATTTTGAAATTTTGAATTTCCATGGTGAGGGGCTGGTGAAATAGTCGGTTTCTGTGCGCATATGTAAATTCTATTATTTATTAAATATTTCAAAAACTATTGCGGTTCAAACGATGAAAATGGAGTTCATTCCGGTTCATACGATTTACTAATGAATGACTATTTTGGATATTGGAATTTCCATGATGGGGGGGGTGAAATGGTAGGCCTGTTAAATGCTTTTTTAAATATCTCAAAAACTATTGCGGTTCAAACGATGAATATAGAGTTATTTTCAGTTCATACGATTTACTAACAAATGGATATTTTGAAATTTTGAATTTTTATGGGGGGGGGGGGGCTGGTGAAATGGTCGGTCTCTGTGCGTATATGTAAATTCTATTATTCATTAAATATTTCAAAAACTATTGCGGTTCAAACAATAAAAATGGAGTTCATTCCTGTTCATACGATTTGCTAACGAATGGCTATTTCGGAATTCTGAATTTCCATGATGAGGTGTGTGTGTGTGTGTGTGTGGGGGGGTGAAATGGTAGGCCTGTAACATTCTTTTTTAAATATCTAAACAACTATTGCGGTTCAAACGATGAAAATGGAGTTCTTTCCGGTTCATACGATTTGCTAACGAATGGCTATTTTGAAATTTTGAATTTCCATGGGGGGGGGGGGGGCTGGTGAAACGGTCGGTCTCTCTGTATATATGCAAATTCTCAATATTATTTTTTAAATATCTCCAAAACTATTGCGATTTAAACGATAAAAAGGAGTTCATTCCTGTTCATACGATTTACTAACGAATGGCTATTTCGGAATTTTGAATTTCCGTGACGGGGGGGGGGGTGGGGGTGGTAGGCCTGTAACATTCTTTTTTAAATATCTCAAAAACTATTGCGGTTCAAACGATGAAAATGGAGTTCTTTTCGGTTCATATGATTTACTAACGAATGGATATTTTGAAATTCCATGGTGGGGCTGGCCAAACGATCGGTCTCTCTGTATATATGCAAATTCTCAATATTATTTTTTAAATATCTCAAAAACTATTGCAGTTCAAACGATGAAAATGGAGTTATTTTCAGTTCATACGATTTACTAACAAATAGATATTTTGAAATTTTGAATTTCCATGGGGGGGGGGGGGGGGCTGGCGAAATGGTCGGTCTCTGTGCTTATATGTAAATTCTATTATTTATTAAATATTTCAAAAACTATTGCGGTTCAAACGATAAAAATGGAGTTCATTCCTGTTCATACGATTTACTAACGAATGGCTATTTCGGAATTTTGAATCTCCAAGATGGGGGGGGGGGGTGAAATGGTAGGCCTGTAACATTATTTTTTAAATATCTCAAAAGCTATTGTGGTTCAAACGATGAAAATGGAGTTCTTTTCGGTTCATACGATTTGCTAACGAACTGCTATTTTGAAATTTTGAATTTCCATGGTGGGGGGTTGGTGAAATGGTCGGTCTCTCTGTATATATGCAAATTCCCAATATTATTTTTTTAATATCTCAAAAACTATTGCGGTTCAAACGATAAAAATGGAGTTCATTCCGGTTCATACGATTTACTAACGAATGGCTATTTCGGAATTTTGAATTTCCGTGATGGGGGGGGGGGGGCTGGTGAAATGGTCGGCCTCCTATATTTATATGTAAATTCTCAATATTATTTGTTAAATATTTCAAAAACTATTGCGGTTCAAACGATGGAAATGGAGTTCATTCCGGTTCATACGATTTATTAACGAATGGCTATGCTGAAATTTGAAATTTCTATTTTTGGGGGTACCATTTCACCAGCCCCCCCCCCACTTTGTTTTTTAAATAACTCAAAAACTATTGCGGTTCAAACGAAAAAAATTGAGTTCATTCCGGTTGATACGTGGTACAAACGAATGGTGTCTGAAAAGTTAAAAAAATTCCGTGGGGGGGGGGGGATGGTGAAATGCACCTCATATTCAGGTGCATCATTGGAGATTGAATTTTGCTGTCGACGGCAACTAAAGCATTGAGTGGAACAGGGTTCTATCCACACTATGGAGATTGCTTTGATGATGACACAACTATCTCCACAAAAGGCAATGTGCTGCCCTCTGTGAACAGGCAGGTAAATTATGCTGCATTTTTCACTTCTTTTTCCTAGTTTTTTTTTTTTTTTTTTTTAAATACTGTGTGTGTCCTTTTTAATTAATGCTCTCCTAATTTCAGGAATGTCTTATGGATCATGCATGTTTCAGGTAACTTCTTTTCGTTTTTCAATTGCAACTGCCTTGGAATACCTTAATTCCAGTTCATTAGGAAGCATACTCATTAGTTCGGTATCTTCAAATTGTGCAGATATTTCTTTTGTTCCAAAAACATGCATTGGTAGCACAAAAAAATAGATTAGAAAAAGAGACTGAATCAATATCTTGTTAACTGGAAGAAAAAACAAAAAACACAGCATTAATATAATGTTTAGAACAACAGAAATATCTGCAATTTGAAGGTATCAAACTAATTAGTACAGAACTAGAATTTAGATATTCTAAGGCAGTTGCAACTGAAAAACGAAGAGAGGTTACCTGTAAAATGCATGATCCATGTGACATTCCTGAAACTTAGAAAGCATTAATTATAAAAGGGGCACAGAATAAAAAAATGGAGGAAAAAGAAGTGAAAAACGCAGCATAATTTGTTACCCACCTATTCAAAAAGGGAAGTACAAGCATTGAGTGGAATGGGGAGAACCCGTTCCACTCAATGCTTCAGTTGCCAAGTGTTGCTGTCAATAGGGACACAGCGCAGCTCTATCTCTGATGATGCACCTAAACGTGTGGAAATCTTTAGGTTTTATGAGTTAGTGATTTGAGGGACATTCAGCCATTAATCTGCATATAATGCAATTGATAGCTAGCTTTCAATCTGTAAATATTTTAATTAATTTGATATTTTAATAAAAAATATTAGTCATATGGAAATGCTGGATATGTTCTGTGTAAATATTCATGCTTTTATTTGGGGTTAAGAAATTGTAATTGACAGTATATAAAATAAAATAATAAATTAGTTACAATATCTAGTTTGATAAAATCGTGGCTATGATTGCTTGAACACCCTGTTGGCATTGGTCACACCTCAATATAATGTGAATGAAGTCATTAATGCATGTAAGGTCTGCGAGTTATATATTTTAATTTGCAATATCTATGCTGTGACTCGACAGTATTTATTGTGTTGAATGCTTTAAAGTTTTAACAGAAATTTTCTGTAGAGGCATACAACACTTACACAGTGCTACTTCACATTTGGAAATTGATTTTTTCACCAATGTCTACATTAACCATCAGATTCTCCTAATGACTGATGTCAATTTTGTTCAAAGAATGTTTTTTTATAACTTTGTTCTTCACAAAATGTGCCACAACAGATTAAATAGCGAAAGAGACGGGCACAGAAATAGAACCCATGCAGTAACAGCTTACTCTAAACTCCACAAGATCATATGTTAGCTATATACAGTCGAACTTGGTCAAGACGAGCTCGGGTATAACGAGGTCCCGGCTATAGCGAGAAAATGCCAGAAGTTTGGTTTCGTATGCAATTAGTGTTAAATTATCCCGCTTGTTACGAGTATCAACTCTGTTATAGCGAGCAAATTTGCAAGACTTTCAGATATATATTTTTTACACCCAGTAAAGATAGCACAGCATTGAAAGGTGGCGTCAATTAGCCACCTGCTACCCAAAAACACCGTCTGTGTGTCACCTGCTCCGAGAGAAAAGCGGGGAGTGTTTTATGACGTCTTGCATTTCAGCCCAGGGTAGGTGGGGGCGGCATTTTGTGGGGGAAAGCTTCCCAGCCTTTCCTTTGCCACTGTCTACGAGAGAGTTCCTGGAATTCGTTTTCTCTCATTGGCTGCTATGGTCTAACCCCACGTGATGTTTTCTTAGCGAAATTCAGTATTTCAACTTCGCACGGGGCATATCTTAACCTTTTTTTAATCAGAAAGTCGCACGCAGCCCTACTCTTGCGACATCACTTATGCTTTCCCTCCCCCTTTTTTATTAAGTGTGATATTGTGAGCAAAATGGTTGGTGTTAAAAGAAAGGCTATCTCCATCAGGGAGAAAATTGATATTATTCAGGAACTGCAAGAAAAATTCAGCTGTTTGCAAAAAGTATGGGCTTTCATCATCTATCGTATCTACATTGTCGAAGAACAAAGATGCAGTTTTGTCAGCATTTGAAAACAATCTTACAGATTGCAAAGAAATGAAAAAATGTGAAAAAAATGACATTGATGAAGCTTTACTTTTTCGGTTTAAAGTTCAACGTGCTGCTGGTTTTCCTATCAATGGACCGATTTTAAAATTGCAAGCGGAAAAATTTGCAGCACAGTTCGGTCATGAGAATTTTATATGCAGTAATGGGTGGCTTGATCGCTTCAAGAACAGGCACAATATTGTTTACGCAAAAATGTCAGGGGAATCAATGTCTGTATGTACTACAGTATGTATAATGGTACATATAGTTCTGTGTGTATGTACGTACGCATTTTTCAAGAATTCCACAACTGACCGAAATATTGTACGGTAATCTCAACTAAATGTAAGTACTATGCATTTCTCAACATTAAACATGGTATGTACTATACTTGATAACGAAATTTATTTTATGAATGATTTCCTTGATATTTTGGGTCTTTCCCGGATTATACGAGTAACGGCTATAACGAGCGATTTGTTCGATCCCGAACAGCTCGTCTTAACAGAGTTCGACTGTACTATTTAAATAAAAAATAAAGGATACAACTAATTTCTGATTTTAAGAAAATTAGAATAAGTGGAGTGAGATGAGACTGGGTAAAGTGGAGATTTTTAGCAAACATTTAGGTGAAGCAAGTTTATCAGTAGTGCATTCAGCAACTACAATGAAGCTTTTCTAGACGAAATATACCTCTTCAAATCAGGCAATATTTCTGTTGCACGCCATACTACTACAGCATTTTCTCAGTCCATAAAATGATGACGAATCTGTGTACCTTGTGCATTTTACTCATCTAGTTGAGGCATCTTTCAACAAATTGTAGATAAGACCCATTTCAGGCTGTTATCTGGATGGCACAGTGTAAAGTGTGCAAGTTACAACTTCACATACCCAAGAAGAACTGATCCTTTCAACAAGGAAGACTTCCACTTTGGGCATATCCCCTAAAATTTAAAGCTAAGATTTAGACAGACCATCCATGAGATTTTGTTTTTTCACATTCAGAAAGTGTCCCCCCTCCAAAAAAGGGGGATTCAAGTACTTGAAAGCAATTCCATTCAGTGTTTCAAAGTCTCATAAGATCCATTTGCTGTCTTCCTGGAATTTGGCTGAGACTCTTATCCATGTCTTTTTGATATGTGATTTGTCACTAAATCCCTAGGGCTACCTGAAGTGTACATGTGTGTGACTTAAGATAGCCCCCAGAATATATGCAAGTTTCACATTACAAAGAAAATTTTCAGAAATCTAACCCTTTTCAAATAATTTCACAAAAATTTTTCCATGACCAACATAATTAACTTTTTTTTTTTTTTGAAATTATACAAAAAGTAATATGCAGCTGTGGCTTTGGGATACAGAGTTACTTCACCCTGTTAACAACAGAAATACCATACAAATAATTAAATGCAACAAATACTGCCTTCTCTAAGTGAGAGCCAATATCCAGTGGAACTATTTTTGGTAACAAGAATATAGTATTGACTTACATGATAAATTTCAGTTTCTGTCAAAATATTGCAATAAACAATATTTGTATGAAAATAAGAAGAAATTATGTTGACATTGAATATTATACATGCAATTGTGGGATAAAATAAAAACCAAAAAAAAAAAAAAAAAAAGAAATAAAATCAGTTTGGCTCTTCTGCAGTTTTAGTGAACTATTCATTATTTTTTAAATATTAAATCATCTGTTCTAGTAATTTCAAAAATTGAGTCACCGCTATGGACCATCTTCAACCTACTGTCTGGCTTTACGTCAATGATATATTTGTTGCCTAGTCTCATCCTTCTCAGTATTTATTTGATTTTCTGGATGTTTGCCTTTCAAGAAATGACAAGATTGAATGTCTTATTTTTTATAAATCTACTGCAGTTACCAATACAATTATTTCCCTTCCCTTCACTTTGTACACTTTTGATGGCCACAAGTTTTCTGCGCTCACTTCTTTTATTGCTTGTGCCAATATAGTCTTCAACAACCTAGCATCTCTTGTCCTTGAACACAAGAATATTGAAACCATTGCTGCTCACCAGCAATTTTGTAGTGGTTTGGTGGACAAATACAATTAAAAGGTTCAAAGTTGAGAATTCTACTACTCTTCGTTCTTCAGGTTAACAGGCAATTTCAATTTGCTGGAGGTATTCCTTTTCTTGGCAAGTCTATCAACCAGTTGTGTCAAATTTTCAAATCCTATGGTTATTTGATCAGTATCAAATCCAATCCTACCATCATAAAACTTATCCTGAAGACCTCAATGTTCCTGGTGTGCACAAATTTTTTATTTTTACTTCAGTTTACATCTGCAACATTACTAAATGCCTGGCTGAGCATAAAAAAATGTCATCCAAGGTAGCCCTAATTCTTCCTTGGCTTCACTGACTCTCTTAGGTACTTTAGCAGTGCCTCTCAAGATAAATACCAAGAAAACTGCTCCTTTTGTTAACAAAAGGGCTTTATATTTTTGTGAGAGCATTGAAATATATAACTCGTCAAACTGCAATACTGACACAGTCAGTATTTTGTCCCCATCATTTTGGAAGTCACTCCTATCTTTTGACAACAACCGAAATGAAGAACTTGGAAATGAAAATCTGGCAACCAGTCTTGCCCCATTGGTTTACCAGTGATCAAGACAGATGAATATACTTCTGTGTTTCTAATTTCTTCATGTAACTATGTGTGCTTACAACTTGTAACCTACCTTTATTTGTTACATGCAATTGCATTCCTCATGTGAAAGGTAATGATACATTATGAAGATTTTTTTTTACTAGTTGCCAGGCTTGATATTTTTATCAGTTAAGTCTGTTTCTTCTGGCTACCAGCATTTGTTAACCCCATTACATATATTTTAAGCAATTTTAGCCTAAACATTGTTCACTAAGCAGGTGATAAATGACGACCACAATGGGAAAATCTTTGCCAAAAGGTTCTTCGAAAATTCTTTTGTCACCCCTCAACAATTATTGTACAAACCCTGTAATACTGTGGTGTGGATGATATGCCTGAGATCAAAACTTGTGGAACTCTGACTGGATAGAACAAAATAGAGAAGTAAGGAGTTATTTGGAGTGCCTTATGTAATTAGGCATTAGCATTACAAAGCTATAGTTGACAGAACTGTGAAAAGAAAAATAACTACATAACTCTGACACTCATAAGGTTATATATTAACAAAGGCTGGCAATGGTGATAACTCAACTCAGAAGACATTAATTCCTGCAAAATTGTTTCCTGATCTCTGATTGGTGAATTTACACAGAATGTTCCACTCCAAAACCAGTTCGAATATTCACATACAAAGCCCAGTGAATCAGAATTCAACTACAGTGAACACTGCAAATTTAAACAAGCTTCCACACACAGTGAAGTTAATAGATAAGAAACAACAGATGACTCTTTTACTTAAGGGCATTAAAAATGAAAGTTCAAATAAGTTTTTAAAGACTAAGCACTGTACAAACCCTGTATTACAAGTCAATCACAAAGAATGTTTTGAATTTTCTCTCTATAATGCCCACTTTCATGTTTAATATTTTTTTGTTAATTAAATGTCCAGGAAACTATGAATTTTAAAACTACGTTAAAGTATTGGCAGGTAAATGTTTTTTATTTATAGTATTTACACTTTTCCTTTCCACTTTGTAAAGAACAAACTACTTACAAAAGCATCTAGTTGATAAGAAAAAAGATGACTCAATACATTTTAGAATAAAATACCTTAATACTTTATTTGGACCAACACTTTTACACACATAACTTTGTAAAAAGACAAGTTGCATACAATTTCATGCACCTAGCATGAAAAAGTAGTTAAAAGAGAGGAAAAAAAAAATAATTAATTGCCATAAGTACTTAAACAAAATGCTGTTTATTTAAAACTTAAAAAAAGGGGGGCACAATTTGATGGTCAGCATTTCACAAAACACATTTTGTGTAAGAGGAAAATAAAATAAACTGCAAGACTGCTAAACCTACTATAGATTTTACATCAATCAAAACAGTGGGCTGAAAATTATTTTGCTGTAAATAAAAAAATTATGATTTCATTGGAAAAAAAGGGGTGAATTTAAAGTAACTTTTAAGAGGAATAGACATCAGTGTCGAGTTAAATTAACATAGATTGTAGAGCCAGGTGTATTCGCCTTTAAATTACGTGTGAGCTTATGATTAGGATTATTCTGCAAAAATATTGAAATTCTCTGTTGTAAACTTCCCACAACTTTTGAGATGTGCCCTCTAGTTATAGGACTGTTACTGTCAAGGCTGGTTATTGCATCTTCAATGTACCTGCAAGTAGAAAGGAATTACATCAATTAGCATTTGAAAAGAAAAATGTAGCTGGAAAAACAAAACCCCATATTTATTCAAAAATTATTATATTTACTCATGTATACAACACTCCTCTTTTTTATACCATGGGTGGTTACAGCAAGACACACTTTGGAAGTCTAACACAGTAAACAGCAAGATGAAATTTCAAATTGTAAAACATGTGCATGTTATTTTAAATTCAAAATGATGGTTGAAGAAAAACAGTCAACATTTCCTATAGAAATAGCTTGGAACTACTTACAGTTCACAGTAAAACAAAGAGATCCATGGTCAGAAATGTAAACAAACTCTCTGACAACTTCTCCAGAAAGATGCATGTGACACTTTGAAAGTCTAATGCAGTAAATAGCAAGAAACATACACACAAGGGGGGGGGATATGAAAGATCAAAAAGTCTTGTGTGAGCCATGTGATGCCAATAAACTACAGTTGTGTGCCAAGAAAACTGTAAATGAAGACATTTAATACATCAACAAGAAGTAAATTCTATCATAATCAGTAATTTTGATTTGGCAGATGACCTTCCTTTGTGGAACTAATCTGGATATCAGAAAAGTCATATGTACATCTATATGAGGAATGAATCTTAAAATATTCGATGGCCTCTTCATTACTATGCAGTTGCTTTTAAAAGTCCCATGCTATAATTCCACTGGTTCAGAGAGTAAACAGTTTTTATATCAATGCAATTCAGTTTTTAAATGATCCAAAAAGTTGCTCATGTACAGGTTCTCAGATAACTAACCTCAACACCATTGTGCTCTCAGGGACTGAGGTCACCAACTTGCGTTTCACTCTCTGGTATATGAATAAATTGTGCTAAATATCATATTGCTCTGACATAGACAGTTTGATATCATCATTGCCAACAACACTTAGGTTGAACCAGTTTACTTAATTTATAATATGGGATGTACAAGAGAACTGTTTGACAGTTCAAAGGGTGTCAATTGACATGAAGAGAAATAATGGGAGTGGGTAATGAGTGCAGGCTACATCTTTGCTCCTGTGCAAATTTTTACAGACTATATAAATATAATCAAGAACTGTACATGCAATAATTTTTTTACAGTAATGTTTATTCATTTGCTAATTATGTAACATATCAATGCTATAGTTATGAGAAAAATATATAGTCTAAAAGCAAAGCATATCAGGGTTTTCTTATCAAAATTACAATAGCAGCAAGTGTATGATGATGCATTCTATGCTGGTAACTAAGGGTAGCATTAACCAATACTTCAGCATGTTTATGCTCCTCCCAAATCACTTTTTCTCATTATCCTTGGTGCCTCAATTCAATGAATCTCATTTCCCCAAAACTGTTATCAGAGATTCACATAACTAATCCAATTACAGTCTAACTTCCTTTCACTTCCCAAAATCTAAAGACATAGTGAATTTCTGGTAATGACACTCACAGATAATGAACTTTGTGCACCAAGAAGGAAGCATTGAATTGAACTGAAATTTTATGGACGTAATGATAAAGATGAATGATACACATGATGGCAAAAACAGGGCTACAGGACAATCACAGAGGGATCTGTGGCATGCTGTCAGCTCTTTTTCAGTAGTGCTTTGCACAGTCTCCTGCGGCGATACATGCTGCAATACGATCTGGCATGAAGGTGAACAGACACCTGATGTTGTCCCATGGTAGACTGGGCCACACGTGTTGAACAGAGTGCTGCATGGCGAGAGCCGGTGTTTCAACTGTTCCCCCACATGCTTGATAGGGGACATGTCTGGGGAGCGGGCTGGCCATGGAAGTGTCCGGACATGACATAGACAGTCCTGGGAAGCCCGAGCCGTGTGTGGGCGGGTATTATCCTGCTGGAATAGCGCACCTGTAATCTTTTTTTTTTTTTTTTTTTTGATTGGAAGTTTAACGACCACTGTGAGCAACTCAATGGGCTATAAGCAGTCGCCCATCCCTAATTTAGGGTCACTGGTTCCAGGGAAGGGAGAGAGCCAGTGCCGTAAGACAAACACAACATCCATGCCTGGCCGGGATTCGAACCCAGCCCCTTTCGGACGAATGATGAGAGGCCATCGCTTAGACCACTGCACCACCGGGGTGGCACACCTGGAATCCCGGCCAGGAATGGGAGCACACGGGGCTGTAGGATCTCATCCACATACTGCTGGCCCATCAATGATCCACGTACCACTACTAGAGCTGATCGGCTATCGTAGGCAATGGCTTCCCAGACCATAATGCCTGCAGTGGGAGAGGTGTGGTGCTCAATAGCAAGGTTGGGATTGTGGCTGGCGTTGACCCGGGGACCTCCACACTTAAGACACGATCATCTGTCCCCAAAACAAAGCAGTACTCATCGTTAAACACCACATGTCATTGGTCCATGGCATTCCACGTTGCTCCAGCCTGATACCGGTGCGCACGGAGCCAGTGATGTTGCGGTGTTAATGACAGCACATGTAAGGGGCACTGGGATCGCAGATTCGCTTCTGCAAGGCATCGGGAAATGGTTCATGGGTGCACAGGAGCCGTTACATCTGCCTGTATAGTGGACCGGGTCCCCATGAGATCTGTTTGTGTCTGGTTCGTGATTCGTTGATTCTCTGTTCTGGTGGTCCTCCTGGGCTGTCCGGAGCCGCTTCGCTGTGTGGCAGAGATGTCACGTGTCCACTGCTCCCAACACAGTAGGATGGTATGGCCAGAACAATCCATGTGACTGGCTATACAGTGTGCCAACCACCCTGCGGTTTTCGGCCCGATGACTAGGCCCCTCTCAAAGCTTGTAAGCTGTGTAAATCGACGTCTCTGGCGTCTACCCGGCATTCTTGTCACTCTGCACTCTTGTTTGAGTCAGCCGATGCTTTTCGCTTTCATGGGGCATCGACTACATGCCAGTTCGTTCTTGCAGCGGGTGTGCAGTCATGCGCACTTGCACCAAACACGAACCATTTGCATACTAGCATGCACTCTAGTTATTTGCAAAGTTTCGTGGTTGTAGAAAGTTTTCTTCTAGATGCGCAAATTTCATTGTCCGTGAGTGTATTTTAACATCAATAAATCAAGTCTAATCACCAATAGGGCTATGGCAAGCACAAGCCAAATTTATGAAGCAGCTTCTAAATTGGGAAGTAAGGGAGCTGGTTTCCACTAGGTACTGGCCCCATCTAGATTTTAGCTCTAGGCTGAACTTAGGTGATTTAGCTAACACTTTCTATTTCCCACAGATTCCTTGTTCATGGAAGCATTTAAATTTCACCTCTTCATACTATTCAGCAGAGATTTTATTAAACCCAGTATATATAATGCCTCGGGGCACTCCGTGGGATACAATGGCCCATAGAACAGCAACAAGGGCTTCTGTGAATCTTGGAAAGGTACCAGCTAGTTCTGTGTGACATTGGCGAAAAGACCCCAACTCACTGGGTTTTGTTCCAGAATCGTTAGGTTGAATGACCAACTGGAACCATCAGCTGTGGGCTATTCCCCCACACTGATGTGCTTACCTGATTAAAAAGACACAAAGAGAGAAATTAAAGGACTCTAGTGTGGGATATGGTGGACCTACCACACTTAAACAGGATGGTTCACCGCACAATTAACCTGGAACTGGAAAAAGGCGAATGAGAAAGAGATCTCAGCTGAATGAGTGTAAGATTGGTGTATGGAATACTAGAGGTCTAAATGGTAAGATGAATGAGTGATTGAAGAAATTAATCAAGTATAGATTGGATGTGCTAAGGGTAAGTGAAACCAAAGACAAGGAAATTGGGATAGAAGTGAATGCAACAGTGAGTGTGTGGTCCGGAGTATTGGGTAATGTGAGAGGACAGGCTGGTGTAGGTGTGATTTTAAGTGAAAAGATGAAGAACATCTTGATTCACTATAGCTGCCTGCATAAGTGAGAGAATTCTATGGATTTGTTTGAAAGTGAAACTTCAGAGAATAATAATTGTTATAGTGTATGCTCCTTGTGACTCGAAACCTTCTGATAGGAAGGAAGATTTCTGGAATGAGCTAAAAGCTGTTTTGAGCCAGTTTGGTGCTAAAGAAAAAGTTATAATAGCAGGGGATTTCAATGCTATACTAAGTGTGAAGAATGTGATTTCTGACAATGTTCTGGGTAAGTTTAATGATCCTTGTGTGAATGCTTAATTGAACTCTGCATTGAGAAAGGTTTGTGTGTATCTAATACATTTTTCAACCACAGAATATCCACCCATACACTTGGGAAAATTGTACTTTTGTCAAAAGAGTGTTATAGATTTTGTTTAGGATCAGCGTCTGAAACACATAGTTGACACTATTCTGATGAGAGGTGTGGATGTAGGCTCTGATCATTACTTGGTAGTGTCACAAGTGAAATTTTTGGAGGAAAAGGAGTGGGAAGAGACATAGGAAGGAAAGAAAGGTTGAAAGGCTCCCTGAAGATCACCAGCGTTACTCTAACTAACTCAGAGAATGACTGAAGGAGCTGAAGTCATGTGAGAGCGATGTAGAAAAGAAGTGGGAATGTTTTAAGAACTGTGTTGTCACTGCTGCTGAAGAGGTCTGTGGCACCACAGTTAGTGGGTAACAATGAAGGTGATGCTAGGTGGAATAGTGAGATTGAAGAGGCAGTAAAGAGAAAGAAAGAAGCCTATTTGTGGATGTTGCAAGATAGGGTTTCTGTGGATGAATATCGCTGTAAGAAGCGTGAAGCAGTGAAGCTGATTTGCCAGAGTAAGGCAAAAGATAGGAAAGAGAAGGTGGAAAGGCATGAATTGGCTTTTTGGAAAGACAGAAAAACTTTCTGGAAGTACATGAAAATCAGGAAAAATAGGATAAACAAAGTTGTAAGTTATGTGAAGAATAGGATCAGGGAAATGATATGGGAGCCCAATGAGTTAAGTGAAAGATGGGTTGAAATAATTCTGTGAGTTATTAGATCAAGAAAGCAAAGGTAATTCTGAGGCAAAAGCAGATGATGTCACAGTGAAGGATGGAAGCACAGGAGGGATCTCAAGGGAAGAGGTGTGTAGAATGGTAAGGCTTCAGGAGTTGATGGCATAACTGCTGAGATGTTGAAATGACTGACGACTCTGTAATTGACTGGTTAACTGAAATTCGCCAGTTGTGCTGGGAGTTAGGAATGGTTCCTTGAGATTGGAAGGATGCTATCATTGTTCCCTTGAACTGACTGCAAGAACTATAATGGTATTAGCTTACTGGGTGTGCCAGGGAAAGTGTTTGGTAAGGTCATTATTGAAAAAGTAAGAGGTCTTACATCAAAGAAAGTGTGGGGTGTTCAGAGTGGTTTTTATGCCGGGTAAAGGTTGCACTAACCAAATTTTGCATTACGCATGATGACTGAGAAGTATCTGGCTAGTATTAATGAAGATGTAGTATCTGGCTGTTGGTAAGAAAGTTTTTGCTGCCTTCATAGATTTAGAGAAAGCTTACGACCGAGTAAATAGGACACTTTTGTGAAAGATATTGAATAAATATAGTGTTACTGGGAATGTACTTAATATTGTAAAAGCCATGTATGCTGGCAGTAGAGCTTGTGTATGAGTGAATGGAGTTTATCAAAATGGTTTTCTTTTAATCTGCACACACAGATATTACCAAGACATAAACCAGTTTTCTATAATACTGGTTTCTGTCTTGGTAATATCTGTGTGTGCAGATTGCTGTATGATGATGACACAGTCCTGTTGGCTGAGAGCGAAAAAGTGAGTTGCAGAGTATGTTGTCACAGATGTACAAAATTAGCATGGTATTCAAACTGAGTATAAATAAGGGAAAAAGCAAAATTATGGTTTTTGAGTGAGGAACTGTTAGTACAAATCTTAATGGCACAGTGATTGACCAGGTGAATGAGTTTGTGTATTTAGGAAGCATGTTTGACAGAGAGAACAAATTGGATGGTGGAATTAATAGGTGAGTGAATTCTTCATTGAAATCATCGCTTCTTTGGGAGGTTTTCACAGGAATGATGGGTTTTCAAGAGAGTCCTGCATGGCTGTGTATGAAAGTGTAATTGTTCCCACTCTGATATATGGCAGTGAAACCTGGGTACTACAAAAGAAACACAGGAGTCATTTGTGTGCTGGAGAAATGCATTACTTATGGGGTGGTTTGTGGAAGACACATTCTGATAAGTGTGAGGAATGAAGATGTGTTGCAGTTGTGTAATGTGAAGCAAAATGTTGTTAGCAAGGTGAAGACTAACATGCTTCAGTGGTTTGGCCATGTTGAAAGAATGAGTGTGAGATGCTTACTAAGAAATTTTTTTAGCCCAAGTGACAGGAATTTGGAAAGGCAGAGGATGGATCAGATTCAGGAGTGTCTGCATGAGAAAAAGATTATGAGTATGAACTATAGAATGTCTTGTGTATGTCAAGTGATGGATGTTAGTGAAGCCCGAGTTGTATGTCAAGATTGCTGTAAATGGAGAAGTTTGATACAGCAACAGCAAGTAAATATTCAGTTAAAATTTTATATAGTAGTTTGTATTTCTTTGTGAAGCTAACTTCTGAATCTCAGAGAAAAGCTTAGTGATATGTATGTATGCATGTATGTATGTATGTATGTACACAGTGCTGTGCCATGCGCACTCTAATGTTGTTATATTTTTAGTGCTGTTGTTCCTTCCACCCTGAAATAAAACTTGCAAACAAATTGCCTTAAGCTTGTCTCAAACCAGTAGGGCAACAGGTTTGGTAGTCATTTTCTTGAGTTGCTGTACACTACATAAAAGTAGTGTAGGATAGAAGTGACAGTCCTTGCTAATATCCACACTCTTCCTGAAGTTCAGCGCACATCACTCTTCTGCAGAATATTCTGAATTACACCAAATATAGTTATACATAAATGTCACCTTGCATGGATACTTTTAGTCATGGCTACTACAGAACTTTTCTGATAGGACTTCCAAATGTTCAGATGCTGTGCCAAGTATGACACATTCTTATAAGAAACTAAGTGACACAAATACATTTACATACATAGGGGGGCAAACTGCACCTCAAGGGAAAAAAAAACATATATCCTAATCAAAATTTTCTGATCTCAGATCTAGAAGAGAGAGAGAGGAGAGATGGGGAGGTAGAGGGGGGGCAGCTTATGATTTTCCAGATAAGTTTAACTGTCAAATTGCCATCTGAGCAGATTATGACTTGTGTTCTATGGCAATCTGAGAATGCTGGTATGTAAAGTTAAACAGGAAGTTCTAAGGAGGCCAAGAGAAATGACTGAAGGACACTGAAAAGATTGAAGTGTCAGATGAGCAACACACAAATAACCCTCAGAAAGTGACATGACATCTCCCATAAACAAGTCTGTACCTGTAGGAAGTTACACTGATTCAGTTTTCATAGGGGTAGCAGTAGACATCTGATGAAATACAAGACAATGTCCTATAAGAAAAATAGGACGTAGATATGCAATCAATGTGGAAGTTGAGTATGGAAATACTTTCTTTTATACTCAGCATGTAAATAACACAAGTTATCATTGTATTAGTTACAGGAATATCTAAGTTTTAAGGGTCAATTTTCTAATTTCCAAAAGCAGTTACCCAAAACACTATACCTGTAACAGATATCCCATTAATTATAACTGAAATATCAATGGAAACTGTGCACAAACATTTGCAGCCTTTTTAGTCACATAGATAAAATTATTATAAACTATTTGGTTTGTATATGTAGAAATCAGAGTTGGGTCTTTGCTGACAAAAATGCATTCTTGCTGAGACTGCAAAAATTGGCAAAAACCATGCAAAAATGGGAAAATTAGCAAAATGGAAGAAAAAAAAATCTTCAGACAAAAAATACTGTATATATATTTGTACATAAGCCAACCCCTTCACTTCAAGAAAAGCATTTCTTCCAAATACTTTCCACTTATGAGTATATACAACATATAAACAATTTTAGTTTTGGAATAAAAGGAACTATATGTGTTGAAATACACTGCTGGCCACCCAAAAGGCAACACCAAGAAGGACATGATTTATTGGACACATAACAACAAAGATTTATTGGACACATAACGGCAAAGCCAGATTTATTGGACACATAACAACAGATACAAAGATGAAACGATTAAGCTTACAGGCCCGTGCGACTTGCAGAACACGCAGACATCAATAGTTCGTGTGGCCCCCATGGCTGGCAATAACAGCCGCTACATGCCACAGCATTGAACGAAAGAGGCTTTGGATGTGGGCTTTGGGTATGTCGGTCCAGGCTACTTCTACACGTTGCCACAGTTCATCAGGTGTAGCCGCGGGTGGTTCTTGCCAGGCCACTTGGTTGCCGATCAGCGACCAGATGTGTTCGATGGGTGACATCGGGAGAGCAGGCTGGTCATGGCAGCAGTGGCACCTGGTGGGCCGTGAAGAATTGTTGCACGATGCGTGCCACCTGCGAGCACGCATTGTCCTGTTGAAACGTGGCCGCTGGCAGGTCCTGCAGGTAAGGGAGGACTACAGGCTCCAAAACGTCGGAGATCTAGCGGTGCATGGTGCGGGTGTCATATCCAATTGTGCCCCAAACCATAATGCCAGGCGACGGACCGGTATGGCGATGCACAAATCAGGAGTCATAGTCTCTCGCAGCGGTGCCACCAGACGCGGATCCGACCATCGTGGTGTTGCAGGCAGAAGCGGAATGCGTCAGAGAAGACAATGTCGTGCCATTCCATAGCCCAGGTGTGGCGTTCAATGGCCCAATGCCGCCGCACTCGCCAGTGGTGTAATGTCAATGGTAATCGGAGCAATGGGCGCCGTGCGACAAGTCCCCGCTCCTGCAGACGACATCGAACAGTACATGCTGACACAGGTTGTTGCGCAACACACCCTAATTCCTGCGCTAACGTTCGTGATGTAGCGGTGCAAGCGATAAATGCCCGGCGCAAACACGCCGGTCTTCTCGTTCAGTGGTGTGCTGCGGTAATTGCTCACGTGGGTCCGTCCGTCCCTCCTGCACCCACCAAATCCATACTCGCCTCACTGTGGCCGGATGTCGTCCCACATGGGCGCCTATGTCTCGGTACGATAAACCGCTGTCGCGATAAGCCACTATTCGTGTTCTTTCGAACTCCTAAACGTGCTGGAATGACTGCCGTATTCTGCGACGAGGTATCAGGAAGTTTCCCACGCACAGGTCTGGCAGCACAACACACTTCCACTACTTACACCCCGCCTTCTGTGCACTCTTCTTATAGTGCTTTTTGGCGGAGTGCCGGGCGCACATGATTTGCATATGCCCTGCAATGCTAATCGTTTGCATGTCCTCTCGCGGGCTACGAATGCTGCGAATTTCAGGCAAATTGAATGCTTCCTTCTTGGTGTTGCATTTTGGGTGGCCAGCAGTGTATATAGGGAATTATATGTGTTACCTTTTTTAATGGTTGTTTCTGAGAATGTACAAAATATATGACAATTTTTGTTTTTGCAGAATGACATAACAAAACAGCAATTTTGTTGTAGTTCCCAGAACAAGACTCTCTCAAATTTTGGAATGAATAAAGCCAAATTTGAAAGAAGCCCTTTTGATTACAGCTGAATTCACAGAATAAATATGATTTTTTTTTAACTGTAGCAAAAACTTGCCAACATTGGTAGAAATTAGGATTATTTTAAACTCTATCATTAAAAACTTTTAGTCTCATATGCCAACATTATTTCTATACCTGAAATAAATTTTATTTCTATATCTCTCATTCATTTTAGGAGCTTTCATGATCTGAAGATTCACTGTCAAGATCTTCACTTTCGGAAAAAGATACAGTGTGCACTGAGTGGTGCGCAAAAGTATTGCATCAATTGCAAAAACCGGGAATTTTTAAGTTCTACTCTTCTTTAACTAACTAATTTTCATAGTTATTTCATCATTTATATCTCATTAGATGCGAAATTTAATGGAGATTTCAAAAATGTCTTAGTTTTTCCTGTAGCTACTTCTGTTCTTAAGATGCATTACAAAAATCCTGACCAAGTCAAAAATATTATGAAAAGGATCCTTTATTCAATACTTAGTTTACAGCAATAAATCGTTTTCGTAATTCATAAGGAATGAAAGAACATTTAAATACAGAAATATACTGAAGCAAAATTATAAAATGTACCTAATATTTTGTTGCCAAGCCTTTATTTAGCTTTAACCACAGCTTTGCATCTTGCTGGTATACTGTGAACACGATTTTGTAGAAGATTGAGTTGAACAATACGATTCCAAACTTGAATTACATCTTCAATGAGTTGAATTTTGGTTTTTGGCTTCTTTTTTGATAGTTCACACACTTTGAACCACAAATTTTCGATTGGGTTCAAGTCCGGTGACTATGGTGCCCAATCATCAAGATGCTTAACATTTCCACCCTGAAACCACTGTTTCACTACTTAGCACGATGACAGGAAGCATTGCTATCTTGAAAAATAAAATTGTCATCATAAAGACTGCTAGATGATGGGATGATGGTAGCATCTTGATTTCTAATATTCAGATGTATTTCTGGGCATTTATTGTACCGTCAACAATATGAAGGTTCCCAACGAGATGTACACACACCATGACCTTCACCCGATGCTTAACAGTAGTCATTAAACAACTTGGAATTCTTCATGCTTGAATCTCCTTACATAGGCACTACTCTGATCCCATTGTGCCAAAACTCTGATTCATCACTGAAAAGAACATTTTCCCATTGCTTGGTTGTCCACGAGAAATGCTGTTTTGCCCACTGAAGTCTACACTGTCTTTGATTTGCCATTAACAGTTGTTTATGCTTGCTTTTGCAGCCACATAAGTCATGGTGAAGCAGTCTCCTCCAAACAGTAGATGTACTACCAGTAACATCACTCACTTCATACCATCTTTGAAGCAATTCAGGTGAATTGAGCATTCTGTCTATCAAGCTTAACTTTCTGAGCACTTTGTCCTGCCTGGTTGTAGTGGATCTTGGCCTTCCACTGCAACACATATTTTTAATATCAGCCGTGTCTTTTACTTTCATCAGTAGCCTAATAACTGTAGATTGATGACAGCCCACTCTTTCAGTGGTATGCTTTGAAGAATATCCCTCTTCATGCAGAACAACTATTTTTACTCTGTCCGTTGTGGACAATCCCGCAGTTTTAACCATTATTGAGAACGTACACAAATTATAACCTAATAACAACAAGAAGCGACCACTAACAATGCTCTAGTAGCTCTGAGTCAACCCATATAAAAGATGGAGTAGGATTAGGATAGCATTAGGAAGCAGCCAATCAGGGAAAAAGTATGTCTATGATTGGCTGTAACAATTGATATGCAGCTAACGTGGATTTCAATGTGTTTGTCAAACCCCATACTTTATGTCATATCTTAAGAACAGGAGTACAATAGCTACAAAAAAAAAACTAAGGCATTTTTGAAATCTCCATTAAATTTCGCATCTAATGATAAATAAACGATGAAATAACTATGATAATTAGTTAGTTAAAAACCCTGTGGAAGTTGTTTTTAGTAAGCCCCCCCCCAGTGATCTAGCACACAGTGGCAAATTTAGGTGTCTGTCATGGTGACAAATTCCAGTGTCACAACAATTATTACATGAAAAATAAATAAATTAAACAATAATTTGCAAGTGTTAGAATTAAACATGCTATCTACAGGAAAAATTTAAAAGATTATCTTCGCTAATAATTTAGATTTTTTTCTTTCTCTCTTAATGCTCTCAAATTTTGGCAGAGTTGGAATCCACTGCTTGTCCTATATAACCTGCTTTGCTGAACTGTAGATTTATCATGCTTTAAGTTTGTACCTGAGTTTGAATATCATCAAAACTTATTGTTTTGATATTAATTCTTCCTGACTTTATGACTATAGTCTCATCCATCATGCTGAAAGAATTTCAGCCTTGGGACCATGAATACATAATAAAAAGGTTTCACAATCCTAATATATAAAAGGCTAAGTCGTGACAATGTGGATCACTTCTTAAGTCATCATAGCAGTAACCGAGAAACAAATGTTTGTGACGTCATGCTTAACTTTTTGTGTAGGTGACATCATCTCTTACACATGCACAGTGCATGCGTATATATCACTTTGTTTTGTTGTCATAGCAACAAAGAACACAGCTGCTCGTGTGACGTCATCTCATCCATATTGTTCTCACATGACATCAGAGATGCGTTACGTCACACGGTAAGTCTTCAGAAATAGGAAAACTTTACATCAGGAATTCTGGTTCCACTGTACATACTCTTGATTTGCTTTATTATGCTGTTTAACAGAAAAAGATGAACATTTATATATTCTGGTGTTCACACCGTGTTATCCGTAACTGTTCCTGTTTAATGTTTTGTTTACATCTTTTTTCTTTCATTCAAAGTTAGTTTTTTTTTTTTTTTTTTGAGTGCGATGGAACTGGAAGCGTACAATTCTAAGTTGTAAGATGTTTTACAATATTATTTTTTCATGCATTTGCCTCCTAAAAATATTTAATGGCCATTAAATTTATTAATTTTAATATGTACTTGCAGCGACGTGGATCACTTTTATTTCAGTAAGGCAAGGATGAACATTACTGTCCTTCGCAAACTTGACTGTTGTTTTAAGCCTCGCTTATGCCGCATCAAAAAAGAAATTTATCTCTTTCATTAGATGAAGAGATTGAAGATAAATGCAGCAAAGCCGATTACGATCGAACAAGGCGTGAATAACACACTGCAGTCGAAAGATAAGAAGTTAACTGTCGGAATGCCGAACATGCCAGAAAAAGAGAGACAAAAATGCAGTGCAGTTGAAAGAAATTCTGAAATTAGAAGTTTGCGTGATCATCGTACTAATATGACGCCGGAACATATTGAAGCTGAATCTTAGCATATGAGAAATGTTCATATTGCAGAGGCACAAAAATATGACCCCCGAACAAAGGAATGAATGCCGCGCTTGAGAGCTTCAGAGGAAATTAATGAACCGACAACAACAAACAAACACTACACGTCGTGTGGCTTTAAACGTTATAGACGATGAAAAGAAGCGAGGCACTCATGTGGCACTCTTGAGCAAATTTGTGAATTTTGTAAATCCAAAAACTTTGCCGAAGAGAGACCTTCAAGATGGTAAATTTTCTAAATGTCGCTCAAAAGGAGCAGTAAAATTAGATTTCATTTGCACTTCCCCATTAATTGAACAACTTCTGAAATCTCAGCATGAGCATTCAAAAAACTTTAGGGTTAACATATGGTTGATTAATAGTTTTATTGCATTTGCATCGATGGGAGCACAAATGGCTCCTACACCAGGTTATGAGCCTTATTGTTTTAGAATAAATGAATCAATCTATCATCGTGCAGGAGCATTGTATCCTGATAATGGTGAACAGCGAAAATACAAGCAATTGTACATATTGGATCCTGATGAGGCTGCTGCCCAAAGAGTACAAATGTGAGAAAATAGTGGGTGCAATAAAGATCTGTTACAAACACTGAGTACATCCATGACACAAAACAATCCATTTGTGGAAGCATGTAAAATGCTTAATAAAGTCGAGCAAGAGAGTATTCAAGATGCTCAAATGAATAATGCTGTTAATTCTAATGTGTCAAGGCTATTATTCCAGATCGTAGAAATGATCAAAGGCGTTATGATGATCCAAGATCTAATGAGGTTGTCATTATATTTGAAAATGCAGATGATGGTGAACTTCTACTCCAACGTGACTTATTGATTCACTGCCGTGCAAGTACAAGCACCAACAGTAGAAAAACAGAAAGAATCAGCACTCTCGATCCAAATTTAGAGCCTTTGGTTTATCCTCTTCTCTTCCTATATGGTGATCAAAGTTGGGCCATTGACATTCCATTGCAACATAGACCAACGTCTTTACTAAATGCTGTTAACCAATGTACAAAGCCACAGTCAAGGGTTACACAAATGCAGTAATATCATCATCGTCTTTCAATCCGTGATGAGTTCAATCCATTATTAAGCACAGGAAAGCTTATGCAGCAATACGTTGTTGATGTATATGCAAAAATGGAAGCTAAAAGACTGAATTACATATGACAATATCAGTCTCAGTTAAGAGTCTAAAAGTATAAAGATCTGATGGACCAAATTCAGAATACTGGAGATGAGTTTCTTCCTGGAAAAGCTCTTATTTTGCCATCATCATTTCAAGGTAATCCAGGAAATATGATGCAAAATTATCAGGATGCAATGGCAATAGTCAGAAAGTATGGCAAGCCTGATCTTTTCCTCACTATGACTTGCAACCTGAAATGGGAAGAAATTGCAGAAAACTTGAACGGTCAATCTGTCGAAAACTGCCCAGATTTAGTTGCAAGAGTCTTCTAACTAAAGTTGAAAGAATTAATGAACAATATAACCAAAATGCATATTTTTGGAGTTCCGGAGGCCAAAGTTCATGTAATCAAATTCTAAAAAAGAGGGTTTCCCTATGCTCTTGATTTTGAAAGAGAAGGACAAACCAACATTGCCTGAGAAAATTAACTAAATAGTATAGGCAGAACTTCCAGATAAAGAGCATTTACCAGTTTTACATGCAACTGTTGCAAAACACATGGTTCATGGCCTGTGTGATGAAAATAATCACAATTCACCCTGTATGGAAGAATGTACCAAGAAATTTCCAGTCTTTCCAAAATGAAACAGTAGCTAACAAAGGTGGGTGTCCTTTATATTGCCGTGGAAAGAATCGTGCAGCCACAACCAGTGTTTAAGCTGGAATTATTTCTTTTGTAGCAATTTGGCTATTTTGTCAGCAAAAGTTGTAGCAAAATGCTATGCAAATTAGCCAAATTTACGGCTCTATTTTTTTTGCTGTATTTGCACATGAAAATACAAGCACAATGTATTGGCTAAATGAAATTTTGTACTTTAAATAGAATTCAAGAAAAAAACAAAAACAAATAGGCTTTTACACTTCTAATTTTAATAAAAATACATTTGCTGTTTCATGTAGATTATGAAACTATATACAAAGACCAGGAATGAGCAAAACAAGAACCGACGACACACCAACCGACCAGTTGACTTGAACTGAAACGGCGCGTGCTGCTGCACCAGCCAACAGCTAAAGAAACAAACAAACAAAACGCCTCTTTCCTTATCTATGGCAGCAAAGCCCTTGTGAAAGGTGCTGTCGTGGCTCACCGGCGCTTTTCTAAAATAGCAGAAAAGGCAACGGGGAAGGAAACACAACAACAGGGCAAAGCAGCGTGCGACAGCCATGGTGGAACAAAAAAATAAGGGAGATTGAAAAACAACGCATGGGTGAAGCAGGGGGTGGGCGGGATGACCAAAGAAAAACTGAAGGGAAACATTCGCTTTTCGGTGATTCAGTGGGGATTACTTGTCGCAAAATTACCGTCCTTATCACAATTTGGCGAAAATGCGAGCTACAGCTTAAACACTGGCCACAACTGTATGTGGTAAAACTATTGATAACAGCTGGATTGTCCTTTATAATCTGTATCTTTGTTAAAGCGCAATTTCCACATTATTGTCAAGGTGTGCGCTACTGTGAAAAGCGTGAAATACCTTTTCAAGTATGTATACAAAGGTCACGACTGTGAAAATGTGCACGTAACAGAGCACACCACCAAATACGATGAAGTAAAAAGTCAAGTTGATTCCCTATACATTAGCGCACCCGAGGCAATGTGGTGAATACTTGGTTATGATATGCATCAGCAACCTCATACAATAGTTAGATTACCTGTTCACCTTCCTGAACAGAAATTTCATCTGGAGTGTTTAAACAATGATCAAAATGCAGTTGTTCATAATGCTCAAAGAGATATAATGCTGACAGCATGGTTCAAACTAAATGAGGGCAATGAAGATGTGCGATCCATTTCATACGGCGACATGCCAAGACATTATGTGTTCAATCAGAAAGAAAGTCAATGGGTCCAACAAAAACGTGGTGGAGATAATGTGATTGGAAGAATGTATTGAGTCAACCTTGGCTCTGATCCAGAAAGATATTGTTTGAGACTACTGCTACTTCACGTGTCTGTAGCGAAAAGCTTTACAGATCTAAAAACAGTCAATGGAACTCTATATGATGCTTTCCAAGAAGCTGCATCGTGGAAAGGTTTAATTAAGAATGATGAAATATGGGAGAAAATCTTAGATGAAGCATCAGTTTGCAGCATGCCTCGACAACTACGAGATTTGTTTGTATACATTCTTATCTTTGTTTCACCACCCAATGCATAAGAATTGTTTGAAATATATAAATCCCATCTTTGGGAAGATTTTGCACACAGACATAACATTGGACATACTGAGGATTGTGAACATTGCTTAAATTTGACCCTTCAAGAGATAAACGACACTCTCAAAGCTAACAACAGCTCATGTGATAAATATTCCAATTCCATTAAGTAACATTCCTCAAAATCCGGATGTTTATTTCGACAGTGCTGCAGAATGACAAAAAGCTACAGAAATGGAAAGTAATTTAAATGCAGAGCATGACAGTATTATGTCAGCAACCACTAATAATGATCTTCCTCATAGATGTTTTTTCCTTGATGGCATAGAGGGTGCAGGAAAAACTTATTTGTATAAAACCCTCCTCAGTACTACCTATAGATAAGGAAACATAGCTTTGCCTGTTGCATCCACAGGAATTGCTGCTAATCTGTTACAAGGTGGCAAAACATACTTTAACCAATTTAAGTTAGTGCCGCCTTTAAATGAAATGTCTACGTCAAATATAAAGATTAATTCCACCAACGCTGAAATCATTCGATCTGCGAAAGCCATTATTTGGGACGAAGCTACAATGGCCCCAGGTACTGCTTTACTTGCAAGTTGACCGAATACTGAAAGATATTATGAGAAATCAGAAACCTTTTGGTGGCAAAGTCCTTTTACTCGGAGGAGACTTTAGACAAACTCTCCCTCTTGTCAAACATGGTGACAAAACACAATACTCAAAGCCAGCATTACATTCAACCAATTATGGGAGAAGTTTGAGATTTTAAGACTCAAAAGTAATGTTCAATCTGTTGATTCATCATTCAGTGAATGGCTTTTACGACTTGGTTATGGTGCCCATGAAACAGCTGATGGCCTACCAGAAGAAATGATAAAGATATCTACACACATTTTATATGATGGTGATATAGCAAAAAAATATTTGGTGAGAACTTGAAAATTTCTGATTTTAAAACATTTGTAGAGTCATTCTGTGTCCAAAAAACTCTGATGTGGACAAATTAAATGAGAATGTTCATGATCTCTTAAAAGGGACAGCAAGCATATACTTAAGCTCTGATTCAATTGATGCCGATGACAAAGAAAATACTGAACAGTATTATCCTATAGAGTTTTTAAATGAGCTAACTCCATCAGGAATGCCACTTCACAGACTCAAGTTGAAGACTGGAGCTATTATCATGCTCCTGAGAAACCTCAATACACAACGAAGTTTATGCAATGGAATAAGAATGATAATGAAAGAACTAGAACCCAATTTTGATTATTGCAGAAGTACTCACAGGCTCAGCATGTGGTAAAACTGTTTTCATTCTGCAAATTGACCTCACACCTACTGATATAGACCTCCCATTCACATTAAGACAATGACAATTTCCTGTAAAACTTGCCTTTGCTATGACCGTTAATAAGTCTCAAGGTCAAACACTGGAGAAAGTAGGTATCTACCTTCCTGAACCAGTGTTTAGGCATGGACAACTTTATGTTGCATTGTCAAGAGTTCAACAGTTTGATGATGTCACAGTTAAAGTAGTCCATGGGCTAGAACAAGGAAAACTACTTCCACATTTCGAAAAGATATTTAAAGAAAATATTGTGGACAAAGATATTTTCCAACGTCGTTAATAAACGCTTGAACAGCAATAAGTTATTTCTAGAACCTGTTACATTCTTATCTCAACAGGCTTTACAGCTAGTTTTATACAAATGGTGTAACTTTTAGAGCATGAATGCTTTTG
This sequence comes from Macrothele yani, assembly GCA_039090855.1. NCBI lineage: Eukaryota > Metazoa > Arthropoda > Arachnida > Araneae > Macrothelidae > Macrothele > Macrothele yani. Next base: position 130,291,914 of record CM076998.1, on the reverse strand, counting down.
AACACCATGCATCTATTATTAAAAAATCTCTAATTTGTCATTTCCATTTTCAGAAAACATTCTTTCTCTTTTCAAGCTAAAATGCAAACACTTACGGGTGGATGGGGGTTTACACTCTTTAGGCATACAGCAAAAAATAAAAGTTTCCAAGCTTTTGCACATCAACCAAATGGCTTTTTCAAGGAAGCCAGACAGCCGACTGCAAACTGGATAACAGAACACTTCAACAATTTGAACGAGATGACAGACAATAAATGAATAGGTGCAAATGTTATCATTCATTCGAAAAAATGAAGTCACATTAGTTGGGAATGCGGTACCGTGGTAGAAAATGCAGCATTATTCGAAGAATTGATTCCAAATGTGTGGCAACTCTAGAGAGACCCTATTATTGTAACCCTCGCTGCTGGTCAAGGTTTTGCGAATTGTAGTAGATTTGGGTGTGGAGTATGAAGCTAATTTCTTTATATCACTCCACATAAGATCAACGGACTTGAACTTGAGTTCTCTTGATAGGGCAGTGGTTGTTTTTCCATCTTTTGTATTCCTTTTATGTTCATTGATTCTAATTCCAAATGAACTACAATATGTGGACAGCTCCAGGCGATAATTACATTGGAATGACCAAACATTGGTTTGGAATTAGAATCAACGAACATAAAAGGGATACAAAAAACAGAAAAATAACCACAGCCCTATCAAAAGAAGTTAAGTTCAAGTCTACTGATCCTATGTGGAGTGATATAAAGAAATTAGCTTCATACTCCACACCCAAATCTACTGCCATTCGTAAAATCTTGACCAGCAGTGAGGCTTGCAATGATAGCATCTCTCTGGAGTTGCCACGCATTTGGAATAAATTCTTCAAATAATGCTGCATTTTCTACCACGGTACCAAACGCCCAACCAACGTGACCTAGTTTCTTCAAAAGAATGATTACATTTGTGCCTATTCATTTATTGTCTAGTTAAGTCACTGCATTCAAATTGTTGAAGTGTTCTATTATCCAGTTTGCTGTCTACCTTCCTTGAAAAAACCATCTGGTTGATGTGAGAAAGCTTGGAAACTGATTTCTGCTCTACGCCAAGAAATTCGGATTCCTAGTATAGTTATACTATTTTAAATACACTCTTTGCCAAATAAATAAAATAAAATGAAGCACCCATAAGGAATCACCCAATACAGATGAAAATTGGTATGTGCAATGTACATACATACAGTATTTAGGAAATGATTGCAATTCCAGAGCAGTTGGGCCATTTATTCAGATAAAACAGCTACACGAGTGGAACAAATCAGTACATCGTATTGTCTCCTTTGGCTTGGATACAAGCGCAGGGCTGCCAGCCTATCACACCCAAGAAAATAGTTACTTTAGTAGCCACTAATGGTAAAAATAGTAGACTAAATAGTAGCCTTAACTTATGTTAATGACTAAAATAGTTGCCCAAAAAAGTGTATAAGTTTTAGAATGTAAGTGCTCCACACCAAAAACAATTTCTTTTTGTATTTATTTTTTTATTTATTTCAAACCATGGTAACAAAATTAGCACATGTTCACATTTTGGTGGGGAAAAATATTATATATATATATATATACTAAAAATATTATATATATATATATATATATATATATCATCATCATCATCATCATTGTCAACCATTATCAATCCACTGCTGGACGAAGGTCTCCCCAAGTTTCCTCCACAACGGTCTGTCTTGTGCCAGTCTCTTCCATGTCACTCCCGCATATTTACGAATTTCATCCACCCATCTCCCATGTGGTCTTTTTCTGGGTCTTTTCCTGTCCCTTGGAATCCAATCTAAAATTTCGGCTGTCCATCTATGGTCTGTCCTTCTGGCAGTATGTCCAGCCCATTGCCATTTCAGGGATTTAACTCTGATCATGATGTCTTCCACTCTCGTCATTTTTTGGATCCACGAGTTCCTCTTCTTATCTCTCCTGGTTATACCAAGCATGCACCTCTCCATGCTTCTTTGAGTTGTCTGCAGCCTTTGTATGTCTCTTTTAGTTAAGGTCCACGTTTCTGCACCATACGTAAGCACTGGAAGGATGCATTGATCAAACACTTTTCTTTTAAGACATAATGGCATATTGCTCTTGAAAATTATGCTGTTTCTTCCAAAAGCTCTCCAGGCAAGTTTTGTACGACGATTAATTTCTTCATCAATGTGACCCTCACTTGATATCTGCTGTCCAAGATAAACATACGTATCTGTTATCTCCAGTTTTTCTCCATCAATCGATAAATCTTCATTTCTTGTAAAAGCATTGAACATCACTTTTGTCTTCTGAAAGTTCATTTTTAATCCGACTTCTTTACTCTTGTCAGCAAGTTCCTGGATCATACTCTGCAGCTCTGATGGGGTAGTTGCAAAAATGACTACGTCATCAGCAAAACGAAGGTGGGTTAGATAATCTCCATTAATCTTTATCCCTTTGTTTTCCCAGTTCAGTGATTGAAAGACATTTTCCAATGTGGCATTAAAGAGCTTCGGAGATATGGTGTCACCTTGTCTCACTCCCTTTCCAATTTTTATGTGTGTTGTATTTTCAAACAGCCGAATCTTTGCACTTGCATTTTCATAGATGTTATTAATAATATTAATGTATGCATCTTCAATACCGCAGGATTTCAGAGCCGTGGTAACTGCTGATGGTTTCACCGAATCAAAGGCTTTTTCATAATCGATAAAAGCCATGCACAATGGAAGTTCATATTCCCTCGCTCTTTCAATTAGTTCTCTCAGTACATGGATATGATCTATTGTGCTGTAGCCACTCCTGAATCCAGCTTGTTCTCTCGGTTGAGCCATGTCCAGTGTTACCTTCAAGCGGTGTGAAAGAACTTTAGTGAAGATTTTATAAACCACTGATAGGAGGCTGATAGGTCTGTAGTTCCTGAGATCCTCAATGTCACCTTTTATATATATATATATATATATACAAAATTAGCACATGTTCACATTTTGGTGGGGGGGGGGGGGTATTATATATATATACTGCACACACACACACTGCAAAAAGGGCATCTTAAGTTTCAATATAATGCTACTCAAGACACTCAGAACTCTAAAGGCTATGGGAATTACACCCCCGCCCCAACAAAAAAAATATTCAATTATATATCAAAAACTACTTACATAAACTAACCTGAAACAAACACTTCCTTCTTTGTCATTGTTCTGGAGGTCAGATGTTCTCATCTGTATCAAGCCAGTACGGAGAGCTTTCTTCTGCATTTGTGGTTGGTAAAAAAATATAAGATTTTCCAAGTGGGCTTCATACACTGTGTTGAAAATATTGTTGTGAATTTCTTTTTGAAAGGCCATAGTTGTGGTCATTCAGTGTTATGATGATCACTTGTTTTGTTCTGTACACATAATAATCATAGTTATCTGATATTAGGTATATATATCAAGAATCTCATTTGAATAGATGAACATTTGGAAATATTTCAAACTTGTCATTTGTACAGCTATCACAATAAATATCAAGCACTGTGAATGTGTTTAGTATGGAACAAAAACACAAAGCCTAGCACCAAAAAAATGGAAACTTGCAGTTTATTATCATCAGGAATGGAATGGGTATAGTGTAATCTCCCTCTTCAATAACGGAAACTCTACTATTTAACTCATAAGTAATAATAATAATAATAATAATGGTGCTTAACATGATTTTGAATTATGTTGTGAAAGAGTACATTTCATTTTGATTCCCCTATTTGAAAGGTAAACCTGAAAAACCTGTCTGAAATGTCTTCATTTCATTAGGGCATGGACAACTAACTGTCTTACTATTCCAGCTTGTCAAGTCTGTGTAGGTCAGGTATAATTGATATGAATTATTACACTGATATACACCTGCCTTGATAATGTTACAGTCATTCTTCACAGTGTCCTTCATGCTTTTGAGACAAATATAAAATTACTTTATCCTGTAAAATTATTCCAACTCATAATTACAGAAATAAAAAAACAAAAAACTCTACTTTCTTCTAATTTAGGTTACTTTTATAACAGCAGACAGTTAAAAAAATCCCTAGATATTAACCATGATTGATTTTCAAAGCTCTAACAACAGTAAAACTAAGATTATCCTTACACCCACTGATGATGACAATAAAACCAAAGCTCAATTTTTTTGAAATGATTATAACTCTTCTGAAATTATTGTCATGGAACATCAAAAACTTTTATATGATGACCCCCCCCCCAATATGTATAAACAAACTGTTTTTTATCATTTAGCAATTTGGGGAGTGGGTGAGGGGGGGGAGTCCTCTTTGAAGTTTAAATTATTCTTATACCATGGTAGCAATTTGGAAGAGTTATATGCAGTAAATTATTTCAAAAAATTGAGTGTGAATTTATACCACTGCCATCAGTGCATATAAGGGTAGGCTTAACAAAAAAGCTTCCTCATTAACCTTAAATTTATTCCTTTTTTGAGGTTTTCTGCATAAATGCATCAATTAGGGAGGATTTTCTTTTATGAACTACCCTATTCATTTTTAATGCTTCAAGTTCATGTCTTTCCTTTTGTCTGAGTTTCTCTGATCCTTCTAGAATGCCATGTGCAACTCGTATTGTAGGTATGTTTTTTTTTTTAATGCTTGCTGTAGTCTCTCACTGGCTTCTTTAAGCACAGAGTTTGATGATTCTTGTACTTCTCTTTTTTTCTTGAACAAGAATTTTTATCTTGTTTTCCATGTTTTCTATAGTTTGCTTTCTGCTCTTCAAATCCTTTATTTAGCAATTCTTGTTTCAATCTCTCAGCACTTTCTTTCTCTGCTTTCAGTTGCTTCAATCTCTCAGCACTTTCTTTCTCTGCTTTCAGCACTTTCTTTCTCTGCTTTCAGCACTTTCTTTCTCTGCTTTCAGTTGATTGAAACAAGAATTGCTTTCAAAGCAATTCTTGTTTCAATCTCTCAGCACTTTCTTTCTCTGCTTTCACTTTCTTTCTCTGCTTTCAGTTTCCGTTAAACTCTGCTCCTCTTCCAAATGGTTGCTATATGACCGATGTTCATTAAGTGCCAATTTTATTAGTTCTTTGGTTATTAGCACCTTTGCAACTTGGTTGTTATACATTTTTAGTGCATCTCGAATTGTTAGTCTCTCACTCAACAACTTCTCAAACATAGATGCCTTCTCATCTGAAAGAACTCTTCGTGATACAGAAGAGCCTCTCTCTACATCGAAGTTGCCATGTGATAAAGCAAAGCATGCTTTCACAACATTAGCCAAAGATGGATATTTCCAGTCTCCAAATGTCTTTTGATACAATATGTCTCTCCAAAAATAATCAACCCTAATTTCGCTGTTCGGAATAAATTCTTATGCATACAAGTACATCTATACCTAGACCCACATGACTAGAGGAACGACCTACTCATATGAAAAAAGTACCGTCTCGTTATTTTTAAACAGATACGCAGAAATGTCTCACCAGGTGTTTTTTCGATTACCACTTAATTTTTTTCGTTATGAACAATTTTTAATTTATATTTAACAGTTTGTAGATAATGTAAAGTGAGTTTAAATGTCTGTTGGCGAAAACGTGCCTTTTCCATGTCATTTGGAAAATAAAGCTGTAAAAACAATCACGTAAATGTATTTCAATGAACATATCATTCATGAAATTCTAAGTACAAAATTTTCGACTTGAAATTGATACATTTAACTGCAAATAAACTTCAGTAAGCAACAGTCTTTAACATGGCGAAGGCAAGATACGTGCTCGCTCCTGGCACTGCCGTATGGTAATCTCTGCCGTATTCCAACCAGAAAAACGGGACACTTTTTCGGCGGAATATCTTGATTTGAGTAGGTCGCTCCTTTACTCACATATGGGTCTAGTCTATGCTTGCCATTGGCTTTCCTCCATCATATTTGCAATAAAGCAGAAAGCAATAAACTGAACAAGACATATCGATAACGATTCGCATGGTTCATACGCTTTTTCAATCGCAAAATTCCAGGACATACGATCCAAATGCTCTTACTTAAAATATAGTGAAACCATACGTCTGTTCAATTTGTAACCTACAACAAACAACTTCCTACACGCTTGGGCAAACTTAATGCAGAATGTTAAAAATGATGTCTGGTGCAGCTAATCAGAAACTTAGAATCACAGATAAATACTGAAATACCAAAACTGTCACGGACAACCTGACCAGGTTTAATATCTACTAAACTTTATGTACAGTAACACTACACTGATTTTGAGAAAACTTTATTTTTCTACTTTGACTTTAGTTCAATTATTGAAACAAATTACAGACTAAAAAAAACCCCCATAAAACTCAAAAATACATAGGTATGTGGCATTTCTTTTTAAATGCTTTCATATACCACACAATCAATACATAAAATACTATTTGTATTTAATTATTTTGAAATAATGCTTACATTGGTAATTTAAGGGTAAGGAAAAGTGAAATATCTAGAACTTTTTCATAGGACCAAAGGGATTGTTATTTCTTAAACACATAATCATGGTAGTAAGTATTTGTGTTACATTTTATTTATGGAAGAAATTTTCAACATAATATTGATGCTGTAGCTATGTTTTAAATTTTTACTCGCCAGCAAACAAAGCATGCACAAAAATTTCCAACGTGAAATGAAAGAGAATAACAAGAAAACCTTATGTCCAAGGGCTGTGTGCAATTATATTCATTAGTGATCATGGCAATCTAACTGGGCATGATTAAAAAACTAATTATAGAAACTCAGAAAATACTAAGAAACAACTAGATTGAAGTTTCTGATATTAGAATGCAATCTGATTTTATGGCAAATTTTTATATAAAATATTCATTACAAAATTCAGAAAAGCTAAAATCCCCCCCCACACACAATCAGCTATTTACTTTCACCAGTGGCTAAAAAAAAATGTTAAGAAAATTAACAAATGGTACAAAATATGTTTCTCATAGCAGAAGGAAGGTATTAGAGACAAAAAGATTTTTAAATCGATCAGTTAAAAGGAGAGATATAGAACGAAACATGATATTACTATGCGTTTCAGCGGAAGAATTTTTGCATAATGGAAACAGGAGAAAAGCATTTTTCATAGCAAAAGCTATGCTAAGGAAAAATAACTTTTCAAATATGTCTGTCGGAAGCAGAGATACCAAGAAAAACGTTTTGACCTTTACAACCCCTTGGGGGAAAGTTGTACAATATTTGAAGAGGATCTTCTTATTGTAGCAAAAATCTTATTTACTCTCCATCTTTATCATAGCAAATGGCATACAGTAAAAAAAGAAATTTTTCAATAGGGTTTTTAGAAGCAGAGATAGCCTGCAAACAGCAGTACACAAACACCACCTAATGGCAGAATTGTAAACCACAAACCTCCTCAAACACAAACCTAAAGTGTTTCATAAGGTGAATGGTATCTGGTGTTAAAAGAATTTTTTAAACTGCACATTTAGAAGTATAGATATTAAGAAAAATAGATTAAATATTTGCACTCCGTAGCGGCGAAATTGTGCATTATTTTGTGAAGAAAATTCAAATAAGGAGTTTTCATAGTTAGGTATCGGATCGAAAAAGAATATTTTTCAGTCGGGTTTTTAGTCTGCAGATATTGCTGTAAACGAAAATGTGAGCTTACGCCCTCTAGTGGCACACTTGTGTGTTAAGAAATATTTCGCACTGAAAATGTTCTCCAACAAAAAAATAATTTTTCAAATCGGACTTCTAGAAACAGAGATACGGACAAAAATAAGATACACGTATACGCCCCTGGTGGAAAAATTGTGCATTATTTTAAGCAGGAAGTATTATAAAAAAAACTTTCAGAGTTAAGCGGTATCGGTTCACGGAAGAATTTTTTCAATTGAGTTTCCAGCTCAGATTTTGTTGCAAATACATCAGAAGCCAAAATAAACATTTATGCCCCCCTGGTGGCCAAACCATTCTTTACCAGAAATGAGAATTTGTATGCAAAACATTTCAACCTCAAGAGCTGTATCCGACTCAGGATAAAATTTTTCAAATCGGACTTTTAGAGAAGCGGAGATATTGGGAAAATTGCGAATTACCTTTACGCCCCCAAGCAGAAAATTTATGCATTATTTAAAAAGGGACTGTAACTAAAGAAGTCTTTGATATAAATGTCATTGAAAAAAAAAAAGATTTTTTTCAATTGGATATTTAGAAGCAAATATAATTTAAATTCGATGCGATCTTCATTTGCGCCCTCTAGCAGCAAAGTTTGTGCATCGAAAAACAAAACAAAAAACGGAACGAATGGATCATCATTCTCACATTTTAAGCTTCCCAATACAAAAAGAATTTTACAAATCGAACTAATAATTGTGGAGATATTGTCTCCCCGGCGGGACAAAGTGATAACATAAGCATGACACAAAAGATGCTTACAATGCAGCTTCAGTCCTCCTAAACAAGAAAACCGATAGCCACCCCTCCACATTTTGCAGGGGGTGGGGAGGGAAATTTGTCAGACCATAAGTTATGTCAGTAGAAAAACCCTCGACTACAAAACATTGTGCAGGAACAAAAATGCAGAAATGGATAAAATTCCAGGACATGTAACAGAATATTAGGACATTTCCAGGACAAAATGAAATTCCAGGATGTGTATGAACCATGATGGATCTGACATATACATATCAATATCAAAGTTGATACTCACGTGTATCAATATTAAAAGTGATGTTATACAAGCACATCATTATACACAACACAAATTACGTTTTTTTAAAATAGTAGCCTTACAATTAAAATAGTTCAAGGTTTTTCTGAAAATAGTTGCTTTTGGCTGTTCTTTGCAAGAAGTAGTAGCCATAGTCACCTGTCATCAAACATAGTAGCAATAGTCGCCACTGGCAGCCCTGAAGCGGTTACCCAGGGTGGCATCAGTAACCACTTGTATCCAACCCAAAGGTAGCGCTAGGACATACTGACTCATCTAACTTCTAGCTTTGGAGATTGCTGCCTATATTTTCAGGCTGGAATACAAACAGGTGTGCAAAAAAATTGTATTTAACAACAATACTGGACAAAGGTAACATTGCGAGTAAAAAAAAAAAAAAAAAAAATTATGATTACAGGAGAAATCTGCACGCCATTTAACTCCCATTTATGAAAGTTTTGGAAGACAGAATCTCCCCCCACTCCCAGGAATTCAAAGTAACCCCGGAAAAATATATTCAGTGTAGCATTGATCTCGAGAACTTGTCAAATGATACTGAAAAAGCAAAATTCCATGATCCTGTGAGAGAATCTCATGCCTGTTTCTGAAACAGCAGAAAAGAAAATGGTGATAATGAAAATTTTCCATAATTTTATTGTTATGTCCATACTTTTGCAATTTCAACTAAAAAATGGTAATATTACAGGAAATCTGTACTGGTTAACACTTATGCTCTGACTACAACCAGCCATTTCAAATAATCTTGCAAAAAATTTCCAGCGCTGTAGCAAAAATCATGTCTGCAAGTATTGAGGAATAAGCTATCAATGAAGTTTGTCATCCTCAGCCGACATCAGGAGTTTGGAAAAAGAAGGGAGAGATTCATAATTCATGGAGTTTTGCAATTGCGTCGGTTTGTTTGGGAAAAAAGAAATGAATAATGTGAAGCATTTTTAGTAATAAAATACCACATTTCATTTCTCTCAGTGGTGAAAGTCGGCAAGAAAAATAAACAGCATTGCAACAGGGCTGCAAGTTGGAACAGGCTGCCTGTTTTTGCACTTTGAACAGGATTAAAAAAAAAAAAAAAAAAGAAGTAATGTCCCACAGTACTACATTATACAATTCACACACATTCCCATATGAGTAGCCCTAACTCAACTGTAATAGGAAAAGCTTTGGCTAAAATTAGCATTCCTGTCGTCACAGGGCAAAAGAGGGGGGGGGCCGACAGTGAACACAATCTTATTCACTACGATTCCCCTTAATGTATATTCTTATGATGTTTCAGTAATATTGCTGTTTGCTGATACGACTCATGGAAATTTCATTTCAAAACAATATGATTGATAAATGATATGTTCATTCATGCAAATATCTGTTGTCTGATGCAGGAACTACTAGGGTCAAAATCAAACTCTGATCATTTGACCAACCACACTTTTATTGGGTTGTTGGAAAAGTCATGACATATTTTGGCACCCGATGGCGGTTGGGCAGTTTTGGAAGTACTAGAGGCACGCGCAGCTCTGTTATCGCTATGGCATTCGACAGGTGCCAGTTCTAGCTCCAGTCTAAAAGGAATGTTGAGCGATTTGGTTGATTTGCAAAGATTTGACAGCAAGTTGAAGATGAAAGACCAAACTGTGCATTTTTGCCATATTTTACTTTCGTAAAATTCCATGTTGGTGATTTTGACCTCAACGATGCACCTCGGTCCGGGAGGCCAACCGAGGTTGATGACAGCCCAGATCAAGGCATTGATCGAGTCAAACCCACGTAACACGACATGAGAGATTGCAGACACATTGCACATCCATCATTCAAGTGTTCACGACCACCTGAAGAAGCTGGGATACATAAGCAAGCTTGATGTGTAGGTTCCTCATGAACTCAAAGAAGCTCAATTGACGACGCGTATAAACATCTGCGATATGCTCATTAAACGTGAGGAAAACGATCCTTTCTTGAAGTGACTGATAACTGGTGACGAAAAGTGGATTGTGTACAACAATGTGCTGCGCAAACTGTCTTGGTCCCGACGTGCTGCTTCGCCTCAAACGACATCCAAAGCAGACATTCATCAGCGGAAGGTTCTGGTCTCAGTGTGTTGGCATTTTAAAGGTGTCGTATTTTTCAAGCTCCTACCATGGAACCAAACAATCAATTTAAATGTGTACTGTCGGCAATTGGACAGTTTGAACGAATCCATCATCCAGAAATGTTCAGAGCTCGTTCATCGTAAAGGTGTTGCATTCCATCACGACAACGCGAGACCACACACAAGTTTCATCACCCGCCAAAAATTATTGGATCTTGGGTGGGATGTGTTGCCACACCCAGCATACTCGCCTGACCTTGTGCCGTCAGACTTCCACTTGTTTCGCTCTCTTCAACTGTTCTCGCGTGGTATAACGTTCAATTCAAATGTGGCTGTAAATCAGCGCCTTGTAGAGTTTTTTTTTGTCACGAAAGACAGGGTCTTCTATGAACGAGGCATTCTGCAGCTCACTGAAAGATGGCAAAAGGTTATCGAACAAAACGGGCATTATGTCATTGATTGATCTTTGTTCTTTCTATCAAAAAATGACATTTGCAAAACATGGCTAAACCCTCGTCACATCACGTTACTTGAAATCATTAACACTACATATTTTAAAAAGTTATAAAAAATCATAAAATCGTTTACGAAATAAAACTATTGGACAATACACAAAATACAATACAAAGTAGGACGTTTTGGGGGCATTTTTTCAAAACAACATGCTGGCTGCAATCCTTATTTTCATAGCAGAGATGAAGCACAAAAACCTATATAACATGAATATATATATTAGGGATGTAAGGTCAGGTGATGCGTAACATCACAGCCTCTCCTTGACAAATGTCAACCCCGCCTTCTCGTTGTACATCCTGTTCCCACTAAAGGGGCTCTGACGACCGCCAATAGCGGTATAACTATACCATCGGGATTAGAGGAAATGCTATCCCACACTCACCAACCCGCTTGGCCAGCAAGGTGAGTTATGGCCAAACCCCTCCAAAATGACTCCACAACTTAAATCTTGGCCCTCAGTCTCCGGCAGCTGGAATGTACCTGGCCAAGGCAGCGGCCAGTGCGACATGAAGGCAGAGGGTGCTAAGAATCCCCGGAGGATCGGACTAGGCTGCATCTGATGCTGACCTTGGCTACATATAACGGACGCTCCCTATCTTCTAATTCAAGGCTTCTTGAATTGGAAGAGGAACTACAAAGGATCAAGTGGGACATCGTCGGGCTAAGTGAGGTAAGGAGAAAAGGAGAAGATCTCATTAAACTGAAAAGTGGACATCTCTTCTACTATCGTGGGACAGATACTGGCAGAACTAGTGGTGTTGGATTTATAATAAACAAGAAACTGAAGGATAAAGTTGTAGAAGTTGAAAGTTCCTCTGACAGAGCTGCACGACTCGTTATCCATCTCTCGAGAAGATACCAGGCTCAGATTATTCAAACTTATGCACCCACCACAAGTCATGCTGAAGAAGAAATTGAAGAATTTTATGAGGAAATTCGTGATCTAAATAATAAAGGTAAGCAGCACTTGAAGATAATTATGGGAGATTTCAATGCAAAAATAGGGTAACGGCAACAGAATGAAACTTCAGTAGGTAAATTCGGTCACGGCAACAGAAACCAGCGTGGAAATACTCTCGTAGAGTTTGCAGAGGCAGAAGGATTTTTCATCTTGAACTCCTTTTTCAAGAAAAAGCCACACAGGAAATGGACATGGAGACATCCAAATGGGACGACAAGTGAAATTGATTTTATTATGTGTAACAAAAAATTCGTCATAGAAGACTGCAGTGTGCTAAACAAGTTCAACACAGGCAGTGACCATAGATTGGTGAGATGTAAGATGCACCTCAACACTAAACTCGAACATAGCAAGCTCATAAGACAAACAAAATGTATTGACATAACCAACCTTAAAAAACACCATAATACCTTCAAATTGGAACTGAAGAACAGGTTCTCTGCTTTAGAAGGCCTAACATCGGAAGAAGTGGATATTTCTGAAGTTAACAGAAAAGTAACCAAAGCTCTTATGGAAACAGCAACAAAATTAGCTGGGTCTAAGAACAAATTACATGTGAACAAATTATCAGAAAAAACCAAAATGTTGATGCAAAAAAGAAGAGAGATGAGGACAACTAAAGAAGATGTGACTTCCAAAGTGGAATATATAGAGCTATGCAAGACAGTACGAAAAAGTATCACTGAAGACGTAAGGAAATTCAACTGTGAACTAGTAAGGAAAGCAATTGAAAACAAACAAAGCCTAAAGATAGCAAAGGGACATCTCAGTTAGGGAAAAAAACAGATTATGGCACTGAGAAAAGAAGATGGTTCTGTAACAAGAAATAGAGGTGAAATTTTGACAAGAGTGAAAGATTTCTACTCCAAATTATATGAAAGGGATGATACAACATGTACTCCAGACATCATGAAAGGTACCAGTACCAGAGTTCTTCCAGTCCTTCCAGCAGAAGTTGCACATGCAATCAAGAACATGAAGCGGGGAAAAAGCTCCAGGAGAAGATGGAATTACTGTAGACATCATACAAGAAGCAAGTGGAGAAATCGAAACAGTACTCACCCAAATTTTCACTCGATGCCTTAATGAAGGGAAAATTCCTGAGGATTGGAACAACGCTACAATGATCTTGCAACATAAAAAAGGTGATATTGAGGATCTCAGGAAGTACAGACCTATCAGCCTCCTATCAGTGGTTTATAAAATCTTCACTAAAGTTCTTTCACACCGCTTGAAGGTGACACTGGACATGGCTCAACCGAGAGAACAAGCTGGATTCAGGAGTGGCTACAGCACAATAGATCATATCCACGTACTGAGAGAACTAATTTAAAGACCGAGGGAATATGAACTTCCATTGTGCATGGCTTTTATCGATTATGAAAAAGCCTTTGATTTGGTGAAACCATCAGCAGCAGTTGCAATGGCTCTGAAATCCTGCGGTATTGAAGATGCATACATTAATATTATTAATAACATCTATGAAAATGCAAGTGCAAAGATTCGGCTGTTTGAAAATACAACACACATAAAAATTGGAAAAGGAGTGAGACAAGGTGACACCATATCTCCGAAGCTCTTTAATGCCACATTGGAAAATGTCTTTCAATCACTGAACTGGGAAAACAATGGGATAAAGATTAATGGAGATTATCTAACCCACCTTCGTTTTGCTGATGACATAGTCATTTTTGCAACTACCCCATCAGAGCTGCAGAGTATGATCCAGGAACTTGCTGACAAGAGTAAAGAAGTGGGATTAAAAATGAACTTTCAGAAGACAAAAGTGATGTACAATGCTTTTACAAGAAATGAAGATTTATCGATTGATGGAGAAAAGCTGGAGATAACAGACACGTACGTTTATCTTGGACAGCAGATATCAAGTGAGGGTCACATTGATGAAGAAATTAATCGGCATACAAAACTTGCCTGGAGAGCTTTTGGAAGAAACAGCATAATTTTCAAGAGCAATATGCCATTATGTCTTAAAAGAAAAGTGTTTGATCAATGCATCCTTCCAGTGCTTACGTATGGTGCAGAGACGTAGACCTTAGCTAAAAGAGACATACAAAGGTTGCAGACAACTCAAAGCAGCATGGAGAGGTGCATGCTTGGTGTAACCAGGAGAGATAAGAAGAGGAACTCGTGAATCCGAAAAATGACAAGAGTGGAAGACATCATGATCAGAGTTAAATCCCTGAAATGGCAATGGGCTGGACATACTGCCAGAAGGACAGACCATCGATGGACAGCCGAAATTTTAGATTGGATTCCAAGGGACAGGAAAAGACCCAGAAGACCACATGGAAGATGGGTGGATGAAATTCGAAAGTATGCGGGAGTGACATGGAGGAGACTGGCACAAGACAGACCGTTGTGGAGGAAACTTGGGGAGACCTTTGTCCAGCAGTGGATTGATAATGGTTGACAATGATGATGATGATATATATTAAACACAATTTGGAGCTGTGTGTTGTCCATTTGTATTCTGCCACAGTGAATCATGTCGCACATTGTTCAGGTCAGATACTCTACTTGCCCTGTGCTTATACTATGTATTAGTCTGAGCATGCAGTGCCCAAAAAGGAAGCCTGAAAGTACTGAAGTTGTCCTGAGGTGGGAGTAGGGGCTTTTCATGATTTGGGCTATAAACATTAGTTATGGTGCCAAAAAAGCTACGAATCACGTAGTCATTTTAAACAATTCCACGTTTCTTATAACGTGACACTTATTTGGTTCCACACCCTTCGAGAAACCAAGCAATAATGCTCCAGTTTACACAGCATAAGTTTTGCCCACGTGGTTTGAAGATCATATTTCTGCATTGGACCGATATGTTGCAACACCCTACCTGACTCCCACTGCACACGTGTTAGATCTGAAGGAATGTAGGATCTTTTTTTTTCTTTTTTTGATTGGAGGTTTAACGACCACCGTGAGCAACTCAATGGGCTAAAAGCAGTCGCCTGTTCCAAATTTAGAGTCCCTGGTTCCAGGGAAGGGAGAGAGCCCGTGCCGTAAGACAAACACAACATCCATGCCTCACCGGGATTCGAACCCGGGCCCCTTTCGTACGAATGATCAGAAGCCATTGCTTAGACCACTGCGCCACCGGGGCGACAAATGCACAATGATTCCGATAAACTTTGGATACCACCTGCTATACAATTATGTGATTTAAGATGTTCATAGAAGGACTACTTCTGTGATCTGGGAGTTTAGTTAACAGTAAGTATTGGATTTTGAAGTAGCATGTTCTTCCCACAGTATGACTGATCTGTGTGTAAAATACATGTAAGTTGCCCTCCCCCTCTCTTTTCTTGGAAACTCTTAGTGCATAGTTTTGGAAATAATAATGAAAAATTTAACCATACTCTGATACACTTAAACACCAGATAGAACATCGAGTTTTGATATACAGTATGTTCCCTAGTTTGTTTGTAATTGACACCTTATTTATATTGCACGATCATGAGTTGGCGATCATTAAGGAACTATTGTCATTTCTTTCCTAACGAAAGGCCTTTCTTGGTGTAGTAGAATTTTAATGATTCTCAACAGAAAAGTCCATATCTAGCTTCAATCGATTAGTACCATACTTACAGAATCTACATCTAGGAACATTGCAAAACCTATTTCACTTTAAACTCAAACCCCTGTTACTCTCAGGATCATGAAAAGTCACTTGAAGAGTCTTTTCCTACAACTGCATTGAGATAATATATGTAAATACCACACAAAACTAAGCACACACACACACACATATGAATTAGTGCACTGCAATGAGGAAATAACAGCACCTAAACAGTGTGGTAAATTTAAGTGGAATGAAAGATGTTCAGACATACCTCACTTTCAGATCTGTTTTTACTTGTAAGTCACCTGAAAGTTGTTGTATCAGAGATAAAAGTACGTGTTGTTGAAGTGGGCATACAGATCCTCCAAATACTTCATCCAGTGGTACAGATTCACATAAAGAAATAACAAGTGGTAAATCTGCAGCAGATAAGGCCTTTAAAGGAAAAGAAAGAAAAAGCTTTTATTTTTATGCAAACATAAAGCCATAGCTTGGATTAGAATTTACATATCTGTAACAATAAAAAATCACAAACTACCACTAATTATTTTCAAAATACCATTTAAAATCTTAATTTTTATGAGAATTGTTTTCATTATTTAACATATTGCAAACTCTGAGGAGTTTAAATTAATGTCCACTTTTATAAACAGTCAAATAAAGAACTGATGTGGATGTGTGCACCAGCTGGCAATGGTTTAAGATACAAATTACACAAATTTTCAAAAGTATGACAGTGTGTTATTTGGTTTATGCAGCACCTTCCTCATCTACCATTTAGTACCCAGTGAATCACAACCACCGCTATGCATGCATACACATACATACACATCACTAAGCTGTTCTCTGAGATTCGAAGGTTAGCTCCAAAAAGAAATACAAGCTACCAGATAGTTTTTACTTACTGTTGCCGTATCAAACTTCTCCATTTATAGCAATCTTGACATACAACTCGGGCTTCATTGACATTCATTACACGTCATACACAAGATCTTCTATACTTCATACTCATAATTTGTTTCTCATGCAGACACTCCTAAATCTCATCCTCCCATAACTTCCTTGGCCTTCCTGTGCCTTTCCTTCCTGCCACTTGGGCTAAGAAGATTTTCTTAGCAAGCATCTCATCACTCATTCTTTCAACATGCCCAAACCACCAAAGCATATTAGTCTCCACCTTGCTAACAACATTTTGTTTCACATCACACAACTGCAACACATCTTCATTCCTCACACAATCAGAACGTGTCTTGCCACAAACCCCACATAAGTAACGCATTTCTCCAGCACACAAACAACTCCTATGTTTCTTCTGCAGTACCCAGGTTTCACTGCCATACATCAGAGAAGGAACAATTACACTCTCATACACAGCCATGCACGACTCTCTTGAGAACCCATCATTCCTGTGAAAACCTCCCAGAGCAGCCATGACTTTCAATGAAGAATTCACTCGCCTACTAATTTTACCACCCAATTTGTTTTTTCTGTCAAACATGCTTCCTAAATACACAAACTCATTCACCTGGTCAATCACTGTGCCATTTACACTTACATTACATTTAGTGCTACCAGTTCCTCTCTCAAATACCATAACTTTGGTTTTTTCCTTATTTATACTCAGTTTGAATGTCGTGCAAACTTTGTACATTCGGGACAACAGACTGGCAACTTGCTTTTGCTCTATGCCAACAGGACAGTGTCATCAGCATACAGCAATCTGCACACAAGGATATCACCAAGACATAAACCAGTATTATCTATTTTGGTATCACGCATGCACGTATCCATAAATATATTAAAAAGCCATGGTGACATTACACAACCTTGTCTAACTCCTGCACCAATGGAAAAGCATTTTGATAAAACACCATTCACTCGTACACAAGCTCTACTGCCAGCATACATGGCTTTTACACTATCCAGTAGATTCCCAGTAACACTGTTTTCATTAAATATCTTCCACAAAAGTGTCCTATTTACTCGGTCCTAAGCTTTTTCTAAATCTATGAAGCCAGCAAAAACTTTCTTACCAACAGCCAGATACTTTTCAATCATCATGTGTAATGCAAAAATTTTATTAGTGCAGCCTTTACCAGGCATAAAACCACTTTGAACATCTCGCACTTTCTCTGACGTTAAGACCCTGCACTTTTTCAATAATGACCTTACCAAACACTTTCCCTGGCACACTTAATAGGCTAATACCACAATAGTTCTTGCAGTCAGTCTGATCACCTTTTACCTTATACATGGGAACAATGATAGCATCCTTCCAGTCCCGAGGAACCATTCCTAACTCCCAGCACGACTGGCAAATTTCAATTAACCAATCAATTAAAGTCACCACCATATTTCAACATCTCAGCAATTATGCCGTCAACTCCTGGAGCCTTGCCATTCTGAAGAGATTTTAGAGCTTTACACACTTCTTTACCTGAGATCCCTCCTGTGCCATCATCTGCATCTGTCTCAGAAACATCTGTGCTTTTCTGATCTAATAACTCACAGAAATATTCACCCCATCTTTCACTTAACTCATTGGGCTCCCATATAATTTCCCGAACCCTATTGTTCACACAACTTAACACTTTGTTTCCCCTATTTTTCCTGAGTACTTCCAGAAAGACTTCCTATCTTTCCAAAAGCTAATTCATGCCTTTCCACCTTCTTTTTCCTACCTTTTGCCTTACTCTGGCGAACCAGTTTAGCGGACCACCGCTATGGAAAGTGAGTTATGGCCAATACTAGTGTAATGAGGAGGGAAGCATGGCCTGTAGGACAAAAGGGTGTATATAAGATGTCAGTGCTTCAGTTGAGAGTAGAGTTGCAGACATGGTGTATAAAACCGAGGATTTAATAGAGTTTGCAAAAGGTCAGATTGCAGGTTGGTGAATTCATTACAGAAATGGCATGACTTTGTGATTTGTTCAAGAGATCCTGTAGTTAAAACGTACCAGGAGTTATACCAAGCAACCACCTGGCAACACAATTGTAAAGGAAACCAAAAGGTGGATTTCTGAGGTGAATGACAGGTGTATCGCCTCATACAGGGCAATTGGCGCAGCACACACTTTCGGAATTGATTGCCCAACACAATATAGGTCAACCCAAAAACAATATGCTAGGTGACTATACGTCACACCCTGGAATGAAAAGGCTACAAAAACAAATGCCTTATATACATCACCCTCTCTTAACAACAACCCAACAACATAAACAACTCTCCAGGTAATAATTTATCATCATCATTGTAACCATTATCAATCCACTGCTGGACGAAGGTCTCCCCAAGTTTCCTCCCCAACGGTCTGTCTTGTGCCAGTCTCCTCCATGTCACTCCCGCATACTTTCGAATTTCATCCACCCATCACCCATGTGGTCTTCTTCTGGGTCTTTTCCTGTCCCTTGGAATCCAATCTAAAATTTCGGCTGTCCATTGATGGTCTGTCCTTCTGGCAGTATGTCCAGCCCATTGCTATTTCAGGGATTTAACTCTGATCATGATGTCTTCCACTCTCGTCATTTTTCGGATCCACGAGTTCCTCTTCTTATCTCTTCTGGTTACACCAAGCATGCACCTCTCCATGCTGCTTTGAGTTGTCTGCAGCCTTTGTATGTCTCTTTTAGTTAAGGTCCACGTCTCTGCACCATACGTAAGCACTGGAAGGATGCATTGATCAAACACTTTTCTTTTAAGACATAATGGCATATTGCTCTTG
Organism: Macrothele yani; assembly: GCA_039090855.1. Lineage (NCBI taxonomy): Eukaryota > Metazoa > Arthropoda > Arachnida > Araneae > Macrothelidae > Macrothele > Macrothele yani. The sequence continues at coordinate 130,272,338 of CM076998.1, read as the reverse complement.
AAAATTATGCTGTTTCTTCCAAAAGCTCTCCAGGCAAGTTTTGTACGCCTAGTAATTTCTTCACCAATGTGACCCTCACTTGATATCTGCTGCCCAAGATAAACGTACGTGTCTGTTATCTCCAGCTTTTCTCCATCAATCGATAAATCTTCATTTCTTGTAAAAGCATTGTACATCACTTTTGTCTTCTGAAAGTTCATTTTTAATCCCACTTCTTTACTCTTGTCAGCAAGTTCCTGGATCATACTCTGCAGCTCTGATGGGGTAGTTGCAAAAATGACTACGTCATCAGCAAAACGAAGGTGCGTTAGATAATCTCCATCAATCTTTATTCCTTTGTTTTCCAGTTCAGTGGTTGAAAGACATTTTCCAATGTGGCATTAAAGAGCTTCGGAGATATGGTGTCACCTTGTCTCACCCCCTTTCCAATTTTTATGTGTGTTGTATTTTCAAACAGCCGAATCTTTGCACTTGCATTTTCATAGATGTTATTAAGAATATTAATGTATGCATCTTCAATACCGCAGGATTTCAGAGCCATTGTAACTGCTGTGGTTTCACCGAATCAAAGGCTTTTTCATAATCGATAAAAGCCATGAACAATGAAAGTTCATATTCCCTCGGTCTTTAAATTAGTTCTCTCAGTACGTGGATATGATCTATTGTGGTGTAGCCACTCCTGAATCCAGCTTGTTCTCTCGAATGAGCCATGTCCAATAATACCTTCAAGCGGTGTGAAAGAACTTTAGTGAAGATTTTATAAACCACTGATAGGAGACTGATAGGTCTGTAGTTCCTAAGATCCTCAATGTCCCCTTTTTTATGTAGCAGTATCATTGTAGCGTTGTTCCAATCCTCAGGAATCTTCCCTTCGTTAAGGCATCGAGTGAAAATTTGGGCGAGTACTGTTTCGATTTCTCCACTTGCTTCTTTGTATGATGTCTACAGTAATTCCATCTTCTCCTGGAGCTTTCCCCGCTTCATGTTCTTGATTGCATGTGCAACTTCTGCTGGAAGGACTGGAAGAACTCTGGTACTTTTCATGATGTCTGGAGTACATGTATCATCCCTTTCATATAATTTGGAGTAGAAATCTTTCACTCTTGTCAAAATTTCGCCTCTATTTCGTGTTACAGAACCATCTTCTTTTCTCAGTGCCTTAATCTGTTTTCTTCCCTTACTGAGATGTCCCTTTGCGATCTTTAGGCTTTGGTTGTTTTCAATTGCTTTCCTCACTAGTTTACAGTTGAATTTCCTTAAGTCTTCAGTGATACTTTTTCGTACCGTCTTGCATAGCTCTATATATTCCACTTTGGAAGTCACATCTTCTTTAGTTGTCCTCATCACTCTTCTTTTTTGCGTCAACATTTTGGTTTTTCCTGATAATTTGTTCACATGCAACTTGTTCTTAGACCCAGCTAATTTTGTTGCTGTTTCCATAAGAGCTTTGGTTACTTTTCTGTTAACTTCAGAAATATCAACTTCTTCCAATGTTAGGCCTTCTAAAGCAGAGAATCTGTTCTTCAGTTCCAACTTGAAGGCATTATGGTGTTTTTTAAGGTTGGTTATGTCAATAGATTTTGTTTGTCTTATGAGCTTTCCACGTTCCAGTTTAGTGTTGAGGTGCATCTTACATCTCACCAATCTATGGTCACTATCTGTGTTGAACTTGTTTAGCACACTGCAGTCTTCTATGACGAATTTTTTGTTACACATAATAAAATCAATTTCACTTGTCGTCCCATTTGGATGTCTCCATGTCCATTTCCTGTGTGGTTTTTTCTTGAAAAAGGAGTTCAAGATGAAAAACCCTTCTGCCTCTGCATAATATATACTACATAATATATGTAGAAGTATGTAATGTTTCACAAGTTATAATACTAACTATGTGGCCATCAGAAAAGGACGTTTAGGCAACATACAATATTGTTAAAATGTAGATAAAAACTTTTGCCTCACCTATTCTATTACTGCTGCTCTGCATTTCCAGGGTAATTCTATGATATCATTTTTCTCATTATTATATCGTTCTTCTCATTGTGCAGACTTCAAGAATTAAAACTTTTTAATAAATTACCTGTAGTTTAGGAATTATGAAGTATTAAAATGTCTTTGTAGTAAAATATGACGAACAACCATATATTCAAAATATACCAAGCTCTGTTGAAATGAAGATTTTTAGGGTAATTCCATGATATTGTTGTTCTGCTTGTACAGAATTGAGGAATAAAAACTTTTTTTTAAATGGCCTGTAGTTTACGAACTATAAAGTATAAAAATGTATTTGAATTAAAATATGACGGACAACAGGAACGAACAACCATATATTCGATTATACAAAACTCTGTTGAAATTACGATTAAAAAAGAAGAGTTTTAAATGCATTTATGGCACCTCTATTCATAGTGATTGTGGAATAACTTTTTTTACGGGTCTTTTAGAGGTTATTTTTAATGAAAGTTGGTTGTCAAATTTTCGAACTAAAGCCTAGTTCGTCATCAGGACTATGTCACTGGAGTAGTTGCTGCCACTCAATTGGAAGAGACCATCCGCAATTATCGTTAATTGTGGTACTTCTTCTTCTTGCTATTTCGATCCCTTCTTCTAGTTTTCTCTTTACTAAGTTTGACTGGTGGGCGATTATTTTCACTGAGTCCCAATTTATGGAGTGTCCACTTGCTTGTACATGTCTGTCTAGCCCTGTTTTGTTCCCAATGTTCCTAATAGCTGCTTGGTGTTCTTTCATTCGGACCTTAATACTTCTCCCTGTTTCTCCTATATAGCTGAGTCCGCAGTTACAGTCGATGCAGTAAATTACTCCTTCTTGCAATTGGATGTCCAATTCTTTCTGCTTTAAAGCTGGCAGGAATTTCTTTATTTTGTTATTAAGATCTGGAGCTAGCCTGATATTATATTTTGCTCCGATCCTTTTCAGTTTCTCGAAAAGTCCCTTGTGGTACGTAATTTTGCTGGTGAATTTGAAGTTGGTTTTTTCCTGCTTCTTTTTTGGCACTTGTTTAAATATTTTCTCAACATATGGGGAGGGGTAATTGTTTTCTGCCAACATTTCCTTTAATTCTTCTTTGTGAAGATCTTTTTGAGAAGAGAAGAGTTTGTTTAAAAAATGAACCTGAAAGATAAAAGCCTAATCCTTTCCTCATCCAACAAACCACATCATCCATACTAGTTTCAACATTTAATCATGTCATTATGAATGGAGCAGTTTGCTTTCTGACGTCGCAGCCTCGAAAGCTCAATGTTACCTTGCTGACCCACCGTCAGCCATGCTGCCACACCCATAAAATGTCCCAGTCGTTGTACTTGGTCGTTCGGATTCTTCTGCTCCTCTAAGCAGCACCATCTGTTGTAATTTCTATTATCTAAAGTTCATTAAAGTTCATAATTCTGCTTGTTCTGTCTTTTGCTTTCTACGTTTTACAGTTTTGTTTTTCTCTTTTTTGAGGTGTTTCCATGCATATGGAATCTCTACAGGTGAATTACTATTTCAAATTTTTGATTTAAATTTCTCTATAGCTAATGCTTCTGCATTAATAATCTGTCTATGTGTTTTACGTGAAGCAATTATGTTAATGTTTTCCCAATCAGGCTGTACATCATTTTTCAAGCAATATTGAATCAGTAAGGTTTTGCTGTCTTTCATTTTCCAGTTATGCCATATGCTCTTTTAATCTTGTACAAAGACGTCTTTTTGTACTACCTATATATATATATATATATATATAGGGATGTAAGGTCAGGTGATGCGTAACATCACAGCCTCTCCTTGACAAATGTCAACCCCGCCTTCTCGTGGTGCATCCTGTTCCCACTAAAGGGGCTCTGACGACCGCCAATAGCGGTATAACTATACCATCGGGATTAGAGGAAATTCTATCCCACACTCACCAACCCGCTTGGCCAGCGTGGTGAGTTATGGCCAAACCCCTCCAAAATGATTCCACAACTTAAATCTTGGCCCTCAGTCTCCGGCAGCTGGAATGTACCTGGCCAAGGCAGCGGCCAGTGCGACATGAAGGCAGAGGGTGCTAAGAATCCCCGGAGGACCGGACTAGGCTGCCATCTGATGCTGACCTTGGCTACGTACAATGGACGCTCCCTATCTTCTGATTCAAGGCTTCTTGAATTGGAAGAGGAACTACAAAGGATCAAGTGGGACATCGTGGGGCTAAGTGAGGTAAGGAGAAAAGGAGAAGATCTCATCGAACTGAAAAGTGGACATCTCTTCTACTATCGTGGGACAGATACTGGCAGAACTAGTGGTGTTGGATTTATAATAAACAAGAAACTGAAGGATAAAGTTGTAGAAGTTGAAAGTTCCTCTGACAGAACTGCACGACTTGTTATCCAACTCTCAAAAAGATACCAGGCTCAGATTATTCAAACTTATGCACCCACCACAAGTCATCCTGAAGAAGAAATTGAAGAATTTTATGAGGAAATTTGTCATCTAAATAATAAAGGTAAGCAGCACTTGAAAATAATTATGGGAGATTTCAATGCAAAAATAGGGCAACGGCAACAGAATGAAACTTCAGTAGGTAAATTCGGTCACGGCAACAGAAACCAGCGTGGAAATACTCTCGTTGAGTTTGCAGAGGCAGAAGGGTTTTTCATCTTGAACTCCTTCTTCAAGAAAAAGCCACACAGGAAATGGACATGGAGACATCCAAATGGGATGACAAGTGAAATTGATTTTATTATGTGTAACAAAAAATTCGTCATAGAAGACTGCAGTGTGCTAAACAAGTTCAACACAGGTAGTGACCATAGATTGGTGAGATGTAAGATGCACCTCAACACTAAACTTGAACGTGGCAAGCTCATAAGACAAACAAAATCTATTGACATAACCAACCTTAAAAAACACCATAATACCTTCAAGTTGGAACTGAAGAATAGGTTCTCTGCTTTAAAAGGCCTAACATCGGAAGAAGTGGACATCTCTGAAGTTAACAGAAAAGTAACCAAAGCTCTTATGGAAACAGCAACAAAATTAGCTGGGTCTAAGAACAAGTTGCATGTAAACAAATTATCAGGAAAAACGAAAATGTTGATGCAAAAAAGAAGAGAGATGAGGACAACTAAACAAGATGTGACTTCCAAAGTGGAATATATAGAGCTATGCAAGACAGTAAGAAAAAGTATCACTGAAGACGTAAGAAAATTCAACTGTGAACTAGTGAGGAAAGCAATTGAAAACAACCAAAGCCTAAAGATAGCAAAGGGACATCTCAGTAAGGGAAGAAAACAGATTATGGCACTGAGAAAAGAAAATGGTTCTGTAACAAGAAATAGAGGCGAAATTTTGACAAGAGTGAAAGATTTCTACTCCAAATTATATGAAAGGGATGATACATGCACTCCAGACATCATGAAAGATACCAGTACCAGAGTTCCTCCAGTCCTTCCAGCAGAAGTTGCTCATGCAATCAAGAACATGAAGCGAGGAAAAGCTCCAGGAGAAGATGGAATTACTGTAGACATCATACAAGAAGCAAGTGGAGAAATCGAAACAGTACTCGCCCAAATTTTCACTCGATGCCTTAATGAAGGAAAGATTCCTGAGGATTGGAACACCGCTACAATGATCCTGCTACATAAGAAAGGTGACATTGAATATCTTGGAAACTACAGACCTATCAGCCTCCTATCAGTAGTTTATAAAATCTTCACTAAAGTTCTTTCACACCGCTTGAAGGTAACACTGGACATGGCTCAACCGAGAGAACAAGCTGGATTCAGGAGTGGCTACAGCACAATAGATCATATCCACGTGCTGAGAGAACTAATTGAAAGAGCGAGGGAATATGAACTTCCATTGTGCATGGCTTTTATCGATTATGAAAAAGCCTTTGATTCGGTGAAACCATCAGCAGTTGCAATGGCTCTGAAATCCTGCGGTATTGAAGATGCATACATTAATATTATTAATAACATCTATGAAAATGCAAGTGCAAAGATTCGGCTGTTTGAAAATACAACACACATAAAAATTGGAAAAGGAGTGAGACAAGGTGACACCATATCTCCGAAGCTCTTTAATGCCACATTGGAAAATGTCTTTCAATCACTGAACTGGGAAAACAAAGGGATAAAGATTAATGGAGATTATCTAACCCACCTTCGTTTTGCTGATGACGTAGTCATTTTTGCAACTACCCCATCAGAGCTGCAGAGTATGATCCAGGAACTTGCTGACAAGAGTAAAGAAGTGGGATTAAAAATGAACTTTCAGAAGACAAAAGTGATGTTCAATGCTTTTACAAGAAATGAAGATTTATCGATTGATGGAGAAAAGCTGGAGATAACAGACACGTACGTTTATCTTGGACAGCAGATATCAAGTGAGGGTCACATTGATGAAGAAATTAATCGGCGTATAAAACTTGCCTGGAGAGCTTTTGGAAGAAACAGCATAATTTTCAAGAGCAATATGCCATTATGTCTTAAAAGAAAAGTGTTTGATCAATGCATCCTTCCAGTGCTTACGTATGGTGCAGAGACGTGGACCTTAACTAAAAGAGACATACAAAGGCTGCAGACAACTCAAAGCAGCATGGAGAGGTGCATACTTGGTGTAACCAGGAGAGATAAGAAGAGGAACTCGTGGATCCGAAAAATGACAAGAGTGGAAGACATCATGATCAGAGTTAAATCCCTGAAATGGCAATGGGCTGGACATACTGCCAGAAGGACAGATCATCGATGGACAGCCGAAATTTTAGATTGGATTCCAAGGGACAGGAAAAGACCCAGAAGAAGACCACATGGGAGATGGGTGGATGAAATTCGAAAGTATGCAGGGGTGACATGGAGGAGACTGGCACAAGACAGACCGTTGTGGAGGAAACTTGGGGAGACCTTCGTCCAGCAGTGGATTGATAATGGTTGACAATGATGATGATGATGATATATATATATATTCTATAAAGAAGATACCTAAGCAAAAAAATGCAAATATAATTTTGACTCACACCTAGTACAACATAGAAAAGGTTATGTATCTACCTGTGTGAGTAAAAGGAGAAAAGACAAAAAAATAAAATAAAACAACTGAATGTAGAAGGTGTCGAGAATACTGAGCCTTGGCTTTATCAAGGACCAGCAAAAACTCTGCATTTTCTCACTTCTACAAAGACCTAGTTGGAAATGGGTTTCTGCAAGGCCATAGATGCAAGTAACATTCCCACCTAAAATAGTTTAAAACATATATATATAAGTCATGTCCTCCGTAGAGTTGCATGACCTAGCATTAGTTAACAATTTCGCTTGCATCCATTAACCTTCATGGCCCGACCCATGCTCTTCATCTGTTACTATTAAACAGAGAGAAGAAGATTAAAGAGAACTCAAGCTGTGAGAGTGACATAATAATTAGAAATGATTTTCAGCCATAACGAAATTCCAAGTTCGTTTGAGAGAGAATTTAAACCTGAAAATCAATGCAAAAGAAATCCAAATTTTACATTGCAATTAAAAAAGGAAATGTTAATTTTTAACGAACAGATTTTTGAAAGAAAACTTGAGTCTAAACCCCCCTACTCTACAACTTATGACAGCACGGAAACGAGAATAAGTTAAAGATAATAATTAACTAAAGAAAACTTTGTGAAAGTTATATACCTTAAACAGTTAGTTGCAATATGTACAAAGTATTTCAGCAGTGCTTTAAGTGCATAATTAATTAGTTATTAAGAACTTAACTACTTTGAAAAAACAGCGCAGAGACAGCGCATAGGAAAGGAACAAGCTTAGCCATCTTCTGTTCCTAGGTACCCCAAAAGACGCTCAAAGTTACAAAGAAAAGAAAGAGTTAAAACCCGCAAAAATGTTAACAGACAAACCAATGCCTAAAAGCTGAAAAGCTAAAAAACGACAGAGAATAAGTACAAACATTGAACTTATAAAACCTAGAACCCAAAAACAAGGAAGAGAGCTTACCTCTTGTGTGACAAAAACTTTTCTCCTCATAAGAGAAGAACATGGCTGACCTCTTCCGCCACTCCCTAGACGCTGGGGGGCAGTGAGGGTGGGGCTGATGGCCTCTTCATACAGCAAGAAAACAACGCGCGGAGATTTTAACCAGAGAAAAAAAATATATAAACTTAAGACTGTGGATCTGTATGATCAGAAAGAGCAGAATTAACTCTCCAGAATACACGAGAAATATTATAAAATACACGAGCAGTTTATTCAATAATCTTTGCATGTATTAAATCACCTTAGTGAGCTTCTATAGATTAATCAGAATCTTATTAATTTTAATGTTGGTTTTACTATTTTTAGTATAGCTATCCTAGTGATGAATAACTAGTTTCCTTTTTTATTTGTTTTTATTTTCTTTTATAAACAGATTTTTAAGCTTTTTTTTGTGATTTTGTTTATATTATTTAATTTTTTTGTTTTAATAGGACCGTCATATCCATAGCACTAAGGTTCCTTTAGGTAGTTAATAGGCATCCTCTAGCCAACTTCCTTACGGCTTTGATTGGTCAGAATCATATTATTAACTGTGTAGAAAATTAAAGCAGATCTGCCAACCTTACTCTATTATTCAGAATAATTTTTCTTAAAGTTCTTTTGATGAAAGAAGAAGGAATTTCGTTCTCTAGAAAACTTTCTAATAGTATATTAATGTGGTAATTGAAGTACAAATTGTTGCTGCAAATTCTTGAAATTCTTAGGACCTGAGAAATTAGTACATTCTCAATTACTTTGGTTGAAATGTTATTATTCCAGTGTAGATATTTAATTACTTTGAAAGGAAAATTAACTCTTTTATCAAAGAGGCTAATAGATGGGTTACCTCTGTTGAGCTTAATGCTTAAGTCTAGGAACTCAAGTTCCTGATTACTGTGGTTGGTTTTACATAAGTTAAGAGAGCTTGGATAGATATTATCAAAATCACTCTCTATAACTTCTGAATTATTGATACACAGCAGATCATCAATATATCTAAAAGTGTAAAGGTAGTTATCTGAGCAGGTGGGGTGATTTTTAATGAATTTATATTCCTTAAAGAACAGGAATAGATTAGCGATATTCGTGGACGTTGATGTCCCCATTGGAATACCGTTCACTTGCTTATAGAGAGTATTATTATATAAGATATGGTTATTTTTTATGCAGCAATTGAGATAAGAGTTCCAAGTTCCTACATCAACAAATTGGTTAAGTTTAAATTCTGCATACAGCTCTTTAAAGGTAGTGATTATATCTGATAGAGGCAGATTAGTATATAGGTTTTCAAAATCATAACTATTAATATCTAGGGGACAAACTTTGAGTATAGTAGAAATTACTTCTGCATTATTATTAATTATCCAAAAATCTCTGTTCATCAAGTTAGAACAGTTTCTAATGTGTTTCAAAACCTTCTTTAAGACATCTTCAAAAGCAAGATCTATTTTCTTTTTATGACTCCTTACTCCACTAGCTATGAACCTGAACTTCACAGGATCCTTATGAAACTTAACCGTTGCAAAAAGAAATGGAAATTCAGGCTCATATCTTCTAGTTTGTGGAATTTTAAGTTTCTTGAAGAATGCCTTAAACCGATTTTCTAACTGCTTGGTAGAATAACTTACGGGCTCGTATGTTACTCTATTATTGAGTTCCATAGTTAACAATTCAAAATAGAACTTCTTACAGATAATTGCAAAATTATTGCTAGCTTTATCCGTAGTGGTAAAAATAAATTGGTCTTGTAGTTTGGAGAGTGACCTTTTAGCTTCTCCAGAGAAAAAGAGATTTCTGTCGAAACAAAAGTCCAGACCTGCCAACTCACCGGTGAAGCTATTGATTATATTATATTTCCATTCTGCGAAGGCCTCAATAGGCTGATTGTACGTTAAACTGGTTTTTACGATGTACCTATTTACATCTTGAGTGAAGCTCTCAAGAATCCTTTCTTTGGAAATCGTGAAGGAAGGTCTGAATTTAGAGCCATACTCTAATAAATTCCTAAGCTTTTCATTTTCAACAAAACTCAAGTTTCCGGTGATAATATGGTTGTAATTCTTATCATAGTGAACTGTTTCTTTATGTTCATCACAAGAACATGTAGTAATTACAGGAATGTAGCTCGAAGAGTTAAGTTTGTAGTTTTTAACTATTGACCCTAAGGTCTTAACATATTTAAAACTTACAATAGACTGGTGCCTGTGGATGGGAAAAAAAATTGCATTATTGTAGAACAGCTTCCTAACATTGAGATTATCGTAGGCTTTATTTAGGAACCTGATGGTAACAAAATTACTGGAAAATTCTTTAAGAGAAATTTTATCTTTAAGAATATGTTTAAGAATGTCCAGAACCAAAGCAAAAACATGCTTATCAACACGGTCAGCAGTTTCATTCCAGAATTTGAAAAAACTTTTAAGGACAGAGTGCTTGAAGGACTTTAGAATTTTGTAAGTATTTTTAACAAAATTAGTGCCAGTTTTAAAGCTTTCCAGAGTTTTTAGCAAGTTAGCAAAATCAACTTTGCTTGATGTGCGAAATAACCTCTGTCCTCTATTACCTCTAGAGCAGCTCTTATTATTAACAAGAAAGAAGAGTTCACGAATTGAAAATTTATGCTGATTATGCTTATTGTCAGATAGAGTGGAATTAAGGCCATAGGGATAAAGAGACTGATGCTGCAAAATTTCAAGGGATTCAGTTTCTAGCCGAGCATAGAGGTCAGGGATAATATGTAGTATCTCTATTTTCACTTTGTCAAAACCATGAGTATGGAAATGCTCTAATTCAAAGGTAGAGTACTGGTTGGCGTTTGTGGAGGGGTACACTCCTGAATTAGAGAACTTGTTTACTAGAGACCTGTGACCATTAATCCTAAGATGAAGAGGATTTTTACTTTGGCCAATATAGCTAAGGTTGCAGACAGTACAGGTGAGCTTATAGATGGTATTGTAGGCTTTGCAAAACTTGTTGGAGCAATTATCCTCAACAGAAGAATACAGGTTAGGATCTGCAGATTTACATGTCAAACAACGTTTGTCATTTCATAACTTTAGATAACCTTTGCCAGCGAGTTCATACACTATGGGAAAGGGTGCTAGCCTAACCGAGCGGGAGGACTTAAAATATCTGAGCTGAACTCCAATCCTTTCATCGTCCTTAGAACTCCACTTGGGCCAAAACATACAAATTCTGAGCAAACCAACTAGGAATAACTTTTTAGAAATAAGCAGTCCAAGAAAAGACCGTACTCGAGTATAAACTACACTCCAAAAAGCTGCATCCAAAACATACTAAAAATAAAAATTAGAAAATGAAAAAAAACCCCAAATAAAAAAAAAAAAAAAAAATAATAATAATAATAATAATAATAAAACATTTCAACTAGAATTTGCGCATGAGCTGCTAAATAATAAATTGAAATTAGTTACTTAAGAGCAAAACTGAAGACTAAGGAAAAACTTTAGAATTTAAAACGAAGGTTGCAAAAAACCTGAAAATCAAAACGCGCAACGCAGCAGTTTTGAAAATTCAGAATTCACATTCTATAAAGAAGATACCTAAGCAAAAAAATGCAAATATAATTTTGACTCACACCTAGTACAACATAGAAAAGGTTATGTATCTACCTGTGTGAGTAAAAGGAGAAAAAGACAAAAAAATAAAATAAAACAACTGAATGTAGAAGGTGTCGAGAATACTGAGCCTTGGCTTTATCAAGGACCAGCAAAAACTCTGCATTTTCTCACTTCTACAAAGACCTAGTTGGAAATGGGTTTCTGCAAGGCCATAGATGCAAGTAACATTCCCACCTAAAATAGTTTAAAACATATATATATAAGTCATGTCCTCCTTAGAGTTGCATGACCTAGCATTAGTTAACAATTTCGCTTGCATCCATTAACCTTCATGGCCCGACCCATGCTCTTCATCTGTTACTATTAAACAGAGAGAAGAAGATTAAAGAGAACTCAAGCTGTGAGAGTGACATAATTAGAAATGATTTTCAGCCATAACGAAATTCCAAGTTCGTTTGAGAGAGACTGGCAAAGGTTATCTAAAGTTATGAAATGACAAACGTTGTTTGACATGTAAATCTGCAGATCCTAACCTGTATTCTTCTGTTGAGGATAATTGCTCCAACAAGTTTTGCAAAGCCTACAATACCATCTATAAGCTCACCTGTACTGTCTGCAACCTTAGCTATATTGGCCAAAGTAAAAATCCTCTTCATCTTAGGATTAATGGTCACAGGTCTCTAGTAAACAAGTTCTCTAATTCAGGAGTGTACCCCTCCACAAACGCCAACCAGTACTCTACCTTTGAATTAGAGCATTTCCATACTCATGGTTTTGACAAAGTGAAAATAGAGATACTACATATTATCCCTGACCTCTATGCTCGGCTAGAAACTGAATCCCTTGAAATTTTGCAGCATCAGTCTCTTTATCCCTATGGCCTTAATTCCACTCTATCTGACAATAAGCATAATCAGCATAAATTTTCAATTCGTGAACTCTTCTTTCTTGTTAATAATAAGAGCTGCTCTAGAGGTAATAGAGGACAGAGGTTATTTCGCACATCAAGCAAAGTTGATTTTGCTAACTTGCTAAAAACTCTGGAAAGCTTTAAAACTGGCACTAATTTTGTTAAAAATACTTACAAAATTCTAAAGTCCTTCAAGCACTCTGTCCTTAAAAGTTTTTTCAAATTCTGGAATGAAACTGCTGACCGTGTTGATAAGCATGTTTTTGCTTTGGTTCTGGACATTCTTAAACATATTCTTAAAGATAAAATTTCTCTTAAAGAATTTTCCAGTAATTTTGTTACCATCAGGTTCCTAAATAAAGCCTACGATAATCTCAATGTTAGGAAGCTGTTCTACAATAATGCAATTTTTTTCCCATCCACAGGCACCAGTCTATTGTAAGTTTTAAATATGTTAAGACCTTAGGGTCAATAGTTAAAAACTACAAACTTAACTCTTCGAGCTACATTCCTGTAATTACTACATGTTCTTGTGATGAACATAAAGAAACAGTTCACTATGATAAGAATTACAACCATATTATCACCGGAAACTTGAGTTTTGTTGAAAATGAAAAGCTTAGGAATTTATTAGAGTATGGCTCTAAATTCAGACCTTCCTTCACGATTTCCAAAGAAAGGATTCTTGAGAGCTTCACTCAAGATGTAAATAGGTACATCGTAAAAACCAGTTTAACGTACAATCAGCCTATTGAGGCCTTCGCAGAATGGAAATATAATATAATCAATAGCTTCACCGGTGAGTTGGCAGGTCTGGACTTTTGTTTCGACAGAAATCTCTTTTTCTCTGGAGAAGCTAAAAGGTCACTCTCCAAACTACAAGACCAATTTATTTTTACCACTACAGATAAAGCTAGCAATAATTTTGCAATTATCTGTAAGAAGTTCTATTTTGAATTGTTAACTATGGAACTCAATAATAGAGTAACATACGAGCCCGTAAGTTATTCTACCAAGCAGTTAGAAAATCGGTTTAAGGCATTCTTCAAGAAACTTAAAATTCCACAAACTAGAAGATATGAGCCTGAATTTCCATTTCTTTTTGCAACGGTTAAGTTTCATAAGGATCCTGTGAAGTTCAGGTTCATAGCTAGTGGAGTAAGGAGTCATAAAAAGAAAATAGATCTTGCTTTTGAAAATGTCTTAAAGAAGGTTTTGAAACACATTAGAAACTGTTCTAACTTGATGAACAGAGATTTTTGGATAATTAATAATAATGCAGAAGTAATTTCTACTATACTCAAAGTTTGTCCCCTAGATATTAATAGTTATGATTTTGAAAACCTATATACTAATCTGCCTCTATCAGATATAATCACTACCTTTAAAGAGCTGTATGCAGAATTTAAACTTAACCAATTTGTTGATGTAGGAACTTGGAACTCTTATCTCAATTGCTGCATAAAAAATAACCATATCTTATATAATAATACTCTCTATAAGCAAGTGAACGGTATTCCAATGGGGACATCAACATCCACGAATATCGCTAATCTATTCCTGTTCTTTAAGGAATATAAATTCATTAAAAATCACCCCACCTGCTCAGATAACTACCTTTACACTTTTAGATATATTGAAGATCTGCTGTGTATCAATAATTCAGAAGTTATAGAGAGTGATTTTGATAATATCTATCCAAGCTCTCTTAACTTATGTAAAACCAACCACAGTAATCAGGAACTTGAGTTCCTAGACTTAAGCATTAAGCTCAACAGAGGTAACCCATCTATTAGCCTCTTTGATAAAAGAGTTAATTTTCCTTTCAAAGTAATTAAATATCTACACTGGAATAATAACATTTCAACCAAAGTAATTGAGAATGTACTAATTTCTCAGGTCCTAAGAATTTCAAGAATTTGCAGCAACAATTTGTACTTCAATTACCACATTAATATACTATTAGAAAGTTTTCTAGAGAACGAAATTCCTTCTTCTTTCATCAAAAGAACTTTAAGAAAAATTATTCTGAATAATAGAGTAAGGTTGGCAGATCTGCTTTAATTTTCTACACAGTTAATAATATGATTCTGACCAATCAAAGCCGTAAGGAAGTTGGCTAGAGGATGCCTATTAACTACCTAAAGGAACCTTAGTGCTATGGATATGACGGTCCTATTAAAACAAAAAAATTAAATAATATAAACAAAATCACAAAAAAAGCTTAAAAATCTGTTTATAAAAGAAAATAAAAACAAATAAAAAAGAAAACTAGTTATTCATCACTAGGATAGCTATACTAAAAATAGTAAAACCAACATTAAAATTAATAAGATTCTGATTAATCTATAGAAGCTCACTAAGGTGATTTAATACATGCAAAGATTATTGAATAAACTGCTCGTGTATTTTATAATATTTCTCATGTATTCTGGAGAGTTAATTCTGCTCTTTCTGATCATACAGATCCACAGTCTTAAGTTTATATATTTTTTTTCTCTGGTTAAAATCTCCGCGCGTTGTTTTCTTGCTGTATGAAGAGGCCATCAGCCCCACCCTCACTGCCCCCCAGCTGTCTAGGGAGTGGCGGAAGAGGTCAGCCATGTTCTTCTCTTATGAGGAGAAAAGTTTTTGTCACACAAGAGGTAAGCTCTCTTCCTTGTTTTTGGGTTCTAGGTTTTATAAGTTCAATGTTTGTACTTATTCTCTGTCGTTTTTTAGCTTTTCAGCTTTTAGGCATTGGTTTGTCTGTTAACATTTTTGCGGGTTTTAACTCTTTCTTTTCTTTGTAACTTTGAGCGTCTTTTGGGGTACCTAGGAACAGAAGATGGCTAAGCTTGTTCCTTTTCTATGCGCTGTCTCTGCGCTGTTTTTTCAAAGTAGTTAAGTTCTTAATAACTAATTAATTATGCACTTAAAGCACTGCTGAAATACTTTGTACATATTGCAACTAACTGTTTAAGGTATATAACTTTCACAAAGTTTTCTTTAGTTAATTATTATCTTTAACTTATTCTCATTTTCGTGCTGTCATAAGTTGTAGAGTAGGGGGTTTTAGACTCAAGTTTTCTTTCAAAAATCTGTTCGTTAAAAATTAACATTTTCTTTTTTAATTGCAATGTAAAATTTGGATTTCTTTTGCATTGATTTTCAGGTTTAAATTCTCTCTCAAACGAACTTGGAATTTCGTTATGGCTGAAAATCATTTCTAATTATTATGTCACTCTCACAGCTTGAGTTCTCTTTAATCTTCTTCTCTCTGTTTAATAGTAACAGATGAAGAGCATGGGTCGGGCCATGAAGGTTAATGGATGCAAGCGAAATTGTTAACTAATGCTAGGTCATGCAACTCTACGGAGGACATGACTCATATATATATGTTTTAAACTATTTTAGGTGGGAATGTTACTTGCATCTATGGCCTTGCAGAAACCCATTTCCAACTAGGTCTTTGTAGAAGTGAGAAAATGCAGAGTTTTTGCTGGTCCTTGATAAAGCCAAGGCTCAGTATTCTCGACACCTTCTACATTCAGTTGTTTTATTTTATTTTTTTGTCTTTTCTCCTTTTACTCACACAGGTAGATACATAACCTTTTCTATGTTGTACTAGGTGTGAGTCAAAATTATATTTGCATTTTTTTGCTTAGGTATCTTCTTTATAGAATGTGAATTCTGAATTTTCAAAACTGCTGCGTTGCGCGTTTTGATTTTCAGGTTTTTTTGCAACCTTCGTTTTAAATTCTAAAGTTTTTCCTTAGTCTTCAGTTTTGCTCTTAAGTATATATATATATATATATATATATATATATATATACGATTGGGACTGATCAGTTGAGATGGTTGGGATCATATATACTCCTAATTTGTCAAGTAATGATGTTTTATTATTGGAAGTCAACAATTTACCATTGCCCATGACTGTCTCTGTTTTCCTTCTTTAGTATATTACTTAAAGATGGTAAGTATGAGAATGACTTATATTGTACATGATACTGACGAAGGGGGAAAAAACTTAACTTTTTAACCGCATAGGTGAAAAATAAGAATGAGCTGTGAAACAGCGTGAATATAACACAGCGTGAGCAAGACAAAATTGTTCACTGACATTTATTATGTAAATATTAAGCTGGAGCACATCATTGTATTAAAAATATATATATATATATATATATATATATATATATATATATATTACATTTAACAGCAACACAGGATAAATGTAACATCGCAGAGAAAAAAACATTATGATTACCAGCGAAATCTACGCTCTGTCCAACTCCCATTTTATGAAAGTTTTTCTCCATTTTGAAGCTGCAAAACAAGTATTTATGGAATTAAATTATAATTAACAACACTACTAGGATGAAGAAACATCGCAAGAAAAACTGATTATGATTACGGGAGAAACCTTCACTCCGTCTAACTTCCATTACCGAAAGTTTTGAAAGTCGGAATTCCGCCCACTGACAAAAAAACGACCCCACGACCATCACTACCACCATCAATTCCTCCCAAATTTCTGTTCAGTTACGCATCGATCTCGAGAACCATCGCAATAACTATGGAAAAGGCGGAATTTTTCGAATCCACTGAGGAATCTAGTGCCTGAAGATCACAAAGAAATTTTTGGGCCAACTTCTGTTTTCGGAATTTTTCTTCCATTTTCAAGCTGAAATGCAAATATTTATGGAATAAAATTACATTTAACAATAACAATGTGCAGAAGAAACATCGCTGGGGGAAAAGAAATCACCATTATGGAGGAAATGTTCACTCCTTTAACTTCTGTTTTCGAAAGTTTTGAAAAATGGAATACCATCCCCTAACCAAAAAAACGCTCCTCTCCAGTTTTGCATCGATCTCAAGAATAGCACAAAAACAAACAAAAAAAAAAAAAACGGAATTCTGCGAATGAATCTCCAGGGTTCCCACTCAAAAGTAGAAAAAAATTCCCTGACTTTTCCAGGTTTTCCAGGCGGTTCTGAGAGTTTTTCCAGAGCGGTAAATCAAATCACATTGTGACAAATTGTTGCATTTCCTTACATTCTTGCGTTCCTTATGAAAGCATACATTTGTTAATTCTTAAAATAACTGTTCTTTATATAATTACCTGCTTTTTATTAATAACAATTAAATGCATGAGGCATATTATTTTTGGTATTATAATTCCATGATCTTTTCTGAACCTAAGTGGTGTACTGCCCATGTACAATTTGTGAGTACATTCCCGTAGAAACAGTTCATATGTAAGAAAAAATCTGTATGTTGAATAGTTTGTTTTCCTTTCTTTTATAGCACAGTGTAGATAAGCTTAATGACCGAATGGGCTCCTGCTCAGAGAAATGTCGAAAGAGAATCAACCAACAAAGGGCTTTGATCCATTGTTTAAGTGGTTCTCTTGTGATGTGTTTCTCCAAGCAAGAGTGTACCAGGCCACTGTGCCTAATTGTTCCATGTTACAAAATATGAAGCAAACTATCCGCAGAAATTGAATAAAACCGTAATGTCTACAGGCAATTTTTTAAACTCAGTTTTGATAATTTTTAGAGAACTAAGGAATAATGTAATGTATTGAAAGCAAGATTTATCAAATTCTAGACAGGCTGTAATTGCAAATAATTGCTTACCTGAAATTAATACTGATAATGTTATGTTCATCTCACATGAGGGAGAATTAAAAAGACACCACATAATGAACGTCCCGATTATACAGTCCATAAAGATAAACAGAAAATATGAAATATAAAGGATAAATAACTTTCATTTTCCCTAATTACTTTATAGTTACAAAAATTAGTGTATTTAACATAAATTTTACATAATATTTAACAAAATCATGTATTATTTTTTTGTTTCAGGTTTAACGACCACCATAAGCAACTTGTTGGGCTATAAGCAGTCATCCGTCCATCCCTAATTTAGGACCATTGGCTTCACGAAGAAGGAGAGCCAGTGCCGTAAGATAAACACAGCACCCATACCTCATCTGGAACTTGAATCCAGGCTCACTTGGACGAATAGTCAGAAGCCAGAGCTTAGACCACTGCACCACCGAGGTGGCAAATCATGTATTTACATGTTTTAAAGAATTTAAATTCTACATATAATGAAATATTTCAATCGATTAGGTGAAATTATATAACTGATTTATCTGTATTTTAAGTGCACACAAGTATATAAATAACATTTTAAACGACTCACAACATTTAGAGTTCCAGTTAGGTTTAAAAATGCAAGCTGGGAGAATTGTGACTGAAGAGAATAAATTGCCGTTAAATGATACAATGCTGAAGCTTTAAATCCTTTAAGTGCTTATTTTACACAAATATTAAAGAACATGGAAACTTTTGCTGAAATTGAAGTCTAATGGGAATGATAAAATGGAGAGTGTCTGACAGAGTCTCTTAACATTTTGTTAGAGCGGTTCTATCAAATCGATCTAACAATTTGTATTTTCTATTGGAATTCACTTAGAATCTTTAAAGACAAAGCAAACTAAAACAGCTATTAAAAAATAAAAAAAAAAGAAGAGAGAGAGAGAGAGAGAGAATGGAAATCGTGACAGCATTTCTGCGCCTGAGGAAAAACGTGTGCCAGTACCATCCCAACAATTTCTAGCAATCAGGGAACATACTGCTGATATTTAAAAATCAAAATTGTAATTATTTTAGCTAAAGTTAGTTCTTGCACTTGGCAATGAGAACATCGAATCTATGCTATTTCAGATGTGCCAACCTCTAGCAGAACGTATCAGTAATCAATAGGGGATTTTTCAGTAATGTTTCAGCAATGTAACACAAACTTTCAGTAATGTAACACGCCATTTTTTTTCAAAGTTAAGGACAATATTATAGTATTACTGTGTAACCTGTAATACTTGTATGAGGTGCCTATCGGTAATCACCATACGGAGCCTCATCGTTAACGCGTGGAATGGGTATTTCATGAGAAATTAATGCATGAAATGTGTAATAACTTTGTATCTTAACACTATCCTCACAAAAAAAAAAAAAATATGAAATTAAATTATCAATATTGTACTTACCTCATGTCATTGCTGACATAAAAACTCCCCTTGTTGCTTTTTTTGCAGTGGTATATTCTTTTTCAGAAAACTTTTTATAACAGAGCTCACCTGAGGAAAATGCTTTACTTTTCTGTACAAGAAGGGCACTTAATGTTTTGGTGCTCATTGTTGGGCAAAAGTATGTGAGATATTTCCTTACTATACTAAATATTCTCTACGTAGAGGAATTGCTGTGAGCGATAGTCAATATTACCAACATTAGTTTAGGCAATGTGGAATACTTGAGAAGGCCAGATGAATCCTTTGTCTTAGATATTTCATTCCATGCCACATCTGCTCAAGGATATCCAGCTTCATCAATATCAGAGTCTGGGAACATAGCATGAAAGAAGCGACAAGCATGATCACAGCTTGCTATAGGTAGGTTATGCTCCACAACGATTGTAGTAAACAGCAATTCAGCGTTTATCACGCTATTTTCATTCTTTTTGCAAAAAAATTATCCAAAGGCTTTGATCGAGTCTTTAATTTTACACAATCCTGGTGTTTGTTTTGACTGGATATGGCTTCGGCAATCATCTCGTCCTACATGGGCTACTGATTACTCTCATATTAGAACCTTTATTTCAGCATTTGTAACATTTTCCATATTTATTTGTTTCAGAAACGATAATTCCAAGGATGAAATTGGTAAAAAACAAGTAAAAATATGCAATAGGTGCCACATCAGTTGCAGGAGCATGTTTGGGCCCCTGCATTTCATGTTAACAAAAAAAGATGCTGAGGTTGTTAATCACTTCTCTCTATTAACATCCTCTCATTCACTTTCATGATCTGAAGATTCACTATGAAGATCTTCACCTTCTGAAGAAGATATGGTGGCTAGTTTTTTGGCTTGATGTTGCTAGGCCAATATCACTTTCAGATGATTCAAAATCATCACCATCACTTGGCAAACTTTCACTCTCACTACAAGCCATTTCAAATAACCTTAGAAAACAATTTCACGCAGTAGGAAAAAGCACATCTCCTAGTCTGAGGAACAAGCTGTCAATAAAGTCATCCTCTGCTAACACGAGTTTGGAAAAAGATGGGGATTCGTAATTCACGGAGTTTTGCGATTGTGTCTGTTTGTTTGGGAAAAAGAAATGAATAATGTGAAGAGCTTCTAGTAATAAAACACCGCACTTCGTTCTCCCACGCGGCGAAAGTCTGCAAGAAATATAAACATCCGTCATCGCGGGACCACGCGTTGCGACGAGTTGATCGTTATTGCACTTCGAACGGGGGCTCGAAAAAGTGATTTCCGACAGTACGACGTCTTATAATTCACCAACAATGCAAAGTGAACAGCACTGCCTCAACTGCAGAAGGAAAAGTTTTGGCTAAAGTAACCTTTCTCCTGTCACACAGAAAAGTGCGTAGCAAGCGCAAACTCTTTTACGATGACACTTACTGCATATTACCGGTAATTTTCGTCGTATTATCCGCAAACCACGAAATTCATATTAAAAAAAAAAAAAAAAAAATCCTTTGTATAATCCGCAGACTGTGACATTCACGAAATAAAAATCGCCGTATAATCCGCACATCATAGATGTTGAACCAGAAGTGGAATTTCCGACAGAAAAGTCGGCCACATAAATAAATAAATACATCGCTCTTTCCACGTTCCAGAAACACATAGCAACTGAAAAATTGTTTTCAGCCGCCGCCGGGGAATTGAATCCACGGATCTCTCCATTTATAGCCTAGCGCGTTAGCTTTACACCATGGTGGCCAACAATCCACGGTGCTATGTGTATTTTTAAGTCAGCTTCTGACAACATAAATCCATAAGATGGGCTCAGCTACTGAGACGTCTCCATCTGGTGGGTATTAACGGCACTGGCTATATATATTATAGCAGTTAAATCCAAAAAGCGAGATCTAAGGTGAAAATCCTCCAAATACGTGGCGTCAGAAAATAAATAAATACATCGCTCTTTCCACGTTCCAGAAACACATAATGAGTCCGAAGAAGTAAGAGAAAAAAAAAACGATTTTATTAAATGAAGAAATTCATTTTTAAAGGTAACTGTTTTATATTTTTTATCTCCGGACAGATAAAGGGTGTGGCATCCATAGATCACGCCGATGCAGCTCCAGAGTATTGCATTACACCTTGCCAATGACGAAAGGCTGATACAGAACAAGTCGTAGAAATACCGTATGTACTCGCGTATAAGTCGAAAGTTTTTGGAAGAATTCCTGCTTTCAGAGTTGAGAGATCGTCTTATACGTGGGCCAATAAAAAACCCGTGAATTCTCCCGCGGAATAAACAGACGGATTTGTTTACGTTTTAGATCGCGACCCAGAGGCTTTCCGTATGTTGCTGCACGATTGTGTTCTGACCTCAAAACTATCGCGCAGTGACACGATCATATCCTCAATTCTGTCCACCACTTTAAGCTTAAATTCGGCAGTGTAACTGAAACGTTTCCTTTTCAGAGACATCATGATTAGCAATGAAGGAAAACAGCAGCAACGACGTTCGCCAAAACAACGAAAGCAAACTAGACACAAGGTCGCGCACATGAAATCCGAAAGGAGAAACGCATAGGTTCGTGCAGCAAGTGCTGTGCGTACTTCTTTGGCTTTTTGCCAAAAACAGAGCTGGCACGACAGTCAGAGCTCTCCTCAACGATATCAAAATGAACCCTGTCGTCCTTCCCCACAACTTTCCCGATCTTTCGTTACGACATTCCTCCCCCTCCTCCCCGCTTCGTACAAACTCCTGAACTGAGGAAAATTCTTCCGAGGGAGTTCCTTTTCCAATTATTACACCCTTCCCTGCACAATCACGCTGCAGATTTTTTAAAAATCGGAAGGTTGTAATTTTTTTTTTTTTTTTTTTTTAAATCGGCGTATTAACCGCATCGGTGTATAATCCGCAAAACCTATAATTTTAACTTTTTTAACAGATAATCCGCGGATTATACGAAGAAAATTACGGTACCATTCTTCCAATAATATCGCTGTTTGACGATATGATTCATGGACATTCCATTTTTTTTTTTTTTTATTGGAGGTTTAACGACCACCGTAAGCAACTCAATGGGCTATAAGCAGTCGCCCGTCCCTAATTTAGGGTCACTGGTTCCAGGGAAGGGAGAGAGCCAGTGCCGTAAGACAAACACAACATCCATGCCTCAACGGGATTCGAACCCGGACCCCTTACAGACCAATGATCAGAGGCCATCGCTTAGACCACTGCGGGACATTCCATTTCAAAACGATATGATTGATAAATGATATGATCATTGAGACACCGAAATCTGCAGTCTGATTCGGAAAATATGCGGATCAAAATCGAAGGCCGACAAATCAGCAGCGTCGCACTAAAAGGGTTTAACGAAAAAAGGATACAAAATTGAGATTCTCCAAAACACACTGAAATCCGTATTTTTTGTTTTTTTGTTTTTTTTTTGTTTGGAGGTTTAACGTCCACCGTGAGCAACTCAATGGGCTATAAGCAGTCGCCCGTCCCTAATTTAGGGTCACTGGTTCCAGGGAAGGGAGAGAGCCAGTGCCGTAAGCCAAACACAACATCCATGCCTCACTGGGTTTCGAACCCGGACCCCGTTCGGACGAATGATCAGAGGCCATCGCTTAGACCACTGCGCCACCAGGGCGGCAATCCGTAATTCTTCCAACCTGTCCGTAATCTGACAGTCGAAACCGTAATAATTACGGACAATTCGTAATAGTTGGCACCTCTGCTATTTGCTTCTAAATAACGCAGCATAGGATATTTAGACATTGTGCTGTTAAATTTCATAATCAATAAGCTGGCACACAGAGATCCTAATGCCATAACGGCAAAAAAAAAAAAAAAAAAAAAAAAAAAAAAAAAAAATAAAATAAACCCAGGGATAAAGAAAAAAATAATGGAAGCAACAAGTGGAGAAAACTAACAGTTAATACGGAATACCATTTTGCCTGAGAGGCTACAATTCATACAAGTACTTCCAAGATCCGGAAGTCTTAAAATTGATTGCATACGTTTGTGACACAAACATTAGTACTGAACTTTTCTCGCAGGTCACAGTTAATTTCCACGCTACGTCAAATTACTTGTACGGGAAACAATTAGAGGAAGTTTTGTGTGCATGTGTGCTCATAAAATCCTCCTAACACTTTTTTGTCAACATAATTTTTCATCCTGTGGCGAGTGGCATGTTTATACTTAACAATATCTTTACGAAGGGCAATACATTTGTGCAATGTTGATCAGGCAAAGTGCGAGAAAGGTCTGGAGCCCACTCAGGTCATTTGCAGTAACTCCCCACAAATAACGTCATCCAAAACGGAGACAGAAGCTTTAGCGCCTGCACTGACACACCTGAAACCAATAGAGCACGCACGGCAAAGATTTAAATCAGTAGTAACTAGGTAGATTTTTTATATTTTTTTCGGCAATGTGAGGGTAAAGATGTGAAATGAATAATTTATGCAACTCTTGTGAGGTGCAGCAACGCAAGAAAAAGAATTTACGATTACAAGAAAATTTCTACCCCGTCTAACTTTTGTTCTCGCAAATTTTTTTCCCCATGTATAAGCTGAAACCTTAGGAAAAATTACGAGAGAATGACGAATTTTATATTTCTTATTCTAAATAAAGGAGATATTTGCGTTTTTACGGAAAACGGTTCCACTATGCACAAAAATTCAAAAAATAATATCTTCTAATCTATCAGAAACAAAAAAGTTGAAACTTTTAGGGTTTTTTTCATAACTTGGAGGCAGCTACCCGTAAGAATCGGAGATGTGTCGGTGGAAAATTATTTCAATATCTGACGATTTTGCGTGGAATGACCCAGATGTGAAAATCTATGGTTCCGGGCGTCGGACTACCCTATTTTTCGCAACCAGCCAGCTCTTGCAGTAATCGGAATATCGTCTTAAAATAGCTATAAATAAATTTCTTCATGCATTATGAAATAGAAATATGACAGAATCAAGAAAAATCTCTTTCCGGCCGTAAAACAACGAATGCAGAAAACGGCCGTGAAATCTGGGAAATTTGGTAGGTATGCAATAGTACCGGCTTCATTGCATGGTATTTTTCATACAAAATACTCGTAAGTACTATGAAAAAAATTGATCTTTCCCCCTCTTTGAAGAATATCTTCCCTATTTCATAATATCTTCCCTGTTCAAACATTTGAAGGTACATACTTTTCCAACTATACCAACTCTGCTACAGAATTACGAAAGCGAAGCTTTACTTCGTAAGTGATACGAACTTTTTTCAAAATAAATTAGGTGCCCTCAATTTGCAACATTCATCCACACTACTCTTGAAGGGAGGGGAGGGGGGGCGAATTTATTAGGATGACCAAAATCCGGCAAAATAAAATGTTTTTGTACGGTTTGATAAAAGATAAGTGGAACATGCAAAAGAGGGGGGAAAAAAGCGCAACTTCCAAAGTTTCCGATGAATTTCGGCAAAATTTAAAATGGAACGTTATTTTCATATATCTTGCCCACTGTAAAAATTTCAGTCGGTTATTTAAAAAATTGAGGAAATAGCTTTTTCATAATTTTTTTCCCAGTCTACACAGAGAGCCAGGGCACCTACTTAGGAACAAGTGACTGCCACTGCGCGAACGCAGCAGATAAGAGCCTGCGCAATGGGTGTGTGATTAATGGCTTTCTCTCACGCTTTGACGTGTCCGTTTGTTCGGTTGTAGTTTACAGCATCTGGAGATGGGGGAAACCGCGAAGAGACGCACTCCCAGCACAGCTGCACTTTAATCGGTGGGTGGGTTACCTCGAAGGATAAAACAACTCGGAATTATTTTAAAACTTAGCAATACAGAAATATATCCTACAAAAGTCTGAAAGAAAATATTTCTTTGGCAAAATAAAAAATTCCCTGACTTTTCAGTTCCCTGATAAAAAATTCCCTGATTTTTACGAAAAACACGATTTTCCCTGAGTTTTCCCTGATTTTTGGAACGATTTTCAAATTACCTGAGAATTCCCGGTTTTCCAGGTGGCGTGGGAACCCTGATCTCATGTATTTTATATACTTTCATTTCTTTATTTTTATTTTGTTGTATATTGTTCTTTAAATTGTTATTCATATAATCTACTAATTTTGTTTCAAAACCAAATTTTACTGCAGTATTCTTTATCCATTCTATTTCTTTAAGTTCTAATACTGTTGATGAAGTATGTGTAATAGCTAGTTTTACATAGTAACGGAAAGCAGTCATTTTATACTTCCATGGATGTGTGGAGTCTGAAGGTATTAATGCCGGAATGTACGTGGGTTTTCTATATACTGTGTAATTTATGCTTTGTTTTCCTCTAATAATTTCTATGTCCAGAAAATGCAGTCTATTGTTAAGTTCTTTATCTACTGCTCTTTTTATTGTTGTTCGGTAATAACTTAAATGTTTCAACAAACTGATTCAGGTTTTCATCAGAATGCTGCCAAAAGATCAGAATGTCATCGACATAGCATCGATAAAGGCTAGGTAAGGCAAGGTTAGGTTGTAAAAATATTTGACTTTCTATATCTTCAAGAATGACTTCAGCAAATAAACTGGAAAGAGGTGATCCCATGGGTGTGCCAAAAGACTGTTTGTATGTTATATTGTCGAATGTAAAGTAGTTGCCATTTGTAATAAATTCCAATGTAGAAATAATAATGTTGCATTCTTATCTTCAACTTTCTCATTCATAAGTCTATTATTTATCAGTTCAATCGCTTCCGAAGTAAACATGTTAGGGATATAAAGCGATGATATCCATACTGTACATGGGAAAAGATGTGCACTAAGAAGTTGAAGTTGGACAAGAGATAGTAAGAGATAGTGGACAAGGGATAGTAACTGCCTAGTAATGGGTACCAGCTCTGGTTTATTATTATACAGCTTCAAAACATCTTCTGTAGTTGTATAAACACTCAGGGTGTGTGCTCTGACATCAGGGATAGTTTATCTGTTAGAATTTTGATTTGAAGAAGAAAACGTATGTCTGCATTGCTATGTGAAAGAGACAGGGTGCATTTCACAACTTAATCCACAGTTTGATACTTCACATGTCCAGCTGCATTACACATACACAGAAAATACCTCCAGTACTTGTCCATCTGCTTTAGATTCTTAGCTTTATCCTCCTCCAGCTGCAAAAGTTATCATTCATCGATCAACCTATCTTCAGGAATATCAAACAGAAAGGCTCAGGCAGTAGTCACAATATCACGTATGCTACAACTTAAAGATCTTTCACTAGGTTGAAGAAAGTGAAAAATGTTCCAGCAAATAATTGGAGTCTAGGACATTGTGAATCATATGTTTGCTAGCCTCGATGTAATGATCTTGAGCTTGTTTAAGAAAGAAAAGTTTGTTCTTTTCACTAACAGTGATCAAAACAGCTGAAAATCAGCACCACAAATGACATCCTTCAAAGTAAATTCTGGCTTTAAAAAAGGGTATCTTCCAGACTTGCCAACTTTCAAGAATTGAAATCCATAAAAAAAGTTCAGTGAATGTTTAATCGATATGATAGAATGAGTAACGCATCAAACGTACTGATGAAATTCATCAAGCATATCACTTAAAATCTGCTTCATTATGCAAATAATATATCAATTTCATATGCTGTTAGTAGGTTCAGCAGTATTTCACACTTATAACGACTAAAATGTGATTGATACACAATTGTGCCATTAGTATGCTATCATTAGGCTACACATACGGGAAAAAAATTCATTTGTAACTGCAAAATTATATCTATAAGAGGTATATGTATTGCAGTGACTTCAAGTTCCCAGTCATTTTTAACTTAAATTTTTGTGATAGTATCTTATAACACCTTTAAAAAAATTAAATTTCTCTGTATTTTTAGCTATTATTTCCAATCTTAATCGTACAAAGTTTATTTCCCAGTTTTTCCCGATAAGCTCAGATCAGAGAGATGGCTGGGGAAAGCACAAATGGATGAAATTGTGATCAAGGGAATCAGAACACATATGCGCCTTTGGCCTAATTATTCTTTCTTCGAAAAGTTTTTAAGTAATAAAGCCCTAACCTTTCTGGGAACAAAAAAAAAATCTGTAAAATATGTCGTTCCGTAAAACAACCATAAAACAAGTACGATTTCCGTATATTTTATGTGTAAAACATAAAAATTGGCAGGTATAGTACAACATTCATACTTTTCAAGCAAAATAAATTCAAGCACTTTTCACTGACTTTTAAAAACCAAATTATTATATGTGTGTGTGTGTGGTTGGTCAAAAGATTGGAATTTTACTAAGTTCAAACCATTAAACTTAGCTGGGGCAGGCACACCTTTAATAACCTGCCTGTTACCCCCTTGCCTTAATTTATTTTATTAACTTTGTATTTTTTGAAATCATTTCATTTTGTGAAAATTTTTCAAAGGGTACATTATTTTCATGTTCATTTGCTGGTATGAAATTTCTCGTTTCCTTTAAAATTTTATTTATGACATATGACTTTCAGTCTAAACACTTTAGTTGTCCACTCCCATTTTTAATTCATTTTAGGGCTATTTTTTAAATGGATTCTCTACGATTTCTTTTTCTGTGATAAACTGGGCAACGAGAAATGAATTACTGACTGGTTGTCATCAATGGAACTCTCAGGAAACATTCTTTGAAAAAGTCTTTTAATGTTTTCATTACAATTATTAGAATACGATTTTTAATTGTATTAAGCACCCACAGAATTTCAGCATCCAAAACGTTGTTCTTTGCAATGTGGGAATCTAAATGTGGTACAATAACTTTGGGATTTTTCAGAAATCACAATTATTTCAGAATTTTTGTTTAGTTTAAAAAAGTTGCTTGAAGATTTCCTTATATGAATCAATTCACTGTGCTTTTTGCTTTTCATGTGACTTTTCAGAGCAGACTCTCTCATAGAGGCAATGCTAAAACTTTTGTTGCAAATTCTACATTTTGCCTGGTACTTATCTGTCAAGTGGCATTAAAGCCAGCTGTTATAGTCTAGGTTTTCTAACCACTGATTTTGAAAAATGCACTTACCTGCCAATTCTTACTGTCAATCCTTGTTATTACCTACAACTGCAGCAGCAAAAATGGAAAAGAAATCGAATGAATGGTTTTCCAAACTCCATTTGTCTAATTCAGTCATGAGAGAATGGAAGCATTAAAAAAAAAAAAAAAACTTTTTTGGAAACTTAAAAAAATTAAAGCCATTGAGCGTCTCTTATTTTGCAGAAAAAAATACAAACTTTTCTTTTCTGTATCCATACAATATTTCCTATTGAAGTACACACAATAGTATTCATTAATGTAAATGGAATAGAATACAGAAGGAAGTACACACAGAACAGAGCACTCTGTGTTTTAGAAGTTAAAAGAAAAATACGGAAACTTACCTTAAAATGCAATTTCTTCTCACATTATACAGCCTTCACATGATCATCAGCCCCCATCCCCCAAGTGCAGAAAAAAAAAAAAAAAAAAAAAAAAAAGGCGGGATAAGCATCCAAAAGGAAAGATGTAATTATAGCAGCAGGAATTCCATGCCAGATGGATGTCATTGACAAAAGCAGACAACATGGTCAAGAGTTGAGAGGGGTGAGTAATGTCACACACAACCATTGGTCACAACATACAGGTCCACTGCGATAGACATATTTGCCCAACACAAACAGAAACGGAGGCCTGAATCCAAATGTCTGAAACTTCCACAAAGTATGGCGACATCCTGGGCATTGTTTTTCTGAGTGCACAGATGCATTCAATTCTGTTTAAAACACAGTATATGTTAACGGATATGGAGAGGAAGCGGGAAGAGGTGGGGTGAGTAGCGTAACTTGATTCCAAACACGGGCACAAAGCTAATCCCCTGGCATTCTCATCAGCTGCAAACAGAGACAAAAGTGTTAGACCACACATGAGGGATGAGACGGAGGTGGAGGTCGCATGGGAGAGGGAACACAACGAAGCAACAAGGGTACCATGAGGGTGGAGTCTGACTGATGTCACAGCGCATTCTGATGTTATAAAAGTCACGGGAGGTGGGGAGTATAGCCAGGAGATGAAGGGCCCACACATGTAGCACAAGCAATACCTAGAAGTTTCACCTTCCAACACGAATGCATCACTGACCCCAGTTAACAGAAGCCCATCAGGATTCGTGAATTCATGACTCCACTTATTTTACTCTCACAGCTGATGTTTCACTTCGTAGGGATGCCATAGCCACTCAGCTGTCCATGTGAGTTCTGTGCTATTTGTTTAGCTTGGCATCTTTATTGGAGCTACAGAGAAATCTCCAATACACATTTTTAACACAATTATTTTACACATGCTCTTTCCTATCATTCAGGATGATATGAATGATTATGTGCAAGCAAGAAGGAGACTAATATTCTTGGGTGGTTTGGTCGTGTTGAAAGAATGAGTGATGAGATGCTTATTAAGAATTTTTTTTTAGTCCAAGTGGCAGGAAAGAAAGGCAGAGGAAGGTCAAGGAAGTTATGGGAGGATCAGATTCATGAGTGTGTGCATGAGAAAAAAGATAATGAGTATGAAATATAGATGGTCTTGTGTACGTTGTGTGAAGGATGTCAGTGAAGCCCGAGTTGTATTTCAAGATCGCTGTAAATGGAGAAGTTTGATATGGCAACAAACAATAAGTAAATAATCAGTTAAAAATTTATCTGGTATTTTGTATTTCCTTGTTGAGTTAACCTCTGAATCTCAGAGAACAGCTTAGTGATATGTACGTCTTTCATATCATTACTTAAAAACCAAAACAAAATTTTTTCAAGAACAATTTATGGAGTCTCAAACTTTCTCAAGTACTTTCACAAACTTTTCAAGGTTTTCAAGGACTGTACAAACTATGCTGGCATTTTCTAATTCAAGCATGTTGTTTGCTACTCACTTTTATGTTTTCCCTAACAATGTAAAAATAAGTTGTATTCTCATTGTGAAATAAGTAAATTTTAAGGACTCAGCTCTTTGAAAAGCTCCAGTAAAATGAGCGAATACTTATGCACATGAATGTGCAAACAAAAGTTTAGCTTTCCATCGTGCTTACTTTCAGCAGTTTAGCAATCAATGCATAACAAGAGGAAATCACTCTGTGCCAGATCCAGGCTGTATGCTGAATGGTACAACAGTTCCTACTTGAATCTTTCAAAGAATTGGCAGGTGGGTCAGCAGTGTGTGCATGTGCACTGTCACAAGGCAAGACAATTTTCATAAGTCCAGAGACCCCATCGCCCATTTTGAATTACTTTCCTTATTTTATTTTTATTTTATTTACAGTTTACAGGGCACAGTGAGCTTCAAGCATGATTGTGGTTCCACTAGTCATGTAGTCAACAAACAAAACATCCTTGCAGTACAAAAAAAAAAAAAAAAAGTCACAATAAGCTTGTTGCCAGATAGTGACTGAATGTTTTGGGTTTCAGTGTTCCAGTATGCATTGACTGTATAAATAATTCTTGCTTGCCACATTTTTATACAAGATCCAAGTCTCATCATGCATAATGATAAGGTCAAGAAACACATCACCGGCAATTTATGAAACTTATTAGTCACCTGCAAGATCACTTTTCGTGAAATTAAGCACAAATTACTGAAAAACAAAAACAAAAACGAAGCAGGGACAAAAAGGCAAATTTAGATGGAGTTAGAGCCCATTCACTGATTTTTGAGTGTGTTGGTAAGCGCCTCGGGAATCCATCTCACACTGTACTGTAATTTTTTAATGACTGTTTCAAAGAGTGCAGTTCACAAAATTTGAGAAACGTATGAACTAAACTCAGAAATAATGAAATTCCAGTTTTCATGAATTTTATTGTTCACTTGTTTAACAATGTCATCACTTACTACCAACGGCTGCCCACTCTACTCATCATCATGAATGTTTTCTACTTACACCATTTCCTTACTTTCACTTCACTTATCACATTCAGTCTATAAATGTTACAAGCTGACAGCAAATTTGAACTACATGAAGTTTTTTTGCATGCAGAAATCTTTTTATGGCTCAAACTTTTCACAAGTGGCAAGATTAGTAATTGTGTTACTCATTTTAAACCAATATAGCAAAATGATAAATAACTTAATGTTGACAACAGATTCCACAATGAATCCCTTGCAGTAACTGAGCACGCACAAATCCTGCACGAACCTGCACACGTGAGCGGTTCTTTTGAAATGCACCTCATATATATATATACACACAATATATTGGAGGAATAGGAAGAGGCTCTGGATATACACGGCTGGCCACCCAAAATGCAACACCAAGAAGAAAGCATCTGATTGGCCTGAAATTCGCATCATGCGTCGCTCGCAAGAGGACGTGCAAACGATTAGCATTGCAGGGCATATGTAAATCATGTGCGCCCGGCATGCCACCAAGAAGCACTATAAGAAGGGTGCACAGAAGGCGGGGTGTAAGTAGTGGAAGTGTGTTGTGCTGCAGGACCTGTGCATGGGAAGCTTCCTGATGCCTCGTCGCAGAATACGGCAGTCATTCCAACACGTTTCGGAGTTTGACAGAGGACGAATAGTGGCTTATCGCGACAGCGGTTTATCGTACAGAGACATCGGCGCCCGTGTGGGACGGCATCTAGCCACAGTGAGGTGAGTATGGATTCGATTGGTGCAGGAGGGACGGACGGACGGACGGACGGACGGACGCGAGCGATTGCCGCAGCCGTGGCACACCACCGAACAAGAGGACCAGCATGTTGCGCGGCGGGCATTGACGGCTTGCACCACCACATCACGAAAGTTAGTGCAGGAATAAGGGGTGTGTTGCGCAACAACCTGTGTCAGCACATACCATTCGACGTCGTCTGCAGGAGCGGGAACTTGTCGCACGGCGGCCATTGCCCCGTTGAACTCCGCACCTGGACTACAGAATGGCACGACTTGTCTTCTCCGACAAATCCCGCTTCTGCCCGCAACACCACGATGGTCGGATCTGCATGTGGTGGCACCGCGGTGAGAGACTGTATGACGCCTGCATTATGCATCACCTTACCAGTCTGTCGCCTGGCGCTATGGTTTGGGGCGCAATTGGATATGACACCCGCACCCCTCTAGTACTCATCACCGGTACACTCAACAGCCACCGCTACATCTCAACCGTTTTGGAACCTGTAGTTCTCCCTTATCTGCAGGACCTGCCAGCAGCCACGTTTCAACAGGACAATGAGCGCATGCACGTGGCATTCATGTTCTCCCGATATGTCGCCCATCGAACATGTCTGGTCGCTGATCGGCCTGGCAGGCACCACCCACAGCTACGCCTGATGAACTGTGGCAACGTGTAGAAGCAGCCTGGACCGACATACCCCAAGCCCACATCCAAAGCTTCTTTCGTTCGATACCGCGGCGTGTAGCGGCCGTTATTGCCAGCCATGGGGGCCACACGAACTATTAATGTCTGCGTGTTCCGCAAGTAGCACGGGCCTGAATGCTTAATCGCTTCACCTTTGTATCTGTTGTTATGTGTCCAGTAAATCTGGCTTTGCTATCTCGTGTCCTTCTTGGTTTTGCATTTTGGGTGGCCAGCAGTGTATATACAATTATATGAAAGTTGCTACAATATATTGGAGGAAAAGAAATGGAAAAAGGCTCAGGATGGAAAGAATAAAGGTCGAAAGGCTCCCTGAAGATCATTAGCATTATTCTGACTTACTCAGAGAACGACTGAAGGAGCTTAAGTCTTGTGAGAAGGACGCTGAAAAGAAATGGGAATGTTTTAAGAACTGTGTTGTCACTGTGGCTGAAGAGGTCTGTGGCACCACAATGGTGGGTAACAAAAGAGGTGATGCTTGGTGGAATAGTGAGATTGAAAAGGCAGTAAAGAGAAAGAAGGAAGCTTATTTGGGGATGTTGCAAGGTAGAGTTTATGTGGATAAATACTGCTGTAGGAAGGGTGAAGCAGATTTCAATGAAACCTCCAGGGATCATTCTCCCTAATGATATAAATGAGAATATATTAAAAATTTTTTTTTATCTCATTGGGTTTTCATGTAATTAATTTTTAAAATTTTGAAAAATTGTCGTTTTTTGGCTTGCATAAACTTTTTTTAATCTTGAATTTCTAAAGTTCTATAAGACCTAGAGAGTTAGTTGTTTGACCCCTCATTTTAAAGAGAATTTCATAAGTTTTAATTTTATATGCAACTTGACTACGCTTGGTGAAAAAAAAAATTCTCAAATTAAAAAAAAAAATTAAGATAATGTTTTTAAAAAAATTTGAAAAAAATATATGTTTTTTGTAATATTATAAGCTTTAAATGCTGAAACTTTTAGAGTGGGATCTCAATGGGATCGGGAGTTATGGTACCAATGGTATTGTTTTAAATACCAGTTAGGACTAAATTGCTACCTTTAACTTTTGTAAGGTAAAATAAAAATAAAATACATTGGCTATAAGGTAAAAAATTTACATTAGGGTCTATTACAGATAATGATTTACTAAACCTACAGACAAATTAGGGATAGCATGTGAGTAAAATAGTCTGCTAATCACAGGTGTTCTGGCACAAGCCTGTACAGACTTGTCTGATTCATGTTCTTGCAGGAGTGTGACTCATGCCTACTTCAGCTCAACTTTTGCTTAGTTTCCTTTAAGATCTCAGTGAGTGAACAGTTAGTTGTTGGTAGTGTTACTTAAAGCGTTTCACATAAAAATATGATTTTTATAAGTTAATATTTTTTTTCAGTGGAAGTGAAATAAGTGTTGCGTTTGTTAAGTAATAAGTTTAATCATTTTTGACATTTTTGTTTGGAACAACTAGGCCCCTCTCCAGTTCAAAAGTACAGTCAGTTCTATTTAGTCTTAAAGGCCTATTATTATATAAGATTTTTTTAAAAATTAAATGTACGATGTCATCGCTCTGTCCACGTTATTTTTATAAACAATGAATAGCAACTGAAAAATTGTTCATCGACACCGCTGGGATCGAACCCCAGATCTCTCAATAACTAGCAGAGTGCGTTCGCTTTACGCTACAGTGCCAACAAGTCACAGCGCTATTCGTGGTTTATCAGTCAGCATCTGACTACACAAATCCATATTGATGGACTCAGCAACTGATGTGTCGCCATCTAGTGGCATTCAACAAAGCAAACTGTTTAATTACAGCTGATAAATCCAAAGGGCGATAGAAATGGTGAATAAATTTCAAATACGTGGAGATAATATAAATGTATGATGTCATTGCCACGAATAGCGCTGTGAATTGTTGGCACCGTAGCGTAAAGCGAACGCACTTGGCTAGTTATCGAGAGATCTGGGGTTCGATCCCAGCGGTGTCGAACAATTTTTCAGTTGCTATTCGTTGTTTATAAAAATAACGTGGACAGAGCGATGACATCGTACATTTATATTATCTCCACATATTTGAAATTTATTCATCATTTCTATCGCCCTTTAGATTTATCAGCTGTAATTAAACAGTTTGCTTTGTTGAATGCCACTAGATGGCGACACATCAGTTGCTGAGTCCATCAATATGGATTTGTGTAGTCAGATGCTGACTGATAAACCATAAATAGCGCTGTGATTTGTTGGCACTGTAGCGTAAAGCGAATGCACTCGGCTAGTTATCGAGAGATCTGGGGATTCGATCCCAGCGGTGTCGAACAATTTTTCAGTTGCTATTCGTTGTTTATAAAAATAACGTGGACAGAGCGATGGCATCATACATTTATATTATCTCCACGTATTTGAAATTTATTCACCATTTTTTATTGTTTCAGACAAAAATTAATTTTAACTCTATTATTAGGATTCTGTGACAATATGGGTGAACCCAGTACATCAAAGCATTTTTTGGTATATTGTTATAACCCATTTAATAAACCTGGTCATAACTATCATAAGAAACAATTGAGGTCGGTAAATGAAAATATTTTGAGACATAATGCGAATTTACATGAAGGTGACAAGATATGTGATGGATGTCATAAAGCTTTACTAAAGCTTCCAGAGATTTTAACTGAGCAAGAAAAGAAGGCTTGCATTCAGACAGCTCAGAATCACAAGACCATTTGAAAGTTCTTGAAGTACCAGTTCAAAAATACATTGTCAACTCCAGAGAAAAAAGAGGCAATTGAAGCTTTGAACAAAAGTCTGACTGCTATCGAAGAAACACCTATTAAAAGAAAACGTTTGGTTGAAAAAATACCCAGAATCAAAAAAGATTTTTTCGAACGAAAGTACTTAATTTAAATCCAGGTACCACTGAATCTGACGCTGCAAAAAATTATGACAATGAAATTATTAATCAATTGAAATAAAAGTTCAATGCTACTACAGACAAAAGTGTTAGAATACAAGTTCTAACTACACTTCCCAAAAGCTGGACTCTAAAAAAAAAAAAAATTGAAACTGAATTTGGAGTGTCTAATTTTACTGCTAGAAAGGCAAAAACAGTGTTAAATGAAAAAGGTACAATGTCATCCCCTGACCCAAAGCCTGGAAGAACATTGGACCCTGCAACAAAAGCCCTAGTCAAAGAATTATATCAAAATGATGAGGTTAGTCGTCAAATGCCTGGTAAAAAAGACTTGTATTTAAAATACTAAGTACATTAAAAGAATCATATGTACTACACTGAAGAGCAATTGAATTAGAGACAGCTGGCATTAGGCAAATGTGGCGCTGTGGGCGGCTCTGTAAACGGAAACGACATGACGTATGCAGTGATCGGACAATATAAGGAGTGATGCGACGGGAATCAGAGAGAGTCGGACGCAGTATGGGTAAGACGAAGGATCTAAGTACATTTGATCGTGGGCAAATTGTCGGGGCCCGACAAATGGGTCACTCCATCTCGGAAGTTGTGCAGGCACTGGGATTTTCATGAGCCACTGTGTAACTGGTGCACTGTGAGTACATCGAATCCGGTAAAACCTTCCCTGCAAGGGCCAACTGCAGTGGACAACAGCGTGTGGATGAGCGGGGTCATCATCGGCTAGCTCGCACTGTAAAAGCGAATAGACGGGCCACAGTGCAAAAAATCACTCGGCAATTTAACGCTGGTGCACAAAAACGTGGAAGCAGCCACACCATCCAGAACCATCTCCTCACTATGGGGTACAGAAGCCATCGTCCCACGAGGGTACCGTGGCTGACCGCACATCACAGGGTGGAAAGATTGGCATGGCGCAGGAACATCGCCACTGGACCCTAAACATGTGGGAAAATGTTGCCTGGACTGATGAGTAGAGATTCATGTTGGTACATGCGAATGGCAGGATAAGAGTACGGCGCAAACCACATGAAGCGATGGATCCTTCTTGCCAGCAGGGTACTCTTCAAGCTGGTGGGGGTGGCATTCTCGTCTGGGGACTGTTTACGTGGACTGAAATGGGACCCCTGGTACGTGTGACATCATCCCTCACAGGTCAACGCTACCGGGATATCCTGGACGACCATTTGCTCCCGTTTGTGCATCTTCAACATCCCACTGGGGACCTCATCCTGCAACAAGACAATGCACCGTGCCATCGCTCCCGAATTGTATCCGAATGGTTGGATGAACACTCCACCGACGTGACCTCACTTCCTTGGCCAGCTAGGTCACCTGACCTCAATCCCATCGAGCACATCTAGAATGCCATCAAGGGAGATGTTCAAGGCTCTGACCCCCTTCATCAAATCTCTGTGAACTGTGGGAGCTTGTTCAGGGGTTGTGGATCTGTATGGCTTCCCAACGCTTCCGGTGTCTTGTCAAGTCCATGCCAATACGAATCGCCGCTGTCATCAGAGCGAAAGGTGGTGCTACACGTTACCAGGTATCTCTAATTCAATTGCTCTTCAGTGTATTTAAGGAGTGTTACCCTGATCAGAGAATTGGAATTTCTAAATTTTTGTGAGCTTCGTCCCAAGCATTGTGTTCTTCCTGGGTCCAGTGGGACACATTCTGTGTGCATTTGCACAATACATCAGAATGCCAAATTAATGATGGCTCAGTGTAAAATACCTGAATTGACAAATGGTGAACTCCCGATCAAAACATACAAAGATTTAACAAGCAATATAATTTGCAAAATGCCAACATCTAAATGTTAATTTGCATATTGTGTTAATTGCTCAGGAAGTGATGGTTTGGAGGTTCGGTTTGAAGAAGCTTTTGAGCTTAATAGCATTGAAAATGTGAGTTTCAAATAATGGATGCAGATTGATAACAAGTGTGTCCTGGAAACTATTATAAAACCGACAGAAGAGTTTCTGGATTATTTGTTTCAGAGTTTGCCAAAACTTTTAAGACACTCTTTCATTGCTACTCAACAGTCTTCTTATTTGTGACACTTGAAAGAAAATCTACCTCAAAACCAATGCATTGTACTTTGTGATTTTGCTGAAAATTATGCATTTGTGCTTCAAGATTCTGCATAAGGCTTTCATTGGAACAATGCTCAAGCAACAATACATCTGTTTGTTATATACTACGTTGATGAGGAAACCAAAAAGTTGGTGCACCTGAGCTTAGTTATTCTTTCTGATTGTATGGTGCATGGTACAGTTGCTGTTCATTTGAACGCTTCATGATTGACTTTCTTAAACAGAATCTGCCCCATAAACCCGAAAAGCTGAATTACTTTTCAGATGGAGCATCATCACAGTACAAAAACAAATCAAACTTTCTCAATCTCTGCCATAATAAGAAAGATTTTGGCATCAAGTCGGAATGGAACTTCTTTGCATCTTCACATGGAAAAAATGCATGTGATGGTGTCGGAGAAACTGTTAAACGATTAGTGGCATTGGCCAGTCTACGAATGGTCTACAATGATCAAATTATGACCCCTCGCCAACTTTATGATTGGGCTAAAGGCAATATTGTCAACATCAGTTTTTTGTATTCCACTACAGACGAATACGAGGCAGAGGAAAAAGACCTTGAAGAGTAGGTTTGAAGCAGCAACAACAATAAAGGGTACTCAACAATTTCACAGTTACAGTCCTGTGAATGAGACTAGAGTTTTAGTGAAAAGCTACTCATTTTCAGAGGAATCAAGTGTAGAAATAGTTTCAGCTGATGACACTGATGATGATCTGGACATTAATGGCATTGTTGGCTTTGTTACATGCCAATACTCAGACAAGTGGTGGTTAGGTTGTGTGTTAGGAATAGGAGATGAAGTAAAAATAAGTTTTTTGGAACCACATGGCCCTTCTCCATCTTTCAAATACCCACAATTTACTGACATACTAGTTGTGCATAAAACTGAGGTTTTAACAAAAGTTGATCCTACAACAGCTACAGGAAGAGTTTATCGACTTACAGACTCAAAAACCAAAAAGGCAAACAAGAAATTATTTGTTAAATTAAAGAACTAAGATAATATTTTGGCATAACTACAACTCTGAATGCTAACTAAAAAAAACTTTTATTAATTTTACCAGATAAAACTTTTAGCCTGTTGGGACTATCCTTCCCTTATTTTATGTTTGACTATGTATTAGTATGATGTATTATATAGATTTTAAAACTCAGTGTCTGTTATCATGTAAGCACACTAAAACGAGAATTACATATAATCCATTATTACTTGTACAGTAACTTTTAAGTTTTTTGCCATAGCTCCCGATCCCATTTGGATCCTACTCTAAAAGTTTCAAGATTTAAAGCTTATAATATTACAAAAAACATATTTTTTTCTTTTTTTACCAAGCATAGTCAAGTTGCATATCAAATTAAAACTTATGAAATTCTCTTTAAAATGAGGGGTCAAACAACTCTCTAGGCCTTATAGAACTTGAGAAATACAAGATTAAAAACGTTCATGCTAGACAATAAACGACAACTTTTCAAAATTTTAAAAATTAATTACATGAAAACTTAATGAGATAAAAAATTTTTTTATAAAAAATATATTCTCATTTATATCATTAGGGAGAATGATCCCTGAAGGTTTCATTAAAATCTGAGATGGTCAGGTTGAATATTGAAATTTTTTGGTTGATTTGGCATGGAATGACCTTTCTGTGGATGAATATCACTGTAAGAAGTGTGAAGCTGCTAGGCTGGTTGGCCAGAGTAAGGCAAAAGATAGGAAGGAGAAGGTGGAAAGGAATGAATTGGCTTTTTGGAAAGATAGGATGACTTTCTGGAAGTACACAAGACTCAGGAAAAATAGGGGAAACAAAGTGTTTAGGATCGGGGAAATGATATGGGAGCCCAATGAGTTAAGTGAAAGATGGGGTGAATACTTCTGTGAGTTATTAGATCAGGAAAGCAAAGGTGATTCCGAGGCAGAAGATGATGATGTCGCAGGGAAGGATGGAAGCACAGGAGAGATCTCAAGAGAAGAGGTGTGTAAAGCTCTAAAATCTCTTCAAAACAGTAAGGCTCTGGGAGTTGATGGCATAACTGCCGAGATGTTATGGTAGTGACTCTGTAATTGACTGGTTAACTGAAATTTGTCAATTGTGCTGGGAGTTAAGAATGGTCCCTGGGGATTGGAATGATGCTATCATTGTTCCCATGTATAAGCGAAAAGGTGACCAGACTGACTGCAAGAACTATCATGGTATTAGCCTACTGAGTGTGCCAGGGCAAGTGTTTGGTAAGGTCGTTATTGAAAAAGTACGGGGCCTTACATCAGAGAAAGTGTGGGATGTTCAGAGTGGTTTTATGCCTGGTTAAGGCACAAAAACCACCCTGAACCAACAAAATTTTTGCATTACGCATGATGATTGAAAAGTATCTGGCTGTTGGTAAGAAAGTTTTTGCTGCCTTCATAGATTTAGAGAAAGCTTATGACCGAGTAAATAGGACACTTTTGTGGAAGGTATTGAATAAATATGGTGTTACTGGGAATCAACTCAACAGTGTAAAAGCCGTGTATGCTGGCAGAAGGGCTTGTGTACGAGTGAATGGTTTTCTATTGGTGCAGGAGTCAGACAGGCTTGTGTAATGGCACCATGGCTGTTTAATATATTTATGGATGCATGCATGCGTGATGCCAAAATAGATAATACTGGTTTATGTCTTGGTGACATCCATGTGTGCAGATTGCTGTATGCTGATGACACTGTCCTGTTGGCAAAGAGCAAAAGTGAGTTGCAGAGTGTGTTGTCTCGAATGTACGAAGTTTGCATGAAATTCAAACTGAGTATAAATAAGGGAAAAACAAAAGTTATGGTTTTTGAGAAAGGAACTGGTAGTACTGAATGTAATATATGTCTAAATGGCACAGTGATTGACCAGGTAAATGTGTTTGTGTATTTAGGAAGCATGTTTGACAGAGAGAAATTGGATGGCAAAATTATTAGGCAAATGAATTCTTCATTGAAAGTCATGGCTGCTTTGGGTGTTTTCACAGAAATGATGAGTTCTGAAGAGAGTCCCGCATAGCTGTGTATGAAAGTGTAATTGTCCCTACTCTGATGTATGGCAGTGAAACCTGGGTGCTACAGAAGAAGCATAGGAGTCGTTTGTGTGTTGGAGAAATGCGTTACTTATGGGGGGTGGTAGGGGGTGGGGTGGCAAGACATGTTCTGATTGTGCGAGGAATGAAGATGTGTTGCAGTAATGTAATCAAGATTATTATAATTTTGAGAAGATGTGTTGCAGTTGTGTTCAGTGGTTTGGCCATGTTGAAAGAATGAGTGATGAGATGCTTACTAAGAAAATCTTTTTAGCCCAAGTGGCAGGAAGGAAAGGTAGAGGAAGGCCAAGGAAGTCATGGGAGGATCAGATTCAGGAGTGTCTGGGAGGATCAGGTGGGAGGATCAGATTCAGGAGTTTTTTCCCCTATTCATACTCCACAAATAATTCTGTAATCTTCCCTGGCTATGAAAGTTAGTCAAATAATGCTATCTGCTCGGATAACAGACATAACATTCAAATAATACTGCAATTTTCTTGTTTCTGGAAGCACTTTTTAGTCATTAGAATGAGTTGATTCCAAATGAATGAAATTCAAATGATGTATTCTCCATGCTGCTGCAAATTACATTTTCCAGTCTATATAATTTTATTCCAAATCATACAATGCTCACACAATACTGTTATTTCTTACTTTCTGGTCAAAATAAACTGATTTTTTTTTCCACATTATAATGCCCCTTTTCTTGAAAAGAGTTACAACCAAGGGCTCAAATCTGACATTTTAACACTTAAAGAACAGAGTATATTTAGTAATAATTTCCCCAGTGAAATACCTGCACTACTTTTTTAAAGATACTACTTATTTACTTACATGCAATATATCTTTGGTGTAATTAATACCTTTCATGACTGGGGGAAAAAAAAGGAGCATAACATATTAAAGACAATGTATATTAGGACAAAGTCCTCTATAATACTGTTACACACGTTGTAGTATATGAGCTTCGAAAAGACAAGTTTACTTCAATGATAATGGAATATTTATAGTTGAACTTAAGAATATTTCTTTATGTACAGTATATATACATTTAAATGTTGAAACCTCACATAGGTTATATCCAGTGAGACATAAAAAACAAAACAAAAAAAGAACCCAGCAATGAAGCA
The DNA here is from genome assembly GCA_039090855.1 of Macrothele yani. Taxonomy (NCBI): domain Eukaryota; kingdom Metazoa; phylum Arthropoda; class Arachnida; order Araneae; family Macrothelidae; genus Macrothele; species Macrothele yani. The sequence continues at coordinate 130,230,297 of CM076998.1, read as the reverse complement.
TATGGAGCAAAACATATTGTGTTTACCTTACTCCGGTTTCAGTCCCTCTGGCTTGCAATCAATCATGCTTCTTGTCCAGTGTTGTACCACATCATTAAAGGTATTCCACGTTCAAAGTTCAACACAAACGCGAATATCAGCACAATTCTACAAGAAGGGGGTGACGAGTTAAAATAATTTTGAGACCATTGTCAAGACTAGATTACGTTGACGCAGCCAGAATTTTAGCAGTTGAAACATTTCGCTGTTCTATGCCAAGCTATTATGAAGTATCAAGATTAAAAGATTTAAAAAGTCAACAAGTCCCTCCTCGCTCGTCCGGACATGTTTCAGGCTACACTGTGCCCATCTTCAGCAGTTGGTTGTAAGAGACATCCATATGCTTTTATTGTACTGATTACCTCCCTGTCACCAGTCGACTCTTCGCTCATTGGTCTTGTATCCGTGTAGGTTAATCATGTGATTTACGACTTTTGCTATTGTTGCACCATCTGGTGTCCCTTTTCTGTAATTTTATTATTAATCGTTGTTGGATGAGACATTTTCAACAAATTTAGTTTTTATGTACTTTTCTTCAGTTTCTTTTTCTTTTGTTATTATGTATCGCCAGGCAAACGGCAATTCAAGTGGTGCTTGTTCATCGCAATTAAATCCTCTGGTTTTTTCTATCACAACGGACTCAGAATACAATATCTTTTTATGTGTGTTATGCGTAGTATATATTTTCGCATTTTCCCACACGGGGATAGAATTGTTATTAATGCAATATGTAATAAGAGATGTTCGTTGCTCACCCTTTTTCCAATTTCTCTTGTGTTCTTCCATTCTTGTTTTTAGTAGTCTTTTAGTACTACCTATGTAGATATTATTAATATTACCGGTGTCGTTATTCTTCGTGGGTATACCATATACACCTGCTCTATGCAAAATTGCATTATTACTGTAATCGGCGAATCTTATGTTCACTTTATTACATTCCTTTTTCAAAATGCTGCTTAACTGTGGTATGTAAGGTAAACGTCCGCAAAACTGTGCGATGCTCAACGTTATTTTCACTCTTAGGTCTGTAAATATTGGTTTTATAATTTCTATACATCTTCCAAATGTATCTTTTATCATATCCAAATGCTGTAGCTGTTTCTACGATCCATTTCATTTCTGCCTGTTCTAAACTTCTATTTGATGTATGGGAAACAGCTCTTCTAATAAATGAATGAAATGCAACTTCTTTATAATGTTTAGGGTGGATTGAATCATTTGGTATAATTACTGGCACGTAAGAGTCTTTCCTGTATACTGAGTAGCTAATATGTCCATGATGTTTACAAAGCAGAATGTCAAGGAAGGGCAATTGTCCATTATTTTCTTTCTCGACAGTAACCTGTATTGTTGGATAGTATTAGTTATATTTTTCAATAAACCTCATTTAGCTATCTTCTGAATATTGCCAGATGACAAGAATGTCATCCACATATCGTAGGAATATCATCAGTAAATGTTCTTGTTGAAGTAGTTTGTTTTCCATGTGCTGTAGTATGACTTCTGACAACAGGCCCGAAATTGGGGAGCCCATGGGGGATCCAAATTTCTGTCTGTATATTACTTGATTATATCCGAAATAATTGTTTTCTGTAATTAGGTTGAGTGCAGATATAATACTGTTAACCTCAATCTCTGGTACTCCAGCTGCAATAAATTTGTTGTTTACAAGATTAATAGCTTCGCGTGTGGGAGCATTCGGGTATAATGCAACAACATCTAGGCTCACCATTATACAATCACCAATGTCTATATTTTTAATTCTCTCAATGACTTATGTAGAGTTATTTACTGTATATGCGTGATTTTTAAAGAAAGGGTTAAGATATCTGAACAAAGCTTTTTCAAGGTATATGGTAGGTGCAATAGTTTTATTAATAATAATCCGAATAGGGCAATCAGCTTTATGTGTTTTAAAGTTTCCAAATGTACCAGGTATGGAAGATCCTACTGGAGGATAAGACTTATTCTTGACTTGCAATGGAAGTTTACTATGATTTTTTAACATTGCTAATTTTCTAATTATTGTATGTGTGGGGTCCTTTCTTCAGGGTTCGTACACTTTTGGGAGAAAAAAATTCAAGGACTTTCCAGGCCTTTTCCAGGACATATACAAAAAATTCCAGGATGATTATTATGCTTTACAGTATCATGTTCAAATTACTTTTTAAAAGTAATTTCAGTTTCAAGTAATAAAAATGATGAAAGATGTAAATGGATGAGTGTGCTTTATGCAAATGGATCAAGTTTATCAAGCACAAAATCATAAAGAACGGATTCTGTTCTTATGCCTTGACCTTTGAATTCAATTTGGACCATTTTCTACAAGGGTAGGTTTCTCCACCCCGATAACATACCAAAACTTTGTTGTAATCAAACAGATTTTATGTGAGTTAACATTCCTAAGCTTGGAGAATTAATACTGCTCTTATGTCTTGGCCTTTTAATTTAATTTTGACCATTTTCAAAAATAGGGTACGTTTCCAGGTTGTACCCAAAGGCAAACAAAATTTTTGCCGAAATCCAACTGCTTTCGTGCGAATTATCGTACGGACAAACCCGAAGCTTAAACGTTTCTGCAACCTATAGTTCGAAAGGGTTAGTAATTTCGAAAATAAAAACATAACGAACAGCGCGAAAACTAGCTCATAAATAGAATATTTGAAACTACAGTATGCACTCTCAATTATTAGGGATGGTAGAGCGGAAGGGAATAGAACTGTTCAAAATTAGCATGCTTTTGTTGCGCTAGGCGCTTAAGTACTGCTGAATTCCGTCAGACACAACCTACCCCCCAATGGTCAAATGATTAAAGGTGCTGATGTTCATGGAATGAAATGGTTGATCAACTATGATGACTGCATAAAAGTTCGGAAGAAGGGGGGGGGTAAGTTTATGCAACATTTTACATCACTCCAGTATTTATCTTGTCATCATCAATAATCGCAATGCAACTACCACTTACGATCACGGATATCGGCAACCGAAAATCTGCCATATCACTAAGTGATACAACACACAGGTATCCTGTTACAATGTATTGTAATTGAAAGAAAAAAGGATGTGGAAAAAAGAAACTTTCAGAAATTAAGATAATCGTCAAGCCATGGCATTTCAAAAATTTGTTTTCCTTTATAATGTTTAAAAGCATATTTTTGCTTTTTTACCTGTAGTGTATAATAAAAATACTGTTGATTTTATTTTTTTATGGAATCAGATGTCCGTATGTCTGATTGTCTTGTCTGAGTTCCCACGTTAGCTACTATGTAAAGTAGACCTATTTTTTCAGATCAAAAATACGTAGTTTTGTATATATTCACAGTATAAGTCATTCCTTTTCCCCACAGAACTGAATTCAGCAGATGCTAAATGAAGAACATGAAGACCCGCCCAACATCATGTTTCTCATTGTCTGCTGTTTATATTAAAGAAATGCAAATATGGATCAATGGTGAATGCAGCAACTATGATTTTTATTTATTACCAAGAAAAAAAAAGCCATGAAAGCTGCAAAGGATATTTCTTCCCCTTCATGCACAAAAACATTCCGCTTAAGATCAAACAGCAGGAGCACGTCTCCACGCACAACCTTTGGAATGTCCTGATGGAACGGCTTCTATTTATTTGGCACATCGCCATAAATCACCACCCGCAGCTCACTGAACTGTCAAGTTGCACCCTTCCTCCTTCACCCTAACTATAGGAGAAAATGTAAACAAAAAAAAAAAGCTCCCCGATTTTCGCCAAAATGACCAAATTTACGTCATGATGTTGCAATTTACTAAAATACGTTTATCTGCTGAATTTTTTATTCTAAACCCATAGAAAACTTTTTTTAATTACAGATGATTTTTTTTTAATTAAAACAGTAATTCTGACGTCTGAACAAAAATGTATGTTTGTAATTCAAATAGAGTCCATATCATCACAGAAAAAAAATTTAAGGATCACTCTGTTTAAATAAACCATGGCATCTAAAAAAAAGAATTCACTTGCTTTTCCCTCAATTTAGAATTACTGTTTCTTTTTTTTCAATCCGATCACGCAACAGAAGGTTTTTCCTTTTTTTCTGTTTTGCATCTGCTAAAGTTTCAAACGGAATTCGGCGAAATTTGCACTAGAACTTTATTGTGATGTATCTTAATCACTGCAAAAATTTTACGGTGTTATTTTCAAAATTCAGGGAAATGGATTTCTGAAAATTTTCTCCTAGTCCCATTGAGCAGTGGAAGTGATAAACAAGGTGTTTGCTTTCTTCCCAACCAAGGGCTTTGGATCAGGGATTCCAGCTGTCAATCAACCGTTGCTATGGTAACACCCTTTCTGCTGGAGGCTCTCTCTGTCCAAAGAGGCATTCATACTTGTGCATAATAAAAATTTCCAATGCTAACTTTTTAAGTTTTAAACCGATTCAATTGGAATTTTGGGAGTAAACTTCTGTAATCCAATTATAGTGAATGTAAAAATTTCAGCCACTTTCGTGAAAAATTCGCAAAGATAGTTTTCTTATTTTTTATCATAAGTAGCTGAAGTCTCTTGAGGGGAGGGCTGGCAATGCACATAAACAAGGACCAGATGAATGTGTTGTTAAGGCATACTCCTCACTGGTGGATGCCACAGGCGACTTTCTACCCCCCCCTGCTGCAAATGCTAAATGTCTCTTCTTTCCCCTTCCGTTCTCAGAGTTGTTGGAAGGACATCAAGCTCTCCTTCCTAACAGAGCTACTAGAAATCATCCAATTTTATTGCACTGGAAGTAGTGCTTTTTTTGAAACATTCTTTGAGAACAGAGGAGAGGAACTTTAAAAAATGAAGGGGTAGCAGTAACAGGATTTCCTAAAAGGGCATTTTTTAAGCACTAATTTCAAATTTCAAGGCTTTTCAAGACAGCATTAAAAAAACACCGTTTTTCCAGGATATTCCAGGCCTTGAAAACGTAATCCTGATTTTCCAGGACTTTCCAGGTTTTCAAGCACGTGTGCTCATCCTGTTTCTTATTACTTCGGTGTTTAGTTTTTCAATAGCTTGCAGCATCTTCTCGTGAAATTCATCCCTATCAACTATCACAAGTTGCTTGGATTTGTCAGCCATGACCATCTGAATGTCATCACGTTTGTTTAATTTAAGCAGTTCTTGGCGTTCGTATTTGTTACTGTTTCGTTGTTGAGGATGATCTTTTAAAGTGCTAATCGTCCTTGCTAACTTAAACCTCACTGGGTTTTGACGTTCCTTGGGCAAGTTTTAAATAATCTCTTCAAGGTGTGGCAGTAAGACTTCAGCTTTTGGGATATCTTGTTGGTACGCATATTTACCACCTCTATTAAGTCCCTTAATCTGTAGTTCGTTCAATACAATTTGTGATTTGTTTAGATATAGATCACCAGAAGCTGGTAAATTTGCATGTCTATATTTGTGCTGTGAGTTTATCAACATCTTAAGTTTCTGGTCATGTTGTAATTTGTAAGTCTGTTGTAATCTTTCGACAATCATGCAGACTTTGAAGTTCAAAATCAAACTCCTTTTCATTGTTGCAAAGTCCAACGCTGTCATTATATTTTGATATGATTGCTTACTAAAGTAATTAATCCATTTCCTTTTTGATCTAATATAAGCATTTAGCCTTTTTAATTCACAGATTTCTGCCATCTCCCTGATTTAAAGGGTTAGTGCGAATCCTCAAAAAATTTGGTATCGCATCATTCTTAAGTTCAACTATAAATATTCCATTATCATTGAAATCAACTTGTCTTTTCGAAGCTCATATACTACAACGTGTGCAACAGTATTATAGAGGACTTTGTTCTAATATACATTGCCTATCTCCCATGTAATTTATTGTTCAAATATATGTGTGTATAGACTGAACTTCTACTAAAACGTTTTTCAACTGGAAATTTATAACTATGACCCTATGGGGAACTGGTCGATGAGTCGCGCTAAGAGTCTAAACCTGCATCAAAATGTCCAAGTCACAACTAGGAGTAATCATAAAAACCTTCAAAAAAGTTAGAATTAAATTAGCCAAAGAACTAGAACACCTGCTTTTCTTGACAGCCTGTAAAAAGAACGATGTGATACCAAATTTTTTGAGGATTCGCACTAACCCTTTAAATCGGGGGATGGCAGAATAATGAAAATCTGTGAATTAAAAAGGCTAAATGCTTTCATTAGATCAAAAAGGAAATAGATTAATTACTTTAGTAAGCAATCATATCAAAAATATAATAACAGCGTTGGACTTTATAACAATGAAAAGGAGTTTGATTTAGAACTTCAAAAAGTCTACATGATTGTCGAAAGATTACAACAGACTTACAAATTACAACATGACCAGAAATCTTAAGAGGTTGATAAACTCACAGCATAAATATAGACATGCAAATTTACCACCTTCTGGTGATCTACATCTAAACAAATCACAAGTTGCATTGAACGAACTACAGATTAAGGGACTTAATAGAGGTGGTAAATATGCGTACCAACAAGATATCCCAAAAGCTGAAGTCTTACTGCCACACCTTGAAGAGATTATTTAAAACTTGCCAAAGGAACGTCAAAACCTAGTGAGGTTTAAGTTAGCAAGGACGGTTAGCACTTTAAAAGATCATCCTCAACAACGAAACAGTAACAAATACGAACGCCAAGAACTGCTTAAATTAAACAAATGTGATGCCATTCAGATGGTCATGGCTGACAAATCCAAGCAACTTGTATAGTTGGTAGGGATGAATTTCATGAGAAGATGCTGCAAGCTATTGAAAAACTAAACACCGAAGTAATAAGAAAGGACCCCACAGATACAATAATTAGAAAATTAGCAATGTTAAAAAATCATAGTAAACTTCCACTGCAAGTCAAGAATAAGTCCTATCCTCCAGTAGGATCTTCCATACCTGGTACATTTGGATGATTGCCCTATTCATAAAGCTGATTGCCCTATTCGGATTATTGTTAATAAAACTATTGCACTTACCATAAACCTTGAAAAAGCTTTGTTCAGATATCTTAACCCCTTCTTTAAAAATCACTCATATACAGTAAATAACTCTACAGAGAATTAAAAATATAGACATTGGTGATTGTATAATGGTGAGCCTAGATGTCGTTGCATTATACCCGAATACTCCCACACGCGAAGCTATTAATGTAAACAAAAAATTTATTGCAGCTAGAGTACCAGAGATTGAGGTTAACAGTATTATATCTGCACTCAACCTAATTACAGAAAACAATTATTTCGGATATAATCAAATAATATACAGAAAGAAATTTGGATCCCCATGGGCTCCCCAATTTCGGGCCTGTTGTCAGAAGTCGTACTACAGCACATAGAAAACAAACTACTTCAACAAGAACATTTACCGATGATATTCCTACGATATGTGGATGAAATTCTTGTCATCTGGAAATATTTAGAAGATAGCTTAATGAGGTTTATTGAAAAATATAACGAATACTATCCAACAATACAGGTTACTATATATTCATACAGCATTGCAAATGTCATCGAGCTGCTTAATTATTCACGTGCTATTTAGACAATATTAATTTTGAGGTTATTCACCTTTATTCCCTAAATCATTTAGGAGGTTTTCGCCTCTACACATTTCCAACACGTATTTTTCTTATTTACATCGTGGTTCGAGGCCGCAACAAAACCAAAAAAAAAAAAAAAAAAAAAAATTTATTTTCAACTCACACAAACATTACTCCCCTCCCTCTCTTCCCTATGACCCAATTCAGATTCAACATAATCCACCACAAACATACGCAATTGAACTCCCTAAAACACTTTAATCTAATTAAAACATCAATCAATAAAAACCTATTTACACATTTCCTAAAACGTCAAAGTAAAAAGCTGTAGCCCAAAATTATTTACATTTGCACATCAGTGCCAAATTAAAATAAACCCAAAATACTTGACACAACCATTATAGCCAACGCTGACGAACCTCTCTCCTCTCAGAAACAAGCATGACAACCAAGCACTTTCAATCACCGCCCTGGTCATTTTCAAGGAGTGGACGCAACAGATGTACCACCCGTCACCATCCACGAAACGTAGCGAATGTTCCAGTGCCCGCGCGGCATCGTCTCAATTTTACGTTCTCCGGCGTTCAGGCGCCATCTATCAGATGACCCAATATCCTTTTTCTTTCGTACCTATAAATATCTGTTCGATTTATTTGATTCTTGAAACTACTCATCTTATTCTAACACGTTTTTATCACATCACTTCTTTTCTTTTTTTCCCCTCTTGCCTTTTCTCCTCTGTTCTTCTCTGCGGGTTTCCTTTTTGATCAAATCCTTTCAATATGTATTTAAGCTATTAGGATCATTAACGTTACATAACCTGTGTCTATTTTTTTCAATCAACACTGTCTCCGCCAATCTCAAATGCCTTTCTGTACGACAATTCTTAATAAATTTTATTTCATCAAACTTTGGGTATTGCCTTTGTTCAATACAGTACTGGACCAAAGCAGTTTTTGCTTCTTTTTTTTTGCCAATTCCGTAAGCGCTGTTGTAAACGATGTTTTAGTTTATTTTTAGTGCTTCCTATATATGATACTGTAGGATTGTTGCTTATAGGAATTTCGTAAACGCCAGCTCTGTCCAAGCACTTCTTGTTTTCTTTCGTATTGATTACAAAATTTTTAATGGTATGTACTTTATTGCCCAATTGTAAATTATACCTATTACACAATTTATTAATTTCAGCCAAAATTCCTTTCATGTACTGAAACGATCCAATATATTTAATCTGCTTATTATTATTTCTTCTTTATAAACGTGGAAAGAGCAAAGATCTTTGTTTGATGTTCCTGGTCCACATTAAATGTCTGTATTAATTCGCCTTCTAATTATTTCTTCAGTTGCTGCTTACTATCTTTGGTGAATCCCCAGCATTGTGCGGGGCTCCAAGAAGCAACCTGCCAGATTGGCTTGGCAATTAGCGTGTGCGAGTCTGGAAAAATTCGAGGCCGCTGTGGTTTGGCTGAAGCATGTCTGGTGTGTAACTGGAAGACCCTGGGTTCAACTCCCAGTGGCGGCCAATGAGAATTTTTCGTGACTCACTTATAAACGTGGAAAGAGCGAAGATCTTTGTTTGATGTTCCTGGTCCACGTTAAATGTCTGTATTAATTATTCATTCGCCTTCTAATTATTTCTTCAGTTGCTGCTTACCATCTTTGGTGAATCCCCTGCATTGTGCGGGGCTCCAAGAAGCAACCTGCCAGATTGGCTTGGCAGTTAGCGTGCGCGAGTCTGGAGGAATTCGAGGCCACTGTGGTGTAGAGGAAGCATATCCGGTGCGTAACTGGAAGACCCTGGGTTCGACTCCCGGTGGCGGCCAATGAGAATTTTTCCGTGACTCACTTATAAATGTGGAAAGAGCGAAGATCTTTTTTTGATGTTCAAATATATGTATGTATAGACTGAACTTCTACTAAAATATTAAAGACTTTCTGCAACAAGTAACATAATGAAACTAGAAGTGTGAGATACCTGTAGCTGACTGTTGCACTTGACCAATGAAGGTAAACAAAGTTGTGATTGGGTGATAAAAGCCAAAAAAGCAAACTCAAAACTAAACCTGCTACTGGTGAAAATCCAAGGTTCTTCTGGTGTAGAAAGGATAGTGGAGTTTATATGCTACCCCGTGAAAGCAGCAAAATAGGGGGTGTATATATTTTCGCTAAAAACCTGGGAAAATCAGGGATTTCTAATTCTGGGCTATTAAAAAACAAAACTCACAGAGCTTGCCCCCCCCCCCCCAAACATAATTTTCACTTTTTGTGTTCTAGCTTCAAGAGACAATTTATTTTTGCACCCCTACAGGTCTCCCCCCTCCTCGCTCTCTTGTAAGCGCGCGCACGCACGCACGCACACACACACACACACACACACACACACACACACACACACACACACACACACAAGCAATGAAAGGATGGATTCAGTGTAACTTACGGTGGACAAAAATTGGCAGTTTTTGAATATATGAGGTTAAACTTGCTAATCAATTGCCAAACACTTTTGGAGACATTTTGATTGAGATTAACTTCAGCTAAATATTTGATACATAGATTAACTTCAGATATTTTAATAAATAATGATCCCATTGCTATTTCACCTTAAAACTGGCATACTGATAATCAAAACTTAAAAAATGCCAAACATTTTGTTTTTTTTTTAATTTTAAATGTTTTTTAAAATATTCAAAGATTATTTCTGTGACCTAGAAAAGGTAAATATTTTATGTTATTTTTCAGCACATGATATAATAGCTCATGCAAATTGCTATAAAAAAACACATTTCAACTTCCTAACTCAATTAAGTAACAAGGTACAACTACTTGAAGATTGTCTGAAAGCCACAATTTTCTAATTTCCATGGTCACATAATTTGAAACCCTGTGCATGGCAGAGTTAAAATCTGGGATTTAGGCACAAATATACATGCCCAATAATCACACCAAATGTCAAGGAAATCTAAAGAGGTCAGGTTGACAATGGCTATTTCATTGGTTGATTTACACAGAATGACCCAAATGTTAGAAGTCATTAATTCAAATAATATTTTTGTCATGCTGAAGTATATGCATATTAACCTTGAAACTGTCTTTGCACGCACTAAAACGAGGTTTGCATTAGATATCTTAAATTTAGAAATAACAAAAGCAAGTTATAAGTATATAAATAATATTTAAGATCTACAGAGGAGTCTCACCTGGATTTCCTAATTAACTGCAGAGATCTTAACGTAACGCCTAAATATTTGATAAGAATTCATCCTCTACATAGCAAGGACGCAAGAATTATACGTATGGCTGAGCACAAACGGCTTATCTCCGAGATTAGACTAAAAAGAGGATATATATAAACTATTTGCAGCAAAAGACCTATATAATGTGTACCAATATATGGCACAGCAGATTCATTCTATTAAATTAGACAGACACCTAGTAATAACTACAGCAATCAGCATTTCAATAGTAGAGTGCCGTACAGAGGGTCATATCAAGAAACTAAGAAATCTGATAGCCTGTGAAATATTAAATAGAAGCACCAACCAGAGACCTAGAAATACAACAAAGACCCTTGTAATGTTTCACCATATATCAATTTAACTGACGTTCAACTAAACCAAATACAAGAAATAGCACTAAAACGAGGTAAAAAATTTGCTTATCCAATTACTCACATAAATAAGACTCAACTTATTCTACAATTAGACGGCATCATCGAGTTCCTACCTCAGAATGAGCAAGAACAAGCTAGATACAGGATTTTGAATGACTTCAAATCTTTCAACAGTTGAAACAAATATAATATACCTGAGACCTTTAAACAAGAATGCAAACAATTCAAATATCTGTGAAGAAATTCTCAGTTATCTCTAGTAGCAGCAGATAAATCAAACCAAGTGGTAACACTGAACTCAACGGACTATAACAATAAAATGAGTGAAGCCATAAACAAAATACCACATCAAGTTATCCAACGTGACCCGACATCAGCCACTATTGCAGCCCTTAGTAGACTGCGTATTCACAGTTCCCTTCCAGTTTCTATTTCTAAGAACATGCATCCACCTCTTGGCCCACGGGTGCCAGAATTATTTGGAAAAGTGAAATTACACAAGGATGGTAACCCTATAAGACCTCTTGTTTCATCATATGCTAATCCAACAAGACCGCTTGAACAAGCTTTGACTGTATATCTATGAGACCTAACTAATTCATCTCAATACTCAGTAAGGAACTCTATGCAAGCTCTTGACAAACTAAAATCTTTCAATCAGCACAATACCTCCTCCTTTATTATGGCCTCTCTGGATGTCTCTCGCTTTTCCCTATCATACCAGTGCCTGTAGTTCATGACTTCATAGAATCCAAACTGATTACTCAAGGTAATACTCCTCTTCCATAAATTCAAGCTATAATATCTGCTCTTAGACTGATTCATCAATGTACATACTTCAAATGTAATCATCTTATTTACCGTCAATGTGATGGAGCTCCTATGGGTTCACCCCTCTCCCCTTTCCTTGCAGAATTACTTCTTCAAGAACTGGAAAACAAAATACTGGAATCATACTCAATAAAACCACTCCTTTACATAAGGTACATAGACAATGTTCTCATCTTCTGGCCATCTTCTAACAAAGACCTAAACAATTTCACAGAATGTCTATCTGCTCAATATTCTAATCTTAAATTCACAGTTGAATTGGAAGATAATCTGAAATTGCCATTTCTCGATATTCTTTTACACCAAACTCATGATTCTTCAAAAATCACCTATTCTGTTTATAAGAAGCCGACTTCTACTCCAGCACTAATACATGCTACCTCGGCACACCCTTTAAAACATAAACTTTCATCTATTTATTATCATGTTAGAAGAGCACTTACTCATTCTTCAAGCATGAAACTACGCAGGGCAGAACTTAGACAGATAAAAGACACAGCTCAAAGCTACAAACATTCCCTGTCAACAGTTGACATCATCATTAAAAAAGTGAAAAGAACGAAAACCACCACGTTATCGAGACACCATACTTCTACAAGATAGTAGGCTCTATGGAGTTTATTCCTAGAATCTCTCATTCACTTAACAACATTTGCCGACGTCATAACCTGAACTTTGGATTAAGGACAAGTAACATTTTATCCATTATTAAAAAAGACTGTGACTGTGTAGAAAAACAGAACAAACACGGAATATATAGTATTCCCTTAAAAGCAATAAACCCAGAACATGCAAATACATGCTATACTGGATCAACAACTCGGACATTAAAAACAAGATTAACTGAACATAAATATAATGTTAAAAATGGTGCCATGACCACAGCTCTATCTCATCTAATTCATGGAGGTACCCACTTCCCAAAATGGGACGATGCAACGATTCTTGCCTCTCCTTCTTTAAAATCAAGATTATTAATATCAGAAAGTATTTTTATCCACAAATTTGCACACACATGCTGTAATGAAGACGGCCCAGTAAACATTCTTCAACCTTGGAAGGTTTTACTTAAGAATAATTTATCTGTATAATACCCAAACTTTTCACCCAACCTAGAAGATGTAGTTTACTTGTGTAAACGTAACACGTGCATTGCACGATGTATGCCATTATCACTACGATGTTTATGTTTATTTAAAATAGTTACATTTCTTTTATGCAATTAATGTTTTTCTGAAGATGGATTCAACAGGTAACCCGAAAAATCTTGATTATTTATATACTTATAACTTGTTGTTATTTCTTAATTTAAGATATCTAACGCAAGTTTGAATCGTGCTAAGAAGGTTTCAAGTTTAATATGCATGTTAGAAGTCATTTGAACTTTTTGTGTTACTCAATTCAAAGCTTCCCCAAGGCAAACTATGCAAATTTATTTTTAATGATCTTTGCAGTGAATTATGTCCCAATGTACAATTTTTCATCCTTTTAATATCACTGAAAATTCGGACAAAAACTGCACCAGAAAAAATTAAAATTTTAGCATAAAGAAAAAGGGAACTTCTGTTCAATGGACAATAACAAAATTTCAGAATGTTATATTGCAGAATTTGTGAAAAAAAAAAAGTTATACTGTTTCTACGATATTTTTATTTATCATATTTTTTTTTTTTTTTTTTTTTTTTTGGTCATGGATGGTTGCCCTGTGTCAGTTGTAAATGGCCCCAAGTTTTTAAATGTATAAGCCAAATAGTTTTAGGATTGGCTCTAAGGAGAGATATGTAATTTCACAAACCAAAAGAGAAGATGCAGCTAACTTGCTTTGCTTATTTGCACTAAAAGTATTAACAAAACTAAATCAAAAGTTAACCAAACACAAATGATAAACTTACCTGCTGGAATGCTTCGTTTAGTTGACCTTGTTTAGCCAGATGCATAATTTGTTGTTGAGTTACTTGGCGATCTTGTTGCGGAACTGGAGTCACTGTCTGTGATCGCAGTGCAGCAACAACTGTCTGTGGTTGATCTGCAAATGCACGATGTACTTCTTCCTGTACACAATGCCTTAATGTTTCAACCAAAGTTTCATGGTTCCTAAGGAGAATTTTTTTCAAAATAAAATTCATTTTTCTTTCACTTTTTCTTTACATTAATACATATTCAAAACTAATAAAAGCAGAATATAAAGTAATATAATTTAAAATGAAATAACTTTCAATAGAAAATATATTACAAGTTATTTGCCATTTTTGAAGCAAGGAATTTCAACTGTGACTGTAAAATAAACTACTTGGTAGGTACTAAAAACAATAGTGTTTATCATCTTGCATATTTTATAGAAATTGTTAATGAGATTTCACTCCATGATGTTAAGTGATCAAGTTGCTGAGATATCAAATTTATCATTATGCTATACATTACTGGTGAAGAAAGTCATTACTGATAAATTCATCACATTCCTACTAATTTCTTGTTATTTTTTCTTTGTACATATGCTGATCAAAAAGTAACATAATAACTCATCTTGCTGTTCCTGATATAAAACATTTAATCATAATAAGTTGCTTACCTTTTGTACATATTTCCCTGCACGTTTTATTCTTTTGCTTGTCGTTTTCAGGTTCATTCAATGCCTGTAGACCCCAACAGCGTCTATTTCCCCTCCAACCACTTTTACCGACGTGTAAAACCCAACTTTAGTTGATTGATTGACATTTATAAAAACCAAATTCATAAACTCAAAACGAACTGACATGGCCAACTAACATAAACTTCCTATTTACATACACACAAAAATTCCAACCAAAAATATAAAAAACATATATACAACTATTTACACACAACTTACCATATTCCCTTCTATGTCATTCCTTCAGTTCCCGTTCCCCACACCTCACGACAACCAGAGCATTCAGTCACCTCACCTCAGCCATTCTCACACAGACTGCCTCCAGTACTTTCTACCCCCACTGGGGTCATCTTCAGGAGGCGTTCCAGATGTTATCTCTCCTGCTACCGCAGTGCGAGTGAGCGACACGATCGTCTTCCTTGCCCCTGCTCCGACGTCATCTACGAAAAACTTCCACCGTGGCTCCATCTTTTATGAACTTTAGTAAAAACTTCATTTTCTTCTTCTGTGTTTTTGGCTTTTTTGTCCAATTTTTATTAATTCTTTCCATGTTTCATTAAGGATACTTGGGTCATTATTATTACACATTCTATCTCTATTTTTTTCAATCGCAGACTCTGCAGTGCGTACGTGTCTTTCATTGCAACATGATTTTATTATATTAATCTCTTCAAAATTCGGGTATGTATGGTTATTTAGGCAGTATTATATTAGTGCTGTTCTTGCTGCTTTTTTTTTTTTTTTTTTTGCCAATTTTTAATATGTTGCTGTAGGCAGTGTTTTAATTGATTTTGGTATTTCCAATATATGAGATTGGTGGGATTCCACTTATAGGTATTTCTTATACCCCAGCCTTTTCTAAGATACTACAGTTTTCAGTATTATTAATTCTCATATCTCTAATTGTTAGTACTTTGTTTCCCATCTGAATTCCATATTTACGGCATAATTTATTTATTTCTGTAGATATTCTTGGAAGGTAAGAAAGGTATTGCTCCAACATATTGTAATTGTTTTTTTTTTTTTTCTTTTAGAGGAAGATGTATCTTGCATCCTTACTTTTGCATCATATATCCATTTATTTATTTTCTGTGGAGAGTATCCATAGCTATATGATATTTCTTTAATGTAATTTATTTCTTCTGTAAGAAATTCTTCTTTAGAAGAATGCGTGATTGCTCTTTTGATTGGCGTTTTTTTTTTTTTTTTTTTATGCCATTACATTTCTGCGAGCAAGGGTGTGTTGAGTTATATTTTATCAGAACAGGAACGTATGTCTGTTTCCTATGTACTTTGTTCTGCAGTTGGTCATTTTGCTTGATAATTTTAACATCTAAGTATGGTAAGGTATTATCTTCATGTTCAACTGTCAATTTAATAGTTGGATAGATATTACCAAGTTGTTGAGTTAATGATTCCAGCTCATCAGTGTCCATTCTGGTCAAGATGAAGATATCGTCTACGTATCTGCAGTAAACCAAAGGTGGATCATCCATTGTACTGATAATTTGTTCTTCTATGCTGTTCATAATTACTTCAGCAAACGGATTTGACAGAGGGGAGTCCATTGGGCCTCCGTAATTTTGTTTGTATATTTTCTCATCATATTTGAAGATATTATTTTCATAGATGTATAATAAAATTGCTTTTGACTCTTGTAGTTGTGTGTTATTAAAAGACTGATTCTGTTGTAGTTATTTAATAATGATCTCAATTGCCTCTGGCACAGGGGTACTTGGAAAAAGAGCTTTGAAATCCATACTAGCCATTCCGTAACCTTTTAGATCCTGGTTTACACTTTTCACTATTTCGATAAATTCATATATATTCTTTACAGTGTGTTGGGTTTTCATAAACACTGGTGCCAAGAAATTGTAAATATTCTTTTCAACATTAATCAATGGAGAGTTCTTTTTAGACACTAAGTCTCATGGGGTTACCATCTTTGTGTGTTTTAATTTTAGTGAACATTCTTGGGACCCTTGTACCCTACCCATTGGTGGTTTTGCATTTTTGATCTCATTAGGCAAGGTGCTATCGTTCCTGATGTTAGCCAAATATCTAACTTGATTATCAGTTGGGTCCTTTTTCAACTCAGAACATTTCAATTCTTCTATTGCTAAATTCATTTTTAGGTTATATTCTACAGCATTCAAAATCACAATTTGGCCTGTTTTATCGGCCTCACAAAATTTTAATATTTTTGTCTTCTTTTAATTTCAACAGTTGATTTTTTTCATATATTAACTTCTTTAAATAATAATTTTTATTATTTTTTTCATTATATTCTTTTAATATTATTCGGAATAGTTTACCACTAAACTCCTCCTTATCCTCACTTCTGTGGAAATGCATACTTTTTCCCCCATTGTAACACAACTCTTTGTGAATAAGTTAGTTCATGTGATGACATATTCTGGTAAACTTCATAGTTACTTTCGTTTTGCTCATGTCCTGTATGCTGGTCCAGCAGTCAATGTAATTTAGCTGTAGCATTGTGTTTGGCAGACCTTTTTTCTTTTTCAACAATTTCTGTAATTTCTCTCAAAGTAGTGTCCAAAATTGCATTCTTCCATGATCCACTGAAATTTCTAGTTATGTATTACTTATATTTTTACATAGTTTTAAACAGGTGGTTTGTAAACCAAAACTTATCCTTCTTTTATTCACAATCTCGGCACTTAATCTTTTCTTTTGGCAAGTTTTTAATATTATCTCATCTTTCTTATTCATTGGGGAGTTTGTAATTCTTATATATTCCACTTAGATTTCAGATTTCATTAATTTGATTCTCTTTTCCTTAAATTCTTTTAATACATTCAACTCCTGTTTTTGAAAATAGCCATGGTAAAGCATTCTTATTGACTATTCAGAGACTGGGTCGTCTCAACTTTACGTTCGCCCTACTCAGAAAAATATGCATACGTTCCAATGTAATTCAGTGTTTGAACATCTATAGCACAGCCATAACTGTTCGTAACTTACGTGCAATACAATTATAATTTGATTGCATGTAGAGATTTTGATCTGACCCCGAAATATATAAGAATTACAAACTCCCCAATGAATAAGAAAGATGAGATAATATCGTGAATTGTGTATTACCTTGAGATTTTTCACTTACCTATGATTTGATTGCCTAAATAATATGTTCTGTTAATTCACTTCTTTGGATTGTGATGGAGGGTGTAGAGATTAATTTATGTGTCAACTATACTTTGAAAAAAAAAAAAAAATGTTTTTTTTTCTTTTCTTATGGGTGTTTTGGTTGTTGGTTTTATTTTTTACAGTTTTGTTTTTCATGCGTAATACTATACTCACCACTGTGATGTAAATAGAAATTATACCTCTCTATTTATGATCTGATTGTTTAAACTATATGTTCTTTTAATTTTCTTTTTTGAGTACGAGGTGGTGAGGGTGTTGTTATCTAGGTTAGCTTTGGAGTGGTTAATGTAACCTGAATTTGGATTTTGGTCTGTTTTATTATTTATGATTCTATTTTATTGCTTTATATATAAAAAAAAAAAAACAGAAATAGAGGAAAGAGGGTAGGTAAAAAAGGGGGCAAAAGATGGGAAGGGAGAAAAAGGGGAAGGAAGGAAAAAAAGGGGAATGCTCATATGAGTAGGTATTCTATAATATTTTATTATCCATAATGCACGATTCATATGATGATTATATTTTGGCAAATTTGCTGTTTATCTCTTGCCTAATAGGTATTTGTTGGTCATCAGTTTTTGTCTTCTGTATTTTTTGGTTTACCATGTCATGTACTACCCATTGTGATTTGATTGCAAATATTTTTTCTTCTACAGGGCTGGACAGTGATTGATGTTTACCTTCTGTTTGTTAGATTTCTATGTTTGGTGATTTATCATTATGTAATTACATGTCAACTTCTTGTCTGACATAGTGAATGGAAGTCTAAGAAATGGTTTGGACACCCGTTCACTAAAAAGTGGTTTGTATTTTATGAGATGATACCTTGTTTCCTTGAATTTCATATTATTTCTCCCTAAATTTTTAATAATGATGAGATAGATGGTGAGCAGTAGGATGGGGTTAAATACTGGGACGTATAATTTTAGTAAAATGTGGCAAGGGCTTTTGGTATTTTGTCTTGTTTTTGAATTAGGTTAATTCAAATAAGTTTTTTAATTTTCTACATAGTATATTATAAATTGTACTTGGGGGTTCTGTTTATTGTTGTTTGGTCTTGATGTATGGCCTGTGATTATCAATAATAATGAGTGACATATATACACTACAGCAAGTTTCTAATCTGTTGTCTGGAGACTTTAATGATGCCTTGAAATTAATTCATATAAATGCCAGATCTCTTATGTCTAAGGTTACTCTTGTTATGGCATTGATTCAGGCAACCGGATCGGGGATTGACATACTCTGCTTGATTGAGACATGGTTTCCAACTCAAAAATATGGTATTGATATGCCTGGTTACAAAATATTTTTCCATAACAGAATTAAAACAAAGGTAGGTGGAGTGGCAATTTATGTAAATACTATTCACCAAAATTATTCTTTGATAACAGACTTAACTCTTATTGACCCTTATATTGAAATTTTGACAATTGAAAACGAATATTATATAATAATGGTTTGTTATCGGCCTCCGAGTTCTAACTCATCCTTATTTATTAATAAACTATTTGAAATTCTTAATTATGTCAACTTGACAGGCAAAAGGGGTTTCTTGTTGGGAGACCTAAATATTGATATTGCCCAAAATAACTTACAAACTCAACAATTCATTCAAATGCTAAATGCTGTCGGGTTTAGCAATACAATTACATCTCAAACGAGATTAACACCAGAAAATGAATCTACCATTATCTCTTACGAATGCTCCTTTAGAGTTGACTTTTTCGGGAGTTATAATTTATGATTTTAGTGACCATCTACCAATTTTTACATTTTACAAACATACACATGCTGTAAATAAACAAATAATTAATAAGGCAACTCGATTAATAAACAATAATACGTTAAATAAATTTTATACTCTATTACAACATAAATTGGAAAAATGTTTTACAGATGACTGATCCAAATCTTTTATATGGCAGCTTTGCAACAGTGCTAAATGAATTATACATCCAAGCCTTTCCAATTTTACTTAACAAGAACAAAGCTAAAAAGCAGCGTAACCATGGCTCACTAGACATCTTTTAAACCAAATTAATAAAAAAAAATCGATTATACTTGAAATTTATAAAAAGTAAACTACAAACTGATTTTCAAATTTTTAAAACATATAGAAATAAATTAAATTCTGATATTAGGAAATTTAAAAAAAGATTATTATACTAATATATTTTCTCAAAACGATTCTAAATTAACTTGGAAATATTTAAACAGATTACTTACTGGGTAAATCTTCGGGTTCAATTACACCACAATACCTAACTAAAATTAACCAAAAAACATCCAAACAAGACATAGTTAATGAAATCAATAATCACTTTATATTAGCTCCGCAAATTCTTAAACAGCAAGTTTTACTTACAAATTCTCAATATCATCAGTGCTTTCAGAATTCACACCAATCAAACACGTTTGACTTACTTACAATTACACGGTCTGAACTTTTACACTTGTTGCAAATTAATGTCAATAATGGACCTGGATATGATGAAGTTTCACCATTGCTTATTAAACATGTGGCTCATATTATTGTGGAGCCACTTTTGTTGATCTACAATTCTATATTTACTACAGGCATATTCAAAGATGCTTTAAAAATAACTAAAATCACTCCCAAATACAAGAAAGGTTCGGTAAACGAAGCAAATAATTATGAGTCAATTGCAAATTTGACTATATTTGCTAAATTGCTAGAAAAATCAATTTACATTAGATTACTTTCCTTTTTCCAAAAATACAACATATTTAACAAAAATCAGTTTGGCTTTTTGCCAAATAAATCAACAGAGCTTGCAATTTCATTTACACATAACTTAATCCAACAAAATGCTATAAAAAATCAATCTACAATTTCAATTTTCTTAGATTTATCTAAGGCTTTTGATACGCTAAACCATGATATTTTACTAACCAAATTATTTGCTTACAAAAAATTTAATTCATGAGCCACCTTATAGGTTGTCTTATGTTATAAACGTGCTTTTAATTAAACTATACCTGATATTGTCAAAGTATTTCTCATGTTGTTTGCTCTGTGTGGCACGTGCTCCCGACCCCGAGAGGTCTCTTACGTTATGGACCTTTGGTTAGTTATAAACAAAATTTTGGAAAAATAAAACAGTTAGGTTATATATTTTCAGTTCCACATTCATTCACTTGTACAATCAAACGTTTAAAATTTATTATTAATTAAAAGATTTTAGTAGAAAGAGTTATATACTCACGGGTCAGGAGACGTCTCACATGGGGTTCGTTGTTATGGCGAGCGCTTTCTGCGGTATGTTTACCGCCATCTGCGGGCCATTATTTTTACAAGAGGGTTATTCGCGCGTGTGTGTAGTATCGATTCTAGACATGCAACTCCAAAACTACATACACGCGAAGAACCCTCGTGTAGAAATAATGGCCCGAAGATGGCGGTAAACGTACCGCAGAAAGCGCCGCCATAACAATGAACCCCGTGTGAGACGTCTCCTGACCCGATGAGTATATAACTCTTTCTACTAAAATCTTTTAATTAATAATACATTTTAAACGTTTGATTGTACAAGTGAATGAATGTGGAACTAAAAATATATAACCTAACTGTTTTATTTCTTCAAAATTTATTTTTATAACTAACCAAACGCCCATAATGTAAGAGACCTCTCGAGGCCGGGAGCACGTGCTACAGAGCAAACAACGTGAGAAATATTTTGACAATATCAGGTAAAATACCTTAGATATTATGTATAGTTTAAATTATTAGCTATTGGAATTAGGGGTTCTACATATAGCTTATTCAAAAGTTATTTATCAGCTAGGAAGCAATATACTGTGATTGATATGACACAATCCACAATGGGAAATATAACTTCTGGAGTGCCGCAAGGTTCGGTTCTTGGTCGTATATTATTTAATTTGTATATTGATGATCTCTTTACAGTGGTAAAAGATAATCATTTAATTTTATTTGCTGCTGATGCAACAATCTTATTGAAGGGTAATAATACTTTAGACCTTACATCTAGAATAAATGCACAACTTGTGTTGGTGACAAATTGGTTAAATAGCAATGAATTGATTATTAATGTAAACAAGACCAAGGCTATGATCTTTTCGAAACTACAAATACTACAATCTATGATTTACTTGGTGGTATTGAATGAAGCTAAAATTGATTTTGTGATTAGTCATTCTTACTTGGGAGTATTGATTCGAAGTGATTTGAAACGGAATATGCATATTGACCACCTGACTAATATATTATCTAGAAACATTGGGATACTTAGTAAGATTATGATAAATTTGTCCCCTAAAATAATGATATTGTTATACTACACATTAATACAAAAGCATATAAATTACTGTATACTGACATGGGAACAAACAACACAATATAACTTAAAAAAAATACAGGTATTACAGAATAGATACATAAGATTAATAGACCTAAAAACTCTTAATAATTCTATACCTAATCTTATCTTTAGGTCAGAAGTAAATCCCAATAAATATAATATACTTACAATAAAACAATTATTTGACTATAATCTTGGTAAAATAATGTTCAGAAGAATTAAAAATGATTTATACCATGACTTAATATCATTAAATATTCGTACTCATAGTTATGAAACCAGGAATCCATCAACACTCATACCTAATTTCTCTTGGACAGAAACAATTAAAATGAATATAAATTATTCGGGTCCAAAACTTTGGAACTCTTTGCCTTGTGACATAACATCTATTAACAATTTTGACCTATTTCAAAAAAAAAAAAAATATTCAAACACCATCTTACGAACAAGTCTTTCAATTAGTATGAAATTGACCTGAGCTGGTCGCTGGATTGATTTCACAGCTTATGGATAGACCTTGTATCTATATACATTTATGTATTTATTTAATCTTTCAGTTATATTCAATATGCCTTTCACTTGTTTTTTGTATTGTTGTTTGTGTCTTTTTTTTTTTTTTAATACTAGGAATGGGAGGGTTATGAGAGGCCTTACAGCCTTTTTCCTCCTCCTCCTGGTTGCTACATTTTTTGTAATTGATTATATTGTTTGTATTTTGAACTGTAATATGTGGCAACTGAAAAATGAATAAATGAAAAAAAATAAAATAAAAAAAAATTAAAACTTGCCAAAAGAAAAGATTAAGTGCAGAGATTGTGAATAAAAGGAAAAAAATTTGGTTTACAAAACCACCTGTTTAAAACTATGGAAAAATATAAGTAATACATATATAGAAATTTCAGTGGATCATGGAAGAATGTAATTTTGGACACTACTTCGAAAGAAATTACAGAAATTGTTGAAAAAGAAAAAAGTCTGCCAAACAATGTTACAGCTGAATTACATTGACTGCTGGACCAACATACAGGACATGAGTAAACAGAAAATAACTATGAAGTTTACCAGAATATGTCATCACATGAAGTAACTTATTCACAAAGAGCTGTATTACAACGGGGGAAAAGCATGCATTTCCACAGAAGATAACAAAAACTGAAGAATTAATAAGAGTTTCCAAGATATCATCAGAAATATCCCTAGTGAGGATAAGGAGGAGTTTAGTGGTAAACTATTCCAAATAATATTAAAAGAATATAATGAAAATAATAATAAAAATTATTATTTAAAGAAGTTAAAAAATGAAAAAAATCAACTGTTGAAATTAAAAGAAGACAAAAATATCAAACTTTGTAAGGCTGATAAAACAGGCCAAATTGTGATTTTGAATACTGTAGAATATAACCTAAAAATGAAATTAGCAATAGAAGAATTGAAATGTTCCGAGTTGAAAAAGGACCCAACTGATAATCAAGTTAGATATTTGGCTAACATCAGGAATGATAGCACCTTGCCTAATGAGATCAAAAATGCAAAACCACCAATGGGTACAAGGGTCCCAAGAATGTTCGCTAAAATTAAAACACACAAAGATGGTAACCCCATGAGACTTAGTGTCTAAAAAGAACTCTCCATTGATTAATCTTGAAAAGAATATTTACAGTTTCTTGGCACCAGTGCTTATGAAAACACAATACACTGTAAAGAATACACATGAATTTATTGAAATAGTGAAAAATGTAAGCCAGGATCTAAAAGATTACAAAATGAATAGTACGGATTTCAAAGCTCTTTTTCCAAGTACCCCAGTGCCAGAGGCAATTGATATCATTATTAAAAAATTACAACAGGATCAGTATCTTAATAATACACAATTACAAGAGTTAAAAGCAATTTTATTATACATCTATGAAAATAATATCTTCAAATATGATACAAGAAAATATGCAAACAAAATTACGGAGGCCCAATGGACTCCCCTCTGTCAAATCTGTTTGATAAGTAATTATGAACAGCACAGAAGAAGAAATTATCAGTACAATGGATGATCCACCTTTGGTTTACTGCAGATATGCAGACGATATCTTCATCTTGACCAGAATGGACACTGATGAGCTGGAATCATTAACTCAACAACTTGGTAATATCTATCCAACTATTAAATTGACAGTTGAACATGAAGAAGATAATACCTTACCATACTTAGATGTTAAAATTATCAAGCAAAATGACCAACTGCAGAACAAAGTACATAGAAAAGAGACATATGTTCCTGTTCTGATACCATATAACTCAACACACCCTTACACACAGAAATGTAATGAAAAAAAAAAAAAAAAAAAAAACACTAATCAAAAGAGCAATCACACATTCCTGTAAAGAAGAATTTCTTACAGAAGAAATAAATTACATTAAAGAAATATCATATAGCTATGAATACCCTCCACAGAAAAAAAAATGGATATATGATGTAAAAATAAAAATGCAAGATACATCTTCCTCTAAAAGAAAGAAAAAAAAAAAAACAATTACAATATGTTGGAGCAATACCTTCCTTACTTTCCAAGAATATCTACAGAAATAAATAAATTATGCCGTAAATATGGAATTCAGATGGGAAACAAAGTACTAACAATTAGAGATATGATAATTAATAATACTGAAAACTGTAGTATCTTAGAAAAAGCTGGGGTATAAGAAATACCTATAAGTGGAATCCCACCAATCTCATATATTGGAAATACCAAAATCAATTAAAACACTGCCTACAGCAACATATTAAAAATTGGCAAAAAAAAAAAAAAAAAAAAAAAAAAAGAAGCAAGAATAGCACTAATATAATACTGCCTAGATAACCATACATACCCGAATTTTGAAGAAATTAATATAATAAAATCATGTTGCAATGAGAGACACGTACGCACTGCAGAGTCTGCGATTGAAAAAATAGAGGTAGAATTTGTAATAATAATGACCCAGTATCCTTAATGAAACATGGAAAGAATTAATAAAAATTGGACAAAAAAGCCAAAAACACAGAAGAAGAAAATGAAGTTTTTACTAAAGTTCATAAAAAGATGGAGCCACGGTGGAAGTTTTTCGTAGATGACGTCGGAGCAGGGGCGAGGAAGACGACCGTGTCGCTTACTCGCACTGCGGTAGCAGGAGAGATAACATCTGGAACGCCTCCTGAAGATAACCCCAGTGGGGGTAGAAAGCACTTGAGGCAGTCTGTGTGGGAATGGCTGAGGTGAGGTGACTGAATGCTCTGGTTGTCCTGAGGTGTGGGGAACAGGAACTGAAGGAATGACATAGAAGGGAATATGATAAGTTGTGTGTAAATAGTTGTATACATGTTTTTAATATTTTTGGTTGGAATTTTTGTGTGTATGTAAATAGGAAGTTTATGTTAGTTGGTCATGTCAGTTCATTTCGAGTTTACAAATTTGGTTTTTATAAATGTCAATCAACCAACTAAAGTTGGGTTTTACACATTGGTAAGAGTGGTTGGAGGAAGTAGATGCTGTTGGGGCCTAAAGTCATTAATGCAGTACACTTCAAGGACTTATACATTCGCCAGGCATTGAATGAACCTGAAGACGACTACCAAAAGAATAAAACGTGCACCGCACCAGAGGCTTGAACCAAGCTAGACAACCAAAAGAATAAAATGTGCAGGGAAATGTAAACAAAAGGTAAGCAACCTATTATGATTTTAATTGTATGCACGTAAATTACGAACAGTTATGGCTATGCTATAGATGTTCAAACACTGAATCAATTACTACAAGTGTTTTTTTTTTATCAAAGTAATCTGCATTCCACCTAAAACAGTTGTCCCAGCATGTTACCAAGGTCCTAAAAGCATGCAGCAAACCACCCTTGGACAGAGTTTAAAATTGCCACTGCAGCTGATTTTGGTATTCCCAAATGGCAAAAAGAGCTGATGTGTTAAAAAAAAAAATATATATATATATATATATATTGAGGCTGCCTACCGCCAATAGCGGTATAACTATAACCATCGGGATTAGAGGAAATGCTATTCCACACTCACCAACCCGCTTGGCCAGCTTGGTGAGTTATGGCCAAACCCCTCCAAAATGACTCCACAACTTAAATCTTGGCCCTCAGTCTCCGGCAGCTGGAATGTACCTGGCCAAGGCAGCGGCCAGTGCGACATGAAGGCAGAGGGTGCTAAGAATCCCCGGAGGACCGGACTAGGCTGCCATCTGATGCTGACCTTGGCTACGTATAATGGACACTCCCTATCTTCTGATTCAAGGCTTCTTGAATTGGAAGAACTACAAAGGATCAAGTGGGACATCGTCGGGCTAAGTGAGGTAAGGAGAAAAGGAGATCTCATTGAACTGAAAAGTGGACATCTCTTCTACTATCGTGGGACTGATACTGGCAGAACTAGCGGTGTTGGATTTATAATAAACAAGAAACTGAAGGATAAAGTTGTAGAAGTTGAAAGTTCCTCTGACAGAGCTGCACGACTCGTTATCCAACTCTCGAGAAGATACCAGGCTCAGATTATTCAAACTTATGCACCCACCACAAGTCATCCTGAAGAAGAAATTGAAGAATTTTATGAGGAAATTCATCATCTAAATAATAAAGGTAAGCAGCACTTGAAGATAATTATGGGAGATTTCAATGCAAAAATAGGGCAACGGCAACAGAATGAAACTTCAGTAGGTGAATTTGGTCACAGCAACAGAAACCAGCGTGGAAATACTCTCATTGAGTTTGCAGAGGCAGAAGGGTTTTTCATCCTGAACTCCTTTTTCAAGAAAAACCCACACAGGAAATGGACATGGAGACATCCAAATGGGACGACAAGTGAAATTGATTTTATTATGTGTAACAAAAAATTTGTCATAGAAGACTGCAGTGTACTAAACAAGTTCAACACAGGTAGTGACCATAGATTGGTGAGATGTAAGATGCACCTCAACACTAAACTCAAACGTAGCAAGCTCATAAGAAAAACAAAATGTATTGACATAACCAACCTTAAAAAACACCATAATACCTTCAAGTTGGAACTGAAGAACAGATTCTCTGCTTTAGAAGGCCTAACATCGGAAGACGTGGATATTTCTGAAGTTAACAGAAAAGTAACCAAAGCTCTTATGGAAACAGCAACAAAATTAGCTGGGTCTAAGAACAAGTTGCATGTGAACAAATTATCAGGAAAAACCAAAATGTTGATGCAAAAAAGAAGAGAGATGAGGACAACTAAAGAAGATGTGACTTCCAAAGTGGAATATATAGAGCTATGCAAGACAGTACGAAAAAGTATCACTGAAGACGTAAGGAAATTCAACTGTGAACTAGTAAGGAAAGCAATTGAAAACAACCAAAGCCTAAAGATAGCAAAGGGACATCTCAGTAAAGGAAGAAAACAGATTATAGCACTGAGAAAAGAAGATGGTTCTGTAACAAGAAATAGAGGCAAAATTTTGACAAGAGTGAAAGATTTCTACTCCAAATTATATGAAAGGGATGATACATGTACTCCAGACATCATGAAAGGTACCAGTACCAGAGTTCTTCCAGTCCTCCCAGCAGAAGTTGCATATGCAATCAAGAACATGAAGTGGGGAAAAGCTCCAGGAGAAGATGGAATTACTGTAGACATCATACAAGAAGCAAGTGGAGAAATTGAAACAGTACCCGCCCAAATTTTCACTCGATGCCTTAATGAAGAGAAGATTCCTCTGGATTGGAAAAATGCTACAATGATCTTGCTACATAAAAAAGGTGACATTGAGGATCTCAGGAACTACAGACCTATCAGTGGTTTATAAAATCTTCACTAAAGTTCTTTTACACCGCTTGAAGGTGACACTGGACATGACTCAACCGACAGAACAAGCTGGATTCAGGAGTGGCTACAGCACAATAGATCATATCCACGTACTGAGAGAACTAATTGAAAGAGCGAGGGAATATGAACTTCCATTGTGCATGGCTTTTATCGATTATGAAAAAGCCTTTGATTCAGTGAAACCATCAGCAGTTACAATGGCTCTGAAATCCTGCGGTATTGAAGATGCATACATTAACATTATTAATAACATCTATGAAAATGCAAAGATTCGGCTGTTTGAAAATACAACACACATAAAAATTGGAAAAGGAGTGAGACAAGGTGACACCATATCTCCGAAGCTCTTTAATGCCACATTGGAAAATGTCTTTCAATCACTGAACTGGGAAAACAAAGGAATAAAGATTAATGGAGATTATCTAACCCACCTTCGTTTTGCTGATGACATAGTCATTTTTGCAACTACCCCATCAGAGCTGCAGAGTATGATTCAGGAGCTTGCTGACAAGAGTAAAGAAGTGGGATTAAAAACGAACTTTCAGAAGACAAAAGTGATGTTCAATGCTTTTACAAGAAATGAAGATTTATCGATTGATGGAGAAAAGCTGGAGATAACAGACACGTATGTTTATCTTGGACAGCAGATATCAAGTGAGGGTCACATTGATGAAGAAATTAATCGGCGTATAAAACTTGCCTGGAGAGCTTATGGAAGAAACAGCATAATTTTCAAGAGCAATATGCCATTATGTCTTAAAAGAAAAGTGTTTGATCAATGCATCCTTCCAGTGCTTACGTATGGTGCAGAGACGTGGACCTTAACTAAAAGAGACATACAAAGGCTGCAGACAACTCAAAAAAGCATGGAGAGGTGCATGCTTGGTGTAACCAGGAGAGAAAAAGAAGAGAAACTCGTGGATCCGAAAAATGACAAGAGTGGAAAACATCATGATCAGAGTAAAGTCCCTGAAATGGCAATGGGCTGGACATACTGCCAGAAGGACAGACCATCGATGGACAGCCAAAATTTTAGATTGGATTCCAAGGGACAGGAAAAGACCCAGAAGAAGACCACATGGAAGATGGGTGGATGAAATTATAAAGTATGCAGGAGTGACATGGAGGAGACTGGCACAAAACAGACCGTTGTGGAGGAAACTTGGGGAGACCTTCGTCCAGCAGTGGGTTGATAATGGTTGATGATGATGATTGAGGCTGCCATTTAAACGGTAACCTCAAAATGTATTTTTTAACAAATAAAGGTAACTTGATCACGCTTGTTACATTAACTGAAACTTTTATAAAAAGTTAGTAAGTTGGAAGCTTTCGACCTTATCTTAGGTCTTCATCACGCCAATGGAGGACTAAGATTGTTGCCAGATTCTACATTTGAATTTTTCTTATTTTTGTTGCCAAAACTTAGAATTGATCTCCAGATCAACGGAATGTAGAGAGGAGATTCGGAGTTGCAAGTCATTGAGTTGAACATAATTTCTATGCTTTCACGGTAACGGAGGGCAAAACGATTGTCAAAAGACGCAATTCGTTTTGCTTCGTTCCAGTGGGGAACTGCAGATGTGTCTTCCATTGTCAAAATAGACAAGGCAGTATTGGGATTGGCTTTCGAAACATCTTTTCTATGTTCTAAAATTCTACGGCTAATGCTCCTGTATGTGCTTCCAATGTATAAGTTATCCCCAGTAGAAGAAGAGATAGGAATGCAGTAAACTCCTGGGAGGTTCAGGCTTTCACCTTTGTCCCTATCCCTTTGTAGAAGTTTCAAGATGTTTGGGGTAGATTTGATGGCAAGATGGTAGCCAAAACTTCTAAAAGACTCTGTAACTTATAAGCATAGGAAGGATGGTAAGGAACAGAACCACAGAATTTCAGGTCTTCTTTCTTGTCTATTGGCGTGATGAAGACCTAAGATAAGGTCGAAAGCTTCAACTTACGAACTTTTTATAAAAGTTTCAGTTAACGTAACTAGCGTGATCAAGTTACCTTTATTTGTTAATATTGTTACGTGTTTTGCCCATAATCATCATGTATTTTTTAATTTTGGAAATACCAGACGTTGTGTAATATGTTTCAGAGAAGTGTCCCTTAGTTTTGGGAACAATTTTTAAACTATGTGCAAACATCTGCTTTTAAATGCCTTCTTTCTACTTTTTTTTTTTTTTTTTTTTTTGTGATTGGGGTTTTAATGACCACTGTGAGCAATTCAGTGGGCTATAAAGCAGTGACTCGTCCCTAAATTAGGGCCACTGACTCTCCAGGGAAGAGAGCAAGCCAGTGCCATAAGACAAATATGACATTCATGCCTTACTGGGATTCGAACCCAGACTCATCTCGTATAAGTGATCACTAGCCATCGTTTCGACCACTGCGCCAGTGAGGCGGCCATTTTGCTCTACTGTAAGCACCTGTGGAATTCAACAAGAGCACACGTGATGCAGGCTCAAGCATTCCATCACGAAGGTCACAGTGCTTTCATACGAAACGCCTAGAGCATTTGACGTCTGCCCAATTGTGATTCAACAGATTGTTCTGATAAATTGCACCAACAATATTAATCAGACTCCTCCAAACTAAAGTGAATATATATATTTCCACTAGAAAAAAAAAAAATCTTCACCATTTTGTCTGCCTTTTGTAAACTGTTTATGCCAACCAAACACAAAACGGTTCCTGGTGGGAAATGTTTTGTGTTTCCTATCAGGAGCTGTATCTGATGCTGGAATAATTTTTCAAATCAAACTTTTAGAAGCAGAGATTTCAGGAGAAACACAATTTACTTTTGTTTGCTGGTGGAAAATCTGTGTATAACTTGAAAAAGAAACTATGTCTTTGATATAAATGGCATCAAATGGAAAACAATTTTTTTTTTTCATTTGGATGTTTAGAAGCAAATAAAAAAAATAAAATGCATTTTGAATTTGATATCTGAATTTATGCCCTCTAGTAGCGAATTTGTGCATCAGAAAAAAAAATGGAATGAAAGGATAATCATTCTCACATTTTTGGCTTCACAATGCAAAAAGAATTTTTCAAATTGAACTAATAGTTGCAGAGATGTGGTGTCCACAGACGGCAGGCCAGACAAGGTGATAACATTAACATGACCTTTTTTTACAAAAAAAAACATGCTAATAACGCAGCTTCAGTACTGCTAACAGACAAGAAAACCAACAGCCCTCCGCCACACCACACATTTTGCTGATGGTAGGGAGGAAAATCTGTCAGACATAAGCTATATTAGTAGAAAAATTCGCAACTACAAATCATCGTGCACAGACAAAAAGGCAGGAATAGATAAAATTCTAGAACATGTTACAGAATTTTGGGACATTTCCAGGGCAACATGAAATTCCAGGACTTTTCCACGAATCGTATGACCATGTGTCTGAACTCAGCTTTGAAAAAGCATCCCAGTAGAAAACAGGGTTGGACGGTATTTACCATGCGGCGGTTTTTACCACAGTTTTTATCGTCTTGGGAAAAACTTGTTTTTACTGCGGTATTTACTGTCTTGTGAAAATATTACTTTTAAGACACTGTTATTGTGTCAATATTTTGTAAAAAATTATGTAATTATAATCTCTTATTAACATAAGGAAATATATACCTCATAGTAGGCCAAACTTTCTCAGCATTTACGACAAACACTTTTTAAACTGTACTTTATAATGTAATTAATTCACCTAATCAATTGTATAATATATTTCATGGAAAATGACATACACAACTACAAATCATTGTGCACGGAGAAATATTCCAACCATTGTTACAAAAATTCGAAATACATATGTTCATTCTATGTCATCTTACCAGTCTTTTTCCTTCTCAACATCCATCCTACAGCAAAAGTCTTTTTTCCCCCTCAACATCCATCCTAAAAAAAAACACGAGCTTTGCAGCTTTTTGCACACCAAGTCCATTCCTACGTTTATTGTGAATACAAGAAAAAGTTGTGAAGGTGTGTTCTATTGCAACAGAACTGCATGGCATGGAATGCAATTTCACCATAAGGTGCATAAATTCCAAATCAATTAGTTAACTTTTTTATGAGATTTATCTAGGTAAAGTCACAAACTTCTGCAAATTTTCGAAGAGAACTCCTCCTTCATCAGGAAATTATTCATTCAATCTCCGTCTTAATGATTATGGTGATTCTGCAAAATATCTTGCCAGATGTTAGGCAGTGAAAATGCCTTACAGTCATTAATGATGAAGTTCTGGTATTTTTCGATTTCAACTTGAAGGTTAGAACTTCATCATTATTGACTGTAAGGGATTTTTGAGCATAACATCTGGCAAGATATTTTGCAGAATAATCTAACCTTGAAGTTGATATTGGAAAATACCAGAACTTCATCATTAATGACTGTAAAGGATTTGCACTGCCTAACATCTGGCAAGATATTTTGCAGAATCATCCTAACCATCTAAGTTAACCATAACTGAAGACAGTGACGGAGATTGAACGAATGACTGCCTGATAAAGAAGAGGAGTTCTCTCCGAAAATTTCCAGAAATTTGAGATTTTACGTTGATAAATCCCATAAAAAAGTTAACTAGTTTGAATGTAGTAATCTAGGAAGCCACATAACGAAGATGAGTTTGATTTACAGATTCCAAATCAATCTTCGCATTATTACTGAATGCCTTCCACCATATGTTGGACTTCACATCTTTAGTTTTGAAAAAACTTCTTGGAAATGGCTCCGACATTTCTACTTCATACGCCGAAAGGGGTAGAAGTGAATTAGGTAAAGCATCATGTAGCCACTCTTTGCCACTTCCTTCTGCTCTTCACTTAGTCTCTTATTATTTTTAAAAGCTGGATCTGTCATGAATGACAAAAAGTGGAATGGCTGCAATGATGAATCCATTCATTTTAAAATAAAATTATGGTGTGGAGCTAACTCGGGACATCTAAACAACTCCAACCACTTATGGCAGGCATCTGCTAATGTAGCTTCATCACTCTGTAGTTTGCATAATGCTGTGGCTATAGGCTGCAGTTGATGATAGAGCTCTTTTGCCTGTTTGAAGAAATTGTAATCGTAAACATATAAAACAAGCGAAACACAAAGTCACACACAGTAAAAGGTTCGTTTAGCGGTAGCTTTCGGTCATCCTATGACATTGATCACTTGTGATCGACTGGATGGGCTGGTTGCCAGATTTTAGAAGAGAGATCCAAATAAATGGGATTTGGTGAGGGGTCTCTGAATTGCAGTTTTTGGTGAACAAAATTTCAATGCTCTCTTGGAAATGCAGAGATGCCTTGTTGATGAATGGGGCAACTTTTTTGGTTTCTTCCCAATGGGAACTACAGATAAAGCTGTCTTTGGAAGACCATTGGAAACATCTTTTCTGTGTTCACCAAGTCTTGTTTTGATGCTTCGGTATGTGCTTCCAATATACACTGAGAGACCAGAGGAAGTTGAAATGGGAATAGCATAAACTCCAGGGGTATCCAAGGGTGAGACAGGATCCCTGTCTTTAAGCAGGCACATTATTGCAGATGGGTTTGGTTTCACTGTGAGAGTGTAGCCCATAGTTTTGAAAAGTTTACACATCTTATAAGAGAAGGATCCACAGAAAAAAATGGAACCAATGAATGGTGGTTTTCCCATTATTATTGGTGAGAGAGCAGACAGATTTTTCAAGTGGGAATTTTGGAGGAATTTTTGAATTGTACAAGGTGGGAACTGATGGGCTTCAGCAATTTTCTTTATGGTGTCAATTTCTTCATTGAAGGAAGATTGTTGCAGACAATCCTGGCATGATTGACATAAGTTTTAAAGGCTGCAAATTTGTAAGCATTTGGGGAGTGGGATGAAAATGGGATTTCTGTAGACAGATCTGTTGAGATGATTCCTTTGCCTTGTCAGGTGGACATCGAAAAAGTCAATGCCCTGCTGTGATTCTTCATTGATGGTGAATTTTATTGATGGGAACTTTAGGGAAATCTTTTCAAGAAGAGATTCAAAGTCAGTTCTATTGTGTGGCCAAATTACAAAAATATCATCAACATGGCTTTGATATATGTTGATGATATTTTTGTTGGAGAGTGGGATGAAATCCCATTTTCATCCACTCCCCAACTGCTCACAAATTTGCAGCCTTTAAAACTTATGTCAATCATGCCAGGATTACCTGCAACACTGAATCTTCCTTCAATGAAGAAATTGACCCAATAAAGAAAATTGCCGAAGCCCATCAGTTCCCACCTTGTACAATTCAAAAATTCCTCCAAAATTCCCACTTGAAAAATCTGTCTGTTCTCTTGCCAATAACAATGGAAAAACCACCATTCATTGGTTCCATACCTTTCCATGGATTCTTCTCTTATAAGATGTGTAAACTCTTCCAAACTATGGGCTACACTCTCACAGTGAAACCAAACCCTTCTGCAGTAATGTGCCTGCTTAAAGACAGGGATCCTGTCTCACTCCTGGAGTTTATGCTGTTCCCATTTCAACTTCCTCTGGTCTCTCAGTGTATATTGGAAGGACATATCGAAGCATCAATACAAGACTTGGTGAACGCCAAAAAGATGTTTCCAATGGTTTTCCAAAGACAGCATTATCTGCACTAACCCTTGAAGACACCTCTCCAGTTCCCATTTGGAAAGAAACCAAAAAAGTTGCCCCATTCATCAACAAGGCATCTCTGCATTTCCAAGAGAGCATTGAAATCTTGTTCACCAAAAATTCTTTTAAAATCTGGCAACATTTCCAACACCTCAACTTCAAATTGTAGTTCTGGCAACCAGCCCATCCAGTCGATCGTGGGTGCTCAAGGTCAAAGGATGACCAAGAGCTACCGTTAAATGAACCTTTTACCGTACATGACTTTGTGTGTTTCACTCCCCAGCAAAAACACAAGTGCTGGGAAACTGCTGGCTGAAATCTGCCGCTCACGGCCTGGTAGTGGTCCGTTGTTGGCAGCACTATCAGTTGGCGAGCCATTGATGGCCCTGCAGCATTGCCATGAATTGTGGGCCTCAAAGCAAGTGCCACTAGTAGCCCGTTGCTGGCAACGAATGCAACCCCAGCAGCAGGTGGAAGCAACAGGACTGCGCATGCACAGAAGCAACACTTGCTGTGTCTCTCATGGTACCAGTTTGTTGAAGACAACGCTATCGCCATCGTTTCATTTTTTGTGGATGTTAAGAAAAAAATTCATATGTGGAGAGGCGAATTAATTTCCTAATGAAATTTTACATCGACGAAGATATCAGATTAAGCTGTGAAATACTAGATTACAGCCATGAAATACACCCACTCCATTCCCATGAATAACAATTCATGGAATGGAGTGGATGAATAACAAGAAAAATTTGAAACCGCTTGAAACAAATGTCCTGGAAAACCATTAAAACAACGTTTGTTGGGAAAAAAAAAAAAAAAGAATTATATGAGTACAAAATTTATTAATTATTTGAAAGAAAAAAAAAAGCAACGCTATGTGGTGTACTCATCCATTGGTTAAGTACACAAGACTGGGAGGAATTCGCTTCTAAAAATAACAAGTAAAATAAAATATCTTTACTCTTTAAAACAAATGTAGCTTCGGACAATGGAAAGGAAAGACAGAACGTTAAAAATGTAACAGAATGTGACATGAACCCGGGTAAATATATATTTATTCAACAATCTCTTTTCAAGACGACATGGACAGTACAAAACTTTGCAAAGCATCTCTAAGTAGTACACTCCTTGAAAATAAGTGAAGTTCCCTTAAGGTAAAAAAAAAAAAAACTATCGTTACGTTGAAAAACTTAATTTATGAATTATATGAAACCGATTTTTATGAAAAATACCTCGCAATATTGTAAAATGAAAGGGGGAAGCATTCGATTACACATTGCATACGAAACAGACTGCTTTAAGCATACGCTCGAGTGTGGCAAATTAGTCCGGTCGGTAGAGAGCTCAGCTACCACGCCAACAGCCCTGGTTCAAATCCTCTCAGATGCAAACAGGCGTTTCTCCGGTCTGTTGAGAAAATTTCCCTAGTGCAGTGCGTTAATTCACAAGTTTCGTAAGGGTAGGAAAAAAATTGTAGCTTTGGGAAACTGCGGTTATCCTTGATTTTTTTTATTATTATTATTATGGCTACTACTGGGAAATTGGCGGACAAGATTCGGCAAGCCATCAGTTACGTCACGTGGTTGCCAGCTGCTACTACCGGCACACTAGCGGACCACATTAGGTTAGCCATCATTTCTGGCACGTGCTTGCAGGGTCACTTGTGCCTGTGATGGACAACTGATGGCCCTGTTGTGGCATATGACAACTGATGGGGTGCCAACTGCTGGCCCTTCTGTTGGCCGCCCAGACGTTTTATTGACGGTTCGGCAGCGGCAACATAGTGCTGGGCCAGCAAGACTGTTTTTGCTGGGAAAGAGCTACATAAGGGCGATTTTTTTCTCGTGGAGTCTGTCTGTGTTTTCCTACTTTTATAATACAATATCTCTTCAATGACTTGGGTTACAAATTTCAGATTCGGTAATTTGGACATATTAGCAAAAAATAATAATTTTGTCGATTAAAAAAATATCTGTTAAAGGACGTTCGATTTAAGAAGAAATCTCCCAAGAAAATTTTCTAATCTGCTCTCTCGGAAATGGCTTCAGCGACAAATCCAGAATTTAGAACCTTCTATAAGCACCCCGTTGAATTTGAATGAAATCGGTCAAGAGTGTTCAATTTAAATAGAAATCAGTCAAGAACTTTTTCAATGCAATATCTTTGAAATGGCTTCAGTTACAAACTCGAAATTCGGCATTCGGGACTAATTGGCAAAGGAAAATTGTTTTACAAAAGTTAGAAAGAAAGGAGAAAATCGGTTTCGTTTTGAAAAGAAATCAGCCAAGAAATTTTCTGATACAATGTCTATGGAAGATACAAGATGAAAAGTTTCAAGTAGTAAGTTGGTATCACCTTCTGAAATAATAACTCCGTCGAATTTGAACGAAATTGGTAAAACAGTGTTGGATATAAAGATAAATCAATCAAACAAATTTTGTAAATCTCAAACAGCTGGAGTTATGAAATCAAAACTTTGTATTTAAGACCTTCTACCTGAGTGCAACAGAATGTAATACAGCAGTTGTTCCTTTTCTTGTGCTCTCGGATCTGCCACAACAACTGCCTAGTAAAAGAAAGAGTGCATCGGATGCGGATAATCCATCAAAATGTATGAGACGAGATACTGTATAATGATGAAGAGTTTCACTGACAAATGAAAAAAATCATCTTAGTAATTGAAATATCCTTGGATAGAACATACATCTGAAGAATACAAATCCAGAATTTGTTGCAGATTTGGTAAAATCAAAACTGGTCCATGGGTGACCGAGTTAGTTCAACTATCTGCTTCAAAGAAATTAGGGGGAAAGGCTTTAAAATGTGAACAAAGCCGCTCACACATAATGGCCTTGGCTGCATCTAACACAAAACAGTATGATGTGGATGTTAAAACAATGCTATCTATGCAGTCCAATAAACAGGTGGAAAAACAAAGTAACTCAACTAAGGATCTGCTAAAACATGCGTACAACTTATTTTGATCGGAAATTCTGCCACGGTATCGAACTGGCCTAATCTAGTTGTGGTGGCTGCTTTTGTGGATGGATCTGGTAATCTGGCTAATTGAATTAAAAATGATCCACAGAATACTATACTCACACTTATCATCCACTGCCACAACAGATTTCTTAGAAGCATTTGAAAAAGCTGTTAGAGGAGCAATTGCTATACGGCTGAAAGGTATTCCATTATATTCATTCATGGTTGATGAATGCACAAACATCAGTGGTTGTGAAGTGCTTAGCATTTGTGTTCGTCATATCGTTGCTGAGGGTGAAGATCAAAAAGGTCAAGTCTGAAGAAACCATTTTATCTGCAGTTAACCTACAGTCAACAAAAGCAGAGCATATTACAGATGTGTTGATTACTGAGCTAATAAAATAAGGTTTGAATCCAGCGAACATCTTTGCAGTATCATTTGATGATGGTGCCAATTTTAGCGGAAATGTGAGTGGCGTCTAGGCGAGACTGAAAGAGCATGCACCAAATTTATTATTTGTACACTGCCGAAGCCATCTTTCGCAACTCGCTCTTGCTCACAGCTGCAGACAAAGTCCTCATATCAAGAGAGTACTGAGCACGCTTAATAAGCTGTACAGCACATTCAGAGTAAGACACTAAAGGTTGTCATTTTTGCACATGGCAGAAATGGTGGTCAATAACATGTCTCATAAACTTGTTCAACCAGGGGAAACGAGATGGTTGTCACATGAAGGCAGTGTTAAAGTAGTCGTACAGCATTAGGCTTCTACGTATATGTATAGCCTTAGAAAATATCTACATTGAGGCTGGTGACTATTCGTCCGATGCAGGGGGACTTTTGCTTCTGTTTCGAAAAAAATTGACGATTTTCATCCTCGTGCTACTTTCTACTCTTTTAGCATCACTAGTTTGTCTCAGTAAATCCTTGCAGTCATCCCAAGAAAACTTGACGGAGGCAATGGTACTGATAAATTCGGTGCAAAAACACATCGAGGATATTGAAATCAATGATTTGATGTTAGAAGCAATGGAAGTTTACGAAAAAGCTCAGGAACATGGCATAAAAATGGAAGATAATGACACGACTGATAAGGATTTGTTGAAGTTGGCATGCAGCTACAAGAATAAAATTATACAAAAAATGAGCCAGAGATGCTCTGACCAATTTGAGGAATTTGGGAAAATTCCATGAGATTCACCGAAAAAAACTGGAAAACCCTGACTTAACAAAAATTGCCAAAATGTGTGGAACCAATGAAAATGATATAAAGAACGAGTTTAGCATTTACAGGAGATACCTTGGGAATATTGAAACTCAAATCAATCTTCTAATGCTTACATGTGGTGCAGAAAGAAAAGCCACGTTCCCTTCGCTGTCAGCTGCAGCTATGCGCCTTTTACTGCTTCCTGTTGAAAGGATATTTTCAACAATGAATCATATTGTCATCTGAGAGGGAATGCATGCTTCAAGCACATGTAGATGCCTTAATGAAAATTTCAATAGAAGGCCCGAAAATTTCCGAAATTAGGAGCCCAACCCATGAAGATGGTAAAGTGTAGAATCAGTGCATTAAACAAGCTTATCACATATGGCTTCAAAAGGGACGACGAAATATTTAAAAGATAAAAATGTTAAGAATGCTACACAACCACAGAATTTGTTTAACTTTTTAAGAAATACTGTAATTGTTATTTTTAAATTTTTAAGTGAATGTACGCTGCAAAATTATTAAGCAGAAGCTAACCTCTTTAAAATGGGAAATAACATTTATTATACAAAATGCTGTGTCATAGCTATGTTTTAAATTTGGCATTTGCAGTGACAGTTAACTATGACAAGGCACAGGCTATGAATTTAACCTTCTAACAACTGTAAAACGATCAATAGTCAATAATACACTGCCTAACAGAGAAAATGCCATACCACGATGACGTGAATGCAGCGCCATGCAAATTGCAGGATGGGTGAGCACGTACATGTTATGCAAATTATTGCATTTGCAGGTCATAAGCGGACAACCAGCCCGTTAGGCCATCAGTCGAGACGTTGTCACGGCTTCGAAAAGTGAGAGGTTCTGCTGTAACCGTATCTGGAGAACGAACAAGAGGTGCTAATTCCGTTAAAGTCGTCATCATAGACCCTCGTACCGCCGGATGGTCCTTGCATCGTATTGGAGAAGAAACGCAACGTGATGCTACAACCATCGGTCGCATTTGGGTTTTCCTACGAAGAATCTGTGCAACGTCGTAGGGGGACCGGAGCACTGAGACTGACGTCCGAGTGCACCAATCATCGCATCCGATGTCATGCCGTAGAGGACCCACATACCACAACGGCTGCTGTTTTGTGGAGTGTACGGGGGGGGGGGACACTCCGATATCAATGCGTACATGCAGTGTTGCGCTGATTGGCTGTGTCTGGTTTGCTGTCCAGCCATCCGTTGTGAAGGCTACCCTTAACTGCCATCCTCTTTACCACATGGCATGGTGTCGCTCCAGAGCTGCGTGGGGTGTCGAATGGAACAGTGTGGTGTTCAGTGACAAATCGCGGTTCTGCCTCGCCACAGACGATCTCCGTGTGAGAGTCTAGAGGCATTGTGGCTGACGGGCGGATTCCTCCGCCATTGTGGAGCGCCACACGGCCCGGCAACAGGGAATGATGGTGTGGGGTACTATCAGCGCCAATAGCCGCTTACCATTGGTACGTAATACGGGCACATTGATGAGGTACTGCGACCTGTGGCACTATCGTATCTGCTGGGCATCCCAAATGCCGTTTTTCAACAGCGTAACGCCCGGCCACATGCTACTCGGATCAGCCTGAATGCTTTACATGGTGTGCGGATGCTTTCGTGACTAGTTCGATCCCCCGACCTCTCGCCCGTCGAGCATCTGTGGAACACGATTGGTCGTCAGTTGAATACTCCCACCCCCGTAAAATGAAGATGAACTGTAGACCCAGATCAACAGCACATGGTCCATGATACGGCCCCAGGACTCTATTCGGACTCTCCTTGCCTCGATGCCACATCGGATTGAACGCTGTATTACCCGGGGGGGGGGGTAGAACACACCTTATTGATCATCCTGTATATTCGGCCACTGACAATTAAATCCTTTGTTCTGGACCTACTTGGCTTCTGTGTGTGCAGCTTGGTCTGTTTTCGAGCATCCCTTCATGGTGTGGCAGTTTCTCTGTCAGGCAGTGTATTACTCATAAAAACTGACAAGGAACTAAAGGGTAAATGTTTTTACTACTTTATATAAATGCAAAAGTTTCCTTTTTAATATTTAGGTATTAGCACCTTTTTGTTATCATAAAGCACAGTGGTCAGTAGCAGTTACACGAATCCTCCGCGTCACATTAAGTATTTTCCACCATAATGCAATATTATTTTTATTTTGAGGTCGAAGTATACTAGCAGTTCCATCAGAAAACCGCGAGAGCGAGGAACGACCAGGGCGGTCATACACAGTGAGGGTTAACCGATGCTTGACTATTACCTATTTTATAAACTTCTTCGCTTCTCATTCTGATCGATCTTGGGAGATGTTTTGGCCCTCGCACTCCTCGCTTCTGTTTCCAGACAGGGGATATAATTCCTCCCACTAACTATGAAATGTGGTACCCCTTATTAGCGGGAAATTAAAAAAAATATGTATATAGCAGTCAAACGTTCCTTTTTTGGTTTTAATATTTAAGTCAGCCATTGCAACCATAAAACATATGTACATATCTCTTCATTTTAGCCTGCTACAGATTTTGCAATTACACTTTTGAATCATATCGGCATGCACAAGATTGCGAAAACATCAGTGTCAGCAACCCATGTTAATAAAGAAAAATAACCATGTGAAGCTTTGCAAAAGGGTTTTCATTTGTAACCATTCTTAACTATAAAATATCAACAGTAGTCACTTTTGAAGTGTTCCCCAGTTTTTATCCTAAGTCAATAAACAAATACATATTTCACTACAAAAATTTTCAGACTCGGAAAAATTTGCTTCCATGCACCTTCCCCCCCATTTGAAATCCCTGCAGTATACTACACTGATTTCGAGAAACAATTATTTTTCTACTTTGGCTTTACTTTAATTCTTGAAGCAAATTACAGAATAAGAAAAACCATAAAACTCAAAAATACATAGGTATGTGACATTACTCATGAAATGCTTTCACATACCACGCAATCAACAGTACATAAAATACTATTTATATTTAATTATTTTGAAATAATACTGACATTGGAAATTTAAGGGTAAGGAAAGGTAAAATATTAGGAACTTTTGAAAGGACCAAAAGGATTGTTATTTCTTAAACACATAATCATGGGAGCAAGTATTTGTGTTACATTTTATTTAGGGAAGGAATTTTTAACATAATATTGCTGCTGTAGCTATGTTTTAAATTTGTACTCGCCAGCAAACAAAGTATGCACAAAAATTTCCAACGTGAAATGAAAGAGAATAACGGGCAAACCTTAAATCCAAGGGCTGTGTACAACAGCATTTATTAGTCATCAAGGCAATTTAACTGGGCATGATTAGAGAACTAATTACAAAAGATGCAAAGTGATTAGTTTGCTCAGAAAATACTAAGAAACAACTAGATCTAAGTTTTTATGGCAAATTTTTATATAAAGCATTCATAGCAAATTTCAGTAAAGATCAAAATAACCTACAAAGAAAAAATCAGCTGCTTATAAAATGCATCAGCTACTTACTTCCACCAGCGGCTAAAAAGTATGTCACGAAAATTACCAACCGGCGCAAAAACGTTTCCCACAGTAGAAGGAAGGTATTGGAGACAAAAAGATTTTCAAATTGAACAGTTAAAAGAAGAAATATAGAAGGAAACATGATATCACTCTATGCCTTTTAGCAGAAGAATTTTGCATGATGGAAAAGCTGAAAACAGGCAAAAAGTATTCTTCATAGCAAAAGCTTGCTGAGGAAAAGAGCTTTTTAAATACGTCTCTCGGACACAGAGATAGCAAGAAAAACGTTTTGACCTTTACAACCCCTATGAGGAAATTTGTACATTATTTAAAGAGGACTTCTTACCGTAGAAAAAATCTTATTCACTCTCCATCTTTATTATAGTGAATGG
Source organism: Macrothele yani (assembly GCA_039090855.1). Classification (NCBI taxonomy): domain Eukaryota; kingdom Metazoa; phylum Arthropoda; class Arachnida; order Araneae; family Macrothelidae; genus Macrothele; species Macrothele yani. Next base: position 130,187,602 of record CM076998.1, on the reverse strand, counting down.
CATACAGTATAAAAAAAAAAAAAAAAATCAATGGAGTTTTAGAGGCAGAGATAGGCTGCAAAAGGAAGTACACAAACCCTGCCTAGTGGCAGAATTGTGAACTACAAACCTTAAGTGTTCCATCAGGTAAATGATATCTGGTGTTCAAAACAATTTCTTAAATCGGGCATTTGGAAGTAGATAATGAAAAAATAGATTAAATACTTGCGCCCCTAGTGGCGAAATTGTGCATTATTTTGGAAAGAAAATACACATAAGCAGTTTTCATAGTTAGCAGTATCTAATCAGAAAAGAATATTTTTCAATCGAGATTTTAGTCCCGCAGATATTGCTAAAAATGGAAACATGAACTTACGCCCTCTAGCGGTGCACTTGTGTGTTAAAAAATATTTGAAATTATATGAGAAACATTTTGCATAAAAAATGTTCTCCAACGAAGAAACAATTTTTCAAATCACACTCCTAGAAACAGAGATATGGACAAAAATAAGATATACATGTACACCTCCTGGAGGAAAAATTATGCACTATTTTAAGCAGGTGGTTTTCTCAAAAAGTTTTTCGAGGTGTGCGGTATCGGTCCACGGAGGAATTTTTTCAATCGAGTTTCAAGCTCAGATTTTGTTGCAAATACATCAGAAGCAAAAATAAACCTTTATGCCCCTGGTGGCCAAACAATCCTTAACCAAAAATGAGACATTATATGCAAAACATCCTCCCTTCCCACGAGCTGTATCTGACGCAGGAAGAATTTTTCAAATCGGACTTTCAGAAGCGGAAATATTGGGAAAATCACGATTTACCTTTACACCCTGTAGCAGAAAATGTATGCATTATTTGAAAAAGGGACTGTAACTAAAATAGTGTTAGATATAAATCTCATCGAAAGGAAAAATAATTTTTTCAATTGGATATTTAGAAGCAAATATATGAAAGAAAATGCATTTTAAATTCGATACTACTCCATTTGTGCCCTCTAGCGGCGAAGTTGTGCATCAGAAAAAAATGGAATGCGTGCATCATCATTCTCACATTTTAAGCTTCTCAATACAAAAAAGAATTTTACAAATCGAACTAATAATTGCAGATATGGTCTCCTTGGTTGGACAAACAAAGTTATAACATAAGCACAACACAAACGATGCTAATAACGCAGCTTCAGTCCTCCTAACAGCCCCCCCCCCTCGCATTTTTCAGGGGTTGGTGAGGGAAATTTGTCAGATATAAGTTATGTCAGTAGAAAAATCCTCAACTACAAAACATCGCACAGTGACAGAAACGCAAGAATGGATAAAATTCCCAGACATGTAACAGAATTTTAGAACATTTCCAGGACAAAATGGAATTCCAGGACTTTTCCAGGATTTCCAGGATGAGTATAAACCATGCCTCCCTTCCGGAACACAAAGACCTTCAAATTGGCACTCAATGGGCATAACCTCTACCACTGACCAAAAAAAGAAAAAATTAATAAAAAATCAGGTAATTCCAGATGTTATCCGAAATTATATACAAATTAAAAAGAATTATACATGTTCACCTTTTTAGTGTCAGTAATTACATTTATCGCTTTTTTATTGTTATTGGTTAAATTTATAACCATGCGTTTTAAATGTTAGCCCAATATTTTGCAGAATATTTGGATTTATTTATCTGCAATTTATTTTTCATTTTATTTTATTTATTTATTTTTGTTGTTACATGCTCTTAGCAGAAAAGAAAAAAAATAGTGGGAAAAAAATTAGACAGTTCATAAATGATGAACACAGACTGTAACAACAAGAAGACAAGTGAAAAGGCCAAAAATGGCCTGACATAGCCCTATACTCCACGTAGAAGAAACAAACGAAACAACAGATAGACACATCAAGTCAGACAATCAGAAGACGCTTGCCAATCTTTTCCTTTTTTTTTTTTATATTATTGAAGAATACTGAGTCTGAATTTTTCTAAAATAAATTAAAATTGTTTAAGTTCGTCAGGTTGCTAGGTAAAGAATTCCAGTATTGAGGGCCTCTGTAATTTAGAGTAAGTTCAATTGATTCAGTTTCTGTAAAAATAGGTTGTGATTGTAGTTTATTCCTTGTTTCATACGAATGTGCATATGTATTAAGAAATATGAGATCTGAATATAAATTATATTTAATTAATTTGAACATAATTTTACCAAGATTAAAATAGTATAGTTGAGTAATAAATAGTAAGTGTATTATATTTATGAGGATATACTTTTGTTCTAAAATTTATTAAAGGTCGAGTATTAGGATGTGATTTGAGATCGATTAGTCTAATAAATTTATTTTGTAGAATTTGCAATTTATTAATATCGTATTGTGTCATTTGTCCCCATGATAGTATGCAGTAATTAATATGAGTTTGAAATAGTGTGTAATACAATGAGATCAATGTTTTAGTTGTTAGATCAGTCAGGATATTACTCACTATACCAATATTTCTAGATAGTTTAATTAAAAGAAAATCAATATGCTTATTCCACTTGAGGTCAAAATTTATTGTAGTTCCCAGGTAGTTGAATGAAGATACTATAACAATTCTTTAATTATTAAGGGATATTTGTGCATTTGGTGTTAAAGGAGATAATGTATTAGAAAAAATCACTGCTTTAGTTTTATTAACATTAATTCATTAGAATTAAACCAGTCAGAAATAGTTTGCAACTGTTTATTACATTGTGTTAGTATTTCACCTAAGTTTTCCCCTTTTATAAGAACAGCTGTATCCTCAGCATACAGAAAAAGATCCATACGAATTGACAGCGAAAATAAATCATTAATATATATATTAAACAATAAAGGGCAGAGGACAGAACCCCGAGGTACTCTTGATCTCATAATTTGAAATGAGGAGTGATAATGCTCAATTTGTGTATATTGTTGTCTGTTAGTCAAGTAATTTTTGAAAAGTGAATAAGTATTACCCCTGATTCCTATATTTTGTAATCTAGAAAAAAGAAAATCATGATTTAAAGTATCAAATGCCTTTGATAAATCCAAAAATAAAGCTATTGTATATTTTTGAGTAAAATTATTTTGTATAACATTTTGAAGGTATAGCAATGCTAATTCTGTAGATTTATCTGCTAAAAATCCAAATTGATACTGACTGAGTATCTTATATTTTTGAAGGTAGGAAATTAATCGAGTATAAATGATTTTTCAAGGATCTTGGCAAAAATTGAAAGATTTGCAATAGGACGATAATTATTTGCTTAATTTTTTGAACAATTATTGAATTTTGGAGTGACTTTTGGTTACTTTTAAAGCATCTGGAAAAATTCCTGAATGAAGTATGGAGTTATAAATTGTTAGTAATGGCTCAACGATGACGTCTGCAACATATTTAATAACCCTGGGATGAAAATCATCATAACATAGTCCTGAGTTGATGTTAATTTGCTTAAGTATATGTAAGAGTTCAGTTCTTGTAATTTCCTGCATATAAAATGTATTAGATCTGTATGTATCGGATAAATATTGAGTAAAGTGGGTATTAGACATATTCAAATTTTGTTTGATAACTTGTGGGATAGATATAAAATAATCATTTAAAATGGTGGCCATTTCATTTTTGTCTGTAATTTTTTTGGTCGTCTGAGTTTGTTAAATGTTCAGGCATTATTGGAGTATTATTTTTTCCGAGTAATTTAGGTGTTTCTACATTAATTTTGGTACATTAAGAGAGAAAATTTGTAAATAGCAATTACGTTTGAGTATTCGTATATCTAAATTTAATTTATTTCTATAAGTTTTGAAGTTATTAAAATCTATTACTGATTTGCTTTTCAGAAATTTGGTATATAACTTATTTTTTTTTTTATTTATACGATTCAGAAGCTGATTCGTTATCCAGGGCTTACAACATTTTTTTCTCGCTCTATTACTCACTCCTCCAAGAAATTAAGAAAGTTTGATCATATAATTCCTTTAATAATTTGGAAAATACATTGTATACAGTATTTGGGTTATCGAGTGAGAGTATTTCGTTCCAGTTAATGGTATACAATATATTACGGAATATTTCTAAATTATTGTTTTTAATTTGTCTTGTTCTATAGTATACAGTATTTCTTTTTACTGGGAAATTATGGTAATAGAATGTAAAAATAGAAAGGTGGTCACTAATGTTATACAGCCCTGGAAAAAAACATAAGGTCGCACACAAAATAGTTTCTTACATAAGTACTACAATTCTAGAGGTCCTAAAATTTAACACAGTATCAAAGCAACGTATAATCGGAGTACAGACAAAATATTTATGTGAACATTGCATAATTAACATTGAAATATAATATTGTAATTATTAGACAATTTTCATTTTGGAAAAAAATATAAGGTCGGCATACATGTTTGAGCAATTTAGCACTTAATAGTCTAATAATTTGCCTTTCTTTTCAATGACTGCAATGTTTCGATAGTGTCGGAATTTCAATGTTTGCCCATGCTGTCTGCATGGCTGCAATAAGGTCCGCTTTTGTCTGGAAATGCCTGAAGTTCTTGTAGACAGAGGGCATCATTATACCCCAAAGGTTTTCCATCGGGTTGAGGTCGGGGCTCTGTGAAGGCCAGTCCAAAACACAAACGTTATTGGCTTCAAACCACGCTTTAGTAGACTGAGAGTTGTGGATGCAGGCATTGTCTTGCTTAAAAATCCAATCTCCCGATGCCATAAGGGGAGCAACATGTAGTAAATTATCCGCCATCATATCTTGGTACTTGTCGGAATTTTTTGTGTCAAGAATCACAAGTGAGGTTTTCCCAGTTGCAGAAAATGCCCCCCCAAAACCATGACCGAGCGTCCGCCGAATTTGCGTTTTCTTTCCGCAGATCATGCCAATATTTAGCGAAACTGTCTGGCCCGTCCAAATTAAATTTCTTTTCATCGGAAAAGACCACGCCTTTCCAATTATCTCCGAAAGTAATATGCCTTTTTTCAAACTCTACTCGAGCACTTATGTGTTTAGCATTCAGGTAGGGTTTTGTCTTTAGCTTAATGTATTAGATGTTCGAATTGCTGGCTAAAACATTTTGTACAGTTCGACCACTGCAGGACAAGTTCAGTTCACGAACAATTTCACTGGACGACTTTTTGTTAGCACATGCAAGTTTACAAACTCTACGTTTCACGCGATTTGAAAATGATTTTGGCCTACCTATAGATTTCTTTAATCCATAAGAAGATGGATTTCGCAAATAATTGTTCACTACAGTCTTGGATCGACCTATAGCCTTTGCAATTTCTGCACCACTCTTCCCACTCGCATGCAATCCTTGTATATTACTGCATTCAAAATCCGACAACTTTTTGCCCTTCACCATAGCAATACTCTTCTCAAAGCCAACACTGACGTTGCCACGTGTTCTGCTTCTCAAGTCGCCTGTTCCTACACATGCATAAAACAACCTAATTTACATACTCTTCGGGAAATGGTCCTGACCTTATAATTTTTTCCAGGTGCAAATGTAGTTAATTCGGTTTTCTTCTTTTTATTTTTTTTCCGCAAACATTTTTATCACATTATTATTTTAGAAGGGGTTGAAACTTCTTTAGCAGTATTTGAACAGTTCGCCCCATTAACTTTAGTCATCTATTGTCTGCATTTTCGCATTTCTTTACACGAACTTAACATTTTTTCCAGCACTGTAGTGTACAACACCCGAGGTTATCATATCAAGAGATGCATTAGTAAGTGATAGGTCAAGGACATGGTTTCCGACTGCATAGTGATCCTAGTTGGGGTTAGTATAGTGTTGTTTTTAAAGTTTGATTTAATTGTTTAGATGCTGAATTGTCACAAGAAATATTGATATTTAAATCTCCAAGTAAAAATGTTTTCTTATTAGTTAAGTTTTCATAATTAAAAACTTCATTTAGGGTGGGAAAAAAATCATTGATATTAGATTTAAGCGGACGATAGCAGACAATAATAATATAAAATTGATTTTCAATGATTAAAATTTCTATATTATAGTTAAGTAAAGTGAGATCATTGTTTACAGAGAAAGCATGGCATTGTTTGTGTACATAAACAGCAATACCTTTCCCCTTACAATATGATCTATTAAGAAAAAATGTATTATAATGGTTTAGATGTATATAATAGTAAGGCGTAGGGAACCAAGTTTCAGTTACACATATTATATCTATTTTAGAGTTAATTGATTGAATTAATGAGTCCACTTAAGTTATTTTATTGTAAAGTGACCCAGCATTAATATGTAAAAGCTTTAATGAATTACCTGGGTTAGTAGATAAGATGTGGTTAATTTGTTGAAGTGAATAAGAATTTGGTTGAATTGAGATGGAAAAAAAAAAGTCAGATTATGTAGTAAATAGTAACGCTGTACTAGTGATCCGATTTATTGGCGTAGAAAATAAACACATAAGCGTTTCCAAGCTTTCGCATCAACCAGATGGCTTTTTCAAGGAAGTTAGACAGAAACTGCAGTTTCTGTCTAACTTCCTTGAAAAAGCCATCTGGTTGATGTGCGAAAGCTTGGAAACGCTTATGTGTTTATTTTCTACGCCAATAAATCGGATCACTAGTACAGCGTTACTATTTACTACTTAATTGGTGTATTGTTCCTCGTTAGAAGTCAGATTATGTATACATATATCTTCTGTTGTAAGTCAGTTTCCCCTCTTTGTTACCCCTCTATAGCATTAAGTCACACTACCCCCACTGTCCATTTTAATTAAGTAAGTACGGTTGAATTTTCTTCTTTGCCACATTGTTGTTTCATATGTTCAGGGGTGTTAGTGCCCCTACCATGTTTCGGAGCAAGTTTTGGAGCGGGGAAAATATGCAATTTGGAGCAGAAACGTTGGGTTCTGGAGCGAGAAAATTTGCATTTTGGAGCAGAACTCAGGTTTTGGAACAATTAATGTTAGTATTTTTTATTATTTTAAGTCCATGCTGTGTTTTAAGTTATGCTGAATTACCATTATTTTATGAACTATGAAAAAATGTTATATTTCAGGTTTGTCGACATTTTACTGCTTCTCTTACGACTGTTAATGAGCATTTCTGTCGTTCCTACAATGAGATAAATGGGAAAACAATTATACTACCCACGATTTATTGAAAACTACATGACCCGAGGTTCCCGATAGCGTGCGCAGACACGCGTTTCACGCAAAGAAGTTTGAATTTGCGCAAGAAAAATAAAGCGACACGCGCAGTAAGATTTCAATCGTGAGCTATTAGCATGGAAAATCTACGAAGGCGATGCCGTTTCAGATCACGTGTGCCGATTTCACGACATCACGGTGCAATCCTATAGTTCAGTCACATGTGCCGATTTCATGACGTCACGGTACAATCCCAGTATTTCCCTTTGGGTCGTATATAAACGGATTACGGGATAATCCGCGTAGAGTGCAACGAGACGAAAGCCCATGCGCTGCTAAGACATGCGCAGTAAGATTTCAATCGTGAGCTATTAGCATGGAAAATCTACAAAGGCGATGCCGTTTCAGATCACGTGTGCCGATTTCACGACATCACGGTGCAATCCTAGAGTTCAGTCACATGTGCCGATTTCATGACGTCACGGTACAATCCCAGTATTTCCCTTTGGGTCGTATATAAACGGATTATGGGATAATCCGCGTAGAGTGCAACGAGACGAAAGCCCACGCGCTGCTAAGGGTGCCAACCATTACTATTTCGGCCACATGATTACCGAATTCCGGACAGGTTGGAAGAATTGCTGATTTCAATGTATTTCGTAAAAGTTCTGAATTTTGTGCCCTTTTTTGTTAAAATAACGGTTTAAACTGCAATCGCATTTTGCGAATATAGTTAAAGTTTTTTTCCCACAAATGCGAAAACTATTAATTGGTCCCGTTTCTAAGTAAGCGCCTTTGAAATTCAGATAGTGGATACATCGGCAAAGCCAATATCGGACGGATATGGGGTGAAGAACGGCCAGAGGATATTGGATGCATTGGCAAAGCCGATATCGGGTGAGGAAGATGATATTACATGATATGTCGGAAAAGCCGATATTGGTGCAATGACGTCCGCATACCTGCCAAGTATTCCGGATTTCCTGAAAGTTTTACGGAGTTTTGGGTAGTTTTATGGTCAGAAGATAGTTTCTTCCGGATTTTCACCAAAATGGCTCCTGAATTTTTTTTTTTACTGATGGAAATTGATATCGTTGTTATTGTCGCTTAGTGTAAACTCCTGCTTTTGTTTTATTATGATCTCATAGCGATTGAACCTTATGTTATCTCATGTTTCTAGCTGGGAGCGATCGCACACACACACACCCTCCCGCCAATCCTTCCAAACTTGCTCTCCCCTCAGTGTTGGAATAGCTGCGCTAATTGCGAATTTTTTTAAATTCTGTGCCATGCAGAGTTCGCCAAAATGCGTAATTATGCGTCTAGTATGCATCAAAAAGTGTGTTTACACATCGAAATTTTACCAAGGTGTAAAAATACTCATCGGGACGGTATTTCGTCTTTCAAAAACGGAAGTAAACAAAATAAAGATTTCCATAATCGTAATTTCTTTTTCCTGCGATATTGCCTCTGTCCAGTATTGTTGTTATACATCACTTTATTCCAAAAATATTTGTATTTCAGTTGGAAAATGGAAGGAAAATTTCGGAAAACAGAAATTCGACGGTGCAAAAAAATGTCCCTGTAATCTTCAGGCATGAGCGTGCAACAGCTTCGAGAAATTTCTCCTTTTCCGTCATAATTGGAGTTTTCCTCGAGATCGATGCATAACTGAACAGAAATTTCGGGGCAATTGGTAGTGGAGGAGAATGTTTGTCGCTGAAAACTTTCGAAAACGGAAGTTAGACGCAGTGAAGATTTCTCTCATAAACGTAATTTTATTTTTCACGCGATGTTTCCTCTGCCTAGTATTTTTGTTACATATCATTTTATTTTATAAATATTTGTATTTCAACTTGAAAATGGAGGGAAACTGTCCGAAAACAAAAATTGGAGGTAGCAAATATTTATCCCGTAATTGTATCCCCCCCCCCCAACGATGTTCTGAACATGTATCCTGTATTCTTAAATATCCCCCACCACCCCCAAAATAAGGTTTGCATTTCAGCTTGACAAAGAGAGGGAGGGGGGATAAAGATTTTTCCCGTAATCGTAATTCTTTTTCCTGAAAACGAAAATGAAGAAGCTGAAAATTTGTAAGAATTGATGCATGGTGTTCAAAAGTATTCATATTCTCAAAGTTAAACTATTCATCCTTTATCTAAAATAGCGCTATCATGCATTCGTGATGGATAAAATTGTCATCCGAGGGCATTAAAAAAAAAAAAAAAAGTCACTGTCTTGTCATTGCTTAAATGAAATAAAATTATTTCTAAAATTGCATCATTCAATTTAAAAAAAACATTCAAAACCTTGAAAATCATCACAATTTCTGAACTCCATCTATGAGTGATTGATACAGAAAAATAATTGAATACAAGTATCATCAAACATACTGCTAGCACATCCCATACATTACCGCTCTCCCCTAACAATAGATAATCATAAATTTACAGTTCCGGTACTGTCTCAAATCTTCTTGTTTTTATAGCAAATCTTGATTTTTGCAAGCAATCTTTTTGATTGAGGAATTTTGGGGGGGGGGGGCTATTGTGGTAACATACTTTCATTTTCATTGCAAGCGAGTGAAATGCATGCTGTGATGAAAATATTGCCAAACTTGTGTCTGAAGAATTTCAGTATCTTGGTATTCCGTGAATGAACTGTCTTGCCTTATGTGATAACACTCCTGTTATGGTGGTGAGAAAAATTGGTGACGCTCTGAAAAAAATAGTGTCTCACTCTCTAAAAATGAAACTCATTAACAAGGTTTGTTAATCTTATTTTATACTTAAATACTAATTTTTTTTGTAAATATTTCTTTATTTGTATTAAATAATTAACTGTAATAAAAAAAATAGAGAAACCTATAATATATAATTTTATTATTTAAAAAGTGCAAATACGCGCCGCTGAACGCTCGTTGCTGTCCCGGTTTTTTATTTTGAAAAGTTGGCAGCTCTGATATTTGTTCTTACTTTCTTACTATAACACAATGGAAAAGTTCCTCATTAGAAAGAGGAAGCGTTCTACTGACAATTCTGCAAGTTCGGCATCAAATGCTACGATTTTAAACAGTGAAATATTTTTATTTTGAAAAGTTGGCAGCTCTGATATTTGTTCTTACTTTCTTACTATAACACAATGGAAAAGTTCCTCATTAGAAAGAGGAAGCGTTCTACTGACGATTCTGCAAGTTCGGCATCCAGTGCTACGATTTTAAACAGTGAAATATTTTTATTTTGAAAAGTTGGCAGCTCTGATATTTGTTCTTACTTTCTTACTATAACACAATGGAAAAGTTCCTCATTAGAAAGAGGAAGCGTTCTACTGACGATTCTGCAAGTTCGGCATCGAGTGCTACGACTTTAAACAGTGAAATATTTTTATTTTGAAAAGTTGGCAGCTCTGATATTTGTTCTTACTTTCTTACTATAACACAATGGAAAAGTTCCTCATTAGAAAGAGGAAGCGTTCTACTGACAATTCTGCAAGTTCGGCATCAAATGCTACAATTTTAAACAGTGAAATATTTTTATTTTGAAAAGTTAGCAGCTCTGATATTTGTTCTTACTTTCTTACTATAACACAATGGAAAAGTTCCTCATTAGAAAGAGGAAGCGTTCTACTGACAATTCTGCAAGTTCGGCATCAAATGCTATGATTTTAAACAGTGAAATATTTTTATTTTGAAAAGTTGGCAGCTCTGATATTTGTTCTTACTATAACACAATGGAAAAGTTCCTCATTAGAAAGAGGAAGCGTTCTACTGACGATTCTGCAAGTTCGGCATCCAGTGCTACGATTTTAAACAGTGAAATATTTTTATTTTGAAAAAGTTGGCAGCTCTGATATTTGTTCTTACTTTCTTACTATAACACAATGGAAAAGTTCCTCATTAGAAAGAGGAAGCGTTCTACTGACGATTCTGCAAGTTCGGCATCCAGTGCTACGATTTTAAACAGTGAAATATTTTTATTTTGAAAAGTTGGCAGCTCTGATATTTGTTCTTACTTTCTTACTATAACACAATGGAAAAGTTCCTCATTAGAAAGAGGAAGCGTTCTACTGACAATTCTGCAAATTCGGCATCAAATGCTACGATTTTAAACAGTGAAATATTTTTATTTTGAAAAGTTGGCAGCTCTGATATTTGTTCTTACTTTCTTACTATAACACAATGGAAAAGTTCCTCATTAGAAAGAGGAAGCGTTCTACTGACGATTCTGCAAGTTCGGCATCCAGTGCTACGATTTTAAACAGTGAAATATTTTTATTTTGAAAAGTTGGCAGCTCTGATATTTGTTCTTACTTTCTTACTATAACACAATGGAAAAGTTCCTCATTAGAAAGAGGAAGCGTTCTACTGACGATTCTGCAAGTTCGGCATCAAATGCTACGATTTTAAACAGTGAAATATTTTTATTTTGAAAAGTTGGCAGCTCTGATATTTGTTCTTACTTTCTTACTATAACACAATGGAAAAGTTCCTCATTAGAAAGAGGAAGCGTTCTACTGACGATTCTGCAAGTTCGGCATCCAGTGCTACGATTTTAAACAGTGAAATATTTTTATTTTGAAAAGTTGGCAGCTCTGATATTTGTTCTTACTTTCTTACTATAACACAATGGAAAAGTTCCTCATTAGAAAGAGGAAGCGTTCTACTGACAATTCTGCAAGTTCGGCATCCAAATGCTACGATTTTAAACAGTGAAATATTTTTATTTTGAAAAGTTGGCAGCTCTGATATTTGTTCTTACTTTCTTACTATAACACAATGGAAAAGTTCCTCATTAGAAAGAGGAAGCGTTCTACTGACGATTCTGCAAGTTCGGCATCCAGTGCTACGATTTTAAACAGTGAAATATTTTTATTTTGAAAAGTTGGCAGCTCTGATATTTGTTCTTACTTTCTTACTATAACACAATGGAAAAGTTCCTCATTAGAAAGAGGAAGCGTTCTACTGACAATTCTGCAAGTTCGGCATCAAATGCTACGATTTTAAACAGTGAAATATTTTTATTTTGAAAAGTTGGCAGCTCTGATATTTGTTCTTACTTTCTTACTATAACACAATGGAAAAGTTCCTCATTAGAAAGAGGAAGCGTTCTACTGACGATTCTGCAAGTTCGGCATCCAGTGCTACGATTTTAAACAGTGAAATATTTTTATTTTGAAAAGTTGGCAGCTCTGATATTTGTTCTTACTTTCTTACTATAACACAATGGAAAAGTTCCTCATTAGAAAGAGGAAGCGTTCTACTGACGATTCTGCAAGTTCGGCATCCAAGTGCTACGATTTTAAACAGTGAAATATTTTTATTTTGAAAAGTTGGCAGCTCTGATATTTGTTCTTACTTTCTTACTATAACACAATGGAAAAGTTCCTCATTAGAAAGAGGAAGCGTTCTACTGACGATTCTGCAAGTTCGGCATCCAGTGCTACGATTTTAAACAGTGAAATATTTTTATTTTGAAAAGTTGGCAGCTCTGATATTTGTTCTTACTTTCTTACTATAACACAATGGAAAAGTTCCTCATTAGAAAGAGGAAGCGTTCTACTGACGATTCTGCAAGTTCGGCATCCAGTGCTACGATTTTAAACAGTGAAATATTTTTATTTTGAAAAGTTGGCAGCTCTGATATTTGTTCTTACTTTCTTACTATAACACAACGGAAAAGTTCCTCATTAGAAAGAGGAAGCGTTCTACTGACGATTCTGCAAGTTCGGCATCAAATGCAACGATTTTAAACAGTGAAATATTTTTATTTTGAAAAGTTGGCAGCTCTGATATTTGTTCTTACTTTCTTACTATAACACAATGGAAAAGTTCCTCATTAGAAAGAGGAAGCGTTCTACTGACGATTCTGCAAGTTCGGCATCCAGTGCTACGATTTTAAACAGTGAAATATTTTTATTTTGAAAAGTTGGCAGCTCTGATATTTGTTCTTACTTTCTTACTATAACACAATGGAAAAGTTCCTCATTAGAAAGAGGAAGCGTTCTACTGACGATTCTGCAAGTTCGGCATCCAAGTGCTACGATTTTAAACAGTGAAATATTTTTATTTTGAAAAGTTGGCAGCTCTGATATTTGTTCTTACTTTCTTACTATAACACAATGGAAAAGTTCCTCATTAGAAAGAGGAAGCGTTCTACTGACAATTCTGCAAGTTCGGCATCAAATGCTACGATTTTAAACAGTGAAATATTTTTATTTTGAAAAGTTGGCAGCTCTGATATTTGTTCTTACTTTCTTACTATAACACAATGGAAAAGTTCCTCATTAGAAAGAGGAAGCGTTCTACTGACGATTCTGCAAGTACGGCATCCAGTGCTACGATTTTAAACAGTGAAATATTTTTATTTTGAAAAGTTGGCAGCTCTGATATTTGTTCTTACTTTCTTACTATAACACAATGGAAAAGTTCCTCATTAGAAAGAGGAAGCGTTCTACTGACGATTCTGCAAGTTCGGCATCCAGTGCTACGATTTTAAACAGTGAAATATTTTTATTTTTAAAAGTTGGCAGCTCTGATATTTGTTCTTACTTTCTTACTATAACACAATGGAAAAGTTCCTCATTAGAAAGAGGAAGCGTTCTACTGACAATTCTGCAAGTTCGGCATCAAATGCTACGATTTTAAACAGTGAAATATTTTTATTTTGAAAAGTTGGCAGCTCTGATATTTGTTCTTACTTTCTTACTATAACACAATGGAAAAGTTCCTCATTAGAAAGAGGAAGCGTTCTACTGACGATTCTGCAAGTTCGGCATCCAGTGCTACGATTTTAAACAGTGAAATATTTTTATTTTGAAAAGTTGGCAGCTCTGATATTTGTTCTTACTTTCTTACTATAACACAATGGAAAAGTTCCTCATTAGAAAGAGGAAGCGTTCTACTGACGATTCTGCAAGTTCGGCATCCAGTGCTACGATTTTAAACAGTGAAATATTTTTATTTTGAAAAGTTGGCAGCTCTGATATTTGTTCTTACTTTCTTACTATAACACAATGGAAAAGTTCCTCATTAGAAAGAGGAAGCGTTCTACTGACAATTCTGCAAGTTCGGCATCAAATGCTACGATTTTAAACAGTGAAATATTTTTATTTTGAAAAGTTGGCAGCTCTGATATTTGTTCTTACTTTCTTACTATAACACAATGGAAAAGTTCCTCATTAGAAAGAGGAAGCGTTCTACTGACAATTCTGCAAGTTCGGCATCAAATGCTACGATTTTAAACAGTGAAATATTTTTATTTTGAAAAGTTGGCAGCTCTGATATTTGTTCTTACTTTCTTACTATAACACAATGGAAAAGTTCCTCATTAGAAAGAGGAAGCGTTCTACTGACGATTCTGCAAGTTCGGCATCCAGTGCTACGATTTTAAACAGTGAAATATTTTTATTTTGAAAAGTTGGCAGCTCTGATATTTGTTCTTACTTTCTTACTATAACACAATGGAAAAGTTCCTCATTAGAAAGAGGAAGCGTTCTACTGACGATTCTGCAAGTTCGGCATCCAGTGCTACGATTTTAAACAGTGAAATATTTTTATTTTGAAAAGTTGGCAGCTCTGATATTTGTTCTTACTTTCTTACTATAACACAATGGAAAAGTTCCTCATTAGAAAGAGGAAGCGTTCTACTGACAATTCTGCAAGTTCGGCATCAAATGCTACGATTTTAAACAGTGAAATATTTTTATTTTGAAAAGTTGGCAGCTCTGATATTTGTTCTTACTTTCTTACTATAACACAATGGAAAAGTTCCTCATTAGAAAGAGGAAGCGTTCTACTGACGATTCTGCAAGTTCGGCATCCAGTGCTACGATTTTAAACAGTGAAATATTTTTATTTTGAAAAGTTGGCAGCTCTGATATTTGTTCTTACTTTCTTACTATAACACAATGGAAAAGTTCCTCATTAGAAAGAGGAAGCGTTCTACTGACGATTCTGCAAGTTCGGCATCCAGTGCTACGATTTTAAACAGTGAAATATTTTTATTTTGAAAAGTTGGCAGCTCTGATATTTGTTCTTACTTTCTTACTATAACACAATGGAAAAGTTCCTCATTAGAAAGAGGAAGCGTTCTACTGACGATTCTGCAAGTTCGGCATCCAGTGCTACGATTTTAAACAGTGAAATATTTTTATTTTTAAAAGTTGGCAGCTCTGATATTTGTTCTTACTTTCTTACTATAACACAATGGAAAAGTTCCTCATTAGAAAGAGGAAGCGTTCTACTGACAATTCTGCAAGTTCGGCATCAAATGCTACGATTTTAAACAGTGAAATATTTTTATTTTGAAAAGTTGGCAGCTCTGATATTTGTTCTTACTTTCTTACTATAACACAATGGAAAAGTTCCTCATTAGAAAGAGGAAGCGTTCTACTGACGATTCTGCAAGTTCGGCATCAAGTGCTACGATTTTAAACAGTGAAATATTTTTATTTTGAAAAGTTGGCAGCTCTGATATTTGTTCTTACTTTCTTACTATAACACAATGGAAAAGTTCCTCATTAGAAAGAGGAAGCGTTCTACTGACGATTCTGCAAGTTCGGCATCCAGTGCTACGATTTTAAACAGTGAAATATTTTTATTTTGAAAAGTTGGCAGCTCTGATATTTGTTCTTACTTTCTTACTATAACACAATGGAAAAGTTCCTCATTAGAAAGAGGAAGCGTTCTACTGACAATTCTGCAAGTTCGGCATCAAATGCTACGATTTTAAACAGTGAAATATTTTTATTTTGAAAAGTTGGCAGCTCTGATATTTGTTCTTACTTTCTTACTATAACACAATGGAAAAGTTCCTCATTAGAAAGAGGAAGCGTTCTACTGACGATTCTGCAAGTTCGGCATCCAGTGCTACGATTTTAAACAGTGAAATATTTTTATTTTGAAAAGTTGGCAGCTCTGATATTTGTTCTTACTTTCTTACTATAACACAATGGAAAAGTTCCTCATTAGAAAGAGGAAGCGTTCTACTGACAATTCTGCAAGTTCGGCATCAAATGCTACGATTTTAAACAGTGAAATATTTTTATTTTGAAAAGTTGGCAGCTCTGATATTTGTTCTTACTTTCTTACTATAACACAATGGAAAAGTTCCTCATTAGAAAGAGGAAGCGTTCTACTGACAATTCTGCAAGTTCGGCATCAAATGCTACGATTTTAAACAGTGAAATATTTTTATTTTGAAAAGTTGGCAGCTCTGATATTTGTTCTTACTTTCTTACTATAACACAATGGAAAAGTTCCTCATTAGAAAGAGGAAGCGTTCTACTGACGATTCTGCAAGTTCGGCATCCAGTGCTACGATTTTAAACAGTGAAATATTTTTATTTTGAAAAGTTGGCAGCTCTGATATTTGTTCTTACTTTCTTACTATAACACAATGGAAAAGTTCCTCATTAGAAAGAGGAAGCGTTCTACTGACGATTCTGCAAGTTCGGCATCCAGTGCTACGATTTTAAACAGTGAAATATTTTTATTTTGAAAAGTTGGCAGCTCTGATATTTGTTCTTACTTTCTTACTATAACACAATGGAAAAGTTCCTCATTAGAAAGAGGAAGCGTTCTACTGACAATTCTGCAAGTTCGGCATCAAATGCTACGATTTTAAACAGTGAAATATTTTTATTTTGAAAAGTTGGCAGCTCTGATATTTGTTCTTACTTTCTTACTATAACACAATGGAAAAGTTCCTCATTAGAAAGAGGAAGCGTTCTACTGACAATTCTGCAAGTTCGGCATCAAATGCTACGATTTTAAACAGTGAAATATTTTTATTTTGAAAAGTTGGCAGCTCTGATATTTGTTCTTACTTTCTTACTATAACACAATGGAAAAGTTCCTCATTAGAAAGAGGAAGCGTTCTACTGACAATTCTGCAAGTTCGGCATCAAATGCTACGATTTTAAACAGTGAAATATTTTTATTTTGAAAAGTTGGCAGCTCTGATATTTGTTCTTACTATAACACAATGGAAAAGTTCCTCATTAGAAAGAGGAAGCGTTCTACTGACGATTCTGCAAGTTCGGCATCCAGTGCTACGATTTTAAACAGTGAAATATTTTTATTTTGAAAAGTTGGCAGCTCTGATATTTGTTCTTACTTTCTTACTATAACACAATGGAAAAGTTCCTCATTAGAAAGAGGAAGCGTTCTACTGACGATTCTGCAAGTTCGGCATCCAGTGCTACGATTTTAAACAGTGAAATATTTTTATTTTGAAAAGTTGGCAGCTCTGATATTTGTTCTTACTTTCTTACTATAACACAATGGAAAAGTTCCTCATTAGAAAGAGGAAGCGTTCTACTGACGATTCTGCAAGTTCGGCATCCAGTGCTACGATTTTAAACAGTGAAATATTTTTATTTTGAAAAGTTGGCAGCTCTGATATTTGTTCTTACTTTCTTACTATAACACAATGGAAAAGTTCCTCATTAGAAAGAGGAAGCGTTCTACTGACAATTCTGCAAGTTCGGCATCAAATGCTACGATTTTAAACAGTGAAATATTTTTATTTTGAAAAGTTGGCAGCTCTGATATTTGTTCTTACTTTCTTACTATAACACAATGGAAAAGTTCCTCATTAGAAAGAGGAAGCGTTCTACTGACGATTCTGCAAATTCGGCATCCAGTGCTACGATTTTAAACAGTGAAATATTTTTATTTTGAAAAGTTGGCAGCTCTGATATTTGTTCTTACTTTCTTACTATAACACAATGGAAAAGTTCCTCATTAGAAAGAGGAAGCGTTCTACTGACGATTCTGCAAGTTCGGCATCCAGTGCTACGATTTTAAACAGTGAAATATTTTTATTTTTAAAAGTTGGCAGCTCTGATATTTGTTCTTACTTTCTTACTATAACACAATGGAAAAGTTCCTCATTAGAAAGAGGAAGCGTTCTACTGACGATTCTGCAAGTTCGGCATCCAGTGCTACGATTTTAAACAGTGAAATATTTTTATTTTGAAAAGTTGGCAGCTCTGATATTTGTTCTTACTTTCTTACTATAACACAATGGAAAAGTTCCTCATTAG
The DNA here is from genome assembly GCA_039090855.1 of Macrothele yani. NCBI lineage: Eukaryota > Metazoa > Arthropoda > Arachnida > Araneae > Macrothelidae > Macrothele > Macrothele yani. Next base: position 130,169,464 of record CM076998.1, on the reverse strand, counting down.
AAAGAGGAAGCGTTCTACTGACAATTCTGCAAGTTCGGCATCAAATGCTACGATTTTAAACAGTGAAATATTTTTATTTTGAAAAGTTGGCAGCTCTGATATTTGTTCTTACTTTCTTACTATAACACAATGGAAAAGTTCCTCATTAGAAAGAGGAAGCGTTCTACTGACGATTCTGCAAGTTCGGCATCAAATGCTACGATTTTAAACAGTGAAATATTTTTATTTTGAAAAGTTGGCAGCTCTGATATTTGTTCTTACTTTCTTACTATAACACAATGGAAAAGTTCCTCATTAGAAAGAGGAAGCGTTCTACTGACGATTCTGCAAGTTCGGCATCCAGTGCTACGATTTTAAACAGTGAAATATTTTTATTTTGAAAAGTTGGCAGCTCTGATATTTGTTCTTACTTTCTTACTATAACACAATGGAAAAGTTCCTCATTAGAAAGAGGAAGCGTTCTACTGACGATTCTGCAAGTTCGGCATCCAGTGCTACGATTTTAAACAGTGAAATATTTTTATTTTGAAAAGTTGGCAGCTCTGATATTTGTTCTTACTTTCTTACTATAACACAATGGAAAAGTTCCTCATTAGAAAGAGGAAGCGTTCTACTGACAATTCTGCAAGTTCGGCATCAAATGCTACGATTTTAAACAGTGAAATATTTTTATTTTGAAAAGTTGGCAGCTCTGATATTTGTTCTTACTTTCTTACTATAACACAATGGAAAAGTTCCTCATTAGAAAGAGGAAGCGTTCTACTGACAATTCTGCAAGTTCGGCATCCAGTGCTACGATTTTAAACAGTGAAATATTTTTATTTTGAAAAGTTGGCAGCTCTGATATTTGTTCTTACTTTCTTACTATAACACAATGGAAAAGTTCCTCATTAGAAAGAGGAAGCGTTCTACTGACGATTCTGCAAGTTCGGCATCCAGTGCTACGATTTTAAACAGTGAAATATTTTTATTTTGAAAAGTTGGCAGCTCTGATATTTGTTCTTACTTTCTTACTATAACACAATGGAAAAGTTCCTCATTAGAAAGAGGAAGCGTTCTACTGACAATTCTGCAAGTTCGGCATCAAGTGCTACGATTTTAAACAGTGAAATATTTTTATTTTGAAAAGTTGGCAGCTCTGATATTTGTTCTTACTTTCTTACTATAACACAATGGAAAAGTTCCTCATTAGAAAGAGGAAGCGTTCTACTGACAATTCTGCAAGTTCGGCATCGAATGCTACGATTTTAAACAGTGAAATATTTTTATTTTGAAAAGTTGGCAGCTCTGATATTTGTTCTTACTTTCTTACTATAACACAATGGAAAAGTTCCTCATTAGAAAGAGGAAGCGTTCTACTGACGATTCTGCAAGTTCGGCATCAAATGCTACGATTTTAAACAGTGAAATATTTTTATTTTGAAAAGTTGGCAGCTCTGATATTTGTTCTTACTTTCTTACTATAACACAATGGAAAAGTTCCTCATTAGAAAGAGGAAGCGTTCTACTGACAATTCTGCAAGTTCGGCATCAAATGCTATGATTTTAAACAGTGAAATATTTTTATTTTGAAAAGTTGGCAGCTCTGATATTTGTTCTTACTATAACACAATGGAAAAGTTCCTCATTAGAAAGAGGAAGCGTTCTACTGACGATTCTGCAAGTTCGGCATCCAGTGCTACGATTTTAAACAGTGAAATATTTTTATTTTGAAAAGTTGGCAGCTCTGATATTTGTTCTTACTTTCTTACTATAACACAATGGAAAAGTTCCTCATTAGAAAGAGGAAGCGTTCTACTGACGATTCTGCAAGTTCGGCATCGAGTGCTACGATTTTAAACAGTGAAATATTTTTATTTTGAAAAGTTGGCAGCTCTGATATTTGTTCTTACTTTCTTACTATAACACAATGGAAAAGTTCCTCATTAGAAAGAGGAAGCGTTCTACTGACGATTCTGCAAGTTCGGCATCCAGTGCTACGATTTTAAACAGTGAAATATTTTTATTTTGAAAAGTTGGCAGCTCTGATATTTGTTCTTACTTTCTTACTATAACACAATGGAAAAGTTCCTCATTAGAAAGAGGAAGCGTTCTACTGACAATTCTGCAAGTTCGGCATCCAGTGCTACGATTTTAAACAGTGAAATATTTTTATTTTGAAAAGTTGGCAGCTCTGATATTTGTTCTTACTTTCTTACTATAACACAATGGAAAAGTTCCTCATTAGAAAGAGGAAGCGTTCTACTGACGATTCTGCAAGTTCGGCATCCAGTGCTACGATTTTAAACAGTGAAATATTTTTATTTTGAAAAGTTGGCAGCTCTGATATTTGTTCTTACTTTCTTACTATAACACAATGGAAAAGTTCCTCATTAGAAAGAGGAAGCGTTCTACTGACGATTCTGCAAGTTCGGCATCAAATGCTACGATTTTAAACAGTGAAATATTTTTATTTTGAAAAGTTGGCAGCTCTGATATTTGTTCTTACTTTCTTACTATAACACAATGGAAAAGTTCCTCATTAGAAAGAGGAAGCGTTCTACTGACGATTCTGCAAGTTCGGCATCCAGTGCTACGATTTTAAACAGTGAAATATTTTTATTTTGAAAAGTTGGCAGCTCTGATATTTGTTCTTACTTTCTTACTATAACACAATGGAAAAGTTCCTCATTAGAAAGAGGAAGCGTTCTACTGACAATTCTGCAAGTTCGGCATCAAATGCTACGATTTTAAACAGTGAAATATTTTTATTTTGAAAAGTTGGCAGCTCTGATATTTGTTCTTACTTTCTTACTATAACACAATGGAAAAGTTCCTCATTAGAAAGAGGAAGCGTTCTACTGACAATTCTGCAAGTTCGGCATCAAATGCTACGATTTTAAACAGTGAAATATTTTTATTTTGAAAAGTTGGCAGCTCTGATATTTGTTCTTACTATAACACAATGGAAAAGTTCCTCATTAGAAAGAGGAAGCGTTCTACTGACGATTCTGCAAGTTCGGCATCCAGTGCTACGATTTTAAACAGTGAAATATTTTTATTTTGAAAAGTTGGCAGCTCTGATATTTGTTCTTACTTTCTTACTATAACACAATGGAAAAGTTCCTCATTAGAAAGAGGAAGCGTTCTACTGACGATTCTGCAAGTTCGGCATCAAATGCTACGATTTTAAACAGTGAAATATTTTTATTTTGAAAAGTTGGCAGCTCTGATATTTGTTCTTACTTTCTTACTATAACACAATGGAAAAGTTCCTCATTAGAAAGAGGAAGCGTTCTACTGACGATTCTGCAAGTTCGGCATCCAGTGCTACGATTTTAAACAGTGAAATATTTTTATTTTGAAAAGTTGGCAGCTCTGATATTTGTTCTTACTTTCTTACTATAACACAATGGAAAAGTTCCTCATTAGAAAGAGGAAGCGTTCTACTGACGATTCTGCAAGTTCGGCATCAAATGCTACGATTTTAAACAGTGAAATATTTTTATTTTGAAAAGTTGGCAGCTCTGATATTTGTTCTTACTTTCTTACTATAACACAATGGAAAAGTTCCTCATTAGAAAGAGGAAGCGTTCTACTGACGATTCTGCAAGTTCGGCATCCAGTGCTACGATTTTAAACAGTGAAATATTTTTATTTTGAAAAGTTGGCAGCTCTGATATTTGTTCTTACTTTCTTACTATAACACAATGGAAAAGTTCCTCATTAGAAAGAGGAAGCGTTCTACTGACAATTCTGCAAGTTCGGCATCAAATGCTACGATTTTAAACAGTGAAATATTTTATTTTGAAAAGTTGGCAGCTCTGATATTTGTTCTTACTTTCTTACTATAACACAATGGAAAAGTTCCTCATTAGAAAGAGGAAGCGTTCTACTGACAATTCTGCAAGTTCGGCATCAAATGCTACGATTTTAAACAGTGAAATATTTTTATTTTTGAAAAGTTGGCAGCTCTGATATTTGTTCTTACTTTCTTACTATAACACAATGGAAAAGTTCCTCATTAGAAAGAGGAAGCGTTCTACTGACGATTCTGCAAGTTCGGCATCCAGTGCTACGATTTTAAACAGTGAAATATTTTTATTTTGAAAAGTTGGCAGCTCTGATATTTGTTCTTACTTTCTTACTATAACACAATGGAAAAGTTCCTCATTAGAAAGAGGAAGCGTTCTACTGACGATTCTGCAAGTTCGGCATCCAGTGCTACGATTTTAAACAGTGAAATATTTTTATTTTTAAAAGTTGGCAGCTCTGATATTTGTTCTTACTTTCTTACTATAACACAATGGAAAAGTTCCTCATTAGAAAGAGGAAGCGTTCTACTGACGATTCTGCAAGTTCGGCATCCAGTGCTACGATTTTAAACAGTGAAATATTTTTATTTTGAAAAGTTGGCAGCTCTGATATTTGTTCTTACTTTCTTACTATAACACAATGGAAAAGTTCCTCATTAGAAAGAGGAAGCGTTCTACTGACGATTCTGCAAGTTCGGCATCCAGTGCTACGATTTTAAACAGTGAAATATTTTTTATTTTTAAAAGTTGGCAGCTCTGATATTTGTTCTTACTTTCTTACTATAACACAATGGAAAAGTTCCTCATTAGAAAGAGGAAGCGTTCTACTGACGATTCTGCAAGTTCGGCATCCAGTGCTACGATTTTAAACAGTGAAATATTTTTATTTTGAAAAGTTGGCAGCTCTGATATTTGTTCTTACTTTCTTACTATAACACAATGGAAAAGTTCCTCATTAGAAAGAGGAAGCGTTCTACTGACGATTCTGCAAGTTCGGCATCCAGTGCTACGATTTTAAACAGTGAAATATTTTTATTTTTGAAAAGTTGGCAGCTCTGATATTTGTTCTTACTATAACACAATGGGATGTAAGGTCAGGTGATGCGTAACATCATAGCCTCCTCCTTGACAAATGTCAACCCCGCCTTCTCGTGGTGCATCCTGTTCCCACTAAAGGGGCTCTGACGACCGCCCATAGCGGTATAACTATACCATCGGGATTAGAGGAAATTCTATCCCACACTTACCAACCCGCTTGGCCAGCGTGGTGAGTTATGGCCAAACCCCTCCAAAATGATTCCACAACTTAAATCTTGGCCCTCAGTCTCCGGCAGCTGGAATGTACCTGGCCAAGGCAGCGGCCAGTGCGACATGAAGGCAGAGGGTGCTAAGAATCCCCGGAGAACCGGACTAGGCTGCCATCTGATGCTGACCTTGGCTACTTACAATGGACGTTCCCTATCTTCTGATTCAAGGCTTCTTGAATTGGAAGAGGAACTACAAAGGATCAAGTGGGACATCGTGGGGCTAAGTGAGGTAAGGAGAAAAGGAGAAGATCTCATCGAACTGAAAAGTGACCATCTCTTCTACTATTGTGGGACAGATACTGGCAGAACTAGTGGTGTTGGATTTATAATAAACAAGAAACTGAAGGATAAAGTTGTAGAAGTTGAAAGTTCCTCTGACAGAGCTGCACGTCTTGTTATCCAACTCTCGAAAAGATACCAGGCTCAGATTATTCAAACTTATGCACCCACCACAAGTCATCCTGAAGAAGAAATTGAAGAATTTTATGAGGAAATTTGTCATCTAAATAATAAAGGTAAGCAGCACTTGAAAATAATTATGGGAGATTTCAATGCAAAAATAGGGCAACGGCAGCAGAATGAAACTTCAGTAGGTAAATTCGGTCACGGCAACAGAAACCAGCGTGGAAATACTCTCGCTGAGTTTGCAGAGGCAGAAGGGTTTTTCATCTTGAACTCCTTCTTCAAGAAAAAGACACACAGGAAATGGACATGGAGACATCCAAATGGGACGACAAATGAAATTGATTTTATTATGTGTAACAAAAAATTCGTCATAGAAGACTGCAGTGTGCTAAACAAGTTCAACACAGGTAGTGACCATAGATTGGTGAGATGTAAGATGCACCTCAACACTAAACTTGAACGTGGCAAGCTCATAAGACAAACAAAATCTATTGACATAACCAACCTTAAAAACACCATAATACCTTCAAGTTAGAACTGAAGAACAGGTTCTCTGCTTTAGAAGGCCTAACATCGGAAGAAGTGGACATCTCTGAAGTTAACAGAAAAGTAACCAAAGCTCTTATGGAAACAGCAACAAAATTAGCTGGGTTTAAGAACAAATTGCATGTGAACAAATTATCAGGAAAAACGAAAATGTTGATGCAAAAAAGAAGAGAGATGAGGACAACTAAAGATGTGACTTCCAAAGTGGAATATATAGAGCTATGCAAGACAGTAAGAAAAAGTATCACTGGAAGACGTAAGGAAATTCAACTGTGAACTAGTGAGGAAAGCAATTGAAAACAACCAAAGCCTAAAGATAGCAAAGGGACATCTCAGTAGGGGAAGAAAACAGATTATGGCACTGAGAAAAGAAGATGGTTCTGTAACAAGAAATAGAGGCGAAATTTTGACAAGAGTGAAAGATTTCTACTCCAAATTATATGAAAGGGATGATATATGCACTCCAGACATCATGAAAGATACCAGTACCAGAGTTCCTCCAGTCCTTCCAGCAGAAGTTGCACATGCAATCAAGAACATGAAGCGAGGAAAAGCTCCAGGAGAAGATGGAATTACTGTAGACATCATACAAGAAGCAAGTGGAGAAATCGAAACAGTACTCGCCCAAATTTTCACTCGATGCCTTAATGAAGGAAAGATTCCTGAGGATTGGAACACCGCTACAATGATCCTGCTACATAAGAAAGGTGACATTGAGGATCTCGGAAACTACAGACCTATCAGCCTCCTATCAGTAGTTTATAAAATCTTCACTAAAGTTCTTTCACACCGCTTGAAGGTAACACTGGACATGGCTCAACCGAGAGAACAAGCTGGATTCAGGAGTGGCTACAGCACAATAGATCATATCCACGTGCTGAGAGAACTAATTGAAAGAGCGAGGAATATGAACTTCCATTGTGCATGGCTTTTATCGATTATGAAAAAGCCTTTGATTCGGTGAAACCATCAGCAGTTACAATGGCTCTGAAAACCTGCGGTATTGAAGATGCATACATTAATATTATTAATAACATCTATGAAAATGCAAGTGCAAAGATTAGGCTGTTTGAAAATACAAACACACGTAAAAATTGGAAAGGGAGTGAGACAAGGTGACACCATATCTCCGAAGCTCTTCAATGCCACATTGGAGGGTGTTTTTCAGTCGCTGAGCTGGGAAAACAAGGGGATAAAGATTAATGGAGATTATCTAACGCACCTTCGTTTTGCTGATGACGTAGTCATTTTTGCAACTACCCCATCAGAGCTGCAGAGTATGATCCAGGAACTTGCGGACAAGAGTAAAGAAGTGGGATTAAAAATGAACTTTCAGAAGACAAAAGTGATGTTCAATGCTTTTACAAGAAATGAAGATTTATCGATTGATGGAGAAAAGCTGGAGATAACAGACACGTACGTTTATCTTGGACAGCAGATATCAAGTGAGGGTCACATTGATGAAGAAATTAATCGGCGTACAAAACTTGCCTGGAGAGCTTTTGGAAGAAACAGCATAATTTTCAAGAGCAATATGCCATTATGTCTTAAAAGAAAAGTGTTTGATCAATGCATCCTTCCAGTGCTTACGTATGGTGCAGAGACGTGGACCTTAACTAAAAGAGACATACAAAGGCTGCAGTCAACTCAAAGCAGCATGGAGAGGTGCATGCTTGGTGTAACCAGGAGAGATAAGAAGAGGAACTCGTGGATCCGAAAAATGACAAGAGTGGAAGACATCATGATCAGAGTTAAATCCCTGAAATGGCAATGGGCTGGACATACTGCCAGAAGGACAGATCATCGATGGACAGCCGAAATTTTAGATTGGATTCCAAGGGACAGGAAAAGACCCAGAAGAAGACCACATGGGAGATGGGTGGATGAAATTCGAAAGTATGCAGGGGTGACATGGAGGAGACTGGCACAAGACAGACCGTTGTGGAGGAAACTTGGGGAGACCTTCGTCCAGCAGTGGATTGATAATGGTTGACAATGATGATGATGATGATGATAACACAATGGAAAAGTTCCTCATTAGAAAGAGGAAGCGTTCTACTGACGATTCTGCAAGTTCGGCATCCAGTGCTACGACTTTAAACAGTGAAATATTTTTATTTTGAAAAGTTGGCAGCTCTGATATTTGTTCTTACTTTCTTACTATAACACAATGGAAAAGTTCCTCATTAGAAAGAGGAAGCGTTCTACTGACGATTCTGCAAGTTCGGCATCCAGTGCTACGATTTTAAACAGTGAAATATTTTTATTTTGAAAAGTTGGCAGCTCTGATATTTGTTCTTACTTTCTTACTATAACACAATGGAAAAGTTCCTCATTAGAAAGAGGAAGCGTTCTACTGACAATTCTGCAAGTTCGGCATCAAATGCTACGATTTTAAACAGTGAAATATTTTTATTTTGAAAAGTTGGCAGCTCTGATATTTGTTCTTACTTTCTTACTATAACACAATGGAAAAGTTCCTCATTAGAAAGAGGAAGCGTTCTACTGACAATTCTGCAAGTTCGGCATCAAATGCTACGATTTTAAACAGTGAAATATTTTTATTTTGAAAAGTTGGCAGCTCTGATATTTGTTCTTACTTTCTTACTATAACACAATGGAAAAGTTCCTCATTAGAAAGAGGAAGCGTTCTACTGACGATTCTGCAAGTTCGGCATCCAAATGATACGATTTTAAACAGTGAAATATTTTTATTTTGAAAAGTTGGCAGCTCTGATATTTGTTCTTACTTTCTTACTATAACACAATGGAAAAGTTCCTCATTAGAAAGAGGAAGCGTTCTACTGACGATTCTGCAAGTTCGGCATCCAAATGCTACGATTTTAAACAGTGAAATATTTTTATTTTTGAAAAGTTGGCAGCTCTGATATTTGTTCTTACTTTCTTACTATAACACAATGGAAAAGTTCCTCATTAGAAAGAGGAAGCGTTCTACTGACAATTCTGCAAGTTCGACATCAAATGCTACGATTTTAAACAGTGAAATATTTTTATTTTGAAAAGTTGGCAGCTCTGATATTTGTTCTTACTTTCTTACTATAACACAATGGAAAAGTTCCTCATTAGAAAGAGGAAGCGTTCTACTGACGATTCTGCAAGTTCGGCATCAAATGCTACGATTTTAAACAGTGAAATATTTTTATTTTGAAAAGTTGGCAGCTCTGATATTTGTTCTTACTTTCTTACTATAACACAATGGAAAAGTTCCTCATTAGAAAGAGGAAGCGTTCTACTGACGATTCTGCAAGTTCGGCATCCAGTGCTACGATTTTAAACAGTGAAATATTTTTATTTTGAAAAGTTGGCAGCTCTGATATTTGTTCTTACTTTCTTACTATAACACAATGGAAAAGTTCCTCATTAGAAAGAGGAAGCGTTCTACTGACGATTCTGCAAGTTCGGCATCCAAATGCTACGATTTTAAACAGTGAAATATTTTTATTTTGAAAAGTTGGCAGCTCTGATATTTGTTCTTACTTTCTTACTATAACACAATGGAAAAGTTCCTCATTAGAAAGAGGAAGCGTTCTACTGACGATTCTGCAAGTTCGGCATCCAGTGCTACGATTTTAAACAGTGAAATATTTTTTATTTTTGAAAAGTTGGCAGCTCTGATATTTGTTCTTACTTTCTTACTATAACACAATGGAAAAGTTCCTCATTAGAAAGAGGAAGCGTTCTACTGACAATTCTGCAAGTTCGGCATCAAATGCTACGATTTTAAACAGTGAAATATTTTTATTTTGAAAAGTTGGCAGCTCTGATATTTGTTCTTACTTTCTTACTATAACACAATGGAAAAGTTCCTCATTAGAAAGAGGAAGCGTTCTACTGACGATTCTGCAAGTTCGGCATCAAATGCTACGATTTTAAACAGTGAAATATTTTTATTTTGAAAAGTTGGCAGCTCTGATATTTGTTCTTACTTTCTTACTATAACACAATAGAAAAGTTCCTCATTAGAAAGAGGAAGCGTTCTACTGACAATTCTGCAAGTTCGGCATCAAATGCTACGATTTTAAACAGTGAAATATTTTTATTTTGAAAAGTTGGCAGCTCTGATATTTGTTCTTACTTTCTTACTATAACACAATGGAAAAGTTCCTCATTAGAAAGAGGAAGCGTTCTACTGACGATTCTGCAAGTTCGGCATCGAGTGCTACGATTTTAAACAGTGAAATATTTTTATTTTGAAAAGTTGGCAGCTCTGATATTTGTTCTTACTTTCTTACTATAACACAATGGAAAAGTTCCTCATTAGAAAGAGGAAGCGTTCTACTGACGATTCTGCAAGTTCGGCATCGAGTGCTACGATTTTAAACAGTGAAATATTTTTATTTTGAAAAGTTGGCAGCTCTGATATTTGTTCTTACTTTCTTACTATAACACAATGGAAAAGTTCCTCATTAGAAAGAGGAAGCGTTCTACTGACGATTCTGCAAGTTCGGCATCCAGTGCTACGATTTTAAACAGTGAAATATTTTTATTTTGAAAAGTTGGCAGCTCTGATATTTGTTCTTACTTTCTTACTATAACACAATGGAAAAGTTCCTCATTAGAAAGAGGAAGCGTTCTACTGACGATTCTGCAAGTTCGGCATCCAGTGCTACGATTTTAAACAGTGAAATATTTTTATTTTGAAAAGTTGGCAGCTCTGATATTTGTTCTTACTTTCTTACTATAACACAATGGAAAAGTTCCTCATTAGAAAGAGGAAGCGTTCTACTGACAATTCTGCAAGTTCGGCATCCAAATGCTACGATTTTAAACAGTGAAATATTTTTATTTTGAAAAGTTGGCAGCTCTGATATTTGTTCTTACTTTCTTACTATAACACAATGGAAAAGTTCCTCATTAGAAAGAGGAAGCGTTCTACTGACGATTCTGCAAGTTCGGCATCCAGTGCTACGATTTTAAACAGTGAAATATTTTTATTTTGAAAAGTTGGCAGCTCTGATATTTGTTCTTACTTTCTTACTATAACACAATGGAAAAGTTCCTCATTAGAAAGAGGAAGCGTTCTACTGACGATTCTGCAAGTTCGGCATCCAGTGCTACGATTTTAAACAGTGAAATATTTTTATTTTTAAAAGTTGGCAGCTCTGATATTTGTTCTTACTTTCTTACTATAACACAATGGAAAAGTTCCTCATTAGAAAGAGGAAGCGTTCTACTGACGATTCTGCAAGTTCGGCATCCAGTGCTACGATTTTAAACAGTGAAATATTTTTATTTTGAAAAGTTGGCAGCTCTGATATTTGTTCTTACTTTCTTACTATAACACAATGGAAAAGTTCCTCATTAGAAAGAGGAAGCGTTCTACTGACGATTCTGCAAGTTCGGCATCAAATGCTACGATTTTAAACAGTGAAATATTTTTATTTTGAAAAGTTGGCAGCTCTGATATTTGTTCTTACTTTCTTACTATAACACAATGGAAAAGTTCCTCATTAGAAAGAGGAAGCGTTCTACTGACGATTCTGCAAGTTCGGCATCCAGTGCTACGATTTTAAACAGTGAAATATTTTTATTTTGAAAAGTTGGCAGCTCTGATATTTGTTCTTACTATAACACAATGGAAAAGTTCCTCATTAGAAAGAGGAAGCGTTCTACTGACGATTCTGCAAGTTCGGCATCCAGTGCTACGATTTTAAACAGTGAAATATTTTTATTTTGAAAAGTTGGCAGCTCTGATATTTGTTCTTACTTTCTTACTATAACACAATGGAAAAGTTCCTCATTAGAAAGAGGAAGCGTTCTACTGACGATTCTGCAAGTTCGGCATCCAGTGCTACAATTTTAAACAGTGAAATATTTTTATTTTGAAAAGCTGGCAGCTCTGATATTTGTTCTTACTATAACACAATGGAAAAGTTCCTCATTAGAAAGAGGAAGCGTTCTACTGACGATTCTGCAAGTTCGGCATCCAGTGCTACGATTTTAAACAGTGAAATATTTTTATTTTGAAAAGTTGGCAGCTCTGATATTTGTTCTTACTTTCTTACTATAACACAATGGAAAAGTTCCTCATTAGAAAGAGGAAGCGTTCTACTGACGATTCTGCAAGTTCGGCATCCAGTGCTACGATTTTAAACAGTGAAATATTTTTATTTTGAAAAGTTGGCAGCTCTGATATTTGTTCTTACTTTCTTACTATAACACAATGGAAAAGTTCCTCATTAGAAAGAGGAAGCGTTCTACTGACGATTCTGCAAGTTCGGCATCAAATGCTACGATTTTAAACAGTGAAATATTTTTATTTTGAAAAGTTGGCAGCTCTGATATTTGTTCTTACTTTCTTACTATAACACAATGGAAAAGTTCCTCATTAGAAAGAGGAAGCGTTCTACTGACGATTCTGCAAGTTCGGCATCCAGTGCTACGATTTTAAACAGTGAAATATTTTTATTTTGAAAAGTTGGCAGCTCTGATATTTGTTCTTACTTTCTTACTATAACACAATGGAAAAGTTCCTCATTAGAAAGAGGAAGCGTTCTACTGACGATTCTGCAAGTTCGGCATCCAGTGCTACGATTTTAAACAGTGAAATATTTTTATTTTTAAAAGTTGGCAGCTCTGATATTTGTTCTTACTTTCTTACTATAACACAATGGAAAAGTTCCTCATTAGAAAGAGGAAGCGTTCTACTGACGATTCTGCAAGTTCGGCATCCAGTGCTACGATTTTAAACAGTGAAATATTTTTATTTTGAAAAGTTGGCAGCTCTGATATTTGTTCTTACTTTCTTACTATAACACAATGGAAAAGTTCCTCATTAGAAAGAGGAAGCGTTCTACTGACGATTCTGCAAGTTCGGCATCAAATGCTACGATTTTAAACAGTGAAATATTTTATTTTGAAAAGTTGGCAGCTCTGATATTTGTTCTTACTTTTCTTACTATAACACAATGGAAAAGTTCCTCATTAGAAAGAGGAAGCGTTCTACTGACGATTCTGCAAGTTCGGCATCAAATGCTACGATTTTAAACAGTGAAATATTTTTATTTTGAAAAGTTGGCAGCTCTGATATTTGTTCTTACTATAACACAATGGAAAAGTTCCTCATTAGAAAGAGGAAGCGTTCTACTGACGATTCTGCAAGTTCGGCATCCAGTGCTACGATTTTAAACAGTGAAATATTTTTATTTTGAAAAGTTGGCAGCTCTGATATTTGTTCTTACTTTCTTACTATAACACAATGGAAAAGTTCCTCATTAGAAAGAGGAAGCGTTCTACTGACGATTCTGCAAGTTCGGCATCCAGTGCTACAATTTTAAACAGTGAAATATTTTTATTTTGAAAAGTTGGCAGCTCTGATATTTGTTCTTACTATAACACAATGGAAAAGTTCCTCATTAGAAAGAGGAAGCGTTCTACTGACGATTCTGCAAGTTCGGCATCCAGTGCTACGATTTTAAACAGTGAAATATTTTTATTTTGAAAAGTTGGCAGCTCTGATATTTGTTCTTACTTTCTTACTATAACACAATGGAAAAGTTCCTCATTAGAAAGAGGAAGCGTTCTACTGACGATTCTGCAAGTTCGGCATCCAGTGCTACGATTTTAAACAGTGAAATATTTTTATTTTGAAAAGTTGGCAGCTCTGATATTTGTTCTTACTTTCTTACTATAACACAATGGAAAAGTTCCTCATTAGAAAGAGGAAGCGTTCTACTGACGATTCTGCAAGTTCGGCATCCAGTGCTACGATTTTAAACAGTGAAATATTTTTATTTTGAAAAGTTGGCAGCTCTGATATTTGTTCTTACTATAACACAATGGAAAAGTTCCTCATTAGAAAGAGGAAGCGTTCTACTGACGATTCTGCAAGTTCGGCATCCAGTGCTACGATTTTAAACAGTGAAATATTTTTATTTTTGAAAAGTTGGCAGCTCTGATATTTGTTCTTACTTTCTTACTATAACACAATGGAAAAGTTCCTCATTAGAAAGAGGAAGCGTTCTACTGACGATTCTGCAAGTTCGGCATCCAGTGCTACGATTTTAAACAGTGAAATATTTTTATTTTTAAAAGTTGGCAGCTCTGATATTTGTTCTTACTTTCTTACTATAACACAATGGAAAAGTTCCTCATTAGAAAGAGGAAGCGTTCTACTGACGATTCTGCAAGTTCGGCATCCAGTGCTACGATTTTAAACAGTGAAATATTTTTATTTTGAAAAGTTGGCAGCTCTGATATTTGTTCTTACTTTCTTACTATAACACAATGGAAAAGTTCCTCATTAGAAAGAGGAAGCGTTCTACTGACGATTCTGCAAGTTCGGCATCCAGTGCTACGATTTTAAACAGTGAAATATTTTTATTTTTGAAAAGTTGGCAGCTCTGATATTTGTTCTTACTTTCTTACTATAACACAATGGAAAAGTTCCTCATTAGAAAG